>OZ024729.1:43679985-46079985 GCA_964016875.1 Fallopia convolvulus
AATCACTAAACATTAACCAAAACCAAACAAACATACTTATCAAGAAATAGCCATCCTCTAAAAAGCAACATCTATACATGAGAAAATTATAGCAAAGGATACTTAACATCATTGCACATATATGCACCAAATAGACATAAGAAAATACAATCCAACCTCACAAGGGATATAATGTGTTTCACTCAACTCTCAAGTGTTTGGGCTTATAAATTCAATCTGTCAACTCAATCCAATATGCAAAAACTCATAGAAATTGGAACTTATATCACCAATACTCTCCACCTAAGATTTGTCAAAACAAGCAAAAATTATCAAGAGAAACTTAGGCTCAATGAAAAACTTCATAGAAGCTTCCATTCAGCCGGGTTGCAATGGGGCTTGGTAAAGACAATAAGGCGTGGAAATATTTTGGCTATGTGGTGCTAATAATATCCGGGAATCAAAGACTCCTAAAAACTCACACAACAAAACTCTCATAAAACAACCAAACTCATTCTCTCATTATGTACACTCTCTTTACTCACCCAACATATCCTAGAAAGTCTCATAAGAAATAAAAGAATCTCTGACTTTATCTATAAACACATATGCACTTCAAATTTCCTTCTTTTCTCTTCTTTTTTTTTCTTTTCTTTTGTTTCGCTGCCTCGTTAACGAGCCCACTTCAGGGTCGTTAACGATCCTCATCGTGTATTCTTCCATCAAATAACTTCATTTTGTGCATTTTTTTCTTCAATAGATCTTTCTTATTACAAGTAAAACAAAAGACTTTTAATCTACCCTTCCCAATAATTCCCCAATCACACCAAACAATATATGTTACCTCTCCTTTACACTCAACAAAAATACCTCTCCAATCTAAGTCCTAATCCCCGGATAGGGTCAAGCTTATCTTGGCTAGGGAAAATTTTGTGGAGCTAAAAATAAAGGCTTCAGGCTAGAATTGGTTATCAAAAAGAAGAATCATGTAAAGGTAGATAAGGAATAATAGGGTTCATAAAAATAAGTTCTCCATCATATGATTTTCACAAGTAATGAACTATAAATCCCATATGGGTCTCAAGAAATAGATAACCATCACAATTCCAAGAGATAATATGCATAAGGAGAGTAAATCACACAAGAAAAGAAGAGGGATTTTTTATGTTCTCCCTATAAGGCCAAAAATAACTCACTAGGTAACAATTTTGTTGGATTGTATCACTTATGCTATAAAGAATATGTGCTCAATTTCATCAAATGCTATCTTCTTCTAAAAACAATTTCAAGTTAAAGATTCCGGCTATACTATTAAAGACATGCTTGCAAGGAATAATATGATTAAGCTAGCAACTACTATCATAGAACCTAAGAAAGGGATATCTATCAATTCTAAAACTCTCTTTTTTTATATATTTTTTTTATTTATTTCTAAACTACTCAAAACACATAAACATATAAGACAACAAGTTTTCTATTTTCTCCCACCCCATACTTAAAATTACAATGTCCCCACTGTAAGGAAAATAAGAAGAAGGAAAAGAAATAGAAAAGAAAAACAAACAAAGAAAGATAAAAATAAGAAAAAGAAAAACATAAAAACTTACAAAGTCTCAAAAGTGGAAAACAAGGAAAAACTGCATCTTCAGGCTGAATCACTAGTTTGGTGGAGGAAAGTAGTGCTCAAAGTTGCCCATGAAATCGTACATCGTCCTCCAACGCTCAGCGTCCTCCGTCTCTCGCTGACGATGCCTCTCATCCTCCATTGACATACGAGCAGAATAGACAGTCTCCCATCTATCCATCCTCCAATGAATGTGGTCCTGCTGGAGGTGGAGTTGCTGCATCCGAGCAGAAAGATCCTCGGCCCATGGTGGTGGTATACTCGATCCTGTGTACTCGGGCTGAGGAGGTGGTGGATAGTGAGGCTGGAAATGGTCTTGATACAACACCGGGTTGTATGGCATGAGTCCATAGGACTGAGGGTCGGTAGGAGCTGGTGGTGGGTCGACAGAAGCTCTCGGTGCCTCGTTAACGAAGCTGGGTGCCTCGTTAGAAGTATAGGAAGGAGGCTGAAAATGGTCGGGAACGAGCCTGGTGGGCTCGTCAACGAGGACGTTGGTGCTCAAAGCTTCCGTGTTGATATCTTCATCCTCGAGGTTAAGCTCCTCGGTACCACCCTCGGTGTCGCCTTCTTCAGTGTCATCGCCAAGTACCTCGGTATCCTCATCTTCATCTTCATCTTCATCTTCCTCCATTGCTTCACCATCTCGCTCAAATCTTGACTCACACGGCTGTAGTGATAGCTCATCCTCCGGCTTAGGCTCTAACGGGTAAGCATGCCCCGTCCACGCTTCGTAGCAATTTGGTACATAGAGTAACTCCAGCTTGTCGAGGGTGGGCCTAACGAAGCGGTCTTGAACTTTTACTTTGAATCCTCCTTCGGCTTGGATGAAAATACCGGAACTATACCAATAGCCCTTGTTGAGGAGTTGAGCGTGGGCCGGTGTGTAGCGAGTGAGGTCAACTCTTAGGTTTTTAGCCAAAAGGCTAACCAAGTTGCCACACCAAACCTCCTTGGACTTGGTTGATTTCTCGACGTAGTAGAGCCATTCGTACCCCAAATTCAAGGGGCCGGGCTCCTCGAAAAGGATGGTGCGGAGACAAGCAACTTCCGTCCTCGTTGGCCTGTTTAACTCTCTCTTTGGCCAAAACATAGCGGCTAGGACTTCGGAGAATGATCCTGAAGATGGGGTTGACGATGCTTGCCCCAGATAATGCCGCCGTGGAGGATTGTTCTTCCCCCGTGATGTAGCTCCATGTTCTAGTTACCCTGTAGTCTTTCAAACTGTAGTCTCTAGACGGATTTGGAAGCTCTAAGATTGAGTTGAACTCTGCCATAGTGAACTCACGACTCACGTTACCGAGCCGAAACCGGATTCGTCCCGCCGAAGTCTTTGACGGGAAGCTCGTCTCTAGAGTGGCCAAGAACTCGGATGTGAGGGCCGGAAAGTGTGGTAGATTCTCCTTCTTCAGGAGATGGGATGCACCAAGGATAAGGAAGGCTTCCTTGACATCCGTGTAGATCCCCGTGTTGATAGCACTAGACTTTGAGAACCAACGGGTGTTGTGGTCCTTCTCTAGAATGGCACGGTATCGATGCACTTAGCCTTGAGTAATCAAAATCACGTTGTCCATGCGAGGTGGGGATGGGGACCTCTGGTTCCTCCTCTTCTTCTGAGCTCGGGTAGTGGGTCTACTTGAACTTGCCATGAGAACTACAAAAATAATCAAAAAACTTTTCCAAGATAAGATCCACTCAAAATAGATAGGCAAGAGACCCCATACTTGGTCTCGAAATAGCCTTGGAATTATTCGTTAACTACCCAATTGGGTTGTTTACGAATCTGGACTGGTTGTTGAGTTTTGAGATTATGCAGGGTCGTTAACGAGCCTGGGTGGGTCGTTAACGAGCCGCCGAGAACCAGATCGCAGAATTCCGAGTTTACTCTACTTTAAAACCAAGCCAAAATTTGAGCATGCAATCCTCTATTCTCCTCACTATCCACATAATCGGAAATACGCACCCCATACTTGCTTGATTACCCAACCCGAACATGCTAATTTTTACCCAAAATTTTGACATGCAAAGTTTGTAACTTGATACTAGAACAAGAAAAATTCATGCTTTTCACAATTAACTTCTCACCATAAAACATCCAACATGAATATCCCTTTCTAGATCTAGAAAAACGAAGCAAAAATCACAACCATGGGTAATATTTAATCATGAACACCGATCCTATATATAAACTCAATCCTAGACATGAAATTCCTACCCTAAAAATCATAAATCATGCAATTCCGAGTTAGGGTTTAGAAAACATACCGGAGAACCGAGAAATTTGAAGAACAAGGGTCGGGAATCGCGTGAGTAACGAGCTCGGTGGGGGCTATCGAAAGCTTCAGATCTTCGACGGTGTCGGGAAGGATTTCCGGCTTCGGTAACGATGGTTGCTCGGTGATGGTTGGCGCGGGATTCCGATCGGTGGGAAGAGGTCTTCAAAGGGTTGTGGTTGATTTTTTTGATTTGAAAGGTTTTGAGAGTGAAAGAGATTTGGGAGGGGTAGAAGGGTTATATAGGAGAGGGAAGGGATAGGAAGGGGTAGAGGGGTGGCGGCTAGGGTAGTAAAAAAAAGATAGACTAGGTTAAAAAACTTACCTGCCCCGTTTTGCCGAGTCGGGTCGTCCGAACCGGGTCGTTAACGACCCTGAGTGGGTCATTAACGAGCCACCGTAGCCTCTTGGAGTGATTTTTCGATCCCTTCTCCTGCATCTTGTTAGCTCAAAATTAAATCCTAATTTCTATCCTAAAAACTAAAAAGAACTCAAAAGAAAGCTAAGAAAAAAAGAGTCTAAAAAAGAAAATCTAATTCTATACTAAAAGCGGGTTGCCTCCCGTAAGCGCTATTTTTAACGTCGTTTGCCCGACGTACTCCTTTGACTCAAGGTGGTTCCTGTGTAGCTATGTTAGAGTCTTGAGGTACCCCATAATTAGCTATGCAGTTTCTGTATGCCTGAGTTGCTAAATTAGGTCCCTTTTCTTCTATTAGTATGCCCGATATTCCTACATGATGGTTAGTGAAATCCGGAAACCAAGGTGGTTTGGATTCCTCCGTAGTGCATATGATGGGGCATGATGTAGGAATAAAAGATAAGGAATGACCGTCTTTAGTAGATTCATGATTAGAGTACTTACCTTGGTTGTATTTGTGCATGTCGGACTCGGCGATTTGCCGATGAGGCTCGGTAGAGACGGCTGAATCGAGTTCTGGTTGAGTCAATTCGATTTGTGCGACTGCAATTGGGTCTTTTGCATTCTGATCCAAGTTGAATTCTACCCGTTCCTCTGAAATATCAAAAGTGAGGAGTCTTTTTCGCACATCAACTCTTGCACCTGCTGTGGCTAAAAATGGTCTGCCCAGAATTATGGGGACATGATGGTCTTCAGGCATATCGAGGACGATGAAATCATTTGGTATAAAGAATTTCCCGACTTGAGTAGGATAGTCATCCACGACTCCTGTGGCCTTGACACATGATCCATCTGCCATGTACAGATTCATATCTACCGGCTCTAATGGTCCCATATTAGCTATAGACCAGATTGAGAGAGGAACTAAACTAGCACTGGCGCCCAGATCACATAAAGCTTTGAACTTGTGGTTGCCTATGCCGATTGTTATTGCAAATCTCCCTGGGTCTCCTAGCTTTTCTGGTAGAGATATTGATCTGACTTCATCCTGCAGCTCTGTAATGGATCTTTTCCTGCTAAGAATATCTTTCAAAAACTTTGTGTAAGCCGGCATTTCGCTTAGGGCCTCAGCGAATGGGATGGAAATATTAATGCCTTGAAGAATCTTTACGAAACGCTTGAACTTACTCTTAGTAGAGTCCATAGATTTCTTAGTTGGAAATGGAAGAGATTTCACCATCTTTGGAACCAAGTTGGGTTCGAGAGGTGGGAGTACCGGGTCGTTACTGGGATCGTCAGAATAACGATGTGTGGAACCAAGTTGTCTCTCATATATTACAATCATATTTACATTCATATTTACTTTCATTTTTGCATAGTAGTTTATATAATCATTCCAAAAACCCCCCTTTAGTTATTTGGCATTTAAGTAACAACACGAATACACGATTCTCTGTGGTTTCGACCCTTAATTACCATTCTACTAAGTTTGGTTAAGTTAGGCTCTTTGATAGGTATAACGACAACTGTAAATACCTCATCAAATTTGGCGTCGTTGTCGGGGACTCGTCACTTTTTGTGTTTTTACTTTTGTGCTATTTTTGGTGTTGTGAACCTATCTTACGTCATAACACCCGTACTACTAATACATGGCTTTGTTTGAGTGTAGACAACTGCAAGATGAACACTTCCACGACTATTTTGTTAGATTTCAAGACCGTGTGTTTGAACTTGGTACTTGGGGATTACAATACAATGATAGAGAGGTGAACATGGGAGTTATCCATGGTATAAATTTTGAGACAAGGGGATTGGCTGATTACATGTCAATGTGGGCATAGAAACAATAAAAGAAAAAGACCGAACCAGCAAGACTAATGTCTACTTATACATTCGAGAAAGTGGAATGCATTTATTGATATCACTATCGAAAAAGAAGGGATTAGCTTGATTCATCGGCAATGAGATGCTTTTGTTTATGGGAACTGAGGAATGTTGGGATTTCTTATGTTTCATGAGCCATCAGAGCTTTTTGGTCGAGTCATCTTCCCAATCACCCCAGCCGGTTGATAAGTCTCTAGAGATTATAATCAGGGATCTCTCCAAAGGGGCGGACGCTTTAATCATGGAGCACTGTGAGTCATGTTCTTCATATTTTCATTCCACAATCTCATGCCCTTTTGAGTTGTGTGAAAGGAGTGGTGGAATCACATTGGAGTCAAACGATCATGAGTCAGACACCAGAGTACAAGTTGAGGAGCAATCTAAGACACTTGAGGTGGGTTATGAAGATGAATTTGATGTCCAACATGAATTCACACCTATAAGTCATGCTGAGCAGCTCACCATAGAGCCTACTGAAGTCTGTGCAGGCATAGAGATTCTTACAAAGCCTAGAGAGCCTGAGTAATTTTCACCCATGTGGAGTAAATTACTTGAGGGTTTTTGTGGTTTTGGAAGAGGACTGTTTTGTCGACCATGATGACTTCTTTGCTGATGAAGTAGACAACCATGAGGGAGAAAAACAACATGATACATCTGTTAAGGCTCCTGCTGTCATGGTGCACCCTATGTTAGGCCTTGACATCCCTTGCTTCAGTTTCCCCACCTTCTTACATTAGGAGCTTATGGAGTTACAAGATGAGGAACCAAGCCTACAACACAAGGTGGAAGATGGAGAATATATGGAGTTTATCTTGGATATAAGTGGTATTGCTGACAAGTGCTTTGATTCATACTGTAAGTATTTTGTAAAGCCGCCACTTGTGCTGAATTCATTTGAACAAATGCCATCTCATGAAAACTGTGCACACATGTTTGATAAATTAAAACGGTCTTTGAACGTTATATTATGCTTAATTGATTTATCATTGTGTTACTTACCCTTTTTTGAGATGTGTATATAGGGGTTTGACAGGTTGCTAAGGGCATTGACAATGTCTAATCTTGTTAATTCATGCTAAGGGTCAAGCTAATGACGTTAAACAAGCTCTTCTTGGGAGGCAACCCAAGGTTTAGAGTAGATTTTCTTTTTTAGTTAATCTCTTGCTTTTTAGGTAGTTTTTGTGTGTGTTTAGATATCCCAGGTCCGAAGATTGATAACCCAAAGAAGCCTTCACTTCCACCGTCGGATTACCAGCACTACCCGGATAGCTAGATCTTGTGAGTTTTTCTTTTTCCCTTTGTTCTTACTTTATTTTGGGGACAAAGTATGTTTTAAGCATGGGGGAAGGGAATTACTTTTTCATTTCATGTAGTTGCATTAGATTAGGCATATTTAACTTTTTGCATGCATTGATTAAAATTCTAGAAAAATGAAAAAAAAATTAGAAAATTTAAAAAAAATACAAAAATATTGCATTTAGGTTCTTATTTCCCCATTGTCTAATACCTCTTGTGTTTCTATGCTATGTATGAGTCATAACCCATGATTTGCATGATTTGCTGAAGTTTCTATGATATGACCATGATCTTTGATTACTTACTTTGACTATAGGATTGAGCATGTATATAGCTTGAGTTTTAGATTCATTCTGAAATTCTAGACAAAATTTGCCTTGTGAGATTTTTGGCCTCTCATAATTATATTTGTTCTCTATATTCTTGAGTGTATCACCATGATTTTCTAGCTTTAGAAATTACGTTTAGACTCTTTTACAAGGCTGCTTTATATGATTGAGGCAATGTTTATTTATAGCCTATTATTTCCATTCCTACTTTACAAGATCTATGTTTTGACACCCTATTTCTTTGAGCTTTTAACCCTATTTTTGATAGCTCCACAAAATAACCCATAGCTCAATAAGCTTGATCCATCCGGGATTTCGGACTTTATGTTGGTTTGGTTTGTGTGAGTTTTGTATAAGTATGGGGGAATTTGAAAAGAAAAGGTGGAAAAGAGGAAATACAACTCTAGTGTGTACAGTGGAAAAAATGAAGGTGAAAATAAGTATGTAAAGTTTGGGTTTTATGATTAGTTCTTTATCCCGGATTTAACACCACATGACTAAATTTATCCCTTCCAAACTTTTTCTTTACCTTGGCCCCATTACATCCCTTAAAAAGACCTCATGATTTTTGATATGTATTTGATCCACAACGGTGGAGATTTAGGACGCTGATGCAAGCTTATGGTAGACTAGTTTTCATTATAGATTTTGAGTGAAACACATCCTTTATACACTTGAGTGAGAGTGCAAACACATTTACCTTGGTGAGGTCTAGAATGAATGAATAATCTTTGCTCTATTCTTAATACAATACATGATATGAAGTCCTTGTAGGGTTTTAATTGTATGTGAATTGCTTGTTTGATTATAAGATGGATGCATGATTGCATTTTTGTGGTGTGACTTGACTTATGACTTGCTTGAGGACAAGCAAGGGTTAAGCATGGGGGAATTTGATAGCTTGTATATATATATATATATATATATAGTTTAGATGCATGTTTTATTCTTGTTCTGCATATGTTTAGCTTAGCTTTAGCTTAGTTTTTAGGATTTATCGTTTTCAGGTAGATTGCGCTTGTTTGCTCTGTTTTGCAGGTTTTTAGGTATTGGAGCAAAGCAAGGTATTATCCAGGCTAGCTTGTGGGTTGGAGTGCATAAATGAAGATTGAAGAAATACAAGTGAAGATCACAAGAGCATAAGGCGAAAGGAGCATAGCATTTGAAGAACAAGGATCAGTTCAAGGGGGCGCGGGCACATTAGACAGTGGGCGCGACCACGCCACCCTAGGAAGATCTCGCGCCGTCTGTCCCCGTGCGAGAGAGTTGGGCCATGAGTTTTGGGCCTCGGGTTGGACTTATTTAGATCTTTTTCCGACTTGTTTTATTGTATTTCGGTTTTATTGATCTTTGGATATGTTAGTGGTATTTAAACCTTGTTTTTAGTTTCTCTTTCATAACTTCGAACATAATTTTGGAGGGTAGAGTTTTCTCTCTTTCAAGGAGCAAACTTTAAACCTTTGTAAGTTTTCCTTTAATTCAATTATGAATCGCTATATTCCTTTGTGTTTGGCTAGTTATTGAAGTCTTGATTGCATATTGTTGTGAGGTTTGATTTGATTCTCAACAAACTTTAATAGAGTTTAGAGAAAATTGCTTTAAACCACCCGTTAAATAGGCCAATTTACACTTAACCACCCGTTATACACGAATTTGTTTTAAACCACCCAAAAGTTCGATTCCGTTAACAAACAGCCACCCAGGGCGTTATTCCGTCAAAAAATGCCGTTAGAGCATGTAAGATTACTACTTTGCCCTTACTAGTTTGCCCTCAAACACCGAGATAAAAACACAAAAACTTTTCCCCAAATCGATTCGTTCGATTCTAGGGTTCATGTTTGGGGGAAATCGCCAATTCGATTTGGTGGGGGGAATTTAGGGGGTCTTCAATTGGGCGATTCAAACGTGAGCAAAACGGGGCTATTCTATTGATGTGGCGACCCCATTAGGCGATTTCTGAGGCGATTTCAGAGACGATTTCTGAGGCGATTTCAGTGAGCGATTTCGGAGACGATTGAAGCTCCATTGCAAGGTGAGCAATTGGTGTTGGAGACGCAAGGTGGATTGAAGCTCCATTGCAAGGTATAGTGGCTTTGTGCTTTAAGCTTTAAGCTTTCAATGTTAACAATGAAAGATTCGTGACATTGTGCTTTAAGCTTTTTGTCTTCTTGAAAGGACTACTCTGGCACAATTTTCTACTGCATAAGATGCTTTGCTAGTATGCATATTTGAATATAATAGGTTAGTATGCATATTTGAATATTGTTGTGGTGGGGCCAAATATAATTCGTGACACATGCTTGTTTAATGTAGATGGAAATATCTATAAGATATCTGTATGGGGGGGGTATTTTACAAGATTCCAAATGGAGATCACGTGGCCTATAAGAAAAATACAGTGTTCTGTAAAAGAGGTGTTGATCCAGACTTAGTGTCCTTGATGGAGTTAACGGTTATGCTATTGGAGTGTGTTAGTATAGGCAACATAACAGAGATGTGGTGGCTTAAGCCTGGGATGATTTTGCATGATGGCCTTAGGCAAATAATTGCTGACAAGGACATTAGGGAGATGTGTGAGAATATTGGTAAGGATAGGATGCTGCATATTTATGTGGTCCAAGAAAAGGAGGTGAGCCCAAGTGCAATTCGGGCTTCATTACATGGAAGTCCATCTGTGACTAAAAGCCCATTCAATGCTGGAAGATTTTTCCTAAGTCAAACTGGTGAGACTACAGACCAACTCAGCCAACAGTCCCAAGCATTAAATGATGTAGCTCCCTCAACTAAGGCCATAGAAAACCCTAGAAACTCCACAAACGAATTGTCCACAGAAGATGAAAGTGAGCCATCTGAAGATGAGGTTTTAATTTCAGAATCCTCATCATCTGATGATGAGTTTGCTCAGCATGAGAATGTATTTGGTGAGGAAGAAGATGATGATGTGATATTTGAGCAGAATGTAGATCCTGATGTTGTTGAGGTAGTCAGTGAAGATGGTGAGCCAGATGTGTTTCAAACAATTCCTGGAGATGCGGGTTATCTAAGCTATAGTGGGTCTGATGGTCATGGTCATGCAAGGTACCCAGAATTCAATCCATTGGTTGATTTTGGATCTCCAATATGTTTCAAGAAAGGTATGAGATTCTGCTCTAATGAGGTTTTCAGAAAGGCACTTAGACAGTTTGCATTGGAGAATGGATTTGACTATTATTATCTACACAATGATAACTCTAAAGTCTCTGCTTATTGTAGAAATAAATGTGGTTGTCCTATGATTAGAGGTAGGAAGAAGTGTCATTGTGGAAAATCTAGTTGTGAGTTCAGGGCTGTGGCTAGGAGAATGGGTACTGATGGCAGTTTTCAGTTGAAGCAATTTAATGGAAAACACACCTGTGGTTGGCAAGATGTGAACACCAAAGCCACTTCTGTTTGGTTAGCTGAAAAGTATCTGGAGCATTATAAGGAGGATGCACAGTGGAGGATCAAGAGCTTCATTGTAACAGTGAAGAGGGAGCATGGTATAGTTATACCATATCACCAAGCTTGGAGGGCAAGGTTGAGAGCCATGTTAATGACATATGGCCATGCACCTGAGCAGTATGCAAAGGTTTGGAGGTATGCAGCAACAGTTAAAAGTGGAACCCAGGCAGCTCAGCATTTGTGAAATGCTTACAGGAATTACCTCCACCAGAGAAGCCAATCTTTCAAAGGCTGTATATTTGTCTAGGTGCTTGCAAAAATGGGTTTTTGGCTGGTTGTAGACCCATTATTGGGGTGGATGGATGTCATTTGAAGGGTGCTTACACAGGGCAAGTGCTTTCTGCTGTGGGGATGGACGGAAATGATAATATTTTTCCAATTGCTTTTGCTGTGGTTGAGGCTGAGAGGAAGGAGACGTGGTGTTGGTTCTTGGAAATTTTGCTTCAGGATGTGGGCTCTCAACACTTGACATTCATGTCTGATAGGAAGAAGGTTTGTTAGCTTATACACTTTTAATCAATAGTTATTGTTTTGTTGCATTTGTTGAGTACTGACATGTGCTTGCCATTTTTGCAGGGTTTGATTGAAGCTTTAAACATCGTGGCACCAACTTCTGACACCAGAGTGTGTCTTAGGCACCTTCACAACAACTTCAAGGTCAAGTGGCCAGGCAAGGCTTTCAAGGATGCAGTCTGGGCTGCTGGGAATGCCATGACAGTGCATGATTTTGGGTTGCGCATGGAGGTGATCAAGAAGATGGATGTCAATGCATGGAAGTATCTCATGGATGCAAACCCTTCCACTTGGTCAATGCATGCATTTACTCATCACTGTAAGTCAGACATGCTGCTTAATAATTGTTGTGAATCTTTCAACAATTGTATTAAGGAGGCAAGAGAGATGCCTATTTTGTCAATGTGTGAGTGGATCAGAAGAAAGCTCATGAATATGTTTATCAGTAAGAGGGAGAAAATGAGAGAGCACAATGGTTATCTAACACCAGAAGTAGTGAAGAAGGTAGAGCTTGCTAAACAGGAAGGGCTTAGGAAGTGTAAATGCCATGGAGCAGATGATATGTATGAGGTTGACCATGGCACAAAGAGGTTTGTGGTGAATTTGGTCCAGAGAACATGTGGTTGCAACCAATGGGATCTAACTGGAATACCTTGCCCACATGCTATGTGTTGTATTTTAAAGAGAAAAGGGGACCCTCAGCAGTATGTGCATCCATTCTTCAGAAAGGAAACATACATGTTAGCTTATGGTGAGGGTGTGCATCCAATTCCAGGAGAGTATCAATGGGAGCTCACTAACTATGTTGAGCCACTCCCACCTTCATTTATAGTCCAACCTGGTAGGCCAAGGAAGAGTAGGAGAAAGGAACCTGGAGAAGGGACAAGCACAAACACAAGAACAAGGCAAGGGAAGAACAAGTGTAGTAACTGTGGCCAAGAGGGTCACTACAAGAACAAATGCACCAATCCTGCCAAAGAACACGTGCCATCAACAAATCATAACAAAGGAGGGAGACCACCAAAGGAAGCTAGCACTGTCATTCCTTGTAGAAAAAGGAAATACACTAGAAGGGTAAGAATTTTTCCCTCTTGTATATGTGTCTCATAAGCAATTTATAAGTGACTAATTGATTTGTTATTTCTGTATTGCAAGATGCCTACAAGAGATTTCAACTCAGGACAAACTGCTACTGAGAATGTTGAGGCCAATGTGGAAGATGAAGAGTTGCACATATCAATGCTTCATAGGATTCAAGATGAGGAGAATGAAGATGCTCAAGACATTCCAACTCAGGGGTCAACTGTAAGACCCAATGGTCAAGGAATTCCAACTCAGGGGTCATCTGCACAACTCAGGGGTAAAGAAATTCCAATTCAAGCATCCAATACTCAGGTGCAAGTGAGCCAAGATCACTCTAGGATGCCATCTACACTACATAGTGGACCATCAGTTGGCGTGGCTACATCTGCCTCCAATGCAACAAAGCAACCTAGGAGAAAAGCCATTGCCTCAAAAAAGAATTTGGAGTTTACCCTAAGGACAAGCAACAGGCTCAGGGAAAAGCGTCTCTAGGGTAGCAAAAATCTTAGGGTAGTTTTTTGGGTAATGTCTTAACTTTAGGATCTAAGCTATGTTGTTTCTAAGGCTACTGTGATGATGAAAACAACTATGACAGTATATTCTATGCACCACTTTTGGTATGAATTGCATGGCTGTTTATTCCTCTTGACAAATGAATTTTGCTATGTTTATACTGGTGTGTTTCTAATGCTACTGGTGTGTTTTTAATGCTATGTTTATACCTCATGACAAATGCCTTTTGTTGTGGCATACCTCATGAATTTTGTTGTGTTTATACCTCATGACAGATGCCTTTTGTTGTGGCATTATGCTCAAATTTTTACTAAAAACACAACTGTTACAAAGACATTCATTCATATGCTGAAATTTCTAGTAAACCATTTCATTCATATGCGAGAAAGAAGATGATACAAAGACAAACAGTGAACAAATGTCATATTGTCTTAGCATAGAACATTTCACCATGTCAATTGCCTTACAAAACAACATCATCACAAATGTGAAACTGCCTTAGAACACATCATTAGCTACTATTGCAACTACTACAACAACTACCATTATCATATTCCTGAATTTGGAATGAGCTTGCAGGATGGCAAATTCTTTTTCCTTGGATGCAACCTCGATTTCCAGCTCATGGCACCTTGTTTCCAATCCATGGCATTTTGTTTCCCACTCGTTTTCTGGTGCACGAGCCTCTTAATTATGTGTGTTGCCTTGGCCTCGAATGGGTCATCGATCCATGCAAAGAACCCACAACCGCGGTTCACAGACGGTGCATATCTTGGACAATTAAAAAAACGTCTTCCATAGTTGTTAGGAGTATAGGCAGTGGAGATTCTTGCAACCAAATTGCAATTGCAATGCACCTGCTTGTTTGACCAACATCCACTACTCGAAGACATCCTTGCAACCAAATGAATTCAATTCCACACCATAAATCGCATATATGCACCCTAAATCGATAAAATCAAAGGAGATAGATAGAAGATTACCTTTATTTTGATGCCCAACTGCAAATGCCGCACAAATTGGAGCCCTAAATCTGCCCGAAAACAAGTCCTCCACACCCCAATCTGCCAACTCAAACTCCACAGCTCACTCTCCCACTGAAATTGCCCCAGAAGTATGCCCAGAAATCGCCAATTTGAGCGATGAACCCTATAAATCTAACGATGGATTTGGGGGAAAGTTTTTCTGTTTTTATTTGGGGGGAATCGTCTCTGAAATGCTGAAGAAATTGGGCTTTGATTTGTAACTCAATCTAACGGCATTTTTGAGGGCAAAATTGAGGGCAAAGTTGTCTTCTTACACAATCTAACGGCATTTTTGACGGAATAACGCCCTGGGTGGCTGTTTGTTAACGGAATCGAACTTTTGGGTGGTTTAAAACAAATTTGTGTATAACGGGTGATTAAGTGTAAATTGGCCTATTTAACGGGTGGTTTAAAGCAATTTTCTCCAGAGTTTATTACATATACTTAATTGAATCTAAACTAGGGTTTTGTTAGATTGATCACCTAATTGAATTTCTGATGTTCGTGTTTTTAGTATAGTTTTGAGTAGGTTTTCTTAGTTTGTTAGGGTTAGTTTTGATAAGTCCAGGGTTAGTTTTGTGTGTTTTTGGATGGTTTTGCATATTTTGTGAAAAGTATGGAAGCTACTCCGTTTTGTGTATTTTTGTAGGTTTTAGCAAGGAAACGGTGCTTTATGGAGCTGAAATTGGAATGCTATGTTGAAGGACGGAAGAATACAAGATGAAGAAGTCGAAGTTCGAGTTTTTGAAGTTGAAGTGTTGAAGAAGCCATGCCCAAGCTCGTTAACGAGGCTATAAGGGCTCGTTAACGAGGTTACAAGATAGGTTTTTCGAGGAATCTTGGTGATGTCCTACCGATCCTATGCGGGAATTTATTCCGTGTCGGTAGAGTGTTTTTAATGAGTTTTAGGGTTATTATATTATTTATTTTAGGTTATAATATCTTTCTAGATTTTATTTCTATCTTTTTAGAGTTAGTTTCTATCTTTTAGGAAAGTTTTTTATCTTCTAGCCTTTTTATTTTTCTAGCCTTATTAGTACAAATACCCTTCTTTATAGCCTAGAGAAGGGGTGGAAAGTAGAGAAAAAGGAAGACCCGAGAGAGAGAGAGAGAGAAGAGTCAGAACGAGAAGAGCCATGGTGGACGAGAGTTACCGGGGTCGTTAATCACGGTTTTCGATTTGGTGTTTTGTGTTTTTCGGTTTCTTCTGGATTTTGTAAGACGATAATTTCTTATAAATTTGAAGTAGTTGTTTTGTTTTCAAAAGTTCTCCCTTATTTAATTTATTTGCTTCTTAGTTATGAGTAGTGAGTAGTTTTCTTATCTAGGGTCGGGGTTGAAACCCGACATAGTTATGCATGGTTTGATGAGTAAGATGATGTGTTGAATGCCTTTTTATCTATTTATTGCTTGTTGTGTTTATGCCTAGATGAAAGTCTAGGTAATTTGAGTTTTTAACTTGATTGAGAGAGAAAGTTATAGACTTGAAAGGCTGATATTGTTTGAATACGAAAGTTTCAAGCTTTAAATGCGAAACAAGTGATTGAGTGAATTAATTTATGAAAGTAGATTAATTTGCTTGTTAATCAATGAAAGTTGATGAATTTATCTATTCAAAGGCATGATCTTTTATCTTCTTACAAGTTTATATGCATGACTATGTTGTGGTAACCCCTGTCCTAGATCTTTGTTTTTATTTGAATTCTCCTAGATTATAGTCGTTACTGAGTTCGTAGCCTCGGTACCGAACCTGTTTAGTTCGTTAGTGTTAGTTAGTTGTTTACGGTGGTTCGTTAACGACCCTGACAAAGTCGTTGACGAGGCTGGTCGTGAGTGTTTTGATTGTTTTTGTTTGATTTTCGTTATTAGTAGTTGGTAAATAAACAAACCTTGCTTCTCGTGGAACGATCCTGACTCCCCTATACTCAGCGGGGTCTTGACTTATAAATTTATTTGTTGTCCAGAGTAAAGGCCCGTCAACAAATTGGCGCCATTGCCGGGGAAGCAACGAGTTTGTTTGTTTATCTGTGGGTCTGGAAATAGCCCGACCCCGTTTTTTTGTTTCTAATTTTTGTTTTCTTTGTTTGTTTTCTCAGCGTATGCCGGTAGGACGTCGAAGGCTCGAATTTGACAACGCCGGTTATTATTCAGAACCTGAACGTTCCCTGCACCGTAGACGCCGAGAGAACCGAGCCATGGCCAAACCTGAAGAGATGGCTCGTCAGTTGGAAGTCCTCCAGAACCAAATGGAGGCATTGAAAACCGAGAAGGAAGACGCTGCTGCCGAGGCTGAGCGTCAACGAGCTAACAATGCTCATCTATAGGAAGAGCTGAATGCCTATCCGAGGAATGCCAAACAATACATGCATCCTGAACTGAGGGTGCCAAAGTCCCTGATTGTGCTTCCGGAGATAGAGAAACCATTTGAGATTAAGTCTCAATTTATATCCTTGATTAAGCGGGCTCAGTTTGAAGGGAAACCTACTTAGTGCCCTATGGAGCATATTAGAAATTTTCTTGATTTATGTGACACCAAAGCTGCTGAAGGTGTCTCACTTGAATATGTTCTATTAAAAGCTTTCAGGTGGTCTCTTGCTGGAAAGGCCCTGAGCTGGTTGGAGAGCTTACCTCCTAAGTCTATCAGGACTTGGAAGAACTTGTATGATCAATTTCTTACAAAGTTTTTCCCTCATGCCAAGACAACGGAGTTGAGGAAGCGCATCACCTCCTATCACCAGCTGCCTAACGAGACTTTTCTTGAAACATGGGAACGATTTAAAGAGATGCTTAGACAATGCCCCACTCATGGGCAACCTTTATATGTTCTTCAAGAAATCTTTTTCCAAGGTATCAATGCAGAGACCAAGAACCGCATCAACACGCATACAGCGTGCGGTATTATAGAGATGGACCCTATGGCTGCATGGGAATTGTTGGATAAGATGTCCAATTATGATGCCATGTATGGAACCCAACAAACTCCCCAGCCCCAGAAACGTCTCTAGATGCCTAACCGAGAAGAAGTTGACCTAGACGTTAAAAGTCAATTTTTACAAGACGAGGTCAATCGCTTGAAGAAGCAGGTAAGTTTTCTGAAGTCCTCTCAATCCTGCCAAGAGTATGGCTCTTCTGCCCATAGTGCTTCTGCTTGCACTAACATAGAGCAGGTAAGAGCCGCTGAGGCAATTGCTGAAATGAATTACATGAGAGGCCCATACAGGAACCAGCCTAGTAATTTTGACAGGTCGAACAACTATCAGACGTGGGGCAATCAAAATCCAAATCCAAGCTATGCAGCGCCTCTACCGGATAGACGACCTGCGCCTTATCGACCTTCAGACCATCAGGAGCCACCATCATGTGTACAAGGGTTACAGGAAAGCATCAATGGAGTTCACAATAAAGTTAATGAAGTTCAAGCCAACCTTAACCACCAAAATAAAAGATGGGGAGAGTTCGATGTATGGAAGAAGAATGTTGATTCCCAACTAGGGAACCTGGCTGCACAGATTTCGAGGCCACAAGGGCAACTTCCGGGTCATCCCGAAGAAAACCCTAAAGGACAGATAGCAGTGGTACACATTAGGAGCGGAAAGACACTACCGGAGCGTGTCCAAGCTAAGGACAAGACGGAAGAGGACGCCACGGTATAGCTCGGTAATGAGCCAGCGAGGGCAAGTACCGATCCAGCACACCATGGTGACGAGGCTTCGAGGGTACTTAACGACCCTAGTCCAGGTAAGCTTTCTAATCCGAGCCTTCCTCTAAATTCCAGGGTAGTTAACGACCCCATCATGGTCTGTAACGACCCGCCGAGAATACCTAACGACCCTAGTGTCGACCCGGAAACTTCACCTCTCGAGCCTAAATTGGTTCCGAGAATGGTGAAATCTCTTCCATTCCCCACTAAGAAATCTGTGGACTCTACTGAGAGTAAGTTCAAGCGTTTCGTAAAGATTCTTCAGGGCATTAATATTTCCATCCCATTCCATGAGGCCCTAAGCGAAATGCCGACTTACACGAAATTTTTGAAAGATATTCTTAGCAGGAAGAGATCCATTACAGAGTTGCAGCATGAAGTCCGATCTATAACTCTACCAGAAAAGCTAGGAGACCCAGAGAGATTTGCAATAACGATTGGCATAGGCGACCACAAGTTTAAAGCCTTATGTGATCTGGGACCCAGTGCTAGTTTACTCCCTCTCTCGATCTGGTCTAAAACTAACATGGGACCACTAGATCCTGTAGATATGAACCTCTACATGGCAGACGGATCATGTGTCAAGGCCACAGGAGTCGTGGACGACTATCTTATTCAAGTCGGGAAATTCTTTATACCGAATGATTTCATCGTCCTCGATATGCCTGAAGACCCTCACATCCCCATAATTCTAGGCAGACCATTCTTAGCTACAACAGGTGCTAGGGTCGATGTGCGGAAAGGACTTCTCACTTTTGATATCGGGGAAGAACGCGTGGAATTCAGCCTG
The DNA here is from genome assembly GCA_964016875.1 of Fallopia convolvulus. Classification (NCBI taxonomy): domain Eukaryota; kingdom Viridiplantae; phylum Streptophyta; class Magnoliopsida; order Caryophyllales; family Polygonaceae; genus Fallopia; species Fallopia convolvulus. The sequence goes on from OZ024729.1 coordinate 43,698,833, forward strand.
GATCAAAATGCCAATGACCCAACTGCGGTGCACAAATCGATTTGACCCAGCCAAAACTCGACATAGCTGACCCTACCATGCCTCCCCCAACTACCAAAATGGACGAGAATTTCATACAAGTCCCTACCGAGCCTTATTTGCCCATCATCGAGTCTCACATGCAAGGGTATAATCAAGGTGAGTACTCTAACTATGAATTCGCTAATGCTGGTTATGACTATTCTTCATACCTTGTTCCTACACCATGCCCCATTATATGTGCTATAGAGGAGTCCAGACCACCTTGGTTTTCGGATTTCACTAACCCATATGTAGGAATACCGGGCATTCTGATAGAAGACAAAGAACCAAGTTTAGTGACCCAAGCTAATAACGCCTACAAAGCTAAGCGTGGGGTACCTCAAGACCCCAACATAGCTGCAAAAGAGCCACCTTGAGCCAACGTAAGTACGTCGGGCTAACGACGTTAAAAATAGCACTTACGGGAGGCAACCCGCTTTTAGTGTAGACTAGATTTTTCTCTTCTTTTTAGACTCTTTTTCCTAGCTTTCTTTTGAGTTTTTTCTAGTAGTTTTTAGGATAGAAAAATAGGATAAATTTTGAGCTGACAAGATGCAGGAGAAGGGCTCGAAAATCATTCAAGGAGGCTATGGTGGCTCATTAACGACCCACCCAGGGTCATTAACGACCCAGTTTGGCGAACCGACTCGGGCAGGTAAGTTTTTATTTAACCCTAATCTATCTTCTATCTTCTACCCTATTTTTATCTACCCTAGCCGCCTCTACCTACCCCCTCCTCCTATTTCTACCCTCTCCTATTTAACCCTTCTAAAACTCCCAAAATCCTACTCTCAAAACCTCAAATCCCAAGCTCCAATTCCCTCAAAAATTCTACCGAAGACCCTTCACCAACGATCGGAATCCCACCTTCACCGAACTTCGGAAAATGCCTCGTTACCAAAGCCCGCCGCCCCAGTTTTCCCACCGACGAGATCCAAGCTCGTTAACCATCCAAATTCGATCTTTGTTCTTCAATTTCTCAATCTTCCGGTATGATTTCTAAACCCTAACTCTTTATTGCATGATTCATGGTTTTTAGGGTAGAAATTTCATATCTTGATTGTATTTATAGAGGAGGCGGAATTGCATGTTTTGATTTCGCTCATGAATTTTGGTTGTGCTTAATTGTTCTCTATCTAGGGATGGTTATTCATGCTAATTTCTCCATTGCAAAAATTTGATAGAAAAACATGAATTTTCTTGTTCTAGGAATTGAGTTCGAATCTTCACCAAGTTAATTTTTGGGCAATTCTAGCATGTTCGGGATGGGTAATTGAGTAAGTATGGGGTGCGTATACCCGATTGTGTGTCTAATGAAGGATTATAGAGGATGCATGCTTGATTCATGGATTGATTTTAGAGTAAATTAAACTCGGATTCTGTGAACTGGCTCTCGGCAGGTCGTTAACGACCCGCCCAGGCTCGTTAACGACCCTGCGTATCTTCAAGGTCTAAAAACCAGTCCAGAACAAGTTACCGACCCAATTGGGTGGTTAACGAAAAATTCCGAGGGTTATTTCGAGACCAAGTATGGGGTCTCTTGTCTAATCTACTTGAATGGATCTTATCTTGGAAAAGTCGTAATTGTTTTGTAGATCCACATGGCAAGTTCGAGCCGAGCTGCTACCCGAGCCCAGAAGAAGAGGAGGAATTAGAGGTCCCCATCCCCACCTCGCATGGATAATGTGATCTTGCGCACTCAAGGGCAAGCGGACCGATACAACGCCATCCTAGACAAGGACCACAACACTCGGTGGTTCTCGAGATCAAGTGCTAAGGCCATGGGGATCTATGAGGATGTTAAGGAGGCCTTTGCTATTCTTGGGGCGACTCATTTGCTAAAGAAGGAGAATTTACCACACTTTCCGGCTCTCACATCCGAGTTTCTAGCCACTCTAGAAATGAGCTTCCTGACGAAGACTTCGGTAGGACGCATCTGGTTCAGGCTCGGTAATGTGAACCGAGAATATACTTTGGCGGAGTTCAACACTATTCCGGAGCTCCCAAATCCATCTTGAGATTACAGTCTCAAAGATTATCAGGTGACAAGGACTTGTAGCTACATCACCGGGGAGGTAGAGCCCTCCGCTGCGGCATTATCTAGGGCACGCATCATCAACCCCATATTCAGGATCATCCTCCGGGTCCTAGCAGCTACATTTTGGCCAAAGAGGGAGTTGAACCGGCCGACAAGGACAGAGGTTGCACGTCTTCGCACCATTCTTTTCGAGGAGCCCACCCCGTTGAACTTGAAGTATGAGTGGCTTTATTATGTGGAGAAGTCAACCAAGTCAAAGGAAGTTTGGTGTAGGAATCTGGTTAGTCTCCTTGCGACCAATCTTGGAGTCGATCTCACTCGCTACACGCCGGCTCACGCTCAACTGCTCAACCGAAACTATTGGTTTAGCTCCGGTATTTTCACTCAAGTTCGGGATGGGTATATTACTAAAGTGCAAGGTCGAAATGTCGTGCCCACCCGAGAAAAGTTTGAGCTAATTTACGTACCGAATTGGTACGAGGCATGGACAGGGCGTGCATTCCCGTTAGAGCCCAAGCCGGATGATGAGCTATCGCTTAGGCCGTGCGAGACAAGATTTAAGCGAGAAGGAGAAGTGATGGATGAAGAAGAAGATGAGACTGAAGAGGCAGCTACTGAGGGAGGCACGGAGGAGCTCAACCTCGAGGACGAAGACCTCGATACAGAAGTCCTAGGCACCAATGTCTTCGTTAACGAGCCCACCAAGGTCGTTAACGACCACTTCCAAACCTCTACCGATGCTCCTACCGAGGCACACAGGTTCTGTAACGACCCGCCGAGAGCATCTACCGACCCTCTACAGCCTCCTATCGACCCTCATTCCTATGGACTCATGCCATACAACCCGGTGCTTTACCAAGACCACTTCCAGCCTCACTATCCACCACCTCCTCAGCCCGAGTACACTGGATCGAGTATCCCGCCACCATGGGCCGAAGATCTCTCATCTCAGATGCAACAGCTTCACCTCCAGCAAAACCACATTCATCGGAGGATGGATAGATGGGAGAGTGTTTATTCTGCTCGCATGGCGATGGAGGACGAGAGGCATCGTCAGAGAGAGGTGGACGATGCAGAGCGCTGGAGGACGATGTACGACTTCATGGGGAACTTTGAACACTACTTTCCTCCACCGAACCGTTGATTCAATTTGAAGAAGTTTCCTTGTTTTCTGCTTTTAAGACTTTGTAAGTTTTTGTTTTCTCTTTTCTTGTTTTCTTTTGTTTTTCTTTTCTATTTTTTTCCTTCTTCTGATTTTTTCTTACAGTGGGGACACTGTAATTTTAAGTATGGGGTGGGAGAAAGTAGAAAGACTTGTTGTCTTGTGTTTTGACTAATGTGTTTTATTTTTTTAAGTAGTTCTTTGTTCTAAAAAAATTGAAAATCCATTAAAAAAATTCAAAAAAAGAGTTTTTAGAATTGATAGATATCCCTTTCTTAGGTTCTATGATAGTAGTTGCTAGCATGATCATATAATTCCTTGCAAGCATGTCTTTGATAGTATAGCCGGATTCTTGATAGGAAAGTTGTTTTTAGGAAGGAATAGCATTTGATGAAATTGAGCACGTATACTTTTTAGCATAAGTGATGCAATCCAAAAAAAAAATACCCAGTGAGTTGTTTTTGGCCTTATAGGGAGAACATAAAAATCCCTCTTCTTTTCTTGTGTGATTTACTCTCTATATGCATATTATCTCTTGGAGTTGCGATGGTTATCTATTTCTTGAGACCTATATAAGATTTATAGTTCATTACTTGTGAAAATCATATGATAGAGAACTTATTTTTCATAAGCCCTATTAATCCATATCCACCCTTACATTATCCTTCTTTTTGACAACCAACTTCAGCCTGAAGCCTTTTATTTTTAGCTCCACAAAATTGTTCCCTAGCCGAGATAAGCTTGACCCTATCCGGGGATTAGGACTTAGATTGGAGAGGTATGTTTTGTTGAGTGCAATGTTATGTTTAGTTTGAAATTAAGGGATTGATGGGAAGGGTAGATTGGAAGTCTCTTGATTTTTAAGTTGTAAAAGGAAAGATCTCTTGATAGCAAAAGATGCATGAAAGAAACTTGTTAAGAAAGAGGAGGTATACACGATGAAGTTCATTAACGACCCTTGTGGGTTCGTTAACGAGGAAGAGAAAGAAAAAGAAAAAAGAGAAGAAGAAGAAGTAAGTAATGCATCTGTGTTATGACACTTTCTAGGATATGTTGGGTGAGTGAAAGAATAAGTGCATAATGAAGAGTGAGTTTGGTATATAATCTTTTATGAGAGTTTTTTGTTTATGTGTGAGTTTTTAGGAGTTTTGATTCCCGAATATTATTAGCACCACATAGCCAAAATATTTTCCACGCCTTATTGTCTTTACCAAGCCCCATTACAAGCCGACCGAATGGAAGCTTCTATGAGGTGTTTTCATTGAGCCTAAGTTCTCTTTATGATTTTTGCTTGTTTTGACAAATCTTGGGTGGAGATTTTGGTGATATAAGTTCCAATTTCTATGAGTTTTTGTATATAAGATGAGTTGAGAGATTTAATTTATAAGCCCACACACATTGAGAGTTGAGTGAAACACATTATTATCCCTTATGAGGTTGGATTTTATTTTCTTATGTCTATTTGGTCCATATATGTGTGATGACATTAATAGTCATTTGTTATTTTTCTTCTATGAGTTGATGTTGTTTTTAGAGGATGGCTATGTCTTGATAAGTATTTTTGTTTGGTTTTGATTATTGTTTAGTGATTGCTTGAGGACAAGCAAGTCTAAGTATGGAGTATTTTGATGTTCGTGTTTTTAGTAGGTTTTCTTAGTTTGTTAGGGTTAGTTTTGATAAGTCTAGGGTTAGTTTTGTGTGTTTTTGGATGGTTTTGCATATTTTGTGAAAAGTATGGAAGCTACTCCGTTTTGTGTATTTTTGTAGGTTTTAGCAAGGAAACGATGCTTTTTGGAGCTGAAATTGGAATGCTATGGTGAAGGACGGAAGAATACAAGATGAAGAAGTCGAAGTTCGAGTTTTTGAAGTTGAAGTGTTGAAGAAGCCAAGCCCAGGCTCGTTAACGAGGCTGTAAGGGCTCGTTAACGAGGTTACGAGATAGGTTTTTCGAGGAATCTTGGTGATGTCCTACCGATCCTGTGCGGGAATTTATTCCGTGTCCATAGAGTGTTTTTAATGAGTATTAGGGTTATTATATTATGTATTTTAGGTTATAATATCTTTCTAGATTTTATTTCTATCTTTTTAGAGTTAGTTTCTATCTTTTAGGAAAGTTTTTTATCTTCTATCCTTTTTATTTTTCTAGCCTTATTAGTATAAATACCCTTCTTTATAGCCTAGAGAAGGGGTGGCAAGTAGAGAAAAAGGAAGAGCCGAGAGAGAGAGAGAGAAGAGTCGGAACTAGAAGAGCCACGGTGGACGAGAGTTACCGGGGTCGTTAATCACGGTTTTCGATTTGGTGTTTTGTGTTTTTTCGGTTTCTTCTGGATTCTGTAAGACGATAATTTCTTATAAATTTGAAGTAGTTGTTTTGTTTTCAAAAGTTTTCTCTTATTGAATTTATTTGCTTCTTAGTTATGAGTAGTGAGTAGTTTTCTTATCTAGGGTCGGGGTTGAAACCCGGCATAGTTATGCATGGTTTGATGAGTAAGATGATGTGTTGAATGCCTTTTTATCTATTTATTGCTTGTTGTGTTTATGCCTAGATGAAAGTCTAGGTAATTTGAGTTTTTAACTTGATTGAGAGAGAAAGTTATAGACTTGAAAGGTTGATATTGTTTGAATACGAAAGTTTCAAGCTTTAGATCCGAAACAAGTGATTGAGTGAATTAATTTATGAAAGTAGATTAATTTGCTTTTTAATCAATGAAAGTTGATGAATTTATCTATTCAAAGGCATGATCTTTTATCTTCTTACAAGTTTATATGCATGACTATGTTGTGGTAACCCCTGTCCTAGATCTTTGTTTTTATTTGAATTCTCCTAGATTATAGTCGTTACTGAGTTCATAGCCTCGGTACCGAACCTGTTTAGTTCTTTAGTGTTAGTTAGTTGTTTACGGTGGTTCGTTAACGACCTTGACAAAGTCGTTAACGAGGCTGGTCGTGAGTGTTTTGATTGTTTTTGTTTGATTTTCGTTATTAGTAGTTGGTAAATAAACAAACCTTGCTTCTTGTGGAACGATCCTGACTCCCCTATACTCAGCGGGGTCTTGACTTATAAATTTATTTGTTGTCTAGAGTAAAGGCCCGTCAACAATTTCTAGTTATAACTGAATCTTATTAATTATCGGTCGGAGTTAATTTGATCAAGAGTATACTTTAATCAATTTAGTACCGCTTGGACTAGTTGGTTAAAGAAGGAAATAAATTCACAAGTCACTTAGATGTCTGGTTGCTCTGAGTGTTTGTTTATATCGATAACTTGAATCGTTATCCTGTTGTTTAATTGAATCTAGAAGATCTTATAGGTTGTTAGATGATTAGGGTTGTTAGACTGGTAGTTCTATCAACTAAATCTGATGTTCGGGTCATAATCCTTAGTAGGGTCATAATCCACAATAAATTATTCAAGTGATAAGAGAATCAATGATCAACAAAGCAATGTCATGATGGATTTAACTAGCTGAAAACACTTGTCTCTCATATATTACAATCATATTTTACCTCATCAAATTTGGCGTCGTTGTCGGGGGACTCGTCACTTTTTGTGTTTTTACTTTTGTGCTATTTTTGGTGTTGTGAACCTATCGTACGTCATAACACTCGTACTACTAATACATGGCTTTGTTTGCGTGTAGACAACTGCAGGATGAACACTTCCACGACTATTTTGTTAGATTTCAAGACCATGTGTTTGAACTTGGTACTTGGGGATTACAATACAATGATAGAGAGGTGAACATGGGAGTTATCCATGGTATGAATTTTGAGACAAGGGGATTGGCTGATTACATGAGCAATGAGATGCTTTTGTTTATGGGAACTCAGGAATGCTGGGATTTCTTATGGTTCATGAGCCATCAGAGCTTTTTGGTCGAGTCATCTTCCCAATCACCCCAGCCGGTTGATAAGTCTCTAGAGATTATAATCAGGGATCTCTCCAAAGGGGCGGACGCTTTAATCATGGAGCACTGTGAGTCATGTTCTTCACATTTTCATTCCACAATCTCATGCCCTTTTGAGTTGTGTGAAAGGAGTGGTGGAATCACATTGGAGTCAAACGATCATGAGTCAGACACCAGAGTACAAGTTGAGGAGCAATCTAAGACACTTGAGGTGGGTTATGAAGATGAATTTGATGTCCAACATGAATTCACACCTATAATTCATGCTAAGCAGCTCACCATAGAGCCTACTGAATTCTGTGCATGCATAGAGATTCTTACAGAGCCTAGAGAGCCTGAGTCATTTTCACCCATGTGGAGTAAATTACTTGAGGGTTTTTGTGGTTTTGGAAGAGGATTGTTTTGTCGACCATGATGACTTCTTTGCTGATGAAGTAGACAACCATGAGGGAGAAAAACAACATGATACATCTATTAAGGCTCCCGCTGTCATGGTGCACCCTATGTTAGGCCTTGACATCCCTTGCTTCAGTTTCCCCACCTTCTTACATCAGGAGCTTATGGAGTTACAAGATGAGGAACCAAGCCTACAACACAAGGTGGAAGATGGAGAATATATGGAGTTTATCTTGGATATAAGTGGTATTGCTGACAAGTGCTTTGATTCATACTGTAAGTATTTTGTAAAGCCGCCACTTGTGCTGAATTCATTTGAACAAATGCCATCTCATGAAAACTGTGCACACATGTTTGATAAATTAAAACGGTCTTTGAAGGTTATATTATGCTTAATTGATTTATCATTATGTTACTTACCCTTTTTTGAGATGTGTATATAGGGGTTTGACAGGTTGCTAAAGGCATTGACAATGTCTAATCTTGTTAATTCATGCTAAGGGTCAAGCTAATGACGTTAAACAAGCGCTTCTTGGGAGGCAACTCAAGGTTTAGAGTAGATTTTCTTTTTTAGTTAATCTCTTACTTTTTAGGTAGTTTTTGTGTGTGTTTAGATATCCCAGGTCTGAAGATTGATAACCCAAAGAAGCCTTCACTTCCACCGTCGGATTATCAGCACTACCCGGATATCTAGATCTTGTGAGTTTTTCTTTTTCCCTTTGTTCTTACTTTACTTTGGGGACAAAGTATGTTTTAAGCATGGAGGAAGAGAATTACTTTTGCATTTAATGTAGTTGCATTAGATTAGGCATATTTAACTTTTTGCATGCATTGATTAAAATTCTAGAAAAATGAAAAAAAATCAGAAAATTTAAAAAAAAATACAAAAATATTGCATTTAGGTTCTCATTTCCCCATTGTCTAATACCTCTTGTGTTTCTATGCTAAGTATGAGTCATAACCCATGATTTGCATGATTTGCTGAAGTTTGTATGATATGAGCATGATCTTTGATTACTTACTTTGACTATAGGATTGATCATGTATGTAGCTTGAGTTTTAGATTCATTCTGAAGTTCTAGACAAAATTTGCCTTGTGAGATTTTTGGCCTTTCATAATTATATTTATTCTCTATATTCTTGAGTGTATCACCATGATTTTCTAGCTTTAGAAATTACGTTTAGACTCTTTTCAAGGCTGCTTTATATGATTGAATTCATGACATTAATATGATTGAGGCAATGTTTATTTATAGCCTATTATTTCCATTCCTACTTTACAAGATCTATGTTTTGACACCCCATTTCTTTGAGCTTTTAAACCTATTTTTGATAGCTCCAATAAATAACCCATAGCTCAATAAGTTTGATCCATCCGGGATTTCGGACTTTAGGTTGGTTTTGTTTGTGTGAGTTTTGTATAAGTATGGGGGAATTTGAAAAGAAAAGGTGGAAAAGAGGAAATACAACTCTAGTGTGTACAGTGGAAAAAAATGAAGGTGAAAATAAGTGTGTAAAGTTTGGGTTTTAGGATTAGTTCTTTATCCCGGATTTAGCACCACATGACTAAATTTATCCCTTCCAAACTTTCTCTTTACCTTGGCCCCATTACATCCCTTAAAAAGACCTCATGATTTTTGATATGTATTTGATCTACAACGGTGGAGATTTAGGACGCTGATGCAAGCTTATGGTAGACTAGTTTTCATTATAGATTTTGAGTGAAACACATCCTTTATACACTTGAGTGAGAGTGCAAACACATTTACCTTGGTGAGGTATAGAATGAATGAATAATCTTTGCTCTATGCTTAATACAATACATGATATGAAGTCCTTGTAGGGTTTTAATTGTATGTGAATTGCTTGTTTGATTATAAGATGGATGCATGATTGCATTTTTGTGGTGTGACTTGACTTATGGCTTGCTTGAGGACAAGCAAGGGTTTATCATGAGGGAATTTGATAGCTTGCATATATATATATATATATATATATATATATATATATATATAGGGCATTGTTCAAGTGAGGACCACCCTTGTGGTACATCCAAGGCTTAAAATGAGGACTAATCTCAACCATTGGATTTACCCCTCTATTATGTATTCAATGGTCAAGATTTTTTCAAATTTTTTTATTTTTAATTTTTTTTAATTTTTTAATTTTTTTAAATTTTTAAATTTTTAAAAAATTTTTAAATTTTTTATTTTTTTTTGCTATTTTTTTAGTTTTGCGAAAATCGAATTATTTTAAAAATGAACTCAAAGCACATAAAAATTGAACTTATCATAGATAAAAAATGAACTCGTAGAATATAAAAATTGAACTCATACAATATTGAAAATTGAACTCTTAATATATAAAAATTGAACTTCTAGTGTATAAAAATGAACTCATAGTATATAAAAATTGAACTGTCATATTTAACGTTTTTAAAGCCTTTTTTCAAAAAATTTATTTTTATTATTTTTTTAATTTTTTATTTTTTTTTTATTTTTTTTTTTGCTATTTTTTAGTCTTGCGAAAATCGAATTATTTTAAAAATGAACTCAAAGCACATAAAAATTGAAGTTATCATAGATAAAAAATGAACTCGTAGAATATAAAATTGAACTCATACAATATTGAAAATTGAACACCTAACATAAAAAAATGGAACTTCTAATGTATAAAAATGAAGTCGTAGTATATAAAAATTGAATTGTCATATTTAACATTTTTAAAGCCTTTTTTCAAAAAAAATCGATTTTTTTAATTTTTTTTGCTATTTTTTTAGTTTTGTGAAAATCGAATTATTTTAAAAATGAAGTCAAAGCACATAAAAACTGAACTTATCATAGATAAAAAATGAACTCGTAGAATATTAAAATTGAACTCACACAATATTGAAAATTGAACACCTAACACTACAACAAAAAGGCGTTTTAGCGAGAAAACATTTCCTCACTAAAAGTGGAGATTTTGTCGCTGAAGGTGTTTGGCGAGGAAATTAATTTCCTCGCAAGTTCGTCGCAGAAAGCTCGTCAAGAAAGGGTTTTAACGAGAAAAAAAATATTTTCTCGAAAAAGACTTTTCGCGATGATAATAATTTTTCTCGGTATTACATTTTCGCGACCATTATTTTTCTCGCAAAAAGGTATAGAATTTCGTTGCCAAATAAGATGAAGGATTAGACAATGGTCGTTGAATATTATTGTCGACCAAATAAATTTTCTCGCTAATCCTTTTATTTCCTCGTTAAAAATGCCTTTTAATTAAAATATTATAAAATAAAAAATATTTAAAATAATATAGCGACGACTTTTTTCTCGAAATATGTACTTTTTGTTGAGAAAATCAAATTCCTCGTTATTTATACCCCATTGATCATCGCTAAATATAGTTTTTAGTGAGAAAGTTATTTCATCGTTAAATGTATCCTTTTAGTGAGAAAATGTATTGTGGTCGATATAAGGAGATGTTTTAGCGAGAAAACTTGATAAAAATATTATAAAATCTACAAAATATCAAAAAAATTAATACCTTAATTTTAATATAAATAGTAATAATTCAATAATATATTAAAATCCTAATAAAAAATAACTTGATAGAATATAGTATATGTATTTCTAGCATAACTAGTAATTGTACTAATAAGTGCAAACTAAGTTCCAAATAGAAATGAGCTAAAAGTCTAACTATCAAGTGGTTGGTTGTTGAAGTTTGCCATAAACTCTTCAAATTTCTTCGTCTTCTTTTCCAACGCATTGATTTACGCATTTTGAGCTTTGATCTTATCTTCCAAGGCTTTGTTTTTCTCATGCATTTCATGTAATGATGATTGAGAATGCTTAGCAGCTGTAGGCCGAGGTCCAAAACCTAAAATGTAGAATTGTGTTCAGAGTGCACCATATAATGAGTTCAAATAGATATAACATGTGCAGCAGATGATCAACACAAAATGTAATTTCCAATACTACAACCTACTCAGCAATATTGCATTTTCAATACTACAGCCTACTCAAATATATAGATATGGAACTTTCAATTAAGCATACTAGATATGATCTTTCACAAATATATATAGCATGAACTTAAATATAAAGCAAGGAATTGAAATATATAAGATAGGAACTGAAATACACATATGCATCAAATATATAGAAGGAATATAGACAACAGGAATGCACAAATGTACAACAGAGAGAGCAAACAAACAAATCAGGAACTGCAAGCAACTACAACAGAAATCACTTGCCACTGATACGTCTGCGTATGATTGTTGGTATTATTCAAGTCTATGAATTATGTCAATATGTAGCCTAATAAACAAGCCTACACTGTCCGAACTTTATTCCAAAGAATAAGATGTGCAATTAACTTGCAAGAAACAAGCTTACAAATTTAATACTGTGAGGAAAAGGGAGCTAGGGAATGGAATTTTTCAGGTGAGATTATTCATGGGAAAAGACCAATATAAATATAAGAGGGTTACCTTGGAGGTAGCAAGTCCAAAGCTAAAAAGGCTAAAATAGAAAAAGATAAAGCCTTTAGAAAGTATATCTAAAAGACCTAGCATTAAACCCTCTCACTTGTAGTATGATAATTGCATGTACAAGATGACAATTTAGAAGAAAAAAAAAGTTAATTTAGAAAAAAAAAAACTTGTCCTTTCCCATAGTTGGTTGGTTGGAGATTATATGATACTTTATTTTTTCCATAGGCACAAGGAGATGAGATAAAAAAGTCAGAAATTTTTGTATATGATGATCCGTTTAGTAGCAGGGTTTCCTTTCGTATCTGTATGTTATAATTGTATGTGGCATTAACAATGCATTTCTATTTGATGCAATGTCAAATTCATTATACTCTGAATTGCACAAAGGGAAGTACAATTCAACGGAAATTCGATTCCTTACCTAACAAAAGATAATTACAGAAATCAAGCAGAAGAACTGTTGGAAAATCATAGCAGATAGAAAAAATTTAAAGAAAGTAAAAAGCTACTATACCTGCTGGTAAGCGTGGAGGCAGAGTGCTGCCACAAGGGACCTTGTGTAAAGCTGTTTAACATTCAATCCTGCTGCCTGCATGTATGTAGGAGTAAACTTGATTCCTTCTGTGAAAACAACAGCTGGTGCTAAGAGTATAAATGACATTAATGTAATAATCGAGAACAGAGTGATGTTGTCCAAAGAATCCTCTTTCTTAACCATAAACTTCTTATTGAGGGCATTACGGGATTGGAAAGTCAAATTGGAAGCTATCGCACTTAGAAATCCAGCCCAAATTCAAATCAGTAAAAGCAAATCCAAATTAGGTCAATTGATCCAACATGCTGCTTGAGTGCTTGGCTAATTTGGATTCATGTTACTTTGCAGAACTTAAAAAGGGCCTTTATTGCAATAGGAGTGTCATTAATTTAAGATGATCTAGGTAAGGGAAGTCTTTATGGATAAACTAGCTTAACAAAACTAGTTGATTAACTACAGCCACTGAGTGCCACAATAAGAGACTAAGCTAGCTGCACAGGCCAGTGCAATGAATGAAAATAACTTACCAATCCCTGTTGCAGCTTCTTGTTCTGTTGAATGGTGGTATTTTTCTCCTCTCTCAGCGTGGCAATAAGGGCCTTTGTCTGAAATACCAAACGAGCATATCAAGATTGTTTACGTTTACAACAACAATGATCCAATACCTTCTAGGCATTTGGAGGTGGCTTTTAATACAAAGGAATAAAACATGATATAACTAGTAGGAAATTTAAAGGTTAAGACAGCTCATCAAAATTATGCAGCAAGACCCAACAAGCTATTTGCTACAGCTTGCATCCTTAATGCAATAGCATATGCAAGGGAAGCTCAATTTACTACAACCTGCCTTTTTTTATTTTGTAAGTGATCATATATTCTCATCTTTATCATTGATAGTTCCAGTTCAATGGATATCTAAGAACTTTTCTCCCGCTTGGCCTACTCTCAAGTACTGAAATGGCTCTAAGTTGGTTACTATAAAAAGCCATGGGAATAGTAGGAAAAAAAAACAAATTTAAGAGAAAAGTAGATGAATTACAACAAATCAAAGTATCAAACCATAGTAAAACAAACATGTAACAACTCTTCATTCTGCAAAAAAAAAACACAAAGTCATTTCATGTCCTTTTCTACTTCAATTTAAGATAATTACGAGGCTTCAAATCAACAAAACAAAAGAAATACAGACCACTGTTGAGTTATCCTGATTATCAATTGTCCTTGAAGCCTGCAAGTCCCAGATTAGAATCAATGTTCTTGCTAAAGACAGTAATTGAGAAGACACAACCCAAAAAATAATAAATATCTTACATGAGTAAACAAATAAAGAACTAGGTTATTCCCAAACAATTGTACAACAGGATCAATTGCAAGCAAACAAACATCTCCAACCAGAATCATTTACAAAACAAATCAGAATCAATTGACTAACCTGAATGAGCGAGAATTGGGACTCCCCAGAAGAGGAGAACGGAAAAGCGCAGAGAGAGAGCCAATTCGGAATTTCGGATGTGAGAGCAAGAGAGAAAAGAAAGAGCGGATGTGAGAGCGAGATATCCGACGGATATTTACTCCCAATTCCAAATCTTTGATTTTTTGACCGCCTAATTAATTGGAAACAAATCAATTTTACCGCCTAATTTATTTAGCACTAATCAATAATGGATTGTTGACTGCAAATTTTTTCATAAAGAGGCCAACTAGTTTTCATAAATTACTACTTATTAATTTTGATATTTATTTATATTTTATTAATTTTTTATTCAATTTTATGAACAACTTATATTATTAAGAAGTTATTAGGGGTGTTCAAACTCGATTAATTGGATATTGATTAATCAAATATTTTGGTTCATTTTTTCAGTTAACTTATAATAGTTTTTATATTATAAACTTAAAAAATAATAAAAGTATAAAAAAAATTTGTTCGGTTTGTACGTATTTACATGATGCCATCATTATGCCTTAACAATGGTAATAAAATATAATGTTAAGCCATTTTCGGAGTACTTAATAATGATAATCAAAAATAATATTATACGACCAAAAAAATAATAATGTCATAGAATAATGTCAATTCTCAAAATGTCATTTTTTCGGTTTTCGGTTATTTTTTGACAAAATATTATGGATTATTTTAAACTTATGATCTAAGTCGTAACTCGATCTAAACCACTAATCTCAAACCTTAAATCCAAAACCAAAAGTTTTGATTGAATTCATAATTTTTATAAAAATTATAAAAGAGTATATTTGTTTTCAATTAAAGAACCATTTCCAACTTTTCAATTAAAGAACGAATTGGAAATTATAAAAGAGTATATTTTGTTTGATTGAATTCATAATTTTTATACTAACAATTATTTGATTTTATATGTGTAATATCTTCTTACTACATTTTTTTCAAATTTTCCGTACAAAACAAAAAGTTTTGATTCGTTTGATTCATTTGAAAATTTTATATATAAAAAAATAAAAAAATTTATACATGATGTAAATCTTATTATGATTTTTAATTAATTTTATTTATTAGTTTTTACCACTCTTAACAACCAATTAAGTTTTTTATTAATTATTGATTATCGGTTATTTGCAAACTATCAAACAAATGTTATCTGTCATCTCATTAAATAAAAAAGTACCATTTGGTTTGATTCATTCCAATTTCTTAGCAATTTACTTACAAATCAGCAAGATATTTTTGGTAATTTATTAGTAAGCTACGGTTACTTGATTGTTTCACCTACAAATGGGAAATTTTATAAAATTGTTTTATTATTTGATTTGATTGTTCTAATTGAGGAAAATTAAATTAGGAATTCTTTTACCAATGTTTTTTCCAATTTACATACAAATCATATTGGTTTTTATTTAAAAATATATTAAAAACTTTCTTTTAATAAATCTTTTAATCTATAATTGTTTTTTTTCAATTGCATTTGTATTAAAAAAATACTCATTCGATTGTTTAATATTTTGGAAAGTTGGAATTTCGACCATGTCATCCTATTATTAATCCACATAGGATTTTGCCACATGTCATTTAATCCTTGTTCCATAAACATTATATATTAATTATTCTTTCCACTTCATATTCCACATGGAAAATTTTTTCCACTTAATTAAAATTTATTTATTTCCCAAATTTAGATAATATCTTAATTTTTGATAGGAGATAATATTTTAACTTAAAAAATATAACTAATGGTTGATTTTTTTTCTTTATAAGCAAATAAAATATATATGCTCAATCTTTTTAACATTTTAGTTGTTTCTTTCTCTCTCTTATATTAAAAGATAAATATACTCAATTACATATATTATTATTAAATTAATTATTATTTTTCAAAATCTCATCTCTTCCATATTTTCAAAATATATCTTTTTTGCTTTATTTTCTTCACATTTTATCTCCTTCTTTTAAATTAAACCTATTTGTGAGATATTGTCAAGGAAAATGAGTAATGTAGATTATTTTATCTTAATAATCCATATTTATTCTCAATTTTAAACCTAATAATCTAAATTAAATTTGTTTTATTTGATTTTAAAAAAATTTAAAAAAACAAAATAATTTTATACATATTACGGGCAACAAATTACATACATTAAATTTTATATTATATTTATATTTATTAATATCTTTGTTATAGTATATCTAAAAATATCGAGTCATAGTCGTGCATGGCACGACGGGGTCAACTAGTATTTTTCTATTGTGCTAGTTAGTTAGAGTTTATCATATTAAGAGCATAAATTAGGACATTTTTTTATTATGTTAGTTAGGATATTTTTTATACTTATATTAAGTGCATAAATTAGGAATTTTTTTATTATGCCATTGCGTACATTAAGTGCATAAATTAGGATATAATAAAATACCATTAATTAAAATAATTCATATTAAATTCAATAGTATATCAATTATTTACCTAAATATGTTGAAGATACTTATATCTTTTATGGAAATATTTTTCCAAGCTTCAAAAATGGATTAGAAAGAAAAAGATGTTCGTTGAATGAAATATAAAAGATACTTATAATATCAGTATTGATATTATGATAAAATTTGATATACTATGAATAATTTTTTGTTGAATAAGAATTTAATATTTTAGGAACTAATTTTTATTTTTCAACAATTAAAACATTTATATACATAAAGGTGCTGATATATATTAGGATAGAATTTGTTATGATTTTTTCGTATTAAATTTTATTAAAAATAAAAACGAATTTATTTATTAAATATTATATGCACTTAATATAATAATATGAAAATTTTACAATTTTATATTATATATTTTTACCATTAAAACTTAATTCAAATTAAATAAAAAAATAAATTTGTTTATAAAAAATATAAATCATAATTTTCATCAATTTAACAACGACAAAATTGGTATTTTCTCACTACATAGTTGTTTCAACGAGAAAATGGTCTCTTGTAAAGAATGTACTTTTAGCGAGGAAATAAAAATTTCATCGTAGTTGAATATTGCATGTTCTAAATTATTTCCAGCCAAACATATTATGGTGTCCTCGTTAAATGCTTTTTTAGCGACGAAAATAATCCTCAATAAATGCTTCAAAATTCATCGTTGTTGACCTTATATTTTACCAGACCAAATTATGGGTACAAATAGCGATGAACTAACATATTTGTCGTCGAATGTGATTTTTAACAAGGAATATATGTTTCTCGCTAAAAGTGAAGTCACATTTAAAGAGGAATGATTAAATTCCTCGCCAAAAGTCAAATTTAGCGAGGAAAAACATTTCTCGCTAAAAACATATAACGACGAATTTATTATGTCCTTGCTGAATGTTTTTGGCGACGAAAACATTTCTCAATAAATACTTCAAAATTGGTCGTTGTTGACGTTATATTTTACGAAACCAAATTATGAGTACAAATAGCGATGAACAAACATATTTGTCGTAGAATGTGATGTTTAACAAGGAATGTAAATTTCTCGCTAAAAGTAAAGTCACATTTAAAGAGGAATCATTAAATTCCTCGCTAAAAGCAACATTTAGCGAGGAAAATAAATTTCTCGCAAAAAAAATGGTCGCAAAAAAGCATTTCTGTTGTAGTGTAACATAAAAAATTGAACTTCTAGTGTATAAAAATGAACTCGTAGTATACAAAAATTGAACTATCATATTTATCGTTTTTAAAGCTTTTTTTTCAAATATTTTCATTTTTCATTTTTTTATTTTTTTTGCTATTTTTTTAGTTTTGCAAAAATCGAATTATTTTAAAAATGTACTCAAAGTACATAAAAATTGAACTTATCATAGATAAAAAATGAACTCGTAGAATATAAAAATTGAACTCATACAATATTGAAAAATTGAACTCCTAACATAAAAAAATTGAACTTCTAGTATATAAAAATGAACTCGTAGTATATAAAAATTGAACTGTCATATTTAATATTTTTAAATCTTTTTTAACAAAGAATATAATATAAAAATATGAAAAAAAATTCCGAAAAAAATAAAAAAAATAAAAAAAATATAAAAAAATATAAAAAAATATAAAAAAATAAAAAAAATAAAAAAAAATAAAAAATTCTTGACCATCCATTATATAGTGATGATGTAAATCTAATGGTTGAGATTAGTCCTCACTTTAAGCCAGAGGTCTCACCACAAGGGTGGGTCTCACTTGAACCAAAACCTATATATATATGTATATATATATATATATATATATATATATATAGTTTAGATGCATGTTTTATTCTTGTTTTGCATATGTTTAGCTTAGCTTTAGCTTAGTTTTTAGGATTTATCGTTTTCGGGTAGATTGCGCTTGTTTGCTCTGTTTTGCAGGTTTTTAGGTATTCGAGCAAAGCAAGGTATTATTCAAGCTAGCTTGTGGGTTGGAGTGCATGAATGAAGATTGAAGATATACAAGTGAAGATCACAAGAGCATAAGGCGAAAGGGGCATAGCATTTGAAGAACACGGTTCAGTTCAAGGGGGCGCGAGCACATTAGACAGTGGGCGCGGCAGCGCTACCCTAGGAAGAGCTCGCGCCGTCTGTCCCCGTGCGAGAGAGTTGGGTCGTGAGTTTTGGGCCTCGGGTTGGACTTATTTAGATCTTTTTCCGACTTGTTTTATTGGAGGCCAGGGTTTTCTCTCTTTCAAGGAGCAAACTTTAAACCTTTGTAAGTTTTCCTTTAATTTAATTATGAATTGCTAAATTCGTTTGTGTTTGGCTAGTTATTGAAGTCTGGATTTGCATATTATTGTGAGGTTTGATTTGATTCTCAACAAACTTGAATAGAGTTTATTACATATGCTTAATTGAATCTAAACTAGGTTTTTGTTAGATTGATCACCTAATTGAATTTCTAGTTATAACTGAATCTTATTAATTATCGGTCGGAGTTAATTTGATCAAGAGTATACTTTAATCAATTTAGTACCGCTTGGACTAGTTGGTTAAAGAAGGAAATAAATTCACAAGTCACTTAGATGTCTGGTTGATGAGTGTTTGTTTCTATTGATAACTTGAATCGTTATGCTGTTGATTAATTGAATCTAGAAGATCTTCTAGGTTGTTAGATGATTAGGGTTGTTAGACTGGTAGTTCTATCAACTAAATCTGAAGTTCGGGTCATAATCCTTAGTAGGGTCATAATCCATAATAAATTATTCAAGTGAGAAGAGAATCAAGAGAATCAATAATCAACAAAGCAATGTCATGACAGATTTAACTAGTTGAACACACTTGTGTCTCATATATTACAATCATATTTGCATTAATATTTACTTTTATTTTTGCATAGTAGTTTAGCTAATCATTCCAAAAAACCCCCTTTAGTTATTTGGCATTTAAGTAACAGCACGAATACACAAGTCTCTGTGGGTTCGACCCTTAATTACCATTCTACTAAGTTTGGTTAAGTTAGGCTCTTTGATAGGTATAACGACCACTGAAAATACCTCATCAAAGGACTCACAGTCACAAGGAACCTGGAAACGTACCTTGGAATGTCGGTACTCCACTAAAGGCACACGAAGAATACCTTCTCGGATCAATAAAAGATGGGGGGTTATTCAAAATCCTCCCAGAGGAGGTAGAGCTTTACTCATACAACTAGTTGGTTGTAGTGGGGGTTTCTCTATAAAGGAACTATGTCTTATCTTGAAGGTTAAAATTTATTTTACGTGGTTCAACTTTGACAGAGAATTTTGTGAGACAAAACCCTAGATTGCAAATTTGAAGAGAAACCTGAATCTTGTAAGTTTGATTTCTTCTTTAATGTCGTTTTCTGTCTAATTTCCCACGTCCGACTACTTAGTTGAAGTTGTATGCATGATTGATTGTGAGATTTGAATTATTTCAGTTTGCCTTGACTAGATTGAATTACTCCATGCTTAATTGATTAAATTCATTTAGGATTATAATAGCTTGATCACCTATTCTATTTCTAGGTTGAATTACAACTAGAATAACTTAATATACGGTGGAATTTGATTAT
This sequence comes from Fallopia convolvulus, assembly GCA_964016875.1. NCBI lineage: Eukaryota > Viridiplantae > Streptophyta > Magnoliopsida > Caryophyllales > Polygonaceae > Fallopia > Fallopia convolvulus. Next base: position 43,718,910 of record OZ024729.1, read on the forward strand.
TCATGGATGAATCCTTTGATTAAACTTATATACGGTGGAATAAGGTTAATCAAAGGAGGATAATTCAATCACAAAACTTCGTACATATTCTGTGGAATTTATGAACGATGTTTCTATTGAATGCTTTGAACTAATTTGCATGATCAACTTGACATAGAAGGTTTTCTAGGTTAATTGGTTAAGAGGTTATTAAAGACGGTGCATATTGATAACCACTTTGAGCTTGAATTCCATGAATTCACAATAAATTAGTCAAGGGAATTGAAATAAGAATAATTGAGGATCAATACTCATGTGTGCAATGGATACGAAACTAGTTGGACGTTTTTCCTCTATTTGAAACCTCAATTATTTTACTTGCTCTGTTTTGTTTACTTTGATTAATAGTTAAAATCTTGAAATCCCCTTTAATTACTTTAGTAATATTAATTAAACACAAGAAATCTGAGTCTCTGTGGGTACGATTCTTGCTTTCACTGTACTTAGATTTGAAAGTTAGGATTTTTCTTTGACAACGCTTTTACCATGAAATAAAAGTGCTCGTCAAATGTGGTGTCGTTGTCAGGGACTCGGCTATTTCTTTGTGTTTACTTAGTATTACTATTTTTGGTGTTGTGAACCTATCTTATGGTTCATAACACCCGTGCTACTGATCCATGGCTTTTTTTGAATGTAGACAGCTGCAGGATGAACACTTCCATGACTATTTTTCAAGATTTCAAGACCATGTGTTTGAACTTGATACTTGGGGATTACAATACAGTGATGGAGAGGTAAACATGGGAGTTATCCATGGTATGAATTTTGAGACAAGGGGATTGGCCGACTACATGAGAAATGAGAGGCTTTTATATATGGGATTTGAGGAATGTTGGGATTTCTTATGTTTCATGAGCCATCAAAGCTTTTTGGTCGAGTCATATTCCCAACCACCCCAGCCGGTTGATAAGTCTCTTGAGGATATAATCAGGGATCTGTCCAAAGGGGCGGATGCTATAATCATGGAGCATTGTGAGTCATGTTCTTTAAGTTTTCATTCCACAATCTCATGCCCTTTTGAGTTGTGTGAAAGGAGAGGTGGAGTCACATTGGAGTCAATGGGTCATGAGTCAAACACTCAAATTCAAGTTGAGGAGAAATCTACTACACTTGATATGGGTTATGAGGATGATTGTGATGTCCAATGTGAATTTGCACCTATAAGGCAAGTGGAGCAGATCGTCATAGAGCCAAATGAAGTATGTGCTAGCATAGAGATACTTATAGAGCCTAGGGATCCCGAGTCATTTTCACCCATGTGGAGTAAATTGCTTGATGGTTTTGTGGTTTTGGAAGAAGACTCTTTTGTCGACCATGATGACTTATTTGCTGATGAAGTAGACAACCATGAGGGAGAAAAACAACATGATACATCTATTAAGGCTCCCGCTGTCATGATGCATCCTATGTTAGGCCTTGACATCCCATGCTTCAGTTTCCCCACCTTCTCACATCAAGAGCTGGTGGAGTTCCAAGATGAGGAGCCAAGACTACAACACAAGGTGGAAGATGAAGGATATATGGAGTTCATCTTGGATAAAAGTGGTATTGCTGATAAGTGCTTTGATACATAATTGTAAGTATTTTCTAAAGCCACCACTTGTGCTGAATTTATTTGAACGAAGGTCATCTCATGAACACTGGGCACACATGTTTGATAAGTTAAAACGGTCTTTGAAAGTTATATTATGCATCTTTAATTTATCATGATTTTACTTATGTTTTCTGAGATGTGTGCACAGGGGTTTGACAGGTTGCTAAGGGCATTAACAATGTCTAATCTTGTCAATTCATGCTAAACGTCAAGCTAATGACGTTAAATAAGCGCTTCTTGGGAGGCAACCCAATGCTTAGATAGATTTCTTTTTCAGTTAATCTATTGCTTCTTAGGTAGTTTTGTGTTTGTTTAGATATCCCAGGTCCAAAGATTGATAACCCGAAGAACCATCACCACCGTCGGATTTCCCGCCGCACTACCCGGATAGCTAGATTCTTTGTAAGTTTTTCTCTTTCCTTTACTTCTTACTTTACTTTGGGGACAAATTATGTTTTAAGCATGGGGGAAGGGAATTACTTTTGCATTGCATGTAGTTGCATTAGATTAGGCATATTTAAAATTTTTGCTTGCATTGATTAAAATCTTGAGAAATGAAAAAAATGCATTTAGGTTCTTATTTCCCCATTGTTTAATACCTCTTGTGTTTCTATGCTAAGTATGCGTTCTAACCCATGATTTGCATGATATGCTGAAATTTCTATGATATGAGCATGATCGTTGATTGATTACTTTGACTATAGGACTGAGCATGTATATAGCTTGAGTTTTAGATTCATTCTGAAGTTCTAGACACAATTTGCCTTGTGAGATCTTTGGCCATTCATGATTATTTGTTTTCTATATTCTTGAGTGTATCACCATGATTTTCTAGCTCTAGAACTTGCGTTATGACTCCTTTTCAAAGCTGCTTTATATGATTGAATGCGTGATATTAAAATGATTGAGGCAATGTTTCTTATTTAGCCTATTATTTTTTTTATATAGCTCCACAAAATTTTCCTAGCCTAAGAAGCTTGACCTATCCGGGATTTAGGACTTTAGGTTGTGTTTTGTTTTGTGGGAGTTTCGTATAAGTATGGGGGAGGTTGAAAGAGGGAATACAACTCTAGTGTGCAAAGTGAAAAAAAATGAAGGTGAAAGATAAGTGCAAAGAAAGAAGAAGAATGTGCCTGAAAGGTTAGTAACCTTCAAAAATGGAAGAAGAGTTGAATAAAGAGGCAAGGAAAAAATGATGAAAAGAAAGAAAGAGGAGAAACAAAGTGTTGTGATGAGTTTATGGAGTTGGTGAAGAAAGTTTTGGGAGTATGAATAAAAGAAAATGTGAAGTTTGGGTTTTAGGATTAGTTCTTTATCCCAGATTTAGCACCACATGACCAAAAATTTATCCCTTCCAAATTCCTCTTTACCTTGGCCCCATTACATCCCTTAAAAGTCCTCATGATTTTTGTTGTGTATTTGGTCCACAACGCTGGAGATTTAGGATGCTGATGCAAGCATCTGGTAGTCTAGTTTTGATGGTAGATTTTGAGTGAAACACGTCCTTTAAACACTTGAGAGTGAGAGCAAACACGTTGCCATCTGGTGAGGTCTAGAATGAATGAATGATCTTTTCTCTATGCTTGATGTAATGCATGCTATGAAGTCTTGGGCAGGTGTTAATTATATGTTGAATTGCTTGTTTGATTTTGAGATGGATGCATGATTGTATTCGTGTGGTGTGACTTGGATTTATGTCTTGTTTAAGGACAAGCAAGGGTTAAGCATGGGGGAATTCGATAGCTTGCATTTAAGCGTAGATTAGGGTGCATATTTGTGTTGGTTTTTGCATAGTTTTAGTTGGTTTTAGCTTAGTTTCTAGTAGGGATGCTCACGGGTCGGGTCGGGTCGACCCGCGACTCGCAAAAAAAAAAATCCTTTTGACCCGCAACCCGATTTGCGGGTCGAGGGTTGACCCGCAACCCGCAAATTGCGGGTCGGGTCATTGCGGGTCGGGTTGCGGGTCGGGTCGGGTCGGGTCGGGTTGCGGGTCGACCCGATTTTTGTATAAAAAAATAGTTTATATATTAATAAAATTATAAAAATATATATTTGTAAATATATTGCGGGTCGTAGGTAGACCCGCAACCCGCGCGGGTTTAACCTGACCCGACCTGCGACCCGCAAAATAAAAAAATTCGACCCACAACCCGCAAATTGCAGTTCGGGTCAGTGCAGGTCGCGGGTGACCCGACCCGTTGAACACCCCTAGTTTCTAGGTTTCTAGGTTTTGTAGGAAATTCGGGTTTTTCGCTTGTTTAGTTCAGTTTTGCAGATCTTTAGGTAAACAAGCGTGGACGGGATGGATCTTAGAAGATCCTGGAGGATCAAGATGAAGCTTAAAGTGGTATAAGTGAAGATGGGAAGAGCTAAGGCCCAAGAGCTTGAGGGATAAAAACGCTTAAACCCCGGTCATGCATTGGAGTCTTGTTTTGACACCTCTATCTTGCAATGCTTGGTTTGGGAGCTATAGTGGTCTGATGGAGTTGAATTTGTTATCATTGGAAAGCTAATTCAAATTGCTACAAATCATATCTTACTCCGAGTCCAAATTCCAACTCAAAGAGGGTCAAAACAGTCTCTGAAGTGTCACTTGAATGCTAAACCGAAGCTGATGGCGCGTGCTCATAGGGAGGAGCGCGACCGCGCTCAGAGAGGATGAGCCGCATTTATGAACAAAGAGCCACTGCAGGCTGAGCGTGGGCAAGGACAGGAGGAGCGCGACCACGCTCAGGGGAGTTTGACCGCGCCCAGCACGCATTGATCCGACGCTGATTCCGAGGCTTCGGTTTATCTTTAGGATGACTTACTATTATTTTAGGATGTTTTTAGATTATGATATAAATACTCTTTTAGGGTTTTATTATGAAGGTTAAGCTTTATTTTACGCTGTTCAACTTTGAGAGAGAATTTCGGGAGACAAAACCCTAGATTGCAAATTTGAAGAAAAATCTAACTCTTGTAAGTTTGATTTCTTCTTTAATGTCATTTTCTAGCTAATTTCCCATGTCCAACTAGTTAGTTGAAGTTGTATGCATGATTGATTATGAGATTTGAATTATTTCAGTTGCATTGACTAGATTGAATTACTCCATGCTTAATTGATTAAATTCACTTAGGATTGTAATAGCTTGATCACCTATTCTTTTTCTAGGTTGAATTACAACTAGAATAACTTAATATACGGTGGAATTTGGTTATTCATGGATGAATCCTTTGATTAAAGTTATATATTGTGGAATAAGGTTAATCAAAGGAGGAGAATTCAATCACAAAACTTCGTAAATAGACGGTGGAATTTATGAACGATGTTTCTATTGAATGCTTTGAACTAATTTGCATGATCAACTTGACATAGAAGGTTTTCTAGATTAATTGGTTAAAAGGTTAGTAAAAACGGTGCATATTGATAACCACTTTGAGCTTGAATTCCATGAATTCACAATAGATTAGTCAAGGGGATTGAAATAAGAATAATCGAGGATCAATACTCATGTGTGCAATGGATACGAAACTAGTTGGAAGTTTTTCCTCTATTTGAAACCTCAATTATTTTACTTGCTTTGTTTAGTTTACTTAGATTAATAGTTAAAATATTGAAATCCCCTTTAATTATTTTAGTAATATTAATTAGACACAAGAAATCTGAGTCTTTGTGGGTACGACCCTTGCTTTCACTATACTTAGGTTTGAAAGTTAGGATTTTTCTTTGACAACGCTTTTACCACGATATAAAAGTGTTCGTCAAGTGCCCAGTGGTACAACCCCCACTCAGATCCCGCTCATACCAGGATCCATTTGGGTAGATGTTGTTGTTGTTGTTGTTGTATACAAACAAAACGAATTTTATTCCCAATTCCAGATTTGTGTTAGGCTTTTAGCCCTAATTTCAGATTAAATTCTATGGATTGATGATTTGATAAATTGTGTGTGCTGAATTTCATATTTGTGTTAGCCCTAATTTTAGATTTGATAAATTTGTGTTAGTCCTAATTTAATATTCTAGGGTATTTGTGTTTGTGTGCTGAGTTGATGAATTGATGATTTGTGTAATCGTTTAGGAAATGAAGAGATTGTTTTAATCTATTGGGGGTTCACAAAATATAGGTTCTAGTTCTAATTCCGATCCATTAAGTGTTCCGAGTTAGCCCCCACTGGTTTCGATTCCTGGCTACACTAATGTCCTCTATGAATTATACGAAATTGGTCTGACAAGAAATCAAGTTGTGGGATCCCAACGGAAAGGTTTGTTGTCTTCTAAAGTGTTTGTATGGGCTTCAACAAGCACCTCACAACTTGTTTGCCATGTTGGCCACTTTTCTTTTTTCTTTGGCTTTAATCAATCAAAGGTCAGTGATTATTTTTTCTCTCTCTCATTTAAGATCAGGCACTTTGTTAATATTCTTATTTAGATTCATTATCTCATCAATGTTGGTGATTGTTTGATTGTTATGGTTTAAGGCTTATTTACATCAATGACTTCACATGAAAAATCTTGACAATTTGAAGTTATTTCTTAGACTCGAGATTGCTCATGGTTCTTCTAGGCAAATTGTATCTTAATGTATCCCATGGGAATTCTCTTTGAAGGTGGCATCCCCGTTAAACTAGCAGTTTTCTTGATGCCACTACATCATGATGTCAGCAAGGCCACCCTAGTTTTGGCGAGTCAATTACTTGACCCGATATTTGTTGTTCAGTTCACATCTTGTCTCAATATATGCAACAACTGAAGGAATTTACGTGTTCTTCACCATTTGACGAGTCATCCGTGTTGAGGTGTTATTTTTTCTCATGCTAGCTCTCTCCAGTTGGTTGCCCAGTGTGATTTTGACTATGATACCCGTCCTTTGACACGTCGTTCTCTAACTAGCTATTTGGTTACTATCAGTATGTCTCCTATCTATTGGAAGATGAACAAGCAACCTCTTATATAAGTTGGGTATTCGTAATCTTTATAATTTAATTAACGTGACAAGTGTTAGTGGAGAATATATTTGAAAACTTTGTAGGGTATTGAAATAGTTAAAATAAATCTAAAACAATAGCATAATTGAAGGATACAATTAACCACCCTGAATATTTAGTGTTGGGATACGATATTTGTTGGGTCGTGTTTTGGGCAGATGAATCACACGAACGTGTTACCTGCTAAAGGAGGGAATCCTAACCAAAGAGCAATCGTAACGCGTTATAAACTACAAACAAGATGTAAAATTGCGAAAAAGAGAGAAAAAGAAGAGCAAGCAAGTTGTTGTGACTGTATTATGATCGTGATTGTAAACAATTCTCCAGGAATTACAAGCGAACATTTGGGTAGAATTGGTAGATAAGAATGAATTCAACTAGAGCTTATTTCTGAGTGTGATTGTCGATGATCCCCTTCATCTCTGCCTCGTCCTTGTTTTATAACCCTTGCTTTGTTTAGACCGTTGGAGGAGCGTTTAGTGTATCCCGGAGATCTCGCTAATGTCATCAATGGAATAGCCGTGAGTATGTTGATCATGGGATTTATCCTAGCCGAGATTTCCGTCATGGCTTATTTTGCTCAACGTGCTCTTTATTTAATCGCTTCTTCGGTTCTTTTGTTTAACGACTCGGGCTAAACATCTTGGGCTTGCCTTATCTTCTTGGGCTATGTTTTGGAGAGGCCCAACAATACCCCCTCAAAAACCCGGGAAAGTTACCTCCAATAATCCTTTTAGGGTTTTTGAGTTAACGCCTCAGAAGTTGTAATGTGTAAGACACGTCCCATCGAGCCTTATTTATAGCAGACATAATGTTTTTACTGAAGTCTTAAATGCGCTTCTTGGTTCCCAGGTACGTCTCCCTTCTCTCAATCTCTCCTCTTCTTCTCCTTTTCCGTTCTCGGCTATGGCGACTTCTGGTTTATCCCCTGAATCCCTTTCTCGCTGCCTCGATCCATCTGTACCCCCTTCCTTGATTTCGTCCAAAATTCTTACCTTGTACCACCGGAAAAACAGCACCTCCAAAGATCCTCATACCCTTGCCTTTTCCGCTGGGTTTCCTGCTTCCACGGAGATATTTCTTCCCCCTTCCGGAATTTGGGCTGATTTTTACGTCGATGATTGGGTTTGCTTATACGAGTACCCCTTTCGTATCGGTCATCGCTTCTCTTTTTCTCCTCTTATCATCGACTTCCTCACTACCCTCAATGTATCTCGTGGGCAAATACCTCCCCAAGTTTGCAGACTTTTGCTATCTGTTAACCTTTTGTGTTCTTCTCATGGTCTTCCTTTCAAGGCTGTTGATTTCTTTCACAATTATCGTCTTTCCAAAGGCGGCCCTGGCCGTTTAACCTTGAAAACCTTCAAAGACAAGTCTGACCTAATTTTCAATGTGTCGAAGTCTGATCAGGGTTGGGCTAATAAATTCTTCTTCGTAAAGTTGTCTTCTTTGGGAGTCGATACTTCTTTTCTGAAAACTCGTTGGTGTTCAACAGGTAGTGTTTCTCTATTTTCTTACTTTGCTTTGTTCAATTGTTCTTAACCATCTGTTGCCTCTGTCTTGAACGCAAAAAATCATACTTCCCCTCATCCTCGCAAGGTGACGGCTCAAGTTATCTCCCATATTGAGGCTCTCCCGTTGGAAGAAAGATCCTACTCCAAACTTGTAAAAGCATGCTTCGTCGATTTTGAGGATACCGAGATGTCAAGTAAGATTTTCTCTTCCTTACATCTTATTTCGACGCCTTTACTTCTTGTAACCCCCTTTATCTTCATGTTGTCAGGTTCGAGAACCACTTGGTCCACCGCTGCTTTGTCTACTTTGGAGAGAGTCGAGGCCAGGAAGAAAAGGAAAGCCGAGACGGTTTCTACTGCGGATACTTCTTTGGTGGTAGCCCTTCCCCTGAAAACCGCATACGATGCTACCAAAGTTTCTTCGTCAAAAAATAATGCCTCCTCTCGCATGAATGACCTCCCTAGCACTATGATGTCTCTAGACATGGAAGCGGAGAAATGTCTGAAATCCCTGATGCCCCATTACGTGAACTGTCCCCGTGGTTCGGGAAATCGTTCCACCTTGTAGGAATTCTTGGGCGAGATGCTTGCGGCCCAATGGCAGGTACTTTGGTAAATAATTTACTTCTCTAGTTTGTACTTCAGATCTTCCTGATACGTGGTGTCATGTTGTTGTTTCTTAGGGTCTTCAACTTGCGCTATCCGCATCGCCTTCGAGGATTACCCCGATCAGCTGGCTCAAAGCAAAATCAGCATGCAGCTCGAGAAGGACAAAGCCGTCATCTTGGGACAAGAGAAGAAAGATTTGGAGAAGAGGATCAAAGATTTACAAGATGCTCTCGAGAAGGCTTCCGGAGCGTCCAAAGAATGGGAGGAGAAATTCTATGCCGCATCGAAGAAAGGCGCAACCCTTACTCAAGAGATCGAGCATACAGCCGACTACTAGTCGCTCAGGGCTCGTGTGGAAACAATAGAAGAGTTTTCTGTAGGGAAACACTCTTCCTGGGATGCTGTAAAGGAGAGGGAGCAATTCGAAAACATGTTTCCTGATGAGGCGAGTGTTAGGCCTAAATGTCCATCGGCCCATTTGGTAATCGGAGCCCATAAATACACAGAGAAGTCATCAGCCGATTTGATCGAGAAAGGATCCCGAAATGGAGAGAAGTCATCAGTCATCCGATTGAAGGAAGAAAGCTTCTATCATAAAGTAGAGAGATCTGTTTAGAAGACTTTGGTGGGAGCATTCCGAATCTCCGATATATGCGGGAAGTGGGAAGCAGTTTCAAGATATGCCCTAGGAATCTGGAAATCGTGGTATATGAGAAGTAGCTGTTGGAACCAAGATGTATATATGTAAAATTATTTATTTTTGTAAAGCACACGGGAAGAACCATAGAAAATCAATCAAACGAGAGGATCATAGCCCTCTGCTTTCTAGAATTTCGAGCTTACTCATAGTTGTTGTTTCCTTTGAATTCGATCGTGCCCTAATTAAGGGCAAAGATTTGTTGATCAAGTGTGCTCAAGTTTCCAAAGAAGTAGCTCGAGTGGAGTTTATGGAAAATCAGAATGCTATTAAAGATGTCTCCAAGGAGTGATCCCTCTTATTTCTGTTTAAAACATTAAGTGTTTCAGTACCCCTGGTGTGTCGGGATTTAACATTTTATCTTGTGTGTATGGCCGCTTGTTTTTAGGGCCTTTGTTGTGGACAACTTCTACCCCTGTTTTTGCTGGTTTTTAGGGTTTTATGAATGCTGTTTTAGTATTTATACGGTCTTGGATCTGCTTTTGTCTTTTTTGTAGGTGATACAGGTTTGCTATCGCATGATGAGGATCGACGCGTTCGAGAAGATGATCGTCGGTAGTTTTGATCGAGTTTTGTAGTAATAGTGCTTTTGTATAGGATGCTAAGAGAGAGACTGATGTACGTAATAGAATGTAAACACTTATTCTTTATTCAATGAAATCTGAATTGGTTACAAGTATTCTGTGAAACTCCTCTTGCTCTAGATTTGTCTTTACGTGTTCTCATCTCTTGCATCTTGTGACTAGTCGTTGTGTGCACATCGTTGCCTGATTATAAGGCGAGGGCCTATGTTTTGGCCTATAACGTCACAAGGCGTCCCTTGTTTATTTTTGTAGGATTGTCGTTGTTTCATGAGGCAAAAATAAAATTGAACAGAATGAAGTAGCAAATAAGTACCTTGTTGCGACTTGCTTATTAAAAATGATACAACTTTAAATTCGTCGCATTCCAACTTCTTGGGACTATCTTTCCATCATGTGATACCAACTCGTAGGCCCCTTATCCGATGATTTTTGTGATCTGGTAAGGTCCTTTCCAGTTAGCTCCTAACTTGCCAGCATTCAATTCTTGTGTGTTTTGAAAGACTTTCCTCAACACCCAACCACCTAGTTGAAACGCCTTTGCTTTGACATGTTTGTTATAACTTCGAGCCACCCCCTGTCTATATGTCGCCATACGAACTAACGCTTCATCACGTAACTCATCAACCGTGTCTAAATGATGGAACAAGTTAGGCAGATTCGACTCTTCAGCAGTGAGTCCATATTGAACTGTGGGCAAAGTTATTTCAACTGGGAACATAACTTCACACCCATATACGAGGGAGAAAGGTGTATGCCCTGTGACAGTCTTGGGAGTTGTCCGATCTGACCAAAGGATAAGGGGTAACTCGTCTGCCCAACTTCCCTTGGCCTCCTTGAGGCATTTCTTCAGGTTGTTGATGATTACTTTATTAGTCGCCTCCGCTTGACCGCTGGCTTGAGGGTAACGTGGTGTCAACATCACTAATTGAATGTGGTACTGCTGTCAAAATGATCTTGTTTTGTCGCTAATGAATTGGGATCCGTTGTCACATACTATGGTGGATGGTATTCCAAATCTACTCAAGATATTTCTTTTTATGAAGGAAATGACCTGGGTATCTTTGACTTCTTTGAAAGCTTATGCTTCAATCCATTTAGAGAAGTAGCCGGTCATAGCTAAGATGTAGACACGTTGTCTTGAAGCTGGAGGAAGTTTCCCTACAATATCCATTCCCCATTTCATGAATGGCCAAGGGGAAGTTATGGGATGCAATAACTCTGGAGGTTGATGTGGTATAGGTCCATGACGCTGGCACGCGTCACACTTCCGGGCAAACTCTACTGCGTCTTTGTTCATGGTGGGCCAATAGTAACTCATCATGCTTGCTTTCCTCTCCAAGTTATGACCCCCTGTATGATTTCCGCATTCTCCATCATGTATGTCTTGCAATACTTTCTGTACTTCTTCTTCCTTTACGCATCGTGCATATATCCTTGATGACATCCACTTGAACAGAATGTTATTCTTAATGGCGAAAGTGGATGCTTTTACCTTAAGTCGCCGGGCTTCTTCTTTGTCATCCGGAAAGATCCCATCTCGCAACCACCTTAGGTAAGGAGTTACCCATGAAGCATCCTCATCAGGTGCATTGAGGTATCCAAAAGGTGTCTTGTCGTACTCTCTTGGGTCGATTGCGGATCCGAGGTTCGCTAAGGCGTCTGCTTGTGTGTTAGCATCTCGAGGGACTTGCTTTATCTCAAAGTGCTTGAAGTGTTTGATAATTTCTTGGACGTTTTCTAAGTACGCCTTCATCTTTGAATCCCTAGCAACATATGAATTCGTGACTTGATTTACAATAAGTAATGAATCACAAATTACCTCAATTTCTTGCACATTCAAGTCTTTAACAATTAGTAACCCTGCTATGAGCACCTCATATTCCGCTTCATTGTTAGTGACTTTGAATGTACATCGAACAGCCTGGGCTATCCCATCCCCATGTGGTGACTTCGGGACTACCCCCAATCCTACACCTATTTGATTTGACGCTCCATCTGTATGCATCAACCACTTGCTGCAACCAAATGAACCGGTTATTTGTAGCATATCTTGGTTTTCTTATTCTGATGTGGTAGGAGTGAAGTTAACCACAAAATGCGCCAAGGCTTGAGATTTCATCGCCGTTCGTGGCTCATAAGCGATGTCGTATCCATTAAGATGGATCAACCACCTTATTAGTCGACCTGATAGCTCCGGTTTTGACATAATACTCTTCATTGGGTAGTTAGTCCTCACAATAATAGAATGACTTTCGAAATAAGGACGTATCTTTATAGAAGCCATTGCCAAAGATAATACGAGTTTCTCAATGGGTGAGTATCTGGTTTCTGCATCAAGTATGGTTTTACTTACATAGTAGATGGGCAACTGATCCCCGTTTTCTTCTCGAATCAAGACGACGCTCACAACTACTTCCGTTACAGCTAAGTACACGTACAACATCTCGTTTGGCTTGCGTTTGGAAAGTACCTCGGGTGAGATAAATATTTTTTTAATTCTTTGAAAGCTTCCTCATGTGCTTCCGTCCATTCGAACAACTTGTTCTTCTTCAAGATATCATAGAACAGTTTGTTTCTATCCGAAGATCGAGATATGAATCGGTTAAGTGCTGCTACTCGTCCGGTCAGCTTCTGAACGTCTTTGACGCATTTTGGCGACTGTAACTCCATTATCGCTTTGATCTGGTCTGGACTCGCCTCAATTCCTCTCTGCGTCACTATGTATCCGAGGAACTTCCCTGATGTAACTCCAAAAGAGCATTTGGTTGGGTTTAGCTTCATCCTATAACTCCGCAGAATCTGGAACGCGTCTTCCAAGTGGGTGATGTGATCCTCCGGCTTCAAGGACTTGACTAACATGTCGTCAATATAGACCTCCATCGTATCCCCCAGTTTTTCTTGAAACATCTTATTAACCAATCTCTGATAAGTAGCACCTGCGTTTTTTAATCCGAAAGGCATAACCTTGTAACAATAAGTTTCTTCATTGGTTACGAATGCAGTTTTTCTTGGTCATCGGGATGCATCATTATCTGATGATATCCACTAAACGCGTCCATGAAAGTTAAAAGCTCATGTCCTGCTGTCGCATCCACCATCGCGTCGATATGAGGCAACGAGGATGAATCTTTAGGACACGCTTTATTTAAATCGGTAAAATCCACGCAAACGGTCATTCCCGCCGAAGGTCGCGATCGGTCAATCTCTTTTCTCTCTAACAGACGTATGCGAAGCGGTCATTCCCGCCGAAATTCTCATCCCAACCGCTCGTACCAGCTTTTTGACCGAAGATTGTAATCAACTAGAGCTTTCGGCTGATTTAGATACTTTTGGTGAACTTCGTGACCAAGCCCGGTTACAACTGGCAAGGCACCAGCAGCAGGTCACACGAAGCTACAACCAGAACGTTTTTAGGCCCAAATATCCAATGGCCCATTTGGTAATTCGAGCCCTTAAGTATACAAAGAAGTCATCAACCGTGCTGAACGAGATAGGATCCTGGAATGGGAGAAGTCATCAGTCATTCGATGGAAGGAAGAAAGCATCTGTAACAGAGCGGAGAGATCTGTTTAGAAGGCACTGGCGAGAGCACTCCGAGCCTCCGATATATGTAGGAAGTGGGAAGTTAGCTACAAGGTGTGCCCTAATAATCCGGAGATCATGATACATGGAAAGTAACCATTGTAGTTAACATGTATATATGTAAAATTATGTATTTTGTACGGGACAATTAAGAACGACACCAAAAAATCAATCCAACGAGAGGATAATTGCCCTCTGCTTTCAAAGATTTCGAGCTTGTTCATATTTATTATTTCCTTTGAATTCGATCGTGCCCCAATCTAGGGCAGAGATTTGCTTGTCAAATTTTTGTCCAAAACAATTTGGTGCCCACCGTGGGGCCCAACGATCGAAAAAAGATTCAGTTCATTGCATTGAAAAGGAGCTCCGCAAGATCGCCAAGAGCAACCCTAACGAAGGTGGTCAAGAGCTAGGCATCGGGGAGGATGGAGGCGCATGCCAGGACGCGTCGGCAGCCCTTCGTCTCGAACTATCCGAATTCGCCCAAAGGCTCCAAGCTTTGGAGAAAGAATTGTCCGATCAGCGTGCTTGTAACGAGAAGCACAAAGCAAGCATTGAGCAGTTAACCGCCGACAACGACGGGTTGCGCTCCCAACTTTGATCCGCGTCTTCTGTCGGCCCGCGTGCCCGCACAACGGATTGAACCCGAAATAGTGGGGGAGAAGGTTCCTCTAGGAACCATACCATCCGTCACGGAGGAAATCCTAGCCTAGAGTTCATTACCCCACCAGCAACGGTCCCCGGGGTACCATCATTTACCCCCACTCAAGGAAACCCTGTTAGCGAAGGAGCAAGGGCACCCATAGGCTTGCGATTGGCGCGAGAGGTTAGTCCCCGATGCTTGGAAGATGAAACCATGGACAATGACGAGGATTGGGACCACCGCCGTCCCCGAGGGCACCAATTCAGGATGTTCACAGAGCAGTTATCGAATATACCCAGGGTCCCGCGGCCCATAGAGAAAGAAGCGATTGATGGTTACGATGAGTCGCCTTTCGCTCCCCACATCGCCCAGGTAGAAATACCAAAGAAGTTTTCAGTGCCCAGTATGACTTCTTACGCCGGCACGGGGGACCCTGACAAACATGTGGCCATATTCAAGCAGAAGATGATGACCAGCGCGATACCGTACCATTCCCATGAAGCGTTGATGTGCAAGGGGTTTGGAGCCGCTCTCGCAGGACCAGCCTTGAAATGGTTTGTTAACCTCCCAAGGGGAAGTATCCGTTCTTTCACCGAGTTAATGGACTCATTCCGTGTACAGTTCGCCTGTAGTCGGAGATTCAAGAAGCAGTCTAGTGACCTGTACCGGATTATCCAAAAGCCAAAAGAGTCCACTCGGGAGGACCTAGACCGATTTAACCGAGAGAAGATTTCCATCCCGCAGTGTGATGTGCCGACGGCGATGGAAGCTTTCCATCAGGGGGTAAATCAAGACGAAGATCTCTACAAAGAGCTCACTAGACACCCTTGCCACAACTTCGAGGATGTCCAAACCAAAGCCTTGGCTCAAATCAGGCTCGAGGAGGATTTGAAGATGAGAAAACCCATGAGTGTTTGGGAGAGGGTAGATAAGAAGGCAGCACTAGATCACCGCCGAGAGCGTCGTGACCAACCATACCGGCGCCCTCACCCTGATGTGGTAAAGGTAAACGTCGCTGAAACTAGACCGACCAAGTCGTTACCGCCGAAGTATGACGAGTTCAACCTGGGTATATCCCCGGAGGACCTCGTGAAAAACATAGCCCAGACAATACGAGGCGTTAGGTGGCCCAAGAGAAATGAAAAGCCTTATCCAAACAAGGATATGAGTAAGTGGTGTGACCTCCATGACGATTACGGTCACGTGACCAAGGACTGCGTAGCCCTAAGAAGAGAGATTTCCTACCTTGTATCTCGGGGAAGGATTACAAAAGTCGCGCCGAATGCGCAAGTCCCCCCAGATGTCGTGGAAGCCTCACGCGCCGGAAGGCCAGCGTTGCTGGTACCAACAAAAGTTGTGAACGTGATCACCAGAGGGTCAAGTGTGTGCGGTCTCACTTATTCAGCAGCTAAGAGGAACGCACGAGAAAGCACCCTTCCTCGCCCAGCGTGTGAGAAGAATGACGTCTATCTTGCAATACATTTTGACGAGCATGACGTCAACGGTCTTGACGGACCCCATCATGACGGCCTCGTAATTTCTCTGTCAATCGGAAACGTCTTAATGAAGCGGGTCCTCATCGACACCGGGAGCTCAAATAATCTCATGACGTTGGAGGCTTTGAGAGGAATGGGTCTGAGCGAGAAGGACGTGGAGAAAAACCCCACATCACTCGTAGGCTTTAGCGGAGAAGTGAAGCATACCGTAGGAGACATCATCCTTCCCACATATGCAAAGGGCATAAATATCCTGGTTAGGTATTCCGTTATGGATTGCCCTTCATGTCATAATGTAATAATGGGAAGGCCATGGCTTCATGACATGAGAGCCGTCCCATCCACTTACCACCAAACGGTGAAGTTCCCAACTCCGTGGGGGGTTCAAGAGATCCGTGGTGATCAAAGAACGTCCCGGGAGTGTTATAAATCGGCGCTGAAACCAGCCGTCGGTCAAAAGTCCACCTAGCAATTAAAGGAGGCCACTAACCCTACCATTCTAAAAGAAAAAGAAAAGAAAGATGAACAGGTAGAGGAAGTGGCCCTATACCAATCCGACCTCAATCGGTCCGTAAAGATTGGAAAAGATTTGGAGCCAGCTATGAAAAGCGAGCTGATAGACTTCCTTAGTAAAAACTCGGAGTGTTTTGCTTGGTCCCATGAGGATATGGTGGGAATCGATCCGGATGTCATCACGCACCGATTAAATGTGGACCCCAGTCATCCACCCGTAAAACAGAAGAGGAGGAAGTTCGTTGCAGAGAGGAATAAGATAGTGGATGAAGAGGTGAGAAAGTTGATGGAAACTGGAAAGATCAAAGAAGTCAAGTACCCTGAGTGGTTGGTGAACGTAGTCGTAGTTCGCAAGAAGCACGGAAAGTGGAGGATGTGTGTAGATTTCACGGATTTGAACAAGGCTTGTCCCAAGAATTCATTTCCGTTACCTCACATAGACGCCCTAGTAGACGCCACGGTGGGCCATGAATTGCTGACTTTCATGGACGCCTTCAATGGGTATAACCAGATCAGGATGGAAGAAAGTGATCAAGAGAAGACATCCTTCATCACCAACAAGGGAACGTACTGTTATAAGGTGATGCCCTTTGGGTTGCGGAACGCAGGGGCCACATATCAAAGGCTGGTGAACAAAATGTTCCAAGATCAAATCGGAGAAACTATGGAGGTATACATAGACGATATGCTCGTCAAATCAAAGAAAGTTGTAGACCACAGAAGTCACCTGGAGAAAGCTTTTGAAATCCTGAAGCAATTTAACTTGAAGTTGAACCCACGGAAGTGTACGTTCAGCGTGAAGTCGGGAAAATTCCTAGGGTATTTAGTCACCCAGAGAGGGATAGAAGCCAGCCCCGAGCAGGTTCGAGCAATAACGACGTTGAAATCCCCCAGGTGTGTGAAAGACGTCCAAAAGCTCACTAGGCAGATCGCCGCCTTGAACAGGTTCATATCTAAGTCAACAGACCGATGTCGTTGTTGAAAGGGTTTTACCTTGATCCTTAACAAGCAAATAAATTTATAGATCAAGACCCCGCTGAGTACAGGGAGGTCAGGTTCGTCCACGGGAATTAGAAGAATCTATGTCTAGCTACTAATCCTAATAATAGAGAACAAAGCAAAGAAAAACACACAAACAGACGCTCGGCACCGACCCACAACAGGTCGTCACCGACCAACCACTCAACACAAACGCAGAAGAAAAACTAAGGGAACTAGGAGCTCGGCCCCGACCTGAAAGTGGTCGTAACCGACCTATTCGGGTAACTAGAAAACTTCGGAGAATCAAATTAAAAGAGATCTAGAGCAAAGGATTCACCACAACAAGCTATGCATGCAAACATGAATCAAAATCAACCAACAACAATCTCATGAATGACTTTCGTCACAAATAATCAAGTAGAAATCTAAACTTTCATAAAGATCTAAACTTGCAACCCTACTTGTTTCCTAAGAGTTTCAACTTTCGTTTTCAACCAAGTATTATCCAAATTCACAATTCAATCTTTCAATTCAATCATAAACTCGAACATGCCTCAACTTTCATTAAGGAATTGATAGAAAACAAGTAGACAAGGGATAGAGATTCAAAAGGATTGATCAATCAAAGATTCATGCTTTAATCATGCACAACTCGTCGGGTTTCACCCCAACCATAGAAAATAGACTACTCACGATCCATGGCACAATCAATCATCATAGACGAAAGAGAAGACATAATTCGAATCCAAACAAACTTTAATTAAAAGAAAACTTACAATCTCAAGCAAACCTCCAAGTCTCTCTAAAATTGTCCAAGAGCTTGGAATAAGATAACCTAGAAATCAAACTTGCAACTCGTTCCGTCTTCCACAAATAACGTCTCCAACGTCCCCCTTGGAATCCCCCCCTTAGAATAAAACCCTAGCAATCCTTATATAGTAGTGGAAATATATCTATAAGGAAACTAAATTCTATCTTAAAAAGGCCCATAAATAAAACATTTACTGAACCTAGCTTAAAACGCAAGAAACAAATCCGCCACACACGGATTGGGTTGTCACCGACCTAGTGTAGGTCGTCTCCGACCATTGGCTACACTTGATTTCTTCATTTCTTCGCTCAAACTTGCTCCAAAGCTTGGTTCTTCTTCAATGTTTCTTCTTTAATCGCTCTTGGCCTTCTAAGACTTCCTTTAGCTCCTTCATAAGCACCTTGATCTTGAAATCTTCAACTCGGAATCTTCAAACCTTCAAATGCACCGACTCTCACTCTTCTTATCAACATCACCATAAGACCGCTTGAACATCACCTCCTAGAAAGCTTGAAAAACCTAAACATCTCCTCTTCAATGCTTCAAATACCTACAAAAACAACAAACAAGCACAAACGACTCCAACTCTCCAAAGAGGGTCGGAGTTATATGCAAAATAACACAATAAACCTAGAAAAGACTCAATCCTAGCTAGAAAACTACCCACAAAAACCAACTAAAAAGTGCGACATCAAAATACCCCATACTTAAACTTGCTTGTCCTCAAGCAATCACTTAACATGCATCAATACCAATAAACAAAACTCAAGAATCACCTTTATAGAAAAGGAAGCACAAGTAGAATAGTGAGCAAACAATTTCCACATCCTAGCACACATGAACATTCCAAGCAATCACAATCCAACCTCACCAAGGAATGTATTTCACTCAACTCTCAAAGTGTTTAAGGTATAGCAATGATCACTCGACTCAAATTCCAAACACAAAACCGCATAGTCAATGGAACTTATATAAGCAAACTCTCCACCGAAGAAGTCAAAACAAGTCAAATCATCAAATGAACTCGGGGGCTCAATGAAAACTTCAAAGAAGTCTCCATTCGGCCGGGTTGTAATGGGGCTTGGTAATAACAAAAGGGAGTGGAAATATTTTGGCCTTGTGGTGCTATATAATCCGAGAATCAAGACTCCTAAACTACACATCACTTAACCAACATTCTTCCCCTTCTTCAACCACCAACACTTAAAACTTTACAATGCACAACCCCTTTCACCTATTATCATTGTCTTTCCTCTATTCTTTGAAGGCTTTGGACTCTAGTACTTATTATTTGATTTCCCGGTTTAATTTTTTTTTTTTTCGGGGGGGTCGGCACCGACCCTCTTTGGGTCGGTTACAACCTACATACACGCACTTTAAGCCCAAAACATTCTTCAACAATTTCTTCTAAGTCCTAATTCCCGGATCAAAGGGTCAAGCTTTTCATGGCTAGGGAATTTTTTGTGGAGCTAGAAATAGGCTTTAAGCTCAAAACAAAGGGCTACAAACAGAGGGATCATGCATAGGTAGGAAAAGGAATATAATAGGCTTATAAAAATGAGTTCAAAATCATTTGATTCAATCAAGTAATGAGCATATCTTCATTGGTCTCAAGTTTAAAATAACCATGCCATTGTCAATTGGTAAATTGCATTTGGAAGAGTAATTCACACATAAAAGAGAAAGGAGTAAAAATGCACATCCTTTATAGGCCAAAATATATCTCACTTAGGTTCAATTTCTGTTGGATTGCTTTCACTTAGAAATATGCATGCTCAATTTTCATTATAAGCTCAAAATTAAAAAAGCAAGATCATGGTTTAGGCAATTCTTTAAAGCATGTCATAGGTTTTACATGATGATGCAAGCAATTTCCATCCTAGGACATCTAAGCAATAGGGCATTTATCCATCTAAAATCAAAAATAAAAAGACTCAAAACAAAGCTAAACACACACATCAATCAAAACACAAAACAACACATGACTCAAACAAGTAATCTCCCAAACCACCCCATACTTAAACATCAATGTCCCCATTGATTAAGAAAGTAAAGAGAAAGGAAAGAGAAACTAACTTGGACACATTTTGAAG
The DNA here is from genome assembly GCA_964016875.1 of Fallopia convolvulus. Classification (NCBI taxonomy): domain Eukaryota; kingdom Viridiplantae; phylum Streptophyta; class Magnoliopsida; order Caryophyllales; family Polygonaceae; genus Fallopia; species Fallopia convolvulus. The sequence continues at coordinate 43,739,034 of OZ024729.1, forward strand.
CGTTGGTGAAGGAGGAGAATCATTCTTGAGGAGGATGAGGAGGTGGTGGCGGTGGGAAGAGTTGTTGTGCCAACCAATTGTTATAGTCCACTTGAGCATCCCATCTTGCAACATCTAGCTTGTGATCTTCATAATAATCAATGCGGAAATCTTTAAGCTCTTTTTGATGCTCAACAAATTGGTTGTGGTGATGATTAAGTGCCCCATAAAGTTGGTTTTGGTGGAGCATGAGGGCATCCATCTTGGCCGAGAGACGAGAGATATCGGAATCGCCACCCGAACTTGAACCGGTATGATATGTGCCTTGTCCTTGAAAATGAGAGCCACCGGACCCATCAAAGCCATAGGGGTGGGAGTAGTAAGGGACCATGTCAGTCTGAGGTCCCATCGTGAAGTCCATAGGGTCGAAACCGGGCTGATTGTGGAAATTGTTGCCCACTGGTGGGTCAGCACCGACCCCCTGTTGGTCGTCACCGACCACCCCAGCATGTGCCCGTGGTGATTCCGGCTCGGAGGAGGCTTCTCTTAGTGGGTCAATTTCGGCTCTTGGAAACCTGCTGGGCTGGTGTCGAATTCTTTGATCAAACCGGACATTTGGCGACAAAGGATAAGGGGCGGGTGCCCACACATCATACCAATTAGGGCGGTAGAAAAGCTCAAGATTTTAGGGGGTAAGGACCACATCATGAGTCTCATTTTGGCTAACATAGAACTTGTTGATGAAACCATCAAAAGATTGCCCAAGCAATTTGGTGTTGAAGAAGTACTTCACATCCATAGCAATGACTTTTCTTGAAGAGTAGGCGGAAAGATTTACTTTCAAGGACTTGGCAAGGATAACCACAAGCCAACCAAAGTAAGTGGTGGTGTGGTTCTTGAGGCCTTGGTGACTCACAACGGCATTAGCAAACTCAAATCCCAAATTCATGTGAATTGTTGGCTCGAAGAGCATGGTGGAGAGGCAAGCAATTTCGTGCTTGTGTGGGCGGGAGAGCTCGTATCGGGGCCAAATGGTGGAGCCAAGGATGCGGAGGATAAGCCGGAAAACTGGGCTAGCAATGCATCGACCGGGAAGGTGGTTGGTGGGGTACTCGGCCCGGCCAGTGAGGTAATGCCACAAATCCTGGGTGGGAAAGCTTGATGAGGTATATGCTCCGGAAGGGGCACGGAAACCAAGATGGTGGTTGAATCTTTTAATGCTCATAGCGTGGTCCATGTTTCCAAGTTGAAAAGTAACCCTTGACTTGTTGAAGTCGGTTTCATTGCGGTATAAGCGGAAGTTGGACATGAACTCGCATGTGAGCGCAATGTAGTGTTCCTCAATTGGATGCAAGATTAGGTGTTGAGCTCCAATCCAAGAGAAAGCGGTGAGCACCTCCCTATGCAAACCAACCTTTATTGCCCCTTCCCTATGATAAGCTCGGACGGTCACGTCCCCACCCCACATTTCAAGGAACCTTGCCTTTTGCTCCTCATCATCAAAGATCACACTATCCACCTTTTGCTTGTCTTTCTTGTGCTTCTTGGCGGGGTGACGAGAAGAAGAAGCCATAGTCCTACAAAACATTCAAACTTTCCAAAATAATATCCATAGTTTTAAAGACAATGTCAAATCAAAGAACACACATGTCACCTCCCGAAGAAGTACCCCATACTTACTCAAAGAAACATGCTTAAATTTAGAAGAATCTCAACCTAGCATGCTTAATCATGTAAAGTAGGTAAATAGAGGGAAAGATCATGCTAAAAACACCCAAATCATGGCAAAATACTAGTTAACCGGGGTCGGAACCGACCCTTGGAGGCTCGGTACCGAGCAAAACACCCGGAAAAGGACGCTGGTGGGTCGTCACCGACCCTTGGTGGGTCGGCACTGACCACTTCTGGCAAGATTATGCCCACAAATTCGGCCCTATGTCCATGGAATTGGTACCAAAAATTCCGAAAAAATCTAACACTCTCACAATCAACCAAACAACCAAGTATGCATAAAAAATTCCACATACAACCCGCAATTAATCATTATATCATATAGATCTACCCTCTTGAGCATGCAAACAACCCAATCTTCCATATTCAAACTCAAGAACACCCAAAACCTAAGTTTTCAACTAATCCCTCAAACATAAATCAAGTAAACTTGAATATAAGATCAAAGGAGCAGAGAAACATACCAAGGATGAGTAAAAATAGAAGAATGAAAGTAGGAGGGGGTCGTAGACGAGCACTAGAGCGGTTCCAAAAATTGAAAAATTGTTGGAAGGGGTGAAATTTGCGGTTTTTGTTGGATGATTTGGAGGGTTTGTGTAGCACAAGGAAAAATTTTGGTAGATTTGGGATGGGAATGGAGGATTTGTGAGGTTTGAGAGGCAAAGAGAGTGGGAGGAGGCTATGGAGTTTTGAGGGAAGGGGAGGTCGGCCGTGTGGGGGAAAAGAGAGGGGAGGGGGTAGGGTTAAAAGAGGTAAAAGTGGAGGACTTACCTGCAATTTCCAATTTTCTGAAAATTTTACCATATTTGCTTGGAAGTGGTCGGTGACGACCCAAAATAGGTCGGAGACGACCACCCAGTGCCCTTCTTTTTCCTGTTGTTCGAGCATCTCAGCCCTCTCTGTCTCTTCCGCCGATCTCGTGTCCCTACAAAACGTTAGTGGAGAACCAAAACAAAAATCCAATCTCTCCTAAACTAAGAAAATCAAAAGAAATTAAGCTAAAAAAATCCAAGAATTGATCAAAAAAAAAAAAGAAAAGAAAAAGCGGGTTGCCTCCCGTAAGCGCTTAATTTAACGTCTTTAGCTAGACGTGGAGTACCTCAGCTTAGTCAGAAGATGTGAGAGCCCATGTGGCTCGGATTTCCTCATCGGGTTCGGCTCTTGCATAGTATTTCTTCAATCGATGCCCGTTGACCTTAAAAATCCCTCCATTCTCATCTAAGAGATCAACCGCTCCATGTGGGTAGATGTGGTGAACTATGAATGGTCCACTACATCGAGATCGTAATTTTCCGGGGAAGAGTCGAAGTCTAGAATTGAAAAGGAGTACTTGATCACCATTGTGGAAGGTCTTCGGGATGAGCTTCTTATCATGCCATTTCTTGGTTCTTTCTTTGTAAACTTTGGCATTTTCATACGCCTTGAGCCTTAACTCCTCCAATTCTTGCAAGTCCATAAATCTCTTTGCTCCGGCCGCGTCAAGATCCATGTTGAGCTCCTTGAGAGCCCATAGAGCCTTGTGTTCGAGCTCGACGGGCAAATGGCATGACTTGCCATACACAAGATTGTAGGGAGTAGTGCGGAGTGGCGTCTTGTAGGCGGTGCGGTACGCCCAAAGTGCATCGTCTAGCTTGGAAGCCCAATCCTTCCTTGAGCGGGAAACCGTCTTTTCCAAGATGTTTTTAATTTGCCGGTTGGAGATCTCCACTTGACCACTAGTTTGGGGATGGTAAGGAGTTGCCACCCTGTGTAGGACCCCATACTTAGTCAAAAGTGCCTCAAAACTCCGCTCAATAAAGTGAGAACCGCCATCACTAATAAGGGCTCGGGGAACACCAATGCGGGGAAAGATATTGGACTTCATAAACTTGGCCACCACTCGTGCATCATTAGTTCTTGTGGCAATGGCCTCAACCCACTTAGATACGTAGTCAACCGCTACGAGGATGTACTTGTAGGGGCCCGAAGAGGGGAAGGGGCCCATGAAATCAATTCCCCATACATCAAAGAGCTCAACTTCTAGAATTCCTGTGAGTGGGTTCTCATTCCTCCAAGTGATATTTCCCGCACGCTGACATTCATCACAAGCCGTGACATAGGCTTGAACATCCTTGAAGAGAGTGGGCCAATAGAATCCGCTTTGAAGAATTTTTGCGGTGGTCTTGAATCCCTTCGCATGGCCTCCCGTTGGAAGAGTATGACAATGTCGGATTACTCCCTCTATCTCATTGTCCGGCACACAACGCCTAAAGATATGATCACTCCCTTGCTTGAAAAGGTAGGGGTCGTCCCAATAGTATTGATTGACGTCGTGGAGGAACTTCTTTCTGGCTTGGGAAGTCAATCCATCCGGAATAATGCCTCCTACAACATAGTTAGCAAAATCCGCAAACCAAGGGGTGTTCGCCCCTTGAATAGCATATACAGAATGGCTAGAGAAAATGGGAGGAGAAGAGTGAATAGTGGAAAACACACAAGAAGAGTTAGAAGAATGACCTGGATCGGGCGTGGTGGGGGTCGGTGCCATGCTATCTAGCTCGGTGTCGGCCCAGTGCTGCATATGGGAGGTCGTCTCAGACCCAGGAATGGTCGTCTCCGACCCAGGCTGGGTTGTCTCCGACCCAGGATTGTTCACCTCGATCCGTAAAACTTCATTACTCATTAGAATTTCATCCGGGCGAGAGTCGTTGATGGGAGTTGAATTGCCGGACTCCTTAATGTGCTCCATAGGTAACCGAGAAAGGTGGTCCGCCACAAGATTTTCCGCTCCTTTCTTATCCCTTATTTCAAGGTCAAATTCTTGCAATAGAAGCATCCATCGGAGCAATCGCGGTTTGGCGTCCTTCTTATCCATAAGATAACGGATAGCTGCATGATCGGTGTAGACGATGACCTTGGAACCCACCAAGTATGACCGGAACTTCTCAAAAGCAAACACAACGGCTAGGAATTCCTTCTCTATGGTCGTGTATTTACTTTGAACCTCATCTAGCGTCTTGCTCGCTTAATAGATAGCATGAAGTTTCTTCTCCCTTCTTTGCCCAAGGACTGCGCCCACAGCGTAATCACTAGCGTCACACATGATCTCGAAGGGGATGGTCCAATCCGGAGGTTGCATGATAGGCGCCGACACAAGTGCATCCCGGATCCTGTGGAAAGCTTCAAGACACTCGGAAGAAAACTCAAACAAAACATCCTTCATTAATAGGTTAGTTAACGGTTTGGTAATCTTAGAGAAATCTTGAATAAACCTCCTATAAAACCCGGCATGTCCTAAAAAGCTCCTAACATCTTTCACTGAGGAAGGGGGTGGCAAGTTTTCAATTAATTCAATTTTGGCTTTGTCAACCTCAATCCCCCTTTTTGACACAACATGACCTAGAACAATTCCTTCTTGAACCATAAAATGACACTTTTCCCAATTAAGCACTAGATTAGTCTCCTCACATCTCCTATGTACTCTAGCAAGATTGGCAAGGCAAGAGTCAAAAGTGGTACCGTAAACCGAAAAATCATCCATGAATACCTCCACAATGTCCTCAATCATGTCGGAGAAAATGGCCATCATACACCGTTGAAAGGTGGTCGGGGCATTGCAAAGCCCGAATGGCATCCTCCTATAGGCAAATGTGCCATAAGGACACATGAAGGTAGTTTTCTCTTGATCATCGGGATGTATCGGAACCTGCCAAAAACCACTATAGCCATCGAGATAACAAAAATAGTCATGCAAAGCTAATCTCTCTAGCACTTGGTCAATAAAAGGCAAAGGAAAATGGTCCTTTCTAGTGGCGCTATTTAGCTTTCTATAGTCAATACACATGCGCCAACTAGTGGTAGTCCTAGTGGGAACTAACTCGCCTTTTTCATTCTCAACAACAGTAAGACCACTCTTTTTAGGCACAACATGAACGGGGCTTACCCACTTACTATCTGAAATTGGAAAGATGATACCTGCGTCGAGCATTCTCAAGATCTCCTTTTTTTACCACTTCCTTCATATTCGGGTTAAGCCTCCGTTGGTGCTCTATGGTTGGCATGTGTCCTTCCTCAAGAAAAATAAGATGCATACACAAAGACGGTGAGAGGCCTCTCAAATCCTCAAGTGAGTATCCAATGGCCTTCCTATGAGTCCTAAGAACATTCAACAACTTTCCAACTTCTTCCGCATTAAGGTTAGAATTAATAATCACAGGAAAAGTGGAATTAGGGCCAAGAAACTCATACCTCAAAGACTCGGGGAGAGTCTTAAGTTCTGGAGTAGGTGGTGGTGGTGTAACAATGTCCTCAACCTTCTCCATTTTGAAAAGCTCTTCAAAGTAAGCATCATCATCCGCCTCCAGAAGGGTCGGCTCCGACCATAAGGGGGTCATCACCGAGCTAGAGGCAAGCATAAAATCCTCAGCAACGATCGGAATAGAGGTGGGCGCCGAGCTGGATGTGGTCGGTGCCAACCTAGATGTGGTCGGTGCCAACCTAGATGTGGTCGGTGCCGACCCTGCAGTTTCCTCCTCGGTTTAAGCTACACGTCTATAAGCTCCGAACAAGCGCTCAATCGAATCTTCACAGTCAACGTAATCCGAGCGGGTGTACAACATCTTCACTTCCATAGCTTCACTGGTTTCCTTCATTGTTGGATTGAACCGGAACTCAACCACCTCATTGCCGATTTCAAAAGTAAGAAGGTCTTTCTTCACATCAATAATGGCCCCGGCGGTTGCAAGAAAAGGTCGCCCAAGAATAATCGGGACGACAGGATCCTCCGGCATCTCCATGACAATAAAATCATTAGGCACAAAGAACTTGCCAACTTGTATAGGAAAATCATCGACAACTCCAGTTGGTTTCACACAAGAACCGTCTGCCATATAAAGCTTCATATTCACTGGAACCAAAGGGCCCATATTGGTTTTGGACCATATAGAGAGAGGAAGAAGACTAGCACTTGCACCAAGATCACATAAGGCCTTAAAGCGATGGGCACCAATGCCAATAGTAATTGCAAATTTACCCGGATCACCGAGTTTTTCCGGGAGCTCTAAAGATCGTACCTCATTGGTTAGTTCAGACATAGACCTCTTCTTTGACAAGATTTCTTTGAGAAATTTGGTGTAAGCTGGCATCTCATTCAAAGCTTCGGCAAAAGGAATAGTGATGTTTAGCCCTTGAAGAACCTGCACAAAACGCTTGAATTTGCCTTCCGTGGAGTCCTTAGCCTTCTTGGTTGGAAAAGGAAGCACCTTTGTTGTTGAGGTAGAAGGAACGGAAGGAAGAATTCCGGAGAGAGGGTCGGCCACGACCCTTGGTGGGTTGGTTACGACCTTGTCTGTAGTAGGGAGGGGGTCGGCCACGACCCTTGGTGGGTCGGTTACGACCTCCTCTGAGCTAGACCGGTCCTCATCGTCCGCCGCTTTCTTGCATGTTTCTCGATCCGGCAACTTCTTTCCGCTTCTCAGATGCACTGCAACAATTTGACCCCTCGGATTCTCATCAGAATGGCCCGGTAATCGCCCTTGAGGTCGTGGAATTTGGGCCGCTAAATCACCGAGTTGAGAATTCACATTTTTCCTCCAAGCTTCAAAGTCTCCTAGTTGATTTTGCACCCCTTTAAGATCGGTTCGGATGCCATTCATTCCTTCAAGGAGTCCTTGAGCCCAGGTTGGTGGCTCTTGGAAATCGGGAGGTCTATAGGGAGGGGCTCTTTGCTCTTGTGGTGGTGCTTGAAAACCTTGACCGTAGCCATTGTTGTTCCATTGAGAAAAGTTGTTGTTGTTCCTCGCCGGATAAGCATTGTTTTGGCCACGATAGGCCCCCTCATATAATTTGCCTCTGCATAAGCCTCGGCGGCTCGGACTTGTTCCACGTTTGTGCAAGAAGAAGTAGGATGAGCATGGGAACCACATTCTTGACAAGGTTGAGCGGTGGATTTGTAGTGGCCCACTTGCTTCTTAAGCCGGTTTATCTCATCTTGCATAAATTGAAACCTCACATCCGGATCAATCGGCTCAGCATTAGGATCATAAAGTCTCTTTTGTGGAATTCTGACGGCTTGTTGGGTGCCATACATTGCATCATAGTTGGTGAGTTTGTCCAACAAAGCCCACGCTTGATCGGGATCCATCTCAATGAACCCGCAGTCGGTGTGGAGGTTGATCCGATCTTTTGTAGCAGCATTAATTCCCTGGAAGAATATTTCTTGAAGTACATAAGGAGGTTGTCCATGAGTTGGACATTGCCGAAGAAGTTCTTTAAACCGCTCCCAAGTTTCCACAAAAGTCTCATTGGGAAGTTGATGATAAGAAGTGATGCGCTTCCTTAACTCTGTAGTCTTAGCCGGCGGAAAGAACTTTGTCCGAAACTGATCATGCAGAGTCTTCCATGTAGTAATAGATCTAGAGGGTAAACTTTCAAGCCAAGTAAGAGCTTTTCCGGCCAAAGACCATTTGAATGCTTTCAAAAGCACATATTCAAGCGATACATCATCAACGGCTATTGTGTCACAGAGGTCAGTGAAGTTCTTGATGTGCTCCATAGGGCACTCGGTGGGCTTGCCTTTAAATTGAGACCTCTTGATAAGAGTGATGAAGTGTGATTTATCTCAAAAGCGTGCTCGATAGCAGGGAGCACAATAGCAGATTCAGGAACCTTGAATTCAGGATGCATATACTGCTTTGCATTTCGTGGAATAGCATCGAGTTGTTGCTGAAGACGAGCAGCCGCATCTCTCTCTCTTTGTGCAACAGCAGTTTGAGCATCACGCTCTCTTTGAATGATTTGAAGGCGAAGATCAGCCGTCTGGCGAGCAAGTTCCTCAGCGTTGGCCATTGCTCTTCGTTCTCTTAGCCTGCGGTGAAGAGTTCTCTCAAGCTCGGAATCAAAAGGAAAATAGTCAACTTCCCTTCGAGAACTAGAGGGCATACACCTACACACACAATCACGAGAAAACGAATTAGTAAAGACAAAAGGGCATGGGCTATTCCCAAACCCGAAAAATAACTAGACAAAGAAACTAAACTAATTCCCCGGCAACGGCGCCAATTTGTTGAAAGGGTTTTACCTTGATCCTTAACAAGCAAATAAATTTATAGATCAAGACCCCGCTGAGTACAGGGAGGTCAGGTTCGTCCACGGGAATTAGAAGAATCTATGTCTAGCTACTAATCCTAATAATAGAGAACAAAGCAAAGAAAAACACACAAACAGACACTCGGCACCGACCCACAACAGGTCGTCACCGACCAACCACTCAACACAAACGCAGAAGAAATACTAAGGGAACTAGGAGCTCGGCCCCGACCTGAAAGTGGTCATAACCGACCTATCCGGGTAACTAGAAAACTTCGGAGAATCAAATTAAAAGAGATCTAGAGCAAAGGATTCACCACAACAAGCTATGCATGCAAACATGAATCAAAATCAACCAACAACAATCTCATGAATGACTTTCGTCACAAATAATCAAGTAGAAATCTAAACTTTCATAAAGATCTAAACTTGCAACCCTACTTGTTTCCTAAGAGTTTCAACTTTCGTTTTCAACCAAGTATTATCCAAATTCACAATTCAATCTTTCAATTCAATCATAAACTCGAACATGCCTCAACTTTCATTAAGGAATTGATAGAAAACAAGTAGACAAGGGATAGAGATTCAAAAGGATTGATCAATCAAAGATTCATGCTTTAATCATGCACAACTCGTCGGGTTTCACCCCAACCCTAGAAAATAGACTACTCACGATCCATGGCACAATCAATCATCATAGACGAAAGAGAAGACATAATTCGAATCCAAACAAACTTCAATTAAAAGAAAACTTACAATCTCAAGCAAACCTCCAAGTCTCTCTAAAATTGTCTAAGAGCTTGGAATAAGATAACCTAGAAATCAAACTTGCAACTCGTTCCGTCTTCCACAAATAACGTCTCCAACGTCCCCCTTGGAATCCCCCCCTTAGAATAAAACTCTAGCAATCCTTATATAGTAGTGGAAATATATCTACAAGGAAACTAAATTCTATCTTAAAAAGGCCCATAAATAAAACATTTACTGAACCTAGCTTAAAACGCAAGAAACAAATCCGCCACACACGGATTGGGTCGTCACCGACCTAGTGTAGGTCGTCTCCGACCATTGGCTACACTTGATTTCTTCATTTCTTCGCTCAAACTTGCTCCAAAGCTTGGTTCTTCTTCAATGTTTCTTCTTTAATCGCTCTTGGCCTTCTAAGACTTCCTTTAGCTCCTTCATAAGCACCTTGATCTTTAAATCTTCAACTCGGAATCTTCAAACCTTCAAATGCACCGACTCTCACTCTTCTTATCAACATCACCATAAGACCGCTTGAACATCACCTCCTAGAAAGCTTGAAAAACCTAAACATCTCCTCTTCAACGCTTCAAATACCTACAAAAACAACAAACAAGCACAAACGACTCCAACTCTCCAAAGAGGGTCGGAGTTATATGCAAAATAACACAATAAACCTAGAAAAGACTCAATCCTAGCTAGAAAACTACCCACAAAAACCAACTAAAATGTGCGACATCAGTCGTCTCTTCTACGAAGTACTTAGAAAAAACTAATGTTTCCAATGGACTCCCCGACATGAGGAGGCTTTCCAGGAACTGAAGAACTGCTTCTCTAATCCTCTGATTTTGGCCAAAACCGAAGCAGGAGAAGCTCTACCCTTGTACCTAGCCGTCACTAAAAAAGTCAACAGTGGGGTGTTGGTCCGAGAACAAGATGGGAAGCAGCAACCCGTGTACTACGTCAGTAGAACTCTCCTCTCAGTCGAGACTCGATACTCTTCCTTGGAAAAGTTGGTCCTTTCCCTAGTTATGTGCTCCAACAAGCTTCGCACGTACTTCGAGGCCTACCCGATAGTGGTAAGAACCACGCACCCTTTGAAGACGGTAATGCATAAGCCAGAGTTCACATGAAGAATGGCTAAGTGGGCTATTCACTTGAGTGGGTTCGATATTAGGTATGAACCTAGAACTACATTGAAATCTCAGGCGTGGGCTGATTTTGGGGTTGATTTTAGTCCTACAACGGAAAAAGGGTCAAATGCAGCAAAGCTAATGACGCTAGAAGCTAAGTCTCCAGTTAAATGGACGCTTCACACGGATGGCGCTTCTAACGCTGGGGGAACGGGGATAGGAGTAGTCCTAAAATCAACACAGGGGGATAGGGTGGCACAATCCGTAAGATGTACGTTCGAAGCCACGAACAATGAAGTGGAGTATGAAGCTTTGATCTTCGGGCTGACCCTCGCCAAAGACTTGGGCATACATCAGATAGAAGTCAAGTGCAACTCGTTGTTGATAGTCAACCAAGTTCTGGGGTTGTACGAAGCAAGGGATGAGAGGATGGCAGCTTACCTAGATGAAGTCAAAAATCTGATCCCTCATTTTGAGAAGGTTTCCTTCGCACAAATCCCAAGAGAGCAGAATGCTCAAGAAGATTCTCTTGCCCGCCTAGCGTTAGCCATTGATCCTGACGAGTATCTTGTAATCCCGATGGTACACATCATGGCCCCCGCCATTAGAAGAACTCACACCAGCAATAGTAGTAAGTTTGAGAGAATGACCGATGATGTCGACCTTCTCGGAACTGCCCCTCACAGTATCTTCATGAGCAGTGACGACGTTGATGCCAGAAGTTATCGGAATGATCCCGATCCAGACCTGCCCCTGAACGGATCAAGCTGCGAGAGAGCTCCCTTCGATCCCTCGGAGGCCAACGAAGCAACTTGGACTCAGCCGTACCTAGATTGGCTAAGCAAGGGAAAGCTTCCAGAATATAAAATTGAAGCTAAGTTGCTAAAGATGAAGGCCACTAAGTTCACGGTAGAAGGCGAGAAGCTGTTCCACAAATCGGCGGTGGGAACATTACAGCGTTGCCTAGCTAAAGAAGGTGTTCAGAGACTTCTTGAAGAACTCCATGAAGGAGATTACGGGAACCACACCGGAGGGAGAAGTCTATCCAACAAAGCCCTTCGGCAAGGGTGGTTTTGGCCTACTATGAGGAAAGATGTTGTAGACTTCTGTCGTAACTGTGATGCTTGTCAAAGACACGCACCGACCGTTCACCAACCTCCTAAGCCACTCTACCCCACACTTACACCATGGCCCTTCATGCGCTGGGGAATGGACATAGTCGGGAAGTTACCCCCTTCAGCCGGACAGAGAGTGTTCTTCCTCGCTATGATTGATTACTTCTCTAAGTGGATCGAGGTTGAAGCTTACCGAGAGATCAAAGATAAACAGGTGATCTCTTTCATTATCAGAAATATCGTCTGTCGTTTTGGGGTACCCGCGGAGATTATATGTGACAATGGCTCTCAATTCATAAGCCAGAGAACCAGAGACTTCTGTAGTCACTTGAAAATCAGCCTGGTCACTTCAACCCCCCGCTATCCCTAGTCAAATGGGCAGGTCGAGGCTAGCAAAAAAGTGATCATAAATAATCTGAAGAAGAGGCTCGCAAAAGCTAAAGGTAACTGGGCTGATGAGCTCCCGTACGTCCTTTTGGCCGATTGCACGATGCCGAAGGTCGCGACTGGTCAGTCTCCTTTCTCTTTAACACACGGATGCGAAGCGGTCATTCCCGCCGAAATTCTCATCCCAACCGCTCGTACCAGCTTTGTAATCGAAGAACGTAATCTTCTGGAGCTATCGGCTGATTTAGATACCTCAGGCGAACTTCGTGACCAAGCCCGGTTACAATTGGCAAGACACCACCAGCAGGTCACCCGAAGCTATAACCAGAATGTCAAGATCTGGACTTTCCGGGTCGGTGACTGGGTACTACGACGAGTCTTCCAAAACACCCATGAAACCAAGTTGGGGAAACTAGCCCCGACCTGGGAGGGACCTTATAAGATAACAGGGGTCGTTGGGCAAGGCGCTTACCAGCTAGAATCCAAGGACGGAGAAGGCATCCCCAAGAGCTGGAATGCAATACATTTGAAGAAGTATCACTTCTGAGGGAGAACTCCTTTTATCGGAGCGCATACCTCCACGAATCCTCAGCGGAAGCTTCTCAGCGTCAGATATTCAAGACACTAGAGGTCATCAGTCCGTAGTATAGTATCTTGCTTTTGCCTTAAATTCATCTTTCTTAGTGTGTTCAACTTGTTTGCATGAAGACTCTTTGTTGTATGATTTCTATGTTATAGTTTGCTCTTATCGAATGAATGACGTTAGTGCATCACTGTTTGATTACCTTTATTCTCCCTTTACATGAGTAGAATTAGAAAGTCAAAAGTATATTTTATTTACATAAAGAATGCCATATACAATCAAATACAAGTTCAAACAACTGAGGTAACCAATCCTAGACTAAAGACGTCTCTAATCGACCAAACTTCCCGAGCACAAGTCCCAATGCGATACCCGTTACACGCCTGGAAACTTCTTCGGTAAACGCAGCTGACACCCGTGATCAGAGACTTCTGCAGGAGTCCTTGTCTTAAAGCCTTCAGTCCGAAGCATCCACGCATCCTGAAAAATCCTGCACACAAAGGAAGGACAATACCAAACGAAAATACACTAGAAAGAAACACGCATGCATCAAAAGCTATTTACTTCTTCCTCCTAAGGAGGAAGAGGCTTCCCGAAAAAGGACAAACATTGTTCGCGGCCTCTACACGGCCCATACATGTTACCCACTGATTGTTCAAACAAAAACAAAAGAAAAACCATAACAGAAATCTTTTACAAGGGCTCACGGCCCTAATCTTCATCATTGATGGAAGTGCCTCCCAGGCGCTCCGCTACGTCTGCTGAAAGCCCGTCACTTTGCTCAGATACCCCGCCCGTGCTCAGACCACGATCACCACCTTCCTCTTCTGCGTCAAGAGAGTCCAAGAGCTCATCGCAAGGGGCCGGTTGATATGGAGGATAGCACTCGTGGAAAGCGCAATTTCAGCGTCCAGATCCTAATCCGAATGCTGACCAACCACAAACTGCTTGATCGTCTCCACTCTGGACATCATCGTATAGTAGGCCCCGATCTCACCAGCTTCCTTGAGAATTCTCCTATTCTCGGCCTCGAGCTCAGTAATCCTGGACTTATCTAAAGCGGCTTGAGAAGAAAAACGTCTGACTGTCCCGGCAAGCTTCGTAAGCTTGCCTGCGTCCGTCTTCTGGCGATTAGCTGCAAGATTCACTTCCCTCTCCAGAGCAGCCTTTTCGGCATTCCACTTAGCCTGATGATCTCTGAGAATGTGCTCCTCCTTGTCAACGACATCACAACCCATAAGGCACTTTGCAAGGCCTGCACACTAAGACAGGATATCATTCGCAGCGAGTACAAAACAAAGAAGGAAAACGGAGGAGAAAATGCACCTACCTTAATCGACAAGCCAGCATATCTCACCAGAGCAGAACTGGGGACATCCAAGCGAGGCTTCTTTGAACCATGAGCACCCCGGAGTTTCTGCCATAAATCAGAGGGACCTTTCTCATCCAAGATGATGACTTCATTAACTCCAGGCGAGGGCCTCTTGGTGGGGGTCGCCTTCACCATTGTCTCAATCTTCACCTTTGGGTCCAGGGGAGGTCTCTTGTCACTTGACCGAAGCTTACGCTGAATTAGGGCTACGGCAGAAAAGCTCCTTCCCAGGGAAGATGAAGTTTTTGAGAAGACAAGCAGTCAAATTCAAGCAAGCAGTCAGTATCGAGTTCAGAAGTGAAGATGAGGGACACTTACTGGTAGGGTTTTGGGTAGGGTTCACATTCACGTCAGCAAGCTCCCCAGAAGCTAGGGCACTGTCCTCAATCGTCTTCTCGGAGTTTCCAAATCCCGCATCATCTTCACCATCCCGAGGGTCCCTAGTGACTGCCGTCGTCTTGTTTCTAGATTCATCTTCAAGCATTTGCTCCGTAGACCTCTGGTATGTCCTCTTAGCTTCCGGAAGAGAGAAGAGCCTCATGCACACCTCCGATTCCAAAACATGAGCCTCCAAACTAGGCGGAACTGCGCGAGAAACCCCAAAGTCAAAAACTTGAAAACAAAACAGCGAAAGAAAACAACTTGGGGTCGCAAAAGTTAGGGTTAAAAGCACTTACACAACTACAAAATGACTCAAATACCCCGGGCGTTCTGCCCCAAATACACCGGATCTCACCCTGGGTAAAGGTTGCCGGGGTATTTGATCAGTAGCCTAATACACCGGATCCAATCCGAGTTATATAATCTCCTTGAAATTATTCTCCAATCTACTTATCCGGTGTATTAGAAATATCTAATACACCGGATAAAGATTATCCGGTGTATATATAAGTATTTTTTATTCGAGATATTTAGTAATAAAAATACACCGATTGTTGTCCGGGGTATAATATTGAGGGTATATACACCGGGTATGGAAGTCCGGGGTATTATGATTTGAGTATATACACCGGGTGTTGAAGTTCGGGGTATTATGGTTTGAGTATATACACCGGGTGTTGAAGTTCGGGGTATTATGGTTAGGGTATATACACCGGGTGTTGAAGTTCGGGGTATAATGGTTAGGATATATACACCGGGTGTTTGTACCCGAGGTATAATTGTCTAGATATATACATCGGACAATTAATGTCCGGTTTAATCGCTCTTGGAGTGTTAGGCTTACAAAACGCAATATAACACGTGTTAATGTCCGAGTTAATTTCTCTAGGTGTATTAGCACAAAGAAACCATATTTTAAGCTTAATTCTAGTTGTTAATTAATGGTATAAATCAAAACTAATTATTCACAGAAATAATGCTGATATTAATAAATTAATACTATTAAATAACATCGAAAGAAAATTCATTAATAGTAGATGCTAATAGCAATTTGAAACAAAAATATGTTCGTCAATATTGTCACTATAACAAATTATATCCATCAAAAAACTACAAAACAACCAAAATATAAAGTCCGACAACAACAATAAAAATCAGTCATTAATGTCTTCTAGCAACATATTTCTGTATCGTAGTCTGCAAAAAGAAAAATACAAGTAATAGTTAACAAAATGAAGAAAATTAAATGATTTATCATTCCGAAAAAGAAACATGAGGCTTAAAGCATGAACTTGGATCATACAAAATAACAAAAAGAAGCTAATTAACACTCACCTAAATGATGAGAGCAATCAAATGCTCCATCAAATCCTTTCTAGTTTCATTTATATCGTCATTTAACTCTTCAACATCTTTTTCTTGACGGCTATGAAATGGGTCAATCCAATATGCACTACCAGAATGAGGATGCAACACTAGCAAAACCCAATGGTTCCTATACATATGTTTGTGAGAGAGCAACATAAGAATCTACTATCATATATCATAACAAAAATAGTACAAATTGATTACCTTGACTTATATGGTGCTAAGAAAATACGATTCTCAATATTCCCCGTCATAGCATCAGCAACATAAGTAGCTCGGTCTTTGATGGTTCCAGAATAACCATTTGTTTTAGTTGGACAAAGAAATCCGAACAACTCTTCGACGTTTTTACAATGAGTCTCAGACAAACATCTACATAAACAAGTATACAGTTCACCAAATTCGATTACTTACATACATATTCAAATTAAGTAGTTGAAAGCTATTGTCTATTATCTTTTTTTAGTTGAAAGTAGTCTACTCCGTATTTTTTATATATTTGATTACGTGTTTTTAATGTTACAATTTACATTTGAAATAAGAAAAGCATTGTAAGGCTTGATAATAGTATGTACAAATTAAATTAAGTAATAAAATTAGCTAATTTTGAATAAAGTAACATTGATTAAAAAAAACTTACCTCATATACAACGACACATGACGAACATCTATCTCTTTCTTCTCCATCCAAATATGTAGTAGTCCCTTGTCAACAGAGATTCCGGGATGGTCATATGTTAATAGATTTTGAGAAATTTCGACATCCTTAGAAGAACCATCATCAAATTCCTCTAACATCCATTTATAATCACCAATAACACTTGACCTTGGATGTGCATCAACGGGACCAGTGTCAGATCGCTTAGTGTTTGTCACCTCCTTATCATTCTCCTTCTCCTAAATACAAAATCAAAATTAAGAACATTAATATAAGAACATATCAATAAGGTAATTATTGTAAATATAAATGAACTCAATAACTTACTATATATGGCTGCACTAGATGATCGGGCCATGCAATAACTTGGCCTACAGCACTCAACACTGTATCGACTTCATCAGTGGGGAATGGTACCCTTACTCCTCCTTGACCTTGTATAGGAGTAATAATTTAAAACTTTGCTTGACCCTTCTTCAACTCATGGTTGTGCAACATTATTTTTTGCGATGAGGAAGAATGATGCATAACCCCTTTTGCAACTACTTGATCAAGATTGGGCCAACAAAGGTTGCACTCCCTTATTCCCTATACATAGCAATAATTATACTTTTATACTTTCTTCATTTTAATGTGCAAATGTGCATAGTATTGAAGGATGTAGTCATACTTACATTTTCGTTCGATGTAGCACAAGAAGCTTTATCACTTGAGGGAATGGAGTCATTTGGTACAGATTTATAGAATAAAGGCATCTCTGGAAATGGTTTTTCTGGCAAGTATTGTTTTCTCTCATCCAACAATGCTTGAATGAATTGTCTTGTTGCTTGTCTCTCTTCATTTAACATGGATTCAATTTCAGCCTTCATGTTGGCTTTTATCCTCTTGGTCGCCTCAGTAACTGCAGCCTCTTGTAAATTCATTCCAGCAGATGATGCTCGACGAGATGCATGGCCAAAATAGTCAGTGATCGTTATATCTTGACCAACCCCTCTAACACGTCAAGGGTGTTCTTCTTTACCTAAGGCCATTACTAGCACATCTTTGCGGCCAGTGGAAACAAATTCTCCACTTGATTCCTTTTCAAGATAATGATCCTATAAAAATAATAAGATAAAATCTATTATCACATTAGAAGGAAAGAAGATAACAAATAAAAAGATAATTTTTTTTGACTGAAATTATTTGAAAAGAAATTTGGTAATAATTAAGTATCACAACAAATAAAAAGATAATTTCTTAGTTTCTCCTCTTTAATCACTAACTTATTTAATAATTCTTTGCAAGACCTACAAGTATAAAGACTATAAGAACAATATGAAATTAAATACTTCCCAAAAAACTTGAGAAAGAATCACTTACAATTTTTTCAACCACTTCTATTGCTTTGCCACGACACTGCCCGTCTTTTCCTTTTCTTCCCTCCTTGTATAGGATTTGCCCGTGAAACGGTAGAAGAATGATCCATGTTGTTTGCCGCTTTCTAAAAATATTGCATTACATCAATGGAATTAATATATCAAAATACAAGTAAATGATTAATTTAGATCACAACATAAATATATATAGATAATTACTCACATAATCTTCTGCAATGCCGGCATAACCTTTCTTTGACCCACTAAAAGGGCAGTCATTTAATAGAGACATTTGACGAAATTTCTCACTTTTCGCCTACGTCAAAATCTAATTAGTAAATTAAATACTATATAATATATGGATTGAAAAATTGTAGTGACTCAAATACCTTATACGCGGCAGTTTGACTCATTTCAATGAATTTTGTCCACTCATCCTTTTTGACGTATGAGTCATAATTCGAAGGAAGAGTTGTCCTAAGTTCGCCTGTTTTTTTGTCAAACATGTGATTTCTCCTTAAGTCTTTTTTGAAGTTTATCCATAGATAGTGGGCTTTCCCAATGACCCATTCTTTTAGCTCAGGTGGAATACGATAACTTTCTACAAGATGTCAAACAAACAAGAATTCAATTAGAACAAATACATAATAAATAGATTATATTATAATATACAAGAATCAAACTTAACAGTATCCCAAATATGATCCAAGTCTTCATTAGTTACATGCGTCCAATCTTCAATGGTGATAGGCACTGTGGACTTTATTGTACATCCAATGTAGGTAGCTAATTTGGCACTATCCTTGCCAATTGGTTGTTTCTGTGCATTTAAAGTTATCTCCACTTTATTTCCTTCTCCCAACTTCTTGATATAATTCTTTAGCAGTGAAGCCCCTCTCCTCCTAATTGATGCAGAGGGTCGAGTTGTTCCAGACGCTTGAGACATTTGAGACGGCTGAGTAATTTGAGACGGTTGAGCAATTTCATTTGCTTGAGATGGGAGCTTGCGCTTTCTAGTACGACCCATCTGTACAATAATCTTTTACTATTAGAGATGTGTGGACAAAACAAATATCAATAAGAAACCAACAACATTGAAAACCAGCAGTATAATTAAAAACCGTGGAGAAATTATTTAAACAACATTCAACAAAGACCGTGGAACATATTGCCAGAAAGAACTCAACAAACCAGCACAATTAAAAATGTCACAATTGAAAACCATCAGCATTTAGGAAAAAAACGAGCACAACTGAAAACTTGTTTTGCATTATGTTCAACTAACTGGTTAAATTTGTACAACGTGCAAAAAAACTAGCAGAACAACACAACTAAACAGCAAAAAAAACAAACTTGCCAGAAAGTACTCAACTAAAAAACAGCAAAAAAAACTAGCAAAACAACACAACTGAACAGCAAAAAACCTACCAGAACAGCACAACTGAACATCACAATTAATTATTCACATGTAAATGCATCTACACGCTAACACATACAGATCAGCAAAAAAAACAGCACAACTGAACAAAAAAATCCATACAGAAATACTGCCAGAACTGAACGATCAACAAAAAACCCCAACAGAGCTGAAAAATCAGAAAAAAAAAACCATACAGATCAGCAAAAAATCCAGCACAATTGAACAATCAGTAAAAAAACCCATACAGATCAGACAATTCAGTAAGAATCTGACTAATTTTTTAAAGATCCATTGATGAAGAAATTCGAAAATCAATTCAGCAAGAATCTCCCTCGCCCCAATGGTTCATCATCAGTCCATTGAGGGAGTTCGAAAATATAAGATCCATGGATGAAGAATTCGAAAATCAATTCAGCAAGAACTAATTGGTTAAATTTGTACAACGTGCAACTCAAGCAATCGTAGTTAGGGTTTACCTGGGAAAGATGCAGCGGCGAGCCCGATCGCTGGTGAATCACTGGAGGAGGAGAGATGTTTTTCAAAGACGACGATATGGCCAAAAAGGGAGAGAGTGTGAATCAGGAATGTTGCAGAGAGATACGAGAGATAGGGTTTTTGACTTTTTGGTTAGGTTTTCTCTTTTTTTTCGAATTAGGTTTTAAAATTTTCACCCCGCCAAACAAAAATCTTCCCGCTCTTATAGTCTTAATTGACCCAAAATATAGTCTTAATTAATTGCATTTTTGTAGGCTTTCTCCTTTTATTTCGGATTATATTTACATGGTTTTAATAAATATAGTCTTTAATTGACCCTATTAAGGGAATTTATTTTTGAACATTTAATAAATTTAAAATAACATAATAATATAAATAATACTTAAAAATGACGTTTTCTTACGAATTGATAACATGAACAAGAGGCAAAGTTTCAAATATACCATCATAAACTAAAAAAAATGTTTGAAATATACCATCATAAAGTAAAACAATGTTTGAAATACACCATTTATATAAAGAGAACTTAACGATTAATGATATTTAACCTTAAAAACATTAACAAAAACATGACCTACAAAACCTAACCATAAACCTTGACCTAGATCTAGACCCTAGCTAAACCCTAAACCCTAAACCCTTAGCCATTAACATATATAAACCCTAAAACTAACCTTAAACCCCATAAAAAAGCCCTTAAACCCTAAAACTAACCTTAAACCCCTTAAACAAACCACTTAATTAACCCTAAATCTAACCTTAAACCTCCTAAACAAATCCCTAAACCTTACCTTGACCCTAATTGACCGATATAAGTGATCTTTGTGTTGACCATAGCTATAACATATATTGTTGGAGGGTACCTCAATTGATATCATAGGTAAGCAAGTGTGAGGACCGTACCACAACAAGAACCACATCAGCCTAATTTGGTAATATAATCTCAATCATCTAACCTATGTTGTTTGTTCAATTAAGAAGACTATAACTTTTCACTCTAACATCCGTCTTGCTATTATGACCACTCATTTCGAAGCTCTTGACTCAAACTAGAATATAGATCCATAAAAAGAATCAATATCATGAGCCGAGAGAGGCCAAATTGCAAGAAAAGGTCAAAATCGGGGCATTTTAGGGTGGTTTTGAACGGAAAAGCGCAGATTTGAAGACTTAAATGACATTTTTTTAAGATTCTGATATGGACAGGCCCTTCGAACCTAAGAATAAGACCGTCTTTTCGAGAGCTTTCTTTTGATATATAATACGCTCCAATCCGATAACCGAGCGCAAAGTTACGCTTATTTTAACCGACATGTGTCGGAACCCTCTTCCATTTAACAAAGATTCGACGGCCATCCCTTAACCCTTCTGAAAAGTTAGCACATCCACACCATAGCTCAGTTCGAGACCTTCTAAATGAGTACTCATACCGATTGAACAAATTATCGAGTAAAAAGTTATGCAGTTTCAAAGCGTCGTCCCCGTCGTTACACAGCTGCCTTGCCATGGACGACAACATTGCCCTTTACTCTGACAATTATATTTTATATTAAAACTAATGCTCCGTAATTTATAATGCAGAAAGTGGTCTAATGGTTGTGTATGCCCGTCGAATCCCGTTTCTCTGAGTTCAATCCCTGGGGGTGGGTGGTGCTGAATTTTTTTTAAGCCTTTCAATTATCTTTTTTTCGTTACTAAATTATTACTTTCCCCAGCTTTCTCGGGTGGTGTTGAATTTTTTTAAGCCTTTCTTCGCCTACTTTCCCTTGTCTTTGTTTACATGTTCCACGGTCATTCTTAATTTCTTCGCCCTTCTTCTTCTCTCTCTTCTGGTTTTGGCCTTCCTTTCTTCTCCTCCACCCAACTCTCCCTGGCTTCAATCATGCATTATACTCGAAATTTCATCGCCCCCGTCTATTCAGTGCAAATAGGAGGCTCAAAAACTCTCTTATGTGTTCTACTAGGTTTGTTGTTCTTTCTATGCCATCTTAAGAAAATATCCATTAACATTTAGGGCTTTTTATGCTTGGAAATCCTAGAGCTTTTCTTAGGGTTTTTGGGTTAAATTATTCGGTGTTCTTCAATGTTGTTATTGAATTTCTGCAATGTTGGGTTAAATTATTATGTTTCATATAATTGGAATATGCATACGGTTTAGTTCGAATCATTAATAGGATTAAAACAACATGTATGTTATCCAATAAAATCTACTTAATTTTTCAATCAAATCGCACATATATCTGAGAAGTATGGTGGTGTTGATATTCGTGATTCGGATTTGCCCCCCTTCCGCTCTGTCATCACTGATCTGAATCTCTGTGATATGGGTTGTGTTGATGGTGATTTTACTTGGAAAAGGACTATTTCTTGTTTCCCGCGAATACATTCCGATCACTCACTACTATGTCTAACTTTAGAAGGACTCTCTTCTTCTAATTCACACAGAAAAAGCCTTTTCGGTTTGAATCTTTGTGGTTGTCTAATGAGCAATGTAATGATGTTGTTTGTTCATCGTGGCAGTCATGTAGGGGATCTCCTGACCAGAAAATGGAAGCTTGCTCTAATAAGCTCTCTGATTGGGCGTTCTCTACCTTTAAAAATCAAAAACACAGAATTCGTGTTCTTGAGAAGCAACTATCGTCTCTTCGACACCAGATTCCTGATGGCCATACTTTGCATTCTTGTGATGAACTCTCTGCTGAATTGCACAAGCTCTTAGCTGTAGAAGAATCCTTCTGGTTTATGCATGCTAGAGCGAATGAATTGCGTGATGGCATAGACATCATGTTATTAATGATCCTCTATGTGATCGGTGCGGTTTGGCAACGGAGTCTGTTTGACACTCAATCTTTGAATGTCCATCTGTTGCTCAGATTTGGAGAACATCAGACTTGTATTCTTTTTTGCTGTTGCAACCATTGACTCTTCCTCATGATCTAGCCTTTCTAGTACTCAACAAAGACTTCTATGATCTGAACAAGCTGACACAAAAAATACCACCATTAGTACGAAAAAATAGTAATTTCCTAGTTAATTTTTGTGTGATGAAGAAACACCAACCTATCTATCTTCTTTTTTTGTTGGAGGTACTTGACTTTCATCTTCTGCGGTAATTTCTTTATTCAACCAAATGCCTTCTCGGTGATCTTCTCGAACATAAACCTCCTCTTCATTTGCATTTTCATCGGAGGGGGGGGGGGGATTATTGAGCTGCTATTGTCTTCACATAAATCATCATAGTCTTCTTCATCATTATTTGTTTTCGATGTGAACATAACAATAGATCGCCCCGGACGAACAAGTTCTGGAACATAGAAAACTTGTCTTGCTTGTGATGCCAATATGAATGGTTCATCTTTGTGTCCTACTTTGTCAAAAGAAACTGAAGTAAATCCCATCTCATCCACCGAGACTCCATTCTTGCTATCAACCCATTTGCAACAAAACACTGGAATTTTTATCTCCTTGGAGTAAGTTAACACCCATATATGCTCAATGATGCCAAAGTAAGACATGTTGTCAGGATTATGGTCTTTTGCACTATGCATTGGTTGTGCTTCCAATGTCACACCACAATTTTGTGTTTTGCTTTTATTAGATAAAGCCTGTGTGTGAAAAGTGAAGTTGTTGATGACAAATCCAGTATAGCTCAACACATGAAATCTCGGCCCCCGATGCAATGCTCTAAGAGTTGTTGAGATGTCTTCTCATGAACTGATCATCTCACTGACCCGATTTTTAAACCATTCAATGAAGGTGTTGTTATGCTCTCTTGTAATCCAAATCTCACTTCTTGTCAGATTATTACTCTTTACATAGGCCATGTGCTCCTCTACATATGGTTGGACTTCCTCCATATTATGCAAGACATATAGATGGGCTGGATTCCAATGCTTTTCACGCTCAATGGTTATTACCTTAGATCCCAATGTTCCTCTCCAATGAACTCTCCTAACTCTCTACACTTAGGCACACCAATGGCTTCAACATTAGATAAGTAATCAGTGCAAAATTCAACGGCTTCTTCAACTATATATCGCTCCAAAACGCAACCTTCAGGGTGCTGTCGATTCATAACATACCCTTTTAAAACTTTCATAAATCGCTCAAACGGATACATCCATCGAAGATACACCAGTCCACAAAGCTCAACCTCCCTCACCAAATGTACAGCCAAATGCACCATGATATCAAAGAATGACGGTGGAAAGTACATCTCCATCTGACAAAGAACCACAACAATCTCTGTTTGTAGATCTTGCAACTCATCACGATCAACTGCCTTGCTACATAATTTCTTGAAAAAAGACAAAGTCTACTTATGGTAGACCTCACCTTCTCGGGCAATATAGAGCGAATGGCCACTGGTAATAACTGTTGCATAAGTACATGGCAATCATGAGATTTCAACCCCACCAACTTCAACTCTTTCACAAACACAAGGTTGCTAATATTTGAAGAGTACCCATCTGGAACTTTGATTCCATGCAAAAAGTCAACAATAATGGTTTTTTCATCTCTAGAGAGATTGTAACATGCAGGTGGTAAGAATATCCGAGTTCCTCTATGTTGTGGTTGCAATTCAGGTCTAATCTTCATCTCCTTATAGTCCTCTCTAACTTTCAAGCCATCTTTGTTTTTCCAGGCACATTCAATAATGTACCAATGAGGTTGTCACATATATTCTTCTCAATGTGCATTACATCAAGACAATGTCTAACAGAGAGATCTTTCCAGTAAGGAAGATCAAAAAAAATAGATCTCTTCTTCCACCCATCTATATTTACTTTGTTCTCAGAGGCCTTCCCAAATCTCACATCAATTTTACTCGCAATAGATAGCACTTCTTCTCCAGTTAACGGTATGGGAGCACTTTCCTCTTCAGGCAAATTATAAAAAGCTTTACGAAGCCTCCGATACGAATGGTCCATAGGCAAGAACCTACGATACATAAGATAAACATTCTTGCTACATTTATCCAATCGACAAGAGGCAGTATCCTTTCCACAGATAGGACATGCAAGATATCCTTTCACACTATATCCAACAAGATTACCATAGGCAGGAAAATCATTTATAGTGCAAAACAACATAGCTCGGAGACAAAATTCTTTTCTACGATGTGCATCAAATACTTCAATACCTTCACCCCACAACAATTTCAAATCTTCAATCAAGGGTGCCAAATAAACATCAATTTCAAACCCAGGTTGCCTCGGGCCTGAAATCAACAAAGATAGCATCATGTATTTGCGCTTCATGCACAACCTCGGAGATAGATTATAAATCACCAATACTACCGGCCATGTACTGTGACTTGTACTTAGATTTCCATGAGGGCTCATCCCATCAGTAGAGAGTTGATAGCATGCATTCTAGTCTAGGATAAAGCATGTTTATTTCCTTAGTTTAGTTGTTTTTTATTTTATTTTCCTCTTGCTTTTATTTTCTTTTTAGTAGAATTTGTAGTTTCGGTTTCTACTCTTGCTTTGTTCGATTTCATGATCATTTGGAGGTGGATTCAATGAGTTTTGGCAACAACAAGGACAAGGGCAAGAGGAGCAACCCGATAGGAAGTGTCTAGGAGTCAAGCGGATGCAAGGAATTGAAGAGAAGATGGGCAAAAGCTCGATGGAAGGCACGAAAGAAAGCTCATTCAACGTTTTGAACGGAGCGGTGCACCAGTCAAAAACTCGGTCCAGGTCACGACCGAGTATTGGACCGAGGGTTACAAAACTCGGTCCAGGTCACGACCGATTTTTGGACCGAGTCGTGTCTTTTTCCGAGATTTCTCCTCCGCATGTTTTATTTATTAATTTCGGGTCTTTTCTATCTTGTTTTTTAGGGTTTCATATAAATACTTGGAGATTAAGTTTGGATAATTATTAGGTTTTTATTCTCTTTGCCTCTCTCTTTGAAGAACCCTAGATTGGAGAATTGTGGATTTTTGCAAGACTTGATTGGAGTTGGATTTACATCTATTGAAAAGACAATTGGTATGTTTCTCTTTGATTTAGATTTCTTATCTCTCCATATTATGTCTAGCTAATTTCTTAGTTCCATGGAAGGGTGAACCCAATGGTTTAGTAGGTAGATCTAAGGGTGATGTTTGATTGAATTGAGATTTGAATTGTTGTTTGATTCAACCTAGGATGCTTAATGACCTAATTTAATTGAATTGGGAATCTTGTTGTGATTTGAGACCGAGAGGAGATAAGAATAACAAGAGATTGATTGAATTGAATTCACAAATTGGTAATTCATGTTAGATCCCTAGGTTTGAACTTGTTGAATTATTTGTGCGAGAGTGACTTAATTCACTTGTGGAACTTAACCTATCCTAGAAATTATTGATTGAGTAGTCTTAACGGAGCGCGAGAGCGGATTTTATTTCCATTGATTCATTGATCTCTAAAGAACTTAAAGGACCTAAATAAGACTTGCTTTGTGCGAGAGTGACTGCTAGTCGAGTCAAGGTACATGCAATAATCATCTGTAAAGAGTTAATGTTGACACTTGAGATAGTTAGTCCTTCAAACAACATTTGAATTGAAATCCAAATAAATATCTCCGGTAATCTACTGAATAATCATTGTGGCGATCCTGACCTTGGAATGCTTTTCTCCATCGATAGTTAATTCTAAATTTTGATTTTAGTTATTTCTGAAAGGAATTACAACTCCTTTTTCTTAATTTTGGCTTAGTCTACTGAATCGTGCTACAATCAATACTACAAGTTCCTTGTGTTCGACACCTTGATTACTACAACCGAACCGTATACTTGCGGTGTAGGAAAATAGCCCATCAAGAGTGCAAGCCGCAAATTTCTGTCTTCATTTCCAAACTCAAGATATAAACGGTCGATTGTTTGCCATTGCGCAGAATCTGCTGGGTGTCGAATTTTTCTATCTTTTACTCTGCCATTTTCATGCCAAGTTAATCTTTCAGCATCTCGTGGATTGCCAAACAAATGCCGAAACCGTGGAATGATAGGAAAATACCACATAAGCTTTGATGGAACATCTTTCTTCTTATATCGTGGTTCACCACAATCAGGATTTGGGCAGTGATCTAATGAAGCATATTCATTCCGGTATATAATACAATCATTGGGACAAACATGTATTCTCTCATAATTCATGCCCATGGAACACAGAATCTTCTTCGCCTCATATGTACTAACTGGAATACAATTATCCTCAGGAAGCATTTCCTTAATCAGCTCAAGTACTGCACAGAAACTCGTGTCACTCCATCCATGTCTAGCTTTCACATTATACAATTTCAATAATGCTGACATCTTTGTAAATTTGGCACACCCTGCATATAATGGCATTTGTGCATCATTTAACAACTCATGAAACTTATCAGGATCATCAACAAAATTTGCCTCACAATCATGAATCATATCATCCAATCTATCCTCTTCAACAGTATCGTGATTGTTCAAATCTGCGGTCTCATAACTAGTAGAATCTGCAACTGTTTTCTCTCCATGCCATATCCATCGTGTGTAATCTTTTATAATACCATAAAAAATTAGACGATCTCTGATTTCATTAACCTTAAGCCATCTTGAGTAATAACACTACTTACATGGGCACATCATTCTAGTAGCATCAGCCCCATGCTCAAGAGCAAATGTAATGAACTCTTCTACACCATTCGCATATTCATCAGAGTCACGACTTTTTAACATCCATGACCAATCCATCCTTCTAAGCATGCATCAAACAAAACAAAACTACATTTTAAGCAACACTAGGAAATAATGTACATTTTATCATGATTTTTTTATCAAATATGAAATTATAAAGCTTAAGACATGAAATATAGTTCAATTCAAGCATGAAGTTCAATTCAAGCTTAAGACATAAATTGAATCTAAATTATTGTATTAAAGCTAATAATTTACGCATGAAGTTCAATTCAATATGAGGTCGTTATTTACATAAAGTATAGTTGATTAATAAGAAGTCATGCACGAGGAACACATAAACAACCACAAGACAAAGAAATATTATTTAGGCATTCAAACACACACAAATAGACATTACCAAAACAAGAAAAAGACCGGCAAAAGAGAATACTAAGCACAACACAAATCAAGTCTTCGGTCGCTTGAATCACTAGCGCAATAGTTCGAGATTAAGATTTGAAATGCTCTCCAAAGATCATAGACTATGTAGATGAGATGAAACTAGGAAGAAGAAAAATAGTAGTCATTATTATAATGTAAAACTATGAAACAAAAACCTATAACGAGTGAATGTTTTTTATTGGATCGAGAATTGTTGAAGAAATTGAATTGTAAACAAGTGTCATTCCTGAAGGAAGTGACAAAAAATTACCTTGTGTAACGCACGGCCGAATTATGCCATCAAAAAAATTTATGTTCTAGGGTTATGAAAAGACACACTATGCTCGACTTAATTATTCGCATGGTCCAAATACACTGGACCATGTAAGCCCGGTGTATTTGATGTCTTCTATATATAATACACCGAGTTGCACATGCCCGGTGTATTTGTGTGGACTAAATACCCCGGATCTTACAACATCCGGGGTATTTAGTTGTAATATGGTTCAAATACACCGGGCGTTTAACGCCCGTTGTATTTGATGTAATGCTTTTTTAATTTGATACTATATAACTCATAGTATAACCGCCCGGGTTAAATGTCCTGAGGTAATAGCCAATTTTTGTAGTAGTGTTACTTTTGGTGGTCCAAGAGTCGAAGAAAGCACCCTGATACACTTCTCCCAGGGTAGATTTCTCTACAAAGAAGAAGCGTGAGGTCCAATCTTTATCATTGACCTTTGATTTCGAGATCAGAGGGTTTCTGGCGTCCCGTGCATGAAGAGTGAAGCACCTAGCCCTAAGAGGACAGACCCGATACGCGCACAGTAAATCTTGCAGCGTGAAGTCAACCTTCTCGCCCAGACAGATCTCGTTGATCTGGTACAGGATCTTCCATACCGACGGCATCAACTATGCCGGGGAAGCTTTGAGGGTCATCAAAAAGTTGAGGATCAAAGGGGAGAAAGGGAAAAGGGCTCCCAGGGTTAAGGGGTACTCCAGAAAGCAGACCCAGCCTTCTTTGACCCAATCAACAGCCTCGCATGTAGGGGTATAGAAATTGGTTTCGGATGGAAATTCGTGGTTTCGAATAAGGGTCTCCACCTCGTTGGAGGAAAGAGAGTAGGGGCGACATTCATGAGGTTCGAGGATATGAGAAGATTCAAAGCCCATGTCTTTGTCGTCGATGTTGGCCATGGAAGTTAAACAACAGAGGAGCGGAAAAACAAATAGTGAGAGAAGAGCAAGAATACGATGAAGCACGAAGGAGATAACGCGTATCTCAAAGGGGGTCTGGGACGAGGCATTTAAAGCCTGATTGATGGGAGTCTTCAAGTTCTTGAGGGTGATCGAACGGACGGGTAACCACCACGTGGCACACGCCGCTTAAGCTCACGCGGCAAATCCGATCCAAATCCCGCCTAAAAGATTTGGATCGGGATTTGGGGGTATTGTTAGGCCCAAATATCCAGTGGCCCATTTGGTAATCCGAGCCCATAAGTATACGAAGAAGTCATCAACCGTGCTGAACGAGACAGGTTCCTGGAATGGGAGAAGTCATCAGTCATCCGATGGAAGGAAGAAAGCATCCGTCAGAGAGCGGAGAGATCTGTTCAGAAGGCGTTGGCGAGAGCACTCCGAGCCTCCGATATATGCGGGAAGTGGGAAGTTAGTTACAAGATGTGCCCTAGGAATCCGAAGATCGTGATACATGGAAAGTAACCATTGTAGTTCACATGTATATATGTAAAATTATGTATTTGTTAAGGGACAATTAAGAACGACACCAAAAAATCAATCCAACGAGAGGATCATTGCCCTCTGCTTTCAAAGATTTCGAGTTTGCTCATATTTATTATTTCCTTTGAATTCGATCGTGCCCCAATCTAGGGCAGAGATTTGCTTGTCAAATTTTTGTCCAAAACAAACGTTAAGAACCGGACTTTCCGGGTCGGTGACTAGGTACTACGACGAGTCTTCCAGAACACCCATGAAAACCAAGTCGGGGAAACTAGCCCCGACCAAGTCGCGCAAACCTCCCCAAACCCTCAGCGGAAGGTTCTCAGTGTCAGATATTCAAAACACTAGAGGTCATCTGTCCACAGTTATTATCTTACTTTTGTTCTAAGTTCATCTTCTTTAGTATGTTTGTGATCAACTTCTTTGTGTGAAGACTCTTTGTTGTGTGATTCCTTTGCTATAGTTTTCTCTTATCGAATGAATGACGTTAGTGCATCACTATTTAATTACCTTTATTCTCTCTTCGTGTAAAGCATATTTTATTTATCAACATATAGAATGCATTATACAATCAAATACAAGTTTAAACAACTGAGGTAACCAATCCTAGACTAAAGACGTCTCTAATCGACCGAACTTCCTGAGCGCAAGTCCCGACACGATACCCGTTACACGCCTGGAAACTTCTTCAGTAAACACAGCTGCCACCCTTGACCAGAGACTTCTGCAGGAGTCCTCGTCTTAAAGCCTTCTATCCGAAGCACCCACGCGTCCTGAGAAATCCTGCACACAAAGGAAGGACAATACCAAATGAAAATACGCAAGAAAGAAAACACGCATGCATCAAAACTATTCACTTCCTCTTCCTGAGGAAGAGGAGAGGTCCAGACAAAGGACAAATATTGTTCACGGCCTCTACACGGCCCATACATGTTACCCGCAGTCTGTTCAAACAAAAACAAAAGAAAAACCATCATAGAAATCTTTTACAAGGGCTCACGGCCTTAATCTTCATCATTGACGGAAGTGCCTCCCAACTGCTCTGCTGCGTCTGCTGAAAGCCCATCACCTTGCTCAAGTACCCCGCCCGTGCTCAGACCATGATCATCCCCTTCTTCCTCTGCGTCAAGAGAAGCCAAAAGCTCATCACCAGGGGTCGGTTGATCTGGAGGATAGCACTCATGGAAAGATGCGATCTCAGCGTCCAGATCCTAATCTGAATGCTGGCCAGCCGCAAACTGCATGATCGTCTCCACTCTGGACATCATCGAATAGTAGGCCCCGATCTCACCAGCTTCCTTGAGAATTCTCCTATTCTCGGCCTCGAGCTCAACAATCTTGGACCGATCTAAAGTAGCTTGAGAAGATTGACGTCTGATTGTCTCAGCAACCTTCGCAAGCTTACCTTCGTCTGTCTTCTGGCGCTCAACCGCAAGATTCATTTCCCTCTCCAAAGCAGCCTTTTCGGCGTCCCACTTAGCCTGATGATCTCTGAGAATATGCTCTTCCTTGTCAACGGCGTCTACAACCCAGAGGACACTTTGCAAGGCCTACACACCAGGGCAGGATATCGTCCGCGATGGATATGTAAAAAGAAAAAAGGAGAAAAAGAAGTGAAGAAGGAAAACAGTGGAGGAAATGTACCTTCCAAACCGACAGGCCAGCTTCTCTCACCAGAGCAGAACTGGGAACATCCAAGTGAGGCTTCTTTGAGCCATGAGCACCCCGGAGCTTTTGCCACAGATCGGAGGGACCTTTCTCATCCAAGTCGATGACTTTAGTAGCTCTAGGCGAGGGCCTCTTGGTGGGGGTCACTTTCACCGCAGCCTCCGTCTTCACCTTTGGGTCCAGGGTAGGTCTCTTGTCACTTGACCGAAGCTTATGCTGAATCAGAGCCACAGTAGAAAAGCTCCTTCCCAGGGAAGACGAAGTTTCTGAGAAGACAAGCATTAAAATTCAAGGAAACAATCGGTATCGAATTCGAAAGCAAAGAGGAGGGGCACATACTGGTAGGGTTCCGAATAGGGTTCGCAACCGTGTTAGTGAGCTCCCTAGACGCTAGAGCGCTATCCTCAATCGTCTTCTCGGAGTTTCCCAACCCCGCATCATCTTCATCGTCTCGAGGATCCCTAGTGACTACCGTCGTCTTGTTACTGGATTCACCTTCAAGCATTTGTTCCGCAAACCTCCGATATGTCCTCTTAGCCTCCGGAAGAGAGAAGAGCTTCATGCACGCCTCTGATTCCAAAATATGGGCCTCCAAACTAGGCGGAACTGTGCGAGAAATCCTCAAAGTTAGAAACATGAGAACAAAACAACGAAAGAAAACAACTGGGGGTTGCAAAAATTAGGGTTAAAAGTACTTACTTTTGGTGGTCCAAGAGTCAAAGAAAGCAGCTTGATACATTTCTCACAGGGTAGATTTCTCCACGAAGAAGAAGCGTGAGGCCCAATCTTTGTCATTAACCTTTGATTTCGGGATCAGAGGGTTCCTGGCGTCCCGTGCATGAAGAGTGAAGCGTCCAACCCTAACAGGACAGACCCGATACGCGCACAGTAGATCTTGCAATATGAAGTCGATCTTCCCGCCCAGGCAGATTTCACTGATCTGGTACAAGATCTTCCATACCAACGGCATCAATTGTGTCGGGGAGGCTTTGAGGGTCATCAGGAAGTTCAGGATCAAGGAGAGAAAGGGAAAAGGGCTCCCAGGGTGAAGGGGTATTCCAGAAAGCAAACCCAACCTTCTTTGACCCAATCGACAACCTCGCATGTAGGGGTGTAGAAGTTGGTATCGGATGGGAATCCATGGTTTCGAATTAGAGTCTCCACCTCATTTGAGGAAAGAGAAGCAAGGGCGACAGTCATGGGGCTCGAGGATGTGAGAAGACTCGAAGCCCATATCTTTAACGTCGGCGTTTGCCATGGAAGCTGAGCGACAGAGGAATAGAGCGAGAATTAGAGAGAAGAGCAAGAAGATGATGAAGCACGGAAGTAGGAAGGAGATAGCGGCGTATCTCAGAAGGGGTCTAGGACAAAGCATTTAAAGCCTGATTGATGGGACTCTTCAGTTCTCGAGGTGATCGAACGGACGGGTAACAACCACGTGGCATGTGCTGCTTAAGCTCACGCGACAAATCCGATCCAAATCCCGCCTAAAAGATTTGGATCCATATTTGGGGGTATTGTTAGGCCCAAATGTCCATCGGCCCATTTGGTAATCTGAGCCCATAAATACACAGAGAAGACATCAGTCGATTTGATCGAGAAAGGATCCCGAAATGGAGAGAAGTCATCAGTCATCCGATTGAAGGAAGAAAGCTTCCGTCATAAAGCAGAGAGATTTGTTTAGAAGGATTTGGTGGGAGCGTTCCGAATTTCCGATATATGCGGGAAGTGGGAAGCAGTTGCAAGATATGCCTTAGGAATCCGGAAATCGTGGCATATGAGAAGTAACCATTGGAACCAAGATGTATATATGTAAAATTATGTATTTTTGTAAAGCACACGGGAAGAACCATAGAAAATCAATCAAACGAGAGGATCATAGCCCTCTGCTTTCAAGAATTTCGAGCTTACTCATAGTTGTTGTTTCCTTTGAATTCGATCATGCCCCAATTAAGGGCAAAGATTTGTTGATCAAGTTTTTGTCCAAAACATTGAGTGCGTCTAAGAAATCTTCGATTGTTGACGACATCTCTCAAGTTGCCAAAGAAGTAGATCGAGTGGAGTTGATGGAAAATCATAATGCTATTGAAGATGTCTCCAAGGAGTGATCCCTCTTATTTCTGTTTAAAAGATTAAGTGTTTCAGTACCCCCGGTGTGTCGGGATTTAACATTTTATCTTGTGTGTATGGCCGCTTGTTTTTAGGCCCTTTGTTGTGGACAACTTCTACCCCTGTTTTTACTGGTTTTTAGGGGTTTTATGAATGCGGTTTTAGTATTTATATGGTCTTGGATCTGCTTTTGTCTTTTTTGTAGGTGATACAGGTTCAGGATGAGGATCGACACGTTCGAGAAGATGATCGTTGGTAGTTTTGATCGAGTTTTGTAGTAATAGCACTTTTGTATAGGATGCTAAGAGAGAGACTGATGTACGTAATAGAATGTAAACACTTATGCTTTATTCAATGAAATATGAATTGGTTACAAGTATTCTGTGAAACTCCTCTTGCTCTAGAGTTGTTTTTACGTGTTCTCATCTCTTGCATCTTGTGACTAGTCGTTGTGTGCACATCGTTGCCTGATTATAAGGCGAGGGCCTATGTTCTGGCCTATAACGTCACAAGGCATCCCTTGTTTATTTTTGTAGGATTGTCGTTGTTTCATGAGGCAAAAATAAAATTGAATAGAATGAAGTAGCAAATAAGTACCTTGTTGCGACTTGCTTGTTAAAAATGATACAACTTTAAATTCTTCGCATTCCAGCTTCTTGGGACTATCTTTCCATCATGTGACACCAACTCGTAGGCCCCTTGTCTGATGATTTTCGTGATCTGGTAAGGTCCTTCCCAGTTAGCTCCTAACTTGTCAGCATTCAATTCTTGTGTATTTTGAAAGACTTTCCTCAACACCCAACCACCTACATGCCGCCATACGAACTGACCCTTTATCACGTAACTCGTCAACCGTGTCTAAATGACAAGTGTTTTGAAAAACTTGTCAGCCTTTGCTTTGACACGTTTGTTATAACTTCGAGCCACCCCCTGTCTATATGTCGCCATACGAACTGACGCTTTATCACGTAACTCGTCAACCGTGTCTTTATGATGGAACAAGTTAGGCAGATTCGACTCTTCAGTAGTGAGTCCATATCGAACTGTGGGCAAAGTTATTTCAACTGGAAACATGGATTCACACCCATATACGAGGGAGAAAGGCGTATGCCTTGTGGCAGTCTTGGGAGTTGTTTAATCTGACCAAAGGATAAGGGGTAACTCGTTTGCCCATCTTCCCTTGGCCTCCTTGAGGCGTTTCTTCAGGTTGTTGATGATTACATTATTACTCGCCTCCGCTTGACCGTTGGCTTGAGGGTAACGTGGTGTCGACATCACCAACTGAATGTTGTACTACTAGCAAAATGATCTTGTTTTGTCGCTGATGAATTGGGATCCGTTGTCACATACTATGGTGGATGGTATTCCAAATCTACTCAGGATATTTCTTTTTATGAAGGAAATGACCTGGGTATCTTTGACTTCTTTTAAAGCTTCGGCTTCAATCCATTTAGAGAAGTAGTCGGTCATAGCTAAGATGTAGACACGTCCTGAAGCTGGAGGAAGTTTCCCTACAATATCCATTCCCCATTTCATGAATGGCCAAGGGGAAGTTATGGGATGCAATAACTCTGGAGGTTGATGTGGTATAGGTCCATGACGCTGGCACGCGTCACACTTCCGGGCAAACTCTACTGCGTCTTTGTTCATGGTGGGCCAATAGTAACTCATCCTGCTTGCTTTCCTCGCCAAGTTATTGATAACTTGCATTTTAGAGCATATTAGGACATGCATTTAAGACCTTACTTTATATGTTTTTATGCATTAGTCTTGTGTTTTCTAGTACTTTTAGTTGAGTTTCCGTTATAGATGTCTACATGCGTATTTGTATGCTTTTCAAGTACTTTGGAGAGTTTGAGCTTCATTGGAACGCGTTTCGATATTTGGCGGAATCAAGACTTCTGTCAAGGAGGCAACGGGACCGGAAAAGACAATTCAAGAGCCTAAAGGAAGGAAGCACACAAGCAAGGCCAAGGTCGTACACCTAAGGGCACGGTCGTGCAGGCGGTGATTGACAATTCTTCGGATCGTGCTCCATAGGCGCACGTTCGTGCGTCTCGGTTCAGAGAAAGGCACGGGTCGTGCGTTCCAAACGCACGACCGTGCGTTGACAAGGCCATGCCCGTGCGGCACGAAGGCATAGCCCGTGCGTCGTTTAAGGTCGTGCGGTCCCCCGTGCAAGGTCGTGCACTATCCTTGTTAGGGTCGTGCGTTGCAACGCACGGTCGTGCGCCCTCTCATAACATGCCTAAGGTCGTGCACCTCGAAGACCAGGGTCGTGCACCTCTAAGGCAAGGATCTCGCGCTTGCTCAGCTCGTGCGTTGCCTTGTACGGTCGTGCGCTTAAGGCGCACGACGCGCGCCGTGGCTCGTGCGCCCCTTTAGCTTGGGTTTTGGGCCACCTTTTCCACCCTATACATAGTATAAATACGCTCTTTTATTATCTAGTTGGGGGTTGGAACTTATAACCTAGTTTTTATTCCTTGAGAGAGAAGTTTAGAGAGATTTTGGAGAATTTGAAGACTTTGTTTTGATTTTGAGTTTGGATTTGCTGGATATTAATCAAGTTTGCTTGTTTCTTCAATCCGATATGTTGATTCTCATTATTGAATTGATTTCTTCTATTTTCATGTCTAGCTAAACTCCAAATTCTAAGATTAGGGTGAACCCAATGATGTCTAGGTAGACTTATTTATTAAATTGCACAATCTGTTGTTTGATGCTTTGTTTGATTCAATCCAAGATGCTTTATGCCCTAGTAATTAATTTGAATGGGAACTTGCCAAAGTTTGAGACTGAAAGGTGAAAACTTTGATAAGTAGTCAGACAGGGAATTGAGACTGAAAGGTACTTTTTCCTGTTGGAACCCTAGGATTTGAACTTGAGTTTTCTCTATTATGAAAGTATTTTGAATTCTCTTGTGGAATAACAATTGTCATAGAAATCTTAGGGTTTGGTTGAGTTAGCAAGTCGCGAAAGCGGATGTTGATTCAATTTAATCTTAAATTCTAAGTGCTTAAAGGTCTAGATTTTAATTTGCAAGTCACGAAAGTGGATGTTTAATTGATTCTAGATACGTTTGTTAACATTCGAAAGAATTTAGCTGATACATTAGACAATTGCCTTCAAACAAAGTCATAATTAAGATTGTGCAATCATCCTTTATAGTCTACCGAAGCATTATTGCGGTGATCCTTGATCTTAGAAGCCTTTCTCTCATTGATTTGCCCATATTTACTTGTTTATTTGCTTTAATTAGTTTCATAGCAAAGATCACAATTCAATCTTTTCTTATTTTACGGCTTAGTCTACTGATTTGATTACAATTAATACTACACAGTGCCAGAGTTCGACACCTTGGTATTACAACCGATCCTATACACTTGCGGGGTAGGATTTGGCCTATCAAGTTTTTGGCGCCACTGTCGGGGAAAATGACAATCGGGATTGTAGTTGATAACAAAACTTCTCAACGTGGGACTTTGCTGAGATTTGTCATATTGCCCACTATTATTTGATAATAAGGCCTATTTGTGCTCTTGTGGAAGGCTCTTTGAACCCTTGATTTTGATTGTTGTAAGTCCCTTGCCAAGGACTTGTTGTTGGGTTTGATTTGTTTTTTTGTTGAGTTTTGTTAGCCAGGTAATATTTCAGAGGAGATTCTGCTTGTATTGCAAAAATCGTACCTATGCCTCCTCGAAGACGCTCGGCTGTGGATATAGTTGATTTTGCTACTCAAGAGCAAACGAATCTGTATGCTCACTTTGATACACGTCCACACCAGTCGATCTACTCATTGGGTCAACAGTGAGAGCCTTGGCCATTTAGGATGTATGGATGAAATCAGTCGTATGACCTCCAAAATTGCCATTCAGAGCCTTCTCTCTTTGTCTTCATTGACTTATAAGGCTTTGACTTGTGAGTTCTTCAACTCTCTGACTGTTACTATCTCTGCTGAAGTAAGGGATGTTGGGCTTTTCGAGTTTCGTCTTGGGAACCAATGGAGGCGTTTGACTCTTGCTCAGTTAAACCAAATTTTCAATTTTCGTGTTGGTGGAGATCGAACATTGCTTCTCAATAATGTGCATGATGATTTTTGGCATAAATTGTCCGGGAATTTGACATTCCGAGGTCAAACTGCAAAGGCCTCCAACATTGTCAATCCATGTTTCCGTATTCTGCAGAAGATTTTGGCCCACACAATTTATGGGTGTGAAGAGGGAGGCAACGTTCGTTGTGGAGAGCTTGCTATTCTGTATGCTGTGGCACATGAGTCTCCTATGGATCTGGGGTATCAATTGGCTGTAAAGTTTGATCAGATTCGGAAATCCACCAGCGGCGTGATTGCTATTGGAGGAATGGTTGCTCTTATTGCTCATCATTTTAAGGTGGATCTGGCACGATACACAGAGACTCCAGAGTTGTATCGCATTGATGAAGATTTTCTTATCCAGTGTCGTTGGATAAAGCGCAAAGGCTGGCAATTGTATCTTCGGTTTACTCAAGTGACTATTGCGCCGCGCCTTCCTGATCCTGTTCGGATTCCGACTAATAATGTTGCAAACTGGTATGAGGCTTGGATTGGAGTACCTTCTCCTCCTAGACCTGTTGGAGTGGCTAACAGAGATGATGATGAGCCTATGGAAGACGCTCCTGCTCCTCCACCACACTTTCAGCAAGGAGAGTCTTCTGGCCTTAGCGATTCTGGTTATCTCCGCCAATAGATAGACTCCATTTCTCAGCAGATGACATCATTACAAACATCTGTGGATTCCCATTTCAACAACATTGAGCAGATGACGTAGCAGATGTACCATCAAACTTTCGGGTATTTCTATGACCTGAGCGCTCCCTATCCTCGGCCACCTCAGTAGATTGTCTGGTGCGTACCTCTCTCTTTTTTATTCTCTACATTGGGGACAATGTAGATTTTAAGTTTGGGGGAGGGAAACCTGTTTCATGTTAGTTAGATTGCATATAGTTCCATTCTAGGTTGAATTTTCATGTTTAAATTCTTTGCATTTGTCTTTGCATAAAAAAAAGAGAAAAAAATCTAAAAAATGTAAAAAAAAAAAAAATCATGCATCTTAGGTGTTATTGAATCCCTTTTAATGGAAAACTCCTTGTCCTTAATTATTCTTTGCATAACTCTAAACCCATGACATGCTTGAATTGTTGAAACCTCTATATATATTAGCATGATTATAGATTTGTATGCTTTGCATGTAATTGAATGAGCGCATGTTATCTTTTGAGATTTGAGATTATGCTGAAGTTCTAGACATGTTTAGCCTTGTGAGATAATATTTTTAGCCTTTCTAGGACTAATTGTCCTCTCTATTAATTCTTGAGTGTGAATGGTTTGAGCTTGAGAAATAAAAGTTTCAAAATCCATGAAAAGAAACTGGGTTGAAAGAAGTTGTAAAAGAAGTGTGGGAAAAAGAAATAAAGAAGTGAAGTTTAGTTGAAAGGTGTGGAAAGAAAGTGAGCTAAAATGGTTTGTTGGTGTTGATGAAGCTTAATTTCTATTTTCCAGATTTAGCACCACATAGCCAAATATATTCCATGCCTTATTCTTCTCACCTTGGCCACATTACAACCCATTAAAAGACCTCTTGATTTTTGTTGTATGCAATGTCCATAGCGGTGGAGATTAAGAACACTGATGCAAGCATATGGTAGTTTAGCGGTCTTAGATGAGAATTGAGCGAAAAACTATACCCTAAACACTTGAGTGAGAGAGACAAACACATTCTCCTAGTGAGGTCTAGAATGGATGCATTTTCTTGATCTTTTTTATTTTCTAAAGCATGTGCAATGATTTCAATCTATTGAACTACAAGTTTATTAATTAACGCTTAACTTCATTTGAGGTGGATACTTGAAGTGCATTGTCTTGTGGGGTGTCGAGTTTCTTTCTTGCTTGAGGACAAGCAAGGTTCAAGTTTGGGGGAGTTTGATAACTTGCATTTTAGAGCATATTAGGAAATGCATTTAACACCTTAGTTTATATGTTTTCATGCATTAGTCTTGTGTTTTCTAGTACTTTTAGTTGAGTTTCTGTTATAGATGTCTACATGCGTATTTGTATGCTTTTCAGGTACTTTGGAGAGTTTGAGCTTCATTGGATCGCATTTGGATATTTGGCGGAATCAAGAATTCAGTCTAGGAGGCAACGGGACCGGAAAAGACGATTCATGAGCCTAAAGGAAGGAAGCACACGAGCAAGGCCAAGGTCGTGCACCTAAGGGCACGGTCATGCAGGCGGTGATTGACAATTCTTCGGATCGTGCGCCATAGGCGCACATTCGTGCGTCTCGGTTCAGAGAAAGGCACGGGTCATGTGTTCCAAACGTACGACCGTGCGGTGACAAGGCCATGCCCGTGCGGCACCAAGGCATAGCCCGTGCGTCGTTCAAGGTCGTGCGGTCCCCCGTGCAAGGTTGTGCACTATCCTTCTTAGGGTCATGCGTTGCAACGCACGATCGTGCGCCCTCTCATACCATGCCTAAGGTCGTGCACCTCGAAGGCCAGGGTCGTGCACCTCTAAGGCAAGGGTCGCGCGCTTGCTCAGCTCGTGCGTTGCCTTGTACGGTCGTGCGCTTATGGCGCACGACGCGCACCGTGGCTCGTGCGCCCCTTTAGCTCGGGTTTTGGGCCGCCTTTTCCACCCTATACATAGTATAAATACCCTCTTTTGTTATCTAGTTGGGGGTTGGAACTTTTAACCTAGTTTTTATTCCTTGAGAGACAAGTTTAGAGAGATTTATGGCGCACGACGCGCACCGTGGCTCGTGCGCCCCTTTAGCTCGGGTTTTGGGCCGCCTTTTCCACCCTATACATAGTATAAATACCCTCTTTTGTTATATAGTTGGGGGTTGGAACTTTTAACCTAGTTTTTATTCCTTGAGAGACAAGTTTAGAGAGATTTTGG
Organism: Fallopia convolvulus; assembly: GCA_964016875.1. Lineage (NCBI taxonomy): Eukaryota > Viridiplantae > Streptophyta > Magnoliopsida > Caryophyllales > Polygonaceae > Fallopia > Fallopia convolvulus. The sequence continues at coordinate 43,779,354 of OZ024729.1, forward strand.
AGAATTTGAAGACATTGTTTTGATTTTGAGTTAGGATTTGCTGGATATTAATCAAGTTTGCTTGTTTCTTCAATTCGGTATGTTGATTCTCATTATTGAATTGATTTCTTTTATTTTCATGTCTAGTTAAACCCCAAATTCTAAGATTAGGGTGAACCCAATGATGTCTAGGTAGACTTATTTATTAAATTGCACAATCTGTTGTTTGATGCTTTGTTTGATTCAATAATAGATGCTTTTTGCCCTAGTAATTAATTTGAATGCGAACTTGCCAAAGTTTGATTAGTTTGCTTTAATTAGTTTCATAGCAAAGATCACAATTCAATCTTTTCTTATTTTACGGCTTAGTCTACTGATTTGATTACAATTAATACTACATAGTCCTAGAGTTCGATACCTTGGTATTACAACCGATCCCATACACTTGCGGGGTAGGATTTGGCCTATCAGTTATGACCCCCTGTATGATTTACGCATTCTCCATCATGTATGTCTTGCAATACTTTCTGTACTTCTTCCTCCTTTACGCATCGTGCATATATCCCTGATGACATCCTCTTGAACAAAATGTTATTCTTAATGGCGAAAGTGGATGCTTTTACCTTAAGTCGTCGGGCTTCTTCTTTGTCATCCGGTAAGATCTCATCTCGCAACCACCTTAGGTAAGGAGTTACCCATGAAGCATCCTCATCAGAATCTCGAATCTCAAAAATGTCTGCTTCTTTGATTATGGAAGGTGCATCGAGGTATACAAAAGGTATCTTGTCGTACTCTCTTGGGTCGATTTCGGATCCGGGGTTTGCTAAGGCGTCTGCTTGTGTGTTAGCATCTCGAGGGACTTGCTTTATCTCAAAGTGCTTGAAGTGTTTGATAATTTCTTGGACTTTTTCTAAGTACGCCTTCATCTTTGAATCCCTGGAAACATATGAATTCGTTACTTGATTTAAAATAAGTAATGAATCACAAATTACCTCAATTTCTTGCACATTCAAGTCTTTAGCAATTAGTAACCCTGCTATGAGCGCCTCATATTCCGCAGTGGCTTTGAATGTACATCGAACAACCTGGGCTATCCTATCCCCCTTTGGTGACTTCAGGACTACCCCCAGTCCTACACCTATTTGATTTGATGCTCTATCTGTATGCATCAACCACTTGCCGCCACCAAATGAACCGGTTATTTGTAGCATATCTTGGTTTTCTTCTTCTGATGTGGTAGGAGTGAAGTCAACCACAAAATCCGCCAAGGCTTGAGATTCATCGTCGTTCGTGGCTCATAAGCGATGTCGTATCCATTAAGATGGATCAGCCACCTCATTAGTCGACCTGAAAGCTCTGGTTTTGACATAATACTCTTCATTGGGTAGTTAGTCCTCACAATAATAGAATGACTTTCGAAATAAGGATGTAACTTTATAAAAGCCATTACCAAAGATAATACGAGTTTCTCAACGGGTGAGTACCTGGTTTCTGCATCAAGTAAGGTTTTACTTACATAGTAGATGGGCAACTGATCCCCGTTTTCTTCTCGAATCAAGACAGCGCTCACAGCTACTTCCGTTACAGCTAAGTACATGTACAACATCTCGTCTGGCTTGGGTTTGGAAAGTACCTGCGGGTGAGATAAATAATTTTTTTATTATTTGAAAGCTTCCGTCCATTCGAACGACTTGTTCTTCTTCAAGATATCATAGAACAGTTTGTTTTTATCCGAAGATCGAGATATGAATTGGTTAAGTGCTGCTACTCGTCCGGTCAGCTTCTGAACGTCTTTGTCGCATTTTGGCGACTGTAACGCCATTATCGCTTTGATCTGGTCTGGACTCGCCTCAATTCCTATCTGCGTCACTATGTATCCGAGGAACTTCCCTGATGTAACTCCAAAAGAGCATTTGGTTGGGTTTAGCTTCATCTTGTAACTCCGCAGAATCTGGAACGCGTCTTCCAAGTGGGTGATGTGATCCTCCGCCTTCAAGGACTTGACTAACATGTCGTCAATATAGACCTCCATCGTATCCCCCCAGTTTTTCCTGAAACATCTTATTAACCAATCTTTGATAAGTAGCACCTGCGTTTTTTAATCCGATAGGCATAACCTTGTAACAATAAGTTCCTTGATTGGTTACGAATGTAGTTTTTTCTTGGTCGTCGGGATGCATCATTATCTGATGATATCCACTAAACGCGTCTGTTAGGCCCAAATATCCATCGGCCCAGTTGGTAATCTGAGCCCATAAGTACACGGGGAAGTCATCAGCCGTGCTGAACGAGACAAGATCCTGGAATGGGAGAAGTCATCAGTCATCTGATGGAAGAAAGAAAGCATCCGTCACAGAGCGGAGAGATCTGTTCAGAAGACGCTGGCGAGAGTACTCTGAGCCTCCAATATATGCGGGAAGTGGGAAGTTAGTTACAAGATGTGCCCTAGGAATCCGGAGATCATGATACATGGGAAGTAACCGTTGTAGTTCAGATGTATATATGAAAAATTATGTATTTTGTAAAGGACAATCAATAACCACACGAAAAAACCAATCTCTTGAGGAGATCATTTCCCTCTGTTTTTGTGAATTCCGAACTTGTTATTTCCTTTGAATTCGATCGTGCCCCAATTCAGGGCAAAGGTTTAATTTGTTAATCAAATTTTTGTCCAAAACAATTTGGCGTCCATCGTGGGGCCCAACGATCGAAAAAAGATTCAGTTCTTTGCATCAGAGAAAGTTCCGGAAGGTCGCCATGAGCAACCCTAACGAAGGCGATCAAGAGCTAGGTACCGGGGAGGATGGAGGCGCACGCCAGGACGCGTCGACAGCTCTTCGCCTCGAATTGTCTGAATTCGCTCAGAGGCTCCAAGCTCCGGAGAAAGAACTGTCCGATCAACGCGCTTGTAACGAGAAGCACAAAGCAAGTATTGAGCAATTAACCACCGACAACGACGGTTTGCGCTCCCAACTTCGATCTGTTCCCTCTGTCGGCCCGCGTTCTCGAGCAATGGATCGAACCCGAAACAGTGGGGGAGAGGGGTCTTCTAGGAACCATACCAGCCGTCACGGAGGAAATCCTGGTCTGGAGTTCATTACCCCGCCAGCAATGGTTCCTGGAGTACCATCATTCACCCCCACGCAGGGAAACCCAGTTAGCGAAGGGGCAAGAGCACCCATACGCCTGCGATCGGCACGAGAGGTTAGGCCCCGATGCTTGGAAGATGAAATCATGGACGATGACGAGGATTGGGACCGCCGTCGTCCCCGAGATCTCGAGAATATCATTCGGAACCAGTTCAAGATGTTCATCGAGCAGTTGTCGAAGATACCCGGGGTCCCGCGGCCCATAGAGAAAGAAGCAGTTGACGGCTACGATGAGTCGCCTTTCGCTCCCCACATCGACCAGGTCGAGATACCAAAGAAGTTTTCGGTGCCCAGTATGACTTCATACGACGGCACGGGGGATCCTGACGAGCATGTGGCCATATTCAAGTAGAAGATGATGACTAGCGCGGTACCGTACCATTCCCGCGAAGCACTGATGTGCAAAGGGTTTGGAGCTGCCCTCGCGGGACCAGCCTTGAAATGGTTCGTTGACCTCCCAAGGGGAAGTATCCGTTCTTTCGCCGAGTTAATGGACTCGTTCTGGGTGCAGTTCGTCAGTAGTCGGAGATTCGAGAAGCAGTCTAGTGACTTGTACCGGGTTATCCAGAAGTCGAAAGAGTCCACTCGGGAGTAGCTGGACCGATTTAACCGAGAAAAGATTTCCATCCCCCACTATGACGTGCCGACGGCGATGGAAGCTTTACGTCAGGGGGTAAATCAAGACAGAGATCTCTACAAAGAGCTCACTAGACACCCTTGCCACAGCTTCGAGGATGTGCAAACCAAAGCTTTGGCTCAAATCAGGCTCGAGGAGGATTTGAAGATGAGAAAACCCACGAGTGTCTGGGAGAGGGTAGATAAGAAGGCGGTGCCAGATCACCGCCAAGAGCGCCGTGACCAACCATACCGGCGCCCTCACCCTGACGCGGTGAAGGTAAACGTCGCTGAAAGCAGACCGGCTAAGTCGTTACCGCCAAAGTATGATGAGTTCAACTTGGGTATATCCCCCGAGGACCTTGTGAATAACATAGCTTAGACAATACGAGGCGTTAGGTGGCCGAAGAGGAATGAAAAACCCTACCCAAACAAGGATATGAGTAGGTGGTGTGACTTCCATGACGATTACAGTCATGTGACCAAAGAATGTGTCGCCCTGAGAAGAGAGATTACCTACCTTGTATCTCGGGGAAGGATTACAAAAGTCGCGCCGAATGCGCAAGTTCCCCCGGATGTCGTGGAAGCTTCACGCGCGGGAAGGCCAGCGTCGCCGGTGCCAGCAAAAGTCGTGAACGTAATCACCAGAAAGTGTGTACGGTCTCACTTATTCAGCAACTAAGAGGAACGCACGAGAAAGCACCCTTCCTCACCCAACGTGTGAGAAGGATGACGTCTTCAACCTCGCAATACATTTTGACGAGGATGACGTCAATGGTCTTGATGGACCCCATCATGACGGCCTCGTGATTTCTCTGTCAATCGGAAACGTCTTAATGAAGCGAGTCCTCATTGACACCGGGAGCTCAACCAATCTCAGGAGGTTGGAGGCTTTGAAAGGAATAGGTCTGAGCGAGAAGGACGTGGAGAGAAATCCCACAACACTCGTAGGCTTTAGCGGAGAAGTGAAGCACACCGTATGAGACATCGTCCTTCCCATATATGCAAAGGGCATAAATATCCAGGTTAGGTATTCTGTTATGGATTGCCCTTCATGTTATAATGTAATAATGGGAAGACCAAGCTTCATGACATGAGAATCGTCCCATCCACTTACCACCAAACGGTGAAGTTCCCAACTCCGTGGGGGGTTCAAGAGATCCGTGGTGATCAAAGAACATCCCGGGAGTGTTACAAATCGGCGCTGAAACCAGCCGCCAGTCAAAAGCCCACCTAGCAATTAAAGGAGGCCACTAACCCTACCACTCTAAAAGAAAAAGAAAAGAAAGATGAGCAGGTAGAGGAAGTGGCCCTAGACCAATCCGACCTCAATCGGTCCGTGAAGATTGGAAACAATTTGGAGCCAGCTATGAAAAGCAAGCTGATAGACTTCCTCAATAAGAACTCGGAGTGTTTTGCTTGGTCTCATGAGGATATGGTAGGAATCGATCCGGATGTCATCACGCACCGATTAAATGTGGACCCCAGTCACCCACCAGTAAAACAGAAGAGGAGGAAGTTCGCCGTTGAGAGAAGTAAGATAGTGGATCAAGAAGTGAGAAAGTTGATGGAAACTGGAAAGATCAAAGAAGTCAAGTATCCTGAATGGTTGGCGAACGTGGTCGTCGTTCCCAAGAAGAACGGAAAGTGGAGGATGTGCGTAGATTTCACGTATTTGAATAAGGCTTATCCCAAGGATTCATTTCCGTTACCTTAAATAGACGCCCTGGTAGATGCCACAGCGGGTCATGAACTACTGACTTTCATGGACGCCTTCAGTGGATACAACGAGGTCCAGATGGAAGAAAGTGATCAGGAGAAGACATCCTTCATCACCAATAAGGGAACGTACTGCTATAAGGTGATGCCCTTTGGGTTGCAGAATGCTGGGGCCACATATCAAAGGCTGGTGAACAAAATGTTCCAAGACCAAATCGGAGAAACTATGGAGGTATACATAGACGATATGCTCATCAAATCAAAGAAAGTTGTAGACCACAAAAGTCACCTGGAGAAAGCTTTTGAAATCCTGAAGCAATTTAACATGAAGTTGAACCCACAGAAGTGTACGTTCGGTGTGAAGTAAGGAAAATTCCTAGGGTATTTAGTCACCCAGATAGGGATAGAAGCCAGCCCCGAGCAGGTTCGAGCAATAACGACGTTGAAATCCCCCAGGTGTGTAAAAGACGTCCAAAAGCTCACTGGGCAGATCGCCGCCTTGAACAGGTTCATATCTAAGTCAGCAGACCGATGTGGTCTCATCTACGAAGTACTTAGAAAAAACAAGTGCTTCCAATGGACTCCCAGACATGAAGAGGCTTTCCAAGAACTGAAGAACTACTTCTGTAATCCTTTGGTTTTGGCCAAACCCGAAGCAGGAGAAGCTCTACCCTTGTACCTAGCCGTCACTAAAAAAATCCATCAGTGGGGTGTTGGTCCGAGAACAAGATGGGCAGCAGCAACTCGTGTACTACGTTAGTAGAACTCTCATGTCAGCTGAGACTCGATACTCTTCCTTGGAAAAGTTGGTCCTTGCCCTAGTCATGTGCTCCAACAAGCTTCGCCCGTACTTTGAGGCCCACCTGATAGTGGTGAGAACCACACACCCTTTGAAGACGGTAATGCACAAGCCAGAATTCACAGGAAGAATGGCCAAGTGGGCGATTCACTTGAGTGGGTTCGATATTAAGTACGAGCCTAGAACCGCATTGAAATCTCAAGCGATGGCTGATTTTGTGGTTGATTTTAGTCCTACGACGGAAGAAGGATCAAATCCAACAGAGCTAATGACGCTAGAAGCTAAGTCTCCAGTCAAATGGACGCTTCATACGGATGGCGCTTCTAATGCTGGGGGAACATGGATAGGAGTAGTCCTAAAATCAACACAGGGGGATAGGGTGACACAATCCGTAAGGTGTACGTTCGAAGCCACGAACAATGAAGTGGAGTGTGAAGCTCTGATCTTCGGGCTAACCCTCGCCAAGGACCTGGGCATACAACAGATAGAAGTCAAGTGCGACTCGTTATTGATAGTCAACCAAGTTCTGGGGTTGTACGAAGAAAGAGATGAAAGGATGGCAGCTTATCTAGATGAAGTCAAAAATCTGATTCCTCATTTCGAGAAGGTTTCCTTCGCACAGATCCCAAGAGAGAAGAATGCTCAAGCAGATTCACTTGCCCGCCTGGCGTCAGCCATTGATCCTGACGATTACCCTGTAATCCCGATGGTTCACATCATGGTCCCCGCCATAAGAAGAACTCACACTAGTGATAGCAAGAAGTCTGAGAGAATGATCGATGACGTCAGTCTTCTTGGAGCTACCCCCCTTAGCATCTTCATGAATAGTGACGACGTTGATGCCAGAAGTTACTGGAACGATCCCGATCCAGACCGGCCCCTGAACGGATCAAACTGCGAGAGAGCTCCCTTTGATCCCTCGGAGACTAACGAAGCACCTTGGACTCAGCCGTACCTAGATTGGCTAACCAAGGGAAAGCTTCCAGAGCACAAAATTGAAGCTAAGTTGCTAAAGATGAAGGCCACCAATTTCACGGTAGAAGGCGGGAAACTGTTCCACAAATCGGCGGTGGGAACGCTACAGTGTTGCCTAGCTAAAGAAGGTGTTCAGAGACTTCTTGAAGAACTCCATGAAGGCGATTGCGGCAACCACACCGGAGGGAGAAGTCTATCCAACAAAGCCCTTCGGCAAGGATGGTTCTGGCCTACTATGAGGAAAGATGTTGTAGACTTCTGTCGTAAGTGTGATGCCTGTCAAAGACACGCGCCGACCGCTCATCAACCTCCTACGCCACTCTACCCCACACTTACACCATGGCCCTTTATGCGCTGGGGGATGGACATAGTCGGGAAGTTACCCCCTTCATCAGGACAAAGAGTGTTCTGCCTTGCTATGACCGATTACTTCTCCAAGTGGATCAAAGCTGAAGCTTATCGAGAGATCAAAGATAAACAGGTGATATCTTTCATTATCAGAAATATCCTCTATCGTTTCGGGGTACCCGCGGAGATTGTACGCGACAATGGCTCTCAATTCATAAGCCAGTGAACCAGAGACTTCTGCAGTCATTGGAAAATCAGCCTGGTCACTTCAACCCCCCTCTATCCCCAGTCAAACGGGCAGGCCGAGGCTAGCAACAAAGCGAAAGCTAAAGGAAACTGGGTTGATGAGCTCCCGTACGTCCTTTGGGTCGATCGCACGACGCCGAAGGTTACGACTGGTCGGTCTCCTTTCTCTTTAACACACGGATGCGAAGCGGTCATTCCCGCCAAAATTCTCATCCCAACCGCTCGTACCATCTTTGTGACCGAAGAACGTAATCATTTGGAGCTGTCGGCTGATTTAGATACCACAGGCGAAATTTGTGACCAAGCCCGGTTACAATTGGCAAGACACTAGCAGCAGGTCACCCGAAGCTATAACCAGAACGTCAGGATCCGGACTTTTCGGCTCGGTGACTGGGTACTACAACGAGTCTTCCAAAACACCCATGAAACCAAGTCGGGGAAACTAGCCCCGACCTGGGAGGGACCCTATAAGATAACAAGCGTCGTTGGGCAAGGCGCTTACCAGCTAGAACCCAAGGACGGAGAAGCCATCCCCAGGAGTTGGAACGCAATACATTTGAAGAAGTATCACTTATGAGGGAGAACTCCTTTTATCGGAGCACAGACCTCCCCGAACCCTCAGCGGAAGGTTCTCAGCGTCAGATATTCAAGACACTAGAGGTCATCAATCCGCTGATTATTATCTTGCTTTTGCTTTAAATTCATCCTTCTTAGTGTGTTCAATTTATTTGTGTCAAGACTCTTTGTTGTGTGATTTCTATGCTATAGTTTGCCCTTATCGAATGAATGACGTTAATGCATCCCTGTTTGATTACCTTTATTTTCTCTTTGCATGAATAGAACTAGAAAATTAAAAGTATATTTTATTTACATATAGAATGCCTTATACAATCAAATACAAGTTCAAAGCAACAAAGGTAACCAATCCTAGACTAAAGATGTCTCTAATCGACCGTCCTTCCCGAGCGCAAGTCCCAACGCGATACTCGTTACACGCTTGGAAACTTCATCGGTAAACGCAGCTGCCAATCGTGACCAGAGACTTCTGCAGGAGTCCTCGTCTTGAAGCCTTCTATCCGAAGCATCCATCCGTCCTGAAAATTCCTGCACACAATGGAAGGACAATACCAAACGAAAATACGCAAGAAAGAAAAACATGCATGCATCAAAATTCACTTCCTCTTCTTGAGGAAGAGGAGACGTCCAGACAAAGGACAAACATTGTTCACGGCCTCTATGCGGCCCATACGCGTCACCAGAAGTTTGTTCAAACAAAAACAAAAAAATAACCATCATAAGAAATCTTATACAAGGGCTCACGGCCCTAATCTTCATCGTTAACAGGAACGCCTCCTAGCTGCTCTGCAGCATCCGCCGAAGGCCCGTCACGTTGCTCAGGTACCTCGCCCGCGCTCAGACCATGACCACCGTCTTCTTCTTCTACGTCCAGAGAAGCCAAAAGCTCGTCACCAGGGGCCGGTTGATCTGGAGGATAGCAATCATGGAAGGACGCGATCTCAGCATCCAGATCCCAGTCCGAATGCTCGCCAGCCGCGAACTGTTTGATTGTCTCCACCCTAGACATCATTGAACAATAAGCCCCGATTTCACTAGCCTCCTTAATGATCCTCTTGTTCTTGGCCTCGAGCTCAGTGATCTTGGATCAATCCGACACAGCTTAGGAGGACTGATGCTTGACCGTCTCAGTAAGTTTCGCCAGCTTGCTCGCATCCGTGTTCTGGCGCTCAACTACTAGGTTGACTTCCCTCTCCAAAGCGGCCTTTTCAGCGTCCCACCGGTCTTGATATTCTCTAAAGGTCAGCTCCTCTTTGTAAACGGCATCCGCCACCCACAAAACGCCTTGTAAGGCCTACACACCGAGATACGACATTGCCCACGATCAAAATAAAAAAAGAAGAGAAGAAAGAAGAAGAAAAGGAAAAGACGGCTGGAGAAAGCGAACCTTCCAAATCGATAAACCTACGTCCCTGACCAGAATAGAGCGAGAGACATCCAAACGTGGTTTCTTTGAGCGTGGGCACTGCGTAGTTTCTACCACAAGTCTGAAGGACCTTTGTCGTCCAGATCAATGACTTCAGTAGCGTCGGGCGATGAGCTCTTAGCAGGGGTCACTTTCACTACGGTCTCTACCTTCACCTTTGGGTCCAAGGGGGGTCTCTTGTCACTTGATCGGAGATTGCGCTGAATCAAGGCTACAGCAGAAAAACTTCTCCCCAGAGACGAAGAAGTTTCTGAGAAGACAAGCGTTAGAATCCAAGAAAACAATCGCTTCCACATTCAAAAGTAAAGAAGAGAGGCGCATACTGGTAGGGTTTCTAACGAGGCTCACAACCGTGCCAGAGAGTTTCCCAGACACCAGAGCATTATCCTCGATCGTCTTCTCAGAGTTCCCCGATCCCGCATCATCTTCATCGACCCTTGGATCCCCAGTGACTGCCGTCGTCTTGTTACTAGACTCGCCCTCAAGCATTTGTTCCGCAGACCTCCGATATGTCCTTTTGGCCTTCGGAAGAGAGAAGAGCTTTCTGCAAGCTTCCAATTCCAGAACTTGGGTCTCCAGACTCGGCGGAACTGCGCGAGAAGTCCTCAAAGTCAGAAACTTGAGAAGGAAGCAGTGCGAGAAAACAATTGGGGGCTGTGAAAATTAGGGCTAAAAGTGCTTACTTTATGTGGTCCAGGAGTCAAAGAACGCAACTTTGTACATCTCCCCCAGAGTGGATTTCTCCACGAAAAAGAAGCGCAAAACCCAATCTTTATCATTAACCTTCGATTTTGGGATCAGGGGGTTCCTGGCATCTCGCACATGAAGAGTGAAGCGTCCATCCCTGAGGGGACAGACCCGATATGCGCACAAGAGATCTTGCAATGTGAAGTCGGTCTTCTCGCCCTGGCAGATTTCACCGATCTGGTACAAAATCTTCCATACCGACGGCATCAACTGCGCCGGAGAGGCTCTAAGCGTCATTAAGAAGTTTAGGATCAAAGGAGAGAAAGGGAAAAGGGCTCCCAGGGTGAAGGGCTACTCCAAAAAGTAGACCCAGCCCTTCTTGACCCAGTCAGCAACCTTGCATGTAGGGGTGTAGAAGTTGGTATCGGAGGGGAATCCATGGTTTCGGACTAGAGTCTCCACCTCGTCTGAGGAAAGAGAGTAAGGGCGACATTCATGTGGCTCGAGGATATGAGAAGACTTGAAGCCCATGTCTTTGACGTCGGTGTTGGCCATGGAGGATAACAACAGAGGAGCAAAATAAGAGTTAGAGAGAAGAGCAAGAAGACGATGAAGCACGAAAGAGATGATGCGTATCATAGAGGGGGTCTGAGGCGAGGCATTTAAAGCCTGAGTGATGGGACTCTTCAAGTTCTCGAGGGTGATCGAACGGACGGGTAACCACCACTTGTCACACGCTGCCTACGCTCACGCGGTAAATCCGATCCAAATCCTGTCTAAAAGATTTGGATCAGGATTTGCGGGTATTGTTAGGCCCAAATATCCATCGGCCCATTTGGTATCCGAGCCCATAAGTACACGGGTAGGGTTGTCAATTACCCACGGGTGACCGACTCACCCGTTTAACCCACCCGAAATAAACATGTGAAAACCCAATTAAAGCGGGTGACGGGTGGTTCGGGTGACAGGCGAAACGGGTTATGGGTCGGGTAAGGGTGGGATTTTATCACCCAATCAGCCGACCCAATAACCCGACCCATCACCCGTTTCACCCAAACTACCTATATAACCCATTTCGGCCCATAATTTCCAATATGTATAGGCCTTTGAAGTCACCCATATAACTCATTTCGGGCCTTTGATAAATAAGCTCATTTGTAATCCATCTTTGACTTCATTTTGATATTTATTTCTTATGGGCTTTGTTTTTGTTAATGTATATGGATTATGGATAATTGTTTTAGTTTATGTATGATAATTTATTTATAGACATAAAATACAGCGGTTATACAACAGTTATACGGGTGAACGGGTTACCCATATAACCAGCGGGTGACGGGTGGTTTGGGTGACGGGTAGAACATTCCACGAGTGACGGGTGGGTCGGGTGGGGCATTTTAACTTGAGGGTCGGGTGGTGGAAGTGCTCCAACCACCCATAACCTAACCCATTGACAACCCTATACACGGGGAAGTCATCAACCGTGCTGAACGAGACAGGATCCTGGAATGGGAGAAGTCATCAGTCATCCGATGGAAGAAAGAAAGAATTTGTCACAGAGCGGAGAGATCTGTTCAGAAGACGCTGGCGAGAGTACTCCGAGCCTCCGATATATGCGGGAAGTGGGAAGTTAGTTACAAGATGTGCCCTAGTAATCCGGAGATCGTGATACATGAGAAGTAACCGTTGTAGTTCAGATGTATATATGAAAAATTATGTATTTTTTAAAGGAGAATCAATAACCACACGAAAAAACCAATCTCTTGAGGAGATCATTGCCCTCTGTTTTTGTGAATTCCGAACTTGTTATTTCCTTTGAATTCGACCGTGCCCCAATTCAGGGAAAAGGTTTGTTAATCAATTTTTTGTCCAAAACAGCGTCCATGAAAGTTAAAAGTTCATGTCCTGCTGTCGTATCCACCATCGCGTCGATATGAGGCAACGGGGATGAATCTTTAGGACACGCTTTATTTAAATCGGTAAAATCCACGCAAACGCGCCATTTATCGTTTTTCTTTTTTACAACAACTACATTTGCGAGCCAGTCGGGATACTTTACCTCTCTAACTTTACCGGACTCAAGTAAAGATTTTACCTCGTCGTTGATTACTTGATTCCGTTCGGGTGCAAATTTACGCCTTTTTTGCTTAATTGGTGGCATCTTCTTATTGACATTAAGGGCGTGCGTGATCACGTTAGGATCAATACCTACCATATCTTCATTCGACCATGCAAAACAATCACTGTAGGACCGTAAGAACTCCACCAATTGCTTTCGTAAAGTTGGCTCTAGATCTGCCCCTATTCTGATCTTTCTTGAGGGGTCAAGTGGATCAAGGGCTACTTCTTCAAGTTCCGGCGTTTCTGGCTTTACGTAGTAAGTGGTGGTCCTACAGTCCTTTAATTGCTAATCTGACGACTTCTTTCTTGTTTCAATCTATAGATTTTTTGAAGTCGTTGCTCTCATCGTCACGGAGTAACATTCCCTTGCCAATTTTTGTTCTCCCTTGATTTCTTAATTCCCCATGGAGTTGGGAACTTTACTCATTGATGATAAGTGGAAGGGATAGCCTTCATTCCGTGGATCCATGGCCTGCCCAAGATGACGTTAAAAGATGACGGGCAATAAAGTACTTGAAACTTTACCTGATAATTTATCCCTCCTGCAATGGTCGGCAATGATATTTCTCCTAACGTGCTACGAGATTCGCCACTAAAACCTGCTAAAGTCGTAGACTTCTAGATGATGTCGTCCAACCCAAGGCCTAAACTGTATAAAGCATCCAACATAAGAGGGTTAGTGGAACTTCCATTATCAACTAATATTCTTTTAACGAGGAAATTTGCTATTGTTAAAGAAATTATTAAGCAATCGTGGTGAACTTCCTCTTCTTCGGTATCGTCGAAGGTAATTGGCATCACGTCGTGATTCGTTCGTGGAGGAATTTTGGGTCACTCTCTCCTGGTATCCCTTCCGATTCTCTTTGCTGCGGAATACGTTATGCCACAGCTTTCGGATCCCCCAGTGATGACGTTGATTACTCCAGTATGCTTTGGAGGTGGTGGAGGACTAGCTTTCCCTTTGTTGCGTTCCAGTTGTTCCTTTGCTTTTTCTGATATCAAGTCCTTCAGGTACCCCCTGCGTAATCGCTCGCTTACCGCTTTTCGTAATGTGATGCATTCGTCAGTCCGGTGACCATGGTCGAAGTGGAAATCACACCATCTAGACTTGTCTTTTTAATGCGAAGGCACGTTACTCTTTCTGGGCCATTTGACAGTGTCTCCCATGCTATTGAGAGTCCGAACCACCTCCGTTGCGTCTACACAGAAGTTATAATGAGACAGCCTGGGAGGCAGCCTGGGGTTTTCGTACCGCTCGCCTTGCAAGTGTTGTATTAACGGTTGTCTTGGTGGGATATGGAGCATATCTAGGTTCTCGCCTTCCTTGTCTGCGCTCTGGCCGGTGAGGGCTAGCCGTTTTCTCGGCGAAGAGATCATCTTCCTCTAGTCGCACATGCGCTAACGCCTTCACTTGTACCTCATCAAAATTCGAACAAGGATACTTAGTTAATTCACGATATAAATCAGGATTACTAACCGAGATGCCTCTTCGGAACGCTTCCACGACTGTAGCGGTGTCGCATCCTTCTATAGTGACTAACTCCTTGTTGTACCGGTTGAGGAAGGCTTTCAAGGATTCACCGGTTTTTTGAACCATGCGGTATAAGTCGCTTGAGCGTTTTTCAGCGTGTCAACTGCTTGCGAACCTTACCCTGAACTTGTCAATCAACTCAGCAAAGGATGAAATACTCCCAAGAGGTAAATGAGAGTGCCAATTAAGCGCGGGTCCAGATAACGTGTTTCCGAACCAACGACACATAACAATCTCCTTCATGTCAAAGGGGATCGTGCTAATGTTCATAGCTTGTTTGAATACAGCTACATGTTGATCTGGATCCGTAACCCCTTCGTACTTAGGTACATCGGGGACGTGATACTTCCGAGAGATGTCGACACTTGCGATAGCGGGTACGAAGGGAGAATCTGTGTAACCATCCCTTCTTTCCATTGCTATCGGTTGGGTGCCCCTGAGACCTGAGTGATTCGGTACTCTAGAGCTTTGAGGCGTTCCCGCAATTGGACAACCTCAACATCCTCTCTAACAGCCCTTAAAGAATTACTGTTTACCTGATAACCAGTTATTGGCCTGACGCCATCGGGCGTTACGAGGTTTGGATCGTCCATTTCTAGCCGCCGAGCGACACCTTCGACTGCGTCTGTTATACGTGGCCGGCTTGGAGCTGATTGTACCTGAGAGCGAAGCAGATTTCGTTCATTGGTTAGAATTTCAATTTGTTTTTCATATACCTCGGTGAACTTAGCATGAGCTTCCTTTTGATTTTCCAAATCTTTTTGGAGAGTGATCATTGATGTGCGGAGCTCCATGATATTGTCATAATCACCCCTCCTCCTCGTTCCACCGTCGTGGAGGTAGTAGGGTTGCCATTTGCATTCCCGGAATCTTGATCAACTCCTTCTATGTTCCCAACTCCATCAGCATTTCCAGTTTGTTGGTTGTCTCCTTCTTGGTTCATCTCATGATTCTCGGGATCTCCTATGTGACTGTAAGTAGTATGAATTCCTTCCATCTTGTAGATAGAGCTTGCAGTTCCTTTTAGCGTGACTTCTTTTTGGCTAGGGCCCCAAGGTGGGCACCAATTGTTTTGGGCAGAATAATCACACGAACGTATTACCTGCTAAAGTGAGGGAATCCTAACCAAAGAGCAATCATAACGCGTTATAAACTACAAACAAGATGTAAAATTGCGAAAAAGAGAGAAAAAGAAGAGCAAGCAAGTTGTTGTGACTATATTATGATCGTGATTGTAAACAATTCTCCAAGAACTATAAGCGAACACTTGGGTAGAATTGGTAGATAAGAATGAATTCAACTAGAGCTTATTTCTGAGTGTGATTGTCGATGATCCCCTTCATCTCTGCCTCGTCCTTGTTTTATAACCCTTGCTTTGTTTAGACCGTTGGATGAGCGTTTAGTGTATCCCGGAGATCTCGTCACTGTCATCAATGGAATAGCCGTTGAATATGTTGATCATGGGATCTCTCCTAGCCGAGATTTCCGCCATGGCTTATTTTGCTCAACGTGCTCTTCATTTAATCGCTTCTTCGGCTCTTTTGTTTAAGGACTCGGGCCAAACATCTTGTGCTTGCCTTATCTTCTTGGGCTAAGTTTTGGAGAGGCCCAACAGGTCGTAATACTGGATATATGTTTATAGGGATTAATAAATATTTTGCATGACTTTAGCAATGGGTTGTAAAAATAAGGTTGAGTAAGAAAATAGTAAATAGGAAAAGAGAAAAAGGATCCAGATGGTGCCAGATGCAAATGGGAGTGCACTACCCAAAACGTGCAAACATACACATAATAACATTATAATGTGACTCGTAGCAACCTGTTAAAATGGCAACCTGTCCCCTTCAAGAATCCAAAGACTCCCCCTAATTTATAAATTAAAACAATCAAGGACAAAATATATAGACTCTAGATTGCCTATCTTTCATTCACATATTTATTCTTGTATATACACGGCATTATACGACCCCCACTTGTTCTCTTCACATGCAAATCATGATTGCGAAAAATTAAAAAAAAAAAAAGTTGAGAATCAAGGTTGAAATAGTTAAGGAAATTCCGATTGGTACCCTCGAGTTTTTGTTTTTTCCGAGTGGTGCCTTGAAAAAAAAACTTATTCCGAGTGGTACCCTGAATTTTTACAAAAGTCCGGTCGGTACCCTTACTTGTAAATTTTCGTTAGTTTATAGATAAATTAGTATGTTTTCTAATGAAAACAATTATTTTTTGTATTTAATTAAATTAAAATATAATTTTAATTTAATAACAATGAAAATAAATCATATTAAAATATTAAATTAAAATTTATTTTATATATATTTGTCTAATAGATTTTATGTTGTATAATTCAAAGTTTTTAAGTTAAAATCAAAAATATTATAATATTTATATTAAAATAAATATATTTCAAGATTAACATTTTACATGTAGATTTTATATAGTAATTTTGACAATTTTTAAAAAATTGATATAAATTAAAATTTTAATGTAACTCGAGAGTACAATAATGAAAGTTTTTTATGAAAAATTAAAATTATTACAGAAACCCTACATGAAAATTTTCAATTATGTAATATATTTATTTTAATGTAAATATTGTAAAAAAATTAAACTTAAAAATTTAAATTCTACAACATACAATCTACTTGACATATATATATAATATTTTTAATTTAATATTTTACATGATTTTTTTAATTGTTATTGAACTAAAATTTTGTTATAATTTAACAAAATACAAAAATATATTTTTTTCATTAGAAAACATACTAATTTAGTTATAAACTAACAAAAATTTACAAGTAAGGACACTAGCCGGACTTTTGCAAAAGTTCAGGGGTACCACTCGGAATAAGTTTTTTTTCAGGGCACCACTCGGAAAAGTCAAAAACTCGAGGGTACCAACCGGAATTTCCCAATAGTTAATCAAGCTTCCAAACAATGCATGTTCAACCACCAACAACACAAAATCAAATCAACCCATAGGTTTGTGTTTGGCTTAGAAGAGGCGCATCAACGTATGTATATTATTTGTCTTTCAAAAGGCAATTTATAATTATATATAGGCAAAATGAACGAGGAGGAAATTTTCAAAACAATGTGCAGCCTAATTTGTCACTGCCATATACGTAGCTATTTCCTTTACGATTCTACCCACTTTGAGGAAGTTGAAATCGGCAAAGCAATGGAAGCAAATCAGAATTGAATTATGCACATTTCTATCCATTAACTACCCTAAATTGTTATTACTAGATTAAAAAAACAAGTCATAACCGTACCATTGACAAAACTTTGTTAGTTCTACAATTCATTTTACATAATTCCTCACAATGCTCTAAGAAAGTTTAATCAATCTCTAGGTAGAGAGGAGCTACCTAACAACGCCCAAGCAATTTGGACAAATATTTAAATGATTGCTTAGATAGGCTGAAAAGTTAGACAGACTTAAATCTTTCAACGCTTTGGCAAAATTTAGCCAACGCTTATGTATAATTTTTAGAATAATAACGCATAAGCCAACAAAAGACCATACATCATAAAAAAAATTATGTAATATAGCCACAATCATTATATTACAAAAAAAAATCAAAATGAAATAGACGTAAACCAAAGAGTAAGTAAGACGTACAATAAATAAGGCATTCGGAATCAAATTACACATACTTTGTATGACTATTTTCTTACTCTTTCCCAGTATACCATTAGCATATACTTCTATTAGGGGTTTAAAAAATAAAATGAAAAAAAGTTTTTCCTTTAGTTTTTTTACATCCTCAGTCGTCTCAGTCCTCACCATCTAAACCATCTTATTTTACAGTTAGGTGGGCCACCACCAGCCTTGAGCTTCTTCAAGCTAACGCCCCCGCACGCCACATCAACCGGTAACATCCCCACCTTCCATACACTTTTACCCACTCCGATCCCAATGCCCACCTTCGTTTTTACCTCCACCTCCAATTTCACCGCCTCGCTTTTCACCGTCGAGTTTAACCGCCTCCCCGTCTCCAGATCCACCACTACATCCCCGTCCGTACGAGCAACAAATCTGAGCACGGTCACGTTCCCCTTCCCCTGAGCGAACCCGGCCCCACTCGCCGATCCCAAATCGGTCTCCCCCTTGGCCGAGAGCGCCGCCTTCGCACCGCCGTAGTACACCGTCAGCCTAGGGTTAGGGTTCTTCACCTCCACCCAAACGTTCGCCTTGGACTGCAGATTACATGTCCCGTCCGGCTCGGCGGCGACGGCGAACCGGCTGAAGTGAACCGACCTGAGCCGGAACACCGGGAGCTTGGGGGCGAACCATAGGTAGAAAACGGCGCCGGCGACGGCGAGGCAGACGATTAGGATGAGTAGGGAGACGAGGATGCCGCAACAGCAGATTCGGCAGTAGCTCCGGCGGCTGGATTGCTTCTTCTGGTGGTAGAAGGACGCCGGGAGGACCGGCTTCCGGTAGGCGGGAAGCTTAGGCGGCTTTGGCTGGGTTGAAGGCGGCGCTGGGGCGGTGGGGTCCTTGTATCCCGGCGGTTTCTTCAGAATGGGCTTCAATGGCTGCTGCATTTGCATTTGAGATGTGAATTGCGGTCCAAAAGGGGAAAATCGATGGTGGAAAGGGAAACTTGGATTGAAATCCGATTGAGAGACAGAGAGAGTGGGGGGGGTGAGGGATGGAGGAATTTTAATGGTGGGAGATGCGCGGGAGGAGTAAGCGACAGAGAGTATGAAAGAGAGAGGAGTGCTGCTTAGCTGGCAATTGGCTTGTAGCTTTCCCTTTTGATGTTACCACCCCCTTTTCTCTATTTCTCCTTTTTTTTCTTTTTTTGGGAGAAGTTGTGAATATGTGCAACTGGCTAGTAGTATATAATCTTTGTCATTTTGGTAACAGGTTTATTTTGTGATGAAAAATGGCAATACATGTCCATTAACTGACAACTATTACAAGTGTTAGCCGTATTACTAGCATACACGTACACTCGATGGAAGATGGAATATACAATACTCAATTGGTTTGGGTTTTATCTTTCATGTGTCTAAACAAACTGTAAAGTAATTTGCTTACACATGTGAGTATGTGACATGTGGTGTTGTATATCAGAGTTATTGAATTTAACAAGTAATCAAAATGTGCCACGATATGAGTCTCTTCCTCGGATATTTTGACTCTGACTATTATGTTTGACTGTCGGTCACATTGGTAGAAAAATGGTATATTTGGTCAAACTGGTATTGGAAAATATATATATATATATAATGTGGTTATCTTGAATTTGTTCTTGCGCCTCTATAATAACGTTTTCATCTGCTACTAAAATCTATCACCACAATGTACCTAAGTTGGAACTTCTTAATTTCCTAAATGCCCAAACTTTCTCTCTGTATTGTGTTTGCTTCAGTTTTTATATATAGGGAAAATTGCATTTAACCACCCTTTATTTTACACTTGTTGCAATCAACCACCCTTTATATTGTTTTCTACACTTAACCACTCCTTATTTGTAAATATGTGCATTTAACCACTCATTTTGATGAAAAACATTATTTTCTTCATTAATTAAAGCAAATTATATTTTTTCCCTTCTTTTTTAATTTTATTTACAATAAAAAAAAAGAATTTAGGAATAAATTGAGCTTGGAATGTCATTATCATTGGATTTCGGCCTACATCTCAACCTTTTGAATCTCGAGTCGTCGTCCATCAACTTAGACACAATCGACTTCAAAGGACGCTCAAAGTCGTCAGAATCAGATCCAAAACCTATGGTCTTTACATCGGCGAAGTCGTGGTTCTTCTTCACCATCGGATGGAGGGAATGAATTATTATGAAGGAAATTACGTTAGGGTTATCGACATATTGGAACTTGAAAGTGTCAATTATGATTTTTCCTTTATTTATTTTTTGTAAATAAAATTTAAAAAGAAAGGAAAAACGTAATTTACTTTACTTAATGGAGAAAATGACGTTTTTTGTTAAAATGGGTGGTTAAATGCACATAATTACAAATAAGAGGTGGTTAAGTGTAGAAAAAAATATAAAGGGTGGTTGATTGCAACAAAGGTAAAATAAAGGGTGGTTAAATGCAATTTTCCCTTATATATATTCTGGTTTGTTACCTATAACTTGGAACAATTAATGTTTGTCAATCAAGTAAGAGCCGGCCAAAGATAAGTTTATTATTACTTGCAACTACTTATACAAATCTAATTTTAGATTTCTTTGCAATTATATATATCAGTTTTGAGTTCATGGAAAGCCACAAGCCACCTTTCTCTTTATGTTGTGTGTGCTTGTTATCTAAAAGCTAATACAGAAAATTTGATCCATCAGATGGGTTTTCGCTGTCATGACAAGGGCTAGCTGCCTAGCTACCCTGCCGCCCTCACCTTAAACTCATCACGAACTCTAATTTGTTATTAAGACAATTAAATCCACCAAATTTGTCGACTTAATTAGCTTGATCAATGTAGCAGGAATTGTTTGAGCGTGTTGAATAGTGTATTTGCGGTTATGCTTTCTTTGTCATTTAGGGTCCTCCTCACTGTCTTCTTGATTGTGATTTCGTAGCTTAGTTGCTTCCGAGAGTTCATTGGCAACTTGTTACAAATATTATTGACTAGCTGACTCATGATGTCTATTCATGTCTTTGATGATGATGATGAGGCAATGGATCAAAATTGCAACACCGTAATCTATAACAACGCCATAATCTCACAAATTGTACAAACTAAAATTCCGGTTTATAATTGATAAAGTTCGGTGGGCCGATAATCTGGTTGTCGTGTAATAACGGACCTAACATACAAGTTCAATGAAATTTCAACCCAAAATCATATGACAATGGGTGAAATAACTCATGAGATTATATTTCATGTGAGAAACACTCTCAACACGCCCCTTCAAGTGCAACTGCTTGAGCCAGTTGACACTTGGACACAAATCCCTTAAGGGAGGCCGCTTTTAGGATCAGTCGCTTCTTTATTGGGAGTCGCTCCTTTGTTAGGCGAACTGCCTAAATGAGCATATGAAGCCAGCAAGCCTAAAGAGTACTCCAGGAAATGGACCCACACCGAAACTCACTCTGATACCATGGTAAAGTAGTCCGATGGGCCGATAATCTGGGAATTGTGTGGTAACGGACATAGCATACAAGTCCAATAAGGTTCCAACCCAAAACCATATATGACAATGGGTGGAGTAACCCTTGAGATTATATACTACACAATTTATATTTAAATGTTCCATATGGGAAACACTCTCAACAATAATATACAAGGCTCGTTAACACTTTCTATAAATGACTCGTTAACACTTTCTATAAATGACTCATTAGCACTACTAAAAGGTTCAATCAACACTATATTCGTTTTCCATCACTGCAGATTCTTCGCAAATAAATAGATGAAGATATAAATAATGTTGGTCTCCCGAAATCGGGCCAATTCCAGTAATGGGCTACATCTTGAAATAAGATTTTTTGGGTAATGGTAACGGCTGATAGAAGGCGGGGATGGCGGAGGAGGATGTTAATGGAAGAAAGACATTGGAGAGAATTAAAGAGGGGCGAAATCCTCGGTGGGGCGCGGAAGCATAGTAACGACATCACAAAGTAGGCTATAAGAAGGGAAGATAGAAGGACGAGAGGACCACATTCACTCAAGAAAACAGAATTGCAATCGCTCAGCTATTCATCACTTCATTCAATCATGGATTCTTTATTCGATTTACGGATCTCTTGTCTTTCATTGTTGCTTGAACATTCTTATTGTTCGCATACATATTCTTACTGCGTGTAACCTCTGAATTACAATATATCGAGTCCTTTAATCTATTATCTATAAATCCTATTATTTCTTATTTCACTATTATAATGTGTTAACGTGTTTCGATTGGTGTTTGTTTAAGATTTCTCGCATTATAGCGAATCTCACATTTACATGCTAGATTTGCCCAAAATAATTGGCGCCCACTGTGACACCCTTATACCCTATGACGTATACTCTGTAAAACTTATTTCTTATATAAACAGATAATTCACATATGTCTATGATGCAAAATGAGGAGGAGAAGGTTGCATTGAGCTTCAGCCGGCCGACCTGTATGAACGTGACCTCTTAAAGAGACACACATCAGTAAGAACTAGCTGAACCTGAAAAATTGTTTTGCGATTCACGTGAGTCGTATACTCAGTGAATATAAACCATCATCAATTATCTCATACAAAGCCAAACAATTGGTCAGTATACATATTCATACATATTATATATGTCATATATGAATTTACTATGCAAATGCAAATGCTGATGTTTCCAATTCGTTATTCTGTGAACTGCTCAAGCTTGAATCTGCCCCGGGTTTACTGTATATGGACTCTTATGGTCCCCTTTAAGAAAGAAATCCGAAGATCTCCTCATTATGACTCGTATGGTCGCTTTAAGAAAGAAATCCGAAGATCTCCTCATTGACCCGTAGGTCCTAAATGATCCGAAGATGATGTATGCTTTAAGAAAGAAATCCGAAGATTTCCTCATTACAGTTCAGGGCAAGACAGTCACGGTTCCTTTTAATCTTATACAATATGCTATGCAATCAAGTGCATCATGTAACCATATATCATATGCCATCTGTTAACATACTTTCTGTGTAAACAACTCTAGAAATTTCAGAGCTATCACATTTATCCATATAATCCATATAACACATATATCCATGTAGCTCATATAGCACATATATTCATATAACTCATATACCACATATAGCGCATATATCCATATATTCATATTTCACATATAGCACATAGGGTTGAATCTCCGGTCTATACTCACCTGTTCAAGACAGATATTATATCTCTTCCCCTTCTCTTTGACCACGATCTATGACTTGTGCTCCTATATATAACCCAAAGCAAATTAGGCTATTTACTCTTATAAACTCTAACCCCAAATGCAATGAAATGCCAATATGCATTACAACTTCTTGTGCATCTTTCCAAATCCTTTAAAACTTGACAACAATAAACTATATATATAGAAGAACATTTTTCTAGTTCAAACCTTTCTGAAAAACTTGATAAAAGGGCTCCCTAATATCCTTACAAAACGAAACCCTAAAAATACTCTGAAATCTTTTACCGAATATAAATCCGATATCGAAAACACCCTTTGAAAACTATAGATCAACTGATTTCTCAAACAAAAGCAATTGTAGATCTAGATCTGGAAAAATTAGGAAAATTCAGATAAACCATTAACTAATTAAAAACTTACCAAACCATGCTTGTATTGCGAGATTAAAACCCGATAGAAAAGATCTTGTACCAGATTCAGCAAAAACAACCGAAATCAAAACAATCGAAATTCTTTGAATTCGTTTTCTCCTCCTTTTTATTTGTTTTGTACGAAGCTCATAGTGAAAGTGAAAGACATTTCACATGTATATATTTGACGAGGAAGTCGGCTTAAAATTTTAAGAAATTGTATTTTGCACCTTCAAATTATTTTTACTACAAACTTTACCCTGAAATAATTATTAATTAATTTTTAGTTAAAAACTTTTTAAAATATAATAAATTTAATTAGAAATTAAATATTACTTTTAAAAATTCACTATATGTCATGCCAATATGCTATGCATATGCTTCTAATATTATATGAATGCAAAATGATGTATGCACTTTGGTCGGGGATGTTACAATCCTCCCCCTCTATAAGAATTTTGTCCTCAAAATTCGCTATCTCTTCATATGATACAGGATGATAGGGAATCAATTACCATTAAACAAATGCGGATATGACTTTCTCATCTTATCCTCAGTTTCCCAAGTCGTTTCCTCTATACCATGATTCTTCCAAATCACTTTAACCATCAGAATTTCCCTATTCCGTAACTGTTTGATTTTGTAGTCCACTATCATAATGGGTTCCTCTATGTAGCTCAAATTTTCTGCAAGTTGTACTTATGAATCTCTTAGCACATGTGATGGATCAAATCGATAACGTCGTAACATACTAACATGGAAGACATTATGAATCTGAGGCAATTATGAAGGTAATGCTAATCTGTATGCCAACGGTCCCACCTTCTCTATGATGTCATATGGCCCAATATATCGAGGACTCAATTTTCCTTTGTTACCAAATCTCATGACACCTTTCCATGGAGAAACTCGTAAGAATACTTTATCACCAACCTGATATTCCATCTCCTTGCGATGCTGATCAAAATAGGTCTTTTGTCTATCTTGTGCCGCCTTCATTTTGCTCTTAACAATATCAATCTTATCAACTGTGTCTTGTATAATCTCCGGCCCTTCTAAAATTTATGCACCCTCTTTATCCCAATATAAAGGACTTCGACATTTCCTTCCATACAATGCTTCATATGGTGCCATCCCAATGCTGCTATGAAATTGATTATTGTAAGCAAATTCCATCAGTGGAATATACCTATCCCATGAACCTTGAAACTCAATAACACAAGCACGAAGCATTTCTTCTAAGGTCTGTATAGTCCTTTCTGACTGCCCATCTGTTTGAGGGTGATAAGCTGTACTAAAATGCAATTTGGTCCCCATAACTGTTTGAAAACTTTCCCAAAAAAGAGAAGTAAATCTAGGATCTCTATCTGATACAATGGACACTGGTATTCTGTGAAGTCGAACAATTTCCCTCAAATATATCTCCGCCAATTGATCCAATGAACAACCCCAACGTATAGGCAAGATATGTGCTGACTTAGTCAATCCATCAATAATCACCCAGATAGCATCATTTCCTTTTTGTGTTCGTGGTAATCCCACAACAAAATCCATCGTAATCCTCTCCCATTTACAGACCGGAATAGATAAAGGTTTTAGCATACCTGTAGGTGCTTGGTGTTATGCTTTGACTTGTTGACAAGTAAGACATTTAGAAACAAATTCAGCAACCTCCTTCTTCATCTTTGGCCACCAATAATGTTGTCTTAAGGTATGATACATCTTTGTTGTGCCAGGGTGCATAGCATACGATGCACTATGTGCCTCATCTAAAATTTCTCGTCTTAAGTCATCAACATCAGGTACACATAATCTGGTGCCAAACATCAATGTACCATCCTGAATAACAAACGGTGTATCTTTACCTTGTTCAACCTGTTTTGTAATTTCTTCCAACTTTTCTTCTCTTACTTGTGCATCTTTAATTTTCAGTCTCAACACTGGCCGAATTTCCAAAGTAACAAACAATACTCCATCTGTGTCAAACTGTAGTTTGGCATTTAGACCTCGTAAGGCAATCAAATCTGACAATGAAGTCATGTGCATGTTAGCCATCACACCACTGGACTTTCTACTCAAAGCATCTGCTACAACATTGGCCTTTCCCGGATGATACTCGATTGTACAATCATAATCTTTCAATAGTTCCATCCAACGCCTTTGCCGCATGTTCAATTCATTTTGACTCATCAAATACTTCAAACTCTTATGATCTGTAAAGATTTGGAATGTTTCTCCATATAGATAATGTCGCCAAATCTTTAGGGCAAAAACTACTGCTACCAGCTCTAAATCATGTATAGGATAAGAAACTTCATGTGGTCGTAACTGTCGTGATGCATAAGCAATTACTTTTCCATTCAACATCAAAACACAACCAAGACCCTGATATGAAGCATTAGTGTAAACAACAAACCCTCCTGTACCTATTGGAATTGTCAGTATTGGGGTTGTAATTAGACGATGCTTTAACTCATCAAAGCTTTGTTGGCACGCAGAATTCCAATGGAATGGAGCATTCTTCCGCAACAATTTAGTGAGTGGTGCAGCTACAATAGAGAATCCTTCAACGAATCGTCTATAGTATCCAGCCATCCCAAGAAAACTATGAACTTCTGTAACTGTAGTTGGTGCTTTCCAATTTACCACCGCTTCAACCTTCTTAGGATCAACCTCTATACCTCTTCCAGATATTATGTGTCCTAAAAATACCACATGATCCAACCAAAATTCACACTTACTCAATTTAGCATATAACTGTTTTTCCCTCAAGACTTGTAGCACGATACACAAATGATCAGCATGCTCCTCTTTACTTCGTGAATATACCAATATATCATCAATAAAGACGATCATAAATCTGTCTAGAAAAGGTTGAAATACCTTGTTCATCAAAGCCATGAATGTTGCTGGTGCATTAGTCAAACCAAATGGAATTACCAGAAACTCATAATGCCCATATCGAGTCCTGAATGCTGTCTTGGTAATGTCATCTTTAGTTATCTTCAACTGATGGTATCTTGACCGAAGGTCTATCTTTGAAAATACCTTTGCACCCTGGAGTTGATCAAACAAATCATCTATCCTTGGCAATGGATACTTGTTCTTCACTGTCACCTGATTCAACTTTCTGTAATCTATGCACAGCCGTAAGGTACCATCTTTCTTTTTAACAAATAAAACTGGTGCACCCCAAGGTGATACACTAGCCCTAATAAACCCTTTATCTAACAACTCCTATAACTGCTTCTTCAATTCCTGTAACTCCAGTGGAGTCATGCGATATGGAGGAATAGAAATCGGTGCAGTACCTGGCATTAACTCCATAGTAAACTCTATCTCCCTATCAGGTGGTAATCCTGGGAGATCCTTTGGAAACACATCTGAAAAATCTTTAACAATTGGAATATCTCCAACCTCATCAAATTCAGCTGTACGGTCTATTACATGGGCCAGATATGCCTCACATCCCTCTCTGATCATGCGAAAAGTTGTTGTTGCAAATATTAGGCAAGTGGGAACCATTTTTCTATCACCATAGAAAATTACTCAAGATTTCCCAAGCGATTCTATCACTACTTCTTTGGCATAACAATCTACTTTAGCATGATGTCTTGACAACCAGCCCATTCCCAAAATAACATCAAACTCATACAAGAATAGCAAGATCAGATCAGCTGGTAACTCTACTGTATCCACTCGTATTATACTATCTCGATACACTGTGTCTACCTTTACCATTTCCCCAAGGGAGTCTGTACTCCTAAACTGTAATCTAAGGGTTCATGTTTCTTATGCACTTGAGATGCTATGGTAGATGATATGAATTAATGAGTAGATCCTGAATCTATTAATGCATGTATTTCAAGATCATGTAAATAAAATTTACCAGTAATAACCTCGGGTGCTTTGGATGCTTCTTGTTGTGACATAGCAAAAACTCGAGCCTGGCCTTGTGGTCGAGATTCCTGTGTTTATGGTCTTCCTCTACTAGCAGTGTTATTCATGTTCTGACCTCTTCCACGACCTCTACCATAACTCCATACCGGTGCTTCTGATTGAACATTTTGTACAGTTGTTTCAAATGCTGCTCCTCCAATTCTCGATCTAATTGGACATTCTTTGTAAAAGTGACCTTGTTGTCCACAGGTAAAACACCCTCCAGTTAATACTCGACACTCTCCCATATGAGATCGACTACAATAAGTACACATAGGTCATGTCTGTACTGTCATCCCTGGTCCTCTATCACCACCACGTCCAAAAGTCGAGGTGTGTCCACCTCTTTGACTATTTGAGCCACCTTTACCAAATGTTGGAGTTGGAGAGGAAAAACTCTGACGCTTAGATGGCCTTCCACTTGATTCACCCATATGAACTGATGATTCCCTCTTTTGCTTTTGGAAGAATGTTTGTCTTTCCTTTAACAGTGTCTCTGCTCTAATTGCTACAGTACGCAAATTTGTAAAAGTAAGAAGATCCCATGGCGTAATCTTACTCCGGATATTATATGAAAATCCATCCTCAAAATGCCTACATCTATCTCTCTCTGTTGCCACATTGCCAGCTGCATAATGCGATAGTTGGGTAAACTTAACTTCATACTCAGCCACAGACATATTTCCTTGCGTAAGAGATAAAAACTCATTCTGCTTTGCATCTCAATATACCTCTGGCATATACTTATCTTTGAAAACAGTGAGAAAATCTTCCCATGTAAGAATTGGACACTGTACTGTAGTAGATGAAACAGTTTCCCACCAGTCAAAAGCATCCCCCTGTAGAAGTGATACTGAGAAATCAAACCTTTCCTCTTCTGTGCATCTCATCATACCAAATACTCTCTCTGTTCTCTTAAGCCATGTCTCAGCCTCTGCAGGATCTGTAGTCCCATAGAAATCAACTGCTCCCAACTTACGAAGCTCTTTGAAATTCCTGCCTCTTGACCCCATAGCCGGTCCTTGTATTTCCTGTTCTATCGGTGCATGTGTATGAGATGTATGCTCATGTGGTACTGTATGAGATGCTCCTATTGACTGACGTGGCACAGCTGCACCTTCTCTCCTTGGTGCATCATGCTCATGCATATTGATCGCTCTCACGGTGTGCGAGGGTCTAGAGATACAATTTATAACCCGACCCCGTTGTAGCACGTGGTGGGTGTCGAACACTCGGGAAGTCTACTCGATTGATGTGCCTAGACACTAGGAAGCTGGAAAAGAGAGCTTAAAACAAAGGAAAACAAAGAGAACAGTCGGGACCGACACAAAGGTCACGTCGGGCCCGATGTTGGCGACAAGAGGAAGTCGGGACCGACGTAGGGTAAGTCGGGCCCGAGGTAGCTGGGTTTGTCGAACTTCAAAGATTAAAAGTAGATCTTGGGCTTTTGGGTTCCTTCTCTAGTAGATTAAGGCTCATCCACCCCAATTCAAGCAATGAGTGATGATCGGACTAGGATCGAGTGCTTTCGCCCTCGTTCCAACCACTTCTACACATCGATCATTGGGGAAATCCCCTTCGAAGCAAGGTCTTGAGATTGACACATGTTCACTTTCGCTACTTTGCCAATCTCAAGCCTTGATTCCCAACTTTCGCAAGGAATTGTAGCTCTATGTAGAGTGGGTTCCTTAGATCAAACACTCAAGGCTATGGAATTGGGGTTTCTAGCCTAAACCTTGCTAGGGTTTTCCCCCATAACCCAAGATCAAGGAGATCTACTCCATGTGACAAGCAAAGAAAGCAATCAAATCAAAAGGGAAAGCAATCATCATAATCAATCTCAAAACAAAGCGAAGTTTCATTCAAATCCAAAGCAATCCACAAATTCAAATCAAGGGTTTTCAAATCCACAAGAACAAAGCAAATCAAAGCAAATCTACCAACAAAACCTATCAAGACTTCCTCCCTTGGCCGATTCTCTCTCTCTTCCTTCTCCTCTCCTTCCTCGCTCTCCAAGAATCCTCTTGGCTCCCTTGGAACCCCCCTTTTTGTGTGTGTGTGAGGGAACCCCCTTTTTGTGTGAGAGCACCCCCCTAAATTAGAAGACAAGAGGGCCTTTTATAGATTAGATGAGGGGCAAAAGTGGAAGTTCACAATTTCGTGCCTTGGAGCCCAAGTAGTCCAGTGACCGACTTGGACCGACACGGAGGACCTCGGGCCCGAGTTACTGTGCATGTCGGTCCGAGGTTGAAACTTCAAGTCGGGCCCGAGGTTGGTTGCAACTCGGTCCGAACCTCGTTCCACCTTCTTCTTGTTGGCTTTCCTCTTGTTCTTCTTCATGGCTTGCTCCTCTCTTTCCTCCTTTGTTCGGGCCTCGCTCCATGTCTCGACCCTCCTTCAAATCGATCCTTGATTCATGCCAGATTACCTACAAAACACATAAAATGTGCGTAGTCTCCGAATCTCATAGAAATACGGGAACTAAGCTAAAAAGGAACAAAACGCACAAGAAAAGGGGAAAAAGAAACATATTTACAAAGGAAATCACATATGAAAACACCACCAAATAGAGAGACATCAAAATACCCCATACTTAAACTTGCTTGTCCTCAAGCAATAACAATGTAAGCAAGACCGAAACATAATCTTCAAGTAAAGCCTCATATGAAAACACATTTTAAGCACAAGTGATTGATATTCAAGCAAGATTACATCATCACACATGATTAAGTGTTCCAAGGAATAGAGTCAATGCAACTAAGCCTCACTTTAGGGATATGTGAATGTGTATCACTCATCATGTGTTTGGGTTTAGCAATGAACACTCAAGCTCAAAAATCATGCAAGTAAGGACTTTACTATTGAAGCTAATATCACCAATTCCTCCACCTAGAGATGCCTAATGCAAAGTACACAAAGAATTTCGAACTTGGCTCAATGGAGGTCCTCAAAGAGGTTCCATTCGGCCGGGTTGTAATGGGGCTTTTGGTATTTCTCAAGGGTGGAATTATTTGGTCTCGTGGTGCTTTCAATGGGGATTGAACAACCTAAACTCTCACCAACTTCACCAAAATTCCACAATTACTTTCACACTCACCCAAAAGACTTAACATTTTCCTTTCAACCCAAAATTTCACTTAACATTCCACTTCATCTTTGCTCTTATGCTTTTTGTTGGATTTTTCAACACCTTCTACATTTGGACCGACTTTCTTATGACATCGGGCCCGATGTTGCTTGTAACTCGGTCGGACCCTTTTCTTCACTTAAGCTCTTTGCTTTATTCCACCTTACATTTCCAACATTTTCTTTCTTCCTTTCCTTTCTTTTTTTTTTCATTTTTGTACAACAAAGATGCACTACCCACATGATTCATAACACCATTCTTTGCCCTTAAACCCAAGAGAATCTCAACTCTTCAAATACAATCCCAACCTCTCTTCTAAAGTCCAATCCCATAAGGGTCAAGTCATATAAGGCTAGGAATAATATTTTTGAGGAGTTTCAAACAAAGGCTTAGGCTAGAACGGGGCTACAAACAAAGGATTATCTTCATGGTAGGATATGGAACATTTATGTGACTAAAAGAACAAAGTTCAAAATCAATGTGACAATGCTAGGACAAATCTCATGACGGTCTTGGAAAATAGATAAACACCGCAATAGCAAGTTTTACTAAGCATGAATGAGCTAATCACACAAGAAAAATGAGGGATATGCAAATATGAACAAGCATCCCTAAAATGGCCAAAAATCAATCTCACAAGGGTCACTCATACTTAGTTGCATAAGAACTCATCCTAGAACTCACATGTTCAATAAAACAAGCAAGATATCATGATCACATCAAAAGCAACATCATTTAAGAGGCTAAACTATCCAAAAATATGCAAAGGAATTTACATGCTCACATCATCATTAGCTTTTATTGTGGCAATCTAAGATGGGAATTTCTAGTCCAAAACCTACAAAACACAAAATCTTTTTGTTGTTTTCAACACAATTTTTCAATTTTTATGGATTTTTTGCAAAAATTTCTCTAAAACCAAAAACTCATCCATTCAAGACCAAATTAATCATTCATGTTTTTCATCAAACCACAAACCAAGAAGCAAACATCCCAAACACAAACTAGAAACACAAACTAAATATCCTCAAAATAATAAACAAACACAAACAAGTGAAATCATGAACACACTTACCCCCACCCCATACTTAAAATTTTGATGTCCCCATCAAACAAGGAAATCAAAACTTAAAAGCAAGAGAGAAGAGTATGAAAAGCTCACAATTTCTTATTCTTCAATGGCATGTATAGGATCAATCGAAGGGGTTGAGAGCCCATGAGGCTCTAACTTCTTCGTTTGGACCGTCCTTGTCATAGAACTTCTTCACTCGATGACCATTCACTTTGAAAATATGTCCTTGTTCATCAACCAAGTCCACCGCACCATGAGCATAGATACGGTGGACCACAAATGGTCCGCTCCACCTAGTCCTTAACTTTCCGGGGAAAAGTTTAAGCCTTGAATTGAAAAGGAGAACCTTGTCACCGGTTTGATAGGTCTTTGGAATTAACTTCCTATCATGCCACTTCTTGGTCTTCTCCTTGTATAGCTTGGAGTTCTCATAGGCTTTCAACCTCAATTCCCCCAACTCATGAAGTTCTAGAAACCTTTTCTCACCGGCCAAGTTGATATCCCAATTCATCTCTTTGAGTGCCCATTTTGCCTTGTGCTCAAGCTCTACCGGAAGATGACATGCCTTGCCATAAACTAGATTGAAGGGTGTAGTTCCCAGAGGTGTCTTAAAGGCGGTTCTATAAGCCCAAAGTGCATCATCGAGCTTAGAGGCCCAATCTTTCCTTGATCGAGATACGGTCTTCTCCAAGATAGCCTTGATTTGACGGTTTGACACCTCGACTTGCCCGCTTGTTTGAGGATGATAAGGAGTAGCAACTCGATGAGACACCCCATACTTGATCAACACATTCTCGAAACACCTCTCAATGAAATGAGGTCCGCCATCACTTATGAGAACCCTAGGCACTCCAAACCTTGCAAAAATGTTGCTTTTTAAGAACTTCATCACCACCCTAGCATCATTGGTTCTTGTTGGTATGGCCTCCACCCATTTTGAGACATAGTCCACGGCTACCAAGATGTACTTGTAAGGCCCCGATGTGGGAAATGGTCCCATGAAATCAATACCCCATACATCAAATAATTCAACTTCTAGAATGCCAGTTTGAGGAGTCTCATTCCTCCTTGATAGGTTCCCCTCTCTTTGGCATTCCTCACACTTCCTCACATAATCATGCACATCCTTGAACATGGTTGGCCAATAATAACCACATTGAAGAATTTTTGAGGTGGTTTTGGAACTCTTAACGTGACCCCCCGTAGTCAAGGAATGGCAATGGTGAATTATGCTCTCAACCTCTTCACTTGACACACACCGTCTATAGATTTGATCACACCCTTCCTTGTAGAGATATGGATCATCCCAAAAATATTGTCTAGCATCATGTAAGAATTTCTTCCTAGCTTGATAAGACAAATTTGGTGGGATCACTCCCCCTACGGCAAAGTTAGCAAAATCCGCAAACCAAGGGGAAACCCCTCGTCTTACGGCACTAATAGAAAGAAGGCCAGTGGGAGAGAAAGAATCAATCAATTGAGAACAAGAAGGAATGGAAATCGAGTTAGGAAACTTACTTTCTTCCACGGATCGACATTGAAGTGTACCGAGCCCGACATGGTTGGACGCCGGTCTAGCTTCGCAGACAGACAGGTCGCTCGGGCCCGATGTTGAAGACCTCGGTCCCGACTCACTCGTACTTGCCTTGCCTTCGGTCCGATGTTCTGGACCTCGGGCCCGACTTACTTGGTTCGTCGATCCACCTTTCCTTTCCTCCTTCCCGCTCATGAGAACTTCATCCGCTCTTGAATCATCTATAGTCAGACCATCCTCCATATCCAACATGTATTCAATGGGCAAACGGGATAGATGATCAGCTACCACATTTTCCGCACCGGTTTTGTCCTTGATTTCATGGTCAAACTCTTGGAGAAGGAGCATCCACCTTAGAAGCCTCGGCTTTGCATCTTTCTTCTTCATGAGGTATTTGATTGCCGCATGGTCCGTGAAGACTACCACCTTTGATCCCACAAGATATGAACGGAATTTCTCAAATGCAAACACTATCGCAAGAAACTCCTTCTCCATCGTTGTGTAATTGCACTGAGTTTCATCCAAAGTTTTGCTTGCGTAGTAGATGGCATGTAACTTTCCATCCTTCCTTTGCCCAAGGACGGCCCCTACGGCGAAATCACTAGCATCACACATCACCTCGAATGGAAGATTCCAATCGGGTGTCGCCATTATTGGAGCCGAAATCAAGGCATCTCTCAACCTACAAAAAGAACTCATGCAATCCTCGGAAAATTCAAAGGGCACATCCTTCATCAAGAGGTTAGACAATGGTTTTGCAATTTTAGAAAAATCCTTGATGAACCGTCTATAAAATCCCGCATGACCTAAGAAACTCCTAACATCACGAACACAAGAGGGAGGAGGTAGTTTTTCAATTATTTCAACTTTAGCTTTATCTACTTCTATCCCCCTACTAGAAACTAGGTGTCCTAGTACTATGCCCTCCTTCACCATGAAGTGGCATTTTTCCCAATTAAGCACCAAGCTAGTCTCCTCACATCTAGTCAAAACCTTGTCTAAGTTAGCTAAGCAAACATCAAATGAGGAACCATAGACGGAGAAATCATCCATAAACACTTCTACTATATCCTCAACCATATCGGAGAAGATGGACATCATGCATCTTTGAAATGTTGCCGGCGCATTACATAAACCAAAAGGCATGCGTCTATAGGCAAAAGTCCCATAAGGACATGTGAATGTCGTCTTCTCTTGATCATCGGGATGAATAGGGATTTGCCAAAACCCGCTATACCCGTCCAAGTAGCAAAAATATTCATGTTGTGCTAATCTTTCTAGGACTTGGTCTATGAAAGGAAGAGGAAAATGGTCCTTGCGAGTGCCACTATTAAGCTTACGGTAATCAATACACATACGCCATTTTGTTGTGGTTCTCATAGGTATCATTTCTCCCTTTTCATTTTGCACAACGGTGAGACCTCCTTTCTTAGGAACTACATGCACGGGACTCACATACTTGCTATCGGAAATTGGGAAGATAATTCCCGCATCCAACATCCTAAGTATTTCACTCTTTACCACTTCTTTCATGTTAGGATTTAATCTTCTTTGGGGTTCAATAGTGGGTTTATGGTTATCCTCCATATAAATCCTATGCATGCAAATTGAGGGAGAGATTCCCTTTAGTTCCTCTAGTGAATACCCTAAAGCTCCTCTATGTTTTCTTAGAACCTCTAACAACTTAGACTCCTCCTCATCATTCAAGTTGGCATTTATGATTACGGGTAAAGAAGAGTTGGGACCAAGAAATGCGTACCTCAAATCTTTTGGAATCTCCTTGAGTTCTTGAGATGGTTCCGGTGGTGCTTGAACTTCTTCTTTCTCGGCCTTGAACACCTCCAAATAAGACATCCTTTCCTCCAATTGTTCATGCTCAATCATATTGAGGGCTAGACCTTGGCGCTCTATCTCAATTTCTCTAGGTGGTGAGGTGGCTTTCAACCTAAGCTCCCTTGGCCTTGACTTCTTAGAAACGGCTTCCCATTGCAATCCAAGAGGAACTTGGATCATCTTAGCTTCCTTATGTACGGTCCCTTTTGAAGTTAGCCTAAAGAAAAACTCAATCTCTCTTCCTCCAATGTCAAGAGACAAGTGGCCCTTTTTTACATCAATGATTGCCCCAACCGTAGCAAGGAAAGGTCTCCCTAGTATAATCGGTTCACCCGGCACTTCTATCATGTCCACCACAACAAAGTCAATTGGGACATAGTGGCCTTCAATGCAAACGGGATAATCCTCGACGATACCAATTGGCTCGATGGACGACCCATCCGCTATCGTTAACCTCATGTTGACCGGAGCTATGAGACCCATGGATGTGGATTTCCATATGGTGTAAGGAATGATGCTCGTGCTTGCTCCAAGATCACACAAGGCTTGGAAGTTTTGGGACCCCACACCAATGGTTATAGCAAAGCGACCGGGATCTCCTAGCTTTTGTGGTAACTCCAAGGTCTTGACCTCATCTTGCATTTCAACTATGGACCTCTTCTTGCTCAAAATCTCCTTTAAAAACTTGGCATAAGATGGCATCTCACTCAATGCATCGGTGAACGGGATAGAGATGTTCAAGCCTTGCAAGAGTTTGAGAAACCTCTTGAACTTGTTCTCAACAACATCTTTCGGCTTCTTTGAGGGATATGGGAGAATCGTTGCACCTTGAATCTTGCTTGGACCAACTTCCTTGGACTTCCCTACTTCACTTGCAACATTTCCTGGTTGGACCGACTTGGGCACCATGTCGGGCCCGATGTTGTGACTCTCGGTCCGAGGCAGAGGAGTTGGATCGAGGTCTGTGTACGTCGGTCCCGAGTTGCTCTCGACCTCGGTCCGTGGTGAAGGAGTCGGTCTTCTTGCTGGGTCGACTTCGGGGAACGTCGGACCCGACTTGCTGGGTAAGTTGGTCCGACTCTCTTCATTCTTCTTAGGCACGTGTGGCTCGGGTAGGTTTCGGCCACTTCTCAATCCAATTGCCCGGACTTCATTTTGATTGTTTTGAGCTCGAGGATTCTCCTCGGGTCGGCCCGGAAGTCTTCCATTCTCTCTCGGGGCTTGAGTTGCAATTTGAGCAAATTGATTGTCGACTTGCCTCCTCCATGCACCAAACTCATTGAACTGGGTCCTCATCTCCTTGAACCCATCTCTCATCTCTTGAGCAAATGTTTGTAACTCATTGAATCCCGGTGGTCTATATGGTGGTGGTGGCGCCCTTGGCTCGTTTTGGTTGAAGTTGTTGTTGTAGCCTTGAGCTTGACCGTTGTTCCACCGGCCATTGCCACCATTGTTGAAATTGCCTCTTCCACCGAAATTTCCTCGAACATAGTTTGCCTCCTCAATTCGCTCGGCCAAGCGTACTTGGCTCTCATTCGGACAAACTTGTGTAGCATGTGCAAAGGATCCACACTCCTCACAAGCTCTAGCATTTTGCTTGTAGTAGTGGACTTGCCTCTTAAGCTTGCTCACTTCACCTTCAAGGAATTGGAGCTTCACATCCCTATCAATGTCTTCTCCCTTTGGATCATATAACTTCCTTGCACCTTCACCTTGAACTTTCACCTCCTTGCTAGCTTGACTCACCCCATACATGGCCTCATAATCGGATAGCTTGTCAAGTAGCTCCCAAGCTTGATCCGGTGTCAAGTCTATGAACCCACAATTGGTGTGGAGATTGAGCTTGTCCTTCGTTACCGGATTGATGCCTTGGAAAAAGATGTCTTGAAGTACATATGGTTGTTGGCCATGAGTAGGACATTGGCGCAACATCTCCTTGAAACGGTCCCATGCTTCGAAGAGGGGCTCATTCGGACCTTGTTGAAAGCTTGCAATCTTCCTTCTTAACTCGGTTGTCTTTGAGGGCGGGAAGAACTTCATCAAGAAAGCGTCATAGAGTGTCTTCCAAGTTGTGATTGACCTAGGAGCTTGGCTCTCGAGCCAATGTGTGGCCTTGCCCCCAAGTGACCATTTGAACGCCTTTAGAAGCACATACTCCAATGTCTCCTCGTCGGTGGAGATCGTCTCACACATATCCACAAATCGCTTAACATGCTCTATGGGACACTCATGTGGACGGCCCTCGAATTGATCACGCTTGATGAGGGAGATGAATTGCGTCCTGATCTCAAAATTCTTGGCAACCTCGGGAAGCACAATAGCCGGCTCGGGTACCCTCAACTCCGGATGCATGTATTGGCGTGCATTCCGGGGTAGAGCGTTGAGTTGAGCCTCGGCTCTCATCCGTTGCTCCCGTTCTCTTCTTGCCACCTCCTCTTGATTGTCCCTCTCAAGTTGCAATCTAGCCATTTCAGCCCTAAGTTGAGCCAACTCCTCATCAACATGGAGAGCTTGATTCGCCATCCTTTTCCTTCTTCGGGCTTCCTTGAGAATACTTTCCGGATCACTCACAAACTCAAGCTCAAGTGTTCCTCGGGAGGAACGAGCTAGCATACACCTATGAAACAAAAACACAAACCAAAACAAATCAAAAACAAACAAAGGGTTTCGGCTATTCCCTCACCCAAATCACTACCAAAACACAAGAAACTCACCAAATTGGCACTCAATGCACTTAGACTTCCCCGGCAACGGCGCCAATCTTTTGATCGCTCTCACGGTGTGCGAGGGTCTAGAGATACAATTTATAACCCGACCCCGTTGTAGCACGTGGTGGGTGTCGAACACTCGGGAAGTCTACTCGATTGATGTGCCTAGACACTAGGAAGCTGGAAAAGAGAGCTTAAAACAAAGGAAAACAAAGAGAACAGTCGGGACCGACACAGAGGTCACGTCGGGCCCGATGTTGGCAACAAGAGGAAGTCGGGACCGACGTAGGGTAAGTCGGGCCCGAGGTAGCTGGGTTTGTCGAACTTCAAAGATTAAAAGTAGATCTTGGGCTTTTGGGTTCCTTCTCTAGTAGATTAAGGCTCATCCACCCCAATTCAAGCAATGAGTGATGATCGGACTAGGATCGAGTGCTTTCGCCCTCGTTCCAACCACTTCTACACATCGATCATTGGGGAAAGCCCCTTCGAAGCAAGGTCTTGAGATTGACACATGTTCACTTTCTCTACTTTGCCAATCTCAAGCCTTGATTCCCAACTTTCGCAAGGAATTGTAGCTCTATGTAGAGTGGGTTCCTTAGATCAAACACTCAAGGCTATGGAATTTGGGTTTCTAGCCTAAACCTAGCTAGGGTTTTCCCCCATAACCCAAGATCAAGGAGATCTACTCCATGTGACAAGCAAAGAAAGCAATCAAATCAAAAGGGAAAGCAATCATCATAATCAATCTCAAAACAAAGCGAAGTTTCATTCAAATCCAAAGCAATCCACAAATTCAAATCAAGGGTTTTCAAATCCACAAGAACAAAGCAAATCTACCAACAAAACCTATCAAGACTTCCTCCCTTGGCCGATTCTCTCTCTCTTCCTTCTCCTCTCCTTCCTCCTTGCTCTCCAAGAATCCTCTTGGCTCCCTTGGAACCCCCCTTTTTGTGTGTGTGTGAGGGAACCCCCTTTTTGTGTGAGAGCACCCCCCTAAATTAGAAGACAAGAGGGCCTTTTATAGATTAGATGAGGGGAAAAAGTGGAAGTTCACAATTTCGTGCCTTGGAGCCCAAGTAGTCCAGTGACCGACTTGGACCGACACGGAGGACCTCGGGCCCGAGTTACTGTGCATGTCGGTCCGAGGTTGAAACTTCAAGTCGGGCCCGAGGTTGGTTGCAACTCGGTCCGAACCTCGTTCCACCTTCTTCTTGTTGGCTTTCCTCTTGTTCTTCTTCATGGCTTGCTCCTCTCTTTCCTCCTTTGTTCGGGCCTCGCTCCATGTCTCGACCCTCCTTCAAATCGATCCTTGATTCATGCCAGATTACCTACAAAACACATAAAATGTGCGTAGTCTCCGAATCTCATAGAAATACGGGAACTAAGCTAAAAAGGAACAAAACGCACAAGAAAAGGGGAAAAAGAAACATATTTACAAAGGAAATCACATATGAAAACACCACCAAATAGAGAGACATCAAAATATCCATGTTCCTATTCAATTAAATGCAACTCTAATGTCAATTACATATGCTTATGAATGCACAATGCCCCTAAAGAATCATATCCCTGCTCTGATACCAAAAACTAGGCGTGACACCCTTATACCCTATGACGTATACTCTGTAAAACTTATTTCTTATATAAATAGATAATTCACATATGTCTATGATGCAAAATGAGGAGGAGAAGGTTGCATTGAGCTTCAGCCGGTCGACCTGTATGAACGTGACTTCTTAAAGAGACACACATCAGTAAGAACTACCTGAACCTGAAAAATTGTTTTGCGATTTACGTGAGTCGCATACTCAGTGAATATAAACCATCATCAATTATTTCCCACAAAGCCAAACAATTGGTCAGTATACATATACATACATATTATATATGCCATATATGAATTTACTATGCAAATGCAGATGCTGATGTGTTTGACTCTTTATTCTGTGAACTGTTCAAGCCTGAATCTGCCCCGAGTTTATTGTATATGGACTCTTATGGTCCCCTTTAAGAAAGAAATCCGAAAATCTCCTCATTATGACTCTTATGGTCGCTTTAAGAAAAAAAATCCGAAGATCTCCTCATTGACCCGTAGGTCCTGTATGATTCGAAGATCCTGTATGCTTTAAGAAAGAAATCCGAAGATTTCCTCATTACAGTTCAGGGCAAGACAGTCACAGTTCCTTTTAATCTCATGCAATATGCTATGCAATCAAGTGCATCATGTAACCATATATCATATGCCATCTGTTAACATACTTTCTGTGTAAACAACTCTGAAAATTTCAGAGCTATCACATTTATCCATATAATCCATATAACACATATATCCATGTAGCTCATATAGCACATATATTCATATACCTCATATACCACATATAGCGCATATATCCATATATTCATATTTCACATATAGCACATAGGGTTGAATCTCCGGTCTATGCTCACCTGTTCAAGACAGATACTACATCTCTTCCCCTTCTCTTTGACCACGATCTATGACTTGTGCTCCTATATATAACCCAAAGCAAATTAGGCTATTTACTCTTATAAACTCTAACCCCAAATGCAATGAAATGCCAGTATGCATTACAACTTCTTGTGCATCTTTTCAAATCCTTTAAAACTTGACAACAATAAACTATATATATAGAAGAACATTTTTCTAGTTCAAACCTTTCTGAAAAACTTGATAAAAGGACTCGCTAATATCCTTACAAAACGAAACCCTAAAAATACTCTGATCAATCTTTTATCGAATATAAATCCGATATCGAAAACACCCTTTGAAAACTATAGATCAACTGATTTCTCAAACAAAAGCAACTGTAGATCTAGATCTGGAAAAATTAGGAAAATTCAGATAAACCATTAACTAATTAAAAACTTACCAAACCACGCTTGTACTGCGAGATTAAAACCCGATAGAAGAGATCTTGTACCAGATTCAGCAAAAACAACCGAAATCAAAACAATCGAAATTCTTTGAATTCGTTTTCTCCTCCTTTTTATTTGTTTTGTACGAAGCTCATAGTGAAAGTGAAAGACATTTCACATGTATATATTTGACGAGGAAGTCGGCTTAAAATTTTAAGAAATTGTATTTTGCACCCTCAAATTATTTTTACTACAAACTTTACCCTGAAATAATTATTAATTAATTTTTAGTTAAAAACTTTTTAAAATATAATAAACTTAATTAGAAATTAAATATTACTTTTAAAAAATTCACTATATGTCATGCCAATATGCTATGCATATGCTTCTAATATTATATGAATGCAAAATGATGTATGCACTTTGGTCGAGGATGTTACACCCACTGTGTGGCCCTTCGCCAAAAAAACAATCCACACCACGCTATCATCTTGCTACCAAAATGACTGACGAATCGACGCCAACCACCAGTCTCTCCAGCAGATGCGGAAACCAGAAAGATAACCCTGATACTCTCAATGAACCACAAAACGTACTTCCCACTGAAAACCAAGACGACACGTCTGCTAAGAAAACCACGGAGCCCAATAATCCTAACATAGGGGGTCACATCTAAATCAGCTGTCATAGCTGACCTGAGGGCTTCTATGATTACCTTACAAAAGGGTTTGGAAGAGAAAAAAGAGACTAGTATCCGATTTACAGATGTTTATGAAAAATAAATTGAATCTTTAACCCGTGAAAGGGGTTTACTTCAATTGTAGGTCTCAAGGCCCACGTGGATCAATTCACTCAGATCTCGAGGCCACCTCAACCGATAGTCATGGAAAGAAGAGATGGCTATATCGACTCTCCTTTTGTTTCGGCTATCGTGAGGGTTGACATCTCAAGAAAGTATCACATTCCCGACATACCAAAGTACGAAAGGCTGATTGACCCCGACTAACATGTTGCGGGTTTCATACAAGCGATAAACATTAACACGGTTTTGTTCGAAATGAAGGAAGTGGTAATATGTCGTTTGTTTAGAACAC
Source organism: Fallopia convolvulus (assembly GCA_964016875.1). Taxonomy (NCBI): domain Eukaryota; kingdom Viridiplantae; phylum Streptophyta; class Magnoliopsida; order Caryophyllales; family Polygonaceae; genus Fallopia; species Fallopia convolvulus. The sequence continues at coordinate 43,820,958 of OZ024729.1, forward strand.
GTTGTCTAGTCCGACTTTAAACTGTTTGGTGCATTCCAACGACTTATACTGTTTGGTGCAAATGTTTGACGAACCTTTGAAAAAATTCTTAAACATGTATAACGAATAGCTCGTCACCATCGAGGAGTGTGATGCCGCCACCTCAGTAGAAGCATTTTATAGAGGAATTTCTGCAGGTAACCCAAAGCTTTCACGTGAAATAACTAAATATCAATGGCCGAACTTTGATGAAGTGCATGCAAAAGTGCTATCGCACATCCGTCTAGAGGAGGAGGACTTCTTTGCCGCTAAGTCTTCAGGGTTGTCCCAGCCAAAACGACATTATGGTAAGCGCGAGTCAAGATATAACCTGTACCCAGACTCGTCCGCTCTTGATCGATGGGTAAACTTTGCAGCGCCACAGATAAGTAACCAAGTCAACGAATCATGGATTCCTCCCAAATTGTCGCATCATAGCTTCAACGTCAATGCAATTGAGATTATGTGGACGTTAAGCAAAATGGAGGCCACTGTTCGGTGGCCGCGAAAAAGTGACGTTCCACAGCATAACAAGGACACTTCGAATGGTGGGACTTCTCATTTGACCACAGACATCACACAGACGAATGTATCACCTTAGTAAAAGAGGTTTTTCACTTAGTGCGAAAGTGGTACCTCAAAGACCAAATTTCGAGCAAGCGCGTGAACATCTTCACCGAAATAAAGGTAAAACGAGTCATCCCCTCCTCCAAAACATTATGCTAGTCGTTGCCTTTCTGGCCTAAAATTGCGACAGAGGTTTGCCTTTTTGCTTGAACCGCGACCGCGGTTTATTATTCGCGGTCGTTGTTTTAGTTTCGGGTTAAAAAATAGTCGTTGACCCATGGAACTTCCAGTTCCCTGGTTCTGAACCATCGGTTCTTCGATTCCTGGGGTGGGGGAACCGGAATCGGAACCGTTCCGGTTTCGGCCGGTTTCGGACCCAAGTCTAAACCTGTAACACCCCCTTACTTACCCTAGAGATATTACCGCCAGTAACCTCGATTAGGACTAAACTAGAGTTACCCAAGGCTTTAACCTGGCAGAACTTACTAGAACAAGGTAAATGAAACCATTTAAAACCTAACAAAATTAAGTAAAACTTTGCAGCGGAAAAGAGAATAAAAGGTCTTATACAAGCCTTAACTTAAAAAGAATTAGTAAATAAATAAAACAACCTTCTATTTAAACAAAACCTTCATCAAGTCTTCCTTAAGTTCTTATTTATGAAACTCAGCTTCGCTTTGAAGTAGTTCAACCATGATCTTCACTCAAGCATAGCCATTGGAAACCTTTCTTCAACTTCAGGAGCTTCAAACCTCTGAATCCGCCTCTTGAATCAACTTCCAAGAAGAACCTGATGTGTCGTAAACCAACGGTGGACTCCAGCCGACCATATAAAAGAAAAGAAGATGGACCGGTTAGTCTAATGAAAGACTAAGCAAGCGGAGAAACTAACTTGGTTCTTATGGTTGTACTAAACATATTGGCATCCAAATCCGAATAGATTCGAATTATGATCCAACAGTTAGCAGTCTTATAGAGAATAAGAAGGAGACTTGCATAATCAAGAGAGAGAACACCACCGCTCGTGGTTTCTTTAAGAAGCCTAAACGATTAATAGAACTTATACTAACCACTCAACATTCACCATCGTCTTCAACGACTAAACATCTTAACTTAATCAAAGTTTGATTAAGAATCATTCTTAATCAGGAGCAAGAATGGTTATCACATGGACTAACCATTTTGGTACTTTAATGTGCCTAACGCACCAATCTTTCATTTCTTTCAAACTGTGCACTCGCACCATTTAATAGTTTTTACGTAGTTCGGCCAACAACCGAGATCAGAGGGCCACTTTCATCCATGATCATTTACAACTGCTCGGCCAACAACCGAGATTCGCCCAACAACCGAGATCAGAGGGCCTGTTTCATCCATGATCCTTAAATGAGCTCGACCAGCAATTGAGATTCGGCCAATAACCGAGATCGGAGGGCCTGTTTCATCTATGTTCATCTATCCTTGATCTACTCTACTTCACAACAATGTCTCAGTATGAGACAACATATACATAACGGACCTAAATCCAGTTCTAGCGCAAAACTGCAATAACGACATGGTCGTTATTTCTAACAAAATAACAACCTATCAACTTTATTCAACATATAAAATATTTCCAACATGAGGATCAAATGGAATTCAATTCCTCATTAATAACCATAATGCAAAAGAGAATGTCCACTTGCCTTATACGAGATAACTCTTCTTTAGGCGATTAGTTCCATCTCGAACGACGTGCATCCAAGACTCGAGCTCGGGTTATACCGGAAAAGAACAGAGAAATAAATTATAATCAATTTATTTCTGTTTCAAGATTAACTACAAATTATTATGTCCTTATAATAATTTGTCAAGTACTTGCTTGACTTAATCTGTCTTTATAATTTAACCAATTCGATAAATCACGCTTTACGAGATTTAATACGAAAATCCAACTTTGAATGATCTTATCCAAAAATCATTCTATAATATAACTCAAGCTCGAAATAATAAAATTACCTAGCGATACGCTTTCGGGATTTGCTTGCACGCAAATCGAGGTGGCATGCAAAACCATGTGTTGCGCAAAATGAGGCAACATCTGAATCAAAACGATCCATCGGAATCCATGGCACGCATACCGAGGCAAACTCGGGTCCAACACCTTTCCCTTTTCCTTTCAAAACCCAAAAAGGCCAAAAATTAAATGAACGACGAGCCCACTTCGTCGATGGCTAGCGGCTTCGTTTGATATCTGTTTTGGGTGATTCAAGCGACAGTTAGAAGACCTCATCACCCTCTTTCTACTGTTGGCAACCAAACTTTAATTCGTTGAGGGAAGACGGAGAACGAAGGCTACAAAAACAGCTCGCCGAAGCTGAATTTCTGGGCAAAGTAAACCAGTACCAAAGTTGGTCGTGAAGACCTGTTCACCGGCTTCCAGAGGAGACACCAGGAGCGGGGTGGCGCGACTATTTGCAACAGTAGAAATCTCACCTTTCCGCCTTGCAACTGTTGGCTACGGATGTCCTATTAGTTGCCGGAAGACAGAGAACAAAGGCGACAAAAATCATTCATCGATGCTGAATTTTCTGGGTAAAAGAATTCAGCAGCAAAGCTGTTCGTGAAGGCCTGTTCGTCAGCTCCCACCGGAGACATCAGGGACGGGGTGGCAACGGAATATGCTACAGCTGCAATTAGAAATCCCGATCTACCTACTGTAGGGGGTGGCATCCAGATAGGTGGCTGGAAGGCTGCGTACGAAGCCCCCGAAAACCACTCGTCATCATCGTTTGAAAATCTGGAAAATCAGCATTACGATCTGATTTGATGCGTTTTGGCTCGATTCTCTAATGGTTTCTCCAAATGTTATTGAGGGGTATTATAGAGCACCTCCTCCTAGATATATAGCAACTTGAATCATCCATTTTGGTTGAGAAACGAGGGAGATATCAGCGTTTGAAGTTTTTGGTATTTTAGGTCAAAACATGGGAGATTTCTGAGTAGTTCCGTCTTCTCCCCTTCCTCCTCCATACCACGTTCAAGAACTTCAAGCAACTAGGAGAGATGGAAGATAAGGAAGGAGGAGGTGTCAACTCCTAGAGTCGGACTCGCGTGAGAAGGCCACGTAAAGGTGAGTACGAGGACGAAGACGGCGTGACCAGCTGCGTTTTGGCTAGAAGACAAAGGCGGGACTTGAATATATAGTCAAAAGAAATCCATCCTTTAATTTGTAAGGAAAATACACTAGTAGAGTGGCTTTAGGTTTCTTTTTCCATGTATGAGATCATGGGTTCAAGTCACACACCTTACTTTTTGCCATTCTTTCAACCTTTCTTATTAATTGCCATCTTCTTACACTTTTACAAATTTAAATTTTTCGCCATATACATTTTTAACTTGCCAAAAATTCATTTATCGAAAATAAATTTTCTTTTTTGCAAGTTTTATCCATTTATAGCAGATTTAAATTAAGTGTAACTCTTTTCACTTATTACTAAGTCGAAAGAATTAAAGTAATATCTCTTTATTAAAAAGAGCGGATATTACATTAGTACCTCCTTAAAAATAGTTTCGTCCCCGAAACTAGGAAAGACTAGGGTGGTACACATAAACATTGGAACATATACTGAAAACCATTCTCTATCCGAAGAGAAATGATTTGTCGCTTAAGTACCCCCTTAAAGTATGTTTCATATTCTTTAACTAGGGTAAAACAACTCAGGAAAACACCTTTGCATGACTTGCTCGGTTTTCCAAGCGTTCGTCTAAAAACTTCCATGTCACCTTACTTGAGGTTTCTTTACCACCATGTTTGAACCAAAGTTTTTGTACTAATGGTTCTTTCTTATTACATAACTTCTTTACAAGGATGTCTCGCAATCCTTACTCGACTTTCTTCCTGATAAAATCTCAATATCGTCTTCACCAAGAACGTGAGATTCATGCGACTTATCCTCTCAGGATAACAACATTTAAAAGTGTTATGGATTAGATAACACACTAAGTATGACAAGATAAAAGCCTATCTTGCCAATTCATTCCAAACATTCATAAGGTTCAACATAACAAGGATGAAACTTATCTTGTTTCGTTATAAACAAGAATACATCCTTTAATAGAGTCACTTGACAAAACCTATCAACCATGTCAACTTAGCAACTTCTTGCTTCATAAAGACATAAAACTTTTACTAACCTTTCACTATCAAAGCTTGACTTGGAAATACTTATATCCATTCATAGTCATTATATCCGACTTAATTCAAAACCATATCTTCAATATTATCATTCCAACATATTGCACAATAACACTTCCAATCCAAGGAATTTCTAGCATAATTGTTCCCATTGACAATTATTAGCCCTTGTCATTGAAGAACGGTTAAAGCTTTATTTGACGTCTTGACTTGTTGAACAACCTAACGCTTAGGAATTAAGCATATCCTCACGTGTCCACTCTCTATATCCAACAACTTATCAGGCTGAGATTGAATATCAATACTAATTTACATATCCAAACTCCAGACCCATTGGAGTTCTACTTAAAGTCCTCACTTGAGTATCTTATCTCAAAGAGATTTAAGTTTTCAAGACAACATGAAAACAAATAGCAACTAATGGAAAATTACTAGTATATCCTTTATTCCAAAGAAAGGATAACTATTATATCATTTCTTAGAAGGGGTTCCATTCTAGGAGTCCATCTCAACTTACTTTCGATAAACATTCCACTTAAAAGACAATGACTTTCTTAAGTCATACAGTCAAACTAGACGAGCTATAAGTAAACTATTTAGAGAATTCCACTACTCTATGTTCATCAGAGACCACCATAAATTTGTGAAAGATCTTCCCAAATCACTTTACTTATGATCGAACTATTCATGAACTTGACAATACTACTAAGATAGTATAGTATACCAAGGATATATTTACTCAAAGGAGTTTTACACGATATTAGATATAGCGATTGTTATAATGCAAAAGAAAGCTTGCGTCTTTACATCTCAAACAACTATCATTGCAACACTTATGCCAAAACATACTAGAAATGTTTTCTTCTTTAAGACCCAAGCAAAAATCCCTTATACATATAGAAATGGTTATTTCCAAATTCCCATCACAACTTTTGTGCAAATCATTCAAACCTTGACAAGAAATGTAACTTCTACAAATTTCTCATTTGAAACTTAAACCTGAGGAATTATGTGATCTTATTCCACCATGTGATCAGGATGGGGAAACAAAACCAACACAACCCTTTACTGCATTCTCATAGGAATAAGACATGTAATCTTGCCTTACCATGTGATCAAGATGGAAGACAAAATACATTCTTACTCACCACCATGAAAACCGTAGAAAATTTATTTATGAATCCTTTATAACAAACTACCATTTCTTTTAGAAATTCATACTTGAATTCTATAAAGTCCAAAGATTTTTCTCAAAAGAGAAAATCCTGAAATAATCTCAAATATCCTTAAAATCAAGACATCTTGACTCACATAAATCTTTACCCAATTTGACATAGAGAAGTCCAATAAGATCGTATAGGTTCACAACCCAAGAGTAAAATATAACAATTTTACAAAGATTAACAAATGGGTAACACGATTATAATTGCTCATGAAAAGGAATAGCTAATAACAATCTCAGGAGGTGTTGAAGCTTGACAGGAACTCGACATAAGTTACTAGCATACTTGCTTTAACTTTGAATACCGCAGAAACAAAGATTAGCTACTCTATGAAGAATTGGGCGCGTTAGCCAATACATCATATAAAATATTGATGACCTTATCTTAATGATGTTACTAATACTTTGCTCTAATTCTATGCTGACATTTGCACTTTAGCTGGCCTTACCAACTTGGCAAAAGTTTCAAATTAAAACTGAGCCTCAAAGGAGCTAATATAATCCGATTCACTTCTGAGCCCCACATTTCCCCTCGAATGTGACACCTCATTCCCTCCTCAAGGTAGAACTTGATGACATACCTTGACTTTTCTTAATTAGACATAATGCTAGACTTTTCTATAATCCATAGTATTGAGTAATCTCTGCTTGATTTAACTCAGTCCTAGCCCAACTTAACTTCACAAGTTCAATAAAAGAGTTGATCACTCAGATCCACTTACTTGCAAACCTTAGGGAAAATGTGATTCCAAGATCTTCATACTCACAACAAAGATTCTTCTTCGATCATTCTCAACTTGTATGCCTCCTGGACATACTACTTTAAAGTTAGGCAAATATGATCCATTGACAAAATTCAATACTTGAGTTCATCCATTCACAAAACAACAAGCCTTCAACAAGTTAATGGTCATTTAAATTCCGATATCCAAGAGTGAACTATCAAACTCTTCTGACGATTTTAAGGACTTTCAATCCTTTTACAACTTAATCTTCTCAATATAAGAAGTGAACTTTCAAACTTTGCATCTAGTTCAAAACATTCAATCCTTATATCTCTCTACATATAAGGAAATTCCTTTAATTTCCAATCTCTTTTAGCAGAAAAATGCACATGACCAAACAAGGTATTCTTAAACCTTTCTCAATTCAACATTGGTGAACAAACTAAACTTCTCCATCATTCTTGTCTTCTTACTTAACCATAAGGAGAAGACATATACCTTTTTATTAGCTCAAGTTCAAACCACATTGCAGAGGAAGAACTTGTGGTTAGGAGACTTGCCGACAACTTAACAGTTTCACCAGTACCATCTTAGGTATTGGATTTGACTGTTATAAAATCTTCAAAACCCAAAACACAAATGGAATCATCCTTTCAGCGATAGAGTCTAAGCCTTATTGACGATACATGATTGATATTTTTCTCACAACTGTTTAAATTATAACAGAAGATCATACCAAAATCATTCCTTGAATGATCTTCTCAAAACTGAACTTTATCATTTCCATCCTTGAAGAAACATAAGCCAATATCATTGGCAATTAGAACATCTTACTACTGTTTCCATTACTAGTCAATCATAGACCTCAAGTCTCTTCTCATTATCCCGAGTTGGGTATCATACAACGAAACTCCAATAACGTTGTCACATAGGTTAGTCATCTAGATATCAACAACTCATGTAATCAATTAACACTTGTGCTAAGTAGTTAATTGAACATAAACACATTACTGATGAACTCTTACTTGTTCAATCCATTTTGACCAATCAACCTTATTCACAACAACCTTGATGATTAACCACTTGTTCACAACTTAAACTGAACCAACATTCTTCCTTTCTTTCTTACTATAGTCATAAGAAATTCCCATTCCATTTAGGATTCTCGATCCTCTTAACTCAAAAGATAACAACATATATGAAAATCCGAGTTTGAACACTATCAGGTTAAAAATTGAATTGTATTTTCCAATAGATTAACAATTCAATTGATCCAACATTTGAGCACTTCAAAGCTCTTTAACTTCCAACCGGCAAAGAAAAGTACAGAATATCCATGATTCTATACTATAGAGTCACAAACATAGTTGTTGAAGAAAGTTTCCAAAGACAATCCTTTTCTTTTCAGGATTCTTTTACATCCCTTCATGATCCATACTGATCTTTTTAGAATCACTCAAGGCTCATAAGATTCTCCAAATCTTAACATTGAGATGTAGAGGTTCCAACTCCTTCCTTCTATTGAAAATCGAATTTCAACAAAATTCAGAAATTCCTATAAAAATATTCTCATGAAAACTCTTACTCTTATGACTTCGATGTCAAAGAAACTCACTTTAAAATTTTCTTTTTAAAGACAACATTTGAACTTTCACATTTCAAGAAAATGAATTAACAATTTCTTACACATAACTTTGAATCATAAACTTTCTAACAAAAATTCTTAACTTGATATCTTCCATCATACGAGCTTAAAATATGAAACCTTCAAACTAGAAAGTCTTTATGAAGTACAATACTTAACTTCAAAAACTCACAAGAAGTTTCCTAATATGGAAGAAACGACGAGGGTACACTCAGTTCAGACTATCAAGAGAGAATAGGAATTCATTGAGAACTTGGTCTAGAACCGGGTCAACTTTAGGAATCTTCACCTAATCTTACTTTGGATCCTTCTCGGAATCCATTCCCATCTCCAGAGAATCAAATGTCCACCATAGGACAAAACTCATTACCTCATGTTCTCCAATTCCCTTTTTTCCATCTATCTCTTCACGAGTCTGGCTTCCAATCTTAACCACTTTCCATAAATGGTTCTAAGATAACACCCATATAGAATTCTCCGTAATTCTATATAGAAGATGAAAGTCTTAAGCAAGACTTAGGAACTTTTAGCTCTGATACCACTTCTGTAACACCCCCTTACTTACCCTGGAGGTATTACCACCAGTAACCCCGATTAGGACTAAACCAGAGTTACCCAAGGCTTTAACCTGGCAGAACTTACTAGAACAAGGTAAATGAAATCATTTAAAACCTAACAAAATTAAGTAAAACTTTGCAGCGGAAAAGAGAATAAAAGGTCTTATACAAGCCTTAACTTAAAAAGAATTAGAAAATAAATAGAACAACCTTCTATTTAAACAAAACCTTCATCAAGTCTTCCTTAAGTTCTTATTTCTGAAACTCAGCTTTGCTTTGAAGTAGTTCAACCATGATCTTCACTCAAGCATAGCCATTGGAAACCTTTCTTCAACTTCAGGAGCTTCAAACCTCTGAATTCGCCTCTTGAATCAACTTCCAAGAAGAACCTGATGTGTCGTAAACCAACGGTGGACACCAGCCGACCATATAAAAGAAAAGAAGATGGACGGGTTAGTCTAATGAAAGACTAAGCAAGCGGAGAAACTAACTTGGTTCTTATGGTTGTACTAAACATATTGGCATCCAAATCCGAATAGATTCGGATTATGATCCAACAGTTAGCAGTCTTATAGAGAATAAGAAGGAGACTTGCATAATCAAGAGAGAGAACACCACCGCTTGTGGTTTCTTTAAGAAGCCTAAACGATTAATGGAACTTATACTAACCACTCAATATTCACCATCGTCTTCAACGACTAAACAGCTTAACTTAATCAAAGTTTGATTAAGAATCATTCTTAATCAGGAGCAAGAATGGTTATCAGATGGACTAACCATTTTGGTACTTTAATGTGCCTAACGCACCAATCTTTCATTTCTTTCAAACTGTGCACTCGCACCATTTAATAGTTTTTACGTAGTTCGGCCAACAACCGAGATCAGAGGGCCTCTTTCATCCATGATCATTTACAACTGCTCGGCCAACAACCGAGATTCGGCCAACAACCGAGATCAGAGGGCTTATTTCATCCATGATCCTTAAATGAGCTCGACCAGCAATTGAGATTCGGCCAACAACCTAGATCAGAGGGCCTGTTTCATCCATGATCATCTATCCTTGATCTACTCTACTTCACAACAATGTCTCAGTATGAGACAACATATACATAACGGACCTAAATCCAGTTCTAGCGCAAAACTGCAATAAGGACATGGTCGTTATTTCTAACAAAATAACAACCTATCAACTTTATTCAACATATAAAATATTTCCAACATGAGGATCAAATGGAATTCAATTCCTCATTAATAACCATAATGCAAAAGAGAATGTCCACTTGCCTTATACGAGATAACTCTTCTTTAGGCGATTAGTTCCATCTCGAACGACGTGCATCCAAGACTCGAGCTCGGGTTATACCGGAAAAGAACAGAGAAATAAATTATAATCAATTTATTTCTGTTTCAAGATTAACTACAAATTATTATGTCCTTATAATAATTTGTCAAGTACTTGCTTGACTTAATCTGTCTTTATAATTTAACCAATTCGATAAATCACGCTTTACGAGATTTAATACGAAAATCCAACTTTGAATGATCTTATCCAAAAATCATTCTATAATATAACTCAAGCTCGAAATAAGAAAATTACCTAGCGATACGCTTTCGGGATTTGCTTGCACGCAAATCGAGGTGGCACGTAAAACCATGCGTTGCGCAAAACGAGGCAACATCTGAATCAAAACGATCCATCAGAATCCATGGCACGCATACCGAGGCAAACCCGGGTCCAACACCTTTCTCTTTTCCTTTCAAAACCCAAAAAGGCCAAAAATTAAATGAACGACGAGCCCACTTCGTCGATGGCTAGCGGTTTCGTTTGATATCCGTTTTGAGTGATTCAAGTGACAGTTAGAAGACCTCATCACCCTCTTTCTACTGTTGGCAACGGAACTTTAATTCGTTGAGGGAAGACGGAGAACGAAGGCTACAAAAAAGCTTGCCGAAGCTGAATTTCTGGGCAAAGTAAACCAGTACCAAAGTTGGTCGTGAAGACCTGTTCACCGGCTTCCAGAGGAGACACCAGGTGCTGGGTGGCGCGGCTATTTGCAACAGTAGAAATCTCACCTTTCCACCTTGCAACTGTTGTCTATGGATCTCTTATTAGTTTCCGGAAGACAGAGAACAAAGGCGACGAAAATCATTGATCGATGCTGAATTTTCTGGGTAAAAGGATTCAGCAGGAAAGCTGTCCGTGAAGGCCTGTTCGTCGACTTCCACCGGAGACACCAGGGACGGGGTGGCAACGGAATATGCTACAGCTGCAATTAGAAATCCCCTTCTACCTACTGTCTGGGGTGGCAGGCATATAGGTGGCCGGAGAGAGCCAAACCCTAGAAACCCTAGAAACCCTAGAAACCCTAGAAACCCTAGAAACCCTAAAAGGATTCAGAAGGAGTCGAAGAGAAGTAGCTCGAGAGAGCCAAACCCTAGAAACCAGAGCGCCGCGGAGAAGTGAGCAAGATGCTCTCGAGGGTTGCAAACATTCCCTTTTATATGAAACCCTAGAGCCAAGACGACGTCGTCTCCATTAATGAACCCAAGAGCATGGATCAGAAGTGGAGAGGCCCAAGATCGGAAATAGGCCCAACAAGTCGTCAGTTGAGCTCACGGAATAAGTCACACAAGGAACCGGCCCAATACATAACACAACAACAATGGCATGAGCCAAGCTTGACCAAAGGATGGTCAAGTGGCTCAGGCCATGGGTCATGGTCCAAAGAGGGTGGTTCGATGGCATCTCAAGCGTGAGCCATGATCCCTGTCCTAGGTTCTACCTACTTGTGTGTGTTAGCATTGCACTATAATGTTCAAATGTTTACATATTACAACATAGGATTATTAACATTACAAATGCCCTCCTAATCCTTGGTTGTAATAATGCCTAAGCCGCCAGTAGTGGATTGATAGTATCATTGTCTCCTGTCCATCGTCGGCTCATGAGCTCAGGAGCTCAAGTTGTGTCCCAAATGTGCAGGAAATCCCTGCAGAAATGGAACTTGTCAGCTGTCACTATCTTGGTCCCAAAGTCAGCTGGATTTTCTTCTCCCTTTACTTTCTTGACCTCAAGTGATTTCTCTTCAATCAGAACTCTAATGAAATGATGCCTTACATCAATGTGCTTGGACCTTTCATGGAACTTAGGGTCTTTGCACAGATATAAAGCACTTTGGATGTCCATGTAAAGCACTGGTGTCATTGGTACAGGTTGGATTTCTTTCAAAATTCCTGTAAGCCAGATGGCTTCCTTTGCAGCTTCAGTGGCAGCAATATATTCAGCTTCTGTTGAGGAAAGAGCAACAACAGATTGTTGTTGTGCCTTCCAACAGATACAGTTGCCTGCCCAGGTGTAGCAGTATGCAGAGGTAGATTTCCTGTTGTCTTTGTTGCTTGCATAATCAGAATCACAGTAACCATGCAACTCATTAGTAAAAGCATGCTTAGAATAGACAAGACAATAACCCTAGGTGCCATTTAAGTATCTCAAACAAAACTTCATGGCATTCCAGTGACACTCACCAGGGTTTGACATAAACCTACTCAATACACTAATTGCAAAGGCCAGGTCAGGCCTTGTGCAAAGCATTGCATACATAACAGACCCAACAACAACATCATAAGGCACATTAGACATCTTAGCTTTCTCATCAGGTGTACTAGGACAAGACCTTTTAGAAAACTCTAAATGCCCTCCTAAGGGAACAGAAGTGGGTTTAGAATCAAGCATTTTGAACCTTTCTAGAACCTTAAACAGGTAATCACTTTGAGACAACCACATTTTCTTATTTTTCCTATCTCTAGTAATTTTTATGCCAAGGATCTTTTGAGCTGCCCCTAAGTCTTTCATATCAAAGTGAAGTCTTAGGTCTCTTTTCACACCAGAAATGATAACCTTAGATGAACACATCAACAGGATATCATCAACATATAAAAGCACAAACAGGGGAGTCTTGGTCCTAATGCCTTTGAAATAGAGACATGTATCATAGCTGCTTCTTATAAAACCAAGTTTCCTCATGCACAGGTCAAACTTAATGTTCCATTGCCTAGGGGACTGCTTAAGGCCATCAATAGTTTTTTTAAGTAAGCAAACATGGTCAGGTTTAGCAGAGTTCACAAATCCCTTAGGTTGTTTCATGTGAATGATCTCATTTAATTCACCATGCAAGAAGGCAGTTTTCACATCCATTTGTTCTAGTTCCCAGTTGTACACATCAGTCATAGCAAGTAAGAGTCTAAGAGTCTTATATTTAATCACAGGTGCAAATATATCATTGTAATCTATGCCCTACTTTTGGGAGAACCCCTTAGCTACAAGCCTGGCTTTGTATCTTGGGGGATCTCCAAAGTGAGCACCATCTTTAAGTTTGTAAATCCATTTACAATCAATCAGTCTAGCATTGGCTGGCTTGGGAACAAGGACCCAAGTATTGTTAGCATACATAGACTGCATTTCTTCATTCATGGCACTTATCCAATTTTTAGCATGTATACATTTCATGGAAATCTCATAAGTGTCAGGTGTAAGAGAATTCACAACATGCTTAGAGGCAAGGCAAGCATACTCAATCAAGTTCACCTCAGACAGAAGATTAGAAAACTCAGCAAACATGATAAACCTCCTATTAGGAACCCTAGTCCTTGGCTCTCTATCTATAGTTAGTTGGTAGTCTATCAAGTCATTGCTAGAGGGCACAGAGTTACTAATAGGTGGGTCACTTACCTCCCCACCTGATTGGTGAGGGTTCTGGTCTTCAGTCCTTGTGTTTGTCACATTTTCAGTGACACTTTCATCTTCACCTTGCTCTGGATGGTCATTAGCTCCATGACCATCATGGTCATCTTCATTTAGCTCCACTTGAGCCCCTTGGTCATATTCATTTTCTTCTTCAGAAGTTGCTTCATGTGGCAGGAAGAACCTGTTCATTTCTGCTTTAGTGCTGGTACCTGCACACTCAGTGGATGAGTTAGCTTTGTCCTTAAAATGAAACTCTGACTCATTAAAGGTCACACTCCTGGATGTAAACACTTTGTAGCCATGAGGCTGACAAAGTAACAGTTTGTAACCCTTAACACCTTCAGGATAGCCTAACATAACACATTTTTGAGCTCTTGGTTGCAACTTGCCTTGAGATACATGAGCATAGGCTGTGCAACCAAATGCTTTTAAATGTGACAGATTACGTTTCTTGCCAGTCCACATCTCATATGGTGTCTTAAAGTCAACCACAGAGGATGGAGACATGTTAATGAGATAGCAGGCAGTTGTGACTGCCTCACCCCAGAGTGAAGGTTTCATTCCAGCACCAATGAGCAAGCACCTTGCTTTTTCAAGCAAGGTTCTGTTCATTCTCTCAGCAGTGCCATTCTGTTGAGGTGTGCCTGGAACTGTCAAATGTCTTTTAATACCATTAGCACTACAGAAAGAATCAAACACATGATTGCAAAATTCAAGGCCATTATTAGTCTTAAGACACTTAAGCTTCAAGTTTGTTTCATTTTCAACAGAAAGTTTCCAGGTTTTAAAAGCATCAAAGGCCTCATCTTTAGTTCTTAACAAGCATATCCAAACTTTCCTAGAAAAGTGATCAATTAAAGACATGAAATATCTCCTACCACCAACAGTATCAACTTGGGCAGGGCCCCACAGATCAGAATGAACATATTTCAAGAGGGGATTTAGCAACATATGCAGACTTGTTAAAACTATGCTTAGCTTTCTTACCTAGAACACAAACTTCACAGAAGCTCAAATCAATATGTTTTTTGTCAATTAAACCAGTCTTAAACAAATAATTTAAGCCTTTCATGCCAATATGACCAAGTTTAACATGCCAGAGTTTGGTGAGATCAGGTGTCATAACATTACAAATTTTAGAGAAATTAAGTTCAGGAGAAGCAATAACTTTGTATAACCCTCCCACTTTAACCCCTTTCACAAGGGTAGTCCCATTCCTAATGACTTCCCTTATACCTGAATGAGTAATGATATGACAACCCAAATCATCAAACACAGACTCAGACATGAGGTTCCTCCTCAGGTCAGGTACCCACCTAACCTTCTGGAGTACTCTAATTTTTCCATCAAACATCCTAAGAGGGATATTACCAATAATACCCCTGATAGGCAGTGCAGTGTGGTCACCAAGTAAGACCTCACCACCATCAAACTCATGCAAGGAATCAAACAAGGATTTATCAAAGGAAGCATGCAGGGTGCAACCAGAATCAAGAATCCAGGCATGTTTGTCAACAGAGTTAGAACACACAAGCAATTCATAAGGATATTCAGACCTAGACTCAAACAAAGCAACATAATCATGAGAGGATTTCTGGTTTTCTTCCTTCTGTTTCTTCTTACAGTCTTTAATGAAATGATTAGTACCACCACAGTAATAACATTTTCTCTTATCCTTTTTCTCATTATCATGCTTGTCATTCCTTTTGTTCTGTTTCTTTTTGTTATTGTTGCCCTTTTTACCCTTAATCATGAGAACCTCGGTTTTAGACTCAGTTTTCTTTTCACTTTTAATTTTGAAGACTTTCAAGGTTTCATTCTTCTCAAGAATAGTATCAATGATTTTGGCCTTAGTCAGGCCTCCACAGAAATGAATAACATCCTTAATGGTATCAAACTGAGGAGAGGGTAGAGAATTGAGCAACAAAACTACTTGGTGGGAATCCTTAATCTTGTCATTGCCCCTTTCAAGTTCTTGAGTCATCCTCAAGAACTTGTCCAGGTTCTCATTGAGTGACAGATTAAGGTCCATCTTAAAAGTGAAAGTTCTAATGAGAAGGGAGACAAGACAGGCCTCAGTTTTGACCAGATAAAGGTCTTCCAAGGCCTTCCAGAGAGATTTAGCATTAGTGAAACTTACCACCTGACGAGCCACGTCGTCAGTTAATCTCAACATAATCTCAGAGTGTGCAATTTCATCCATTTCTGCCTTTTCCTCTGCTTTTGCTCCAGCAGTGACGTCTCCTTTAATCGCCTTCCAACATTTTTCTTTGATGAGCACAGCTTTCATCTTAACTTGCCACATAGCAAAGTCAGATATGCCATCAAACAGCTTAATCCTGCTAGAGTTTTCTGCCATCACAAAGACAAAGCAACAATATACAGGATAGATGAACAATAGGCTTCACACCCAACAAAGAGTTGTTGGATGTAAGGTACACAGACACTCTTTTGTAAGAGCTTGAGTGTACAATCCGAGAAAGGGATTACACCAGTATAACTATTACTCTGGTTTCTCCGGATTGCCCTAGGACCATGAGCCGAACTCAAGAGTCCTGGTTATCAACATGCAAGGAAGTCAAAGGATTTTACCTCAGAGATGGTAAACACACAGATCCAGACCGTGAGAAACTAGATCTCAGATCTGGACACTAACATTGAACCCTTTTGCAAGGGAGAGTGTATGAACCGAGAAAGGGATTACACCGGCACAACCGTTACCCTGGTTTCTCCGGTTCACCTCGAATCAAAGGGCCAAACCCTAAGAAGCAGTTTCTGTAGCGTTTTTCAAAAGGTTATAAGTCAAACGTTTGAAGGTTTTTGAACAAGAGCAAGCAGGAGTTAATAAAATCCAGGTAAAAACAAGAGATCTAGACCAAGGGAAATCACTCTCCAACCTCAAAGCTCATGGATCTGGCAAGAGACACAGAGTCAGTCGCCTAGGGTTCCAAAGAAGAGGAGAAGGAGCTTAACCCTAGCGAGTCAGATCTCAAACGCAGCGGAGCCTCAAGATCAGTGCTAAACCTCGCTCTGCTACCAATTGTTGGGATCTCTATCGACTCGAGTTCACTTCAATTGTTCTTAAACGAGTTCGAAAAACCTTTGAAAAACATTGAATAAACAAACAGAAGGGACACACAGTTGTTTACGCAGTTTGGACTAAGTCCTACGTCTGCGGAGCCTCAAGAGGGAAGACTCACCCAATCCACTGCCATAAGAGCAAGTACAGTTACAAGCAAGCACACACACAAGTGGCAAAAGCCAGGAACAAGAGAAGAAGAAAGAGATAAGCACAAAGCTACAAGAACAGAGACAAACAGAGCTGGCAAGCTCACAAGAACCCAATCACACAGACCCGAAGTCCCTCGTCTCACTCTAGTTCTTCTTCCTTTTCTTTTTCTCTCTTGATCTCGTCACGAATCCATAAGGGCGAAGGAGTCGAAGAGAAGTAGCTCGAGAGAGCCAAACCCTAGAAACCAGAGCGCCGCGGAGAAGTGAGCAAGATGCTCTCGAGGGTTACAAACATTCCCTTTTATATGAAACCCTAGAGCCAAGACGACGTCGTCTCCATTAATGAACCCAAGACCATGGATCAGAAGTGGAGAGGCCCAAGATCGGAAATAGGCCCAACAAGTCGTCAGTTGAGCTCACGGAATAAGTCACACAAGGAACCGGCCCAATACATAACACAACAACAATGGCATGAGCCAAGCATGACCAAAGGATGGTCAAGTGGCTCAGGCCATGGGTCATGGTCCAAAGAGGGTGGTTCAATGGCATCTCAAGCGTGAGCCATGATCCCTGTCCTAGGTTCTACCTACTTGTGTGTGTTAGCATTGCACTATAATGTTCAAATGTTTACATATTACAACATAGGATTATTAACATTACAAATGCCCTCCTAATCCTTGGTTGTAATAATGCCTAAGCCGCCAGTAGTGGATTGATAGTATCATTGTCTCCTGTCCATCGTCGGCTCATGAGCTCAGGAGCTCAAGTTGTGTCCCAAATGTGCAGGAAATCCCTGCAGAAATGGAACTTGTCAGCTGTCACTATCTTGGTCCCAAAGTCAGCTGGATTTTCTTCTCCCTTTACTTTCTTGACCTCAAGTGATTTCTCTTCAATCAGAACTCTAATGAAATGATGCCTTACATCAATGTGCTTGGACCTTTCATGGAACTTAGGGTCTTTGCACAGATATAAAGCACTTTGGATGTCCATGTAAAGCACTGGTGTCATAAGTACAAGTTGGATTTCTTTCAAAATTCCTGTAAGCCAGATGGCTTCCTTTGCAGCTTCAGTGGCAGCAATATATTCAGCTTCTGTTAGAGTTTTCTGCCATCACAAAGACAAAGCAACAATACACAAGATAGATGAACAATAGGCTTCACACCCAACAAAGAGTTGTTGGATGTAAGGTACACAGACACTCTTTTGTAAGAGCTTGAGTGTACAATCCGAGAAAGGGATTACACCGGTACAACCGTTACCCTGGTTTCTCCGGTTCACCTCGAATCAAAGGGCCAAACCCTAAGAAGCAGTTTCTGTAGCGTTTTTCAAAAGGTTATAAGTCAAACGTTTGAAGGTTTTTGAACAAGAGCAAGCAGGAGTTAAGAAGATCCAGGTAAAAATAAGAGATCTAGACCAAGGGAAATCACTCTCCAACCTCAAAGCTCATGGATCTGGCAAGAGACACAGAGTCAGTCGCCTAGGGTTCCAAAGAAGAGGAGAAGGAGCTTAACCCTAGCGAGTCAGATCTCAAACGCAGCGGAGCCTCAAGATCAGTGCTAAACCTCGCTCTGATACCAATTGTTGGGATCTCTATCGACTCGAGTTCGCTTCAATTGTTCTTAAACGAGTTCGAAAAACCTTTGAAAAACATTGAATAAACAAACAGAAGGGACACATAGTTGTTTACGCAGTTCGGACTAAGTCCTACGTCTGCGGAGCCTCAAGAGGGGAGACTCACCCAATCCACTAGGCATCGAAGGCCATAAGAGCAAGTACAGTTACAAGCAAGCACACACACAAGTGGCAAAAGCCAGGAACAAGAGAAGAAGAAAGAGATAAGCACAAAGCTACAAGAACAGAGACAAACAGAGCTGGCAAGCTCACAAGAACCCAGTCACACAGACCCGAACTCCCTCGTCTCACTCTAGTTCTTCATCCTTTTCTTTTTCTCTCTTGATCTCGTCATGAATCCATAAGGGCGAAGGAGTCGAAGAGAAGTAGCTCGAGAGAGCCAAACCCTAGAAACCAGAGCGCCGCGGAGAAGTGAGCAAGATGCTCTCGAGGGTTGCAAACATTCCCTTTTATATGAAACCCTAGAGCCAAGACGACGTCGTCTCCATTAATGAACCCAAGACCATGGATCAGAAGTGGAGAGGCCCAAGATCGGAAATAGGCCCAACAAGTCGTCAGTTGAGCTCACGGAATAAGTCACACAAGGAACCGGCCCAATACATAACACAACAACAATGGCATGAGCCAAGCATGACCAAAGGATGGTCAAGTGGCTCAGGCCATGGGTCATGGTCCAAAGAGGGTGGTTCAATGGCATCTCAAGCGTGAGCCATGATCCCTGTCCTAGGTTCTACCTACTTGTGTGTGTTAGCATTGCACTATAATGTTCAAATGTTTACATATTACAACATAGGATTATTAACATTACAAATGCCCTCCTAATCCTTGGTTGTAATAATGCCTAAGCCGCCAGTAGTGGATTGATAGTATCATTGTCTCCTGTCCATCGTCGGCTCATGAGCTCAGGAGCTCAAGTTGTGTCCCAAATGTGCAGGAAATCCCTGCAGAAATGGAACTTGTCAGCTGTCACTCTCTTGGTCCCAAAGTCAGCTGGATTTTCTTCTCCCTTTACTTTTGACCTCAAGTGATTTCTCTTCAATCAGAACTCTAATGAAAGGATGCCTTACATCAATGTGCTTGGACCTTTCATGGAACTTAGGGTCTTTGCACAGATATAAAGCACTTTGGATGTCCATGTAAAGCACTGGTGTCATAGGTACAGGTTGGATTTCTTTCAAAATTCTTGTAAGCCAGATGGCTTCCTTTGCAGCTTCAGTGGCAGCAATATATTCAGCTTCTGTTGAGGAAAGAGCAACAACAGATTGTTGTTGTGCCTTCCAACAGATACAGTTGCCTGCCCAGGTGTAGCAGTATGCAGAGGTAGATTTCCTGTTGTCTTTGTTGCTTGCATAATCAGAATCACAGTAACCATGCAACTCATTTATAGAAGCATGCTCAGAATAGACAAGACAATAA
Source organism: Fallopia convolvulus (assembly GCA_964016875.1). Taxonomy (NCBI): domain Eukaryota; kingdom Viridiplantae; phylum Streptophyta; class Magnoliopsida; order Caryophyllales; family Polygonaceae; genus Fallopia; species Fallopia convolvulus. The sequence continues at coordinate 43,840,892 of OZ024729.1, forward strand.
CCCTTGGTGCCATTTAAGTATCTCAAACAAAACTTCATGGCATTCCAGTGACACTCACCAGGGTTTGACATAAACCTACTCAATACACTAATTGCAAAGGCCAGGTCAGGCCTTGTGCAAAGCATTGCATACATAACAGACCCAACAACAACATCATAAGGCACATTAGACATCTTAGCTTTCTCATCAGGTGTACTAGGACAAGACCTTTTAGACAACTCTAAATGCCCTCCTAAGGGAACAGAAGTGGGTTTAGAATCAAGCATTTTGAACCTTTCTAGAACCTTAAACAGGTAATCACTTTGAGACAACCACATTTTCTTATTTTTCCTATCTCTAGTAATTTTTATGCCAAGGATCTTTTGAGCTGTCCCTAAGTCTTTCATATCAAAGTGAAGTCTTAGGTCTCTTTTCACACCAGAAATGATAACCTTAGATGAACACATCAACAGGATATCATCAACATATAAAAGCACAAACAGGGGAGTCTTGGTCCTAATGCCTTTGAAATAGAGACATGTATCATAGCTGCTTCTTATAAAACCAAGTTTCCTCATGCACAGGTCAAACTTGATGTTCCATTGCCTAGGGGACTGCTTAAGGCCATCAATAGATTTTTTTAAGTAAGCAAACATGGTCATGTTTAGCAGAGTTCACAAATCCCTTAGGTTGTTTCATGTGAATGATCTCATTTAATTCACCATGCAAGAAGGTAGTTTTCACATCCATTTGTTCTAGTTCCCAGTTGTACACATCAGTCATAGCAAGTAAGAGTCTAAGAGTCTTATATTTAATCACAGGTGCAAAGATATCATTGTAATCTATGCCCTACTTTTGGGAGAACCCCTTAGCTACAAGCCTGGCTTTGTATCTTGGGGGATCTCCAGAGTGAGCACCATCTTTAAGTTTGTAAATCCATTTACAATCAATCAGTCTAGCATTGGCTGGCTTGGGAACAAGGACCCAAGTATTGTTAGCATACATAGACTGCATTTCTTCATTCATGGCACTTATCCAATTTTTAGCATGCATACATTTCATGGAAATCTCATAAGTGTCAGGTGTAAAAGAATTCACAACATGCTCAGAGGCAAGGCAAGCATACTCAATCAAGTTCACCTCAGACAGAAGATCAGAAAACTCAGCAAACATGATAAACCTCCTATTAGGAACCCTAGTCCTTGGCTCTCTATCTCTAGTTAGTTGGTAGTCTATCAAGTCATTGCTAGAGGGCACAGAGTTACTAATAGGTGGGTCACTTACCTCCCCACCTGATTGGTGAGGGTTCTGGTCTTCAGTACTTGTGTTTGTCACATTTTCAGTGACACTTTCATCTTCACCTTGCTCTGGATGGTCATTAGCTCCATGACCATCATGGTCATCTTCATTTAGCTCCACTTGAGCCCCTTGGTCATATTCATTTTCTTCTTCAGAAGTTGCTTCATGTGGCAGGAAGAACCTGTTCATTTCTGCTTTAGTGCTGGTACCTGCACACTCAGTGGATGAGTTAGCTTTGTCCTTAAAATGAAACTCTGACTCATTAAAGGTCACACTCCTGGATGTAAACACTTTGTAGCCATGAGGCTGACAAAGTAACAGTTTGTAACCCTTAACACCTTCAGGATAGCCTAACATAACACATTTTTGAGCTCTTGGTTGCAACTTGCCTTGAGATACATGAGCATAGGTTGTGCAACCAAATGCTTTTAAATGTAACAGATTACGTTTCTTGCCAGTCCACATCTCATATGGTGTCTTAAAGTCAACCACAGAGGATGGAGACCTGTTAATGAGATAGCAGGCAGTTGTGACTGCCTCACCCCAGAGTGAAGGTTTCATTCCAGCACCAATGAGCAAGCACCTTGCTTTTTCAAGCAAGGTTCTGTTCATTCTCTCAGCAGTGCCATTCTGCTGAGGTGTGCCTGGAACTGTCAGATGTCTTTTAATACCATTAGCACTACAGAAAGAATCAAACACATGATTGCAAAATTCAAGCCCATTATGAGTCTTAAGACACTTAAGTTTCAAGTTTGTTTCATTTTCAACAGAAAGTTTCCAGGTTTTAAAAGCATCAAAGGCCTCATCTTTAGTTCTTAACAAGCATATCCAAACTTTCCTAGAGAAGTGATCAATTAAAGACATGAAATATCTCCTACCACCAACAGTATCAACTTGGGCAGGGCCCCACAGATCAGAATGAACATATTTCAAGAGGGGATTTAGCAACATATGCAGACTTGTTAAAACTATGCCTAGCTTTCTTACCTAGAACACAAACTTCACAGAAGCTCAAATCAATATGTTTTTTGTCAATTAAACCAGTCTTAAACAAATAATTTAAGTCTTTCATGCCAATATGACCAAGTTTAACATGCCAGAGTTTGGTGAGATCAGGTGTCATAACATTACAAATTTTAGACAAATTAAGTTCAGGAGAAGCAATAACTTTGTATAACCCTCCCACTTTAACCCCTTTCACAAGGGTAGTCCCATTCCTAATGACTTCCCTTATACCTGAATGAGTAATGATATGACAACCCAAATCATCAAACACAGACTCAGACATGAGGTTCCTCCTCAGGTCAGGTACCCACCTAACCTTCTGGAGTACTCTAATTTTTCCATCAAACATCCTAAGAGGGATATTACCAATAATACCCCTGATAGGCAGTGCAGTGTGGTCACCAAGTAAGACCTCACCACCATCAAACTCATGCAAGGAATCAAACAAGGATTTATCAAAGGAAGCATGCAGGGTGCAACCAGAATCAAGAATCCAGGCATGTTTGTCAACAGAGTTAGAAGACACAAGCAATTCATAAGGATATTCAGACCTAGACTCAAACAAAGCAACATAATCATGAGAGGATTTCTGGTTTTCTTCCTTCTGTTTCTTCTTACAGTCTTTAATGAAATGATTAGTACCACCACAGTAATAATATTTTCTCTTATCCTTTTTCTCATTATCATGCTTGTCATTCCTTTTGTTCTGTTTCTTTTTGTTATTGTTGCCCTTTTTACCCTTAATCATGAGAACCTCGGTTTTAGACTCAGTTTTCTTTTCACCTTTAATTTTGAAGACTTTCAAGGTTTCATACTTCTCAAGAATAGTATCAATGATTTTGGCCTTAGTCAGGCCTCCACAGAAATGAATAACATCCTTAATGGTATCAAACTGAGGAGAGGGTAGAGAATTGAGCAACAAAACTACTTGGTGGGAATCCTTAATCTTGTCATTGCCCCTTTCAAGTTCTTGAGTCATCCTCAAGAACTTGTCCAGGTTCTCATTGAGTGACAGATTAAGGTCCATCTTAAAAGTGAAAGTTCTAATGAGAAGGGAGACAAGACAGGCCTCAGTTTTGACCAGATAAAGGTCTTCCAAGGCCTTCTAGAGAGATTTAGCATTAGTGAAACTTACCACCTGACGAGCCACGTCGTCAGTTAATCTCACCATAATCTCAGAGTGTGCAATTTCATCCATTTCTGCCTTTTCCTCTGCTTTTGCTCCAGCAGTGAAGTCTCCTTTAATCGCCTTCCAACATTTTTCTTTGATGAGCACAGCTTTCATCTTAACTTGCCACATAGCAAAGTCAGATATGCCATCAAACAGCTTAATCCTGCTAGAGTTTTCTGCCATCACAAAGACAAAGCAACAATACACAGGATAGATGAACAATAGGCTTCACACCCAACAAAGAGTTGTTGGATGTAAGGTACACAGACACTCTTTTGTAAGAGCTTGAGTGTACAATCCGAGAAAGGGATTACACCAGTATAACTATTACTCTGGTTTCTTCGGATTGCCCTAGGACCTTGAGCCGAACTCAAGAGTCCTGGTTATCAACATGCAAGGAAGTCAAAGGATTAAACCTCAGAGATGGTAAACACACAGATCCAGACCGTGAGAAACTAGATCTCAGATCTGGACACTAACATTGAACCCTTTTGCAAGGGAGAGTGTATGAACCGAGAAAGGGATTACACCGGCACAACCGTTACCCTGGTTTCTCCGGTTCACCTCGAATCAAAGGGCCAAACTCTAAGAAGCAGTTTCTGTAGCGTTTTTCAAAAGGTTATAAGTCAAACGTTTAAAGGTTTTTGAACAAGAGCAAGCAGGAGTTAAGAAGATCCAGGTAAAAACAAGAGATCTAGACCAAGGGAAATCACTCTCCAACCTCAAAGCTCATGGATCTGGCAAGAGATACAGAGTCAGTCGCCTAGGGTTCCAGAGAAGAGGAGAAGGAGCTTAACCCTAGCGAGTCAGATCTCAAACGCAGCGGAGCCTCAAGATCAGTGTTAAACCTCGCTCTGATACCAATTGTTGGGATCTCTATCGACTCGAGTTTGCTTCAATTGTTCTTAAACGAGTTCGAAAAACCTTTGAAAAACATTGAATAAACAAACAGAAGGGACACACAGTTGTTTACGCAGTTTGGACTAAGTCCTACGTCTGCGGAGCCTCAAGAGGGGAGACTCACCCAATCCACTAGGCATCGAAGGCCATAAGAGCAAGTACAGTTACAAGCAAGCACACACAGAAGTGGCAAAAGCCAGGAACAAGAGAAGAGGAAAGAGATAAGCACAAAGCTACAAGAACAGAGACAAACAGAGCTGGCAAGCTCACAAGAACCCAATCACACAGACCCGAACTCCCTCGTCTCACTCTAGTTCTTCTTCCTTTTCTTTTTCTCTCTTGATCTCGTCACGAATCCATAAGGGCGAAGGAGTCGAAGAGAAGTAGCTCGAGAGAGCCAAACCCTAGAAACCAGAGCGTCGCGGAGAAGTGAGCAAGATGCTCTCGAGGGTTGCAAACATTCCCTTTTATATGAAACCCTAGAGCCAAGACGACGTCGTCTCCATAAATGAACCCAAGACCATGGATCAGAAGTGGAGAGGCCCAAGATCGGAAATAGGCCCAACAAGTCGTCAGTTGAGCTCACGGAATAAGTCACACAAGGAACCGGCCCAATACATAACACAACAACAATGGCATGAGCCAAGCTTGACCAAAGGATGGTCAAGTGGCTCAGGCCATGGGTCATGGTCCAAAGAGGGTGGTTCGATGGCATCTCAAGCGTGAGCCATGATCCCTGTCCTAGGTTCTACCTACTTGTGTGTGTTAGCATTGCACTATAATGTTCAAATGTTTACATATTACAACATAGGATTATTAACATTACAAATGCCCTCCTAATCCTTGGTTGTAATAATGCCTAAGCCGCCAGTAGTGGATTGATAGTATCATTGTCTCCTGTCCATCGTCGGCTCATGAGCTCAGGAGCTCAAGTTGTGTCCCAAATGTGCAGGAAATCCCTGCAGAAATGGAACTTGTCAGCTGTCACTCTCTTGGTCCCAAAGTCAGCTGGATTTTCTTCTCCCTTTACTTTTGACCTCAAGTGATTTCTCTTCAATCAGAACTCTAATGAAAGGATGCCTTACATCAATGTGCTTGGATCTTTCATGGAACTTAGGGTCTTTGCACAGATATAAAGCACTTTGGATGTCCATGTAAAGCACTGGTGTCATAGGTACAGGTTGGATTTCTTTCAAAATTCCTGTAAGCCAGATGGCTTCCTTTGCAGCTTCAGTGGCAACAATATATTCAGCTTCTATTGAGGAAAGAGCAACAACAGATTGTTGTTGTGCCTTCCAACAGATACAGTTTCCTGCCCAGGTGTAGCAGTATGCAGAGGTAGATTTCCTGTTGTCTTTGTTGCTTGCATAATCAGAATCACAGTAACCATGCAACTCATTAGTAGAAGCATGCTCAGAATAGACAAGACAATAACCCTTGGTGCCATTTAAGTATCTCAAACAAAACTTCATGGCATTCCAGTGACACTCACCAGGGTTTGACATAAACCTACTCAATACACTAATTGCAAAGGCCAGGTCAGGCCTTGTGCAAAGCATTGCATACATAACAGACCCAACAACAACATCATAAGGCACATTAGACATCTTAGCTTTCTCATCAGGTGTACTAGGACAAGACCTTTTAGACAACTCTAAATGCCCTCCTAAGGGAACAGAAGTGGGTTTAGAATCAAGCATTTTGAACCTTTCTAGAACCTTAAACAGGTAATCACTTTGAGACAACCACATTTTCTTATTTTTCCTATCTCTAGTAATTTTTATGCCAAGGATCTTTTGAGCTGTCCCTAAGTCTTTCATATCAAAGTGAAGTCTTAGGTCTCTTTTCACACCAGAAATGATAACCTTAGATGAACACATCAACAGGATATCATCAACATATAAAAGCACAAACAGGGGAGTCTTGGTCCTAATGCCTTTGAAATAGAGACATGTATCATAGCTGCTTCTTATAAAACCAAGTTTCCTCATGCACAGGTCAAACTTGATGTTCCATTGCCTAGGGGACTGCTTAAGGCCATCAATAGATTTTTTTAAGTAAGCAAACATGGTCATGTTTAGCAGAGTTCACAAATCCCTTAGGTTGTTTCATGTGAATGATCTCATTTAATTCACCATGCAAGAAGGTAGTTTTCACATCCATTTGTTCTAGTTCCCAGTTGTACACATCAGTCATAGCAAGTAAGAGTCTAAGAGTCTTATATTTAATCACAGGTGCAAAGATATCATTGTAATCTATGCCCTACTTTTGGGAGAACCCCTTAGCTACAAGCCTGGCTTTGTATCTTGGGGGATCTCCAGAGTGAGCACCATCTTTAAGTTTGTAAATCCATTTACAATCAATCAGTCTAGCATTGGCTGGCTTGGGAACAAGGACCCAAGTATTGTTAGCATACATAGACTGCATTTCTTCATTCATGGCACTTATCCAATTTTTAGCATGCATACATTTCATGGAAATCTCATAAGTGTCATGTGTAAAAGAATTCACAACATGCTCAGAGGCAAGGCAAGCATACTCAATCAAGTTCACCTCAGACAGAAGATCAGAAAACTCAGCAAACATGATAAACCTCCTATTAGGAACCCTAGTCCTTGGCTCTCTATCTCTAGTTAGTTGGTAGTCTATCAAGTCATTGCTAGAGGGCACAGAGTTACTAATAGGTGGGTCACTTACCTCCCCACCTGATTGGTGAGGGTTCTGGTCTTCAGTACTTGTGTTTGTCACATTTTCAGTGACACTTTCATCTTCACCTTGCTCTGGATGGTCATTAGCTCCATGACCATCATGGTCATCTTCATTTAGCTCCACTTGAGCCCCTTGGTCATATTCATTTTCTTCTTCAGAAGTTGCTTCATGTGGCAGGAAGAACCTGTTCATTTCTGCTTTAGTGCTGGTACCTGCACACTCAGTGGATGAGTTAGCTTTGTCCTTAAAATGAAACTCTGACTCATTAAAGGTCACACTCCTGGATGTAAACACTTTGTAGCCATGAGGCTGACAAAGTAACAGTTTGTAACCCTTAACACCTTCAGGATAGCCTAACATAACACATTTTTGAGCTCTTGGTTGCAACTTGCCTTGAGATACATGAGCATAGGTTGTGCAACCAAATGCTTTTAAATGTAACAGATTACGTTTCTTGCCAGTCCACATCTCATATGGTGTCTTAAAGTCAACCACAGAGGATGGAGACCTGTTAATGAGATAGCAGGCAGTTGTGACTGCCTCACCCCAGAGTGAAGGTTTCATTCCAGCACCAATGAGCAAGCACCTTGCTTTTTCAAGCAAGGTTCTGTTCATTCTCTCAGCAGTGCCATTCTGCTGAGGTGTGCCTGGAACTGTCAGATGTCTTTTAATACCATTAGCACTACAGAAAGAATCAAACACATGATTGCAAAATTCAAGCCCATTATGAGTCTTAAGACACTTAAGTTTCAAGTTTGTTTCATTTTCAACAGAAAGTTTCCAGGTTTTAAAAGCATCAAAGGCCTCATCTTTAGTTCTTAACAAGCATATCCAAACTTTCCTAGAGAAGTGATCAATTAAAGACATGAAATATCTCCTACCACCAACAGTATCAACTTGGGCAGGGCCCCACAGATCAGAATGAACATATTTCAAGAGGGGATTTAGCAACATATGCAGACTTGTTAAAACTATGCCTAGCTTTCTTACCTAGAACACAAACTTCACAGAAGCTCAAATCAATATGTTTTTTGTCAATTAAACCAGTCTTAAACAAATAATTTAAGCCGTTCATGCCAATATGACCAAGTTTAACATGCCAGAGTTTGGTGAGATCAGGTGTCATAACATTACAAATTTTAGAGAAATTAAGTTCAGGAGAAGCAATAACTTTGTATAACCCTCCCACTTTAACCCCTTTCACAAGGGTAGTCCCATTCCTAATGACTTCCCTTATACCTGAATGAGTAGTGATATGACAACCCAAATCATCAAACACAGACTCAGACATGAGGTTCCTCCTCAGGTCAGGTACCCACCTAACCTTCTGGAGTACTCTAATTTTTCCATCAAACATCCTAAGAGGGATATTACCAATAATACCCCTGATAGGCAGTGCAGTGTGGTCACCAAGTAAGACCTCACCACCATCAAACTCATGCAAGGAATCAAACAAGGATTTATCAAAGGAAGCATGCAGGGTGCAACCAGAATCAAGAATCCAGGCATGTTTGTCAACAGAGTTAGAAGACACAAGCAATTCATAAGGATATTCAGACCTAGACTCAAACAAAGCAACATAATCATGAGAGGATTTCTGGTTTTCTTCCTTCTGTTTCTTCTTACAGTCTTTAATGAAATGATTAGTACCACCACAGTAATAACATTTTCTCTTATCCTTTTTCTCATTATCATGCTTGTCATTCCTTTTGTTCTGTTTCTTTTTGTTATTGTTGCCCTTTTTACCCTTAATCATGAGAACCTCGGTTTTAGACTCAGTTTTCTTTTCACCTTTAATTTTGAAGACTTTCAAGGTTTCATTCTTCTCAAGAATAGTATCAATGATTTTGGCCTTAGTCAGGCCTCCACAGAAATGAATAACATCCTTAATGGTATCAAACTGAGGAGAGGGTAGAGAATTGAGCAACAAAACTACTTGGTGGGAATCCTTAATCTTGTCATTGCCCCTTTCAAGTTCTTGAGTCATCCTCAAGAACTTGTCCAGGTTCTCATTGAGTGACAGATTAAGGTCCATCTTAAAAGTGAAAGTTCTAATGAGAAGGGAGACAAGACAGGCCTCAGTTTTGACCAGATAAAGGTCTTCCAAGGCCTTCTAGAGAGATTTAGCATTAGTGAAACTTACCACCTGACGAGCCACGTCATCAGTTAATCTCACCATAATCTCAGAGTGTGCAATTTCATCCATTTCTGCCTTTTCCTCTGCTTTTGCTCCAGCAGTGAAGTCTCCTTTAATCGCCTTCCAACATTTTTCTTTGATGAGCACAGCTTTCATCTTAACTTGCCACATAGCAAAGTCAGATATGCCATCAAACAGCTTAATCCTGCTAGAGTTTTCTGCCATCACAAAGACAAAGCAACAATACACAGGATAGATGAACAATAGGCTTCACACCCAACAAAGAGTTGTTGGATGTAAGGTACACAGACACTCTTTTGTAAGAGCTTGAGTGTACAATCCGAGAAAGGGATTACACCAGTATAACTATTACTCTGGTTTCTTCGGATTGCCCTAGGACCTTGAGCCGAACTCAAGAGTCCTGGTTATCAACATGCAAGGAAGTCAAAGGATTAAACCTCAGAGATGGTAAACACACAGATCCAGACCGTGAGAAACTAGATCTCAGATCTGGACACTAACATTGAACCCTTTTGCAAGGGAGAGTGTATGAACCGAGAAAGGGATTACACCGGCACAACCGTTACCCTGGTTTCTCCGGTTCACCTCGAATCAAAGGGCCAAACTCTAAGAAGCAGTTTCTGTAGCGTTTTTCAAAAGGTTATAAGTCAAACGTTTAAAGGTTTTTGAACAAGAGCAAGCAGGAGTTAAGAAGATCCAGGTAAAAACAAGAGATCTAGACCAAGGGAAATCACTCTCCAACCTCAAAGCTCATGGATCTGGCAAGAGATACAGAGTCAGTCGCCTAGGGTTCCAGAGAAGAGGAGAAGGAGCTTAACCCTAGCGAGTCAGATCTCAAACGCAGCGGAGCCTCAAGATCAGTGTTAAACCTCGCTCTGATACCAATTGTTGGGATCTCTATCGACTCGAGTTTGCTTCAATTGTTCTTAAACGAGTTCGAAAAACCTTTGAAAAACATTGAATAAACAAACAGAAGGGACACACAGTTGTTTACGCAGTTTGGACTAAGTCCTACGTCTGCGGAGCCTCAAGAGGGGAGACTCACCCAATCCACTAGGCATCGAAGGCCATAAGAGCAAGTACAGTTACAAGCAAGCACACACAGAAGTGGCAAAAGCCAGGAACAAGAGAAGAGGAAAGAGATAAGCACAAAGCTACAAGAACAGAGACAAACAGAGCTGGCAAGCTCACAAGAACCCAATCACACAGACCCGAACTCCCTCGTCTCACTCTAGTTCTTCTTCCTTTTCTTTTTCTCTCTTGATCTCGTCACGAATCCATAAGGGCGAAGGAGTCGAAGAGAAGTAGCTCGAGAGAGCCAAACCCTAGAAACCAGAGCGTCGCGGAGAAGTGAGCAAGATGCTCTCGAGGGTTGCAAACATTCCCTTTTATATGAAACCCTAGAGCCAAGACGACGTCGTCTCCATAAATGAACCCAAGACCATGGATCAGAAGTGGAGAGGCCCAAGATCGGAAATAGGCCCAACAAGTCGTCAGTTGAGCTCACGGAATAAGTCACACAAGGAACCGGCCCAATACATAACACAACAACAATGGCATGAGCCAAGCTTGACCAAAGGATGGTCAAGTGGCTCAGGCCATGGGTCATGGTCCAAAGAGGGTGGTTCGATGGCATCTCAAGCGTGAGCCATGATCCCTGTCCTAGGTTCTACCTACTTGTGTGTGTTAGCATTGCACTATAATGTTCAAATGTTTACATATTACAACATAGGATTATTAACATTACAAATGCCCTCCTAATCCTTGGTTGTAATAATGCCTAAGCCGCCAGTAGTGGATTGATAGTATCATTGTCTCCTGTCCATCGTCGGCTCATGAGCTCAGGAGCTCAAGTTGTGTCCCAAATGTGCAGGAAATCCCTGCAGAAATGGAACTTGTCAGCTGTCACTCTCTTGGTCCCAAAGTCAGCTGGATTTTCTTCTCCCTTTACTTTTGACCTCAAGTGATTTCTCTTCAATCAGAACTCTAATGAAAGGATGCCTTACATCAATGTGCTTGGACCTTTCATGGAACTTAGGGTCTTTGCACAGATATAAAGCACTTTGGATGTCCATGTAAAGCACTGGTGTCATAGGTACAGGTTGGATTTCTTTCAAAATTCCTGTAAGCCAGATGGCTTCCTTTGCAGCTTCAGTGGCAACAATATATTCAGCTTCTATTGAGGAAAGAGCAACAACAGATTGTTGTTGTGCCTTCCAACAGATACAGTTTCCTGCCCAGGTGTAGCAGTATGCAGAGGTAGATTTCCTGTTGTCTTTGTTGCTTGCATAATCAGAATCACAGTAACCATGCAACTCATTAGTAGAAGCATGCTCAGAATAGACAAGACAATAACCCTTGGTGCCATTTAAGTATCTCAAACAAAACTTCATGGCATTCCAGTGACACTCACCAGGGTTTGACATAAACCTACTCAATACACTAATTGCAAAGGCCAGGTCAGGCCTTGTGCAAAGCATTGCATACATAACAGACCCAACAACAACATCATAAGGCACATTAGACATCTTAGCTTTCTCATCAGGTGTACTAGGACAAGACCTTTTAGACAACTCTAAATGCCCTCCTAAGGGAACAGAAGTGGGTTTAGAATCAAGCATTTTGAACCTTTCTAGAACCTTAAACAGGTAATCACTTTGAGACAACCACATTTTCTTATTTTTCCTATCTCTAGTAATTTTTATGCCAAGGATCTTTTGAGCTGCCCCTAAGTCTTTCATATCAAAGTGAAGTCTTAGGTCTCTTTTCACACCAGAAATGATAACCTTAGATGAACACATCAACAGGATATCATCAACATATAAAAGCACAAACAGGGGAGTCTTGGTCCTAATGCCTTTGAAATAGAGACATGTATCATAGCTGCTTCTTATAAAACCAAGTTTCCTCATGCACAGGTCAAACTTGATGTTCCATTGCCTATGGGACTACTTAAGGCCATCAATAGATTTTTTTTAAGTAAGCAAACATGGTCAGGTTTAGCAGAGTTCACAAATCCCTTAGGTTGTTTCATGTGAATGATCTCATTTAATTCACCATGCAAGAAGGCAGTTTTCACATCCATTTGTTCTAGTTCCCAGTTGTACACATCAGTCATAGCAAGTAAGAGTCTAAGAGTCTTATATTTAATCACAGGTGCAAAGATATCATTGTAATCTATGCCCTACTTTTGGGAGAACCCCTTAGCTACAAGCCTGGCTTTGTATCTTGGGGGATCTCCAGAGTGAGCACCATCTTTAAGTTTGTAAATCCATTTACAATCAATCAGTCTAGCATTGGCTGGCTTGGGAACAAGGACCCAAGTATTGTTAGCATACATAGACTGCATTTCTTCATTCATGGCACTTATCCAATTTTTAGCATGCATACATTTCATGGAAATCTCATAAGTGTCAGGTGTAAAAGAATTCACAACATGCTCAGAGGCAAGGCAAGCATACTCAATCAAGTTCACCTCAGACAGAAGATCAGAAAACTCAGCAAACATGATAAACCTCCTATTAGGAACCCTAGTCCTTGGCTCTCTATCTCTAGTTAGTTGGTAGTCTATCAAGTCATTGCTAGAGGGCACAGAGTTACTAATAGGTGGGTCACTTACCTCCCCACCTGATTGGTGAGGGTTCTGGTCTTCAGTACTTGTGTTTGTCACATTTTCAGTGACACTTTCATCTTCACCTTGCTCTGGATGGTCATTAGCTCCATGACCATCATGGTCATCTTCATTTAGCTCCACTTGAGCCCCTTGGTCATATTCATTTTCTTCTTCAGAAGTTGCTTCATGTGGCAGGAAGAACCTGTTCATTTCTGCTTTAGTGCTGGTACCTGCACACTCAGTGGATGAGTTAGCTTTGTCCTTAAAATGAAACTCTGACTCATTAAAGGTCACACTCCTGGATGTAAACACTTTGTAGCCATGAGGCTGACAAAGTAACAGTTTGTAACCCTTAACACCTTCAGGATAGCCTAACATAACACATTTTTGAGCTCTTGGTTGCAACTTGCCTTGAGATACATGAGCATAGGCTGTGCAACCAAATGCTTTTAAATGTGACAGATTACGTTTCTTGCCAGTCCACATCTCATATGGTGTCTTAAAGTCAACCACAGAGGATGGAGACCTGTTAATGAGATAGCAGGCAGTTGTGACTGCCTCACCCCAGAGTGAAGGTTTCATTCCAGCACCAATGAGCAAGCACCTTGCTTTTTCAAGCAAGGTTCTGTTCATTCTCTCAGCAGTGCCATTCTGCTGAGGTGTGCCTGGAACTATCAGATGTCTTTTAATACCATTAGCACTACAGAAAGAATCAAAAACATGATTGCAAAATTCAAGGCCATTATCAGTCTTAAGACACTTAAGCTTCAAGTTTGTTTCATTTTCAACAGAAAGTTTCCAGGTTTTAAAAGCATCAAAGGCCTCATCTTTAGTTCTTAACAAGCATATCCAAACTTTCCTAGAGAAGTGATCAATTAAAGACATGAAATATCTCCTACCACCAACATTATCAACTTGGGCAGGGCCCCACAGATCAGAATGAACATATTTCAAGAGGGGATTTAGCAACATATGCAGACTTGTTAAAACTATGCCTAGCTTTCTTACCTAGAACACAAACTTCACAGAAGCTCAAATCAATAGGTTTTTTTGTCAATTAAACCAGTCTTAAACAAAAAATTTAAGCCTTTCATGCCAATATGACCAAGTTTAACATGCCAGAGTTTGGTGAGATCATGTGTCATAACATTACAAATTTCAGAGAAATTAAGTTCAGGAGAAGCAATAACTTTGTATAACCCTCCCACTTTAACCCCTTTCACAAGGGTAGTCCCATTCCTAATGACTTCCCTTATACCTGAATGAGTAGTGATATGACAACCCAAATCATCAAACACAGACTCAGACATGAGGTTCCTCCTCAGGTCAGGTACCCACCTAACCTTCTGGAGTACTCTAATTTTTCCATCAAACATCCTAAGAGGGATATTACCAATAATACCCCTGATAGGCAGTGCAGTGTGGTCACCAAGTAAGACCTCACCACCATCAAACTCATGCAAGGAATCAAACAAGGATTTATCAAAGGAAGCATGCAGGGTGCAACCAGAATCAAGAATCCAGGCATGTTTGTCAACAGAGTTAGAACACACAAGCAATTCATAAGGATATTCAGACCTAGACTCAAACAAAGCAACATAATCATGAGAGGATTTCTGGTTTTCTTCCTTCTGTTTCTTCTTACAGTCTTTAATGAAATGATTAGTACCACCACAGTAATAATATTTTCTCTTATCCTTTTTCTCATTATCATGCTTGTCATTCCTTTTGTTCTGTTTGTTTTTGTTATTGTTGCCCTTTTTACCCTTAATCATGAGAACCTCGGTTTTAGACTCAGTTTTCTTTTCACCTTTAATTTTGAAGACTTTCAAGGTTTCATACTTCTCAAGAATAGTATCAATGATTTTGGCCTTAGTCAGGCCTCCACAGAAATGAATAACATCCTTAATGGTATCAAACTGAGGAGAGGGTAGAGAATTGAGCAACAAAACTACTTGGTGGGAATCCTTAATCTTGTCATTGCCCCTTTCAAGTTCTTGAGTCATCCTCAAGAACTTGTCCAGGTTCTCATTGAGTGACAGATTAAGGTCCATCTTAAAAGTGAAAGTTCTAATGAGAAGGGAGACAAGACAGGCCTCAGTTTTGACCAGATAAAGGTCTTCCAAGGCCTTCTAGAGAGATATAGCATTAGTGAAACTTACCACCTGACGAGCCACGTCGTCAGTTAATCTCACCATAATCTCAGAGTGTGCAATTTCATCCATTTCTGCCTTTTCCTCTGCTTTTGCTCCAGCAGTGAAGTCTCCTTTAATCGCCTTCCAACATTTTTCTTTGATGAGCACAGCTTTCATCTTAACTTGCCACATAGCAAAGTCAGATATGCCATCAAACAGCTTAATCCTGCTAGAGTTTTCTGCCATCACAAAGACAAAGCAACAATACACAGGATAGATGAACAATAGGCTTCACACCCAACAAAGAGTTGTTGGATGTAAGGTACACAAACACTCTTTTGTAAGAGCTTGAGTGTACAATCCGAGAAAGGGATTACACCAGTATAACTGTTACTCTGGTTTCTCCGGATTGCCCTAGGACCTTGAGCCGAACTCAAGAGTCCTGGTTATCAACATGCAAGGAAATCAAAGGATTAAACCTCAGAGATGGTAAACACACAGATCCAGACCGTGAGAAACTAGATCTCAGATCTGGACACTAACATAGAACCCTTTTGCAAGGGAGAGTGTATGAACCGAGAAAGGGATTACACCGGCACAACCGTTACCCTGGTTTCTCCGATTCACCTCGAATCAAAAGGCCAAACCCTAAGAAGCAGTTTCTGTAGCGTTTTTCAAAAGGTTATAAGTCAAACGTTTGAAGGTTTTTGAACAAGAGCAAGCAGGAGTTAAGAAGATCCAGGTAAAAACAAGAGATCTAGACCAAGGGAAATCACTCTCCAACCTCAAAGCTCATGGATCTGGCAAGAGAAACAGAGTCAGTCGCCTAGGGTTCCAGAGAAGAGGAGAAGGAGCTTAACCCTAGCGAGTCAGATCTCAAACGCAGCGGAGCCTCAAGATCAGTGTTAAACCTCGCTCTGATACCAATTGTTGGGATCTCTATCGACTCGAGTTCGCTTCAATTGTTCTTAAACGAGTTCGAAAAACCTTTGAAAAACATTGAATAAACAAACAGAAGGGACACACAGTTGTTTACGCAGTTCGGACTAAGTCCTACGTCTGCGGAGCCTCAAGAGGGGAGACTCACCCAATCCACTAGGCATCGAAGGCCATAAGAGCAAGTACAGTTACAAGCAAGCACACACACAAGTGGCAAAAGCCAGGAACAAGAGAAGAAGAAAGAGATAAGCACAAAGCTACAAGAACAGAGACAAACAGAGCTGGCAAGCTCACAAGAACCCAGTCACACAGACACGAACTCCCTCGTCTCACTCTAGTTCTTCTTCCTTTTCTTTTTCTCTCTTGATCTCGTCATGAATCCATAAGAGTCGAAGAGAAGTAGCTCGAGAGAGCCAAACCCTAGAAACCAGAGCGTCGCGGAGAAGTGAGCAAGATGCTCTCGAGGGTTCCAAACATTCCCTTTTATATGAAACCCTAGAGCCAAGACGACGTCGTCTCCATTAATGAACCCAAGAGCATGGATCAGAAGTGGAGAGGCCCAAGATCGGAAATAGGCCCAACAAGTCGTCAGTTGAGCTCACGAAATAAGTCACACAAGGAACCGGCCCAATACATAACACAACAACAATGGCATGAGCCAAGCTTGACCAAAGGATGGTCAAGTGGCTCAGACCATGGGTCATTGTCCAAAGAGGGTGGTTCGATGGCATCTCAAGCGTGAGCCATGATCCTTGTCCTAGGTTCTACCTACTTGTGTGTGTTAGCATTGCACTATAATGTTCAAAT
Source organism: Fallopia convolvulus (assembly GCA_964016875.1). Taxonomy (NCBI): domain Eukaryota; kingdom Viridiplantae; phylum Streptophyta; class Magnoliopsida; order Caryophyllales; family Polygonaceae; genus Fallopia; species Fallopia convolvulus. Next base: position 43,857,607 of record OZ024729.1, read on the forward strand.
GTTTACATATTACAACATAGGATTATTAACATTACAAAAACAAATCCATTCTTTAATTTGTAAGGAAAACACATTAGTAGAGTGGCTTTAGGTTTCTTTTTCCATGTATGAGATCATGGGTTCAAGTCACACACCTTACTTTTTGCCATTCTTTCAACCTTTCTTATTAATTGCCATCTTCTTACACTTTTACAAATTTAAATTTTCCGCCAAATACATTTTTAACTTGCCAAAAATTCATTTATCAGAAATAAATTTTCTTTTTTGCAAGTTTTATCCATTTATAGCGGATTTAAATTAAGTGTAACTCTTTTCACTTATTACTAAGTCGAAAGAATTAAAGTAATATCTCTTTATTAAAAAGAGCGGATATTACAAAATCCAAATTTGAGCGGGCAAAAAGTTTAAATGTTCAATTGACATGTTTAAATATGCCTATTTGTCATTGTTGCATTTTATAGGCTGAATGGCTGAAAACCACCCGCATAATATGCGATATTTCACTAAACCACCCTTTTATTGCGAAATTATGGAACCACCCATATTATGGGCTCCGTTAATTTTTAACCACCCATGACCTCTTCTTCGTTAGATTTCGTCAAAAATCATGGCATGGCATTTCTTTTTATTTCTTTTTTCTAATCCTTGCCATATTGGATTGTCTTCTACAACAAAAGACTAAAGTCGTCCCATCCTTTCAACAATGGTCAATGAAAAATCCTAGATCTGATTCAATTCGTCTCCACCCTTTCAACAATGGCCGATGAAAAATCCTAGACCTGATTCAATTCGTCTCCAGCAACAGAATAAAGTAGTCTCTATCCTCATTCAATTCGTTCACAAGGAAAACCCTAGATTCGTTCCTGGTTACAGTCTTTGACTTCCCAATCCTAATCACCAAATCGAAGCCTCTCACCCGCAGATTCTTCTTGAGATTCGCCACGACTTCGACTAGGAACAAGGCCTAATTGGTGGTGAACGCGGATGTCGCTCCTGGACCAGATGATGGTGGATCGATGAATTGTTGTGCCATTGGAGGGGTCGGAGGGGTGACGAGGGTTCACAAAGAGGAATGGCGGAGAAGGAGGATTTCTTGGACAAGGGCTTTTGAGGGGAGAGGGTCGGTGAGGAGAGAGAGAGAGAGAGAGAGAGAGAGAGAGAGAGAGAGAGAGAGGTGGACGAGGGAGATTGACATTTGGGGGTTTGAGAACTTCAACTTTGAAGGAGTGTTGGAGAAGACTCTGGTCAGCTTTGAAGCTAGGTTGGTGAGATTTGAAGGGAGGATTGTAGAGAGGGAAAGGGAAATGGAAGTAGTGGGAGGAAGAAGGGGCTTAGCAACAATGGCGAACTAGTTCTCATTCTCTGTGTTCTGGGTTTCCCCATATACTGAGGTGGTTTTCGGCCATTACGTCTTAAATATTCTCCTATTAATTAATTTAATTTATATTTGAAAAAAAAAAGAAAAAAGAAGTTGTTTTGCCCGTTGGGCAATTTGAGAATAAGATGACACATTGTTTTATATAAATAAGCTAAAAAAAATAATTAAAAAAGTAAACAGGTGCCATGCCATAGTATCTGCAAACGGAATTGGACGACATGTGAGATAGGGTGGTTAAAATCTAACAGAGTATCAAATAAGGGTTGTTTTCCATAATTTCACAATAAAGGGGTGATTAAGTGAAATATCGCATATTATACGGGTGATTTTCAGCCATTTGGCCTGTTTTATATGCCAATTTATCTATCATTATGGTAGGGTTTTATATACTTATTTTTATTTTCGACCATATAGAAAATTTATATTCAATTGAAAAAAAAATTACAACATCACAAATATTTTTTTCGAATAAATGGGACCCGTTTTAACCTTTCAATAATAATAAGATTTTAAGTAGATTGGGAATAATGAACCGCAAATGAAATGTGAAAAATTAAATTACAAATACAGATTAGTCAAATTTTTGAGCGGTATTAAATTTAGGCACTTTATCTAACGTGATATCTCAAATTACAGATTTTCATCAACAATCAGAGTGGCGCAGCGGAAGCCTGGTGGGCCCATAACCCACAGGTCCCAGGATCGAAACCTGGCTCTGATAGAGTTTTTCTGTTATTTTTTGCCAATGTTTAACACTATCATGTAGCATTAAGTGCAATGAAATATTTCACATTACTTATTCTTCTGTTCTACATCGATCTAAACAGTGATTTTATTCTCACAAACTTGTTAAGATTTTACATAAAATGTAGTAGAAGTGCAGTATAACATTGCTTTAGAGTTCAGATTATGTCCAAAAAGAAAGAAGACTACTATTGAGATGATAATAAAAGACCATCCATCCATTCCTACACAAAACACAGATGTTTCTCCTAAACCCACAATTTTGATCTTCTGCATATCAGTTCAATGCTATAAGATTTTTTTTTCCTTAAAAACAAGAACTCCAAAAACAAACATTACTCCCTTCAACTATCACACTTCTTATCTGCAAACATGAGCCAACCAATCTCTTTTTTTTTGGCTGTGCCTTAGAACATGCCCTTCGGAAGATCAAGGTTGTCGCTGCAGAAGCTCGATGGCACTACAAAGAGTTCAAGTCGGCCCGTCCACTCCTCCCCAGGCTTCAGTGTAATGGGCTTCTCCACCGCTGCCCCGTCCACACACACCATCTGCTTGTACTCATCGTCTCCAAAATCTGTCATCGTCTTTGCTTTCTTGTCCCATGGGTTCCATACCACTGCAATTGCAATTCCATCATCACAGATAGATACCAATTTCGACATTCTTAGCAAAATCCATCATTTTGTTCGCCTATTTTTTGCAGTACTACCAAGTTCAGTTTATAAGATTCTAAGGAAGTTCAGCAAACCACAGCTTGGATCCTCAGTGTTCCATCCAATCCAATGCCTAGTTTTGAAAACCTCACCAAGATTTGCACATTATAGGTACGTTTGGATTGCATTAGAATGCCTTAAATAGTGCCAGAATCAAGTTATGATTGATCAGTCTTACCCACGTCTGGCAAGCCTTCTTTGCGCATTACATATGTCCTCTTCTTTTCGTGGTCAATTATTGCCACAGCGTTTGGGCAACTCAAATAGACTCGATCAATCTGAAAATACCAAGTATTGAATGATTTTTCTGTTACCTCTTTCTTATGACATGAAAAAGCTTCATGAATTTTCCGTTACCTCAGATTCAAATGTTAAGGCATCTCCCTGCTCTGTAAACCTTTCTTTTTTGCACAAGTTGTTCAGGTAGTCAAGTGTTTCCAGCCCTTCCACCCTTACTTCACTGCAATATACAATGAAGCCTTAAGAACCCAATTGAGCACTGTAGAATTAGACAACTAGTCATAGAAAGTTTAAAAGCATCCTCAATAAATTCATAGCACAAAAAATGCTATCAAAAAACCACGGAACCCTGACCTGATATCAGAAACTGACAAGTAAGTATGGTAAGCAAATGAGAAACTAAATGGCTTCCCGTTCACATTTCTTATACGAGATATCAAAATCAAGCTTCCATCAGATGCAAGAGCAACCCTCTGGCGGAACTCAAAACTGTAGAATAAGTTCAGCAAAAATGATCAGCTTTGCAGATATACATGAACTTGACAAAAACACACAGCAAATTGTGTAATTGAGCTTACGTATGAGGCCAGCACTTGAGATCTTCGGCAGCGGGTTTGAGTATCAAGTCAATAAACGACTTGGAATGAGAATCGTTTGGGTGCAGAGGAGGAGGGTTTTCATCAATGGTCCATACCTTGTTCCTTGCGAACCCGTGTTGCTCAAGTGATCCACAGTTGCCAAACTTCATGCAAAAGGTAATTTTGATTCACGTCATCAACAAACAAAACATTTAGGTTGATACTCAAACTTAGATCATTAGAGAGAAAATCATAATCATACCTGTGGAAAGCAGATAGGTATACCACCCCTCATCGCTTTTGGGGGCCTAAAAGTGGCCTGGTCACAAGACGGGAAATTGTATCAGACTTCTTGATAATCTAGGTTGAAAAGAAATTCTAACTGTACACTAATTGGTGCAAAAAATGAAACAATCACTCAAACATCTTATCAGTAATCACTAATCACATTTCCAGCCCACTAGTAATTGGTGCTCGAAGTTCATGCTTGCAACAGTATAATCAATGGATTTAACACAAAGTCATGGCTATAAAATCAAGCAAATGAAATATTCATTACTCATCACAATGAGCATGAGAATGTAAGAGCACCACAATAAATTAAGCCAAAAACCAATAAGGTAACAAAAACCACACCTTACTGCTGGTGAAGAGGAGTTCTTCCCCTTGATCATTCTTCCATGACATAACTTGCCCGCCGTGCATACTCACCTTTATAATCCATAGATGCAATCAGAGAAAGGCATTGATCAGGCCATCAACAGCCTCAAACCAACCAAATTTACTTGTGAAAAAAAAATCAACTAGTAAAGCTATATATAATTATTATCCTCTAATCACACTAAAACAAACATAAAAAATCCAAAAAATCCAAGAAAAAGATGTTACTCTGGCTGAAGCTCCTTGAGGATTCCGAAGCACAACTTGCTGAATCCCACTCCAATCTGTTGTAACCTCAGTCGCCGCCCTATAATCCCAAACAGCTGCAGGATGCCCCATTTCAGAAAAAACCAATTTCTCACCTTCTCCCCTTCAACCCTAAACCTCAATTTCAATCTCAATCTCAATCTCAATCAGGAAGAATCTACACAAATCCCCAAACCAAGTGGGAAACCAAGATAAGAATTCATAAGTAATCTTTCACAACAACAAAAGGAGCTTTCTTGTGACAAACCTGTGACCAGATTCGCCAAATTCACCTGCCCACAGCAATTTACCCAGATCCAGAACAGCCCATACCCTAGAAAATGCTTGCCCTTATACAAATTTTTATTGTTAAAAAAAAGACACAAGTGGTAAGAAGGAAATGAAAAATAGATAAGAAAGAACTTTTGCAACAGCCCAGCCAGAAAAAGATTTGAGTGCACCGCTACCACCTGCACTTAATTCAAAAGCCTGCCCTAGAGATTGCCAAATGTTTACAATAAGACAAGCCAAAAGACAGAAGAGGGGAGCAAGTTAGCAGAATGAGAGGATCCAATACTGTGAATGGATTTGCACACGCTTCTCGCAATTTCCCAGAAGCAGCCAAGTAGGATTAAAAATGTCTAAACGCCTAATTTAGAAGGAAGAATACCCAGAAAAAAGGAGGCCTCCAAATCAAAAACCCACCTTGAAATCAGCAGAAGAAAAACTAAACCCACGAGGCCACGAGGATATTTAAAACCCTAAATTCTGTGCAGGGAAATGGACGACGAGCATCCAATGAACTTGACCCCGAAAACACCCATCAAGTGCTCTGCACAGAAAGATAAAAAGTGCACATGAAGCAAATTAATGGCTCCGCACATTGTTGTATTTAAGAGGGAAAGAGGGAGTGATCTGATTAGCAGTTAATAATATAGGATTAAGCTTATAATAACTCCAAGATTAGATTTTTCAAAGCGAATTTGAGAATTATGTGGCGGTGGTTAGATTGGGATTGTGAAGATGATGTCCTGGGATTCGAAAAACGGTCATATTATTTAAAACACAAATCTAAAGATTAAGACGTTCTGTGAAATGGGCCTTTACACAAAGCGCACCTGAAAAGATTCACCTGGAACGCTGTCGTTTTCATACGGTCCATTCCATTTTTGTATTGTGCAAATTAATAGAGCAATATTTTAGTTTTTTAGCAAAAAACCTCCCTAGTTTAATTTACGATTCCCTTAAAAAATTCAATGCTAAGGCCATGTTTGTGTTCAATTTAGGGTGAATTTCAGAAAACCACCCGCTAATTATAGAGTTGTGCACAAAACCACCCATATAAATCGAAATTCCGGCAAACCACCCATAAAAAATCTCCGTCTGTGAAAAAACACCCAGTCAGTTATCCCATTAAAATATCCCGTTAGTGAATTTTAAGTTACAAAATTACCCCTTATATTTTAACCTTTCTCCTTTATCAAACTCATTTCACCCAATTCACCTAAACAAAAAAAAATACCCAATTCACCTAAACTCATTTCACCTAACGAACAGATTGATTTCTCCAAGAGGATAATCTAGGATTTGAATAGCAGTACTTGATGTTTGGGTATTGTATTTCAGAAGTTTGTGATTAATTTATGCTACTCAATAATTATTTTCCATGATTAATACACCTTGTTCGTCGTCTACTACTTACAGGCTTCAATTTGCTAATTTCTAATCTACTCGTTGTCTACCAATTTACTAATTTGGTGTTCTATTTGCATCTACTCATGTCTCAGTTCTTAATTTGTGTTTGTTTAGGGATTTGGGGCTTTCTATTTGTATAAAGAAATTTTCACATGTCTAAGTCCAAATTGAAAACCCAGATCCCAAATTAAAAACAAAAGCTCAAATTGAAAAGTTTGGTATCGATGCCCTCTGCTCAATCTCAAATCTAACCTAGCGCCGATGATGACATCTCTCTCTACCACCGGAACTCGACCTTCCTTCCCTTGAAAATTGTCGAAGTCACCGCGTCGGCGTCGACGCCCTTTACTCGAAGAAGAAGATGAACAGTAGCTTTGGGTGTTATTCAAGTATTGTTCATATGCAAGCACATTGTTATTCAAGATGAACAGTCACCGCATCGGCGTCGACGCGCCGATGTTGTTCATATGCTAGAATAATATTATTCAAGTATTATGCCATACTAAAAAAATTACTTACATTGTTCATATACTGTTGTTCAAAATGGTAAGGTTCGTTGAATAATTGTTGTTCATAATAATCAGATTACTTGTTCATTGAATTACAAACTATTGTTCATATGCAAGCACATTGTTGTTCAAACTGACTTGTTCACTGAATAATAAATTGTTGTTCATATGCTATCACAATATTATTCAAGTATTATGTCATTGTAATAAAAATACTTACGTTATTCATATACTGTTGTTCAAACTGACTTGTTCACTAAATAATAAATTGTTGTTCATATATCAGTACAATATTGTTTGAGTATTATGCCATAGTTAAAAAAATCACTTGCGTTGTTCATATGTTGTTCAAAATGATAAGGTTCATTGAATAATGAATTGTTGTTCATATGCCAACACAATTTTGAGAGATAAGATTATCATATGTCATACCCGTTTGTTTTTGTAAGATACGGAGAAGTAGAATGATATTAATAGTTATCAAGAGACTCACAAAGAAGAAGAATGAACACGTTGATTTCACATTTATTTTTTCCATAAATAAAACTGTCAGATCCTATAATTAAGCTAATTGATTTCTCTACTTTCTTAAATCATAATTATCAATTAATTTCATCCATTTAAAAAGTCATATCTAATAGTTGAGAATCCTTCTAAATATTTACAACAAGAGCCCTTCTCACCTGATCTCAATCCGTAACTCTATGGGATTCAAACCGGGGTGGGCGTTAATAGGGTAAGAATTGAAAGAAAAAACTTCTACTCCAATAAATTGAAAGACGCTAATTAGTACTTCTTCTGTTACACAATAAATGTCATTTTAGACAATTTCATACTTTTTAAGAAAAAATAGTAAATAGAAATATATGTCTCTATTTATTATTCTTTTTTTATTTCATTTTCAAATATCATTACTAACAATTCTTCTCTTATTTATTAAAAATAACAATAACAATAATTATATAAAAAACGTAAAATAACAATAATTATATAACGAAGGAAGTATATCCCACTCATACACAATTCAAGAATCTCATATATTGCTCAATTTTATATTCAGCACATGATGGTGTTTGTTCTTGTCTCAAATCTAAATCCGAGTATATGTGTACATGATTCAATGCACAAGTTCAAATCCTCTGTCTATTCTTAAATTATCACAATAAGGGAAAAGAAATGCTAATAAAAATTCTGCATGAAGTACAAGCCAAGTACTAACAATTTTGAACCATTTCTACCTCAAATTTGTTCATCTCCAGATCACCAATTCACACACTTTTAACGTGACAAATGTTTAATGTTATCTGTTTGGATCCAAAAATAATGCATTAAATTACATTACCTTACATTAATCTTGAATTTAATATAACATAATACAATTCAATGCATTATCTCGGAAATCCAAATGGGCCCTTAGATGCTCCCCAAGCCTCATCGGTTGTATACTTGTATTCTATTATCACCTAAAGTTGTACCAACTATCGCAATTTCATTTTCAAACAGATAGTATTATAATGAAACTACACATCCTCTGAGATTAAAAAAGCATTTCTCATATGAGCGTTTCTGATGCAGTGAAGCCTGCCATGTCTCCAACCGACGTCGATGAGTTGATTCGAGTGCCCTCTGACGGACCAATTACAAGAAGTCGAGCTAAGAAGATTGCTCAAGGCACATCAACAATCTTGGTTCGATTGGCAGCTGTTCTTTAAGAGCCAACCAAGCCAAAGTGGGTCTCGTGCATTCGACATCAATTGAGGCCAGATTCAATGGATTAACTCAAGGGGCCGAAATTCATCTATTTCCTTATTTAGAAACATGTATTAGTTTGTCTCACTTTACGGCTGAATTTAGTAAGTGACCGGGTGAGATAAATTGGTATATGGGTCAAAGTCAACCCTTTGACTTGACCATTCTAAGTAAGAGAAAATATCTTTTATTTTATTTATAATAGGCGTGTGCTTTTATTTAAATAATGTAGAGAAATCAATCAATAGGCTTATGTTAGTTGATTGATATTCTCTCTCTTGGTTGTTAGAGATATTTTTAGTTTGTTTTAGATATTTTGAGTTTGTTAGAATATTTTCCTTAAATAAATAAATCAGCCATGATTTATTTTATTTAAGGGGAATCTAGATAGATATTATTAGATATTTTATTATATCTTGGGAAGCAAGACAAGGAGGCCTAATCTATCATTTTAGGGCCGGCCACCTTATCTCCTTGCTCCCCAAGTAATAGCTTTTTGTATTCTCTATTTATACTCTTGTTATTTCATTCAATAAAATTAGCTTGAGATAAGATAAACCCTAAGAAAGGTTTATCTTGTCTTTGGGCTCAAACATAATCGTGTTCATGCTAGCAATTTCGGTCATCACCAATTCGAGACATCACCATCATTCGATCATCTTCTCAATCGTTCTCTTTGTTTGTTTAAGTTGTTGATTGACTTGGTTAATTTAGATTGTTCTAGAATTGATTGTTAAAGATCATTCTAGTTAATCAATTGGATTTAGCGATCGAGCCAATCCAATTGAACTATCAAAAGTTAATCCTTTCAATTATCCAACTCGGTTCTCATTCTGTTTGTTTGACAATTCGGTTACTTGATCCACAAGTTATTAACTTTAGAGCAATTTCAGGTTTGAATCAAGATTACTGGCAAGATCGGGACTTGTGTGGGTCATATACGAGGTTTCTAAGGAGTCATCCGAGGCAATCACGTATCAAGTGGTATCATAATCCAGCGTCTCACCAAGTAAAATTTTCTTTCCTTAATTTGCTTTCTAATTGATTTGATTCAGTTTTTGATCCCAAAAATCCCACCTTTACCTAAAGTTTGAATTTTTGAGACCAAAGATTGAATTTTTCACCAAACCACCACTATAATCCGCCAACCACCACCTCGCACCACCACCCTCCACCACGACCTGGTGTCGCTCTCACCAGCCGCACCACCTACCACCACCGTCCGATCACAACCCCACCAACCCCATCACCAAACCCTAACCCTAACCCTAGATCGCCTACCCCACCCCCTCGAACCCTAACCCTAATTGGCGGCCAAACCCTAACCCTAAATTGGCGGCCAACCCTAGGATTCGAAACCCTAACCCTAGTTCGAGACCTACCCCTCTTCGAAACCCTAGAACCAAATTCGAAAACCCTAACCCTAGGTGCAGCCGAAGCATTCCCAAACCCTAATTCCCTTGAATTACTTGCTCCCCAAGCAATTAACCATCTAGGAGATTTTAAGGGATTTGTTGCATGCTTTTGGTTAAATTGGTTGAGTTTGATTGCAATATAGATTAGCTTTTGTCTTCCTACAATTTTTATGAGTTTTTATTGCATGCTGCATGATCAATAGAGATTCATATTGCATTGTTGATATTTTCTAATTTTTGTCATTGCATTCCATAAATTCGACCTAGCCCTATCTTCTCTTGTTAATTTGGCTTCTAGTTGGTTTCATTGGTAGTTTAAAGTCACCTAGTTACAAAAAAAAAATCAGATTAGCATAGTTTCGTTTTAGCCCTATTTGCATTCCTTTGCATTGCTTTGCTTGTTTCTTCATTCTAGCACAAGAGTAGATTGTGCATAAATTCAAAAAAAAAAATCAGAAAAGAAAAAGTGATCTACCCCAACTAGTTTTAAGCCACTTTTAACCCTAGTGACTACTTGCTTAAAAATAGTTAAGTAGAAATCACTTTGAAGAAAAAGAGTGACGAAACAAAAGTCACTTAGCCTACCATATTTCTGTCCTTGCATGATAATTTTGGCTTTATTAACTTGCATAGAGCCAATTGAGAGATTGCATGTGTTTTAGAGCTCATAAAGGGATTATTTGCATTGCTTGTCTTATTGCGTACTTGCCAGTTGCTTAAGCTGCATATTTCCTTTACTTATCATTAGTATACCATATCTACACCATATCTACCCATTTACTCCCTCAATTCAACCCAAAAACTGAATTAAGTTGATTGGATTGCTTTGAGGCAAGTTTTGGCTTGATTAAGGTGTGGTATTGCTTGTTATGATTTGCTTTAGAACACACTACTCTCTCTACCTTCTTGCTTGTTTCAGGAACAATGGTGGTCTCTAATGAGCCGAACTCGGCTGAATTGAATCTCACTAAGGAGGCAATCGACTTCATTAGGTTGTCCATTAATGAGAGTGTACGAGATGGTCAAGCTCGAGCTGTAGAGTTGGCCACGACTGCAATCAATCCTCAATTGCGGCGTCTAGAGGAGCAACTTGCCACTTTGATTGAGTCATCTCAAGGAAGTCATAAGGTTGCCCCTGCAATAGAGCTTACAAGTGATCCAAATCAAGCCTCAATTAGCGACAAAGGCAAGCAACAAGCAATTTATGAAGAGCATGATGTGCTTGCTAGCTACAAAGATCAAGATCCCCTGGCTCAATACTCCCCCACAGCAGGTCGAGGTAGAGGAAGAGGCATAGGATCGAGGACTCCACCGGTTACCCATCAACAATTCTACAATCAGCAAGCTAACCGGTATCCTCAAGCCACTCATCAACAACAACAAAAATACAACAATCCTTTTGATGATGTGACTTATGGCTATCCCGGGGAAGAAAGGCGCCCATGGCATCCTCCCCTTGATGATTTCTATAACCAAGCTGAGGTTGTAGAAGATATTCCACCAGCTTATGGAGTGCAAAGGCCGAACAATAACAATCATGCTAACTAACAAGTCAATCAGATTGGGAAGCGTGATATTAAGATCAAGATAGAGCCATTCAGTGGAGAGCTCAATCCAGAGAAGTATCTAGAGTGGGAACAAGCTACAAATTTCATCCTAGATCACATGGGCTATGAAGAATGGGAGAAAGTTGTAGTTGTTGTTATTCACTTCGTTGGGACCGCTAGAAATTGGTGGTTCAGAATGAAGGAAGATAGAATCAGAAAGGCCTTACCACCGATTGAAACTTGGGGCCAGCTGAAGTTTGTCATGAGGAAGAAGTATGTGCCCGAAGAGCATACCGAGCACATGAGGCTGAAAGTTGTTACATGCAAACAAGGTACCAAGTCTCCAACCGAGTACTTCAATGAGCTAGAGGATTTGAGCTTCAAAGCGGGAATTCATCATTCCCAACGTTCTCTAAGGACCCAACTCATGGCTGGACTGAATCAAAGCATTAAAGACACATTGGAGATTCAACAAATCAAGGATCTCAATGCCTTAGTACATTCAGCCCAACTACTCTATGAGCAACAACAAAGGAAGAAGAAGGAAGCTTGGAATGCACCAAAAAGGTATGTTTCTAATCCTAGTTCAAATTCCACTTCTTATTCTTCTAACCCTTCTATGCAGCAAAAGGGAGCTTCTAGCTCACCTAAACCAACAGGTTTTCAAGGCCAAAGGCGTTCCAACAATGGACCTCCAAGCCAGCCAAGGGCACGTGATTTAGTGTGCTACAAGTGTCAAGGAAGAGGTCATTATGCCAAGGATTGTCCAAATCAAAAGCAAGTACTTCTCACCACCAATGGAGGATATGTTAGTGATGAAGATGTACCTCCAAATCAAGTGGAGGAGGAGAGCAATGGACAAGAAGAGGAGGACGTAGAGGCCATTGAACCAGATTGCACCGAACAACCTCTAACTTTGGTAACCATGCGTACTCTTACTTTACAAGAAACACCTAGGCTAGATCAAAGGGAAAATATTTTTCATACTAGGTGCACAGTAAAGAATCAAGTGTTATGCATGATAATTGATAGTGGTAGCTGCTGTAACATTATTAATGCTAAGGTAGTTGATCACTTGCAATTAAAAACCCAACCTAGGGCTACTAGTTATGGTCTAAATGGTATTAATGATTCTGATGGTCCTAACTTAGTCACTCATCAATGCTTAGTCCGTGTTTCCATAGGCAATTATGTGGATGATATCATGTGTGATGTGGTAAACATGGAATGCACTCATATCTTGTTAGGTAGACCATGGTTATTCGATAGGAGAGTTATATATGATGGCATGCTTAATACCTATTCGTTTAACTATGACGGGAGGAGAGTTTCTCTTCTACCATTGTCGCCCCAACAAGTTTTACAGGACCAGGTACGCAGAGACCAAGCTAGGGCACTTAGGCGTGCCAAGGAAGAGAAAGAAGAGGCTGAATCGGCGGCCAAGCTTGCGGCCCGGCGCTCGGCGCCCGACGCACCAACAAAGCCTAGCGGCGTTTCCCAGTCTCCACCCGGGCGTTCTGGCTCAAATTTTAGGACAACATCAAGCACAGGTGGAGCTACTGTTTGGGACGAAAAACGCCCAGAGAATGTCCCTAAATCGTCCAAAGTGCCGATCAACAGTTCCAGCAGCGCACCAGAGACGAAAACGGGGCTATATCCCAAACCACTCGAGCGTTTTGGCTCAAATTTTGGGAGCACTTCAGAGACTCAGAGAGCTACAGATCTGGAAAAAGAACGCCCACAGAAAGTGCCAAAAAACGGCATAAAGGGCAGTGTAGAAAAGCGCTCTCTAGTGACTCAGTCTAGTATTTCTTTCCCTAACTCTTTTTGCTTACTTCTTATGAGGAAAGATATACTTGTTATTAGTCTAGATATTTCACATCTTCCAAAGTGTATTCAAGCTCTATTACAGGAATTTGAAGATGTGATGCCTGAAGAGTTGCCACAAGGCCTTCCACCAATTAGAGGCATTGAGCATCAAATTGATTTGGTGCCCGGCGCTTCTTTACCAAACCGTGCAGCCTATAGAGCAAGTCCAGAAGAGACCGCTGAGCTTCAAAGACAAGTGCAAGATCTTATGGACAAAGGCTATGTGCGTGAATCCCTCAGCCCATGCGCGGTTCCGGTGATTTTGGTGCCAAAGAAGGATGGCACATGGAGAATGTGTGTTGATTGCAGGGCGATCAACCAAATAACAGTTAAGTACCGTCATCCCATTCCTAGATTAGATGATATGCTTGATGAATTGCATGGTGCTAATTTCTTTTCAAAGATTGATTTAAGAAGTGGGTACCATCAAATTAGGATGAGGGAAGGGGATGAATGGAAAACTGCCTTTAAAACTAAGTATGGATTATATGAATGGTTAGTAATGCCTTTTGGATTAACTAATGCACCTAGTACTTTCATGAGGCTTATGAACCATGTTTTAAGAAGATACTTAGGAAAATTTGTTGTAGTCTACTTTGATGATATCTTAGTCTATAGCAAAACCTTGCATGAACATGTAGATCATCTTAGGGCTGTTTTGGACACTTTAAGGTTAGAAAAGCTTTATGTTAACTTGAAAAAGTGTTCTTTTTGCTCGGAGTCTACCATTTTTCTTGGTTTTGTTGTGTCTAAAGGTGGATTGAAGGTAGATGAAGACAAGATCAAGGCAATCAAGGAGTGGCCCCAGCCGACTACACCAACCATGGTGCGCTCTTTTCTCGGCTTGGCTGGCTTCTACAGGAGATTTGTGCGTGATTTTAGCACAATTGCAGCCCCTCTCCATGAGCTTACAAAGAAGGATTCAGCATTGAAATGGAGAGAGCAACAAGAGAATGCCTTCAACACTTTGAAGGACAGGTTATGCCACGCCCTAGTACTCCAACTCCCTGACTTCTCCAAGGCATTCGAGATAGAGGTGGACGCTTCTGGACATGGCATAGGAGGCGTGCTCTTGCAAGACAAGAAACCCATAGCTTACTTTAGTGAAAAGCTTAGTGGGGCTGAGTTGAATTACCCTACTTATGATAAAGAGTTGTATGCTTTAATTAGGGTTTTGAAAACTTGGTCTCATTATTTGTGGCCTAAGGAGTTTGTAATCCATTCTGATCATGAGGCCTTGAAGTATTTGAAAGGCCAATCCAGACTCAGCAGGCGACATGCAAGATGGGTTGAATTTATGGAGACCTTCCCTTATGTTGTAAAGCATAAGAAAGGCAAAGAGAATGTGGTAGCTGACGCCCTTTCTCGCAAGTATGTTCTCTTGAACCAATGTGATGTTAAGATCCTTGGATTTGCAATGATTAGGGAATTGTATGCTAGTGATCCTCACTTTGCTGAAATTTATAAGAATTGCATGTCTAGGGGAGAAATAGATACCTATTTTATTGATGATGGATACTTGTTTAAAGCTGGTAAATTGTGCATTCCTTCATCTAGTATACGTAGGCTTCTAACTAAAGAGGTTCATGAATCAAGAGGACATAGGGGTTTAGAAAAGACTTTAGAAGGATTAAAAGAACACTACTTTTGGCCTAAAATGAGTAACTATGTGCTTAGATTTGTCAAGAGTTGTGTTGTTTGTGCTAAAGCTAAGTCTAGACTTAATCCCCATGGTTTGTACCAGCCCTTGCCTATTCCTAGTTCACCTTGGGAGGACATTTCTATGGACTTCATTGTAGGATTGCCTAGAACTAGGAAGGGTAGAGATTCTATCTTTGTGGTAGTAGACCGATTTTCCAAAATGGCTCATTTTATTCCTTGTCACACGACTGATGATGCTGTGCATGTTGCTGATTTGTTCTTTAGAGAAATTGTTAGATTGCATGGCATTCCTTGTTCTATTGTTTCAGATCGTGATGCTAAGTTTTTGAGTTATTTTTGGAAGAGTCTGTGGTCTAAGTTGGGAACTAAATTGTTATTTTCTACCTCATGTCATCCACAAACTGATGGGCAAACTGAAGTTACTAATAGAACGTTAGGGGTTTTACTTAGAACTATGCTTAAAGCTAACCTCAAACGTTGGGAAGATGTTTTGCCTTTTGTGGAGTTTGCTTATAACAGGTCAATCCATTCAGCTACAAAAATGACCCCTTTTGAGGTTGTTTATGGGCTGAATCCGAGGACTCCAGTGGATTTGACGCCTCAGCCATACAAGGGAAAAGAGAGTTTTGAAGCTGACAAGCGGACTGAGTTTGTGAAGAAGCTACATGAGAGGACAAAGATGCACTTGGAGAGGAAATCCATGAAGTACAAGGCCCATGCTGATAAGGGTCGAAAACAGGTTATCTTTGAAGAAGGAGATCTTGTTTGGGTGAATCTAAGGAAGGAAAGGTTCCCAAATCAAAGGAAGAACAAGTTAGATCAGAGAGGAGATAGACCATTTCGAGTCATCAGGAGAATCGGCCCTAATGCTTATCATGTTGACATGCCTGGTGAGTATGGTGTCCATCCGACCTTTAATGTGGCTGATCTATCTCTTTATGTGCCAGATTTTGATTCCAACGTCGAATCAGAGACGATTCGAGCTCAAGTGGAGGAGAATGATGCAGTGAAGCCTGTCATGTCTCCAACCGACGTCGATGAGTTGATTCGAGTGCCCTCTGACGGACCAATTACAAGAAGTCGAGCTAAGAAGATTGCTCAAGGCACATCAGCAATCTTGGTTCGATTGGCAGTTGTTCTTGAAGAGCCAACCAAGCCAAAGTGGGTCTCGTGCATTCGACATCAATTGAGGCCAAATTCAATGGATTAACTCAAGGGGCCGAAATTCATCTATTTCCTTATTTAGAAACATGTATTAGTTTGTCTCACTTTACGGCTGAATTTAGTAAGTGACCGGGTGAGATAAATTGGTATATGGGTCAAAGTCAACCTTTTGACTTGACCATTCTAAGTAAGAGAAAATATCTTTTATTTTGTTTATAATAGGCGTGTGCTTTTATTTAAATAATGTAGAGAAATCAATCAATAGGCTTATGTTAGTTGATTGATATTCTCTCTCTTGGTTGTTAGAGATATTTTTAGTTTGTTTTAGATATTTTGAATTTGTTAGAATATTTTCCTTAAGGGAAAATTGCATTTAACCACCCCTTATCTTAACTAAGTTGCATTTCACCACCCGTTATATTCATTTTTGCAGAAAACCACCCTTTATATAAATACATACCATTTCACCACCCTTTTGACAGAATCTGTTGATAATCTGTTAAATTATGTAAATTACATTTTTATCCTTCATTTTTAATAAAATAAATCGATGGATATAAATGCTCGTCTCTCTAGCAAAATTAAATACCTTAACAATGTTCTCTCTTCCAGAAACTAAGTGAATCATGAGCAAGGACTAATTAATGATCATTAAATGTGTTTACAAGGCCCCACCATCAACATTCATCGTCCAAACAACCCATTACCTAAACAAAGCAAAAAAATCATGAAAAACTAAAAAAAAAAAACTATTTCTGTGTTAGAAAAAAATTAAGACAGCACAAGAAAAGAGCAAAAATTGAGACCCCAACTCCACCACATAATGTCGTCAGATTGAAAAGACAAAAGCAAAATTTAACTCATACCCAGTTCAATTTGATCATCTAATTGCAGAAATATGGAATCCACACCAGAAAGAAGACAAGTAATGAACCTAAATGCGAGGAGCGAGAGAACGAGTGCAAAGCAGACACCTTTTGTGGCTACCATCGACGGCTGTTGTCGTTCCCCTCTGGCCCTCGCTCCAGCAACGCCGACATGGAGCTAAACAGACTCGGCTGATAGCCAACAAAAGATTAAAGAACCCGAATTTATCAATAAGAGTCCTAACAATTGTGTACACATCTACACAAGTATGAAGATTCAATCCCGCAATTGTTCAAATTGTGATAAATTTGAGGGTTGGAGACTATATGCGAGAAGGAAATTCCAATTGGAAGCCGAAGATTGTGCATTGAATTGGGATTTCAAGATCGACAGTGTAAGCTCTTCTTCTCTTTTCCTCTGCCGCTGCACAACTATCGACTCCACCTTGTTGATTTTGAAATCATTAGACCCATCACCATCTTCCATCCCGCAGCCTCCACAATAGTTGTTCAAGTCATCACCACCCCCAAATTTCGACGCCGCCGCCATCGTAGGTTTTGCCTCCCGTTGGTCACCAACGTCGCTTGTACCTCCACCACCCTAGGGTTTAGATTTAATAAAATGAATGGTGAACATCCAATTCACATAACTTGACAGATTATTAACAGAATTTGTCAAAGGGTGGTGAAGTGGTAAGTATTTATAAATAATGGGTGGTTTTTTGTAAAAAAAAATATAACGGGTGGTGAAATGCAACTTAAATAAAATAAGGGGTGGTTAAATGCAATTTTCCCTTTCCTTAAATAAATAAATCAGCCATGATTTATTTTATTTAAGGGGAATCTAGATAGATATTATTAGATATTTTATTATATCTTGGGAAGCAAGACAAGGAGGCCTAATCTATCATTCTAGGGCCGGCCACCTTATCTCCTTGCTCCCCAAGTAATAGCTTTTTGTATTCTCTATTTATACTCTTGTTATTTCATTCAATAAAATTAGCTTGAGATAAGATAAACCCTAAGAAAGGTTTATCTTGTCTTTGGGCTCAAAAATAATCGTGTTCATGCTAGCAATTTCGGTCATCACCAATTCGAGACATCACCATCATTCGATCATCTTCTCAATCGTTCTCTTTGTTTGTTTAAGTTGTTGATTGACTTGGTTAATTTAGATTGTTCTAGAATTGATTGTTAAAGATCATTCTAGTTAATCAATTGGATTTAGCGATCGAGCCAATTCAATTGAACTATCAAAAGTTAATCCTTTCAATTATCCAACTCGGTTCTCATTCTGTTTGTTTGACAATTCGGTTACTTGATCCGCAAGTTATTAACTTTAGAGCAATTTCAGGTTTGAATCAAGAGTACTGGCAAGATCGGAACTTGTGTGGGTCATATACGAGGTTTCTAAGGAGTCATCCGAGGCAATCACGTATCAGTTTCTCTACTCTTCTAAATAGCTACTTTTCAATGTACATTAGGCTCAAAGTTACATATTTTAAACAAAAGAAAAACGGTTTATCTTTGCAAACTAAGCAACCTCAAAACAGAAGAAACTAAGCAACCCCCTTACATAAAAGTTTTTAACTTGAAAAAAAGGGTAATTTCCTGCCAAGATCCTACCTAGGTATACTATTTTCATCAGCAAATTTCTGGGCATTAAAATTCTTATGCCAGAAATCACATGAGTGCGTGACTGTATCCAATTAACTAAGCATTAACATGAGAAGCAGGCTAGATTTGCATCTCACCCAGCTGCAACAGCATCGGCTCGGGAACTCGCATCCAACAGCTGATGAAGCTTGGCTCCAGATTTGGAGCCCTTGTCGTACACATCAGCGCCTTCTTCAGAGTTTTGGGCCCCACAACTGTCGACTCTTGATAGCAAGTTATCGGTGTTCACATGGGAGGTCTTCTTGGCTGCAGTCTTGCTTGAACTAGTCTCCAATTGTCCTCCTGCCTTTTTTCCTTTCAGCTTCTCCTGAACACATGGACAAGTTCAAGTTACCAATTGAAATCTAATATTGTGTCTCTGATTATGTCATCTTAGCATTTGATACAAATATTAAGAAATTCATTAACAAAACAAAAAAATTATAAGCTTCTCCTAATGTTTAGAATTTATTAAATACCCAACTCATTTAGAGGAAATGATTGTAGAGAATTTGCATGGAAAATGTCAATATGAGCGATTTTCAAATACATTTCCTAAAACTCTAAAATGACAAACATTTCGTAACAAGAATATAGGACTATGATGACGTTCTTTTTCTGAATGTAAGAATCGATCCATATTTTTGGAAGAGAGGAATTTTATTACCATTAGCCCTGCATTTTCCTGTCTGAGCTTTTCTGAGTCCTCCAGCAACTGATTTATTTCAGTTCTGAGAGTGGCATTTTCAGCATTCAAGGATTCAACTCTTTTTCCAAGTTCTTCAGCCTCGGCCTGGATTTAGCGATTCACGACATGAGAATGCATTCACCTGTATGCAATAATATTGAGAAGTGATCTATAAAGCGAGCATGTTCCTTACTTGTTTCCTTAATCTTGACCTTCTTGCAGATTCTCGGTTAGACAGCTTTCTCCTCTCTCTCTTCAGTTCCCGGTCATTCTAAGCCAAAGAAATGAAAAATTTGACGGTTGAGTTCCCACAGTATAAGGATATAATATCTTAATAACACATTTTAATCCTTAGTAGAACAAGAATCCATACATGCAACCAAACTTCAGATGACACGACTGTAATAGGAGAAGCAACTGCAGCTGGATTTGCCTTGCTAGGATGAGCAAGAACAGCCCCTACCATTTCACCTCCTCCATTTACAGCACTAACAGGAAAACCAAGCACCTTTTCAGAGGTTGAATTTACAAGCTCAGCTGGTAATAGAGTTGGTTTGCTTTCTGCTTTATCGTTCCCAGCTGTTAGGAAAAGAGTTCACAAGTGAATCCCGAATTATTGTTCTTTTATATCGACTGCTTGAGCTACACACAAACATAGCTTATCTATCTGTCGGCAGTCTTTTGGCAATCATCCATCTAGAACAAATTTTGTTTACAGAAATAAAAGTTATCC
Organism: Fallopia convolvulus; assembly: GCA_964016875.1. Lineage (NCBI taxonomy): Eukaryota > Viridiplantae > Streptophyta > Magnoliopsida > Caryophyllales > Polygonaceae > Fallopia > Fallopia convolvulus. The sequence continues at coordinate 43,877,719 of OZ024729.1, forward strand.
TACCAGCAGGTGGTGTTCCTTCATGACTTTGTTTTCTGTTGTGATCAACTGCCTGTCAAGTTAGTCAGTTTTGAAATGTTGAGCAAGTTAGCATGTGTGTCCTCGAGATATTATATAAAACCCATAAATGATAAAAAGTAGTTGGAAAAGTTCCTTACTGTATCCGTGCTCTGACCAGTCCCATTACTAGAGCCATCACCCTCCGAACTGTCAAGATAGCCATCAACTTTAATTTTAGTCTTTTTAACAAAAAAAAAACTCAATAAAATTCTCAATTAGATATAAAATCTGTGTTCAAATTGTCAAAGTATTTGGCACAAAATACTGAAAATAGGGTAGATAAATACAGAAAAAATAAGCCGTGAACCTTTGCAAAAGCTGATTTTCAGCTGCAACCTCAGCCTTCTCAGAGTTTCCGTTGCCAATGGATATCGCAAGGCCACCAAAGCTCTTCAGTTTTTTCACTGATCCTTGGTCTGTATTTCCAGATGACTTTGCAGCTGCTTCCATGCTCAATGCAGTGCCAGCCTACAAACCAATCAACCAATTGTCCCACAAAGATCAGGGCAAATGCTCATTATTATCAGCAGTCTATGCTATAAGAATGTATCTTCCTGGCACAACAAAGAAATAAGTGCTTTACAGTTTTAAAACTGTACCAAGGTTACAGTAGCAGCACCAGAAGAAGGCGCTGCTTGTCCAAGCGGTTGTGAACTCTGTAAAACAAAGCCAATGACCAATTGCAGCATATGTTAATTAGCAAACTCTCTTATTTCTTACAAACTCAATAACTCTTAAGAGTCTTAACATATTCATCCAGTGAATATTTGTTAGAGGAAAACTCTTTTTTTTTAAATTTAGTTAGCAAAAAACAGATTAAAAAACGGATAGCAAGGACAGATGCTATAAAAAAATCCTGACATAAAAACAAGGCTGAAGCAAAGCATTATTATCATTCGCTTCTTTGCAACAATGACATCAACTTAGGGAGGAACGCTATTCCAGACATATAAACCAAAAGCAGAATGCTGTCAAATGGCACAAAAAGGTCAGCAGAGACTTACATAAGGAACTGCAGGATGAGCATAGACACCTCCAGCTGAGTAGATTGCAGCATATGGAGCTCCATAAGGTGGCATCATCATCTAAAGAACCAAAAGATCAACTTTCAGAACAAGCAAAGTTAAAGGGAAAAGTCCACTTGGGTCCTCATGAAATTTTTTGTTCTATATGTCCACTCGGGTCTGATGCCCAACTTCCCTTGCCGTCCGTAAAAAATAATCAAATGGTTTCAAGACTTTTGGTGGACAGCTAGGCGCCAGGACAGTGGGTTTCACCGGGTCTTTGCGGTTTTGTCGCAGCGTGGTTTTGTTCGCTTTGTTGTTCTGTTTTCTGTTGTTTTGTGTTTTGTTTGTTGTCATTTTGCCTGCTTTCTGGGTGTTTTTTGTTTGTTTGGTCCTGCCCCTCAGGTCTTTCGGGCGCACCCCCTACATCAGGTAGCCCCCATCTTGGCCCCCAGATTCCGCTTTAGCGGAACTCCACTGGGTCAATGTTGTTGTTGTGGTGGTGGTGGTTTCAAGACTTGAGAGTCTATGGGTTATGGGAACCGTCTAGCTTCTAACTTGAAGTAACATTCTAGGTTTTTTTTTTTCTTGCAACATTCTACTGGTGAATATTATATTTTACATCTAGAAACATTGAAGAATGGGATGATTGAAAACCTTGTGCTTAAATCAGTTCCACAAATAAATTATGATGAATAGGCTTCTTAGCTTTTGCTCTTATCAGGGTTTACAAAAGATTGCTTCATTGGCTAAGTTTGTGCAAAACCTGCATCTGTTCTTTATTCGAGAATGAGATAGAGCTTATCCGAAGACCCATTCTAGAATTTTATGGTGAGCTTTAGATAGACTCCCAAAAATAGGAAAAGAAAATACCTGTGGTGGTCCCCACATGTATGGAGGAGGATGCCCATTGGCAACCACAGAGTTGAAGTATGGTGGCAAAGCCACCCCGGAACCATAATATGCCTGAACATTAAAAGTAAAATTCCATATTAAGCAAACCAAAAAAGTAGTTTTCAGATCTGGATTGTTTGCTTTTACATCCAGCTCCTAGCAAACCTGCATTGCAGCCCAATCAGGATAAACATGAACATTGTTTTGTTGATCCTGCAAATTCAGACATATTAACTAAAAGTCAGACCACAGTTTAATCAGGATAAAGATGACACTTGAGCATATGATCCTTAATATTAAAGCCATAAATTAGGATCAAGATGAGCATACTCCTTAACACTAGGGCATAATCAAAGACAGCTGAACTATATTTCATAATTCATATTTCATAGAGGAAAAGCATTAATGAAATGTATACAGAATTACAGACCCTTGTAGGCGAGGACGATGATTTGTCAGATTTCTCCTCCTCACAACTTCCCATTTCACCAAACTGCCTGACTCCACTAAAAGCTTGGAATCCTAAATCAAAATGACAATTAGTATTTCCACCATTTATAAGTAAATGAACTAAGGCAGACGCACACAGACGCAAATGAGAGCCAAAATAACATTAATTAGCACATTTTTCATGGGAATAAAAATTAAAGCACATTATACAGATTCAGCAAACGTACAATCATGCGGCAAGATCCAATAGGTTTCAAACAATCTCAGCTATTGCCGACACTTTTATCATTGGAAACTTTTTCTTTGAAATTCACTCTTCTTAAAATCAGACAACTAAAAGGGGGAAGGATTGGTTCAAAGAAACTGGCTTTGTCCTCACAAAAGCAAAGACCTTGTGGTAAACACTCTCACCCGGTAGGAGGAAAAATAAAATAGAAGTAGATCGCCTTATAGTAACAACCGCGTGAAACTAAGTTAGAAATACCATTAAGCTCAGCTTAATAGACAAATTAGATCTACCCACAAGGATCCAGCTGGGAGAAAACTCATCTCCGCATCCTCACAGAGTGAATTGAACAACACCTTATCCTAATTCTATCCCAAATAGCAAAGAAAAACAAGAAAACCATGAATAAAAAACCAGCTCAATTGTTAACTTCAGATCTTCATTTGCAGAATCTCAAAGGATTAAACATGAACACACACCTTTTGCAGGCACTGGATTGCACATAGAAGGGATGTATAGGGGCAATTTTGTCTTCTCGTAGGCAAATAAACTAAGAAAGTGGAAATGATGATAAACTCTAGACTCAAGGAAATTACAACGCAGTAACCACTAGTAGATTAAATAACAGGAAGACCCTTTAAATCCCTACAAGAAATTGATGATTTCTTTTCTTTAAAGAATGATAGTTCGTTTATCTGTTTCGGATTCTTCTATCAAAATCAACCAGCATCTCTCTCCCCCCTAATGGTAACAAGCTAAAACTCAAAAAAAAAAGCAACAACATCATCAATTGGACGACACGGAGATAGCTAGCAGAAAAAAAAAAAATACAAATACAAACAGAGAGCAAAATTTAGCAAATCTTCGAGAAAACAAATTGAGCCATACCTTCTCGAACCACTTCTCCCTTGCGCACCATAAATCGGCAGCTCAGAGCGGCGAAATACACCTCTTCCAAAAACCAACAAGGAAAAAGAAAATTTCAAATTGTGCAAACACTTAAATATCAGGCAAACAGTTCTTGCATTGTCTTCTTCTTCTACACCAAAACGGAGAAAACGTACGACGTGAGAGGGAAGGAGAGGAAAAAAGGGAGAGATTTGGGAGAAGAGAAAGGAGAGAAGAGCGCCAGGGCACCGTCCACGTCAGGAGACACGTGTTCGTAGGCGGACGATTGTACACCCTCAAGTCCACCATGCCGATTGAGGCGATGAGGTGGCACCTCTCTCTCTCACCAATACAGCTTCGATATTCGCGCTGTTTCCTTTTATCTTTATTTATTTCGTACATCTATACTACATATATAAAGTTGTGTACATGCCACATTTATTACCCATTAATTTGATGTTTATATTTATATCTATATAATTAACATTGAAAATGAAAAATACAAGGAACCAAAAATGGTATAGAAATGACAATGCTTTTTAATAATTCTATGGGTTTTGAGTTCAATTATCCTTGAGAGTATTTTTTAACATATAGATCATGAAAGTATTTTTTAATGCACCTCATTTTAAAATATTAAAATAATAAAAGAGTTTGATCCTTCATTTAAACTAATTATTATATTCATTTTTTAAATAACATTTTAAGTGAAAAAACCCAAGACAAAAAAATTAAAAAAGTAGTGTCAATTTAAACTTAAAATTGAATGAGGAAATTATATTTAGAAGAATTATATAGGTTAAATTTTCTAGAAATACAACCATATTAAATGAGGGAATTACTAATATAATTATCTCATTTAGAAAGAAATTACATATGTTGTGTTCTAGATTTAGAAATTCCCTCTTTTCATATGGTTGTATTTCTAGATTTTTTTTTTCTAAATTCTTTTAGAAATACAACCATATTAAATGTGGGAATTACATTTAGAAGAATTATATAGGTTGTGTTCGATATGGTAAAAGTGAAAAAATTAATTTATTTTAAATTATTAATTGAGATATTAAAATGAATGAGTGACACTAACATATATATTCTACCAAATGAATTAAAATAAAAATAATCTTGCTTATTTTGATATATATATGAAATAATAAAAAGGTGTAAATTTATAACTTAGGTCATGATTAGATTTTGTTATAAAATAATTTATACATAGACTTCTTAAATTTTAAAATAGTGAAAAATCTAAGACAAAAATTAATTAATCGACACTATTAATATATTGGATTTTGATTTAAAATAAAATTGTATTTGCATTTAAAAAAGGTTGTGAAATTGCAACAACATTGAATGGGGTATTGCATTTTCTATAATTAGTTTGTGTTTTGTAATGGATAAGTGAACATATCACATAATTTAAAATAAAATATATTAGTAAATTAAAATAAGAAAATCTTACTATAATAAAAAAAAAGTACAATCCTACTTTTTTTAATAAAAATATCATTGTAAATATGTGATTTTTTTATTAATATAAATCTAAGCACATTACAAACCACATATTCTATTTTACATTTGATAGCATTTATTAGGTTGTGCTTTGTAACAAACAAGTGGACAAACCACATAATTTAAAATAAAACACATTATTAAATTAAATATGAAACTCCTACTATAAAAAAAACTTACTTTTGACATTAAAAATATCTATGTTGTCTAAAGTAGAATTAATTTATGTTATAGTTGCACTTCAAATAATGAATATGATAGAATTGTTGTTTTTGGATGTACCATATTATTAAAAATAAGATTAAATTAGTTTTTATATAGCATTTCTAAAATCCATTTATCTATGATTTGTTCATTTGATAACTTCTGTATTATTTTATATCTTTTACTCTATTTAAATCAATATGATCTCTTAAACTTAATATTAATATGTTATTTTATTTTAATTTCACCAATCAAATGTAATAACTTCTATATTATTTTAAAATAAATGTTCATATATTTATATTTTTTATAATTTCAATTCAACCATATATTTTTATATATTATAATATATTTCTATATAATATACTCTTTAACAAATTGAAAACTAAAAAACCACTATATTTTTTTAGATAAATATGTTGACAACTAAAAAACCACTATGTTTTTATTATTTATTAGAATTAATTGATGCTATATGATTACAAATATTATAATCCTTTCATTTTCTTATGATTGTTGACACTATTGTACTCTTGAAATCAAATTTATAACTCCAAGTCAAACGAAATTTCACCTTTTCATTACAAGGTTTAAATGCATGTAAATATTATGTTAATTAATTTTGACCCTAATAATTCTCTAGCATAACGTTTTTGTGACAATTATTGCATTCTTGAAATCAATTTTATAACTCCAAGTCAAACCAAATTTCCCCTTTTCATTACAAGGTTTAAATGCATGGAAATATTATGGTAATTTATTTGACCCTATTAATACTCTAGCATAATGTTTTTAAGCTTTAAGAGGCTATTTATTTAAAAAAAATAAAGGCTATGAAAACGTTTCATAGGTAGCTTAAAAGAAAAACGTTTATTAATTCTATACTTCCACTATTAAGACTAATTTTGGTTAGAAATCATAGGTATAAACACTTAAACTTTCATTTTGCCTATAAGTAATACCATATAGGTGGAAGGAGGCATCTTCTAGATTAGCTCTACCTCTTTAGTCAAATCACAAATACAAACGTTCATGCGATATGCATTCTTAATTTTTATTCCTTTATTATCATTATTTTTTTATTCTCTTATCAATTGTATATTAGATAGTATATCTTAAATCTTAAATATTAATAATATTATCGACTTTTTATTTGTATCTCGCTTCGTTTGGCAGAAAATAGTGTTCAATGGCTAAGCACTCAATCGAGCTCTCTATCTTCAGTTATTGAAGAGGTAAAATATGGTCATCTTTTAAAATTATCTACTTATAGTATGGTTTCTACCTTTTTATAATACGATGAAAAATCTAAGAATTGTTAATTCCTTATTATTATTTTCCGCTTCCGCTCTTACTTATGGCCATTGTAATATTTGCGGTTTCATTTGAGTTGTAGATTCTCAAGGTGTCTTTCTCGAAAAAGGTTATCTATTTTTTTTTTGTATATTCTTTTTTCAACAAAATTCCATTATATTACTCTTTAACCAAGTTATGTACATACCCCATGCTATTGACAAAAAATAGCCAAAAAATTAATAGATTTGCAAAAAGAAAAATAAAGAATACATTAAGAAAATCGTCAAGCAAATATAAATGGGAAGATAAAAAAAAATTGTCCCATCATATGCAATAAAAATTTATGAGGATCATAACGTAATCGTGTAATTACTATAAAATTGATCCAAAACTACACAAAAAAGTTATAATTAATTTATAAATACCCATAGGCTTATCTACACTATGGTTATCATTGTTTATCATTAAATTATTTTCCAAACGCTTTTGCAATCCATTGGCTAAGACTCTTCACCGTAATCGTTAGATAATTGTGGGTCGATAAATTTATATAACTAATTAAATATAATTTTAATTTGAAAATAGTAACATTGTTTTTATGAAATAAACTTAGTTACAAATATTAATTTAGGGGATATAATAGCAACCAACATTGTATAGTTATCTATATATATATATATATACCTAAAAATTAAATGAGTATATGTCATGTGCAATGAAAATTTATAAAGAGCAATCTTGATAATCATTGTTGAAAAGAGTGTTATAAAAATACATATGCAAAAAAACCTGCCCCGTGCGTATGCACGGGTCTGTCTCCCTAGTGTATAATAAAATTTGCGTTTACACGTGGTGCCTTATCACGCGGTCAGTTTGCCGAACCTTGGATCAAAAAACTTCTTTTGCCTTTTTTTATTTAGGATTTTTCTATCCTGCCAGGCTATATATTTTTATATTTTATTTTTTTGAAAATGTAAGATCGAAATACTACATAGACCTAGCAAATAGAGAGACCGAGACACACAATCAATGTGACAATATTGTAGATTTGACAAGTTACATACGAACCCAAATGACAAACTTATGTGAAGGATGTTAGCAAAATCAGAAGAACTAGAGGCGGGTTGGTCAAGTGAACTGATTCATTTCATTCTTTGCCTAGTCTTAGCACCCGCACAGTAGAGGGTTGTCGTAGATAACTTTCCGACAAAACTAAGCGTCTTGCCGCTGATTAAAGGCAATAGGAGGAGTGAACTCGTCCACATCTCCTGTCCGAACGATCATCTTCCGTCGTCCTTCCGGCTTGCCATCTCTTTATCTCGAATCTTTTGTGATGGTAGGACTCTCTTTTCTGGTCTTGGCCTTGGCTGCTGATTAAATTTAATACATTCTTTTAGAGGCGCCATCTTTCTTAATTTAGTAAAAACGAGACTTTCCTGGGTCCTCCGGGGGAAAACAAACTAGTGGCTTGCCTGAAAATACAATAACAAAGTGGACTAAAGAATAGGAAACCATACCAAAAACTAACAAAAGGAAACGGATAGAAAGAGTAAGACAACGGCGGGTGTGGCGCAAACCCAAACCAAGTTACATGAAAATAAACTTTGATACATCCAAACTATCAAATGGAAACACGGTTGGTGGAGTTGTTATAAGGAACCATCTAGGTCAGGTTTTGGATATTGTGACAAGCAATTTTGGATAAGTTTTTGTGCTTAAAGCTGAAGCGTTAGCACTCAGGAAAGCGATTCGACAAATGACCACTAGAAATCTAAGAAAGGTTGAAATTGAGGGAGATAATCTCCAAGTCATTAATGTTGTTAAAGGAAACAATTAGTGCCCTTGGGAGATTGAACACATAATCGCTGATTTCCATCCACGGAAACCGGGATATCTCGACTAACCATACCGTTAGGGATTGTAACGTTATGACCGATAAAATTGCGAAGCTGGGCCACAATCTCCCTGTTGATCGAGTGTATTAAGACTTACCCAGAACTTCTTGTTCTCATCCGCAAGGATGCTCTAGGGCGCCCTCCTTGAAGGAGTGCACCATAATCCTTACCTAATCAAAAGAAAAAATAGAGAGACCGAGACGAAGCTCGGTAACCGGCATGAAAAAAAAAGAAAAACAACAAAACAACAACAAAACCGACACCTCCAAAGTCAAACAAAGAAGTTGACAAGGCTTATGGCATGGTAGGAGAAAGGCAATTTCGCGGGTTGGAAGAAAAAACCAACACAAGCGTGTAAAGTCGTCGGAGAGCAAAACAACAAGAAGTCTTCTTGAGGAAGTGTGATGAGACGCCTGAAATAACAAGAAACACACCAACTAGACAAAAACTGAAACGTATTCTCAAAACACATACCAAAACCCTACTTACCAGTCAGAACTTGAAGCAGAAAAGAAGAGAGAAACAAGATAATAAGTAAAGAAGAAGTTGAAGCTTGCAACGCAAGCGATTTATGGTCATTTTTCCAACCTTGTAGGTACAACTACAAGTATTGTTATTAATTTTTTTTCCCTTCCTATGCCTTGCAAGGCTAGGACTTATTTTCCATTTCTTTTTTCTTTATGATTGCAGGAAAAGCTTTAATTTCTTTTTCTTCCTTTTTTTCTATTTTTGTCCTTGGCTGATGGGAAGGAAAATGTCGGTGACGGAGATTGCCATCAAAACCGACACCTCCAACCACTGCCAACCATCGACATCAGAATTGTTCCAATCAAAGTGTTTCTATTCGTGGATCAAATTCAAAAGGAGAAGTTTTGTTCTTGGGAGAAGATTGTTCATGGTGTAGCTCTAAAACCTCCACCCTTTTTCTGTTGAGAAGGAGAATCGAATAGCAAAGAAATTGAGAAAGAGACTCCCACTAATTTGGTCTCCTCAATGATGGGACCCTGCCTAGGCTCGGACCTAGTTATGACGGACCTGATACGACTTAGACCTTGGGACCCCCTTGGATTAGGACTTAGTCTCATTTATGTATTATTTATATTATTATTTCTATTTCCATGATTTACATTCCGTCTTTACTATTTTGGGCGTGTGTTCTATTATGCTTAATGTACCGGTCCATTATGTAGAATAAGGCCCATTAGGGTTTGTTGCACCTTTCCATTTCTAGCATTTACTATTATTAGTATTATGGGCTTAGACGTTAGGCCTAGCATGTTGCTAACCCTAGTTCGCCACCCATATTAGATTTAGGGTTTCATGAGCTTTCTTCTATATAAGAGGCATGACTCCCATTGTATTCTTCACGTCAAAATTTAGCCAAGTTAAAGTAGAGTCGAGTTTTCCTCCTTATTTGGTTCGACGTCACCAAAATCTTCCAAACCCCTTTCCGTCTCGTCGGTCCTTCCTTGAGCCGACATCTCTTATCTCTGCCTCGCCCCGCCCTAGTTCTGACGAGCATTAGAGGCTCGCGATTCCACTTTGTGGTCTCATACTTATCCCGATTACTTGTGTTGGAGAAGATCCGGGGCATTTCGAGCCTAGATCCGCCCTTCGTGGACCGAAGTCAAGTAGGTCCACATCACTCAACCTTAGTGGGAAATATTTTCAAAATAATATTCTGTTCAATAAGCATATCATACTCATTTTCATAACAAACAAAGTTTGAGAAAAGCCCAACAAGAGATCAGATCAACAAGAAGGGGAAAAGGATAACAGAGGGAGGCCAACTACCTCATCTGCCATCCCAACCCCCAATAAATCAAGCGCCAACAAGTCTGTATGCAGAGAAACCTCCACTAGATCTAGGTTTTTACTTTTGTGAGTTGATTTGAGGTCAATTTTTGTAGATCGAACCATAAAGAGCTTCAATAAGGAGGGAGAATCTTCAACAAATTGTAAGCGGCGATGCCTACAAACTAGATTTTCGAGCGAAATTTGTTGATTTTGGGATGAGGGAATACAAGATTAAGGTGGGGTGAAGCGGAAGAAAAAGACGCCTAGGGTTTGGGGACATTTTTTAGGGTTTTTGCTTGGGAGTGTTTTGGAGGCTCCTCTTAAGGAAATAGATATTTGGACTCTTATCCTGCCAAGCTATATGATTAGTGTTTTATTTTGCAAAGATTATATTATTTTTATTTATTCAAAAATTTTATTTTATTTTTTTTAGAATTTTATTTTTTTTAGAATTTTAGATATTAAATTAGTTTTATCTTAAAATATAAGATAAAAAGATCGTTCTATTTAATGTTCTTGGTTGGAGATTTTCATTATGATCAAGTCCACTTTATCACATGGAAAACATGATAAATTGTGTTTGTCAAGTAGTTTATAAAGTAGTTAGAGTCAAATAATTAATTAAAGTTAAAAAAACTAAATAAAAACAAACAACAACAACAACATTACTTAATATAATTCGCTAGTGTGTGTTGAGAGTTCCTATAAAAATTGGAACAAGAATTGTCTAGTATATAAAATTACGAATTACTCCATTTATTGTCATATAATTTTGGGTTGAAATCACATTGGGCTTGTATGCTAGGTACGTTACTCGCACGACTTCCAACTTAGGCCGAATACATATATAGATGGACCCCCGAACTTGAAACTTTTGTTCGCTTAGCTCGAAACGTGGTAAATATATAGAAAGAGAGGGAAGAATGTACAGAGCACGCTTGACCAAACAGAGTCAAGGTGAAAAATACAACCCTAGCCACGGATATGCATATCCGGCCAAAACTACCCAGCGGGCCTAACAAAAATGGGTCTAGGACCCTACCATCCCTAAAAAACCTATAGACAAGCCGCCTATATACACAAAAAACCGAGTAACAACTCGGCTCCACAAGCGTCTAACATCATCGGGTCTAAAACCCCTCCAACAAAAGGCAAGGTGTGCACACACACAACCCAACATAGCCAATCAAACCAAACATCCACTAAGCAAGTGGGAAAGGACCAAAACAGCGCATAATCACAAGAGAGGAGGATATAGGTGTACAAGACTAAAACAAGAATAACTCCCAAGAATAGGTCAAGCCACATCGTACCTCATATGCCGAGTCTTTTTCTTAATGCTTCTCCACTTGTGCCTTCAAATTTGCAACCCACCATTATTCTTTGCTTGCACTCAAAGATAATCATCTCCACACACTTCTCCACATTTGGCCTCTCATTCTCGAACACCACTTTGTTTCTTAGAGTCCATGTGTGATAGACCAACCTAAGGAAGGTGATGAAATTCACTTTGAACAACGTGCTCCCACGCCCCGGGAAATTGGTAAACCACTCTACCCACTCTCTTAGGCCTCTTCTTCGTGTGTGGATCCCCACCCATCTCCACACCTTCTCCATAATTTGACCCACTAGGGGGCAAGATCCCCATAAATGATCAATAGTCTCCGGGTGTGAGTTACACAAAGGGCAAACATTATGGCTCACACACCCCCATTCAAAAATTCTATCACACGTGGGGAGTCTCCCTTTATAAGCTAGCCACATCCTGAAACGCCAAGCTCTAGCTCTCACCACTTTCCATACCACAACACACCAATCTTCCACTTCTTTTTTATCTCTCACCAACTCATACAAGGCCTTTGTGTCCAACCCACCACTTGGCTTTGTGATGGCCAAGATGTTGGTCCCTTCAAGCACACCCCTCATGGGAGCTCTCAACCTCATCAAGTTTCTCCACACCCATGAGTCCAAATTGTTTATGGACACGTTCCAAAAATCAACCCTTCTCAAGTGGTTCCACCCTACCCACTTCGTCCAAAAGTTACCATTCCCCACCAAAATATCATGCCCAAGCCGGTAGAATACCGTCTTGTTCCAAGCCCCTAGTTCTTTGAAATTCAGCCCACCTTCCTCATAGGGCTTACACACATCCTCCCAAGCAACTAGGGCCTTTTTCCCCTCAAGCCTTCCCGACCAAAGGTAGTTCCTACAAAGTGCCTCAATTTTCTTTATGACCCTATAAGGTAAGACCATGATTTGTACCCAAAAAGTAAGCACCCCGCCCACCATACACCGAATCACCTCCGCTCTCCCGGCATAAGTGAGGGTTTTGAGGCAACAATTTTGAAGTAGGTTTGTGACTTTGTTCAAAAGCAGGTCATAGTCAGAGAGTAGGAGCTTTTTGGTGTGAAGGGGGATCCCAAGGTATCTCACCGGAAACTCACCAATCTCATAACCAAGGTCCCTAGCAATCTCACTTTTTTCTCCCTCACCCACTCCCCCAAAGTACATGTGGGTTTTGGTGTTGCTTGTAACTAGGCCCGAGTCTTCCCCGAACTTCCTCAAAAACTCGGTCACCATTTTCAAAGAGTCTCCTTTAGGCTTACAAAAGACAAGGTGGTCATCCGCGTATGCCACACTCACAAGCTCAAGTTGCTTACATTTTGGGTGGAAGTAAAAACCCCTTCCAGCACTCACCTCTTTCAACCTCCTACTCAACATCTCCATAACAAGCACAAAAAGGAAAGGGGATAGTGGATCTCTTTGCCTCAATCCCCTCTTTCCCTCAAAAAATCCCTTAGCCTCCCCATTAACAGGAATTGAGAATCTAGGGGTAGTGACACATACCATTAAGAGGCGGACCACATTGGGTGGGAGCTTCAAGTATTCAAGCGTTGCCTTCAAAAAATCCCAACTCACACAATCATAGGCCTTGTGCAAGTCGGCCTTGATCACACATCTTCTTGAGGTTGTCGTCTCTTCATAGTTGGCCACTATTTATTGGGCTACCGCTACATTGTGCACCAAAAGTCTACCGGGGACAAACGCCCCTTGGTTGGAGGCCACCACTCTTGGAAGGAGGGGTCGAATCCTCTCTACCAAAATCTTCGAAATCGCCTTTTGAAAGACATTACAACAAGAGATAGGCCGAAACTCCTTCATAAGAAACGGTTGTTTGACTTTTGGAATCAAACTTATGAACGTGTTGTTCCAAAAGCGAAGCAAATGACCCGTCCGAAAAAACTCCCTCACCGCTCTCACCACATCTTCTTTGATCAAAGGCCAACAAGCCTTGTAGAACCGACTTCCAAACCCGTCCGGTCCGGGTGACTTGTTCTCAACAATATGGAAGAAGGCTCCCCGGATTTCCTCCTCCGTTGGTTCTTGGCCAAGGGGGAGCACCTCTTCTTCATCAAACCTCGGCCCCTCTAAATCCTCAAAATTACCATTCGATGTGGCCCTCGGTGACCCAAATAACTTCTCGTAGTAGCCCACCACTTCCTTTGTAATCTCTTCTTCCCCCTCAACTACTCTACCATCCTCGTCTTTAAGCAAATGGATGGCTTTGTTCACTCTCCTTGTTTTGATCCTATTAAAGAAGATCGGGGACGTTTCTTCTCCATATGAGAGCCAATCTAATTTTGCTCTTTGTTTAGTCGCACTTGCAAGCCTTTCTAAACTTAGCTCAAGTTCCACCTTAGCCCTCCTCGCCTCTTCTTGTTTATCAAAATTCGTGAGGTCTCCATTCAAAACCTCATGAGCTTTTTTATGCCTCTCCACATTCTCCTCGACCACCTTTTCCAAATCCCTATGCTTGCTCCTTTTCCACTCTTTAAGTGCTATCTTCACCTTTTGCATCTTGGTCATAAGCACAAATTGAGCGGTTCCAACCACTCTTGTATTCCAAACACTAGCCACCAACCCTTGAAATTCTTCATCTTCCGCCCAAAAATTATAGAATCGGAAGGGGATCCTTCTACTCACCCGAGCATGGTTAGCAAACACTATTCCCGGGGAGTGGTCGGAGAGCCATGGTTCCCCAAAGAAAGCATATGCCCGCTCAAAATCCCTCTTCCACTCCTCATTTACTAGCACCCTATCTATCTTTGTTGCTACTCTCTCCGAACCATGTTGTTCATTTGACCAAGTGAACTTAGAGCCCGAATAAGCTAGGTCATCAAGTCTACACACATCCAACACTCCCGCAAGCTCTGTCGGCTCACCCTCGTTCCTCCTACGTAGGGTGAACTTTTCGGAAGAGTTGAGTATGCAATTCAAATCTCCAAGCACAACCCACGGCTCCGTTATCCCTCTTGAGATACTCTTCAACAAATCCCACAAGGAAGTCCTTTCCAAACTTGTGTTAAAGGCGTACACAAAAGTAGCAAAGAAGACCTCATGAGACCTCTTTGAGCTAACCTTGCAATGTATAGCTTGGTCGGAATTCAACACCACTTCCACCTTCAAAACATTAGGGTCCCACGCCACCCTCATACGACTTCTTTCCCCTGTACCCACCTCCGTACAAAACTTCCAATCCTTTAGCAACGACCAAGCAAGCTCTTTTTCTTTACTCCTAAGCGTTTTAGTCTCCAACAATCCCATCAAACTCAATTTATTTTTCATGGCGAATCTATTCACCATGCTTATTTTAGGGGTACTATTAATACCCCTGATATTCCATGCTCCAAATCGAATGTCACCCATGGACACTGCTTCCCGGGCTACTACAACCCTCTTCCAACCACCTCTTGGCAAGATTCACTGTAACTCCCTTTACATTCTTGCCCTTTCTCGAGCCAAAGCTTGTCAAACTCATAGCATAAGGAGACTTCTTCTTAGAGCTCGAGGACCCGACCCTTCTAACCATATTAACCATGATACTCAACCCCTTGGCTCTCAAACCCATCACCACCGGCTTTATCATTGGTGTTCTCAAAGTTTTAACTTCCCAACTCGAATCAACTTCAAAGGCCGTGTCATCAACATCTCGATCAAAGTCTTTCTTAGCTGGGTTGTCAATATCTCGATCAGCCTCATCCAAACCTCCCGAGTCTAACAACAAAGCAACCCTCTCTTGTTCCCATAATTCAGCAATACAATCCACAACCCCATCTTCCAAAATAGCCCTACGGTCCACACCACCATCTTCCAAAACAGCCCCATCCGGTTTAACAACCGAGATCTCTTTTTCCAAAACAGCCCCATCCTCAACAAAAACAGCAAAATCGGCCCTAGGATCTTCAATACTACACAAAATACCCTTGCTAATATCTTCCCTCGGGTGGTCCGGGTTAGCAACCGGATCCGCATCAAGCTCAACACCCACCTTAGCACTAGAGACTAACATCAGCTCTTGGTCCCCACTCTTCAAACCAACAACCTGATCTACAACTTCTCGAGCCAAACCGGTGCCTAGCGAGTCAGCCCCCAAATCGGTCTCAGGAGCATCAAACGCAACCTTGGACACACCCTCATCACATCCAACCTAACGATCCATAAAATCACAATCCGGGACGCTTTTGGCTTCCTCGAAGGAAACATCAATCAACTCATTAGTGGCTGCATTCTCGGCCTTTTTTAATTTGTCCTCATCTTTGGACAAATCAGTATTCTTCTCCATCATAGCTGGTCTTTTGGGCACCCATATTTTACGAGGCCTTCCTCGTGCATACCTTGGCCCCCGATCTCCATACGTCTTGCAAAACATTCTTGTATGCCCAAATGAATTACATCTATGACACAACCAAGGCAGCTTCTCAAACCTAACCAAATGTTTGAACACCCTTCCCCTTGAGTCTTCTAAAACCACCTCTTTACGCTCCGTTTCATCCGGTGTAACTTCCACCTACATTCTTGCAAAAGAAATTCTACCCACCTCCGCCGTGATTTTGTCTAGACAAATAGGCTTGCCTATCATACTTCCAATTACTCCCAACATGTGTTTGGAAGAGAGAAACATGGGATCCGGTTCCAAAATATTCCCCCAAACCGGGATGCAATCAAAGCTAGACCAATCTATACTTAGCCCATAACTCCATTCTTTTAGCATAAGAGGCAAAGACCCACCAACCATCCAAGGTCCATTCTCAAGCACCCATCTCCTACCTTCATCACTTTGGAATTTAAAAACAAAAACCCCATTTTCTTTTTGGAAAAGCTTGAGAGGCAGATCTGGCCACTTCTTCTTGACGAACTCATCCATTGCACCATACGAGAACTTTCCCTCTAGCACCACCCCTAGAAGTGTAAATTTCCATTCAACCAAGGCTGGTTCAACCTCTCCATCTTCAAGCTTGTATTTTTCCTTGTTGACCTTGGGAAAAAAACACAACTTTTCAGCCATGAACACATTCCGATTCTCACCCACCAGATTTTCGGTTTTCGAAGGGGGTTTATTGGTCTGATTTTTTGGGAGTGGGTTAGCAAGCTTCGAAATTCCTTCTCCCATGGTTTCTTTGAGAGGTTTAGATGGTGGAAAGGCATTTGGAATGGCCGAAATACTAGGGTTGAGCTTTTTGTGGTCAGATTTGTGGGGATAGCTCAAAGAGGCAAATCTTATCTTTTCCTTTGCAAAATTAGATTGCCTAGAAAGGTAATGGCTGTCACATGCGTAATGTAAGCCCTTTCCTTGACCTGCACACTCTCCCAAGCTGTCACATGCAAATGAAGACCCATTTTTGACCGTTACCCTAGCTGGTCCCCCATTGGACACCTCCAAACTAGCTTTCATCACCTCCATGGCCTCCAAGCTGCCATTTTCACCCATTTCAGCCCTAGCTCAATTGTCTTCATCAATGGCTGCCCTAGAAGCCACCGAAATTTCAAATGGTAGATCCAAAATTTCAGATTTCTCCTTGGAAACGCTACCATCCACCTCAGGAGCCCCCAACAGGCCTTTGTCCCGACGAACCACCACTTGGTCGGAGGAGCTCGCCCCATCTGGACTCAAACCCCCCAGATCTGGCTCTTTAGCCTTGTACACCACAGATTTGGACCCTTTCACTTGTAGATCGAAGGTCAAGGGGGAGAAATTCCGCTTACTAGAACCAGATCTCTTCTTCTTCATGGCAAACACAAACCAAGCCCTAAAAACTAGATTTTTGAGAGCACTCTCCTCACCAACTTCGATCTCCCTCTCGTATCCAGTCCAAATCCAAGTGGATCTGGCCGGATTTCCCCTAACTAGGCTACTCCCGCTCACTCTCAAGTGGTAGCCACCGGAGATGTCACCGGAACTGCCACAAAACCCTTGTGTTTCACTCTAGATCTCACGCACCCAACTCCCTCCGTTTGCACCAGCCGCCGAAGGAGGCCCCACCGGTGCTTCAACCTCACCTTGTGTCACCAACACTCACACTCCCCTCCCCCTCGCCGGAGAAAGTGGCAGCGCCACCAAGAAAGCTCAACCGGCCCTTAAGAGGAAACCCCTAGAGAGAAGAGAGAAGAGAGAAGAGAAGAGAGAAGAGAGAGCTTCTCTCTCTAGCAAATTCAAATCTAACTTTTGTTCGCTTAGACCAAATCTAACTTTTTTTCAAATCTAACTTTTTTTTCCAATCTCTTCACCAGCGGTCGTTCGCCTCCAATCTCTTCACCGGCGTCAATGGCGCTAGAAGCTCCTCTTCCCACCACCACGGAGCCAGAACCGCTGCTCCCCGCTTCAATTCGTACCATCCTTAATTATCAACTGATGATAAAAGAAACTCTAAAATTTAAATTGGGTCAAATTGAATTTGTTCTCCCCCTCTTAATCCCTTAATCCAATCCTCAAATTGAAACTAGATTTGAATTGCTTAGCACCAAATCTGTCAAAAACCCTTAATTTTCCGTCTCAATTCGTCCCGAATTGATTTCCACCATTAAAGGCCTCAAAGTTCTTTTGAGTTTTCGATGCTTTAATGAATTTTGGGTAGGTAAATTGGGTTTTTGTGGAAGAAGAAAGAAAGAATGAAGGTGGAGATCATGTCGGTGGCAGAGAGGAACCAGGATGGTAGAGTGAAGGGTGTCAGATCTGTACGAGTGGTGGTTGGCCAAGCACCGCCGCCCTCTCCTCCAACGCCATTGACGACAACGAACACCAGATCTGAAACGAACACCACCGCGCGCCCACTCCTTGATGACAAATTCCAGATCTGAAACAAAAGAAAAAAGAAGAGCTGCTCCTTGATGACAAATTGCAAATCTAGAAAATGAAGAAGATTGAAGTAAAAAAATAAAGAAACAAGAAAGAACGAAGAAGAGCACAAAAAGAAATTGAAGGAAGACAAAAAATAAAATAGATAAGAAAAAAAATGAAAAATTCATAAAAATATCCACGTCATCAAATTCAACTCGCCTAGATTGTTGTTTGTAGTGCACTCGTTGTGCCACATCATCAAAAAGGGTTCAATAGAACAAAATTAGCAAGTAGGGAGATTTAATAATAGATTTTTGAGTACAGGGGTCTGAGCGAACAAAAATTTCAAGTTCAGGGGTCTATGTATGTATCCGGCCCTTCCAACTTATCGACCCACCAGACCTTATCATGGTATCAAAGTGGTTCGGTCCTAGGCCCCAATTTCTGGTCTATATTGGGCTAGTCGGCTTAAAGGCATGACATGAAGTACAATTGGTATATTATGGGGCCAAGCAACTGCACTTGAGGAGGCGTGTGAAGATAGACTTTCCCACATTGGGAATTAGAAGAAAGAATGGCCTAATATATAAATCCTAGGGTTACTCCTCTTATTTCATTTTGATTTTAAGATGGAACTCCATTGAGCTTATATGTTTGGTCTAACGCGCATATGCGTTAAGGACGGACATGTGTACCCCCATGTTGTATTGGCCCATCGGACTTTATCATATGAGGTTCCAATCTGGGAGTCGTGCGATAATAGACCCAACATAAAAGTCCAATGAGGTTCTAACCTCAAAAACATATGGTAATAAGAGGAGTAACTGAAGGATTTATATGCTAGGTATTCTTTCTTTAAATTCCCGATGTGGGAAAGTCTATCTTCACAGAGCGAGGTCTAGGGGGCCTTGATGTACGCGTCGCCCCCGAGAAAGTTGGTTTAGGGGTGGGGGGTTCTGGTAGACCCAAAGGTGAAAAATCCCGACTGAAACAAAATGCAGCAAAAAGGTCAGAGCATACGCGAGTAATGCAAATCACACTTTTTCAAAACCGAGTCGTGGGAGGGCACATAAACAACACAACACTAAAGAAAAAACAAGTAGGCAAACACACATCAACTGCACAAAGGGCTCTATGACTGATTGGAAGCTTCACCCATCTGAACATCCTTTTGGTTGCACTATGATGACAAGGCTTGATGGTTCGAGGGGATGTTGGGGGTGTAGGGGATTGTGAGGCATTCATATGTGTTAGTAATCAATTGGTTTTGATCACTAGCATCAAATATTTTATGACCTAAATAGAGCTTTGCTTTGCTACTAATGCGAGCGCATGCCAGAAGAGATGCGAGCACGAGCCATCCACGAGGTCACGACAACTTCAGAGAGGGTTGAAGTGGATTCACTAAAGAGTAGGGGGGAGAAGGTGGATTTTGCTAGTCGCTCGTCTCGCTGACAACTACAAGTTCGACTAACTCTTCGTAGTACCTATCCCGCTCTTTGAGTGTGAAACCGCTTGGTATTCTTGAAGACTGACTCTCAAACATAAAAAAAAACAAGGATTCAGGGCGCGAAAGGTAAACACCTAGAAAAGAAGAGAGATTTAAGACAAGAAATATCTAGATAAAGACGAAAGCGAGAAAGCGCGATCCTAGAGTTATTCGAAGGAAGAAGGATCACTCAAATGGGCCAAAAGCGAACAAACAGAAATGTCAAGACACACTCTGGGCCAACGAGATCAAAAGGGCAAACATCCTATTGCAAAAAGCAAAACGGTCGAGTTTCCTCAAGAACATTCAAAATTCAAAAGAACCTCTAAGAACAACTGCCACTGAAACGCCCTCGCTCCACCGCCAGGCAGTGCCCAGGAGAACCAACGTCTCTAGAAAGTTGTCGGAGTTCCACGCCCCCATGGCGGCTAACCGCCATGCCAGAAACGCACAACCTAGAAATCGATGCCACCATCACCAAGAACAGAATCTAGAAAACAGGAGCAGAAATAAAATCAAAAGGAGAAGGCGAGACTTACTCGTAATTCGGAGCGGAAAGACGAAGAAGAAGATTTCTCGTTGAAGATCCCCCATTGTCTTTTTCTAGCTGAAAATGTAATATCCGCTAAATTCTAAACAAAATAAAATGGATAATTTTCTCAATAATTTTTTTTTCTCTAAAATAGAGAATTTAACAAACTTTATAATTTCATATTATGTTATGAGAGGTTACAAAAGTTTACTACAATGACAATTAAGAATTTAATTTAAAAACATTAAGCAAGTCGGGTATTCTTGTAAGTAATCCTCCTCCTCTTTAAAAAGAGAGCTTAAATATTTTATTTAAATAAAATTAAGAACATATTATGGAGGAACATTAAAGTGGTAAAAATCTTAAATAAAAATAATGCTTGTTAATTTTTGGATTTTATTAAATATAAAGGGGTAAAACAAGTCATTAAAAATACAATGAAAATTTAGTAAAAAGGATGCAAGAGCTGGGACTTGAACCCGAGACCTCTTGCATCTCCTCTCCCACGCACATACACATAATCTGCTAGGCCATTGTGACTTTCTACTCTTTTTACCCAACATTATATTCTTATATTATTTTAAGTCTTCTTCTTCCCCCAAAATCAAATCAGACGCTTGTCTGATTGAAGCGACATTCAACCATTGCATGACAATGGCTTCTCCTTCTCCGTCCCTTTTGCTTGTAAGACCACCATAGTGACATACATGCTTACCTCACCTTCAAACAAGCACAAATCCCCCAATCCCTTTCTTCCTCCTCCTCCATCAATGGTCAATTTGAGGTTTGATGGATCCATGGAGGATTCAATTTCCCCTATAAATAGGTCCGAAAATAAAGTATTGAGGATTTTCTTATATGATATTAAAGTATATTGTGCAAGTCATGGTTATATTGATAACATTAAAGAACTCTTATAAAAAGTTTTTATAAAATTACTAGCATAAGGTTTGTAGTTTATATATTAAATATTACTTTTATAAAGAAATAATCTTTTACAAGTTATAATGTGCATATCTCTAAGCGTAGAGAATATAAGATATATGAATTTTATAATAATTATAGATATGTTAAAAATGTTATTAATAATAAAATATTAGGTTAATATATCTCTAGGTGTAAAGTTTCCTACAAGGCATCAACTTTTATTGTAAATATAATGGATATGACAATAAACTAACTTATAAAAATTATATTGCTAAGTATATAAAAATGTCTTGCATGAAAAGATATTGTAAGGTATAGAAAAGATATTATATTTGCCACCTAAGATATCATAGAAATATACTATAAATATAAAGTAAGATATTTTAATCCATGATCATGTATTATATATACTATAAGATATGGAAAGAATTATGAGAATAAAATAAATAAGATTAATTTAATATTATGTTAGTTTTGGAAAGTTTACTTTATAAAGTAAGTAGAAAGTCTAGTTAAAGAAATGACCAAGAAAGTGGTTTATTGTAACACCCCGACTTTCGACGGGACGCCACTTAGTAATAGACCTTACTAGGTACTATTTAATTAGGTTGACAACTACACTTTAGGATCTTACAACGCGGGCACGACGAGAAAACATAAAAACATCCAACCTTTTATTTAGTAAAACTTAGAAAACATAGTCATGCATGCGTTCCCGAAAAATAAATACTCAAATCCGACACGACACTTACTAATACTGAACTATTCAAACAAAATAATAATAATAATAAAATCAACATCCTAACTATCATAGATAAACTAGCATAAAACCCATCCCACTATGACACACGCTCTTTACCGCTCCGGCTCGCCATTTGGCCTCGGTTCTTGCACGGCTCCCTGGTTCATACCTAGAACTGAAAAATATTCCCCGAAGGGTTAGCTTCTAATCTACCAAGTTAGAGAGAATACGGAAATTGCAGAACGTTTTGAAAACATTTCTAGAGTCAGCATACAAATCCACAATCGCAATCATAACTCTAAAGGCCAATACCTAAATTAGTTATAATCAGTCACACATAGCCACATACACATTTACAATCACAACCTTATAACAATGCAATTCCTCCTTTTTCACAATCCGACTTCCAAGGCGCTCATCACCGCGCCGAGTGCAGAGGCAGGCCCTCTCACTCCACTTCACAATCTCCCTTCTAACCCCGGCTAAGCCTCCACTGGAGCACTTGCCAAAACACACAGATAATAATTTTCGTTTTTGAAAGGGGCACGGTTTCCCTGTCACACGGGTCATACATAGCCAACTCTTCCTCCATGCCAGCTACGATGGGCCGTGTCGGAAACGGTACCAACACAGAGAAAACGTTCCAAAAATATCTTTCCGATAAAATACATTCAAAACCATTTTACGCACACAACAATTCAAGAAGTTCAAAACAATTTAAAAAGGTATTCGGGACTAGTTCCCAAAACCCGCCCTACAATAACGGTACACAATCTAACAGGATAGAGAAGAACCGAGCAAGTCGAAAAACAACTTACCTCCAACTAGGGATCCTTTGATGACAAAAATTAAGAATGCGAGCGGAAACAATTCCCTAAAAAATTTATAAAGTGAGAGATTAGATTAAATACGAGCCGACTAAAAATACCCCGATTAAGGAGTCACATTTATTTCACTTAAACAACCGAAACTTATATATAAAAAAATTAAGTAAATTAACTAGCTCGTACCAAGTACCACTAGCCCACCAATTAATTAACCTAAACCCATTAAACAAATCTAACCTACAAAATCCTTTCTCCTGCTCATCCAGTTGATTTGGCCCGGTCCACGTACAAAACTATCTCCCATATTACTAGTTCAAGGAATGTGGACCCCACCCTCTTTTGACTTTTCAAAGCACGACCCAACTCCCCTTTTTTTCAGCCAGCATCACCTTCTTCCCCAAGCTGCTGTACTCCCGCAAACAATGGCTGGCGCTCTCCCACTCTTCCCAGAATTAACCTCAATCCAACCTTCCCAACCATTCCTTCTAGAATTAACCTGACTTCTGCATTCTACCAGGACTCCTCCCAACACCCTCGTACCGCTCCCTAATCGAATACTAACTAGGACAGAGAAAGGGCAAAACAGAGGATGGTTCGGTCTATTACCGGAATGACGATCGGAACGGCGATTCGTCGACTTGAATGAGAGGCTTGAACGGAAACAAAAGATCTGGCCAACGAGGGTCGAAAGTTAATAAGGGTGGCAAGAGAAGTACCAGGCAAGGATCAAAACCGACACACGACGTCACTTACCGACGGTTTAACGGCCCACTGATGACGGAGGAACGACCCGCGTATTTTGCAGCCTTGCCGGTGGCGACGAATCAGAATCGCTTACACGAAAATCTAGACGAAGAGATCGGTGATCGAAGCAATTGAAAACGGCAATGACGCCAAACTCCGACGGCTTGCGAGCGAGCACAATCGAAAATTAATTGCACTCGTTTGGTGTTCTCGAGAGCCTGAACTTTCTCTACTCTTTGACGAGGATGGCGACTAGAATGATCGGGGTCCAAGTTTGGGTTTTTAATGTAATTTGGTTGGGTTAAGATATGAAGAATCCGTTCGGGTATAGATAACGAGATTAAAATAGATTTGTTTATAACCACGTAGATTATTCAGTTAGGGATATATTTATTTGTGTTCGTGGCTCAATTTAGAAAATAATTTGACTAATTGTTATATATAAAGGATTGTAAAATTAAGGTTTATAAAATATATAGTTTTTGGTGTATAAACATTGTTAGCGTAAGTTCAAACCTATAATTAAATAGGTATGTCAAACGGATTATTAAATCGGGTTAAAAAATATTCCTTAAAACGAGGTTTACTTGCGGGTCAAGAACTCAAATGCTTGTAAGCAGAGGAACTCGTTTTCCGACTTACAAGACCTAAAACGAATGCGGATATTACATATTACCCCCCTTAAGAAAGTTTCGTCCCGAAACTTTATAGAAAGAAAACTATATTTCGAGGTTTCACAAACCTCTCCCCCTAAAAAGGCGTTCGTCCTCGAACCGGAATTCAATAGTCAAATAAAACACTACATATCTGGAATACATAACAAAGAAGCTAAGCAGTCATCAATCAATCCAAAAGAAAACAATCATACACGCAATCATGGATTCTAAAAAGAGTTCACTAATTACTAACCTTTCCCTCAAACGCCTCTACTAGACTCGGGTAAATCTGTGGGTAATTCTCACTCTTCCTGGACTCAGTCTCCCAAGTGGCCTCCTCAAATCCCCGTCGAGACCACTGAATTAACACCAAAGGAATCTCCTTGTTTCGCAACTTCTTCATTCGTCGATCTAGAATCTTCAATGGTTGTTCCCGGAAAGTGTGATCTGGTTCTACCACCACACACTGGTTCTACCACCAACTCCTCATAATTTAGTCGGTGACTAGGATCCGAGACATACTGTCTCAGCTGTGAAACATGGAATACATGGTGCACTCCTTCCAAAGCAGGTGGCAATGCTAGTCGGTAAGCCACCTTGCCTACTCTCTCCAGAATCTCGAACGGACCGATATATCGGGGACTCAGCTTCCCTTTTACCCCGAATCTCCTCACCCCGCGGGTAGGCGATACTCTCAACCAGACGTGAGCTCCTACCTCAAACTCCAACGGTCTACGCCTCTTGTCTGTATAGGACTTCTGGCGACTCTGGGCAGCTAACATTCTCTCTCTGATTAAGGCCACTTTCCCGATCGTCTCCTCGATCATTTGTGGTCTCTCACCTACTACATCTGAGGGATCAGCCCAACACAGCGGTGTCCTACACCTCCGACCATATAAAGCCTCATAAGGAGTCATCTGAATCGACGAATGCCAGCAATTATTATAGGCAAACTCCACCAAAGCCAGGTGATCCGACCATTGACCTCCCCAGTCTAGCACGCAGGACCTCAGCATGTCCTCTAGAGTCTGAATCGTCCTCTCTGTCTGACCGTCTGACTGCGGATGGTACGCAATCGTGAAATGTAATCTCGTCCCCAATGCCTCATGCACCTGTTGCCAATATCTGGAGGTAAAATGCCCATCTCTGTCCGACACAATCGTCTTAGGCACTCCGTGCAGTCTAACTATCTGATTAATAAACACCTCCACTAACTTGCTCACTTGCCATGTCTCCCTGATAGGCAAAAAGCGAGCAGTCTTCGTCAGTCTATCCACCACTACCCAAATGGCATCATGGCCTTTGCTGAGTCTCAAACCTGTGACAAAATCCATGGAGATGTCCTCCCACTTCCATTCTGGAACAGGGAGTGACTGAAGCATTCCTCCAGGTCTCTGGTGCTCGATCTTTACCTGCTGGCAGACTTGACATTTAGCGTCAAATCTCGCTACATCCGGCTTCATGCCATCCCACCAATAGAATTGTCGTAGATCCTTATACATCTTACTCACCCCGGGGTGGATTGAGTAAGGTGTAGCATGGGCCTCCTGTAAAATCTTCTGCCTCAACTCCACATCTCGAGGCACACAGATCCGACCACGCAAACACAAAATACCATCTGCTCTCTCCGCAAAGTCGGGTGCCTCTCCACGGCTCAATCTCTGCCTCAGATCCTGAATCATCGGGCAATTCTCCTGCTTCTGTCTCACTTCTTCAAGTAAGGATGGCCGACATTCTAGGGCTCTCAAACTGCCCTGATAATGCTGAATCTGCACCTCAATACCGTACCTCATTAGCTCCCTCTGTAACTCTGGCTGAACTGTCAAATGAGCTAACATACGCTCCTGAGGCGTCTTCCTGCTAAGGGCATCAGCGACCACGTTCGCTTTCCCTGGGTGGTAAAGGATCTCAAGGTCGTAGTCCTTCAGTAACTCAAGCCATCTCCTCTGTCTCATATTCAACTCCCTCTGAGTGAAGATGTACTTGAGGCTCTTATGATCTGTCATCACTTTGCATGAGCTCCCATACAAGTAATGACGCCAAATCTTCAGAGCATGTACCACGGCTGCTAACTCCAAATCATGAGTGGGGTAATTCTGCTCATTCGGTTTCAGCTGTCTGGAGGCATAAGCAATCACCCTGTCCCTCTGCATCAGCACATAGCCCAAACCTACCTTGGACGCATCACTATAAATCACAAAGTCCTCATTCCCCTGAGGAAGAGCAAGTATAGGAGCCGAAGTCAACCTCTTTTTCAGCTCGTCAAAACCCCGCTGGCATGCTTCATTCCACTCAAAGCGAGTGGTCTTCTTAAGCAGGTTAGTAAGTGGTTGGGCTATCTGGGAAAACCCTTCCACAAAAATTCTGTAATACCCTGCTAATCCTAGAAAGCTCCGCACCTCCTTCACATTCTTCGGAGGTTCCCATGCTTTTACAGCTTCAATCTTTGCAAGATCCACCATAACTCCTTTGTCCAGATACCATGTGACCTAAAAAGGTTACTTCAGGCAGCCAGAAATCACACTTGGACAGCTTAGCAAACAACCGATGATGTCTCAATACTCCCAACACCAGCCTAAGATGTTCGGCGTGCTCCTCCTTACTCTTAGAGTAGATCAAAATGTCATCGATGAACACTACTACAAATCTGTCCAAGTAGTCTATAAACACCCGGTTCATCAGCTCCATAAATACAGCGGGTGCATTCGTCAGTCCGAACGGCATCACTACAAACTCATAATGTCCATATCTCGTTCGGAAAGCCGTCTTGGGAATATCCTCTTCCCGTATCCTCAGCTAGTGATATCCTGACCTCAAATCCACTTTGGAAAACATAGTAGCCCCCTGCAACTGATCCAACAAATCATCAATACGTGGCAGCGGATACTTGTTCTTGATGGTAACTCAATTCAACTCCCGATAATCGATACACAGACGGAGAGAACCATCCTTCTTCTTCACAAATAGGACTGGAGCTCCCCATGGCGACGCACTCGGTCGTACGTACCCCTTCTCCAATAACTCCTCCAATTGTGCCTTCAGCTCCTGCATTTCCATCGGGGCCATGCGGTATGGGGCTCTCGAAATCGGTCTCGTCCCAGACTCCAACTCAATACCAAAGTCTACCTCTCTCTGAGGAGGTAGTCCTGGAATCTCCTCGGGAAAAACGTCCTCATACTCGCACACTACTGGTATATCCTGAATGTGCGGTCTTTCCTTGTCCCCCTGTAGGACATAACACCAATATCCTACACATCCATCACTGAGCAGCTTGGCGGCCTTTACCATACTAATCACCGATCCGGGCCCCTCCTGCTCTAACTTCTGACACACATGTCGGGTCCCATCGTCTACCGTCACTGTAACTGTACCTCTGTGTGCATCCAAAACTGCTTGGTAACGTATCATCCAGTCCATCCCCAGAATCACGTCATCATCTGGCGACAACTGCATTACTATAAAATCCGCATACCAATCCCTATTCCCTATTCTAATAGGGCACTGTAAAATCTCCTTATTCCCTCTCACTTTACTACCGTCAGGTAGCCCCACAACAAAAGACACCCCCTCAGTGCAAGTCATTCCTAGTCTAGCCACGCAAGCAGAAGACATAAAAGAATGGGTAGCACCCGTATCAAACAGTATGTGAACAGGTCTAGACTGAATCCAAATCGTACTTGTAGTAGTCGGCGCGTGTAGGGCATCGGCCCTCCTCATCTCAAACACCCGGGGCTGATTGCCCCCGATAGTGCTAACTCCTGCGCTGTGTCCTCTGCCCTGGCTCGGTGCCTGCTGAAACTGCTAAGGCTGACGACGAGGCATCTGGTTCACCGTTCTCGGTGAAGATCCCTGTGAAGCTGCTCCAACAGTACAGTACTGTTGTAAATGGCCAGGCTTCCCACAGCTGAAGCAACTCTTGACTGGCTTCGGACATTGACTCCTCAAATAAGCAGTGCTTCCATAGTTGAAGCACTCTCTCAGCCCCCCAGTGGACTGACTCTGTCGACGCTGGTCCTGACGACCCTGTGACTGAAACCCTGATCGTTGCGGCTGAGAATAGTCGGGACGACTATCTCTCCTAGGTTCTGCCGGGGTAGATAACTTCTGCCTCTTGCCCCCAGTGGTATGCACCTCTAGCTGACTCTGTCGGGTCGTGGCCATAGCATAAGCCAAAGCAAACTGCTGAACATCTGTCAATGTCGCGAGTCGGAGTCCAGACACATAGGCACGTAAATGCGGCTGCAACCTTTTTAGAAAGGTCGCAATCTTCAACTCCTCAGTAGGGGCAGCATTCGGCACCGCTGCCAACTCTTGCCGAAACTTCAGAATAGTCTCAGATACTGTGATATTTTCGGGTCCAGCATCCCGAAAAGCAGCCTCCCGAGCCGCCCTCACCACCGGAGGACAGTACTGATCTCGAATCCGCCTCTGAAACTCCTCAAAAGTCACCTCAGTCTGGTGATCCCTACATAACTCCCACCTTTCAAAAGCACTCTCATGTAGCAGACTCTGTACCAAGGACATCTTCCTCTCTTCCGGTGCCTTAATGGAGTCCAACACAGATTTCACCCTCCTCAACCACTGCTCTACGTCAAAACCCTGAGCTCCAGCAAAATTTGGCACCCTAGTCTTCCTAAACTCTGCGAGCCACTTGTCAGGCTGGGGCTCGCGATACTGTCTCCTCGGTTCGACCACATGATCAGCTATCACTGGTCCTTGCGAATCTGGCATAGCTCCTAACTGGGCAGCCAAAACAGAGTCTGGTCCTGGTGCCCTCCTCTCAGCTCCTTGTTGCCCCGCAACTGCGTTCAGATTAGGTGCAACCCCCACACCCATCAAAGTCTGCAATAGCAGCTGGATTGCAGCGTTCACCTCTGGGGCCAGTCTTGCTGGTGGCACTCCTCCTCCCACTTGAGCCCCGTTTGTTGGGGGAACCCCTCCAGCGACCGATGCACTATCCTCTTGATGAACAGCAGCAGCCACATCCTGGCTCTCAGCGACTTCCTCCTGGTGAGTATTATGCTGTATCTCTGGCTCAGCATCCGCAGGGGCCTCTCCTCTACCCCTTCCACGACCCCGACCTATGCCTCTACCGCGGCCTCTTCCGCGGCCTCTTCCATTGGCTTCAACAGCTCTTGCTCTGGTTGGTGGGGCCATCTATAACAGAAAGTCCCACAGTCAAAACTTAAACATCCTATTATTTACAATTTTCTTACTTTTCTACGTGAGGTCCTTCGGCTGATGGGGCGGAGTCGCGACGTGTCACCTACCCCCTATATGCAACATGTCTACCCAGTAAAAACATTTTGAAAACACCGGCCGGTTTTGGTTTTAAGTTGGACCTCGAGTACACTCGTTGGTCAGTTCCTTGTGCCCTGTTGTCAACCTGGCTCTGATACCAATTTGTAACACCCCGACCTCCAACGGGACGCCACTTAGTCATAGACCTTACTAGGTACTATTTAATTAGGTTGACAACTACACTTTAGGATCTTGCAACGCGGGCACGACGAGAAAACATAAAAACATCCAACCTTTTATTTAGTAAAACTTAGAAAACATAGTCATGCATGCGTTCCCGAAAAATAAATACTCAAATCCGACACGACACTTACTAATACTGAACTATTCAAACAAAATAATAATAATAATAAAATCAACATCCTAACTATCATAGATAAACTAGCATAAAACCCATCCCACTATGACACGCGCTCTTTACCGCTCCGGCCCGCCATCTGGCCTCGGTTCCTGCACGGCTCCCTGGTTCATACCTGGAACTGAAAAATATTCCCCGAAGGGTCAGCTTCTAATCTACCAAGTTAGAGAGAATATAGAAATTGCAGAACATTTTGAAAACATTTCTAGAGTCAGCATACAAATCCATAATCGCAATCATAACTCTAAAGGCCAATACCTAAATTAGTTATAATCAGTCACACATATCCACATATGCATTTACAATCACAACCTTATAACAATGCAATTCCTCCTTTTTCACAATCCGACTTCCAAGGCGCTCATCACCGCGCCGAGTGCAGAGGCAGGCCTTCTCACTCCACTTCACAATCTCCCTTCTAACCCCGGCTAAGCCTCCACTGGAGCACTTGCCAAAACACACAGATAATAATTTTCGTTTTTGAAAGGGGCACGGTTTCCCTGTCACACGGGTCATACATAGCCAACTCTTCCTCCACGCCAGCTACGATGGGCCGTGTCGGAAACGGTACCAACACAGAGAAAACGTTCCAAAAATATCTTTCCGATAAAATACATTCAAAACCATTTTACGCACACAACAATTCAAGAAGTTCAAAACAATTTAAAAAGGTATTCGGGACTAGTTCCCAAAACCCGCTCTACAATAACGGTACGCAATCTAACAGGATAGAGAAGAACCGAGCAAGTCGAAAAACGACTTACCTCCAACTAGGGATCCTTTGATGACAAAAATTAAGAATGCGAGCGGAAACGATTCCCTAAAAATTTTCTAAAGTGAGAGATTAGAGTAAATACGAGCCGACTAAAAATACCCCGAGTAAGGAGTCACCTTTATTTCACTTAAACAATCGAAATTTATATATAAAAAAATTAAGTAAATTAACTAGCTCGTACCAAGTACCACTAGCCCACCAATTAATTAACCTAAACCCATTAAACAAATCTAACCCACAAAATCCTTTCTCCCGCTCATCCAGTTGATTTGGCCCAGTCCACGTACAAAACTATCTCCCATATTACTAGTTCAAGGAATGTGGACCCCACCCTCTTTTGACTTTTCAAAGCACGACCCAACTCCCCTTTTTTTTTCAGCCAGCATCACCTTCTTCCCCAAGCTACTGTGTAATATTTGGGAATATTTCAATATTTTTATCTTATTTTTATTCTCCTTGAATTTCGTGTTGGGATTACTTAGCTTATAATTAATCTCGGCTAATTAATAATATTTAATATTTTATTTTGAATTTTAGAAAATTATATTTTAAAAAGTTTTTAACTTAAAAATAATTAATAATAATTTCAGGGTAAAGGTTGTAGTAAAAGAGATTTGAGGGTAAAAAGTGTAATTTTGTATAAGCTTTTGCCGACTTTGTAAACCGACATGCCTACGCATATAAATTGCAATCTTTGTTGATCTTCAAACATAAGTTACGTATACCATTAAATAAAAGAAAGAGAGCAAGATTAAAGTAAAGTAAGAGAGAAAGAAACGAGAGGAGAGGAAATTTAAGGTTGTGTTGTTTTGATCTCGTTCGGTCCAAGATCTTTACTATCGGGTTCTAATCTTGAAGTACAAGCGTGGTTTGGTAAGTTTTAATATAGTTAATGGTTTATTTAGATTATACTAATTTTTCCAGATCTAGATCTACAATTGATTTTGATTGGAAAATCAGTCAATTTATAATTCTCAAGGGGTATTTTTGATATCGGATTTATAATCGGTAAAAGATTTTAGAGTAATTTTAGGGTTTTGCTTTGTAATGATATTAGGGAGACCTTTGATCCAGTTTTTCAGAAAGGTTTGAACTAGAAAAATGTTCTTTTATATATCTAGTATATTCATGTCAAGTTTTAAAGGATTTGGAATTATACACAAGAAGTTATAAAACATCCTGGCTTTTCGTTGATTTTAGGGTTAGAGTTTGTAAGAGTTAAAAGGTTATTATTATTCATTGGGGTTTATATATGCATATAGGAGCGTGAGTCCTAGGTTGTGATCAGAGACGAAGGGCAAAGACAGGCTATCTGTCTTAGACAGGGTTTCGCGTTGTTGGATAATTAGTGGTTTCTTGGCGTTGGGAATTCGTCTTCAAGGTAAGTCGTTTACGACTTGCTCAGTTGTTGTTCAATACTTGTTAGACTTCATGTGGTGCTTGTAGGATTGGTTTTGGGGAACTAGTCCCTAGATGATTATTTTATGAAAAAGGTTTACTTGTGTATGATATGTGTGAAAAGAATTTCATTGGGTTTTCATTAAATGTGAAGCTTTCGAATATTTTCTCTATGTTGGTACCGTTCTCGGCATGGCCATGTGCGTAGTCCTCTGGGTTGAAGTGACGGCTACGTATGGTTATGTGACAGAGAATCGTGCCCCTTCAAAAGAAATGTTATCTGTGTTTTGGGCAAGTGCTCCCGAGGAGGCTTGACCCGGAGTTAGAAGGATGGAAATTGTGAAGGGTGGGAGGTCGCGCCTCGGCACCTGGGGCGTAGGGTTGATAAGCGCCATAGAATGGAATGGAATGGAATGGAAAGCGGATTGTTGTATTGTTGTGATTGGTCTTATGTGTAAGAATGTGTGTATGTGTGGTTTGTTTGTTTGTGTATGGGTGATGTGTTGTTTGTATGTGTAATCATGGGGAAGTTGAGTATGAATTTAGAATTGATAAGTGTTGTATCCATGTGAATCTTGCAGGTGTGTGTGTTAGGTACTTGATTGGTTTTTAAACGTCTTACTAGTACCGTATGGATTCTAGCTTGTATTAGAATGGTAGCTGACCCTTCGGGGACTTGTTTTTTTTAGTTTCAGGTAAAGACAAGGGACCCATGATGGAACCTCGGCAGAATGATGGAACAGATCGTTGAAGGCCGTGTCATTAGGATGGGTTCATTTGGGAGAAATGGTGGTTACTTTTTGGTATCTTTTATCTAATGTGTTGTTTTGATAAAGAAAGGGTACTGGTATGTTAATGAAATGTTTCTAGGAAGTGTTGTAAATTATGTTGTTTTGGGTTTCATGCATGTTTACTATACTTGGGTTTTATAAATATCAGTTGGATGTTTTATTCATGTTTTCTCGTCGTGCCCGAGTTGCAAGATCCAAGTGAACTCGCTGTCAAACTAGCCTAGGTAGTACCTAGTAAGGTCTACTACCAAGTAGCGCCCCTATTTAAAGACGGGGTGTTACAAATTGGTATCAGAGCCAGGTTGACAACAAGGGCACATGGAACTGAACAACGAGTGTACTCGAGGTCCAACCTAAAACTAAAACCGGCCGGTTATTTCAAAGTATTTCATTGGGGTAGTCATATTGCATTTACAGGGTAGATGACACGCTTCGACTCTGTCGTCATCAGCCGAAGGACCTCATGTAGACTAGTAAGTTATTTTGTTAACTTCAGTTAAAGGTAGTTTAAATAGTAAAACATCCGTTTACAAATGGCTCCACAAACTAGAGCTGGAGCAGCTAAAGCAGGAAGGAAAGGTAGTGGTAGGGGTCGTGTTGGAAACAGAGAAGAGGCTCCTGCCGTGGGAGAGCCACACCCTCCTCAAGAGGAGGTTGTTGAGAATGTTGGACCTGCAGTGAATGACCATCAAAGGGGAAATGTTTCGGTTGTTGGAAACGGGCTCCCTGCTAATGGAGTCAACGATAGGGCAGATGGGGTTCTACGTGGGCCAGCTCAGGTGCCACCAGTTGAGTTACCACCAGAGACGACTGCTGTTATCCGAGCTACACTTGCCGAGCTATTACAAAATCTGGTAGGTACTGGATTTTTGCCTAATCATAACGCAACCAATTCTGGCTATCAAGGGGCTGAGGTTAGGGCACCAAGACCAGTTTTTGCACAACCGGTTCATTCAGGGAGACCACCACGTATTCCAAGGCCAGTAGTGGTTGATGGCATGGCTGAGCAAGGAAGGAGATATCGCGAGCCTCTTCCTGATAAGTGGCTTGCGGAGTTCAGGAAGACTGGGGTACCGAACTTTACTGGGGATCAGGAAGCTGATGTTGAGCAGTGGTTGAGGAAAGTGGCATCTGCTCTCGACTCTATCCAGGCACCGGAGGAAAGAAGGATGTCTCTAGTTCAGAGTTTGTTACAAGGGGATGCATTTGATTGGTGGGAGTTGAGTCGTGATCATCAGGTAAATGTTACTTTTGAGGAATTTCAAGAGAAGATTCGAGATAACTATTGTCCTGAGGTCGTGAGAATGGCTCGTGAGACTGCTTTTCGGGATGCAGGGCCTGAGAACATTACTGTAGGTGAGACTATCCAAAAGTTTCAACGAGGTTTGGCAGCGGTGCCGAATGCCGCTCCTACAGAGAATCTGCGGATTTCAACCTTTCTTAAGCGGTTGCAACCCCTACTGCGTGCATACGTATCTGGACTTCGACTCAAGACTTTGAAGGAGGTTCAAGATTCTGTTTTAGCTTATTCTATGTCCACCTTGGGACCGGAACAATTGAATATACAAGCTAGTAGAAATAAGAAGCAGAGGTTGTTTGCTCCATCAGACTCTAGGAAAGATAATCGTTCGGGTGTGTCTCAACAAAACCGATCTGGATTTCAGTCACAAGGTCGCCAAGACCAACATCAACAAAGTCAGTTTATTGGAGGGTTGAGGGAGTGCTTCAACTGTGGAGACACTAGTCATATGAGGAATCAATGTCGGAAACCAGTTCGTAATTGTTTCATATGTGGGAGGCCAGGCCACTTACAAAAATATTGTAAGGTTGGAACACCCTCACAGGGATCTTCGCTGGGGTCGGTGAACCAAGGGATTCGTCGTCAGTTCCAACAGACTCAACATGCACCAAGCTAGAGTAGAGGCCGTGGTGCGGGAGCTAGCACTACCGGGGGCAACCAGCCTCGAGTATTTGAGATGAGAAGGCCTGATGCCTTGAATGCTCCGACTGCCACAGGTACGATTTGGATTAAGTCTAAACCTATGCATATCTTGTTTGATACGGGTGCTACGCACTCTTTTGTGTCCTCTGCGTGCGTTGATAGACTAGGGTTGACTTGTTCGGAGGGTACATCCTTTATGTTGGGATTGCCCGATGGTAGTAAGGTGAGAGGAAATAGAGAAATACTTCATTGCCCTATTAGGATTGGGGGTAGGGATTGGTTTGTAGACTTTATTGTAATACAGTTGTCGCCTAGTGATGATGTTATTTTGGGGATGGACTGGATGAGACGTTATAAAGCAGTATTAGATGCACATAAGGGTACAGTCACTGTGACTACAGATGATGGGACAATACATGTATGTCAAGATCCAGAGCAGGAGGGTCCAGGATCAGTGATCAGCATGGTGAAAGCCGCTAAGTTGCTTAATGATGGGTGTGTGGGTTATTGGTGTTATGTTCTAGAAGGAGACAAGAAAGGACCGTGTATTCAAGATATACCAATAGTCTGTGAGTTTGAAGATGTTTTTCCAGATTAACTTCCAGGGCTACCTCCTCAACGAGAGGTGGACTTTAATATTGAATTAGATTCAGGAACAAGACCAATCTCAAAAGCCTCGTACCGTATGGCTCCAATGGAGATGCAAGAGCTGAAGGCTCAGTTGGAGGAGTTACTAGAGAAGGGATATATACATCCAAGTGCATCACCATGGGGAGCTCCAGTATTGTTTGTGAGAAAGAAGGATGGTTCCCTACGTTTATGTATTGACTACAGGGAGCTAAACCGAGTTACTATTAAGAATAAGTACCCTTTGCCTCGTATTGATGACTTGTTAGACCAGTTGCAAGGGGCTATTATGTTCTCAAAGGTGGACCTAAGATCGGGCTATCATCAATTGAGGATTCGGGAAGGGGATATTCCCAAGATGGCTTTCCGAACAAGATATGGGCACTACGAGTTTGTAGTAATGCCGTTTGGATTGAATAATGCACCTGCGGTGTTCATGGAGTTAATGAATCGGGTGTTTATAGACTATTTGGATAAATTTATGGTAGTATTTATTGATGATATATTGATTTATTCTCAAAGCACTGAGGAGCATGCAAAGCATCTTAGATTAGTTTTGGAAGTGTTGAGACACCACCAACTGTTTGCTAAACTGTCCAAATGTGACTTCTGGCTACCAGAAGTTACTTTCCTGGGTCATGTTGTATCCGCTAAGGGAGTCATGGTAGACCCCTTAAAGATTGAAGTTGTGCAGGCTTGGGAACCCCCGAAGAATGTAAAGGAGGTACGAAGTTTCTTAGGATTGGCAGGGTACTGCAGGAGGTTTGTGGATGGGTTTTCACGAATAGCCCAACCACTTACCAACTTGCTGAAAAAGACCACTCGTTTTGACTGGAATGATTCTTGTCAAAGGGGCTTCGAAGAGTTGAAAAAGAAGTTGACTTCAGCTCCAATACTTGTTTTTCCTCAAGGGAATGAAGGCTTTGTGATTTACAGTGATGCCTCAAAGGTAGGCTTAGGTTGTGTATTGATGCAGAATGACAGGGTGATTGCATATGCTTCTAGACAGTTGAAACCAAACGAGTTGAATTATCCAACTCATGATTTAGAGCTGGCAGCAGTGATTCATGCTCTAAAGATATGGCGTCATTACTTGTATGGAAGTACATGTAAAGTGATGACAGACCATAAGAGCCTTAAGTACATTTTTACTCAGAGAGAATTGAGCATGAGACAACGGAGATGGCTTGAATTACTGAAAGATTATGATTTAGAGATCTTGTATCATCCCGGAAAGGCGAATGTTGTTGCTGATGCTCTTAGCAAAAAAACACCGCAAGAGCATATGTTGTGTCACTTGACTGCCCAACCAGAGTTACAAAGAGAACTGATAAGGTATGAGATTGAGGTACAGATTCAGCGCTATCAAGGTAGACTAGGCCATATGGATTGTCAGCCAACCTTAATTGAGGAAATATGACTTAAGCAGGAGACTTGTTTGATGATTCAAGAGTTGAGGCAGAAAGTGAGTCGTGGAGAGGCATCTGCTTTTGAAG
Organism: Fallopia convolvulus; assembly: GCA_964016875.1. Lineage (NCBI taxonomy): Eukaryota > Viridiplantae > Streptophyta > Magnoliopsida > Caryophyllales > Polygonaceae > Fallopia > Fallopia convolvulus. The sequence goes on from OZ024729.1 coordinate 43,914,666, forward strand.
AACATGTTGATGGTACTTTGAGATTGAATGGTCGATTATGTGTACCTCGAGATGAGGAGTTGAGACAAAAGATATTACAAGAGGCTCACGCTACTCCTTATTCAATCCACCCGGGAGCTAGTAAGATGTACAAGGACTTGAAGCAATATTACTGGTGGGATGGAATGAAGCCTGATGTAGCGAAATTTGTAGCAAAGTGTCAGGTGTGCCAGCAAGTAAAAATAGAGCACCAAAGACCAGGTGGAATGCTCGAACCACTTCCAGTCCCAGAATGGAAGTGGGAGGACATTTCCATGGATTTTGTTACTGGACTGCGGATTAGTAGAGGACATGATACAATATGGGTTGTCGTGGACAGACTGACTAAGACTGCTCGTTTTCTGCCCATTAGAGAGACTTGGCTAGTGAGTCAACTAGTAGAGGTGTTCATAAAACAAATAGTGAGATTACATGGAGTGCCCAAAACGATTGTTTCTGATCGTGATGGGCGGTTTACCTCCAATTTTTGGCAAAAAGTGCATAAAGCTTTAGGCACCAAGCTACATTTCACGACTGCTTACCACCCGCAATCAGATGGCCAATCTGAGAGGACAATTCAAACACTAGAAGATATGCTGAGATCATGTGTACTGGATTGGGGAGGAAACTGGTCTGATCACTTGGAATTAGTTGAGTTTGCATATAATAATAGTTGGCACTCTTCGATTCAGATGGCACCATATGAGGCTTTATATGGGAGGAGATGTAGGACACCTCTATGTTGGGATAATCCATCAGATGTTGTAGAGGGAATGCCTCAGATGATTCAGGAAACAGTTGAAAAGGTGGCTTTGATTCGAGAACGTATGTTGACAGCACAGAGTCGTCAGAAATCTTATGCAGATAAGAGGCGACGACCATTGGAATTCGAGGTAGGAGCACATGTTTGGGTAAGAGTATCGCCGACTCGTGGGGTTAGAAGATTTGGAGTGAAAGGAAAGTTGAGTCCTCGGTACATCGGGCCATTTGAAATTCTCGAGAGGGTAGGCGAGGTAGCCTACAAGTTGGCACTAACACCAACTTTAGAAGGAGTTCATTCTTTTTTTCATGTGTCGCAGTTGAGGCAGTATGTTCCTGATCCTAGTCATAGGCTCAACTATGAAGAGTTAGAGATTGAGCCAGATCATACTTTCCAAGAACAGCCAATAGCAATCCTAGGTAGACGGTTGAAAAAGCTGCGAAATAAAGAGATATTACTCATGTTGATTCAGTGGTCCCGACGAGGAGTTGAAGAGGCAACTTGGGAGACAGAGACGAGAATAAGTGAGAGCTATCCAGAGTTGTACCCTGTTTTAGTTGAGGCGTTTGAGAATAAGAGTTAGCGGTGATCAAGGATTATAGTTATGGGTAGTTGTAACTATTTGTGTGCTTTGTTCGACTTGACCTTGTGTGCTTGACTTGTTTGGTAGTTGCTGGTAGTATGTTGATGGTGTAAATTACATGATGTTTGGCTTATATGGTTGTTGTTTGTGGTATACTAAATGTATATGATCTACGTGTTGTTTGGTTCGTGTCAAGGATTTTAAGTAAGTGTTGTTAGTTTATTTTCATATATGTCTGGAAGTTTCGGGACGAAACTTTCTTTAAGGGGGGTGGAATGTAATATTTGGGAATATTTCAATATTTTTATCTTATTTTTATGCTCCTTGAATTTCGTGTTGGGATTACTTAGCTTATAATTAATCTCGGCTAATTAATAATATTTAATATTTTATTTTGAATTTTAGAAAATTATATTTTAAAAAGTTTTATCTTAAAAATAATTAATAATAATTTCAGGGTAAAGGTTGTAGTAAAAGAGATTTGAGGGTAAAAAGTGCAATTTTGTATAAGCTTTTGTCGACTTTGTAAACCGACATGCCTACGCATATAAATTGCAATCTTTGTTGATCTTCAAACATAAGTTACGTATACCATTAAAAAAAAGAAAGAGATCAAGATTAAAGTAAAGTAAGAGAGAAAGAAACGAGAGGAGAGGAAATTTAAGGCTGTGTTGTTTTGATCTCGTTCGGTCCAAGATCTTTACTATCGGGTTCTAATCTTGAAGTACAAGCGTGGTTTGGTAAGTTTTAATATAGTTAATGGTTTATTTAGATTATACTAATTTTTCCAGATCTAGATCTATAATTGATTTTGATTGGAAAATCAGTCAATTTATAATTCTCAAGGGGTATTTTTGATATCGGATTTATAATCGGTAAAAGATTTTAGAGTAATTTTAGGGTTTTGCTTTGTAATGATATTAGGGAGACCTTTGATCCAGTTTTTCAGAAAGGTTTGAACTAGAAAAATGTTCTTTTATATATCTAGTATATTCATGTCAAGTTTTAAAGGATTTGGAATTATACACAAGAAGTTATAAAACATCCTGGCTTTTCGTTGATTTTAGGGTTAGAGTTTGTAAGAGTTAAAAGGTTATTATTATTCATTGGGGTTTATATATGCATATAGGAGCGTGAGTCCTAGGTTGTGATCAGAGACGAAGGGCAAAGACAGGCTATCTGTCTTAGACAGGGTTTCGCGTTGTTGGATAATTAGTGGTTTCTTGGCGTTGGGAATTCGTCATCAAGGTAAGTCATTTACGACTTGCTCAGTTGCTGTTCAATACTTGTTAGACTTCATGTGGTGCTTGTAGGATTGGTTTTGGGGAACTAGTCCCTAGATGATTATTTTATGAAAAAGGTTTACTTGTGTATGATATGTGTGAAAAGAATTTCATTGGGTTTTCATTGTATGATATGTTGGTACCGTTCTCGGCATAGCCATGTGCGTAGTCCTCTGGGTTGAAGTGACGGCTACGTATGGTTATGTGACAGAGAATCGTGCCCCTTCAAAAGAAAGGTTATCTGTGTTTTGGGCAAGTGCTCCCGAGGAGGCTTGACCCGGAGTTAGAAGGATGGAAATTGTGAAGGGTGGGAGGTCGCGCCTCGGCACCTGGGGCGTAGGGTTGATAAGCGCCATAGAATGGAATGGAATGGAATGGAATGGAATGGAATGGAATGGAAAGCGGATTGTTGTATTGTTGTGATTGGTCTTATGTGTATGAATGTGTGTATGTGTGGTTTGTTTGTTTGTGTATGGGTGATGTGTTGTTTGTATGTGTAATCATGGGGAAGTTGAGTATGAATTTAGAATTGACATGTGTTGTATCCATGTGAATCTTGCAGGTGTGTGTGTTAGGTACTTGATTGGTTTTTAAACGTCTTACTAGTACCGTATGGATTCTAGCTTGTATTAGAATGGTAGCTGACCCTTCGGGGACTTGTTTTTTTTAGTTTCAGGTAAAGACAAGGGACCCATGATGGAACCTCGGCAGAATGATGGAACAGATCGTTGAAGGCCGTGTCATTAGGATGGGTTCATTTGGAAGAAATGGTGGTTACTTTTTGGTATCTTTTATCTAATGTGTTGTTTTGATAAAGAAAGGGTACTGGTATGTTAATGAAATGTTTCTAGGAAGTGTTGTAAATTATGTTGTTTTGGGTTTCATGCATGTTTTCTATACTTGGGTTTTATAAATATCGGTTGGATGTTTTATTCATGTTTTCTCGTCGTGCTCGAGTTGCAAGATCCAAGTGAACTCGCTGTCAAACTAGCCTAGGTAGTACCTAGTAAGGTCTACTACCAAGTAGCAAACAATGGCCGGCGCTCGCCCACTCTTCCCAGAATTAACCTCAATCCAACCTTCCCAACCATTCCTTCTAGAATTAACCTGGCTTCTGCATTCTACCAGGACTCCTCCCAACACCCTCGTACCGCTCCCTAATCGAATACTAACTAGGACAGAGAAAGGGCAAAACAGAGGATGGTTCAGTCTCTTACCAGAATGACGATCGGAACAGCGATTCGTCGACCTGAATGAGAGGCTTGAACGGAAACAAAAGATCTGGCCAACGAGGGTCGAAAGTTAATAAGGTGGCAAGAGAACTACCAGGCAAGGATCAAAACCGACACACGGCGTCACTTACCGGCGGTTGAACGGCCCACAGATGACGGAGGAACGACCCGCGTATTTTGCAGCCTTGCCGGCGGCGACGAATCAGAATCGCTTCCACGAAAATCTGGACGAAGAGATCGGCGATCGAAGCAATTGAAAACGGCGAAGACGCCAAACTCCGACGACTTGCGAGCGAGCACAATCGAAAATTAATTGAACTCGTTTGGTGTTCTCGAGAGCCTGAACTTTCTCTGATCTTTGACTAGGATGGCGACTAGAATGATCGGGGTCCAAGTTTGGGTTTTTAATGTAATTTGGTTGGGTTAAGATATGAAGAATCCGTTCGGGTATAGATAACGAGATTAAGATAGATTTGTTTATAACCACGTAGATTATTCAGTTAGGGATATATTTATTTGTGTTCATGGCTCAATTTAGAAAATAATTTGACTAATTGTTATATATAAAGGATTGTAAAATTAAGGTTTATAAAATATATAGTTTTTGGTGTATAAACATTGTTAGCGTGAGTTCAAACCTATAATTAAATAGGTATGTCAAACGGATTATTAAATCGGGTTAAAAAAATTCCTTAAAATGGGGTTTACTTGCGGGTCAAGAACTCAAATGCTTGTAAGCAGAGGAACCCGTTTTCCAACTTACAAGACCTAAAATGAATGCGGATATTACATTTATTATTATTCTACCTTTATTTAACATGGACTATATGGTTAAATAAGTTGTATTAGGATAATATTAATAAAAATGTACACTAGTGAGAAAATAATATTAGCTTGGACATATTTTCTTCTATTATAAAAGAAATAGTCTAAAATAAGGGAGATTTAATAAAACAAGACTTTAGTAAAATAAAAATAGTCTTGCATGCCTTTTGACCTTATTATAATCTTGAAAATAGTATAGATAAGATATTTTTATCATAAAATAATTTTACATGATTAAGGTTAAGGTTAAAAAGATATATTAAATAATTGGCATATATTTTTATTGGATAATAAGATGATATTACCAAAACCTTATAATTGGATATTACAACAATAGGTTTGTAGAGTTTCTTAAAGACATAAGATTTATTTAAATAACCATGGTAGAAAGGATAATAATTTTGTCATATAATAAGATATTATTATGCTAAGTTGTTAAAGGTTGTCTTGCATAAAAAGAATATTTAAATTAGAAAAGATAATATGTCTTGATCTAAGTTATCATAATTATATGATTTTGATTATAAAATAATGCTTTAAGACATGATTCTTTTTTTTTATATAAACTAAAGATATGGGAGAATTTATGCAAATAAGATAATAAGATTATGATATTATCATACTATATTTATAGAAAGCTTACTATATAAATCATCTAGAAATTCCTAAATATGGGAAATACTAAAAAGATGCCTAGTAATATTATTATATCTACTTAATATTAGTTGTATATATTTAAAATAAGGATTTAATGAGATCTTGTCATAAGAAAATATTATCGGATAGGAAATAATATTATAAGTAATGTTAAAATAAAAACTGAAAATTAATAGTGTCCATTAGATTAATAAGATGGAGGGACACGATTGAAAATAGAAAAAAGATTAAAAAAATAACACGCGCGTCCCACTAGGTGTTTATAATGGCAATTTTGTAAATATGTTAAAAAGTTTTCATTATCTCAAAATTACCCTTGTCTCTTTCAAACACCCAATTTCTTAGATCTGAAACGTCATATTCTGTTGTTCTCTCCCCAAAAGCTTCAAATCTCCATTGAAGAAACAACCATAACTTCATACCTCCATTGAAGACCCAACAAAATCCTTTTTTCGAGAGCATAAAATTCCTTGGCCAATCACACAACTTCATTTGAAGAATCAAATAATTCTTGTTCAAGTGCATACTCAATCTCTCCTGTGCCATGGATAAGAATGAAAATCAATCTTCCAACAACAAAACACAAAAAGAAGGTAATCGCATAATCTCTTTCTTGAAACTTTGAGAGTTCATATCCTTGTTGGGATAAAATTAAAAAAAATGCATTTTGGTTGATTTTTCTCTGCAATTTTTGGCACAAGTTCTCTAAAAGTCGAACTCTTTGAAGGAATGAGGTTTCTAAATTCAATCTAGGTTTCATACAAAGGCTAATAGACTATGTCGACGATTGGGTTCATGTATTATGTTGGGATGTTCATATATTATCCTTTAAGGTTCATACTTATCCATTTGACAAATATTCATGTTTTTGGATCTGTTGTTGCCTCTCATGTTGTTGATTTTTTGGGTACTTTTCTCCAATGATTGTTGTTCGATTTTTTTTTATAATTACTAATTTTTTGTGTTGCTTTGTAATGGTTGCTTCTATTCTTATTGTTGATTTATGCTAGCATATGTTCCTTTTTTGATGTTGTCCACTTTTTGTTCACTACTCTTTTGAAGTGCACTTTCTATTGACTCATTTTTGAATTGATAGTTGTTCTTAAACTCCTTTACGTGAATTTTTTCTCGCTAATTGGATCTTGTTTTGTACCTCATCTCTAGTTACTTTGTTTTATGAGCCTTTTTTTCCTGGGAGCTTTCACTACTTTCTCTATGAAAGGTAGAAGTTTGATGCATATTTTGCTCTTTGTTACCCATAACCAAATAATTGATTTGTGATAGCCTATTAGCTCAAATGGTAGAGCAATGTGTTGATACACATGAATGAGGGTTCGAATCCCTCATAGACTACATATAATACATGTGATGTTTCAATCAAAGGCGAGCTTCTTGTATCATGTTCAAGTTCATATATATCACCTTATCGTTCACATATTTTTTTTATATGTTCACATATTGACTATGTATGTATGTTCACATAATGACATATTTTCGAACAATGTCCTTATATTTTACGAAGTCATCTACTAGCAATCAAGCCTTAATCTTTAATTTCTTAGTATTGACTTTCACAGAGGTTTAAATTGCTAAATTTACCTTGTACAAAGTCTCATTGAGAACGTCTCTTAACTTCTTTGTTTCCTCCCTTGCTATAGTTTAAGAACTCATTACGTGTTTTAATTTGTGGAATTTGTGTCAGATTTATGATGTTGCAAAACCATTTTTCCATGTTCATAAATATATTATTACCTTACATTCACATATTGAATGTGTATGTGCATATATTTTCAATTAAGTTAAAGATAGTTACAAGAGGATTCATTCATGTTCGTATATATTAATTTACGTTCACATATTGATTGTGTATGTTCACATATTTTCAAACAAGGTTCTTATTTTTTACGAAGTCAAGTACTAGCATCTAAGCCTTAATTTGTAATTTCTCAACAATGGCTTTCATTCAAGCCTTGTTTAAAAATGAATATCTTCCTTTAATGCGCTAAATCACATTTCTAGAGTAGCTTTAGTATCCTCCAAGCAACCGAGAACAATATACATCGATTCGCCTTGAGAAAGAAAAACTCCATAATGAAACTTAAATTTGACTACTCAGTATTGATACCATCAACACTATCCACACTACATCCATGAGACAATTCACCTCTCACGTCAACTTAGGTTGATGAACAACCTACAATAAAAAGAATAATTTGAGAATAATCAACGAAACCAGAATAGGTTCACAATATGTTACTCTAAGGTTCACACAATAATATATGATGTTCATATATTATAAAATTAAGTTCCAACTTGACCATGTATAATAGTAGTGGTTTTCTACTCTTGGAAGCTCGAATTAGATGAAGATTGATTGTTTTGAGACTTTGCATCTTGCAAACCCAATGAAGGCTCGAAGACATTAAGAAGATTATAGCGGTAATGCTTGCAAACATGACTATGTGCATCAAACCTGATGTATTTCAATGTTTTGTTTATAATTTTAAGAGGCTCTTGACTCTTAGGACTTTCATCGAACAACTTGTGTGCATCTCATAACTCATACATCGCAACATCATAGAATTCGAAAAAAACAACTATGGGAGAGTGTACAATGACAAACAACATGAAAACAATGACTAATTGAAATTTGCTATCGATTTCAACTCATATTTATGCCAATTTGACTCCAAACGTGAAATCCATTCAAAAAAAATAAGAGTGAAAAATAACCTTTGAAAAAAAATAAAAAAAGTACCTAAATTTGAATTTATTAAGAAGGAAAAACAAAGAAGTAATGATTTCAATGTGTAAATAGGAAGAAATCAAACATAAAATTGGATGAAAAGAAAATTGCAATGCAATCGCTCCATAATCCATAACCATGGCTGGAGGAGTTGGAGAAGAAGAGCTAATGGGCAAAAAGACAAAAATGTCCTTCAGTGTTAAAAAATAAAAAAGAAACGCATGAGATCTTTACCATCCAATCCGTTAGATCCAAAGGCCACCAAGCATTTGTAGTTTTCACAATAAGCTCTATTTCCATATGATTCAAATCCTACATTATAGAGGTTAATTCTGGTGGAAATAAGTGTTAAAATGAAAACTAGAAACAAATCTGGGACGTTAGATTGAAAAAATTAAAGGTGGAGATTAAAAGGAACAATTGGAGAGAAAAAAAGCAAACGCGCGTTATGAAATTTTTTCGGTGGCATTTTTGTGAATATCACCAAAAGACAACCTAAAACAGTCATTTAAGGGGCTGGACATAAAACCCCCAAATATGAGGCTCGTCTTCCATTCAATCTATACTTTCTCATTTGATTTCTCCCAAGAGAAAATCTCTATTCAGAAATCACAAACCAAAACTCCTTTCAATCTCATAAATGTTCTCCATTGCAGATGAGAGGGATTGATCATCAAGAAGTGGTTAAGAAGAAGGTAAGAAAACCATCTCTATTTTATTTTTGTTTTTATAATTCATATGAAAAAGGAGAAATCAATCCTAAAATTCTAGAGTTCTTCAATCTAATGTAGATCTGATTTTCTATTTAAAATTGTCTAAATCTAGGGTTCATAAAATTGCATTAGGGTATGATTTTCCTTTTGAAATTGTTTAAATCTAAGGTTCCAAAAATTAATGAGTGCCAATTTGTGTTTCTAAGATTCATGTTGTTAAATCATGTTTTGGATCCATATTGTTGTAGTTACGAAGTTCATGATTCGTCATCTATGGGGACTATATTATTCTTTTGTTGAAGTTCATATATTTTATCTATATGTTCATGAGTGGAGACTATAAGGTTCACATTTTTTTAATGTGAAAGGGATAAATTAAATTGAGTTTCTTTCATACATAGTTGTACTTGATTAAAATTAGAATGCTTAAAATAGAAGAAATTTGGATTTTCATTTCTAGGGTTCATGTTGTTATACTGTGAAATTCATGTATTCCATATGAATGTTCATGTATAATCATTTAAGGTTCATATATTGGTGGTGTTTGATTAATGTTTGTATTTCTGCTCTATATTGTCCTCTTGTTGCTTTGTTTTTGTAATTTTTTCTTTTTAGTTGTTAATGTGTTTTTGTTGGTCACTACTAATTTTGGTTCTTGTTTTGTGACAGTTGTTGGTGTGTTTTTGTTGTTGACTTAATCTAGTTGGTATTTCTATTTCATATTTGTCCACTTGTTGATTCTTCATCTTTTGAATTCTAGTTTATACTAGATGTTTGTTTGTAATTATTTGATTTTGTTTTGATTTGCTTCATTTGGTATTTGGCTTAATAGAAATTATTGAAGGTTCATATAGTGTATATCTAATAATTGATTTTTTTATAGCCTATTAGCTCAAATGGTAGAGCATTGTGTTAAGACACATGGATGTGGGTTCGAATCCCTCATAGGCTACATATTATACGTTTGATGTTTCAATTCAAAGTCGAGTTCTCTTGTATAATGTTCAAGTTCATATATATTACCTTATCGTTCACACATTAACTTTGTATGTTCACATTATCACATATTTTCGAACAAATTCCTTATATTTTTTGAAGTTATCTACTAGTATTCAAAGCCTTTATCTGCAATTTCTCGGCCTTGAATTTCATAGTGGCCTCCCATGCTACATTAGCCTCCTTCAAATTATCATTGAGAATGTCTCTTAACTTCTTTGTTTCCTCCCTTGCTATAGTTTAAGAACTCAATACAGGTTTAAAATGGTGAATTTTGTGTCAAATGTATGACATTGCACAAACATTTTTCCATGTTCATAACTATATTATTACCTTATTGAATGTGTATGTTTTTTATTTTCGAATAAGATAAGATCTTTTATAAGATGATTCATTCATGTTTGTATATATTACTTTAATGTTCACATATTGATTTTTTTTTGGTAGAATGTTCACGTATTGATTATTTATGTTCATATATTGACTATGTATGTTTACATATTTTCAAACAAGATCCTTATGTTTTATGAAGTCATCTACTAGCATTCAAACCTTAAGTTACAATTTCTCAGCCTTGGCTTTCATTCAAGCCTTGATTTAAAAATAAATGTCTTCCTTTAATGCGTTAAATTGCATTTCTAGGGCATGTTTGATCTCATTCGGACAATCAAGAACAAAATATGTCGATCTGCCTTGAGAAAGCTAAACCTAATAATGAAACTCATATTCGACTACTCAATATTGATGTCATCAACACTGTCCACACTGCATCCATGATACAATTCACCTCTCACATTAACTTAGGTTGATGAACAACCTGCAATAAATGAATAATGTGAGAATAATCAACAAAAGTAGAATAGATTCACAATATACTACTATAAGGTTCACATAAAAATATATGAGGTTCATGTAATATAAAATTAAGTTTCAACTTGACCATGTATAATAGCAGTAGTTTTCTACTATTGGAAGCTCAAATTAGATGAAGATTGATTGTTTTGAGACTTTGCTTCTTGAAAACCCAATGAAGACTCAAAGACATTAAGAATAGCGTTAAATGCTTGCAAATCATGATTATGTCAATTGAACCTGATGTATTTCAATGCTTTGATTACAATTTTAAGAAGCTCTTGATTCTTAGGACTTTCATCAAACAACTTATGTGCATCTCATAACTCTTCAAAAAAAACTTCTTAGAAACAATTTTTGAAAATTGACAATGAAAAATCAATATGAAAACACTATATAAGCGAAACTTTGGATTGATTCACACTAATATTTATATGAATTCAGATTTAAACGTTGAAATAAAACCCTAAAGTAAGGAAAACAAAAAACTCAAAATCAAAAGAGAGTGAGACCACATACCTGAAATTTAATCTATAGCAAGCGAAAAAATTGATTGAATGGGTGGTTAGAATATGAGGAACAATCAAAGATCAAAACCAAATTGAAGAGTGCGATCGAATATAAATTGCAGAGTCGTCAATGCTATTAGAATGCTCATAATAAAATTAGAACAGGAAAAATGACAGTTTTACCCCTAAAATATTAAAATAGAATATGAAGCGCGTTCAATCTGAGCCCTTGATATTATAAAATCCAACGGATGAAATACATTTCCAGTTTCTAGGATAAGCTGGATTTTCATATGACTCAGCCTCATGGGTATTATTGATAAAAGGGTAACAGTATAATAACACTAAGTGGAGATATTTTCATAAGGGCAAAATAGACTTTTACCACCCCAATAAGATTATAAATAAAATATATCATTTAAAAGGAGAAAACTATATCTTATAATCTCATAAAGATTTCCTTGCCTATTATTTTAAACAAAATAGCAAGTTAAGTTATAAAAGAATATTCTATTAAACTAATTAAAGATATTAGTTGGTTTCCAAGAATGAAAATGTTCAAATATTAAGAATAAGAATTTATAAGAAATACAAGGATATTACCAATATAAAATAATAGTAAGGAATATTATTATTTTATTCATCTCCACCTAAATTATTATTTTAATAATTTAGTAATTAATTCTCTTATAAAAAGAATATAAGAGATATTTAAAACTTTAGAAGAATTAAAGAAATTCTTATTAAAGTTCGTTCGTACCTCTCGTGTCGATAGGTCGAGTCTCCGTTCCGAGTAAAGTCAACGATTCTTGTTCGTTCGTTCGTACACAATCGTAAAAGCTAAGGCAAGTGGAATTTCCCCTTGTGACCTTTTATATTTCGTTTTCGTAAAATTCTCGATGTTGGGAACAACTTGTGTGCTAAGTAACGAATGAACCTAGGAAATATCGATTGTTAGATATAACGACCATTGTTAATATAGTTCGCTATTAATATTTGATAGGACTATTTATGCTAGTATGGTTGTGGCCTTGGTTGTTTATGGTCTCGTTCAGAGATCAACGTCGAACGAACTAGTGAGGAGCGCGGAATAGCCAACGCCTCTATATAATCTTACTGAGTCGTAAATGCCTACGTGTTTGAAGTACGACTTTCAGGATCATGATCCTATCCGCTCCGATTGCAAGGAGGGATGAGCGCACTCTATCTAAGTGCCGGGAAACTGGGTTTCCCCTTGGTGGATCGGGCCATCCGAGCCCCCACCCCCCTTTTTAAAATCATTAATGAAATCGAATACTTTTCGTCACTATATAAGATAAGTGCCCAATGCAAATTTAAGATACCAAAACCGGACCGGTCTCAAATGATCGATCCGGCTCTCGGTCCGCTCAGGGCGCGAAAGGTTTTTAACTTGTATGAATTAATAACGTTCCCAACATAATCTCGATTCTAAAAGAAGGCTACAATCTAGTAGTTCTTCTCTCGATTATCGAGCTATCTCCGCTTGAGATACGCTCTCTACCGTATCATTAAAGCCCCACATAAATAAGCCTCATCTTAAACACAACCCGAATATCTCCTTCGACAATACTTGAAATTACCAAAATACCCTCGGGAAGCTCCATTCCTGCTTGCTTAGTTTCTTAGACTAATTCTTCTTTTCCGCATGTTTGCCTGGCATTCTCTCGCCCCTCGCGAATTATGTCAGAATCTAGGAATCCCAACACGGCGTGAAGTGATGACGAAGGAAGAACGAGGACTTTCAAGATGTACTTCTCCTTTCGTTTTGGTTTTAGTTTCGTTATGTTTCAAGAAACAAGCTGGTTTTGCTTTTCGTTTCCGAGTAACTGTAAGTTTGAAAGCAATGTAAGATGTTTTGTACGAACCAAGTATCCTTCGGGAGCACCTTTCCTATTTTAATTAATTATGTTTATTTCCACATTATTATTGTTCTATATCATTCTAAAAGCCTTGGGTGACTTTGGACGGTAAAGTCCGAGGTCACTGGCGGTAATAACCATTGTTGTAAAATAGGGGTGTTACAATTGTGGTATCAGAGCTAAACGTTTTGCTTTTAAAACCGAAAGCTTTCAAAACCGAAATTTTTTCAAAACCCGAGAACTTTTGAAACGTCAAGTTTCACTTCCGCAAATCAAAACTTCTACTTATAAAAAGTTCCTTTTTATATCCTCTAGGAAACTTAGAAGTTTCAACTTTCTCAACTTGAACATCTTAGTTAAGAATCTTCCTTTAAAACTTAAAACTTTAATATTAAGAATTTATTTCTAGAATTTCTATTTTTAGAAACTCTCTTTTACCTCCTAAAAACTTAAGTAACGAACTTGTTCCAACTCTTTAACTTTATCATTTTCGTTACAACTTTTCTAAACTTAACTCTTACCTTAGAAAATTTACTAGCAAACTTAGAAAACTCTTTTCTAAATATTATAGGAATCCTAGACTTCTTAATAGGACCAAGAAAAATGGAAAGTCTCAAATTAAATGTTTTATATAAACTTTATACATAATGTCTTAACTTCCTTCAACATGTCTTCGCCTTATAGAATCAAAGGATATTCTATATAAATGCCTTCTTCTCCTCTACAGAAATGGTACTCACTAGAAGTCTAACCCGAATCAAGGATGAAGCCAAAAAGGCCGCCCAAGAGCTTGATGAGGCTTTCGCTCAATGGCCGTTTTTGCCAAATGGATACCCCGAGGACAACCCCGAGCTAGCACTACAAGAGGAGATGCATGAAAATGCACCCGAGGTGAATCTCGAGGAAGAGAACCTTGAAGAAGCATACCTCGAGGGAGGAGTTAATAATTCACCTCACGGCCAATCAAGTCCGGAAATTTTTGTGCAAGAATTCTTGGAATATTATCCATGGAGACACATGACGAAGACTCCACGCCACCAAATCACAAGTCAAGCTCCAATGACCTATCAAGTGGGTGGATGGGCTAACTGGACTCAGGGAGAGTCATCCCATCACCAAGCAAATGGTCAAGCAAGAAACCCATCTCCAATCAGTGACCCAAACCCAACGAGGATTCTTCAGCCAGATTACGACGATCTCCTCCAACGTAAGGGGGTAGGGTCGGAAGAAATAAGGTCCTACCAGAATGTGGATGTTCTTCCCCCTGAAGGCGTCTGTCCAAGACGAACCCATTACATGAACTATGACCTCTTAGAGAGGCGCAAAGAAGGTTGGCTAAACAGACAAATGGCCGAACAAGACGAATTGTTCCAAGTCGAAGTCCGACTAAGCGAACTTCGCGCACCTTGCGCGTATCGTCGCAGGCAGATTGAGCAGGCCAACTTAGTACTGGACAATGAGAGCGGGATTCTTGATGAGAATCTCTTTGACGACCATTTCCTCGATAAGTATAGTTACCCCGACCGTCCCTAGGCTTTGTCTTAATTGTATTTCTCATTGTAAAGGGTGAGCTAGTCCGCTCCTCTCGACTTTTGTTTTGTCTTTGAAAGGTCGAATCGTCATCGTTTCTTTTCCATCCCTAGTGTAATGGATTTTTATATAAAGCCTTTGTAGTCAATTTCCATAAAAGTTCTAATAAAATTTTCCTCTCTTCTCTAAACTTGCGCATCATTTTTTGCATATACTTGGGAGTCAACAAAAACAACTATATCCTTTTTCAAATATAGAATTACGGATACTCTATATGAATTGTCAATTGTTAGCCATCTACAGAAAATGGTTATAATAAAAACTAAGTTCATGCACATCGGGAATGAGAAGAAGTCACGCCAACTAAGGGGAACACTTACGTCTCCAGAGAGTCAAACTTACTGAGCCAGTGACTCACGGGAAAATAGAAATTTCCAAGGAGGACACCAAGGAAGGCTTAGTCGACTAAAGATTTATCATGTCTCCACTTAACCCGATCTCGAAACAGATTATCGAGAGGTATGTGAGGGACAAACAATGATCTAGCAATAAAGGAGTGGTAGAGGATTCTGACCAATGAAAGACATATTAATCTGACGTACCGCCAAGTAGTAGGAATTGCTCAACTAACAGATGGAAACTGGGCATGACATTTGATGTCGTCAACCGAATAATCAACCATAGTAAAGCTATAGCCACGTCATAGACTTTTCTTCGCTTCCATTTTGATAAGTCAACACGGTGATAGATGAAGTTAGAAAACAAGTTGCTAGGACCAAGATATTTTGGACATATAAATTCGCTAAGTTGCCCGATAGGCCTAGTGAGTCATGAAGTTGCTTCATCATTTGGACAATTAGTGGACACGTGTTCCTATTCGTCACAACTAAAGTAGTAACTCTTCCATACTCAACGTTATTTATTTCCAACCTTTGTTTTCCATTATTAGTTCGGATAGTCCTCTTACACCCTGTTAACCATCCCTTCCTTGTAGACTTTAGAAGAACATCAAAAATTTCAGCGTCGAAGGATGGCGGACCCTAAAGAGAACAACAATAGGAGCACCTATTTTTGCAATCTGCCTCAGGAAAATGATGGAGGGTCTAAGTGCTCTAGTCACAATCAAGAGGACCCACATCAACAAGTTTTTTACCCACCAAGGATGGTGGAAAGTGGTCCTTTAAGGATCGAAGCTGCAAGAGTCCACATGGAGCAATTCAGTCATGAGATGTTTCCAACTATATTGCCCGACGTGAAGAAGATAGCGGGAGGAGGTTAAACTAGCAATGCAAAGGATAGTATCGTTCAGACTTCTTCATCAATAATTTGCTCAGAGTGTGACAAGAATCTGAGAACTTTTTCCTCATTGAAGCCAGACATTTATGACGGTACGGGAGAAACCAACGAGATAGTAAGATGGTTCTTACAAATGGAACGCCTCCTAAGCACGCTTGAGTGAAAAGAAGTGGAAAAGGTGCACTTTGCCTCCCTTCAGCTAAGGGGAGGAGCACGAGAATGGTGGGAAAGTTCAAACATGTCGGAACAACCAAGTTTGAATTGGGAAATGTTCAAAGCGAAGATGTTGGATCACTTCTGGGCAACTTGGGGAAAAGAGAAGCTTTATAAGGTTCCTTACCAAAAGATTGATAGGCCAAGCATACCCGAGACAACAAAGCTTAAACCCCAAATGGGAGGTGCCACAAAGAATGTCCCCACCAAGGCAGCGAGAATTCAACGGTTCCATGAATTACTGAGCCCAGAAATAAAAGCTCTGATGAGTTATCACAAGTGCACGACGTTGGGAGAATACGTGGATGCGGCCACATGGCAAAATCCTTGCTCGAGGAACCCGCACCAAGGGTGGAAGATTGGGGACAATCTCATAAAAAGGAGAATGGCAAATTTAAGAGGTCAGGCTCTCCACAAAGTCCAGGATGGTCAAAGAAGAGCAAGACTGGGTCCGAGCCAACTAAGTCTAAACCATTCCAAGGCTCGGAAACCAACAAGAGCTCTATAGTCTGTCATAACTACGAAGAACCGGGTCACATCAACCGAAACTGTACCAAGAATCCTAGGAAGTTCTTCAACTATGGGAGAGACGGACATCTCCGCCAATTCTGTAGGCGACCCGCAAATAAGTCAGGACCAACTCGCTCCAACACAGTCTCCCAATACCCTTAGTTTTCCAACAGAATGACGGGAACTACTTCTATGCAGTCTACAGCTCCAGAAAAAAAAGGGTCGACTACGTTCCAGAGCCAAGATCAATAGCTCTATGAGATGCACCACAGTGACGAACCTCTTGCATCGGATGTTCAAGAGGAATAGTTGGATCCTCCTTCATACCCAAGTTTAAATATTCGTAACCTTGTTAGTTTTGCCTTTAAGGCCCTTTTGTATCGCAACAGTAGATGTTAATGTCGAACCATTCCGGTGACACTCTTCCTCGTAAGAGTGTCTCATTTTGAAATCTATATTATGATTATGGTTATCATATTATATCCTTGCGTATCGAACCAAAGACCGTGTTCCATCGTTACCTTAATATAAGAGAAAGTTCGAGCTAAACCCTGATTTAACTTTATGACATATTCATTGTATTACTAAGTTCGCCTCAAAATGTTACTCTTTATACCATAACGAAATTGTGAACTATAAAATCAAAAGTTTCAATATAGATTCATGGTGGTGAATAAGAATGGACTTTTACCTCCCACCTTGGCCACGTGGTTGAGGTAGAACTTCAGGTCTTATTCCTATGAAGATATACACTTTAGGCGATTATGTTGGAAATCGCTCCCCGGTACTGATCACATCGGTGGAATGAAACCACGTAGTCCCTCGAGTTTAACCTTGCTTACGAAAAACTACATTTTTGATAAATACTGTATAATATAATATAATATAAAGGGACGCTCGAACCACTTCTCGATAGTATAATATATATCCGAATATGACATCGTAACGATGGTTACTCCCTCTTGGAAAATAACCATCCCCTATCCCAGTAGTAACTTCTTTAGAAATCGTAACTCGAAATTCTCTTTCCAAGGCATGACCCTTGCATATTCAAACTTCGTTTCCATATCGTCAGTTATCGTATATCCATCTTAAAAGAATTCTTCCGCAATGACTCTATTCTAGAAGTATAGAATGAATTAGTCATTTTCTTATTCGCTTCCTAGAAACACTTAAAGAGCTCGTTTCAGTTTGGATGCTTGATCTATAAACTGTCCAACTTTTATGTCTGGGAAGGACAACCCAAAAGATCCGTAGGTATGACACCAAGCTAATAGATAAACCGCTTGATCGTCAGCCTACTTCGTTGACAAGTCTAAATTAGGATTTTTACAAGGAATAAAAATCATTTTCATTGGATTCATTAAACCACACAAGTTTAAATGTGGGAATCTTTCCAAGGAATACTAAGGTATCGATTCCTTAAGAAAAAGGGTACAATAATTCTTCTACTTATACATTCATCTTAACTAAAGAACGAAATATTCTTTAAGGGGGTACTAGACCCTTTATTGTTTCCACGCAGTTGTTAGTAGCTACTTTCCGTGTTAACCTTGTACCGCCCTAAGCCTTTCCTAGTTTCGGGGACGAAACTAATTTTTAAGGGAGTACTATTGTAATATCCTCTAAATTCTAAATAAAATAAAATGGATAATTATCCCAATAAATTTTTTTTTCTCTCTAAAATAGAGAATTTAACAAACTTTATAATTTCATATTATGTTATGAGAGGTTACAAAAGTTTACTACATTGACAATTAAGAATTTAATTAAAAAACATTAAGCAAGTCGGGTATTCTTGTAAGTAATCCTCCTCCTCTTTAAAAAGAGAGCTTAAATATTTTATTTAAATAAAATTAAGAACATATTATGGAGGAACATTAAAGTGGTAAAAATCTTAAATAAAAATAATGCTTGTTAATTTTTGGATTTTATTAAATATAAAGGGGTACAACAAGTTATTAAAAATACAATGAAAATTTAGTAAAAAGGATGCAAGAGCCGAGACTTGAACCCGAGACCTCTTGCATCTCCTCTCCCACGCACACACACGTAATCCGCTAGGCCATTGTGACTTTCTACTCTTTTTACCCAACATTATATTCTTATATTATTTTAAGTCTTCTTCTTCCCCCAAAATCAAATCAGACGCTTGTCTGATTGAAGCGACATTCAACCATTGCATGATAATGGCTTCTCCTTCTCCATCCCTTTTGCTTGTAAGACCACCATAGTGACATACATGCTTACCTCACCTTCAAACAAGCACAAATCCCCCCAATCCCTTTCTTCCTCCTCCTCCATCAATGGTCAATTTGAGGTTTGATGGATCCATGGAGGATTCAATTTCCCCTATAAATAGGTCCTAAAATCCCATAGAAAACTCACACATTCATCTTCTTCCTATTCTCTTGTTGATTTGCTCACTTTCAATCAAAAATTCAGCCAAAAACATTTAATCTCCATTGCTGATTTTTTTCACAAAAACCCTAATTTCTCCTCCCTTGCACCGTCGGGCCAACTTGCCCCTTCGCCGGACCGCCTACCACCACCGTGCGCACCACTTCCGGCCTGGAGGAGCACCGCCTGCAGCCACCCGAAGCCTGGTGTCGTCCTTCGTTCGTCCGTTGGTTCTCCCTGGTTGTTTTAACGTGAAAACAGAAGAAGAAGAAGACATGGAGAAGTTTGGGCCTAATTTTTTTGGGTAAATTCTAACTACACTTGGGCTGAAAATTTAAATTAAAATCAGATTCAACCCACCTCTTTTTCCTAAACATTAAAAATCAGATTTTATTTATTAGTATTATTATTTACTAGTGAATAAATGGATTTATTAACATGCATGTAAACTTAAATAAAAGGAAATAAAATATGGCAAGACTTGGAATATTTTTAATAAATTATGAGAGTATTGTTTTTATAATCAATTTTAATAAATTAAATAGATCTCATAATATTTGTTAGCCTACAAGTTTTAAATTTAATATTATTTGAGATCTTGTTAGTTGAAAGGAAAAGATAAATAAATTAAATAAAGTATTGAGGATTTTCTTATATGATATTAAAGTATATTGTGCAAGTCATAGTTATATTGATAATATTAAAGAACTCTTAAAAAAAGTTTTTATAAAATTACTAGCATAAGGTTTGTAGTTTATATATTAAATATTACTTTTATAAAGAAATAATCTTTTACAAGTTATAATGTGCATATCTCTAAGCGTAGAGAATATACGATATATGAATTTTATAATAAATATAGATATGTTAAAAATGTTATTAATAATGAAATATTAAGTTAATATATCTCTAGGTGTAAAGTTTCCTACAAGGCATCAACTTTTATTGTAAATATAATGGATATGACAATAAACTAACTTATAAAATTATATTGCTAAGTATATAAAAATGTCTTGCATGAAAAGATATTGTAAGGTATAGAAAAGATATTATATTTGCCACCTAAGATATCATAGAAATATACTATAAATATAAAGTAAGATATTTTAAGCCATGATCATGTATTATATATACTATAAGATATGGAAAGAATCATGAGAATAAAATAAATAAGATTAATTTAATATTATGTTAGTTTTGGAAAGTTTACTTTATAAAGTAGAAAGTCTAGTTATAGAAATGACCAAGAAAGTGGTTTATTATTATTCTACCTTTATTTAACATGGACTATATGGTTAAATAAGTTGTATTAGGATAATATTAATAAAAATGTACACTAGTGAGAAAATAATATTAGCTTGGACATATTTTCTTCTATTATAAAAGAAATAGTCTAAAATAAGGGAGATTTAATAAAACAAGACTTTAGTAAAATAAAAATATTCTTGCATGCCTTTTGACCTTATTATAAACTTGAAAATAGTATAGATAAGATATTTTTATCATAAGATAATTTTACATGATTAAGTTGAAGGTTAAAAAGATATATTAAATAATTGGCATATATTTTTATTGGATAATAAGATGATATTACCAAAACCTTATAATTGGATATTACAACAATAGGTTTGTAGAGTTTTTTAAAGACATAAGATTTATTTAAATAACCATGGTAGAAAGGATAATAATTTTGTCATATAATAAGATATTATTATGCTAAGTTGTTAAAGGTTGTCTTGCATAAAAAGAAGAGTCTTTTGTCGGAAACCACCCGTAAGATAGGCCATATTGCGTTTAACCACCCGCCTAATAACAATTTACCGGAAACCACCCTTATACCTATCTCCGTTAACAATCAACCACCCGTTCTCACTTTTCCGTCTCAAAATCCGTTAAAAGATTGAAAATACAATTTTACCCCTCTAATTTATAATATTTGTGCATTTTTATTTCTTAAAAAGAGAAAAAAAAAAACAAAATTGATAAATATCAACACATAACCCCCAATTTTACAAACTCAAACCTAGATCAAATGAATTCATCTCAGATCTGGAATTCAAAGAGGTATTGATCGAGAGGGGAGAAACTCACGTGTTGCAGCTGTAGCATTAGAATTGCACTCAATATCAGCAACGACATCAAGAAATTGCACTGAATTAAAAATGGTCTGTCTACATGATTCCAAATCCGACTGGTTCTGTGCAGCAATTGCAGCAGAAACCTCAATTAAATCAGCAACTTCAGCCATGGAGCACAAAACATCAAGCTTAGCACCAGTCTCAGCTTGCTGGGTATTTTTAGCATCAGCTTGGTCAAAGATCTGCCCTCTACTAGCACTCTGCTGCAACCCTAAGCCTACTGAAGTGATATGGCACATACCAGTTGGCGAAACCATCAACATATTCAACGAGGCGTCACCATTTTCCAGCTTTTCAGAACTTGTCTCCACCTTTGCATCTTCAATGGCTCATTTACCAGCTTGAGACAGAAAGGAGGAGGGTGTAATGTTCACCAGATCGCAGCTAGGGCTTGGAGGCGAATCTAGGGTTTCGTGGGTATTGTTCTGTTCAGATCTGCCCTTTTGTGCGATGCTCCATTCCAGATCTGAGCTTGGGATCCCTTCGTTCAGCTTCATTGTGGCCTCTCCTTCTAGATCTGGGTCCGATCCAACACTTGATTGATTCTCATAGAACTCAACATACTCTTGTAGCAATTCCTCCACTGCCTCCCTTCCTTGTGTTGCGGTGTGTTGTAGTAGGACGAGAAATTCTGGTTCTTCATCTTCCAAGCTTGCAAAAAGTTCATCTGGGATCTCCTCTGGTGAGAACAACGCCATCAGATCCATCTTTAGCTTCGTGAAATCGCATCCCTTTCTATCTCGTGTTGACTCATGCTCAAATCTGGTTAAGAGCTCCACCAAAACTTGCGACTCCTGGTCCTTAGGGCACGACCCCCCAGTGACTTCGTCATCGCTCATCTTTAAGATCCTACCGTCGCCGGCCAAGCCAGCCGGAGACTGCTCGGTGATGTCCGATCCAACAACGCAATCCCTGGTCAACGTTCCTCTCTCTAAAAAAATCTCTAGCCCCCTACTTGACGGTCTCCATTGGCGGCCAAGACAAATTAGGGTTTTTTTCTCTAGTTAGTAGAAACAAATAAATAAGGAAAGAAAAGAAAAATATAAAAAAAATCAATACAAGTGCTTTAACGGAATTTTAACGGGAGATGTCCAGTGGGTGGTTGATTTTTGACGGAATCTTTTTTATGGGTGGTTTCCGGTAAATTGTTATTAGGCGGGTGGTTAAACGCAATATGGCCTATCTTACGGGTGGTTTCCGACAAAAGACTCTAAAAAGAATATTTAAATTAGAAAAGATAATATGTCTTGATCTAAGTTATCATAATTATATGATTTTGATTATAAAATAATGCTTTAAGACATGATTCTTTTTTTTTTTATATAAACTAAAGATATGGGAGAATTTATGCAAATAAGATAATAAGATTATGATATTATCATACTATATTTATAGAAAGCTTACTATATAAATCATCTAGAAATTCCTAAATATGGGAAATACTAAAAAGATGCCTAGTAATATTATTATCTCTACTTAATATTACTTGTATATATTTAAAATAAGGATTTAATGAGATCTTGTCATAAGAAAATATTATCGGATAGGAAATAATATTATAAGTAATGTTATGGGTATTATTGATAAAAGGGTAACAGTATAATAACACTAAGTGGAGATATTTTCATAAGGGCAAAATAGACTTTTACCACCCTAATAAGATTATAAATAAAATATATCTTTTAAAAGGTAGAAAACTATATCTTATAATCTCATAAAGATTTCCTTGCCTATTTATTTTAAAGAAAATAACAAGTTAAGTTATAAAAGAATATTCTATTAAACTAATTAAAGATATTAGTTGGTATCCAAGAATGAAAATGTTCAAATATTAAGAATAAGAATTTATAAGAAATACAAGGATATTACCAATATAAAATAATAATAAGGAATATTATTATTTTATTCATCTCCACCTAAATTATTATTTTAATAATTTAGTAATTAATTCTCTTATAAAAAGAATATAAGAGATATTTAAAACTTTAGAAGAATTAAAGAAATTCTTATTAAAGTTCGTTCGTACCTCTCGTGTCGATAGGTTGAGTCTCCGTTCCGAGTAAAGTCAACGATTCTCGTTCGTTCGTTCATACACAATCGTAAAAACTAAGGCAAGTGGAATTTCCCCTTGTGACCCTTTATATTTCGCTTCCGTGAAATTCTCGATGTTGGGAACAACTTGTGTGCTAAGTAACGAATGAACCTAGGAAATATCGATTGTTAGATATAACGCCCATTGTTAGTATAGTTCGCTATTATTATTTGATAGGACTATTTATGCTAGTATGGTTGTGACCTTGGTTGTTTATGGTCTCGTTCAGAGATCAACGTCGAACGAACTAGTAAGGGGCGCAGAATAGCCTACGCCTCTATATAATCTTACTAAGTCGTAAATGTCTACGTGTTTGAAGTACGAGTTTCAGGATCATGATCCTATCCGCTCCGATTGCAAGGAGGGATGAGCGCACTCTAGCTAAGTGCCGGGAAATTGGGTTTCCCCTTGGTGGATCGGGCCATCCGAGCCCCCACCCCCCTTTTTAAAATCATTAATGAAATCAAATACTTTTCGTCACTATATAAGATAAGTGCCCAATGCACATTTAAGATACCAAAACCGGACCGGTCTCAAATGATCGATCCGGCTCTCGGTCCGCTCAGGGCGCGAGAGGTTTTTAACTTGTATGAATTAATAACGTTCCCAACATAATCTCGATTCTAAAAGAAGGCTACAATCTAGTAGTTCTTCTCTCGATTATCGAGTTATCTCCGCTTGAGATACGCTCTCTTCCGTATCATTAAAGCCCCACATAAATAAGCCTCATCTTAAACACAACCCGAATATCTCCTTCGATAATACTTGAAATTACCAAAATACCATCGGGAAGCTCCATTCCCGCTTGCTTAGTCTCTTAGACTAATTCTTCTTTTCTGCATGTTTGTCTGGCATTCTCTCGCCCCTCGTGAATTATGTCAGAATCTAGGAATCCCAACACGGCGTGAAGTGAAGACGAAGGAAGAACGAGGACTTTCAAGATGTACTTCTCCTTTCGTTTTGGTTTTAGTTTCATTATGTTTCAAGAAACAAGTTGGTTTTGCTTTTCGATTCCGAGTAACTGTAAGTTTGAAAGCAATGTAAGATGTTTTGTACGAACCAAGTCTCCTTCGGGAGCACCTTTCCTATTTTAATGAATTATGTTTATTTCCGCATTATTATTGTTCTATATCATTCTAACAGCCTTGGGTGACTTTGGACGGTAAAGTCTGAGGTCACTGGCGGTAATACACAGTGTTGTAAAATAGGGGTGTTACAGAAAAACCAAAACGTCATGCCGGAGAGAGAGAGAGAGAGAGAGAGAGAGAAGGGAGGAGGGTTTTTCTGTTCTTTGGAGAAAATGAAGCGTAAAGATGAAGGGCGCCAGCTTGCCACAAGTATTTATAGGCAAAAGGAAGTGGGCCAACTCTCCACCTACCTTTCTAGACTCGAAACCCAAGGCCCACTAAGACAATCCAAAAGCCCATGGAGAACCAATGATAGAGATCGAAGACCTCCAAAGAAAGGTGTGGAGCGCCAATCACCAAGATCAAACCTCCCGAACCTCCTCGTATGGAACGAAACATCGCGCTTTGTCTGGAAGCAAACATCATGCGTTGTACTAAAAAGGGAAGGTCGCATGATGCATAAACACATATATGACGCGCATTTATCCCTTGTGGTTCCCAAAGGCGAACAACAAGCCATGGGATTGTGATTGTGCGCGAATTTTGTAAGAACCGAAATTACAAACCCTAATCAAATAAGAATAAAGGCAAATAGATCAAGCAAATACAATAAATTATATAAACTTGCAGAGGCGAGATGTCGTGCTCTTTCCTTAATTCTGAAAACGCCACATAGTTTGACGGTTCTTTAGCGTTCTGAATCCCAGGATACAACTACACCGATCTCTTGATGTGCACAACCTAAGAGCAAGAGCCTAACGAACCAACAACCAATGTGCACTCTCAAACTCTATGAAATTAAAAAGAAGAGAGACATGAGGATATTTTGCAACGTGCGTCTGAATGAGAATGCAACAGTTATTATTTTATTCTGTTGATGAAACAACCACTTCTAAAAAAATGTGGTTTGTTATTTCAACTGATCAGAAAATCAAGGAAACCCTTGACTTCTTTTTAGCTATCTAAATGGGTCAGACCCAAATTCAATGTCCTGCAACCCTAACGGGCCAAACATTTCTCATTCAAATTTAAACTTTATTTTATTGAATAAAATAAGTTCCAATAAATTTAACATTGCGCAAACAGACAAAATAACTGACTCCAACCTTAAAACAAATGACGTCAAGCACTCGAGCAAGCTCCGAAGGTGGATCCTGAGGAATTTCCCACACCTATCAAAACACTCGCATTTTAAGAGTAATTCTAAGGGTCATACGATCAAACATCACGCACATTCAACAGTGAGCGAATGAAAATCTAGCCTGATTAGAATTTTTAACCTATACTCCGTATGTTATAAGAAAATCTAGCTTGATTAAAAGGTAAGATGGTAAATAACTAAATGGAAAGCCTATTTGTGCCCAATTATCAACAGAAGGGTAACACAAAATACCTTCAAACCACTAATTATGCGGACCAGATCCCAACTTTCAAAATGGAAAGCCAATGCACTATCCTAGGAGGGACGTAAAACCGTAATCAAATCAAATCTCTCGGCACAACCAAACTATATGATGCAATCATTTATGCTACCTCAGTCTACACTAAAAGAACTTGACCAAATAAATAAAAACTTCTTCTGGAACAAAGACCACAACTACAAACCGCCACTCATAAGTTGGAATTCCATCTGTCGCCCACTAGCCCATGGTGGTTTGGGAATTGCCAAGGCAGAAGAAATGAACCAAGCACTCCAAATGAAATTGCTTTGGAAACTACTTGCGGAACCAGACAATCTCTGGGTCAAAATTGTGATAGAGAAATACCTCAAATAGGACAATATCCTGAGTTATAAGATAAAACATAACACCTCATGGCAGTGGTCCAAACTAATGGGCCTCAAAGGCCTATTTGTGAACGGGCTTATGTGGCAGATCGGGGACGGGAAAACCGTTCGAGCCTGGAAAGACAATTGGATCGGCAAGGGTCCACCAAAGCTAAAAACCGAGGCCGAAAACATCATTAACTGGGATGAAACTGTAGATGAGTACCTTATGGAGGACAATTCGTGGAATATTGAAAAATTGAAAAAGGTCATTAGCCTAGATGACCTTGAAATAATCTCCAAAATCATTAATCCCATTAATAAAATCCCGGATAGATTGTAGTGGCAACCAAGCAAAAATGGCTGGTACTCAACTCATTCAACCATGGAATGGCTCCATCAATCTAAAGGTGAACCAAGAATCAACCTAGAATGGATCAACAAACTCAACATTCAACCCAAAATGAAGAACTACATCTAGAAAGTGGCTAGAAACGGTCTACCAACTAAAGCAAGACGGGCTGCCAACCACGTCCCAGTTACTTAGGGTTACGAGGCATGTAATTGCCAGGTGGAAGACACCATTCATGTTTTACTATTATGCCCATTAACCAAGGAAACCATCAAATCTGTAAGCCTAAAAATTTGGCGGATCATCAACCAAATATCCGCGGGGGACAAAAAACCAAATCAGATCCTGGATGAAATAAGAACGCTACTAACAAAAGAGGAAACAGAAATCATAGCTACCACCTGGTGGTGCCTATGGTACTCAAGAAACAAAAGAGTCTTCGACAACAACAATGGGACCAATTTAAACAACGCCACAAACATCTACGAATTCATTCGTAACCAAACTAAAAACTGGAAGTTCGTTGTAGATTCGGATCCCGATAACCCGCGCCACGACATGACGAAAAGTGGGCCTAAGAGGAAGCCTACAAAGTGGGTAAAACCCATGAGGGAGTTTACTAAATTGAATTTTGATGGTGCAGTGAATGCAGATGGCGTAGCTTCGTATGGTTTCATTCTCAGGGACTCCTACGATTCCCCATCCTTTTCGACGGAGGACTGCTTGGTCGACAGTCTTTTGACCTCCGAGACCATCGCCTTACGCCAGGGACTTCTCGAGGCCACTCGACGTGGCATTCCCCGGATCCAGATTGAAGGCGATAGTTTGCAACTAGTCAAGGCCGTGCTTGGTGACTGGCGCTGTCCGTGGGAGATTGAGCTGTTAGGTGCGGACATCCATTGCTTGCTTGCCCGTTTCCAGGATTGGAGTATTACTCAAATCTTTCGGGAGGGCAATTCGGTGGCGGATTTCATCGCTGGATCGTTCTGTCGTGTCTCTTCCATTCCACTCGCAACTGACCTGGGGTTACTTACCCTCATCCGCCAGGATACTCTAGGGCGACCACTAGTATCAGGTTGGTGGGGGTAAGACTAAGGGGGTAGGGGGAGAACCAAACGTGGATTAAGAGATAAAGAGAGAACCAATGAGAATGCTCCGATGAGTCAACGTGTCGCTCTGCGTAATCGCCTCTTTCTTTCTTCCTTCCTATGAACGAATACACAATAATTAAATCCAAATTCTCCCTCGAATAGTCGAATTTCTCGACCATCTCGCGTGCAAAGGGGCGAAGAATGACTACTACAGCTTCCATGGCGGCGGCTGCTACTTCTGGGTTGGTGCCACGTGTCCCGCCTTCCAATATCCCGCTTCGATGCGCAGCCTTGCCTTGTCTCCCTGCTCGCTTCCTCGCTCTATCTTCCAGGGCCCTCTCTGGTACACTATCTTTCTTTCTCTGCCTCTGCGCCATTTTGTCCAACACTTGACACTTGATTGGTTTTAATACGGAGTACAAAAAAATTGGGTAAAATCATGGCTTTGATGTAGTAAAATGCGCGCTCTAATAATGAACTCTCAATTTAACCTGCTGAAAAATGCTTGATTTACCTATCTAGTTTCTTACAGCACAGTACGTTTGTTTAGAATGTAATCTGCTGTCGAGAGAAGTTGTTATGTCTAAAATTACTTGCATTCAGTATCAGAGTCGAGGAGATTCCCATTGCTCCAAGTCAAAGCCTCTTCAGATGAAACATCTCCAGTAGATGCTGGAGAGCTGTTTTCAGACTTGAAAGACAAGGTGAGCGCTCAATTAATTGCAAATACTCAGTGCTCTGATGATTCCGTTTCTCATCTCTTTCTTGTTATATAATATAGTGGGATGCTGTGGACAACAAATCAACAGTGCTGCTCTATGGTGGCGGTGCAATCGTAGCCGTTTGGCTCTCTTCCATTCTTGTTGGCGCCATTAACTCGGTTCCTCTGGTGAGAACAGAGAACCTTCCTTCTCATCTCTAACCCTTTGACCTTTGAGGGAGTATGGCTTATCATTAACCCTTCTGTTTTTGTGTTTCATCTTCGATCAGCTCCCGAAGATCATGGAGTTAGTCGGGCTTGGATACACAGGATGGTTTGTATATCGGTACCTTCTCTTTAAGGTGGGCATTAGGCAATAGCTCTATCCATAAAATGCATTTCCTGATTTGTAATCTTGAACCATATCGCGGTGGTTAACATTAACCCTTGATTCTTCGTGTTCTCCAGTCAACCAGAAAGGAACTAGCTGAAGACATCGAATCGTTGAAGAAGAAGATTGCTGGAACTGAATGAAATGCAGCTGCTTTTTTCCTAGCAGTGTGTTATGGGGTCTAGCTAATTCTCGTATGGAAGAGGCATCCGAATAATATGTTTATATATCTGTAGTTCATTGCTTCTCTCGTAATTCAAATGTAGTGATATTTGAATTAAGTTTGGAAATCCTCGTTTGTCTGCTGGTCGCTCTCTAAGATTTCACTGTTCTCCCAAGTTGAAAATAATATGTAGGGTGCTGTAAAAATTTGAAAATCAGTAAACCATTTTTGAACGTCTTTTCATGTTAAGAAGACTACCGAACTTCATTTCCCTCCTATCTATCTATCAAAACAAGGACTTGACCATTCAGGAAAGAAGCCAAGGTTCTGACACCAAAAACTCAAGGCCAACAAGAGCCAAGTTGCTCACAAAAGAATATTTTGTTATAATCAAAGCTCATGAATAATACACACAACACCAAATAGTATTTCAAACATGCTGTAGAATAATACAGGCTACATGTCCTCCCTCTATTTCTTTTTGAAAGATAACATTTGATAGTTTAAATGGAGTATATTGTAAGCCAATTCCAAAGGCCTAAACTTCAAACAAGGTCTTCTTCAATTGCTTATATCTTATCAATGTCTTCATCCTCAAACTCAATGTAGTCATCTGCAGCTCCATCATCCTCTTCGTCGAGGGTAGCAATACCCTCGTTGAGTCTAATGTTATCGGGCAACTCACCATAAGCCTTTAGCAGCCTGGCTTCATCAGGCATGTACTTCAGGATAACATCAGCCTTGTCATCCTGTGAGACACAAAAAAAAAACATTCTAAGTTAGCAAATTAAGTCTAAATTTAGATAGACATCTATTCAGGTTCAAGCAGTTACAATAGTTTGTCATCATATATACATAATTTGGTCTACAACGGCCAATTGCAACTTGTATTCAACTCAGCAACAAGCTTAATGAACTCAAAACTAGAAGAGAGAGTTCATTAAGCTTTCAATTCATGTATTTCAAGCTCAGTTCTTTAACCTCTAGAGTCTAGACTAGAAGAGAGAGTGATAAGCAACACTTATTAAGAAGACATCTTTGAATTCAACAACAACGAACAAGTCGAACGAATCAAATTCAAACATCACCATTCACCAGCCAATACACAAAATTGTGACCAAAAGCAGACAGAAATAAAATCTAAGATCAAGATTAGATTCCACGCGCAATCTTCAATTCATGCCAATCAACCATACAAAGAATTTCCAACCACACAAGCAATCGCAACAACCATATTTATTGAAAAACCTTCGACCGAGTTAATAAAATTGACAAATAAAAATAGGCCAAAAAACAGGAAATCGGAAGCAGAGAACTTAGGGTTTGATCGATTACCTGATAATCGCGAAGACCGACCAAGATAATATCGCCGGCGGCGATCCAGACCTTCTTGTGCATCTTTCCACGGATGTGACAAAGACGTTTGACGTTATCGATGCACATAGCCTCGCAACGGCCATTTCCGAGCATTCGGAGGACCTGAGCGTACTCCTGGCCGTCCTCCTTGAAGACGAGCTCTCTCTTCTCGTCATCAGCCTCGTTCTTTCCCCTCTTCCTGTTTTTCCCTCCCTTTCCCTTGTTCTTCGGCATCTTTTTTCTCTCCGAATCTCTGGCGGCGGCGCTGTTCGCGGAAGGAGAAAGGGCGGAACCCTAATTTCTCTTCGTTTGCCTGGATCTCACAAGCTCCGATAACGCTCGCTCTTCGATCTCTTGGAGTTATTATACCCTCAACTTATGTAATTCAATCAGCTTATGAAATTTTCAATTCTATACCCTCAACTTATTTAATGGCAGAATAAATTAACAGACCCTTAAACTTTCACACTTTTGTCAACCAACCCCCCGTACTTTGAGATTTTCAAACAAACCCTTGAACTATATCATTTTTTTGTCTTTTAAACACATACGATCAAAGCCTTCTTAACGTGAAACTCAAACGCGCTGATGTGGCATAAAAATTTGCCACATAGATGCCAAGTCGTTGCCACGTAGACGATTTTTATTTTAATTTAAAAAATTATATGAAAAATTAAATTACAAGTTTACCCCTTGACATTTATTATTTTTAATTATTTTAATAAAAGGAAAAAATATAAAAAACAAAAATCTACAAATTTCCTTCTTTGATTCTTCGTTGTGAGAATCCCAAATTTCATTCATATCTTCTCAGCCCGAATTTCATTCTGAGAATCCCGAAGTTCGTTCCCAAATTGTCCCGATTTTTTTTGGGAACCCCGGTTTGAGTCTACAAATTCATGTCTGGTTCTCGATCGGAAAAGCTCCACCAGAAGTTCGTTCACCATTGGCTAGATCGGAAAAGCTCAGCCTCGTCAAAGTCTACAAATTCGTGTACCCCCGGTTTGAGTCTCAGACACCCTCAGATCTGGACGTCTCACCGCCATCTTCGTCAGATCTGGGCGCCCCCTCTGGTTTTGGTTCTCAATTTGTCCCGAATTTTCCCCCCCCCGTCCTCTGGTTCTGGTTCGTTGGTAGTCGACGGTGAAGAAATCGAATTCTTTCTTTGAGTCGGTCGTTCCGTTTTGTTCAGATTCCTTCATTCTGTCTCGTCATTCCGTCCTCTGGTTCAGATTTCGTCGTTCCGTCCTCTAGTTCAGATTTCGTCGTTCCGTGAGAGAATTTTCCGTCCAGATGGACCAGATCCAAAAAATAAAACGATAAAAAAAGAAAGAAAAAAATAAAAGAAATAGAACAACACAAATAAAAGGAAAAAATAAAAGAAGGAAATTATACTCAAGGTATTTGTCATTTTTTTTGTCTAATAAACTTTTTTATTTAACTTTTTTTCTTTCTAATTAACATTTTAAAAGTTTCCCACTCGCACTTAGAGAGAGTGAATCTCACGGATTATACCATGTCAGCTTAGAGTGTTTAAAAGACAAAAAATGGTATAGTTTAAGGGTTTGTTTGAAAATCTCAAAGTACGGGGGGTTGGTTGACAAAAGTGTGAAAGTTCAAGGGTCTGTTGATGTATTCTGTCCTTATTTAATAAAGGGACTTGAGGGCGATGTATGATGGTTATGCTCTTACGAATAAATAGAACGCGATCGGGTCAGATCGGGTCGGTGGAAGCCCGTTTTAATTAATTACTTACATCATAGACTAAAATTTTACAAATATATTTATATTTTATATGATTATATTTATGTAATCTTACAATTTTTTTCTTACAAAGTTATAATTAAATATTTTAAAAGATAAAAAGAAAATTATTTATAAGTTTAAAGTATAAATCATAACCCGATATAAATGTACAAATCCATTAGAAGAATCATGTACAATAAAAATATTTTTTAATATTTTTATTATTAACGTTTATAATAAATTATTAATTAGTATATGTAGAGTGTAACTATACAACACCCCAATAAATCAAAAGCATCAATTTTTTACGGTTATTTAAAAAATATTTGAATTAAATATTAGTACTTAATAGCAAAAACATTTTTTAATATATTTTGAGGACAACTAGTTGGGTTAACTTGAAACTCAATAAATTTTTCCTACAACCCTCGACAACCTAAGAGCATCTACATCGGTTGTATGAACCGATGCATCTCGTCAGAATATATTAAAAAAATGGTGTTTTTGTTTGTCCCAATAAAATAGGGTTCATTTCATGAACCGGGGAAAAGGGCGGGGCAAACGCATGAGATGCGCGTCCCACAAATTAAAACGCATCGTATTATGGAAAGAAGGAGCTTCTGACCATTGATACTAAAAATTATTGGGTCGAATCAAGACCTTTTACTTGGAGAAACTAGGTAAACTCAATTTCAATCCAGTCCCATTAAGAAACCTAGGCTGTTGTTTTGATTTTTTTTTGAAAAGGATAAAAAATGTTATTATCTTTGAAAAATGAGGGTGAGTTTTTAACGAAAAAAAGGATTTTGTGAAAAAAATGTAAATGGTGAACTGGTGATTATATGAAAATTTCAAAATAAACTAAATTGAGGTGATTTTCTGGGGAAAAAAGCAAGATATTATTTTGAGAAAAGACATTAGAATGTAGGTAGTTTCGTAGTTGTATTCGATTAATCTATAACATTATAGAATATAGAAATCCCAAGTTAAAATGCATTATTTATAACGAGAGGTATATATGTAATTTTTATTTAAGAAAGGGGTATATTTGTAATCGTATATGGAGAGAAAAAAGTATTAAAAATGGGAAAAGTAGGGGGGTTCATGAGGTGCATGGATGTAGAAATAAATTGTAATGGATGCAAAGCTGATTATTTATAAAAAAAAATGATTATTTATTAATTTTAAGAGTAATATGTAGATGTAAATTGTACAGGTAAAAAAAAAGATTCATTTCACAAGATTGGAGAGCAAGGAATATTAAAGAAGATTTCTTTGTATTTTCACGATTGGTCCTTGGGGGAAGAACCACGAAATCGCCGTTTCGATACCCACCGACAACGAATGATATTAATTTCTCTAACATTGTTTACAGTTCTCACCCATTCACGGGTGCTCTAGGCTAGTTTAAGTGGTAGTTAGGCTATCTTAAATCTTACCGGATCAAAAAAATAGAGATCTATATTACATTGATTATCATTGGGCATTCAAATTTAATTTAAGCTTAAATTTTGGATTGACTTGAGTAATGCACATGGGGGCGGGGCGGGACGGGGAATGCATTCTCCATCCCCATCCCCGAATACTATTATATCCCCCATTCCCGCTGATGAAACCCGAAATAAACCAGCGCTAGAAGACAAGAAATGAGATTAGTTTTATTCGACTACGCAAACACTTGCTTTTTTATTTATGCCTTTGATACGAGATGAGGTTACAATTGACGAGATTACAATCGGTGAGATTATGCCCTAGATCTCTCTTAGAGGGTTCGAGATCTCGATCTAACAAGGTTCGAGATCTCGATCTAACAAGGTTCGAGATCTCCTAGCTACAACGAGGTTCTATCACCCACATGCTATGTATTGAGCTCTTGTAGCGAGGTCGAGAAGTCGATTTAGCACGCGGTGGTTGTGACTTGCGAGATGATA
The DNA here is from genome assembly GCA_964016875.1 of Fallopia convolvulus. Lineage (NCBI taxonomy): Eukaryota > Viridiplantae > Streptophyta > Magnoliopsida > Caryophyllales > Polygonaceae > Fallopia > Fallopia convolvulus. Next base: position 43,948,521 of record OZ024729.1, read on the forward strand.
TAACGAGATCTTTGACCGAGGTGGGAATTCTTTGGGTGACTTGAAGTCTCTTTGTAGACCTTCACTTGTCTGTAGCGTGGTTTTTGACGATTATTTCAACACGTCGATCTTCAACGAGCAAGATAGCTCTTGAGTTCAAGATGTTTTCGACCTCTTGCTACCTACGAGGTCCTCTTCTATTTATAGAGATACGAGGAGTTGAGTTTTGGTGTTTGCTCGATGTGGGACGCCCGAGATCAAGCTCTTTGATTGGTTAGGAGTGAGGTAGTTAATTATTGGTTGGCAGAGCGGTGGTTGCTGAGTGGCCAAACGGGGCGGGGGTGTCAGCTTTTGAGTGACGAGGTTTAGACCTCGTGACCGAGGTTTCAAGGCCTCGCAAGGGTATGTGTTTGTTGTTTTTTAAGATGGGTGTGGCAAAGGGCCTCGGGTTCAACCTCGGTAACCCCGTCGGACCCGTTGATCCTCGTAACCCGGTCCCACCTCTTATTCTGCTATTTTGCACACCATCAGAACCCCATGGCCTGGGGGCCTCGCCCCAAGGACCGCAGGTCATATATGCGCGTCATCCGATTCCTTGGATCTAGGGTGCGAGGCTTTTAGTTTCAGGGACGCAAGTAAAGAGGTTAGAGGTTTGGCGAATTCTTTTGCGAGGATCTCTTTTGTGAGGCCTAACACTTGGGTTTTTCTCCTGTTACGTGCTTGATGACTCTCGGGCCTGTTCTCCCGCATTTCATTAATGGGCCTGTAAAGTGGATTAGGCCCATTAAGCTCTTTTGGGAGCGGGGAGAGGCCCAAGTCAATGTTCTATAAAAGCGTTCTCTCTACACCCTTTGTCGCTCCATCTTCATCTTCTTCCTCAAACAAAGCACACTTTTTCTCTCTTTTTGTTCTTCCAATCTCTGGCAAGCAGTCGACGGTTTCTTCGACGATTCCCAGGAACGCAACCGCCTCTTTCGCGCAAATCCTTCAACAAGTAAGTGCCCGACTCTCTTTTTTGCGTTTTTGACGTTTTCCCTTTCTTTTCGTTTTCTCGTGCCCTAATGGAAGACGACAGTTCTCTGGCGTTTCGCGCCGGCGTCACGGCGGCGAAACGGAAGGGGCGAGGGCGGTGTTGGTGGTTCGGTGACGCTCTCGATTCTCTTTTCAAAGTTTTTTCTTTCTTTTATCACCTCGTGCCCGGGAGGCGGTGGTTTTCTGGCGTTTCGCGCCGGTGAAACGGAGGGGGCGAGGGCGACGCTGGTGGTTCGGCGATGCTCTCGAATTTTTCGGCGCATCAGCCAACGATTGAGCTTCTTCGCCGCCCCCTTCTTCGAATTCCTTGGAAAGCCAAACATCATGACGTTTGATTGACGGGACGTTTGGCCTTCCAACTGCTCGCTTCCATTCTTTGTTTCCTGCTTTTGGCGCTTCACATTCCCCCTAGACCATCCTATTTGTCAAAGTAGCCCTAGGGTGCCACGTCCCCCCGTGTTACCACCTCGCGTTTCCTTTCTTTTGTGGCTTTGTTCGACGTCTCAAAACGTCTTCTTTTCCAGGTGTTCGCCTTTGGTGACCTGGACGTCGCTCTTTCATGCCTAGAGGAACTTCCTCGAGCCCTCCACCAGGCTTCGTATTCAAGTTTCAAGAGAGGTTTTACGAGGAGCTTTTTGAGACCGTAAGGAGCGTCGAAACCAGTGATTCTCAGAATCCGAGGTCCCCCTCGCTCGTCTTTAGTGACCCTGCTTCCAACGATTCTGATATTTCCGTTAGTTCGTGCTTCCCCCACGTCTTTTGGGGTTGAGATGGCTTCGTCTTCGATTTCTGACGAGGAGGTTGTCGGGTCTGCTGCGAGGTCGTTTGATTCCAATGACCAGGCGAGCTTTTTCGCAGAGCATATTACTGACTCCGTGTCGAGCATCCCACCTATCCTCGAGGAGAGGATACCCATGTACCCGAACCCCTCGAGAGGGATCTATCTGCCCGAGGGGGCTCCGACAGTCCTGAAGCGGGGTGACCTCGAGAAGATTGCAAAGGACTTCCCCTAGCCGGAGGGGGTTGAGTTGGCGCTTCCCGAAGGGGGGGTGCTCCTTGGCACTGTACGAGAGGTGCGTGGTTGTGCACCTGCCCAGTCTCCAGGCCGACATCAGGCTGCCGCTAACCCAGCATATAACCAACTTCTTGTGGGCTATGCACGTCTGTCCTGCGCTACTGTTCCCCAACGCGTGGAGGCTTCTGTGCGCGTACACCATCCAAAGCTACGAGCTCGGGGAGGGACCGGACCTGGACGTCATGTCGAGCTTGTTTATGGCGAGGAGAGAACATGAATCTTGTCTCGTCAACCAAAGCTTGCCTGAGCTTAAGATCACCACTACCCCGTCAAACGTCAGTCAGTGGAAGGACAAATGGTTCTTGGTCCGGGATCCCACTGCGAGGCATCTTAACTTCCCCACGGCTCCGGACAACTTCATACGACCCAAGGGAACACAAAAAGCCGCCGATCTTAAGGCTCGGTTTACCCCGGTGCGCCAGGCACCGCACTGGGAGTACCTAGCGCAAGACAAGCTGGAGCGGGCCGGTCTGAGTCTTACCCCTCCACCCCGCGAGGGCGAAGAGGGTTCTTGTCTTTTTCCCTTGTTCTTGAATTGCTTATTATTTTATTTTTGATTTGGACTACGCATGGTAGCCTCGAACGTTGCTCTGATCATACAACTTTGGTTGTGTGCGATGGTCACGAGCCTCGCTCGGATCATGCACTCTTTGATTGTTTGCGATGCTTTTTTATTCCTTTTACCTTACTTGCTTTTTATTCTTTGCAGTGGATCTTTTCAGCGCTCTAGCTTCGAGGGCGCAGGGGATGAAACCTGCGGACTGCGTCGCACAGCCCTCTCGGGCCCTATGGTAAAGGCGTCGGCTTCTTCGGCGAAGCCGCCGACCTCGCTACCGAAGGCGATTGCCCCTGCGAAGGTCGCAGGGGTTAAGATTGTTGGGGGGCACCTAAGGGAGACGCTATCAGAGCGTCCTCCCATGCCCCCCGAGGATTCGGCGATGGGGCCGGATCCAAAAGAAAAGATGCGGAGGCGCCCCCCGCCAAGAGAAGAAGAAGAAATACAAGGGGGACAACCAACGAGGTTCCTGGATGAAGGAGATCGTTGCAAGCTCCGACCCTGCGAGTCGAGTTCTCTCTCCCTCCAGTCCTCCCGCCGAGAAGTTCCACTACCCTGGGCCGTCCCGGGGCGCACTAAAGAACTAGAAAAAGGACGATTGGAAAGAGGAGATTGCGTGGGCGAACAATCTCTCCGAGGAAGCCCTAAATGACGAGGCCCTCCGCTATTCGGCGATGGTATGTCTTTTTTTTTAAGCTTTGCTCGTCAGTTTCATGCTTTCCCTCCTGATGTACTTTTGACTTTCTCAGCAACACTTCTTCGAGAACTACAACTGTAGTCGCATCAACCTCCTCCAGAGGAGTTTGGACAAGATGGAGGCGGAGCTTAAGGCCCACTCGGAGGAGTGTTCGGGGAAGGAGAAGGATCTCGTAGAGGCCACGAGGCGGACTTGGGCCGCGTAGATTGCGGCGGACGAGGCCAAGGCAGCAGCCAAGGCCAAGGATGGGGAGGCAAGGGCTAAGGAGGGGGAGGCAAAGGCTAAGGAGGAGGAGAACAAGGCAAAGGCCCTAGTTGGGGGACTGCAGGGCGAGGTCGAGAAGCTCCGAACCAAGCTTTCCGCGGAGCACAAGTTTTTTAGGGAGAAAGAGTCGGAGCTCCGGAAAGCCGAGGAGGAGATCAGCAACCTCCAACAACGCGTCAATGAGCTTAACGAGGAGGTGGAGGCTGCGGGCCCTCAGGCTACGGGCCCTCAGTACATGAAGTCTGCCGAGTACAAGGAACAATTGTTGAGCAGCATCGACAAGATGTACCGGCAGGCCATTCGCGCGGGGGTAAAGCAGGCGGTTGCGAAGTATGGGCACATCGACCCTCGCACCGCCTTCTTTATCCCCAACTACGGGCTTACCATGGGGGAGGAAACCGGGGAAGAGGCCGAGGGAGAATGCGAGTTCTTCCTCGACAACGAGGGCGGGGATGCACCGAGTGAGAGCACCGAGGTGCCTGCCGCAGGCCCCGCGCTTGGTGGTTCCAACCCCGCGATAGATACGCCCACCCCCGACCCCGAAGTGATCATCGCCTCTCCCGTTCTCCAAGTCCCCATGGATCCCGCCGCCGACACAAAATGAATGAAGGGTGCCATGCCTTGTCATTTTTGTTTGTTTTTGTTTTATCTTAAGGATTTGGTGGCCCCGCTGGGGTATGTAATTATGATATTTTGGCCTTTGCGACCCTATTTTATGCAATCTTCCTTCCCTCCTTCCTTTGCTTGTGGTTGTGTTGCTCGTTTTTCAAGGGTTCCAGGGGCTTATTATATCCCGATCCAACCCCATGGCCTGAGCGCCGCAAGACTTGTGGTCTGCTCGGGACACATCGGGCGTTCGTACTGTTTAATATCCCGAGCCTACTTAGTTTCCCCGGTAGATTATACAGTGCAAGTTACGAGCCTCACTCGGGTCGCGCACGATAGATTATTTGACACGATCCCGAGCCTCGCTCGGATCGCGCACAATAAATTACGTGCCGCGATCCCGAGCCTCACTCGGATCGCGCACGATAGATTACGTGCCGCGATCCCGAGCCTCGCTCGGATCGCATACGATAGATTACGTACCGCGATCCCGAGCCTCGCTCGGATCGCGCACGATAGATTACGTGCCGTGATCCCGAGCCTCGCTCGGATCGCGCATGACAGATTATGTGCCGCGATCCCGAGCCTCGCTCGGATCGCACACGATTGTTTTGGTTGTCTCCAACCCCAAGTGGGAAGCGAGGGGGGTAACTGATCACTTAAAACCGAGAATCTCCAACCCCAAGCGGAAAGCGAGGGGTGGGAACTGATCACTTAAAACCGAGAATCTCCAACCCCAAGCGGGAAGCGAGGGGTGGGAACTGATCACTTAAAACCGAGAATCTCCAACCCCAAGCGGGAAGCGAGGGGTGGGATTTGATCATTTAAATCCGAGAATCTCCAACCCCAAGCGGGAAGTGAGGGGTGGGATTGATCACTTAAAACCGAGAATCTCCAACCCCAAGCGGGAAGCGAGGGGTGGAATTGATCACTTAAATCCGAGAATCTCCAACCCCAAGCGGGAAGCGAGGGGTGGGATTGATCACTTAAATCCGAGAATATCTAACCCCTAGCGGGAAGCGAGGGGTGGAATTTGTTCACTTAAAACCGAGAATCTCCAACCCCAAGCGGGAAGTGAGGGGTGGGATTTGATCACTTAAATCCGAAAATCTCCAACCCCAAGCGGGAAGCGAGTGGTGGGATTGATCACTTAAATCCGAGAATCTCCAACCCCAAGAGGGAAGCGAGGGGTGGAATTGCACAGGGCACGGTCGTGCAACGAGGTTTTCTCATTTGAGACAATATTTGGAAAACATTGCATAACCCTTTATTCACAAAATTTTGGAAACGGCAAGATTTCAGAGTGTTTACATGTAATATCTTTTGAGCCGAGCGATATTCCATGTTTTTCTTAGGGTGCGCCCCTTGCTGTCTTTGAGTTTGAAAGCCCCGGGTGCGACTTCTTCTCCGAGGAGGTACAGACCTTCCCAATTTGGATCTAGTTTTCCACCTTCGGTACGCCTCAAAACGAGACAACCCGTGACCAAAACCCGGGGTCTAACCTTCTTGTCGTGATACACCGCCACACGTCGTTTGTATTCCTTGGAGCGTAGGGCTGCGATTTCGCAAAGTTCTTCCCTGAATAGCAATTCAACCTCGAGGTTGGCCTTGTTCTCTTTTTCGCCGAAGGGACAAAGGTTTCTACGGGAACCAGCGCGTCCGCCCCGTAGGTTAGGGTGAAAGGCGTTTCCCCAGTAGCGCGACGTGCGGTTGTTCGGTATGTCCATAGGACGAGAGGAAGAAGCTCCGTCCAACGACCTTTCGCGATGCCCAGGCGCTTCTTAAGGTCGGACAGGATACGGGCGTTGATATTCTCCACCTGGCCGTTGGAATGAGGGTGGCCCACGAAGGAGAATTTGAGGGTTATACCGAGCTCGGAGCAGAAGGTCCGAGTTTCCTCGCAATCGAATTGGGGGCCATGGTCAGTCATGATGGTCATGGGGACCCCAAAGCGACACACGAGGTTCTTCCATAGGAAGTTGTAGACCTTTGTCCCTGGGATCTTCGCCATTGCCTCTGCCTCAACCCACTTCGTGAAGTAGTCGACGATGACTAGTATGTACTACACCTGGCCGACGGCCTTGGGGAATGGCCCTAGGATGTCCATCCCCCACATCGCGAAGGGGCAGGGTGCATGGATCGAACAAAGGCGCGATGTTAGGGCGTGCGGGAGATTACCGTGCTTTTGGCATCCGTCACACTTCTAGACGTAGGCCCTCGCGTCCTGCTTGAGGGTGGGCCAAAAATACCCCAAATGGGCGATTTTATGTGACAAGGCACGCCACCCAGGATGGCCCCCGCAGACCCCTTCATGTTCCTCAAATAGGATGTGCTCTGCGGCCTCGGTTGGCACGCATAGCAAGTTGGGCTCTGCGAAGCCCCGACGATAGAGCCGGCCACCGATGATACAGTAACGGGCTGCTTGCATTTTAAGCTTTCTAGCCTCTACGGGATCTTCAGGGAGGATGCCGCTCTCCACGTATTGCGTGATGGGAACCCTCCAGTCCCCGAGTGCGATGGAGAGAACCTCGCTAGTGACACTTCGCGAGAGCTTTCTTTCCACCATCACGCGATTTCCTACTTTCGAGGGGAGGACCAACCCCAACCTCGCGAGTGCATCCGCTTTGGTGTTCGCTGCGCGTGGGACGGACTCCATCGTGAAGGTTTCTAGGCAAGACACCAAGGCCTTAACCTTCTCTCGGTACGTGGGCAGGAACCCCGTTCTGGTGTCATATTGTCCGTTCAATTGCCTTGCCACTAATTCAGAATCGGTGTACACCCTGATCTTGCGCGCCCCACTAAGGAGCACCATCTCTATCCCGACGATCATGGCCTCATACTCGGCCTCGTTATTGGTGGCGTCGAAGGCAAAGTTAAGGGCATATTCTGTCTCAATTGAGGGACCGGCGAGGAATACGCCAGCCCCACCTCCGGCGTCACACCGCGAGCCATCAACAAAGACCTTCCATTCCTCCGAGCTCGCATTAGTTTCGGGGAAGGTATCTTCCACCACGAAGTCGGCGAGGGCCTGTCCTTTCATTGCAGTCCTAGGGAGGTAGCTGATGTCGAACTCGGAGAGCTCGACCACCCACTTCGTCATCCGCCCCGAGAGGGCGGGCTGATGGAGAATTTGTCGAAGTGGAGGTCAGAGAGGACCTAAATAGGGTGAACGTGGAAGTAAGGGCGCAGGCGCCTCGCGACGGTTACGAAAGCCAGGGCCATTATCTCTGCCGGGGAGTATCGCTGCTCCGCAGGCTTGAGCACACGGCTTATGAAGTAGACTGGGTGCATAGCTTTTCTGGTTAGCACCGCGTTGACTGTCTCTAGGCTTACGACTACGTACAACTGCAAGTCCTCACCCGCCATTGGAGGTGACAATGTGGGGAGTTTTGATAAGAATGCCTTCAATTCGGAAAAGGCGAGCTCTAGCTCCTCGTCCCAAACAAACTTGTCGTTTTTCTTTAGGGCCGCGAAGAAGGGTAGAGACTTGTCCGCCAAACGGGAGCAGAACCTCTCCAGATAGTTTACGGTGTCGTTGAGCCACTGTACCTCAGTACGAGATCGCGGCGACCTCATTGAAAGAATTGATTCAATCTTGGCAGGGTTCACATCGATCCCGCACTCGTTGATCATGAAGCCCAGGATTTTTCCCGACGATACGTCGAATACACACTTTTCGGGGTTCAGGCTGAGCCGGTTACACCTGAGTTTTGCAAAGACCTCAGCGAGGTCGACCAGATGCTCCTCGGGGGTCTTGCTTCGAACCACAATTTCGTCGACGTAGGCCGACACGTTCCTCCCCAGATGATTTTTAAAGATTCGGTCTATGAGGCGCTGGAAGGTTGCCCCCGCGTTTTTTAGGCCAAACGGCATGACCTTGTAGCAGTAGGTCCCTCGCTGCGTGATGAAGGACGTTTCCTCCTCGTCGTGCGGGCTCATCAAGACCTGATTGTATCTTGAGTACGCGTCGAGGAACCTCAAGACCCCGTGACCCGCGGTTGAATCGACCAACTCGTCGATCGAGGGCAGGGGGTAGTTATCTTTGGGGCAAGCCTTGTTGAGGTCCTTGAAGTCCACGCACGTTCGCCATTTTCCGCTGGCATTTTTGACTAGCCGCACGTTGGATAACCATCTAGGGTACTGGACCTCGCGGATAAATCCCTCGGCCAGCAATTTCCCCACCTCAGCATTTGTGGCGTTTGTCGTTTCCTCATTCATCTTCCTTCGTCGCTGTACCACGGGACGGCTGGTAATATCAACGTTCAAGGAGTGCTAGGAGACGGTTCGCGGGATGCCACGGAGGTCCTTCGCGGTTTAGGCGAACACGTCTCGGGATCTAGCAAGCAAGGCCTCCAACGATGTTGCTGATTTCCCGGAGAGGCACTCTCCCAGGTAGATTTTCTCGGCTTCATTCTCGAAGGGGGTAACAACCCTTCTTTCTGCCTTTGGGATGGGGACCGTGAAGTCCCGGACTTCGAGATCAGCCTTGCCGGGAGACTCCACCATGAACACCGGTTTCCCTTCACTTCTCCGACCCCGCCGTCGACGAGGAACTTCATCTTTAGGTGCTAGATAGATACCACTGCTTGAAACTTCATCAAGGACACCCTCTTGGTGATTGCGTTATACACCGAGGGCAGATATACGTCGACCTCGTCCCTTGAGAAGGAAGTGAGTTTCCCAACGTAGGGCTTCAGGGACGTCTTGGAGATGCCTAACTGCTCGAAAGTGCCATAGTACATGATGTCTACAGAGGACCCCGTGTCCACCAGCACCCGCTTCACCATCTTCGAGCCTACTTGAGCATGCACCACCAAAGGGTCGGAGTGTGGCATGTGCAGCCCCTCGACATCCTCAGAGGTGAAGGCCAGTCCCACACGGGACCGCGAGGTCTGTGCGAAGCTCCACCTGAGATGGTATGAATATACCCATCGGGCGTCGTCGTTTGTCCAGACCGTGCCTGCTTCGCGGGAGCCTGTTGTTCGACGTTGTTGGCCCTGGCCTGACTCGGGCCTTGCGGTACGGTGTTTGCTCCCGAGTTTGGGTTGGTGTGCCCCTTCTCGTTTGGGTTATACAAAGGGCCACCCTTGCCCCTATAACCCCGTTGCTTTCCGCCGAAGCAGTTCCAACTCCCACCGCCGCCGCCGCGGTTGTTATTACGGTTGTGGTTGTTGTTTCTGTTGTTGTTGTTCCTGGTGTTGTTGTTGTTGTTGTTGTTGTTGTTAGCGGGGTTTTGGGTCTGCATTACATACGCATCCCTTACAGCCGGCGCGACCACCTTTGCCTTTCCCTTAGCCTCGGTAGCGATTTCCTTATCGGTCCTCGATCGAGAGCTTTGGTTGGCAATGTCGTCGGCATACACATAGGCCGTGATCCGGGCGCACAGGCTGTCGTATGTCGCCGGGCACTTCAGGAAAATGTAATTCTTGAAAGCCCCTTGGAATAGGTTGCCCATTAGGGTGTCTCGCACCGATGACTCATCGATGTGTGCGATCTCCGCCACCGCAGTGGTGAACCTTGTGAAGAAGGTGCCCAGCGACCCGCCCTCTCCCTGCTCGATTCCGCGGATATCCCGCATGTTCTTCTTGCGCTTCCTCGAACCTCTGAAGTGCGCGATAAAGGACTCACACAATTGAGCGAACGAGGCCACATACCCAATCTTGAGACTTATGAACCACGTCATCGCGGCCTTCTCCTGGGTGGTCGGGAAGACGCGGCAGAAGATGGCGTCGTTGTAGGAGTTGACGTTCATCTGGACAGCGAAGTGCTTCACATGCTCCTCCGGATTTGTTGTTCCGTCGTAAAGTCCAATTTGAGGTCTGTGGAAACCCTTGGGCATAGGCGCACTTTGAATCTCGTCCACGAAAGGAGAGAGGCTTCCGGCCTCAACGTGGTGACGTCGCGATCGCGACTTTAGGGTGTGTATCGCGCTCCCCGCTGTCTCGGACAACTTCGGGTCCTGCATCCTCGAGTGACGCGAGCGTGACCTCGAGATCTGCATGGGGTCCCGGGGAGGCCTCTCTGTTGACGAGTCGTTGGTTGACGCCTCGGCCTTGGCACATGCCCCGGGATGTACGCGGGTACGTACTCGGAGTGAGGTTGGCTTGGGGCGAGTACGAGGACGTATGAAGGGGTGAAACCTTGCTGGTATTTCCCATAGCCCGGGTAGGGATATGGGTTCGGGGGAGCACCGCCTGATTCGTACCCCTGGAATGGGTAAGGATTTTGTGGCGCATTGTACGCCCACCCCGGAGGAACTCCGAACGGACAACCCGGTGATGGTCCCGTGTTCATCCATTGCGAGGTCTCGGGCATGTTATCAGGGTGTTGGGGGAAGAAATTGTTTGGACAGGCCATTTTGAGGGATTCAAAACCAAGGTTTGCACAAATCGGGAAACTACTTAGGATGAAGAAGTTCCCACAGACGACGCCAGTGATGAAACCCGAAATAAACCAGCGCTAGAAGACAAGAAATGAGATTACTTTTATTCGACTGTGCAAACACTTGCTTTTTTATTTATGCCTTTGATACGAGATTACAGATTGCGATGTTACAATTGAAGAGATTACAATCGGTGAGATTATGCCCTAGATCTCTCTTAGAGGGTTTGAGATCTCGATCTAACAAGGTTCGAGATCTCCTAGCTACAACGAGGGTCTATCACCCACATGCTATGTATTGAGCTCTTGTAGCGAGGTCGAGGAGTCGATTTAGCACGCGGTGGTTGTGACCTGCAAGGTGATATAGCGAGATCTTTGACTGAGGTGGGGATTCTTTGGGTGACTTAAAGTCTTTTTGTAGACCTTCACTTGTCTGTAGCGTGATTTTTGACGATATTTCAACATGTCGATCTTCAACGAGCAAGATAGTTCTTGAGTTCAAGATGTTTTCGACCCCTTGCTACCTACGAGGTCCTCTTCTATTTATAGAGATATGAGGAGTTGAGTTTTGGTGTTTGCTCGATGTGGGACACCCGAGATCAAGCTCTTTGATTGGTTAGGAGTGAGGCAGTTAAGTATTGGCTGGCAGAGCGGTGGTTTGTTTTTTTTTTAAGATGGGTGTGGCAAAGGGCCTCGGGTTCAACCTCGATAACCCCGTCGGACCCGTTGATCCTCGTAACCCGGTCCCACCTCTTATTTTGCTATTTTGTGCACCATCACCCGCCTTGTCCCCGTTTAATCCCCGCGGGGAACGGGGAGGGGAATCCCCGTCGGTTATCGGGTTGTTAACGGGGCCCTATTTATTATAAAAAATATTTTAAACTTTAAAAAAATTTACAAATATCAAATTTAATAACATAAATTTTTAATTTCATTATATAATTTGTAGATATATATAAACTTTTAAATTAAAAACTACAATTATATTTAAAATCTATTATTATTCCATGTTTTATAAATTAAAAAAAATAAACATATCGGGTATATGTAGCGGGGATTCGGGGCGGATAGTACATTCTCCGTCCCCACCCCGTTTAAAATCGGGGATACGAATATGATCCCCGTTCCCGCCTCGTTCTCCACTAAGTTGGGGAATCCCCGCCCCATTTGGGTCGGATCCCCGTTCCCATAGCAAACTTCCGCCCCTACGAGAGAGGAGAATGTACAAAGCACTCGACCAAACAGGTCAAGGTGAAAAAAATAAAGCAAGCCACGGATAAGCATATCCGGCCAAAACCGCCCTACGGGCCTAAAAAAACGGGTCTATAACCCTACCATCCCGAAAAATGGCCTATAGACAAGCTGCCTATACACACAAAAAAGCCCGAGTATCAACTCGGCTCCACAAGCATCTAACAAAAACGGGTCTAATACCCCACCAACAAAAAGCAAGGTGCACACACACACAACCTATACCCAAGAATACTTTCCAAACATCCACTAAGCAAGTGAGAAGAGTCCAAAATAGCCCATAATGACGAGAGAAGAAGAAAAAGTTGTGCAAGACTAAAAAAGAGCATCTCCCAAGAAAGAGTCATGCCACCTCATACCTCACATGCCGAGTCTTCTTCTAAGTGTTTCTCCACTTTTTCCTTTAAACTTACACTCTACCATAATTCGTTGTTTGCCTTTAAAGATGATCACTTCCACACATTTTTCAACATTAGGTGTCTCATGCTCGAACACCACCTTGTTCCTTGTAGTCCAAGTATGGTACACCAAGCCTAGGAAGGTAATCAACTTGGTCTTGAAGAGATCACTTCCACATCCTAGGCAGTTGGTAAACCAATCCACCCACTCCTTAAGGCTCCCCTTATACGTGTGGATTCCTACCCACCTCCACACTTTCTCCATCACTTGCCTAATAAAAGGGCAAGAGCCCCAAAGGTGCTCAACCGACTCCATATGTGAAACGCACAAGGGGCATACATTGTGACTAATTCACCCCCACTCAAAAAGCCGGCCACTTGTGGGGAGACGATCCTTGTAGGCGAGCCAAAGCCTAAAGCTCCAAGACCTATCTCGCACCACCTTCCAAACCACCACACGCCACTCTTGTTCCTCCTTCTTAACCCTTACCAACTCATAAAGAGCTCTAGCATCAAGTTCCCCACTAGGTTTGGTAATGGTCAAAAGGTTAACCCCTATCCCTCCTTGTGAATCCACCTTAAGAATACTTCTCTTAATCTCAAAAGGTTCCTCCACACCCAAGAGTTGACATTCTTTATATTCACCCTCCAAAAGTCGGTTCTCCTTAGGTGGTTAGCCCCCACCCATTCCGTCCACAAGTTACTCTTCCCGGATAAGATATCAAACCCAAGCCGGAAAAACACCGTCTTATTCCACGCACTAACCACCTTAAGATTCAAGCCCCCCTCCTCATAAGGCTTGCACACATCTTCCCATGCCACTGGGGCTCTCCTCTCTTCAACTCTCCCCGACCAAAGAAAGTTTCTACAAAGTGCATCTATTCTTCTTATGACTCCCTTTGGGAGGACAACTATTTGTACCGAAAACGAGATTACTCCCCCCACCATACATCTAATCACCTTCGCCCTCCCTGCATAAGAAAGTGATTTAAGACAACACATTTGTAGGAGATTAGTGACCTTACTCAAGAGAGGAACGTAGTCGAAGATAAGGACTTTTCTCTTGTGAAGTGGGAACCCAAGATATCTCACCGGAAACTCACCTACCTCAAACTCGAGCTCACTAGCCAACTCCCTCTTTTCCCCTTCTTCCACTACCCCAAAAAAGATATGTGTTTTGGAATTGCTAGAAGATAACTTTAATTTAAGCTTAAATCCTCATATTTTATCTTGAATTTCCTTTTTCTCGAATTTGAGATGCCAATTGGATATCTAAGTCAACGATCTGAATTCCTTACTATCGTCAATAGTAATTATTTTGGGCAAAGGGTCCGGTTCAGGTGCGAATGGGCGCCCAGGTGCGAAATAAGAAAGAACAAGAGTCGTTGGATGAATAAAAATCAAAGACGCTGATCATTTCACTTAAAAAGGGAAAAAACGACATGGGCGAATTATTCGCGTATTTTTGGAAAAAAACGGAAATAGGACGTGCGCCCAGATTGTTCATCAACACTGTGGATTTGTTCATCAACACTGTGATTTTGTTCATCAAATCTGTGATTTTGTGTATAAATAAACTATTGCTTATGAATCAATAAATAATTGTTTGCACATAAAAAAATGAACAAATGTGTATCGAAAGTGTATGCAATATGTTCATCAACACCGTGATTTTGTTCCTAAAAAACGGAAAAAGGACACGCGTCCATATTGTTCATCAATACTGTGATTTTGTTCATCAACACTGTGATTTTGTTCATCAACACTGTGATTTTGTTTGTCAAAATTGTAATTTTGTGTATAAATATGTTTGTGCATCAAAAATCTATTGTTTGTATATAAAAAATGGACAAATTTGTATCGAAATTGTCTGCATTAATATATGTGTGTGCATCATAATTAGCCTTATGTGAGACAAAACTAATTGTTTTGATGTCGGTCTCAGTATTGTCTTGTTTGACTCCTTTGGATTTATCATTGTTGCTATTGTGAAACATGTGGCTACTTCTTGGGCTCCAAACATAGCTAAATAAGGCACAAGCACTCCTATTCGATTTGTAGCTGGCTTATTGACTCGGCTAAAATCGTTGTTGCCAAGATCAAAAATAAATAACCCTAAACTACTAACTAGTATTGCAAGTAAGAAAGGGGTCGAACCCAAGAGAATCGAATTTCTGATCAATCAGCAAAAGCAAAGACAAGGTTTTTTTTTGGAAATTCAGGCAAACAAACAAATAAGCAAATATTGTTGGGTTTAAATCAATTGAAGGAAAGTAGAGTTCATTCAATCAATTCCACCTTTTTACTCATCCGATCATTGATTCATCCACTTTTCTATTTATTCCCTAGTTAATTTCAATCCTTATAAAAAGATATCCGTTTGTCCATGGTCCAAGCGAAAGGATGATATGAACAAGAACGCTTAATTCAAATCATGCAAGGTATTAAGGATAGAAGGATATTAAATCATGCAATCAAGCTACGAGTCTCATGCATACAATAACAATCAAATACTCTTTCTCAATTCTAGTCCACGGTCCTGGAAAAGAGTTGTTTCAAGGATAAATAAGATTGCACAGACAACAATCAAACCTAATCCAAACAGTAGATCTAAGTCAATCAAACAAGTTGATCAGGCTTATTAAATCAAACATAGATCATATAAATAAAAACAAGAGTGTTGATATTAACTAAGGGATAGAAAAGTTACCAGAATCTCACGAATTACATAAAAAGGTTTCCTTGATCAAACAAACTCCAAAGGGAAATTAGTTCTCCATAATACTGAAATAAAAACCTAAAAGTAAAAGTATGCTAGAATTATGTGTTGTACCTAAACTGAAAACGAAACAAAGCTTAAATAGTCGAAATAACAACCGAAACCTAAAAGATATAATAATAGATATAAGATAGAATAAACGAAAGGAAAGTCGGCCCTCGGATTTTTGCGACGTGGACTTCCGCGGGCGCGGTGAACACTCTCCGCGATCGCGGACCTGATCGTGACAAAATTCCAGCGGTGTTTTCGGAAGATGTTTTGACCACCTTAGAGTGGGAATTTGAACTCGCCATAAAAACATGAATTGTAGCTCTTCAAGTTAGCTTTCCAATGATACCAAATTCAGCTTCATCCGATCACCGTAGCTCCCGAAATAAGCGTTACAAGAAAGTGGTGTCGAAACAAATCCAAATCAACACTGGTCTTAAAAACTCTTGCAATTCTTCAAATCGTGTCTTCGGTCTTCATATGACAATTATGCTCAAAACTAACCTAAACACACTCAAATCATGCCTAAAATACAAGAGATAACCATAATAATATAGAGCGTATCACTTATTCTCTTATCATACATCATATTATTGCAAAGTCAGATAATTTATCTACTGTCCTTTGCATTCAAGCTTCTATATCAACCTTATCTTATTTATGTACTATACTGAACACTTCATTCGTTTCTTTTGTTGTGCTCATATAGGTAGACATGAAAATTGTGTATATAGTCCTAAATGTACAAATTGATGATATTGACACATAAACATAAATTTATTTCAATTCACAAATAAGGGTATAATAATGAACAAACAAGGTTATATTAATGAACAAATAGTGGTATATTCATGAACAAATATGGTATATCAATGAACAAACAATTGACAAACATGGTTATATCAATGAACAAAAAAGGTTATATCAATGAAAAAATAAGGGTATATCCATGAACAAATAGAGTATGTCAATGAACAAACAATGGACAAACAAAAGTTATATCAATGAACAAAAAAAGTTATATCAATAAACAAATAGAGGTATATCTATGAACAAGTAGGGTATATCAAGGAACAAACAAGGTTATATTAATGAACAAATAGGCCAGGTCGTTTGACAATTTCTTTTGCGGATTGGCTTGAGCTTTATTTGTATACTAATTTCCGAGGAGCTGGAGTGGTGTTTGGTTTTCGATCGAGTTTTATTAGGTCAGGTCATTTGGTGCTCCGAGGCTTCAAAAGATCCTTCATTTCGGTGGAGGGAACGTCAGCTGCCCATTTCGCATGCCCCAGGATGGGTTGACCGGTTGCCTACGTAACTATGACTTTTAGTGTTTTACTCACCCTGATCCCAAACTCGTTCTTACTCTGTCTTTTCGGGAGTTTGTACTATCCCTAGTCAATCCTAATTGAATTGTTTGTCACTCTTTTGAATCACTTAGCCGTTCTCGGCTGCCGTATTTTCTTATGGCCCCTCAGTTTACCAAGCCTTGGTATTCCGAATTTTTACCTTATCAAAAAAAAATAAAAAAAATGAACAAATAGGAATATATCAATGAACAAATATGGGTATATCAATGAACAAACAAGTTATATCAATGAACAAATAGTTTTATATTGATGAACAAATATGGGCATTGAGACCTCTTGATCCACGCTCGGGTTTGTCTAAACTTGATGTCTGAGCATGGTAATCTGTTGAGAGGGTTTCTTGACAACAAATAAATTTATATCAAAACCCCGCTGTGTATAGCGAAGTCAGGTTCGTCCACAAGAAGAAAGTCGGTGCTAAGTTTTGTTACTTGCTACGCAAGCAATCAATAAAGTAAGGGTTTTTAGCAAGGAAAGAGGAATTCTAAGGTAAAGGTATCACCACAACAACAATTATGCATGCCAAACGCTATGAAACATAAAGATCATGCTTTTATCACATAAAGGTGTCAACTTTCGTCAACCTAAGCAAGTAAATCAACTAACTTTTGTTCAATCAATAAACTTACTATCTAATCTCTTCTACTTCAACTAGGATAGATCCGCTTTCGCTTCAAAACCCTAAATTGACTATTCTGATTCAAAGTCTCAACTTTCGCTTCAACTATGAATGAGAAATTCCCTTCAACTTTCGTTTCAAGGATTAAGAGCAAGAGAGAAGATTCATGCAATAAAAACAATCAAATCATGATCATAAACAAGCATGCACAACCATTGTTGGGTTTAACCCTCAACCTTAGAGAGGAAGACTACTCACAATTCATAATTAAAGAACAATTGAATTAAATAAAAGAGAAAGCTTACAACCGAATCCACAACGATAGTTCTTCCCCACAAAAACTCGTCTCTTCCCCCTCTCACACACCTCTCACCTCCCCTTACTTGCCCTCCAAGGCAATTGATTGTGTTGAGAAAAATAAAGGGTAGACAAGAGTATTTATAGAGAAACTAATCTATCTTAAATCTATCTCTAAGGAAATAAATCTTCTAATAAGATATATCCCTTCTATCTATCTAATAACATAAAAGGAAATAGGATAAAAGCCCTTTAAACACGTCAACTCGGTCTTCTCTAAGCCACAGGGTGCCTCATTAACGACCTGAAAGCCTCGTTAACGACCCTGTTCAGCACTTCGAACAGTCTTGAGTAAAACTTGCGTAGTGGATTCGTTACAACTTCGTTTGACTCGATTCTTTTCCTATGTATTAGAAGATTTGGGTTTTGATGGTTCCAAAGGTCAGTGACACAGAAGTTGCATGGAGAGTCAGCGACATCAAGTTCTTATGAAGAAGTCACTGACAAAATATAACTTGCAAGAAACTATTGTTGAAAAGTTGTGTTTTGATGGTTCCAATGAAGTCAGTGACTTCGAGTTTGCAAGCCAAGTCGGCGACTTGGCAAAGTCATGGCAAAGTCACTGACATGACTAGCTGGCGACGAAAACTATTTATGGAAGGAACGCACAGATCGTGTGCGTTTCTTTGCAGGACAGCCGAGGCATTTATTTATGGAGAATATCATCACAAAAGAGTGCTAAAATCATAAGAGGATGATTTGATTCCATTGAGATATTTTATGTGTACGTAAATGTAATATTAGGAAAGATCTTGTAAGATTGCGTGTGATGTTATTTCTGTAACACCCCTGTTTTGCAACGATAGGTGTTACCGCCAGTGACCTCGGATTTTACCATCCAAAGTCACCTTAGGCTTTATAAGGTATTAAGTTAAGTAAAACTTGCGGAATTATAAAGTCATTACATAGAAAAGAGTTGCTCACATGTGAGACTTATAAGTATCCATTACATAGTTTGGACTTAGTTTGACAAAACATAAACTTAAGAGTTGTTAGGCAGCGGAATATAAATTAACATTGTTTAAACCAACGTGGAGATAACCCAAAAGTAAACAAACTTCAATCCTTGAAAATTCCCGACCTTCCTTCCTTCACTTGAGTAGTCTTCGTCTTTTACGCCTTTGGTGGAGGTTTCCTAACGTATGGCATTTGGCGCGAAGGGCGAAAAATGCCAGGCAAAGATGCGGAAATAAAACAAAATAGTCTAAGGAGACTAAGCAAGCGAGAAAGGACATCCTTAAGATAGTTTGGTAAAGTATCGAAATTATTACGAGGTATTCGGGATGTGTTTCGAGAAGTTACACTTTAAGTGGAGCTTTTAAGAACGGAAATGAGTGAATCTCAAGATGAGATAACTCTTAAACCGAAAGAGCGAACTACGAGATTGTAGGACGTCTTAGAATAGAATAAATGTTGGGAACGTTAATTACACACAAGTTTCTAGAAAACCTCTCGCGCCCTTGCGGACCGAGAGCCGGATCGATCATTTGAGACCGGTCCGGTTTTGGTTTCTTTTAAGGTGCATTAGCACTTACTTTCTTTCGTGATAAAAACTTTCACATTAATTAACGATTTTTTTAAGAGTGTGGGGGGCCATGAATGGGCCAACGTACCACTTACGGGAACTGAGTTCCAGCACCTAGCTAGGGTGCACACGTCCCTCCTCCGAGTAGGAGCAGACAATAGATCATGATCCTTAAAGTCGTAGGAAAGTAGGCATTTCGCGATATGACTTAATATGTTATATAGAGGTGTCGGGCCGAGTCCGCACCCCTTATTACGCTACTTACGAACTTTAATAACGAATCTCGAATCGAGATTATTAAACAAACAAGGCCACACAACAAGTTTAGCAATAATCCTATCAACAATAGTAATAGTAAT
The DNA here is from genome assembly GCA_964016875.1 of Fallopia convolvulus. NCBI lineage: Eukaryota > Viridiplantae > Streptophyta > Magnoliopsida > Caryophyllales > Polygonaceae > Fallopia > Fallopia convolvulus. Next base: position 43,967,757 of record OZ024729.1, read on the forward strand.
AATTCTAACAAAGGTCATTATTTCTAATAACTGATATGTCCTAAGTTCGTTTTATTTAGCAAACAAGGTGTTCCCAACATTGAACAAGTTAAACGGAATCGAATCTATCGAAAGGTTCAAGTAGAATGTCCACTTGCCTTGGATTTCTTTTGGAATATTCTTAACTCGGAATTATAAGCTCTTAGAGACTTCGAGCGCTTCGACCTATTTGACCGAAAGGAAAGACGAACGGAAATGTATTAAAATCCTTATTTTAATATTAATTTCACTTTTCTCTTATTTTTCTCTTCTAAGAGAGAGAGTTAAATCTAAATTATTTTAGTTAACAATTTAGATATGGAATAGAAAATAATAATCCTTATTATTATTTTCAAAATAATACTCTTTATGATTTTAAAATATTTATTTTAAAGACATATGTAAAATCTTATTTAAATAAAAAGGAAATTCCTTTTAAAACCATATGCAATAATTAAAACCTACTTAAAATATGATTTTCGTGTACTTTATTAATTCACAAGTCAAACTTTATTTTATTCCCAAAAGTTTATTTGTCAAAGCAAATTTTGACATGCAAGCATATTTTATTTTTGAATAAACCCTTTTTACAACTATCAAAATTTTATACTAACTACTTAGTAAAAATTATTATTATGGTCAACATTAATATCAAATGTTATGAATGATACATTATAAAAATATAATAAAGTCTCTAGTTTACATGCATGTATATTTTACCTTATAAAAATACTTTATTCCTTACATGCAAAAATATATTAATTAAATAGGGTATGATTATAAAAATTCCTTTTTCTTTTATTAAGAGGAGTATATACATATTTATTTCTTTACCTAGTGAATATAACTAGGTTGCATGCAAGAAAGGATTTTTCATAAATATTTTTATAAAAATCCATGCACAACTATTTTAATTTTCTTAAGTGGATAAAAACCTTATAAGTTCATTTTAAACTCTAGATGGTTTAAAATATTTTATCAACATTTATTTTAGCTAGAATTGACATGCAAAAGAGTTTTGAGTTATAAAAACTCTTTTCAAAATACATGTAAGACACTTTTAATTTAAATAACATATGTTGTTCTTATTAACTTCTATTTTATCAAAAATTCATAGAAAAGATTATACTTAGATTCACATGCAAGAGAATTTAATTTATATAAATTCCTTTTAAAAGTGCATGCAAAGACACTTTTAAGTTAATAGATCAAACTTGTCTTTTACTAGACTTATTTATATTAAAAATCATATAAAACAACCTAAATGTTTATAAATGACATGCATGAAGATTGCATGCATGAAAACTTTATATTATAAAAATTAATAGGTCAAACTTTTATAATCCAAGCATTTTTGTATGTAAAAGAGAAATAGGTCTAGACCTTTAAATTAATTAAAAATCAGAAAAACCACTTTTATAAATCTAGGCTTTATTAGATTTTATTTTACAACTTGTAAAAAAAAAAAACTTCCCTTTCAAAATTTATTGCATGCATGCTACTTATTTAATAAAACATGTACAACTTTGATATTTTAAAATCTGATTTTTAGAGGTTAGAATGGTGGAATGGGCCTATTAAAATATATAACCATTAAAATTAGCCCATAAGAGTATAATTAAAAAGGCCCAAAGATTAGAACCTTCTTCTTCCTCTTGTAATTGACGCAGGAAGGCAGGAAGGAACCAGAGAACGATCAGGATTGGACGCAAGGCAAGGGAGGCGGCTCTTGGTGGCTCCGGCCAGGCACCTCGACGGCGGCGTCAGGCAAGGAGGTCGGAGGTGGTCGGGACACCCAAAAAAAATAAAACCTAATTTCTTTGATTTTTGGGGAAAAATCAGATTGTTCTTGAGGGAGTTTTTGGGTTCAATTGGGAGTTTTGGAGAATAGATGGTGCTTTCTCTAAGGTGTATGAAGCCTTTAAATAGGCAAAGAGGTGGGGGATTGAGAGAGGAAGAATCAATCTCATAATTGCTCAAATCCCCTTCAATGGTGAGTGGGATAATTGAATTAAAAATCTATTAAAAACTAGAGTGGGAGGAGAATATTATCTGCATAAAATCCTACCTAAATCCCCTCTCCTTAATGCCCAATTCGAGCCTCAACCGGATCGGAAATTCGGATTGGCAAAAATTCAACTGACAAGAATGGGTTTAAATACAACTAGTTGTATTATTATATTAGAAAAACAAACTAGCTCAAATGGTAAAGGAGTGGGAGAAGGTAGTAGGAGGTCAAGGGTTCAAATCGCACCCTTGTCTCTATTTTTTTTTATAAAAACCCTTTAGATGAATTATGGGCTTTCTAGATGGGCCGGGCTAAGGCCCATTTCCTTCTTTTTAAGAAAGAAATAATGAAAGGACTTGATAATTGAATTTCCATTATGATATAAAAATTTATTAAATTTTATTTACTCGAAATAATTGTTTCTTAAAAAAATTTATAATCTATTTATTTTAGAAATAGATTTGAATGAAAAAGAACTTTGTGAATTTATTTTATTTAATAATTAATTGAAAAAAAAATTAGTCATAAAAAATAGCGGTTATTACAACAGTACCCCCTTAAAAATAGTTTCGTCCCCGAAACTAGGAAAATCTTAGGGTGGTACAAGGTTATAATACGAGGATGGCACAAACACTCACTATTATGAGGTGATAACTAAAGTTCCAGTACCCCCTTAAAGAATATTTCATTCTTTACTTAAGACGATAGTAACTTGGGAAACATCTCTGCATCTTTTGCTCCGTATCCCAAATTTCTCTACTCGTTCCCTCATCATCATTCTTTTGCTAGGGTACTTAACTAGGGCACTTATTTATTACAGTTTCTCTACTCGATGTTCCACGAACTTGACGAATCTAAGCACTCAACAACCTTCCGTTGGGTTAGTGCAAAGTTCTCCAAACTTACTCAAGTTCTAGAAGAATCTAATTTTTTGAAGTTACTAATGGAATAAGCATCTTAATTGAAACGAGCACAAGTGTCTCTAGGAGACAAGTACGAAAATGACCAATCCATTCTATACTTCCAGAATAGAATCAAAGCGGATGAATTCCTTTAAGATGGACATTAACTAAATTCCCGAGATGAAATTAAAGTTTGGAAAGTGGGAGTCGTGCCTTGGAAGAAGAATTTTGATTTTGAACTTCTAATGGAGTTACTATTGGAACGAGCGATGGTTGTATCACAAGAAGAGGTAACCATATTTATGCTATCGTATTTAAACATGCTAACCGTCGAGAAGTGGTTTGAGCGTCCCTTAATATTATATTTTATAATTCTTTATTAGAAAGTAATTCTTTCATAAATGAAGTTGAATTCGAGGGACTAAGTGGTTTCATTCCACCAATGTGATCAGTATCGGGGAACTATTTCCAACATAGTCGCTTAATGTGTATATCTTCACAGGAACAAGACATGGATTTCTACCTCAACCATGTGATCAGGATGGGAGGTAAAAGTCCATTCTTATTCACCATCATGAATCTATATTGATTTTTTTTTTGATTTGTAAAACTACAACTTTATTCCGATATAAATGTAAATTTTTGAGATGAACTTCGTAATATGATGAATACGTTGTAAAGTTAAACCATTTAATGGCTCGAAACTTTTTCTATATTAAGATAACGATGGACAAAGATTTATGGTTTGACACACAAGGATATTATATGATAACCCAAATCATATTACAGAATTCAAAATGTGACACTCTTACGAGTAAGAGTATCACAGGCATGGTTCGAGATTTCCAACTATCTTGGGGATACAAAAGCGCCTTAAAGGAAACTTGAATAGAAAGGAGGACCCAACTATTCCTCTAGAACATGTGGCGCAAAAGGTTCGTCACAACGGTGCATTTCATGGAGTTGTTGACCTTGACTCTGAGATGTTATTGGCCCTTTTCCCTTATTATGAGCAGTTGACTGTACCGAAGCAGCTCCAGCAGTCCTATTTGAGATCTGAGGGTATTGGGATACCGAGTTGGAGCGTGCTTGACCTGATTTGCTTCCCGTTTGCCTACAGTAAAGGCGGAGATGTCCTACTTTTCCACAATTGTAGCAGGTTCTGCGTTCTTTAGAGCAATTCCTGTTGATGTGTCCTTGTTCTCCACAGTTGTGGCAGACTATCGGACCCTTCTTAGATTCAGATCCTTGGAAGGACCTTTCCTTAGTTGACTCAGGTCTCCTCTTGTTCTCGTTTGACCATCCTGAATCTTGTGGGGATGCTGGTCTCTTAAACCCGCTTTGATTTGAGTGATGAGGTTTTCCACCACCATGCTTTCTGCGTTCAGGTTCGCCTAGAGTAACCTCCATGCGGTAGGCTGTGTCCACATACTCCTCAAGAGTTGCGAAGTGGCGGTTCACCATCCAAGGTTTGATGGTGTCGCTCATCCAGTTGTGGAAATGTCGGATCTTTTGTCGTTCAGTGGTTATTTCCTCTTCAGCATACTGCAGCAAATGATTGAACTTCTTTGCTCTTTCCAGAACACTGAGCCCGTGGACTTTTGGCGAAAGCAGTTCATCCAGTTTCTCGTCTTTCATGGTAGTAGTGAAGAAACGATTCATCATCTTATCCTTGAACATATTCCAAGTTAGTTTGGGATGGTTAGCCAAGCTCGAGCTCTCCCACCACTCTCCGGCTTCGCCCGTAAGTCTTAGGGAAGTCATGTGCACCTTGTTAGCTTTAGAGCAGTGCACGTTCCTTAGCAACCTTTCTACATGGGAGAACCAATACTGAACTCCGGCAGGATCTCCACTTCCGTCATATGATTCCGGTTTCATAGTGTTGAAGACCTTAAGGCCGCTTGCAAAGCTTGTCTCCACTTCTTTTCCACGAGCATCAACTGCTCCTTGCCCTTCTTCTTGATTCTCCTCATTAACTGGATTGGGCACGACTGGTGGAATCGCCTCTCGAACTATTTCCCGAAACATGGCCCGAAAGGTATCCATAGTGCCTTCGTTGAGCACTACAGGAGGGTTAGGTACAGGAGGACGATTGACTCGAGGTAATCCTCTAACTTCGGATTGACTTTCCTCATTCTCGTCTCTAACTTGAGTTTGGTTTCGGTGACTAGTTCCTCTTGTGTCCACCATCTGAACACGATATACAAATGTGTTCCTTTAGTTATTTAACATTTGTATAAGACGAGTATTTAAGGCACATCTTAGAAAAGAATGAAAGAAGGAGTTAGTATAGAATATCCTTAGATTCTATAAGACGAAAATACTTGAAGGAAGTTAAGGAATTTTAAACAAGATTTTAAACCTAGAGAATAAAATGTTACAATAGATTTTCCTTTTCTTGGAATTATTTGAAATTTTTGAAAGAAGTAAAGGAACTAAATGAACTTTAATCAAAGGAGCTTTAAACAATTCTAAACATGAAAAATGATTTAAGCTAGATATCCTTTTTATTGGAATTACTTGGAAGAATTCTTCTTTATAAGTTTTTCTAAAACTTGAATTCTAAAAAGAATTTCTAACTTAAACTTTCTTTTATCGAATATATTTAACTTAAGAAAGTTTTCAATAAAAGTAACTAAGGTATGAAAGTTCAAAACTTAGTATTTAAGTTTTGAAAGAAAATGTAAGTAATAAAGATTTTCGGCTTGAAAATAAAGACTTAGGTTTTGAAAATTTTCGGTTTCAAAAGTTTTCAGTTTTGAAAACAAAACGTTCGGCTCTGATACCATAATTGTAACACCCCTATTTTGCAACGATAGGTGTTACCGCCAGTGACCTCGGATTTTACCATCCAAAGTCACCCTAGGCTTTATAAGGTATTAAGTTAAGTAAAACTTGCGGAATTATAAAGTCATTACATAGAAAAGAGTTGCTCACATGTGAGACTTATAAGTATCCATTACATAGTTTGGACTTAGTTTGACAAAACATAAACTTAAGAGTTGTTAGGCAGCGGAATATAAATTAACATTGTTTAAACCAACGTGGTGATAACCCAAAAGTAAACAAACTTCAATCCTTGAAAATTCCCGACCTTCCTTCCTTCACTTGAGTAGTCTTCGTCTTTTACGCCTTTGGTGGAGGTTTCCTAACGTCTGGCATTTGGCGCGAAGGGTGAAAAATGTCAGGCAAAGATGCGGAAATAAAACAAAATTAGTCTAAGGAGACTAAGCAAGCGAGAACGGACATCCTTAAGGTAGTTTGGTAAAGTATCGAAATTATTACGAGGTATTCGGGATGTGTTTCGAGAAGTTACACTTTAAGTGGAACTTTTAAGAACGGAAATGAGTGAATCTCAAGATGAGATAACTCTTAAACCGAAAGAGCGAACTACGAGATTGTAGGACGTCTTAGAATAGAGTAAATGTTGGGAACGTTAATTACACACAAGTTTTTAGAAAACCTCTCGCGCCCTTGCGGACCGAGAGCCGGATCGATAATTTGAGACCGGTCCGGTTTTGGTTTCTTTTAAGGTGCATTAGCACTTACTTTCTTTCGTGATAAAAACTTTCACATTAATTAACGATTTTTTTAAGAGTGTGGGGGGCCATGAATGGGCCAACGTACCACTTACGGGAACTGAGTTCCAGCACCTAGCTAGGGTGCACACGTCCCTCCTCCGAGTAGGAGCAGACAATAGATCATGATCCTTAAAGTCGTAGGAAAGTAGGCATTTCGCGATACGACTTAATATGTTATATAGAGGTGTCGGGCCGAGTCCGCACCCCTTATTACGCTACTTACGAACTTTAATAACGAATCTCGAATCGAGATTATTAAACAAACAAGGCCACACAACAAGTTTAGCAATAATCCTATCAACAATAGTAATAGTAATAATGCTAACAAAGGTCATTATTTCTAACAATTGATATTTCCTAAGTTCGTTTTATTTAGCAAACAAGGTGTTCCCAACATTGAACAAGTTAAACGGAATCGAATCTATCGAAAGGTTCAAGTAGAATGTCCACTTGTCTTGGATTTCTTTCGGAATATTCTTAACTCGGAATTATAAGCTCTTAGAGACTTCGAGCGCTTCGACCTATTTGACCGAAAGGAAAGACGAACGGAAATGTATTAAAATCCTTATTTTAATATTAATTTCACTTTTCTCTTATTTTTCTCTTCTAAGAGAGAGAGTTAAATCTAGATTATTTTAGTTAACAATTTAGATATGGAATAGAAAATAATAATCCTTATTATTATTTTCAAAATAATACTCTTTATAATTTTAAAATATTTATTTTAAAGACATATGTAAAATCTTATTTAAATAAAAAGGAAATTCCTTTTAAAACCATATGCAATAATTAAAACCTACTTAAAATATGATTTTCGTGTACTTTATTAATTCACAAGTCAAACTTTATTTTATTCCCAAAAGTTTATTTGTCAAAGCAAATTTTGACATGCAAGCATATTTTATTTTTGAATAAACCCTTTTTACAACTATCAAAATTTTATACTAACTACTTAGTAAAAATTATTATTATGGTCAACATTAATATCAAATGTTATGAATGATACATTATAAAAATATAATAAAGTCTCTAGTTTACATGCATGTATATTTTACCTTATAAAAATACTTTATTCCTTACATGCAAAAATATATTAATTAAATAGGGTATGATTATAAAAATTCCTTTTTCTTTTATTAAGAGGAGTATATACATATTTATTTCTTTACCTAGTGAATATAACTAGGTTGCATGCAAAAAAGGATTTTTCATAAATATTTTTATAAAAATCCATGCACAACTATTTTAATTTTCTTAAGTGGATAAAAACCTTATAAGTTCATTTCAAACTCTAGATGGTTTAAAATATTTTATCAACATTTATTTTAGCTAGAATTGACATGCAAAAGAATTTTGAGTTATAAAAACTCTTTTAAAAATACATGTAAGACACTTTTAATTTAAATAACATATGTTGTTCTTATTAACTTCTATTTTATCAAAAATTCATAGAAAAGATTATACTTAGATTTATAAGCACATGCAAGAGAATTTAATTTATATAAATTCCTTTTAAAAGTGCATGCAAAGACACTTTTAAGTTAATAGATCAAACTTTTCTTTTACTAGACTTATTTATATTAAAAATCATATAAAACAACCTAAATGTTTATAAATGACATGCATGAAGGTTGCATGCATGAAAACTTTATATTACAAAAATTAATAGGTCACACTTTTATAATTCAAGCATTTTTGTATGTAAAAGAGAAATAGGTCTAGACCTTTAAATTAATTAAAAATCAGAAAAACCACTTTTATAAATCTAGGATTTATTAGATTTTATTTTACAACTTGTAAAAAAAAAATTCCCTTTCAAAATTTATTGCATGCATGCTACTTATTTAATAAAACATGTACAACTTTGATATTTATAAAATCTGATTTTTAGAGGTTAGAGTGGTGGAATGGGCCTATTAAAATATATAACCATTAAAATTAGCCCATAAGAGTATAATTAAAAAGGCCCAAAAATTAGAACCTTCTTCTTCCTCTTGTAATTGACGCAGGAAGGCAGGAAGGAACCAGAGAACGATCAGGATTGGACGCAGGGCAAGGGAGGCGGCTCCTGGTGGCTCCGGCCAGGCACCTCGACGGCGGCGTCAGGCAAGGAGGTCGGAGGTGGTCGGAGGTGGTCGGGACACCCAAAAAAAATAAAACCTAATTTCTTTGATTTTTGGGGAAAAATCAGATTGTTCTTGAGGGAGTTTTTGGGTTCAATTGGGAGTTTTGGAGAATAGATGGTGCTTTCTCTAAGGTGTATGAAGCCTTTAAATAGGCAAAGAGGTGGGGGATTGAGAGAGGAAGAATCAATCTCATAATTGCTCAAATCCCCTTCAATGGTGAGTGGGAGAATTGAATTAAAAATCTATTAAAAACTAGAGTGGGAGGAGAATATTATCTGCATAAAATCCTACCTAAATCCCCTCTCCTTAATGCCCAATTCGAGCCTCAACCGGATCGGAAATTCAGATTGGCAAAAATTCAACTGACAAGAAGGGGTTTAAATACAACTAGTTCTATTATTATATCAGAAAAACAAACTAGCTCAAATGGTAAAGGAGTGGGAGAAGGTGTAGGAGGTCAAGGGTTCAAATTTCACCCTTGTCTCTATTTTTTTTTATAAAAACCCTTTAGATGAATTATGGGCTTTCTAGATGGGCCGGGCTAAGGCCCATTTCTTTCTTTTTAAAAAAGAAATAATGAAAGGACTTGATAATTGAATTTCCATTATGATATAAAAATTTATTAAATTTTATTTTTAATAAATTTTATTTACTCGAATAATTATTTCTTAAAAAAAATTTATAATCTATTTATTTTAGAAATAGATTTGAATGAAAAAGAACTTTGTGAATTTATTTTATTTAATAATTAATTGAAAAAAAAATTAGTCATAAAAATAGCGGTTATTAAAATTTCCTTAATTAACCGAATAGGAAATAATATCACACCAAATCACACCTTATTCTAGCTTAAATACTGCATTGTTTTAAGTTAGAAGTAAGGACTTTCGTGCATAATTATATATCTTGAGAAAAAGAAAAGAGAGAGTTCTAGGTTGAAGAAGACTCGTGCGTGGGATTCATACGAGCAGTGAAGAAGACTTGTGCGTGAGATTCATGCAAGTGGTGAGTTCGAGTGTTCTTAGGCATAGCGCGAGGTTGAGAGTGTAGGTACAAAGGTAGAGCGTGGTTCAAGGTTGTGGGATTCAACTTGTACACGGGAGAGCTTTGTAACACGCAATAAATAAATAGAGCGAGTCTAAGGACTCTTGAAATCCGACCAAGTGAGAAGCTTGGAAGGCAGTGGTTTTTCTCTAAATAAACTAGTTGGTTTACGAAGAGTTTCCACTATACATCGCTTGTCATTACAGTTTGGTAATGTCTTTCTTGTTTGATTAATTATTCCGCTGCTTATTTCAAGGTCACTGACTTTACCAAAGTCGGTGACTTCGACTGTTACTCAAAGTCGACGACTTCGCAGGAGTCGCCGACTCGTTTAAGTAATAACGATCCTACACTATGTTCTTGTAACGAATTTCTCTATCTCTTTCCAAGCTCAAACTTGATCTTCAATGACTTTACTTGAGCACTTAATCCTCATCTTCTCTTCATTCTTGAGTGCTTCATTAAGTATTTTCTCTCCTTTCTTCGAAACATGCTTCAAAACAGCTTCTAAAACCTACAAAACACCACCAAAGCTTATGTAGACTCCATATCTTAAGAAAATATGAAAACTTACACAAACGATTCAAAATAAAACACAAAACTAAAGATAAAGACTCAAACACACTAAAAACACACCCTAAAAACATGACTAAAAAGGCGGACATCAAAATACCCAATACTTAGTGATACGTGATTGCCTCGGATGACTCCTTAGAAACCTCGTATATGACCCACACAAGTCCCGATCTTGCCAGTAATCTCGATCCAACCTGAATTTGCTAACAAAGTTGATTCCTTGGAGAACAAGCAATCAAATTTTCGAACTTAATGATGAACGAAACTAAATTGAATGGAGAACTAGGAAACCGATCCAAATTATGGAGATAAACAATTTCGATAGTTCAAACGGATTGGCTCTAACGCTAAATCCGATTGATTAACTAGATTGAAATTTAACAATCAAATCTAGAACAACCTAATTGTTCAACACAATAATTCATATTTGAATTTACGAGAGAGAGAGATCGATTGATGATGATGATGTTGATCGAACAAACACAAGCAAAACTCGAGTCTTTTTGGAGCCCAAAGACAAGATAAACCTTTCTTAGGGTTTATCTTATCTCAAGATGATTTTATTGAATGAAATAACAAGAGTATAAATAGAGAATACAAAGGTATTACTTGGGGAGCAAGGAGGAGCATATGGCCGGCCCTAGCAAGATAGAATAAGCCTCCTTGTCTTGCTTCCCAAGATATAATAAAATATCTATAATAATATCTATCTAGATCCCCTTAATTAAATAAATCATGGCTGACTTATTTAATTAAGGAAATATCTCTAACAAACTAAAAATATCCAAAACAAACTAAAAATATCTCTAACAACCAAGAGAGAGAATATCAACAACTAACATAAGCCTATTGGTTGATTTCTCTACATTATTTAAAAGAAAAAACACGCCTATAATAAACTAATAGAAGATATTTTCTCTTACTTAGAATGGTCAAGTCAAAGGGTTGACTTTGACCCATATACCAATTTATCTCACCGGGTCACTTACTAAATTCAGCCCTAAAGTGAGACAAACTAATACATGTTTCTAAATAAGGAAATAGGTGAATTTCGGCCCTCTTGAATCAATCCATGGAATCCGGGCTCAATTGATGTCGAATGCACGAGACCCACTTTGTCTTGCTAGGCTCTTCAAGAACCGCTGCCAATCGAACCAAGATTGTTGTTGTGCCTTGAGCAATCTTCTTAGCTCGACTTCTTGTAATTGGTCCGTCAGAAGGCACTCGAATCAACTCATCGACGCCGGTTGGAGACATGGCAGGCTTCACTGCATCACTTAGACTTGCTTGTCCTCGAGCAATCAACAAGCCATCAACCAAAACCATCAACACATATATCAAGTCAATGCCTTTATCAAAAAGCAACATCATAACACAAGTAGAAATAAATAGACAAGTGAATCTAACGTCATCACACATATAAGAGCAACCTCAAGCAAAAGCAACCAAAAATCCAACCTCACAAGGGTAATGTGTTTCACTCCACTCTCAAGTGTTTAGGCTTATAATAACAACTCTCAACTCAATCCAATACGCAAAAATCAACATAGTCATTGTTACTTATATCACCAAACTCTCCACCAGAGATGTCAAAACAAGCAAAAATCATCAAGAGAACTTAGGCTCAATAAAATCTTCATAAAAGCTTCCATTCGGCCGGGTTGTAATGGGGCTTGGAAATAACAAATAGGCGTGGAAATATTTTGGCTATGTGGTGCTAATAAAATTCGGGAATCAAAGACTCCTAAAAACTCACACATCCAAAACTTCATAAAAGATCATACCAAACTCTCTCTTCAAATATTATGCACATAACTCTCATCTTTAACCTTTTAAATCCCTTGTAATCTTGCTTACAAACACTTAGGAAATTTGGCTCATGCACACTTTATTCACTGCTCAATTCTTTTTTATTTCTTTTTCTTCTTCCATTCTTATTTTTTCACTATTTTTTTCTTCTGCTGGGAAGTTCGGTACCAACCCTACCTGGGTTCGGTAATGATGCACTGTAATTTTTGCTCTACCTCTTTTTTTACTTGGTGCATACAAAGAACCGAACTCCTTTTACATGACAGACTGCAAGATCTTTCAAATACCCAACACATATTACCCCACACTTGAACCAAACAATCTCAATCAACAAAACCATCTCAATAACAAATACTAAGTCCTAATCCCCGGATAGGGTCAAGCTTCATTGGCTAGGGAACAATTTTGTGGAGCTAAAAATAAAAGGCTTAAAGGCTCAAATTGGCTATCAAAAAGAGGATAATGCAAAGCTAGGTAAAAAGAAAGGATAAAAAATGGCTAAAAGAAATAAGTTCTCCATCATATGATCTTACATGCAATGAACTAATATCTCATATAGGCTTCAAGAAATAGATAACCATATCAATGACAAGAGATAATATGCATAAGGAGAATAAATCACACAAAAAAAGAAAAGGAATTTTTGATGTTCTCCCTATAAGGCCAAAAATAACTCACAAGGTAGCAATTTTTGTTGGATTTCAGTCACTTCTACTTAAGATCATATGTGCTCAATTATATCACATGCTAAATATCCACATAAAAAACAATTTTTTTCAACATGATTCAGGCAAAGCTATCCAAACATGCTATGGAATTACATGATCAAGCAAGTTAAAGCATATCATAGGACATATAAGTGGAATATTATCAATCCTAAAAAACACAAACAAAAAAACTGACACAAAACTGAGTTACCTTTTCCCATACCCCATACTTAAACCAAACAGTGTCCTCATTGTTTAAAACATAGAAAGATAAAGAGGATAAGAAAAGGGAACTCACAAAATAAAACTTGAAGTTGTTTTGAAACCATTGATCTTTGAGGAGTTTTTAATTTTCTCAGCTCTGTTGAGGTCGGTACCGACCCTGGAGGGTCGGTAACGAGCTTGCTTGTGTATCACACCGAATCTTCGTGATTTTTCTTCGTCTTAGCACTTCTTAACTTTTTGTACCTGAGTCACTTTAGAAAGACTTCTATCCTACTACACTAATCTAACTTAAAAAGAAGTCAAAAGAAAGCTAGCAAAAAGAACTAAGAAAGCTGAAACTAAAACAAAAACTAAAAGCTAAAAGCGGGTTGCCTCCCATAAGCGCTATTTTTAACGTCGTCAGCCCGACGAACTTACCTTAGCGGATCAGGGCGGTTTCCATCCAGCTTTGTAGGGATCATGAGAAACCCCATACTTAGCCTGAAAAACATCAAAGCTTCTCTCTAAAATATGTGGTCCTCTATCATCAATAAGTATGCCAGGTAATCCTACAACAAGGTTAGTATAATCCGAAAACCAAGGAGGTTTCGACTCCTTCACAGAACTAACAGTAGGATCTAGTATAGAACAAGGATAGGAGAAGGGATCATGAACAGAATCAATCAACTCAAAAAACGAAGACTACCTTGATTGAGCAGATAAGGGCTCGTTACCGAGGCTATGTGGGCCGTTACCGACCCTGCTGGATCTGGAAGTGGTTGGTTGTCGTGCCTGGATCCACCTCCCACCTCGTTTTCCTTCAGATAAGGGTCGTTACCAACCCATGGGGGGTCGGTAGGCTCCTTGATAGGCGTGTCTCCATTAAATTTGCTCGTTTCTGTACTCAGAGTGGGGTCGTTACCGAACCATGGTGGGTCGGTAGGCTCCTCCGTACTACAACTAGCTACTTCACTTATGGGCGAATTGAAATGAAACTCGACATTCTCTTCTCCAATATCAAACGTGAGAAGTCCTTTTCTGACATCTATCTGTGCCCCTGCAGTGGCTAAGAATGGTCTTCCAAGAATAATTGGTACCACAGGGTCCTCAGGCATATCTAGAACAATGAAGTCGTTGGGAACAAAATATTTTCCAACTTGGATAGGAACTCCTCAACAACTCCAGTGGCCTTGACAGAAGATCCATCCGCCATGTAGAGATTCATATCGACAGGTTCTAGTGGTCCCATGTTGGCCTTAGTCCAGATAGACAATGGTAATAAACTAGCACTGGCACCTAGGTCACATAGAGTTTTAAAACGGTGAGTCCCAATACCAATTGAAATTGCAAACTTACCTGGATCACCGAGTTTTTCAGGGAGCTTTATGGAATGAACCTCATTTGACATCTCTGAGATATATCGTTTCCTGCTCAAAATCTCTTTCAAAAATTTAGCGTAGGCAAGCACTTCATTAAGAGCATCAGTAAATGGAATTGAAATATTTAACCCTTGAAGAATCTTGACAAAGCATCTAAACTTTCCTTCCGTAACATCATTAGACTTCTTAATCGGGAAAGGAAGAGTTTTTGACGGACTCGGGATAGAGAGAGGCCCGGCTCGAGACCCTACCGAATCGACAAGAGGGTCGATCGGTGCAGATGGGTCGGTTCCGACCCTGGTGGGGTCGGTAACGTGCCTGGGATCGAGGGAGTGGTCTGGAGTCAAAGACTTACCTGGATTGGGGTCGTTATCGACCTGGGAGCATCGGTACCGAGGTCTTTAGGCTCGGTAACGATCTTGGCTGGGGCATCTTCTTCGTTGTCGTGCTCAGTGTCTTTAGGCTTGGCTCGATCTAGCAACTCCTTGCCACTTCTGAGGTGTATGGTTGCAACTTGTCTTCTAGGGTTCTCTTCAGGTCGGCCCAGAAATTGCCCTTGAGGTCTTAGAATCCGTGCAGCTAGGTTACCCAGTTGGGAGTCAACGCTCTTTTTCCAGATCTTGAACTCTCCCCATCTTTTCATTTGGTTGTTAAGGTTGGCTTGGACTCCATCAATCTTGCTATGGACGTCATTGAATTTGCTATGGACTCCATTAATGCCCTCTTGTAACCCTTGTACTCAGGATGATGGATCTTGATAACCCGGGAGTTTGTAGGGAGGAGCCCTCTGTTCTTGCTGAGGAGGTTGGCTCCCTTGGCCGTATGCATAATTGCCCCAGGTGGGCTGATTGTAATTCCCCCCCCCCCCTGCATAAAAAGTATCACCTTGGTTCCTATATGGACCCCTCATGTAATTAGCTTTTTCATATGCCTCAACAGCTATGGTTTCCCTTTCTCTCTGGATCTCCTTTATCTCTAAACAGAGTTTAGCAATCTGCTTAGCTAGTTCTTCAAGTGTAGCCATGGCTTTGCGTTCTCTTAATCTCCTGTGGAGGGAACGCTCGAGTTCAGGGTCTATTTATTGGATTAGAGACAACTCGACGTCCTTCAGCTGTCCTACATTGTAAGCAAAAACAAAAAAAAACAAAATCAAAAGCAAAACAGGTTCTCGGAGAAGGTTCGGTACCGAGGCCCAAGGGGTCGGTATCGAGCCTGTAGTGATCCCGTAAAACAAAAACTGAAATGAAAGAAGCAACTACCTGTCGACAGGGTCGGTACCGACCTGGTAGGGTCGTTAACGACTCGACAGTGACCTAGAAAGTTAACGGAAAAGGCAAAAAACTAGGTTGCCCAGCAGGGTAGGTACCGACCCTACGGGGTCGTTACCGACTCAACGGAGTCCCGAAAAACGTAAAAAGAACAAAACTTAGCACTATTGAAATCTCCCCGGCAACGGCGCCAATTTGTTGAGAGGGTTTCTTGATAACAAATAAATTTATTTCAAGACCCCGTTGTGTATAGCGAAGTCAGGTTCGTCCATAGGGAGAAAGTCAGTGCTAAATTATGTTACTTGTTACGCAAGCAATCAAAAAGGTAAGGGTTTTTAGCAAGGAAAGAGGAATTCTAAGGTAAAGGTATCACCACAACAACAATTATGTATGCCAAACGCTATGAAACATAAAGATCATGCTTTTATCACATAAAGGTGTCAACTTTCGTCAACCTAAGCAAGTAAATCACTAACTTTTGTTCAATCAATAAACTTACTATCTAATCTCTTCTACTTCAACTAGGATAGATCCGCTTTCGCTTCAAAACCCTAAATTGACTATTCTGATTCAAAGTCTCAACTTTCGCTTCAACTATGAATGAGAAATTCCCTTCAACTTTCGTTTCAAGGATTAAGAGCAAGGGAGAAGATTCATGCAATAAAAACAATAAAATCATGATCATAAACAAGCATGCACAACCATTGTTGGGTTTAACCCTCAACCTTAGAGAGGAAGACTACTCACAATTCATAATTAAAGAACAATTAAATTAAATAAAAGAGAAAGCTTACAACCGAATCCACAACGAGAGTTCTTCCCCACAAAAACTCGTTTCTTCCCCCTCTCACACGCCTCTCACCTCCCCTTACTTGCCCTCCAAGGCAATTGATTGTGTTGAGTAAAACAAAGGGTGGACAAGAGTATTTATAGAGAAACTAATCTATCTTAAATCTGTCTCTAAGGAAAAAAATCTTCTAATAAGATATATCCCTTCTATCTATCTAATACCATAAAAGGAAATAGGATAAAAGCCCTTTAAACACGTCGACTAGGTCTTCGCTGAGCCACGGGGTGCCTCGTTAACGACCTGAAAGCCTCGTTAACAATCCTGTTCAGCACTTCGAACAGTCTTGAGTAAAACTTGCGTAGCGGATTCGTTACAACTTCGTTTGACTTGATTCTTTTTCCTATGTTATTATAAAGAATTTCTGTATCTCTTTCCAAGCTCAAACTTGATCTTCAATGACTTTACGTGAGCGCTTAATCCTCATCTTCTCTTCATTCTTGAGTGCTTCATTAAGTGTTTTCTCTCCTTTCTTCGAAACATGCTTCAAAACAGCTTCTAGAACCTACAAAACACCACCAAAGCTTATGTAGACTCCATATCATAGAAAATATGAAAAATTACACAAACGACTCAAAACAAAACACAAAACTAAAGAAAAAAGACTCAAACACACTAAAAACACACCCTAAAAACATGACTAAAAAGGCGGACATCATAATCCATGGAGGTTTCAAAGCTTGATTCGTCATGAATCATAAATGATCTAGAAGAGCATGAGTTGCATCTTGTATCTTCTTGGTTCGACTTCTTGTGATTGGTCCGTCA
Source organism: Fallopia convolvulus (assembly GCA_964016875.1). Classification (NCBI taxonomy): domain Eukaryota; kingdom Viridiplantae; phylum Streptophyta; class Magnoliopsida; order Caryophyllales; family Polygonaceae; genus Fallopia; species Fallopia convolvulus. The sequence goes on from OZ024729.1 coordinate 43,984,994, forward strand.
AATGACACCTTTAGCGTTTCCTCGACGTCGTTAGGAGTCATAGACGGATGTTTGACATCAATTATTGAACTTGAAAAAAGAAGACCTTTTGAGGTTCAACATTTGCTTATATTTGCAGACAACTTGGAAGTATCTTAATGACCTTATCTTTAATAATCAGAACACCATTTCTAGTTTGAAAATAATAATAATCAGAACACCATTTGCTTATATTTGTGCATCAAAAATGATACAGTGAAGCCTGCCATGTCTCCAACCGACGTCGATGAGTTGATTCGAGTGCCTTCTGACAGACCAATTACAAGAAGTCGAGCTAAATAGATTGCTCAAGGCACAACAACAATCTTGGTTCGATTGGCAGTTGTTCTTGAAGAGCCTAGCAAGACAAAGTGGGTCTCGTGCATTCGACATCAATTGAGCCCGGATTCCATGGATTGATTTAAGAGGGCCGAAATTCACCTATTTCTTTATTTAGGAACATGTATTAGTTTGTCTCACTTTAGGGCTGAATTTAGTAGGTGACCGGGTGAGATAAATTGGTATATGGGTCAAAGTCAACCCTTTGACTTGACCATTCTAAATTAAGAAAATATCTCTATTATGTTTATTATAGGCGTGTTTTCTATCTTTAATAATGTAGAGAAATCAGCCAATAGGTTTATGTTAGTTGGTTGATCTTCTCTCTTGGTTGTTAGAGATATTTTTAGTTTGTTAGAGATATTTTGAGTTTGTTAGGATATTTCCTTAAATAAATAAATCAGCCATGATTTATTTTATTTAAGGGGATTTAGATAGATATTATTTTAGATATTTTATTATATCTTGGGAAGCAAGATAAAGACCATTCTATCCCTATTAGGGCCGGCCATGCTCTTGCTTGCTCCCCAAGGAATAGCTTTGTATTCTCTATTTATACTCTTGTTATTTCATTCAATAAAATCAGCTTGAGATTAGATAAACCCTAAGAAAGGTTTATCTAGTCTTTGGGCTCCAAAAATCACAAGTGTTCTATGCATTCAAGTTTTCGGCCGAACCATAATCATCATCGAATTCTCGTTTTCTCTTCTCTTTGTGTTTGTTAAGTTGGTTTGTTGATTTAGTCAATTAGATTGTTCTAGTTGTGATTGTTAAAGATCAAACTAGTTAATCAATTGGATTTAGCGTTAGAGCCAATCCAATTGAACTATCAAGTTGATTTCTTCAACCTATCAATTCAGTTTCGTTATTTCATCCAATCGAGTTCATTGTTACTTGTGTTCCAAGCAATCTAAAATTGAAAGCGTTTGTAGGTTTGAATCATATTTGCTGGCAAGATCGGGACTTTGTGGGATTACTACGAGATTTCTAAGGAGGATTCCGAGGCAATCACGTATCAAAAAACTAGATAATATTGTATTCATACACATATAAAATAGGAAAAATTGCTCCAAATATCTCAACCTTTCATTCGGTTGCGCATTCTACCCCGACCTTTCCAAATTTCACAAAATATCTTATACTTTGGGGTTAGTTGCGTACTCTACCCAAGAAGTGTCCACACTTTGGGTAAAATTATTAATTATCCCCTGACCTTTTCGTTTTGTGACGATAAATGTCCAATCCATGTACGAACAAAAATGTTCATTTATAACATAGCCTTATAGGTTTAATTTTCTCATTTATAAAAAAAATAATATACTTACTTTTTATTATTTACTAATATAAATCTCACATTTATAACAACCACATAAATCATTAAACCATAACTTTTACTTTATGAAGTAGTTCATCTTAATACTCTTTTTTATTATTTTTTTTAAAAGTTCAACACAAGTAAAAAAGATTTCATAACCTTTTTATAAAACATATGTTATATACCTTCTCACCTTTATAATTAACCACATAAATAATTAATACATTACTTTTACTTTACAAAGTAGCTCATTTTAATACTTTTATTATTATTATTATTATTATTATTATTATTATTATTATTATTATTATTATTATTATTATTATTATTATTATTATTATTATTATTATTATTATTATTATTTTCTAAATAAATTTAGGCACAGGAAAAAAAATTCATGACCCTTTTTTATTGAAATTTTAAAAACATATGTTTTAGCTTGTCCAACTTAGCGTCCGTTCGGATGGAGCTTTTTAGGACTGGACGGAGCTGAGTGCGTTTCACCAGCTCTCGCGAGTACCGTTCGGCGACGATGGATCTTCAGCCCCTCAATAGCTTGAACTGGCTTGATCCGGCTGATTTTCTCCACCTCCCACCCCCCAGCTTACCAAGCTTAACGGGGCTTTCACCAGCTCCACTTGAAAATTTTCACTACCCCTACCCTTGATAATTTGTAACTCGAGCAAGAAGAACGAGATTGGCGACATCGAAGAAGAAGAACGAGAGTGAGCCCTCCTCTCCCACGCCTTCCTCCATCTCCGGCGGCTGGCTCAGACTCTCCCCCTTCGAAGAAGACGATCGAATGACCGCACCCAGGTATCTTCATCCTCCTTCACGATTTCTCTGTGCCTTGACGATTCCAGTCCTAAACCCTATCGAATTGTCTCTGTGGGTGGCGACGACGACCGTCTCTGTGGGTGGTGGCGACGGTGACTGTCTCTGTGGGTGGTGGCGACGGCGACGACGAATGTAGCAACAGGTAAGCCCCAGATCTTTTTGGTTTGTCGATTTTACCCTAATCCCTAATTCTCTGGATTCCAAAACAATGAGACTATTAGGTTGAGTACACATCTGCTTGTAACTATACATTATTGTATTGAATCCATTGAAGTTGAGACTGATTCATCTTGTTAAAGCTGAGACTGATTCATCTTCTTAAAGCTGAGACTGATTCATCTTCTTAAACCTTGAAAACCCATCTTCTTTGTTTTGGTTGGAATCATTTTAAGTTGAGTACATAGCGCATATATATCACCAGATTCACCACAATACTTCTTTGTTTTGGTTTAGAAATGAAGAGTAGTGTTTGTATGGATAATTAGTTGAGCATTTGTGCAACCCTTGCAGAATGGATGGAATTATTCTAAGATTTGTTAAGTTTTCTACTTATAGTTGAGTCTTGAATGCATATATATCACCACAATGCTTCTTTTATTTGGTTTAGCAATGAAGTTGACCTTTAGTATGAATAATCTATTGTTTTATCTTTATGAAACCACCTTGTAGTCAACATTCTTGGTGCAATATGCTGAATTTATGCTCCAGATCCAGCAACTTGATTCACCAACAGTTGGTTTCTCGTTTAGGGTCAATTAACTTGTTGTGTTGATGTATACATTAGAGTACCAACTTGTATTGTTCCATTTTCTGATGAATGTAGTGAACTGTGTAAATGCTTTGCTGATGTGCACATAACATGAGTTTTATGACTGATAATTTGCTATGGAGAGAAATTCATACAGATGCAAATTTCATCAATAGGAAGCTTGTTTTTATTTGGTAGAAGAAATCAAGACAGCTTGTTTTGATCCAACTCATTAACAGTTTATGTCATTCTTGGTGTCCAGTAATGGCAAAGGATCCTTTTGACTTAAGAGCTCCAGATAAATGTTGTTAGTGTGCATTTCCCTTGCTTGTGTTGGTGTCCATTAGTCTCCTTCCAGATTTGAAGTATTATAGCACAATGAATCACCTAAAAAACTGCTTGATCTATCATTGAAATCTGTTTTGTTATTCACTGAGTGTTGACTGTTGGATCTGGTATGCTAATGTGTTATGCCTAGCATCATTGCTATGCTCTTGTGTTGTTGCCTGAGTTGATTTGAAAACTTGTTGGACATGATTGAATTTGAGAGGAACATATGTGTTTTATTTAGGATATTGTCTCCCATAATTCATTTGTTGAATAGGTTTATGGGGACCATTCTCTCAGTCATGATAATCTTCTTTGACAAACTTGTGGAATAAAGTGGTCAAGTATTTTTGCTGCATATGGTTCATGTCCTGTCTGTTTCAGTTTGATTGATTGAACCCTAATGACTACTTTGTGTGTGCCAATGATAGAAACAATGGTTTCGCAAGATTCCTTTACTTTAGAGGATACACATATATCTGACTATGAGGCTCCATTCTCTCCTACTGAGGTATGCAATATGTGCTTCATTCATGATTAATTGCAATAGTTCTTTACATATGAGAACAAAACCATTTTTGTGAATGTAAAATATGATCTTTAGGCATTATTTATCATATGTGAAAGTAAAATATGATATTTAGCCAGTTTTGTGAAAGTAAAATCATGACTTAGATATAGGGTAAATGGGCATCTTCTTCATTCATTCTCCCCCCACCCTCTCTGATTACTTGAGAGTTACCTCTCTTCTCTCCTTTGTTGGTATGTCAAATGATTGAAAATCTTAGATCTTGACTTTCTTTTACTTTTTGCATTTCTTGCTTTTTTGTCTATACAAATGATTGAAAACCATTTCTTGGCTGTCTTTTTTCATGTTATAGTCTTACTATGAGAATTTTGACCCTTGATTGTTAAAATTTTGTTTTCTAAATGCCTGCATATCTTTGAATGGTTCAACATGCAAATTGTTGCTTTTTGGTCAGAAATGAAGGTAATGTTGACTGATGACTTAGAACATATACTAATATACTAATGTGTATTGTGTAAAAAAAAGAGTCAGGACATTAAATTATATGCACAGTCCAATAGGGTAAAAAACTATATGGTATCACATCATGCACAGTCCAATAGGGTAAAAAGAAGTGATTGTTGAGAGGTAATGCATCATTTTGTCTTTCAGGAAAAAGAAAAGGTGCAGGTTTGTGTTGTGGGGAAAACTTCATCATGTTCTTATATCAGAGGATGCTACAATAATCTGCTTATATCCCTGAAACTTGTCTGCATCCTTTAGAACTGAATGTGCAAGAACTGTTTGCATCAGCCTTAACCAGTAACCACAACTATTTTGACTAATTCCATATACTAATGTAGAAAATCTCAATCGAAAATTAGATTATAAACAAATGAAGCCAGATGTCATAACAACCTACCACAAGAAACCTCAATTCTGCATGAAATCCTTCCATATCTGTGAACATGCCATACTCAAATAAACCAATATGGTTCTCAAGAATTTTACAAGGAAAATGACTTTGGAAGTAAAATTTCCTTTGCTTATATTAGAAGAATGCAAGAAAGTTTGCATTACCAAGTGACAAAACCGAGCTATTAGGATTGTTACAGACATTGAACATTGATATGAAATTTTAAGGTCATAATAACAAACACTACAGAATGAAAAACATTAAAAGTTATATGCAACCATAACAAAGCCTCAATGCTTATTTCACTCCAATTACAATCAACAACAACAACAGAAAAAAATTAATAACTCATCCATTGTAACAGCACAAACTACATACATTCCTTCAAATGTTTTACACTCAGAAGATAACTGCCTATTTCTTTTTAATCACATAATTGTTGACTGATTCAATACTAAATGATATGTGTTTTGTGTTTCTTGTAATTATATAGATCTCAGTAATAAATGATATGTGATGTGTTCTTGTGAGGTTTCAGGTTGACTCCACCATGACTAGCGAGTACCTCATGGATGAGCTATCGGGATGTCAAACGATTAGGCGTCTTCAAGCGGTAGCTCGCCGTTTCAAGTACCGTGCCATCTTTGCAAATGAAGATTTGGAGAAACAGTTGGCGCTTGTTGCCCGGTTGAAGTTGGAAGCTAAACAAGACGCTGAAAGGATTTCAGACCTTAGCACATACATTGTCACTATTGCTATAGAGCGAGACGAAGCGCGGAAACAAGCTCAAAATTGGAAAATATGCGCCTGCGTGGTTGGAGTGATTGCCACCATTTATGTTCTTGTTGTTTGATTGTGATGTTTCAAGTGTTAATGTGTGTTGTAATGGGGTAGAGATTTCCACAATTTATGTTGTTTTAAGTGCTTATGAGACATGTAACCGAACTTGGGGTATCCTTTTTGTTTAGGTTTGGGTGTGGTTGGACATGGAAGGTTAGGTAGTAATGCTAGAAAGTTGAATGGAAGTTCGTAAGGCCGGGGCTGTTAGTTTGGATGCTGTTTCTGTCATTGGATGATGTTATTTTGGAGTTGTGTCTTGTCAATTTCCCTGTGGCTTCCTATTTCACTTGACAAGGCATGCAGTTTATTACTATGAGTTAATGGAATAGTTGTAGTATTAAATGGACCTATGTAGGCTATGTCCCTTTGCCTTATAAATCCTTGCCTTACATAGAAAGGAACGTATAAAACATAGCATATTACAAAGTAGCAAAGCATAGTGAAGCTCAACAAAGCACATCAAAGGTAATATCATCTCTTCTTGGCTCACTTTAGGGCCTTTACATGTGAATTAAAAGGTAAGATAGTGTCTTATAAGTATTGCATTTACATGTATATTCAAACCATAATGTCAATCATGTTTAGATGCCTCGTGATGTTTGGACCACGGATCACAACAAAAAGATGCTAAGAATTTATCGCGACGAGTTGAGGATGACAGCTCCTGGCGAGTATCCTCGCTTGCGATTCATGGCGCAATCATTCAATCAACAGACTGGAGAGGATTTAAGGGCTTCCACGGTGAAAAATAGGGTTGACTACAACAAGGTTCAGTGGCGCGCATGGTGCGAGTTTAAACGTTTTGGGGGTGATAGCGCATGGGATATTAATACTGGCCGGATCGTCGCTGATGTTGAGTGGTGGAAGCGGATGCTCGAAGCATGCCCGGGTTCTAGAAGGTTTAGGAGCTCAACTGTTGATTACGAAACCACCTTGCTTTGGGAAGAGGTGTTTGCGAACTCGCGTGGTTATGCACCAGTCGGGGGGGCTCCTGGAGGGGCAACAACCATATCCGATGATGGGCCATCTGATTATGAAAATGACGACAACTAGCTATGGGTAATGACGTATTTCGTAAGGCCAGGGCTCGAGGTCCATTGTTGTTTTAACGTAATGTGTTCTACTTTTCTTTCTAGTGTAGTTCTCGTGTGCACTCTTTTTAAGTTAATTTGTGTAATAATGTGTTGTATTTGTGGTCCGGGTTAAGTGTTCGTGCTTCGGGTTAAGTGTTTTCTTAATAAGTGGTGCGAGTTCCGGTTCTGTGTGTTTAGAGATTGTCCTAATGCGTTGTACCATCGTTCTTGTTTTATGTAATATGGTGTTATGTTTGTGTTGTATTTTTGGCAATTTCCGGACCTTAATTCATGTCAATATGCTAACTTTCATAAAACAATGAAACATCTAACAGAAGTAGTCCAATTATGTCAAACATATTGTCACACATGCACAACTTAAATCCAACTAGATTGCATTAAGCAACAAAACATTCAAAGTAACATAATAAAACCATTGTTTCAACCCATGGCAAGGCAACTAGTCTGCAAGAAACCTATAAATATTTGAACTCTTTAATAAAATCGTCGGGAGTTTCATATTTCCATAGCAATCTGATCCCTCAACGCCTTCATCCCACCGGGCACGTCGTCTTCACCTTCATCTGGAATTCGAGACGGTGGTAGGTCTGGATCCTCATAATCCTCATCCAAGTACCGATCATGCACTCTTTTTTCCAATATAAAGTTATGCATGGCAAAACAGACAATGATAAGATCGATTTGTGTTTTGATTGGGTAACTTGCCATGTTATGCAAAACTCGGAAGCGCTTCTTCAAAACTCCAAAACACCGCTCTATGCAGCTGCGCAATGAAGAGTGCATCTTGTTGAATGCTTGAGGCGCGTCCTTAGGCACTGCATTTTGAAACTGAGACTGATGATACTTCACTTTTGAGTACGGTACCATGTACCCCTGTCGGTCAGGATATCCCTTATCCACCAAATAATAGCGCCCTACACAAGTATCATGTATAAAAAAAAGTTTGCAACAAACCTTAACTAGTACAACCCTGAACATCTACTAGACTTACCAGGCGGAGGGTGTGGGAAGTTTAGCTCGGGTGTCCTCAATGTGTGGTCAAAGACACGCGCATCATGTGCACTACCTTCCCAGCCAGCAGAAATGAAGGTGAAAAACATGTCGAAATCACACACCGCCATGATGTTGAATGAGCACACTTGTTTTCAATTTCGGTACGGCATTTGCTCAGCGCGTGGTATACATGCTACAATATGTGTGCCGTCTATGCACCCGATTGCTCCCTATTTTATAAGCATATGATGCACAATTACAAAAGTATACCCTTAAATAAATATAAGAGTTGTAATTTACCTTGAATAGTTGGTATCGTGGATCACATCTAATTTTCTCGGGAATTTGGGAAAAGGAGGGATCGCGAGGTCGAAGAAAGCGCCCCGCAAGACCTTGTGTACCATGTCGTCTTCCTGTGATTGCATCCACGACCTCGTGCAACACTCGGCTAATTATGTCCCCAGATCTTTGGAACCTTTCAGATGAAGCTCTGTTCGACGCACCAACTGCAAGCGTATGTAGTAATATCCCAACCTTTTCTAATACGCTAACATTTCTTGATGGTCTCAATCCATGGTGTTGTTGCAGCTCATCGCAAAGACTTTGGAGGACGGATCGCTCCATTCTGAATGTATTAATGCACCTCACTTCTGAACCTTATTCCATGACCTCCCTCATCCACACAATTCCCGTAAATGGAGAGTTGAAACAAGGGGTTTTACATAAGTACCTATATTGAAAGCACAAGAACATAAAAGTTAAAACCTAACCCTAAACCAATAAAAAGGTTGAATGACAACTAGGGATAAGAATCAGTGGGTGGACCGTAATTATAATTACCTATGGTAATATGAAGTCATGACAGATGCATGGTTGGTCATGTGCAGAAGGAATAACGCAATGATCTTGTTCCGCCTTGACAAACGGTTCCTGGCCATTTTACCTACACAAATACCCAAACATAATGATGCCAACAATAGTATGTCATAACAGCTGAATGACCAATGAATGGTTCATTTGACAATCCAAATTTAACAACATAACAGAGGTCCACATACAAATACAAACCAAATCCAACAGTCAGGAAACACAAATCATGTCAAACAAGTCTGAAATGCAAATAAAACAACACGTCATGTCTGAAGACAACACAGAAACACACAAGTAATACAAATCAAGCCTGCTTCTTGAACTTGTACTGCAACCACGCCATCTTTTCTTCATCAGATTGCAAGGTCATGAAGAGGCGTCGACTACAATCATTGTTCAGCTCATCCACAGCATAACACCAAAGAGGTGACACTCTCTCTAAAATCCCCTCATCAACAAATCGATAAATAACTGCAATTGCATCATCAAAATCATACGTTCTCCCAGGCCCTGTGTTTCCCGTACTAACCAAATCCCCTTGCAAATAATTCAAGATTTTGTCACTCTTCTCCTCCATGGAATTCATGTGTTCAACTACTTCTCTAGCCATGGTAGGTCGCTTTTTCTTTGGCTTAGGTAACTGTTGGGAAGTTCTAGGAACTTGGGACCACTTGAATGTGGCAGGAGGATGCTGGGAGCCTCCAACAGATGTTTGTTGTGACATTGGAGGGACAATAGGCTCAGTGAACCCCTCGAGATCTACCTCTTCTTCATCTACAAGGTAAGCAGCAATGTCATCTGTGTCACCCACACAAGCATCAAATGGAGTAGAGGGGGTATGGTCCATAGTGCCAGACACACAATGTTGCCCTGTAGCACATATGCTATTGTAGACGGAATTCCATAATTCAACCAAGTCCAAATCAACAGGCTTCCTTCGAAATCTCCTGTATTTGTCATTCTCCTACAAAACACCGCACAAAAACACAAATTAAAAATTGACCTTGGTAAATTCCAAAAGGTAGGAAAACAATCATACATGATAAAGCACACAAACAATACTTATAAATTGACCTTAATTTTTTTCCCACCATTCATCTGAAGCCTCAATGGTACGTGTCTGTTCGTTCCATCCACAACCCTTCTCATGGTGCATTAACTGGACATATGCCCTCCATACACTCTTCATGTAGTCAAATTTGTTTTTGCATTCTTTAGGTTTGACTGCCTTCTCAGTTTTTTCTACAAATTTTTCAGCAATTTCAGACCAATTGAAGTGGGTGTCAATCTCGTTTCTCTTGTGGTACTCTCGGCATATGACAAGTAAAGTCTTTTCCTCGGGATCACTCCAATGACACTTGCTATCCTTTTTTGGAATCTCAACCATTGTCCTATACCTTATATTATTATTTCATTTTTCAAACATTTAGGCTAAAATGTACAAACATGTATAGAATATTAACAAGCATTAATAAACAAGCAAGCTCATTAACAAACATAAAATATTGCTATTCATGAGTTTAAACTTTTGGCCTCTTCCAATGACATAACAAACAGAAAATTCTTCCATCAAAGAAACAACAAATTGTCCTCTTCCAATGACATAACAAACAACAATTTCTACCATCAAGCAGCAAACAAGGTCTACTACTACTACCGTTACTAATTTCACACAGAAATTGTTCAAATGTTGAGGTCATACTAACAAACAATAATTTTTTTTATTGGACATGAATATAGGGAAGTTACAGAAATTGTTTAGGTCATGCTAAATGCAAGGTCAAATGCTGAGGCAGCGAACAAAATTCTTGCTTTCAAACATAGTATATTGCCAATGATGCCAAAAAATCTGAGAAAATTCAGAACACAAGACAAGCCTTGGGGCTACAACAATCTATCACATGGCAAATTTGTTCAACACTTGTGCACCAAAATTATGGTTGTCCTAATAATAACTTATCAAACACAAACAATAAACAAAAATGTGCAGCTGAGCTCTTCTCCTCCATGGAGCATCTGTTTCGTAACACATGCTGTAGTAGATTGAAAACATAAGCTCAACCAAGATAAACAAGCATCAATGGCTAGCTAACAACAAGCATCAATGGCTAGCTACAATATCTCAACCCACACAACCCCCGACGAGCCCGAATCCATACCTCAATAATCGGGAAAACCTTGGGTCGATGGGAAGAGCCCGCTGGCTGGAACCAGGTGTGCCGCCTATCACTCACCCCGCTTCTGGCGCCGGAGATGAGTCGACAACCTCCGTTCGTCTTCGTCCGCGTGTATTTGCAATCGGCCAGTGCTCGGCCAATGCCTTTTGCTCAGATCCGAAATTGAAGAACTTATGTTCTTGTTTGTTTATTTATACATAATGACATAAAATAATTAAATAAAATTATTAAATTCAACATAAAATATAAATTTCATTTTCAGTAAATGGGAAAATAAAAACTCAATTATTAAAAAAAAAACAAAAACTTGAACAAGGCATTAAAAATATTCGTAATTATTTTTTTATTTTGGACAAACAAAAGTTGGACTCAATTATTATGTAATAACTCAAAGTTTTCAAACTTTTATTAAAAAAATAAGTTTATGAAAATTCATATTAATTTTTGTCTAAAATTATTTCAAAAACAATAATGGACAAAAGTATTAAGATGAACTACTTGTAAAGTCAAAGTTATGGTTATAGATTTATGTGGTTAATTATGAAGCAGATAATTTATATTAGCTAAATAATAAAAGTAATAACATTATTTTCATATAAATGAGAAAAGTAAATCTATAAGGCTATGTTATTACTTTGGACCTTACCCAAAATGTTATTAATCTTAGTCAAATGTATTTTTATATAAAGAAAATTGATTATTTTAAATTAATTTCCACTAAAGAACAAAAAGAGATCTAAAATAATTATTTTTGAATGTTTTAATCCTTATAAGCACAAGATTTATAATTTTTAAAAATTATTTGTACAAGAGTTTGATAATTTTGTCATAAAATGGAAAGGTGAGGAGTCAATCCACAAATTTACCTAAAATGTGGACACTTCGAGGATAGAGTGCGCAAGTATCACCAAATTATAGGATATTTTGTGAAATTCGAAAAGGTCGGGGTAGAGTGTGCAACTGAATGAAAGGTTGGGATATTTATAGCAATTTTTCCTAAAAATAAAATTAAAAGTTCAAAAAGTTCAAAATCGATGAGCAATGTTATCAAAAACTCGATGCACAATTTGTTAGTATTGATGAACAAAGGGTGAATATGGATGAACAAATCGCTAGCTTTGATGAACAAACTGGGCGCGTCTTATAAAAACGTATTTTTCGAAAAATACGTGAATAATACGGAAAAAATCGTCTGTGCCGTATTTTATTAAAAAATATGAGAATAATACGGGAAAAATTCGCCCGTACCGTATTTTATCTTTTTTAATGAATGTTTAATTAGGGGCGTTGATTTTTTGGAAGGGACGAGTGAGATTTATTTTTAATTCTCACCTGGGCGACCATTCTCACATGACTCTTTCCCTTAGGCAAATACTTGCTTCTACCACAATTTATAACCTAAATTTTAAACAATTAAGTATCAACATAAGCTTGTATGTAGTGGAAATTAGCTTGTGTTCTAGAATGAGTTGTGACGAAGAACTCATCTCACCCGCTCCTTCACTATTAAATTTGATGTGACATATTAAATGTTTGATTCGATGAAAGGACATGATTATTTAGTAAATGATGTTAGTTCTATTGCTATATTGCAACTCTTTTATATATTGTGGGTGGTGACATTTTGATTGTCACTAATGACCATGAACACATCACAATCTTATCCCATGTAAGGCAACGGACCTTATGCGTCCATCAACATTGATGTGTGCATCCTTCAATTATTAAATTTGATGTTCGCTGATGGTGATCGATGGTGTAACACCCCGGAAATTTATAAGGGATTGAGGTGTTTTCCATGTCAACCAAAGCTCTTCCTTGTCTGAGTTCGATTGAGGACAAAGAACTCAAAAGTTAAGTGTGTAGGGGCGAGAGTAGTACCGGGATGGGTGACTTCCTGGAAAGTCCTCGCGTTGGCATGGTGTTGCACTTCTAAAGGCTTGAGGCCTTAAAGATGGTTTCATGCGCCCAAGTCTAAACGGATGGCTGCCCATTGCCAAATGTCTTCACGTGCAAGGGGAGAGGAGACACGTCAAGTTGACTCTTTGACACTTGACATTGAGACACTTCCAACTCATGACATCATGTATGAGGCCCTTCAAGACCAACCTAAGCTTTAAATAAGGGAATATGAAGAGACTAATGGGTCTTTTGCCCATTTGAGAACTCATGCTAGTTGATGCTTTTTTAGTAAAAGAATGTCGTCGGTGATGAAACCCGATATAATATGCGTTATAAATGGGATTATATTAAATACTAACTCTCGGGATTTCGTACAACAAAACGGTTTTCGTACGTAGATTATTGCTCCTTCCCTCCCTTCAACTGATTGTTTTGTAATCCTCTTTACAATTAAAGCCATTTGGACTTTATACCGTAAATAGCGCGATCTCACTCAGAGATCAGGTACATCGAATTTAGGTATAAGAAAAGATTCCTAAACCGGAGAGGTTTTTCGATCCTTTATTTGGACTCACTTCATTCCTATTTATAAGATTAGCTAGCTGCTTGCTTGCCTCAGTTCGACCGATGTGGGGAGTGAATTTCGCACTTTGATCTCAACTAATTAATTTGTGCATGCAAGAGGGACGAATTCTCATGCTTGAAGTTTTGTCCAACTTATCCCTTCAATTAGAATCTTGGGATAGGCCATAAGTTTGATTATTGGGCTAGATATGCTTTTTATATTAGTTTTGATGGGCCAAGCCCCTTTTGTCCAATTTCCAAAAGTATAAACTATATATATATATGCCCATGAAAGTTGGTTTTGAAACAACTAACTCCACGTCCACGCACATGCATGAGAGCCTACGTGGATTTGCCACTAAGAATTTCCATCAAATTGGATACATACTGGTTTTAGACGCGTATGCATAACGCGACATTTTTATCCCATTTCTCTCTTATATTTACTAATAATCCTTCCGTTATTTAGCGATTATTTTGGGCGCCATCGCAACCCCTTGGTTCAGCGGTCTCGTTCCACGAGGGCAACGAGACAACAAACCGGTGCGCCAACACTTCATCAAATGCATGCGCGACCGATTGTAGACTTGAGGTTATGCAACACGATCCAAATTCGAGATTTAGGTAGAGTGCACGCACTTCGCAAAGGGACTCACGGTCAATCCCGAGCCTCGCTCGGGTTGCGCGTGCTTTTAGAGAGTTGGGACCAAGTCCCTAAGAGAGTTGCAGCCAACCCCGAGCCTTGCTCATGTTGCGCGCGCTTTTTGAGAGTTAGGACCTCGTCCCTAAGAGAGTTGTCGCCAACCTCGAGCCTCGCTCAGGTTGCATGCTTTTCGAGAGTTGAGATCTCATCCCTAAGAGACTAGCCGCCAACCCTGAACCTCGCTCAAGTTGCGCACGCTTTTCGAGAGTTGGGACCTCGTCCCTAAGAGAGTTAGGACATCGTCCTTTAGATAGTTAGGACCTAGTCCTTTTAAGAGTTAGGACCTCATCCTTTTAGAGAGTTGGGACCTCGTCCTTTGAGAGTTAGCGAACCTCGTTTTCTTAGAGAGTTAGGACCTCGTCCTTTGAGAGTTAGCAAACCTCGTTCGCTTAGGGAGTTAGTTAGGACCTCGTCCTTTAAAAGTTAGCAAATCTTATTTTCTTAGATAGTTAGGACCTCGTCCTTTTGAGAGTTAGCGAACCTCGTTCGCTTAGAGATTTAGGACCTCGTCCTTTTGAGAGTTAGCGAACCTCGTTCGCTTAGAGAGTTAGGACCTCATCCTTTGACAGTTAGTGAATCTCGTTCGCTTAGAGAGTTAGGACCTCGTCCTTTTGAGAGTTAGCGAGCCTCATTCGCTTAGAGAGTTAGGACCTTGTCCTTTTGAGAATTAGTGAACCTCGTTCTCTTAGAGAGTTAGGACCTCGTCCTTTGAGAGTTAGTGAACCTCGTTCGCTTAGAGAGTTATCGCCAACTCGAGCCTCACTCGGGTTGCGCATGCTTTTCGAGATTTGGGACCTCGTCCCCAAGAGAGTTGTCGCCAACCCGAGCCTCACTCGGGTTGCACACGCTTTTCGAGATTTTGGACCTTGTCTCCAAGAGAGTTGTCGCCAACCCGAGCCTCACTCAGGTTGCGCACGCTTTTCAAGATTTGGGACCTCGTCCCCAAGAGAGTTGTCGACAACCCGAGCCTCACTCGGATTGCGCACGCTTTTTGAGATTTGGGACCTCTTCTGCAAGAGAGTTGTCGCCAACCCCGCGACGCGTCGCAACGGAGATTATGGCCCGAGACCGCGCATGCCAATGGAGAACCCCGTGGCGCGCGCACAGAGACTGCGGCTAAGCCCGCGCACGCCAGGGGCGAACCCTGTGGCACCGCACAAAGACTGCGGCTAAGCCCGCGCACGCCAGGGGCGAACCCCTTGGCGCCGCACAGAGACTGCGGCTAAGCACGCGCACGCCGGGGGCGAACCTCGTGGCGCCGCACAGAGACTGTGGCTAAGCCCGCGCACGCCGGGGGCGAACCCTGTGGCGCCGTACAAAGACTTTGGCTAAGCCCACGCACGCTGGGGGCGAACCCCATGGCGCCGCACAAAGAGTGCGTCTAAGCCCGCGCACGCTGGGGGCGAACCCCATGGCGCCGCACAAAGAGTGCGTCTAAGCCCGCGCACGTCGGGGGCGAACCCCGTGGCGCCGTACAAAGACTGCGGCTAAGTTCGCGCACGCCGGGGGCGAACCCCGTGGCGCCGCATAGAGACTGCGGCTAAGCCCGCGCACGCCCGGGGTGAACCCCTTGGCGCCGCACAGAGACTGCGGCTAAGCCCACGCACGCCAGGGGCGAACCCCGTGACGCACTACAACAAAGACTGGGGCCCGAGACCGCACAAGTCCCTCTTTTAGGGCCCGTGCAAAAAGGACACGCTAACTAAAGAGGGAAGAGGTCACATTTATTTGATTATTACCTGAGAGTAGGTCGAATAGGGAGAATCCTTTCCGCAGACGGCGTCAGTGATGAAACCCGAAATAATACGCGTTATAAACAGGATTATATTAAATACTAACTCTTGGGATTTCATACAACCAAACGGTTTTCGTACGTAGATTATTCCTCCTTTCCGCCCTTTAGCTGATTGTTTTGTAATCCTCTTTACAATTAAAACCATTTGGACTTTATACCGTAAATAGCGCGATCTCACTTGGAGATCAAGCACATCGAATCTAGGTATAGGAAAAGATTCCTAACCTGGAGAGGTTTTTCAATCCTTTATTTGGACTCACTTCATTCCTATTTATATGATTGGCTAGCTGCTTGCTTGCCTCGGTTCGGCCGATGTGGGAAGTGAATTTCGCACTTTGATCCCAACTAATTAATTTGTGCATGGAAGAGGGACGAATTCTCATGCTTGAAGTTTTGTCCAACTTATCCCTTCAATTAGAATCTTGGGCTAGGCCCATAAGTTTGATTATTGGACTAGATATGCTTTTTATATTATTTTTGATGGGCCAAGCCCCTTTTGTCCAATTTCCAAAAGTATAAACTAATTATATATATAATACTATATAGAGGTAGGATGAAATAAGACCAATATTATAGTGATATGGAGTGACGCAATATAGTGCGTTGGATCGTGATTATAGTACGGTAGGATTTGTGGGTATTACACATCTTATTATGGGGTAATTACTACAGAATAATTGCTAGAAAAAGAAAAATGAACTATCGTATCTCATTGTGCCGTGATTTTCTCCATGAAAAATACAGTTTCTATACATCAGAATCTGACTTTTTTAAAAAATGGAAAAAAAAAATGGCAATCAAATCTCGTGATTTTCTCCATCTAATATTACATTTTTCATTTTAATTTCAGATCTAAAATCCCGTAATTTTAGAAAACATAAAAATAGTTTTCATTCTCGTTTTTGATAAATCTCGCATAGGCATATACATTAAATCAATTATTTATATTCATTATTATAATTTGCATATACATGATCATGATTAGTATCAAGTGTATACATGATATTGAATATATTATTCATGGTTTTATATGTATGTATTCGTGGTTTTAGATATGAGCAATTATGATATCCAATTCATGTATTAATTTGATCGAATACATATATACATGGTTTTGAGCATATATACATGATTTTATTTTTCTATATACAATATTTAATATTTATGATTATGGATTGTGATTTATGTAATAATGTGGTAGAACACGCATATACATGGTTTTAGTATATACATACATGGTTGTGACTTTCTATATACATGACTTTACATTCCATCTCACTTCTTTTTGGCTTCATTTTGACAAGTAATGACAAAGAAATACCAGTGTACACACATTAAATTAAAAGCTTTAGAAGGTCTTATACAATGAACACAACTCTTCTTTCCAATTCATTTTCTCCATTCCTTAACAAGCTCCTTGTTTTCATCGGTTGTCATTTTAACAATTTCTTTCCAAGCTCGTGGTAGCCTTAAGACAAATCTCAACTTCTTCCCTTTGTTACATCCAATCGGCCAACATGATTTGGCCTCTCATGGCATCATCTTTCTACACTAGTCATAAATCCAAGAACCTGCACATGATCGTTCAATAAATTTGTGTAAATACATGTAATAAATCATGTAGATAACCCAATTAGAATCATACATATGTAAATTAAAATTTTGAATACAAACAAAGATTATATTCCAAATACACAATATCATGTATAAATAATAACATTACCATGTATATAGTTAAATAAAACCGTGTATATGCAAATTAAAGTCATGTACAATGTTGTCACATACAAACAAAAATTGCCACACAAATGCTTATAACCATGCATACATCTAAGACAAACAAAATTGCCACGCAAATGCTTATAACCATGTATACATCTAATAATTACAATGTACATATAAATTAAAATCGTGAATATGTAAATTAAAATTATGAAAACTTTATATATGTAAATAAATAAAAAAAAAACATGTATACAAACAAAGCAAAGCATGTATACATCTAAGTAAAGTCGTGTATATATACCAATCGATCCAATGACAACCACAAAAAAATGATAAATCATAAGTCGAAATTACAACAAACTTTTGTTAACTGGTTAATTCTACAAATTTTTTCAAACACGATAAACCCTAGAATGAATTTGTCACAGATTGATTCTACAATTTTGCTTAAACTGAATTCATAAGTCCAAATTACAATAAATCGTTGTTAATTGTAGTAAAAACTAACAACCCTAATCCAAATTAAAGAAATCAAACAATTTCTATTAGAAAAGAGAATTCAAAATAATTACATGCAATTGAATAATCTCTTACTTCAATTGGAACTAGAACTAAAGGGAGAAGAATTTGCGAGACGCCACTCAGCGAAAACTCATCGGAGAAGACAAGAGGAGACGAGGCTCGGAGAAGAACGAAGATTTTTTGGTATCGCCGGCGAAAACTTTCAATAGGGTTTTTGGAGTTTCGAGAGATAATGAAATCAGAAAGCAAGATTATGATTTTTTATTCAATTGTTTTTTTCGAAAAAAAATCAACAATAAATCAAAACTTGCCTAAAATTGCGGTAGAGATATTAATCTATTGTATTGCACCTACACTGAAAATTTACTAATTAATCTAAACCGTTTATTCTAATTAGATCTTACGGCTCAGATTCCGTCACTGTGTAGCGCTATAATGCCTAGTATTAGTAGATCCCAATACTATATATATATGTCCATGAAAGTTGGTTTTGAAACAACTAACTCCACGTCCACGCACATGCATGCGATCCTACGTGGATTTGCCACTAAGAATTTCCATCAAATTGGATACATACCGGTTTTAGACGCGTATGCATAACGCGATATTTTTATCTCTTTCTCTCTTATATTTACGAATTATCCTTCGGTTATTTAGCGATTATTTTGTGCGCCATCATATAAGTCGGTATTCAACAATTTTAGTCCTTACGATGCAAAGCTATAAGGTATTAATTGTTTCAACTCTGTTATTTGTTGTGTTTCTTGGATGGGTTGCTAACTTTGTTTGCGTTGAGGATTTTATCCGAGGCCACTATCTCGAGTTCCTTAAAGTCACATACATGACGTAGCAGAGTGTATGACGACTTGGTGAATAAGAATGCGTTGAAGTTACATTGTTCAACGTCATCCCTTTTTATCCGGTGAGAATTTCAAAAACCGTAATCATTAGCTCATTATTAGATCATGCTTGACTATGCCTTCAAGTATGGTCATTTTCAAATATTTTAAAAGTTCATACTATCATGTACAATTAACTCAAATTGAGGTTATTTTCCAAAACTCGCCCTTGTAATATTTACCAAGTGCAAGTTTGTAATGAAATCAAGCAATATTAACTGAACATATTAGTCCCACTTTTTTTGTTTTCATTTGTCATGCGATATATAGATAAAGACTATTAAAGATTTTTGTTTTCATTTGTCATGCGACATTTTTTGCAAGATGACTTTTTGTTGGAAACTTAACAACCCGGCGGAAATTACCTTATTGTTGCTCTTTCATGCAGGAAGTTGTCTCATCAATGAACTTCTACTCCCCTATCTATCTTAATATATTATAAAACAGACACTATCTCTGTTGAAAAAATCACACCATTTAGCAACCACGAATAAATAATTTTATTTCAGTTTTATTGTATTATAATCTTTTGTCAACCATTAAAAAAAGAAATGGAAAAGGAAAAAAAACAAGAGCTTTAGTGAAAGTTTACATCTATGACCCTAAATCATGATCCATTAAAGATTTTTTGTACAAGTCCAAATCAAGATCTTGGATTCCGGCATCTCCTCACTCAAACAAGCTCTACAAACCTCCACCTGATTTTTTTTTATCAGGTAAGCAATACAAATAGCATCTTGATGGATGAGATTGCTATTTTATCTACTACAGAATTAGCGTTTTTGCATATGTAAGAACTGACTCATCCAGGGAGGAGCACAGAATCCTGAAATCTTTAACAAGTATTTCAATTTCCCACATGCATGTACTATCTGGTCGTAATGATTTATTAGGCTTAGGTTATCACTTTCAATTTTCAATTTCTGAATTCCAATATTGATTGCCAGTTGGAGGCCTTTCTAAAGTGCTAATGTTTCATCTTGGAGTATTGACTGGTCTCCTATCTGCTCAGATCCCATTCTCTCAACCTCTCCGTTGCTATTTCTAATGATATAGCCAATTGTAGTTTTCCCAATTTTTTTCCTTGACACATCTGCATTGAGTTTGTTTTTTTGCCTTGACGCAACTGCATTGAGTTTGTACCATCCATGTCGTGGTTTTTTCATCTTTCGTTTTGCCTATGACTTATTAACCTAGTTCCTCCTGTCATTGTTTTCAATTTCTATATGCTCTTGTTCGTTTTGCATGACTTTTACTGGCCTAGTTCTTCTCTTTTCTTTGTTTTCAATTTCAATATGCTCTTGTTGGGCCCTTTCCTAAATTTATAAAGGTCCCGGATGACATTTTACTCATCAAAAATCAATTTTTTTCTATTGTACCATATGAACCACCATCCCGTCAAAATTATTGCTATATCCTTCGCGCTTATTGTTTCTTGTAATTTGAAGACAATTTCCTTAATTCTTTCGTTTTGGGTGTCTTGCATAACACAAACCACCACCTGAATAAACATGACCAAACATTAACGTAACCAAAGTATTCTTGCAAACACCACATCCCTACATTCGTAAAAATGATAGGGTTTTTTTTAACCAGAAGTCGGCGGCTCAAAAAGAGCCAACATGTTCAAACTGTCACCTTGTTTTCGAAAGTACATTCATTTTTTACGAGTGGAAAGAGCTTGCACTTGAAATCATCAAGTCCTCTCAAGCCTGAGGTTAAAGAGAGCTACAACTTAGTCATTGTAAATCCGAAAGTGGGTTTCTCAAGAGAGTTGAAATTTGTAAAAGTCATTGCCTGATCGTAAGCTCGGCTCTCAGATGCAGAATCCCATTGATGAAATATGGGCTGTCATCAGCCATGAAACTTGTCCAGGGGATTCCAAACAGATTCCTATAGCCCACCGCCTTTCCCCCAGTAAACGTATAGTTACCCTTATATTTGCTCTGAAACTCCTCTAACGGCTTCATCCTAGCTGAAAATTCATAATCAACAGTAAAAGTCACAGAACCCTTCTCCTGCATTCCCAAGAACAAACCGAAGCAATGGAACGAGCTCTGCTGGTCCATATTACAGTGTGCTGAGAGGAAAAACCCTTGTCCACCCAAGTGAAAAGCCTGTGAATAGACCCGACCTGAAGGGAACAAATTTGAGCACTCTTCTTTTTTCAGGTCAAGGTAAACCACACACTGAGGACGGGGAAGTTCAAACTCAACCACCTTAACGGGTCGGTACTTGTAGGAGCGTTCTAGAAACCGATGGTTTGTGGCTGCTGAGTCCTCTGCAGCAAGGATGCGTTGCCTATGGGGGACCTCGGCTTTAAAGAAAAGGGCTTCCAGAACGAGCTTGGATGCGTCTTCATGATCAAAGTCAGGACATGTTAAGACCTTCCTTAATTTTCTGCAACTCATGTATGGGAAACGTATAAAGCGAGCCAGGCGGGTTGCAAGGATTTCTCGGCGCTCTTCTAAGTTTGGGTATTGTGCACGGGCCCACCTAAGGACAAAGTCATATACAGCGTCTTCAGATGCCACTTGAAGACCATCACTGCCTAGAACAGCCTCTATACCAGAAAGTGGCAAGCCCATCACCTCTTCTTGGAACCTTCAAGATCAACAAGTTAAGAATCAACCAAAATTCATTGTTCAGATTTCAGATAACAAACAATAGAACAATAGTATATGATTCGTGTAATGTGTATAACAAAGTCTTCTCTAATGGGATGTAGTCTAAGGGCCTGCTTGGTTGTACAGTTTATGATTGCCATTTGTTGTTGTGATATATTTTTTGGGAAAAAGGGTAAAGGGTGTTTTAGGGATTGGAAAATGTGTTCAAGCATTGTTTAGGCAGGAAAAATATACGGGCCAGATATTTTTTTCTTGAGGGCCAAACATATTCGTTAAAGATAAATCCTTAATTATATACACAGCATTATAATATAGTGCGATGAACACAACCTAAATCCAAACCTCTAAATAGTCACAGACGCAAATGACTGAACAAAAAGAAGGGATGCATGCAATGGAGAGTCTACTAACTTGCTAATATCCCTGTAACGCTGAGCTAGATATTGCTTGGCTGCATCGGTTAGCGGCTGAACTGCTTCACCCATTAAAACACTTGAAGGAAGCTCAAGATACAAAAGTGCAGATTCTGGTGACATGGGCATCTGCCTCAACATTCGGCTGCAATGTCTCATACATGAAGCAACCTCAAACTTGTCTGCAGCCATTAGCACATCCAGCAATTCCGGGCCTGTAGTCACACTAAGGTTGTTGTTGTACATGAAATTCAGTAGCTCCATTAAAGCTGCTTCCTCTGATTCACAATAACAAAAAAGAAGTCACTGTGAGCCACTAAATGCCCAGCCAATATAAATTTCATTGCTTTCCCTGAAAAAAGGTAAGGATTTTCTGGGGAAGCTAACCATTTTTTGTTACAAAGAATAATGTCAATTTTTAGGTAAAAGCTGAAAGCTCAAATTAGTCCATACCAGATGCATTAATTCTCAGAGTCACATGTCTCTGATCTGATTCTCTCATGCCATTTGAAAACAACTGCACCGACAAGCAATTGCATAAAACAGAAAATTAGCAATATAAATCTACAGATAGAAGAGACTCACATAGGGTACTGAAAAGTGGTGTTAGTTGATGGGTGGAAGAAAAGCAAGAAGCAACTCACAAAGAAAACAAAAGCTGATTACCTTGTAGAAAAATGGGCTCTTTGCCGCTAGGATAGGAGAACTTATGTGCAAAGTTTTAACTCTAACAACAGTTGAGCACTCCATGTTCCAAGATGAATCATTACTGTGGGCTGCTTCATCTCCTACATGCACGAAAACCCATTTTAAAAAGTTTAAGCATTGGATGCAGCAAAGTAAATGATGGTCCATCATATTGAAATCATGGATTCAGTGCATCTACATCCTAGAATAAAAGTGTGCACTGAACAGTAAATGGTTTACTTCTCTAAAACAACATAAAAATTTCTTTCAAATGAACAATTCTGTACACACATTCTTCTTTGTTTCCTTTTTTGCTAGATTACATAGCAGAGTTTTGAACAAAAGTAACTCCATTCACTTGGAGCTCTCTCTTTTATCAATGCAACACACCCCCTCCTTGCAAATTGTAGGTAAGGAAATGCTATTTTTTCTTCTATTCTCATGATAGTTGAGCACAGTTGAAATTTTATTTAACAAGCAAGAAGATATATATCTAACATTCCATCATTGTGAAATAGCCATAAGAATGATCACTGATTCACTCCTAATAGCATTAAAAAATCATCACAATACATCACCCCAGTTGTCATATATATAGGAGATGCAATTTTTTAATATAAAAGTACCTGATGGTGATTCTTCAATCATAGCAACTGCCTCATCGTCATCATTTTCGGAGCGTAGAACATCATCTGCATCAGCCTGATTTAATACTTGCTCTTCAGGACACACTGCCACGTCCAAACCTAACATCCAGAAAGAAGATAACAAATGTTACAATTTTATCAGTTGCCACACGATGCGAATCGGAGTAAGCAAGATTCAGCCCAAACGATTCTCCACTAAGTCCAAAATTTGCAAGCAAATGCATTTTTATCTTTTGCAGAGGTCACTTAACACAAATGAAACAACAAATTAAAAGGTTTAGAACAGATCATAATTTTAAAGAAAAAAAGATACTGAGGGAGAATACAAACATATAATCACCTACAGTTATGAACAAATAGTAGCAAGCCCTAAAATCAATGGACATAGATGGCAGATACGATCCACAAAATTTGACATTCTCAATTACCATCCGCCACTGTGATCCATGCACATGCTAACAATATTGACAAGGAACCATGGCTAGTTGAAAAATATTAACCCCAGCACTTTATGAAGGAGATCCTAATAAGCAGATTTTGTACATGGCACAGAAATAAATTCTCCAGAATGAACCCGAAGCATTCATTTGTACCACAAAAAGCCTTCCCAAACCCTAAGAATAAGCGTCACTAGAATTGCAAGCTTTTACGCTCCACTTGAAATTCCGGCGGAAACAACTAATTTTAGGCCACAAAAATCCTTCCCAAAACCTAAGAATACACGTCACTAGAATTGGAAGCTTTTACTTTGCACTTGAAATTTCGGCAGAAAAAACTAATCTTGAAGATCTCAGCAAGCATAATAAACTTTGCAATTACGACTGGATGAACACATAAATTCAAATTGATTAGACAAATAAAGAAAATTATACGCCGTTCGTTCATCGAGAGAGAAAATAAACAAAAGAATTAACTGAACAAGAATAAAACACAAAGAATGACTGACCAGTTTCCTTCTTCATATCTTCTCTCCTGCGCTTGCGGTTGCGTGCCCAATCAGCAAGGCTACCACATCCCTCGTCAGACTTGGAGTCGGAAGGCCCTGCCATGATCTCGATCCGGAGAATCCGATCGGAGAAATTGCTATCATTGAACGCAAACCCGAAATTCCCCTCGTTCGGGGAACGACCAAAGTCGGAATCCATCACCGTCCTGGGGTCGAACAGATCCGTATTCGAATCTATCATATTCGATCTCTTTCCCTCTCTGCAGCTCCTGAAACCTGAGATAATTGTGTGAAAACCCTAGTCAGATAAGCCCTCTCTGTGTTCCTTCTCCCCCTCTCTGGCTTGACACCTCCAAAACGTCAAGGTACTACTAATCTGACGAAAAATCAAAATAATTTTCGGCAATCTTGTTGACTAGTTCAGGAGTGTAATATATAGCGAGGGCGTGCGTACTGGACCACTGGTAAACAATGACCTGGTTTTTTAAAGAGTTTTTCCCAAAAATTACCTTTTAAAATATAATTTTTTTAACAAATTATTTTTTAAAATTTTTTTTAAAGTAAAATCATATTTTATAATACAAACACTCAAATTTAATCACCTTAAGTCATTTTTCGGTGGAATTTTATCTTAACTAGACCGATATGCCCTTATAGCAAATAATTAAATTATTTAAAAAAATATAAGGTGGTTTAGTAAAAAGTTCATAATTTAATAGAAGTTTCTTTTTCAAAACTATACATAAATTGTTATAGTTATTTACATAAAATTTTATTTCATTATTAACTAATTAAAAAATAAAGTGTTTAATTATTTTATGAATAGAAAGACGATTATGCAAATATTATATTCTTTCATTAAAATAAGGATGGTTGAAAGTTCCATAAAATATAACAATAGAAAAGAAAGTTTATGCAAATAATTTATATTTTTTCATTAAAATAAAGATGGTCGAAATTTTTTATTAAAATTTTGTTGTTTATGTAGTAAAAATATAATTATAGAAAGTATTATTTTTAAATAGATAAGAATGAAATAAATCTTATGTAAATAAAAATATTTAACTAATCTTTTTTTATATCTTTTAAAATAAACATATATTAAATTATGAACTTTTTACTGAACCACCTTATTATTTTTAGAAATAATTTAATTATTTTGTATAAGGGCATATCGGTCCGGTTAGGATAAAATTTCACCGAAAAATTATTTAAGGTGGTTGAATTTGGGTGTTTGTATTATAAAAGGTGTTTTTACTTTAAAAAAAAAAATTAAAAGGCGGTTTCTTAAAAAATCAAATTTTAAAAGGTCATTTTTAGCCAAAAACCTTTTTTTAAGGTGAATTTGCAAAATAATCCCTTCCAAAATGTAAAATTTGATTTTTTATTTTTTTTTTTAGCTTTAAAAGATGACCGTTTGCAGTAATAAAATTTATCCCTTTATGGTATGAATAAAATTTATTCTTTTGTAGAAGAGTTAAAAGAAAATTCAAATTATTTTTTTAGTAGGGTGGCACGTGCCATGACCAGACGAGTTACCATGTACCTCACACCAAAATAACTTCTTCATTTCCTCCTCCAAAACATGAAAAATACAAAAATTTTATAAAGGTAAGAAATCGGTATGCCAAAGAGTTGAGGACATCTAGTCTAGTACAATAAATGACAAGCGAACAACTAAATAAAAATAAATAAGAGTTTAGGCTCAAGGTGAATAAAATACTAGAACAAAGTGACGAGCAAACAGTCAACCCATCCTAGGCATAGCAAAGAATTTGGCCATAACAAAGAAGTATATCATTCTCTCAAAGATTGATTAAGGTGCATGAAATAGCATCAATCTGGCTTACGCATCGTAGGATTGATAAATTTGATAAATAGTCACAACCTTAATATTGAAGGAGTAGAAAGAAGATATTATCTCATAATCTTTCTATTTTCATTTGATGAGAGTATGACATTGGAAGATAGAATTCTAAAGAGAACGAGGAACCCTTCTCTCTAGAAAACTTGTAGAGCATTTTCATTTAAAACATAAAAATACATGGAACTACTTTAAGGAATTTTAGGTATGCTGAAGTTTTGGTATATGTCATTTAGGTGTCATGAAAACTTTCAATGTCATAAGATTCCAAAAAATGTTTGTGACATGATAATTGAGTGTTGCCTCGTTTTAGCGACAAATTCCATTGACATGAATATTTTCCATTGGAATTGCATTATGTGAGATCAGACACTATAAAAAAATTGAGAACGTGGCTCGATCTTTAAAAAATTAAAGGCCCAAATTATTTGTTCATTAAAAAAATTTGATATGGTTAAATTGACTGTTGATTTATACACACGGAAAATTTTGTAAGCGCACACAGAATTGCGCGCAATAAGGATGAGCACAAAACACTGTTTTGCGTAAGTGTAAAATCGGGATTTTTACGAAGTCGAGGAGTTCCGGGGGCGAGGCAAGCGCGTGCAACACTGTGTTGCGCGTGCAACACTGTTTCGTGCAGGCTTGCAACAGCGTTTCACGCAATTCAACTACACTTTTTGAAAAAGTGTCGGTGGACTGGCGCGAGCCCTCATTGCACGGATCTCAAAAGGTAAAAAAAAGGGTTAAATTTTCTCCTATAAATACCTATTTCGATTCTCATATTTGGAAGACCTTCATTCCACATCATTGCTTAAAAATGTCGTCAGGAGAAGAAGATACGTCATCGAGCTATTACCATCCCGAGGAGGAAGATTCGTCGTCGTCAATCGATAGTTTCATAGGCGAGGATGAGGAAGGTGTACCGGGAGAAGAGTACGGAACCGATTCTGATGCATCAAGCGAGCCAGAAAAGGTATTTTTCAAAGTATAGTTAAAAATATGAATGTAGTATATTGAAATTATAGTATTAGGATAGTGTAATTTATAATATTCTGTTTATACATTTTGAAATCATAGGTTGTCGGAATAGATTTTTCTATTGCTTTCCACTACGATGGCTTGTGGAGTGATTGAAGAGAAATACTTGATTGGGCTAGACAAACTGCAGTTTCAACGAATTTTGTACTAGTAATAAGAACCTCAAATCCAAACAGGGTCATACTCACTTGTGACCTAGCCAGTAGATATAGATGTGGTAAGAGGGTATTGCCCGGACTGGAAAATAGGAGCATTTATAAACCACTTACCGATACTCCGACTAGGAAGTGTGGATGTCCGTTTGAATTGAATGGGTGCGAATAAAGGAAAAAAATGGATGGGTCTTAATCGTAAAATGCGGACAACACAATGGAAATAATTAAAGTGATTGGTCTTAACGATAAAATACGGACAAAATTATTTCCATTTTAAGGTTCTTAACCTATGTTTCAAGGACAGAGGTCAAAGTACATATTTAGTAATTAAAGTGATGCTTAACATGTTAAAGTGCATATGTCGATCATCTGAATAAAAAAATCATAATATTTATTATTTTGTCACTTTGTGTGAATTTTTTATTTTTTTTGCATTTCTCAATGTTAATTACAGTTGTTCATTTTCTCATTCCAATAGTCATACTCTAAGCCGTTTTATAATTCAAACTCTCTTATAGATATGCTTGATTTTACAAAAAAAAATCTATTTTACCTTCCTTAGATACTTGATGAATAGGAGAATATCATTTTGGATAGGGATGGACATCGGTCCAAAATTAGACCGGGACCGAGTTTTCTAAATCTTTGGACAGAGGACAGGATCGGAATTCCCCGGTCCGGTCTCGGTCCCGGTCCGATCCACTTTCGGACCAGGATATTATTTTTTTAATTAATATTTTTAAAGAAAGTCTTATGTTTTTATTGAGAAAATTTATATATTATTAATGAAAAATATAATGTTATGAAGTATACATAAAAGTAAAACTTAAATAATAAAAAATAAAATTTATAACATAAGAAATATTATTTATTTTTATAACTTTTATTTTTATTTTTATTCTTAAAAAAATCGGTCCGGACCGGACCGGAATTTACCCAACCCTAAGTACATGGAAAGAAAAATGCCTATGGCCGGGATGTAAATGACAATGAAGTATGGAATCTCATTCAAGAAATATGAAGTACTATGGTTTGAAGATTTCATTTAGGTCTTATGAAGTTTTAGTTTATCTTAATTAAGTGACAATATTTATTAGTAAAGCTTTAGGGTTGATAAAACCCAAACATCACGAGTTTTATAATTAATAAAAACGACAATTTGAAGGTATAGGGGAGAACGAAATTCGTAGCAAGAAATAAGGCAGAATATATCAACAGATCCTTGTACTTACACTTTTTTTCCTATTGGACCCCTGTACTAAAAAATTTTCAAATAGACCCCTGTACTGCCCCCAATTTTGTCTATTAAACACTTTCAATCTTATTCTCCTTCCAGTGTACATCACGCGCCTTATGTGTCATGTTATTTTGCCAAATAAGCCAAAATGGTCAAATACGTACATGTTATTTTGCCTATTGAACACTTTCAAGTCTTCACGCGCCTTATGTAACATGTACATATTTTGCCAAAATAACATGTACGTATTTGACCATTTTGGCTTATTTGGTAAAGGGA
The DNA here is from genome assembly GCA_964016875.1 of Fallopia convolvulus. Classification (NCBI taxonomy): domain Eukaryota; kingdom Viridiplantae; phylum Streptophyta; class Magnoliopsida; order Caryophyllales; family Polygonaceae; genus Fallopia; species Fallopia convolvulus. The sequence goes on from OZ024729.1 coordinate 44,013,982, forward strand.
CTCATACAAGCATCGAAACTGAGACTTGATTTACACCGACCAGCTCGACCTAGTAATAGAAAGAATGGTGAGACTTGATTTTTCACTTAAATAAAGGGACTCATACAAGCATCGAAACTGAGACATCCCAATATCTTTCATGCCTCTTAACACTAATATCCCATGTAGGGTAAGTAAATTCTATTTTATTCTCCAACTTTACATGCCTTGTGTTTTATTTTAACTATTAGAATTCATCATGTCACTCATAACTGCGATTCAATTTTTTTAATTATAAATAGGATATCTATGAAAAATATAATAATTAGATTGTTTTCGATTGAAATTATCAACATAATACATAAATAATATAAAGTTTATATTCACATATTTTTGTAAACCGATTATAAGTATGAATTCACATATTTTATGAATTCATATTACAAAAATGATTTACTTATTAATAAAATAAAACAACATTTATATGATATGATGTGGGGCTCAATATAGTTCTAGACTTTTAGTGGATTAAAGATAGTTTATTTGTGTAACAAAATAAAATATAATAAAAAAATTATTTTAATGTGAAAAATAAAAGATAATTTGTTCATGAAAATACTAAAATATAATATAAGAGTTGTTTAGTTAAACTGTAATAAATAATATTTGATTGAGTTTAATATATAAAAGATAATTTATTTATGAAAACTAAAATAAAATAAATAAGAATTGATTTAATATGAGGGGGAGCATGGGCCATAATCTTTGTGGTTGCTTGAAAAAGTTTAATTTTTATATATAACAACTATTCTCTACCTACAGCTGCATCTTTTCCTACTAGCAATTGGGACGCGCACCATTAGCGTTCATTATCACTCGGGGCCTTCCGAGGAATGGTTGTACAGAGCGATTACAAAGTCCTTTCAATATGTGCAACTAAATGATTTCTATTTGAGGCCTTCATAGGGACGTGCTCGGTTCCTCTCTTGTTTGAGTAATGACTTCTTCTCTAGTAGTTCCAGAATGCTCTCAGATTTCTTCCTAACTACAAGGCCCCAATTGAATCTGCACAATAAGCATGTGTTTTTTTAATAATCATCTTATCAATGGAAATAAAATTAGGGATTGTGTTCTATCACTTAATATATTCCTATGTAGTTGTTGGAGAATCTTATCAGATTTATTAATAAAATTTATCTTACAAGGCAAAGAGTAAGGGATCATAAAAATAATGAAAACAAGTGTTAGAATTGAAGTACCCTTTTTCATCTACAAGATGAAAAAACTGCATAGCCATGTGTCATCAAATGCTCAAGCAATATCAATGCATTATAAGAGGGTCTCTAGTTATTCATATCAAAACTTGCCAATCTGAATCCATAATAAAATTACAAAAATGAAAAATCCACAATCTCTTCCCCTAAAAAGAGGGCAAACAATTTAAAGAATAAGCAAATAAAGAAGCAAGACCTTTGATGATGGATCTCCACAATCCGCCAGTAATCATCAACTATAAAAGCAGCGCTTGATATTTAATTCATGGTTTTGGCATCAGGCGTCCATGGATTCCCATTTGTAGCCTCTTCTGTCATACTTTAGATAAAAAAAAATTAATATTTTAAAAACAATGTAACTCAGTCACTAAACCAATAAATCAGTTGCTTCAACAGATGATTCAAATTCAAGAAGAACTCACAGTTGAGCAGGGGTGACATCAGCGAGAGCCAATCTAGCATTCTTGATCTTCTCCTTGATATAAAAAAGGTTTGTTTCTTAAGCCCATGGAAAAAAGGATGATTGCTTTGGCTGATCATGTTGTTGTTGCTGTGGCTCGAACTGCTATTGAATCCCAATATTGACATCTTCTAAATCATACAAGAGAGGAATAGATGGTAGTTTATGAATTCAAAAAGATGATTTGAAGAAAAAAACAGAGGGATTGACATAAGTAGATAGCTCAAGCTCAACTAATCCAAGTCCTATTTGAACACCTACTCTACACATCTACAGTGGCGTTTGCAAATCTGATGATCTATGGCTGAATTTTTAATAAAAATTGTGGTTCAGAAAAAAAAACGTTTGTAAAAAAATTGTTCATTTAGAATACTCATCACTCTTCAGGGCAAGATTGAAGGTCACACCTTACATAAGTCATAAATTAAAAGTGCATACCTGAATATCTTCCAAGAGTTTTTTTTTCCCAAAGATAGGGCTTTTGTAATGAAGAAGAAAGACTTCTTGAGCTCAATCCCATATCCTCATCAACTTCTGCAATAAATGATGATGCCACTGACTGCCTAGAGGATGAGGGTAGAGAAGGAGCAATAGCACCCAACATTTTGGATAAAATTGTCATCAATTTTGAAGAGGGGTCAATTAAGCATATATAGTCCAGCTAAACCAATCAGAAACCAATTAATGCACCCTAGTAGGAACCATATACGAGCGTTTTTCTTATTTATTTCTATATAGATATTCAAGAACAAAACTTGAATTAGACATCTTAATTGCTAAAAACTAAGTATTTCATAAATTCCATCCTTTTCATTAAAAAAAATAAATCTTCTTAGATAAACACATTCTAACCAATTCACTATCTCTAAATCTCTAACCTTGGTAACAGAACTTTTCTGGTTTCAAGGCAACTTCCCAACCTCCAACATCTGGACAAGCTCACCACCTGATGCTTTCATGTTGAGGCTCTCTCAAACTGAACCTGAATCTCCCTCACAACATCAGACACATATGACATACCTGAAAGAATACAAACGCGGTTTATACAGGATATCTTCAAAAGCAGCTCAAATGTACTTTAAGGGAAAATGAAATGATACCTTTTGGTCTTGTTTAGTAAACAATTCACTCTAGAACAGGATGACTCAAAATCTGAAACAACGCCGAAAGAATATAGATAGTTGTACAAAGCACATATAACAGTTAACCAGAAATCTGGAATGGCTTTGAGTAGAACATCAGGCAGAGACTCCATCGATTAGTGGAGTAAAACGCAAAGGTCGAGTGATTGGGCGAAGTCAAAGCATTTATTGAGGCATTTAGTCAAACACCTCATGTGCAAAGGTTTACAAACCAAAAGAAAAGCAGAAATCTATCAAAATTGGTGCAAACTCACACTGAAATCCACAATTATGGTCAACCTCCTTCGATCATTTGCTGAAATCCATGGGGCGTAAAAGAAAATCATAAGAAGTCACACCTGGAACAGTTACATCGTAATGCCACAGTATTAATGTAAGATTCAAGCAAAAAAATACACAACTGACATCAAAAGTCAAATTAGTTATATATAGCAAAATTAAATAGTTGTAGCCATATGTAGGTCTCTTATTAGCACGCTTTGTATTCAAAACGAACACATTGTATGCACTGTCAAGTTGCAAATATATAAATAAATAAAGATCATCCATAGCATCCAGATCCACTTGCCAAGTCACATATCCGCCATTGCTGCAGAGAAACTATAAAATTAATGAGCCAATTTTCAAATAAAAAGAACATTAAGTGAGCACAATTTTCACCCTTTTGTGCTTGATAGTTTACATGCTAAGTGAACTCCAGCACAATAAATAACTATGTACTTCAGAGAATAAATTTACCTACAAAGCTAAAAGGCCAGTACTAAAATTATATTAGTAATTAAACAAGAGCATTCTCATTTCGACATAAACATCAACTTCAAAGTAAAAAGGTTAGCATATCTTCAACTTTACACTTCTCCACCAACAACAACCCCAAACTATCAATTATTTTTAGAATAGTTGCAAATTGAAAATGGATTATTAGTTGGCAAGAAAAAAATTTCAAATACAGGATCCACATGAGAAAATCAACAGATTATAGTCACATGACTCACAACATATTTCCATATAACTAACTGAATAAGCATGTTTTCAAGGAAAACTTCCTCCCGCAGTTTAATTTGCAAAATATTCATACAACAGTTTCATAGAGAATACATATCACGCAAGCACATTATTTTGCAAATTAGAAAGCTACTATAGAATCTAATAATCATGCACATAAATACAAGAATATTGATATTTCGAAATGAAATTTTAAGGTTCAAATCCCAAAATTCTCAAGTTGATTTATTCAGATTAATCAGGCTAGGAAAACAGAAAAAAAATGTATGAGCATGAACATAATCTTGATATTTGAACATTTCAATCAGGCAAAAAGAAAGCAACATCAGAATCTATAAATCATGATTCATGAATATAAATCTAATATTCGAACATGGATTGTAGAGTTGAAAATGCAAATTCCTATAGCATGAAGATATCAAAAACAGAATCTGGAAATAAGAAATGCTAACCACAGTAGGGACAGTAGGGTTGAAGTCACTCTATATCTTTTGCAACTACTTCAATCAACTTGAAGCTTCTCTTCGTTGGTGCCTCAAAGTTTTCAACCAATACATAACACAATTATCATCAGAAGATTTCTCTTGAGTATTGCATATTCCTGAATTTCAAGATGTAGAAAGCTGGGAATTTTTCTAATTGTAGTGAAACAACAATGGGAAAAATCACGCAAACCCTATAAACCCATATTAAAGGAATCATTATAATAAATAAAAACAAAATCAGGAGGGAGATTAAAAGGGTAAAACCGGCTCCAAATTAATTTCTCCCCAGCCACCAAAAACAAACGAAACTAGAATCGAGCAGTACCGACTCCGACAATGGGGCCTCAAGCAGGTCCTTCATCTCTCGCCCCTTCGAACTCACCACCTACAAGCCGCCGGACTTGAAACGCTCACCGATGGAGGGCAGCTTCTATTTATCCATCACTTGATATGGCATTCAGTGGGAAATTGGGATTCGTATAGGGTTTTCGCTTTATTGGAGAATCGGGGGATTGAGTTTGCTGGATAACAAGCAGAAGGAAGAGAGAAGTTGGAGTGATAGAGAAGATGATGAAGAGCAAGCAGAAGACGGAGGACGAGAGGCGGCAACAGAATGATGAACGATGGAGATGAATTGAAGGAGGGGAGAATGAGGTGAATGGCAGGACGAGCAACAGCCGTACTATAAAGAGAAGGGATTTTATAAAAATCAACGGATAGATTTTAAAGTTACGTTTGCATTTATAGTAGTGTAGATGTAGATTTGCCACAACTTTTGAAAACTCGTGGCCGAATTTTAGGTGAAAACATTTGCCACGAGTTTTGAATTAGGTGTGCAAAACTTTCCTACTAGGTGGACAATTTTTTTTCTACTAGCGTGGAAAAATTTTCTACTAGGTCTAAAATATTTTTACTAGGTGTGCAAATTTCTCTGAGTTGGGTGTAGATATTATGCATATTAAATATTATATTACTTGTGAAAATATTTTACAAAAAGGGGTATAACTTTTTCATGTTGCAGGTGTGTAAATGTTCTATTTTATAAAATACTCCGTATATGTTATATTGCTTGTGCAAATGATTTGTACGGTGTACAAAATTTTCCTATTGGTGTGCATAATTTTTCTATTTTGTGTTCATATGCTCTATATAGTGAGTGCAATATAAAAGGTTTAATACTAGGTGTGCAAATATCAATATTTTGTATTGAGCATGCAATTTTTTTTCTACCAATGTGCAAAATTTTCCTAGTGGGTGTACCAATGTTCTACTTAGTTTAAATGAAACAAACTCTTATCCTGAAACGTGAAACGAATGTACATTTTCTAGTTTCTAGTGCACTTTTTATACAAAAGTGCATTGTAAAATACAAAAAGTGCAATCCAAAAAAGTGCACTACAAAAAGTACGAAAAGTGCATTGCAAAGTACGAAAAGTGCAAATCTGAAAAAGTGCATTACGAACTAGGAAAAGTGCATTACGAACTAGGAAAAGTGCATTCGTTTCAGAATAAGAGTTCGTTTCAAGATAAGAGTTTGTTTCATTTGAACCAAACTCTCTATACCACACGTGCTAAAATATGTGTTTTTTCAAATAAAACTTAACCCGCGGGGTACTTGCACACTCGTTTTTTTAAAAAGCGTACAAAATTTATGCCCAACAACCCTTCGCGCAAAATAACGTTGCGCGGAAGGTCAAAAGTGGAAAATGGAAACCGGATTGAGACATGTCGGGAAAGGGTTAGCGCGAAATGGGCATGCGCGCGAACTAGGCTTGCGTGGCCCAAAATACGCTCGAAACGGGCCCTTGCGCACGTTTGTGTTGCGCAGATCTTAGGGTTAAAACCCTCGCGCGAGGCGCCGCCACCACCATTTTCGTCTTCCTCCTTCCTCGGCGAAACCTAAATTCGAGCCAAAAAAATGACCCAGCCCCCGCAAATGCCCGATTCCTAGCCACCGTCGGCTTCCCACAAGCCACCTCCGACGAATTCGAGCGCACCACCGTCGTCTCCCCAAGCAATAGGCCCGAATGGTTCGAGCGCACCATGTTGTGATGGTTTCCCACACTCGCAAGAATACGAGATCTATTATTGTGTTTTAGCTAATTCTAAAAACCAATTCCTAAGCCAAAATATATTTATTATTGTGTAATTCTAACTATGATAGCAAGAAAAACAAGTAAATTATGATAATGAAAAGTATATGCGAAAGCAAAGTTCTAAGGCAAGGAATCCCCACAACTTTGATCCACGGAGTTCAAATCTCACTTCTACCTAAACTGAGTTGGATATTTTGTTATAAAGGTTATAGTATAATGTCATAAATTAACTTTTCTCAAAGTTTAACTTAATGTACTTCTATCAAATTAAGAACCCACTCTCGTGACGAAACAAAACCGATAGAAACCCTTTAAGCACTTAGAAATCTAGATGGTAAACCAAACTTGCCCCACTCTCGTGATGCATCAAAATTGACTCAAACATCTAGAAGTTCTATGACAATTAACTACATGAGAAACTAATTTCAAGTTCAATTCTAGTTTTTCCAAATAGATAGAACCACCTCTCGATGTGTTCTCAGTATTTTGTTTACTTACTTAGACTACCCCCTCATGATGCACAACCTAAACAAGACTATAACAAGTTAAACCTATTAGATTAAGCCCATAGAATCAAATCATATTAGTTTTCCAACTCAATTCAAGCAAAAGATATTGAATCTAATCCGTTTCACATCGTTGGGATCAACCTAACCCTAAAACTATAGAGTTTAGCCTAGCAAATTGAAATTCATGATCAAAATAATAAATATAAACATAGAATAAGAATAAGAACAATAATTGATAGAGAAACTTACTAATAATTCAATTGAAAGAGCAAAGTAGATCCAAGAGTACAAAGCAAAACTCCAAAGCGAAAGAGCGTAGAACTAAAACCCTAGAAATTGTCTCTTCTCTCTCTTGTAATTAGAAATAATAATAATGCATAATAATATTCTAACTTAAGCCCCAAGTAGTCTTAGAAAAGTTCTAAAACTTATGCCAAAAGATATCCCAAAAATAAAACCAACTCGGGCCCAAAAAGAAACAAGAAAAGCCCAAAATTCTCGCGCATGCAGTGCTGATCACAACCCGTGACGGGGGTCACAACCCGTGACAGGCCATCTGAGAGCTCTTTCTTGCTTTGTCTCTTCTTGTTTTGGCTCGTGATGGCCTCCACGACCCGTGATGATGCTTCTAACCCCTTCCTTCACTCCTTAGCTTGCATTTTGACTTGTAATAGCTCCTCCACAACTCTTGAAAGCTCTTGGAATCCTCAAATCTTTATTTCTTAGTGTTAATTGTGGTCTTAAAGCTTCACTACGATCTTGTCCTCATGTCATCTTCTCCTCTTGACTCCAAAACACCATCAAATGACCTATAAAAGCAAAATAAACTTGTGTAGACCTCTATACTACGAATAATACAAAAATCAACACAAAAAGACCAAAACCTAAGCTAGAAAAGGAGAAATCTAATCCTAAATGCTCATGCAAACTATGTAAAACTAGATGGCATCACACCACCACCACGCACAGCACCCGCCCCCACCGATGTTGGTCGGGGAGGGGTTCCGATCACCCTTGAACCGGTTGCCCAGCCCGATCTTGAACCGGCCGCCCAGCCCGCTGGTCAATGAGCAGCTCCCCCCGAGGGTGGTCCGGCGAGCTTCGGGAGAAAGAGGAAGTGGCGAGATCTGGCAAGGCGACAATATCGGATGCAAGATGGTCGCGTGACGAATGTCTTTGCTCCGACGACTTCCGTGGCTGCTCCTCCGGTTCGCAGCCCGATCTGCACCCGAGCAACATTTACGGCTGCAGTACGTTCTTTACAAACTAATTTAACCGTATTAAATTTGTTTAATATTCAATTTCGTAATGAATATGAAATTTAGTTATTTGATTTCGTTTAATTGTTTAAGTTAGATATTCAATTTCATGTTAGTTATTCAATTTCGTAATTTGTTTAATATTCAATATCTTGTTATATTTAGATTTTTAGTTGTGTTATTCAATTTAGTTCTAGTTATTTAGTCATATTTAGATTATGAGTTATTATTTATGTTTGGAATTATGAGTTGAAATGAAATTAAAAGAATATATTAACATATAAACATAATTAAAATTGAAATAAAATTAGTAATGATATATCGTAATTTTAAGTCCAATTTTGGAAATCGACTACACCGACGAATTCGTTAATTGAATTCATAGTCGAAGGTTGAATTCGTAATTTGAATCCAATAAAAATAAAAATTAGAAAAGAATAATTTTAAATTAAAATGAAAATAAACTAAGTTAGAGTTTAAGTATGTATTATTAGTTAGAGTTATATTTAGTCGAATATTACTATACAAACATAATGAAAATTGAAATAAAATTAGTAATGATATATTGAGTTTTGGGTCGGATTTTGAATTCCGACCTAAACGACGAATTCATTAATTGAAATTATATTCGTAGGTCCTAATTTTAAGGAAATAAAAGAAAAAATAAATAAAATAATTAATATAAAACTTACTAATTTAATTTGAACTTGTCGCTTTAAGGACTAACACACTAGCTTGAGCGTCGTCCTCCTCGAGAAGAGGAAGAAAAAGACGGTGCCCAAGCTTACGACCGTCGAGATTGCACGTGTTGTACTTTTCGGAGTGCCGCCTACTGAGCATCAACCGATAGACCGTGATCCTGAGTTGACGGTTGCCCCGGACAAGGATATAGACCCCTCCGCCAAGATAGAGGTGGATTTTACGGACGAGCTTCTGCAGGATGACTTACCAGACGACATCACAGGGAAAGATCAGTTGTTCACAGAGTAGGACATACACTTTGATGCTCCTGTGGGTACAACGGAGGATTTGTCGGTTGAAGATTACCATATATCCGAGGCCACCATCTCCATTTTACCTCCCCCCACGACCCATGTCCCGCCACCAGTCTTTTCCAGTCCTCGACATAATTCTTTGAGCAATCCTACTACATCCGTGGCGGGACCCTCAGCTCCTCCACTTACATCCACTTTTCCGTCTCCCCCTCTTCCCATTCCAGCTACACCCACCCCTCCTCACGTTCCAGCTAGATCTGCCCCTCCCACCGCTCCAGCAGGACCCACCCCTCCCCCCGCTCCAGCGGGACCCCCCTCCCCTTGCTCCAGCGGGACCCCGCCTCCACATGCAGCAGCGAGACCACCCCCCTCCCCTTGCACCAGCAGGGGCCGCTCCTGAGGAATCTCCCACAGCTGAGGGCGCGCCGGGAGGTCCTATAGACGGCAGCCTCCTGACGACATATTCCACACACGTGGCTGACAAGATTTGGAGCGACCGTACCGTACGTAAACTTTTCCAAACTACGAATATTTAGTTTTTTTTCCAAATCAATGTTTAGATTTTCTAACTAACGTTTATTTCTTCTTTTAGTATCTTAAGGTCATTAGAGTGTGGTTTAGGAACTTGGCACCTATAGACGGGTTTCGATAGTATATGCATGGAAGACCTGATTCCTGGTGGGGCATCGCCCAGTGGAGCGGTCTCACCGGGATGATCAGCCTGGTTTATGGCTCGACGGACCACATTCTCATTTCTGCTATCAACACATTGAATGACATATCGTTATCATAAAAGGTGATATTTGCACGCAACAAGGGCTTTTGGATAAATCAACAACCTTTATTTTTCTAAAAAAAAATTACCCTTTCTATTTAGGTCACTCAAACACATACTTACCCGTCTTGCTCCATATATGTATGTAACATTATAAATTACTATAGTTGAAGAAGAGACGATACTCTTCTTCCCCTCTATGGGGTTTTTATTAAAAATAAGATAAATTGAGCTTAGTAGTCATCAAACAGGGGAAAGCTCGACCCCTAACATCGAAACATGAGAAAAAAGTTCATAAATCCCCTAAAATGGGGCACACAATACATGAAACATGGAAACATGAAATCTGAATAAAGTACATATATCCCCTAAAAAGACTATCCTAAGCAAATGTCTCCGGATCCCGGCCGATGGTCCTTCGACACGTCTTCCAATGTTCAATCCTCGGGGTAAGAGCGTGGAGCCAGTACTATGCGTTGGGGTGGTGAAATTGATGTCATGATCTAGGCGGTGGGGGATAGGCATGTTGCCCGCAAGACATACTTGAAAAGAAATGCTTTGTCATATATAATAGAAAATGATCTACAAAAACAAACAAATTCATAAAAAGTGATTACAAATTTATCACCGGTATAAAGTGGTCATGTCGACCAACGTGGGCAATAGCAACGACTGGTGGCGGTATCCCATGTCCTTGAGTGTTCCCTAAATCCGCAAGGATAAGCACGTGTGGGAGTCTCGATCCCTCGATAAGAACACAATTGATAAAAAGTAGAAAACACAAGGCCGTGTACTGGCATTTCTAGCCAGTATCCGTTCGAGCAAGGAGACTCCGCATGGCCGATCTGCTCCAAGAACTCATCAAATGATGTAAGGCCCCAAGGAAATAAGAATTCATAAATATCTTTGTTCCGCACCGATTCTGCCTGAAGCTCCCATCGAATACTATAATACTCAGTCTTTGGCCTCCCCGTACGCAAGCAAGGAACCGAAAGCCACAATGTCCGTCTCCCATCACGTCTCTAGCATCATCAATGAACGGAAATACAAAACTATCCACATTCTCGATGCCAAAGTTAACCCCTCTCCATTTGACGCTCATCGGTGGGACACAATAGCTTCCATCAGCCGGGGTAACGGTGCTAGGAGACGCGGCCGCATTCGGAGGTGTATCAACTCCATTCCCTTTCTTATTCCTATATCCTCTAGGTCGCCCGCGTAGGCGGGATGGCGCCGATGTATTTACTTTGCCCCGACTGTCTTTGTCTCTCCGTCTTTCTTGCTCCTTCTCGTACTCTTCCATCACGTGCTCAAGGTGTGTTTTCTCCCGGGTGGTCGAATACTTGTTGGCCTCATTTGGTGTCTTATAAGGTATCGGCTCAATAAGGTTTGTGTCTTCAGGATGCTTGGAATCCTTGAATGCTTCTGTGATTTGAAAAAATGTTCTCTAGGCATCTCACCGCTGCTTCATAGAGCCACCATTTCATTCCACATTGCATCCCGCGTGGTCAAGTGACCAAAGGCAAGGGCAATATGATTGTCATCGATGAGGCCATCCCATTCGATTTGTTGCCAAAAAGAATGTATCTCCTCCAACTCAATGGGTACTTTGGTTATGACAGCTTGTGCAACTTGATGCTTGCATGGAAGACCGTGACATTCCCTCCAAAAGTAGTCGTGGCACTCCATCTCGAGTGTACCCTGCGTCAACTCAACAACCAAGTCATAAAACATGTCTAACAACTTACCTAGGCATTGCCTTGAAACGTGTTCGCATATAGGACGAAACAACGCTATGAACATTTTTGCCAGTAGTTTGTATTTTGTTGGTTTTTGTATTTTGGTTCTCTCAATTACTGTCCTCAAACTGTTGGTTTGAGATTCCATGTAGATGTGAATCCTTAGTATCACGGTGTTGAAGCCTCCTCGAGATGAATCCAATATCTTTTTCAGCACAGCGTGCATACCTTCGACCCTAAAAAACACATGTCAAAGTTTAAATATTGAACGAATACACTTTCTAATATTCAAACTGAATTGAAATGCTAAAAATGAAAGTACCTATTGGTGGTTCTCGTTTGAAAGTGGAGGGTATGATCGGTCCAAGCACGAACTATGTTCTTCTTATATGGATTAAGCCACACCTTCTCCACGTATGCAATAAGCGTCGATCTCCATCTTCTCTTCAATTGTACATACCTTTCTTCAAATTTTGCCTCTATGGTGGACGAAAATAGCACCCAACATGCGTTTGCAAACCCGCGTGACAATTCATGTGGATTTTCAGATTTGGCAAACACCTTTAGGCCTTACGCTAGGATTTTGTGTCTGATGTGCACCCAACACAACAAATGTTGTACTCCGCCCCCAAAAACTTGACTTATCACCTTGATTAGAGCCTGCTCGCGATCTGTCATGATTGCATTGACCTGGACTCCAAGCTCGTCGTACACGCCTTTCAATTGACTTAACACCCACCTATAACTACCGACATCTTCGTTTGACATAAATGCAAACCCGGTGCTGAATGTATTTCCGGTGCAAGTGATAGCTTGCATTTAGGTATAGATTAGGATGCATATTTATGCTTATTTTGCTTACTTTTAGTTTACTTTAGTCTAGTTCTTAGGTTTTTAGGTTTTCTAGGAAATTCGGGTCTTGCGCTTGTTTTGTTCGGTTTTACAGATATTTAGGTAAACAAGCATGGAAGGGATGGATCTTAGATGATTATGGTGGGGTATGATGAAGCTTAGAGTGATACAAGTGAAGATTGGAAGAGCTAAGGCCCAAGAGGTTGTGTGAAAAGAACGCTTAAATCCGGGCTATGCATTGGAGTTCTTTTTTTGACACCTCTATCTTGCAATGTTTGGTTTGGGAGCTATAGTGGTCTTATGGAGTTGAATTGGTTATCATTGGAAAGCTAATTTAAAGAGCTACAATTCATATTTTTACTCTGACCCCAAATTCCAACTCTAAGGGGGTCAAAATAGCCTCTGAAGTGTCACCTGAATGCTGAGGCCGGAGCGCGAGCAGAATAGGCCGGAGCTCGACCGCGCTCTGAGGGGGTTTGACCGCGCCCAGCGATGCGTAGATCTGACGCTGACTTCGACTTCGGTTTATCTTTAAGTCGACTTATTATTATTTTAGAATGTTTTGAGGATATGATAAAAAATACTTTTTTAGGGTTTTTATTAGGAGGTTAAGCTTTATCATTACGTTATTGAATTTGAGAGAAAATTAGGGAGACTAAACCCTAGAGAAGAATTTGAAGAGAAACCTAACTCTTGTAAGTTTGATTTCTTGTTTAATGTCGTTTTCTAGCTAATTTCCCATGTCCAACTAGTTAGTTGAAGTGTTGAAGTTGTATGCATGATTGATCGTGAGATTTGAATTATTTCAATTTGCCTTGACTAGATTGAATTACTCCATGCTTAATTGATTAAATTCACTTAGGGTTTTAATAGCTTGATCACCTATTTTGATTTCTAGGTTGAATTACAATTAGAATAACTAAATATACGGTGGAATTTGGTTGTTCATGGATGAATCCTTTGACTAAACTTATATACGTTGGAATAAGGTTAATCAAATGAGGAGAATTTAATCACAAAACTTCATGAATAGACGGTGGAATTTATGAACGATGTTTCTATTGAATGCTTTGAACTAATTTGCATGATCAACTTGACATAGAAGGTTTTCTAGGTTAATTGGTTAAAAGGTTATTAAAGACGGTGCATAATGATAACCACTTTGACCTTGAATTCCATGAATTCACAATAGATTAGTCAAAGGAATTGAAATAAGAATAATCAAGGATCAAAACTCATGTGTGCAATGGATACGAAACTAGTTGGATGCTTTCTTTCCACTTGAAAACTCAATTATTTTACTGGCTTTTTTTGTTTACTTAGATTAACAGTTAAAATCTTGAAATCCCCTTTAATTACTTTAGTGATATTAATTAAACACAAGAAATCTGAGTTTATGTGGGTACGACCCTTGCTTTCACTATACTTAGGTTTGAAAGTTAGGATTTTTCTTTGACAACGCTTTTACCACGACATAAAAGTGCTTGTCAACAAGTGAAGCCAACCATCTCCAATAAAGGCATGGCGTACCTAGCAAAACAAGTTGTTTTAAACATTTATACTGGAAAAATACTAATCAAGTTGATCACATATTAAAATAACATACCTATTGGTCTTGTATGTGGAGTCCATAATGACGACATAGGGAAACATCTTCAGCATGCGCAGACTCGTAGGGTGCACAAAAAACAAGGCATTCCTAACATCATAACCCCTTACCCGTCTTGGATGGGCAATGTATCTCCGCAATCCTCAAGCATTAACTTCTCCCTCATATTGTAGATTTGTCTAGTTGAGGTCACATTTCTCGGGTACCTTGCCCTCAACTCTTGAAGTACCATCTTCGGGGTGGCTAGATATAGGAATTTCTGTTTCACAAACTCCTTTTGCTCAGCTGTCAATCGGCTCGCATATGGATGAGCTAACAAACTAGTGGGGAGACGATGATTGTGTTGTCTGCATTTTACAGTTAAGACTCATCCATTTTTTCCTTTATTCAATGGTTATTTTGCCAAATATTGATTTTTAAAAAAAGGGTGGTGTGGTCCAATGTAAAAGCGACATGTGTAAAAAAAATCTTAACAATCTTTCTATTTATCATATCCAAAAATAGATTTTTTTAAAATTAATGGTTATTTTGCCAAAGATTGGTTTTAGAAAAAGGGGTGGTGTGGTCCAATCTAAAAGCAACATGTGTCGTCGTTTAATAATTTTTTTAACCTCCGCTTTAGTATATAGTTATGATATAATGTTAAAATTTAATTTAGAATTTGGCAGTGAATGGCATAAATGAATAGAGTTCAAGTACATATAGACAATTACATATAGTGCTTTTGATGAATCAACCCATAATTTTGATGAGAGTTAGATAAGGAAAAAGAGAGTTTAGATTAAAAATGAGGAATGGTATGAAATGTCAAATTTATAAATAAACTAACCTAGTGGATTCCAAAGGCTAGTTTTTCTATGGCGGTTGAGGTTGGTTATTACCAAATGCAAGTTGTCAAGAAAGAGGAAACAAGATAAGAGAAGATCTTGTTGGAGATAGATTTGTGGAAAGTGAGATATATGGAAAATAAGATCTTTCGAGGGAACAAATTCATACAATTTTCATTTGATAGATTATGATAAATATGTTAAGGATAAGAATATATCTTAGGAAATGTAATTTGTAAACAAAGAAATCGATATTATATCTTTAACAGTCTTGTTTCGACTGCTAAAAAAAAGTCTTGTTTCGGTGGAAGACAAAATTTCTTCGATCATCATCATTTAGGTACAAAGGTTGCAAAATGGTTCATACAAAAAATGACAATGAAAGACATATCTTAAAGCATTCTTATCTACCTAATATTTTAATGATTTTTTCATAAACCTTTCATGCTTTCACCATTGCAAAAAAAAAAAGTTTATAATTCTTTTTTACTAATGAAATCACACATTTGTCCTTAAAAATTCCACTCCATTAATGATATTACAAAGTTTCATGATGCACTTACAAATAACTCTAAAATACACATATGATTATATATGATATTTATTTTGATCTACCCCAACAACCATGTACACGAGCGTAGAATTAGACTTTTGTAGTCATCTTAGCCAAACAACCATGAAATTCACCTCTTTGTTTCAAAAAAGATAATTAGGTAACATTCACTTTAAATTTTGGGAATGAATGACATAGACGTACAATTCTTAGGGAGAATCGGTGTGGAACTAAAATGATTGATTTTTATATAAACGGTTTTTCTATCGTATGTCCTAAGGGCATAGGTTAAAAGTACTAGTTATAGAAACTAAAACCCTAAATAGAAATTAATAAAAACCTATAAAAATAATGAAAATAATCTCAAATAATAAAATTCAAAAAAATAACCACACCACCCCCTTTTCTAAAACCAATCTTTGGCAAAATAACTATTAATTTAAAAAAATCTTTTATTTTTGGATATGATAAATAAAAAGATTGTTATGATATTTTTTATGCTATATATTATACAAATATTAGGATATTTATTTTATTTTTAGATAGAAAATAGAATGCATATGCTAGGTTTAGATGATTAAGTTTAATTTAAAGATAGGAGAAAGAGTCGTGTGAGAATGGTCGCCCAGGCGAGAATTAAGAATAAATCTCGCTCGTCCCTTCCAAAAAATCAACACCCCTGATTAAACATTCATTAAAAAGGATAAAATACGGCATGGACGAATTTTTCCCGTATTATTCTCGTATTTTTCAATAAAATACGGCACGGGCGAATTCTTCCCGTATTTTTCGAAAAATACGTTTTTATGAGACGCACCCAGTTTGTTCATCAAAACTAGCAATTTGTTCATTAATATTCACATATTGTTCATCAATACTAACTAATTGTGCATCGATTTTTTTTTATAACATTGTTCATCGATTTCGAACTTTTTTAGTTTTTAATTTTATTTTTTAACCTTATCTATGTGTATGAATACAATGTTATCTAGTTTTTGAAGCACGTATAATTATTTTCAAACCAGAATGGTATTCTGATCGTTAAAGATAAAGTCATTATGATACTTACAAGTTGTCTTCAACATATAAGCAAACGTTGAACCCCAAAGTTCTTTTTTCAAGTTCAATAATTGATGTCAAACATCCGTCTATGACTCCTAACGACGTCGAGGAAAAGCTAAATGTGTCATTTGACGGACCAATCACAAGAGCTCGAACCAAGAAGATACAAGATGCAACTCATGCTTTATTGCTCTTCTAGATCATTTAGGAGCCATGACGGATCAAGTTTCGCAACCTCCATGGATTACCATGTTAGATATGAAGTTTAGACAAACACGAGCATGGATCAAAAGGTCTCAATGCCCATATTTGTTCATTGATATAACCTTATTTGTTCATTGGTATACCATTATTTGTTCATTGATATACTCATATTTGTTCATTGATATACTCCTATTTGTTCATTGATATAATATTTTTTGTTCATTGATATACCCTATTTGTTCGTGGATATACCCCTATTTGTTCATTGAAATAACCTTTTTTTGTTCATTGATATAACTTCGTTTGACCATTGTTGTTCACTGATATACCTTATTTGTTCATGGATATACCCCTATTTGTTCATTGATATAGCCTTTTTTGTTCATTGATATAACATTGTTTGTCTATTGTTTGTTCATTGATATACCATATTTGTTCATGAATATACCGCTATTTGTTCATTGATATAACCTTGTTTGTTCATTATTATACCCTTATTTGTGAATTGAAATAAACTTATGTTTATGTGTCAATACCATCAATTTGTACATTTAGGACTATCTATTTTTTCATTGTTGCATTTATTTTGTGCTTTAAGGCTATATTTTTTCCTTACTCATATAATTAGTTTTCACTCACATACTCATATAGTTAGTTTCAATGCACACACACACACATATATATATATATTTATCTAGTTTATGTAGTTGTTATACGATGTATGATAGAGAACGAACCAGCTGCAAGCCTGCAAACCGAAGAGGAGTGCTTGTGGCTTATTTAGCTATGTTCGGAACCCAATAAGTAGCCACACGTTTCATGGTAGCAACAATGACAGATCCAAAGGAGTCAAACAAGACAATACCGAGACCGACATCAAAACAATTAGTTTTGTCTCACATACGGCTAATTATGATGCACACACATATATTAATGCATACAATTTCGATACACATTCGTCCATTTTTTATATACAAACAATAGATTTATGATGCATAAACAATAGTTTATTTATGCACAAAATCACAGTGTTGATGAACA
Organism: Fallopia convolvulus; assembly: GCA_964016875.1. NCBI lineage: Eukaryota > Viridiplantae > Streptophyta > Magnoliopsida > Caryophyllales > Polygonaceae > Fallopia > Fallopia convolvulus. The sequence goes on from OZ024729.1 coordinate 44,031,848, forward strand.
AAATCACGGTGTTGATGAACAAAATCATAGTGTTGATGAACAAAACCACGCCCATTTGCATGTGAACCGGACCCTAAAGATAGTGTAATGTACGTACAATCTTATATCACTATAATCAATGGATAGAAAATCTCATTCTTAATTTTAAAAAAATAATCTTTTATTTTTGTATAGGATAAATAGGAAGATTATTAAGATATTTTTTATGTTATATATATATCATCAATCATCATTCATTTTCATTACTATATACTAAAGCATATGTTAAAATAATATTTAAAACAACCCTATATGGAACCACATCAACCATATTTTTTAAATCAATCTAATTGGTTGAAATTTAATTAGATTTTTAAATTAATTGTATTTATATATTAAACAAAACATTCAATATGTTAGTTTTATTTTTGGATAAGATAATTTTTTTTAAGATAAGATATGTATAATTATTTTTGGAAATAATAGTTTTTTGTAGGTAAGATATGTACTTATTGTTTTTCAAAAATACTTTTGCATGTATCAATTTTTAATTAATTATTTTTAGAAATGGTAGTGTTTTTAGAGATAAGATATGTATAGCTTTTTTTCCAAATATCATTGTCAATATCAATTTAAAAAAATTTAACAAATACAATGAAATAATACAGTAATTTTACAAGTTTCTTAAGAATACTAGTTGTACCCGTCGTACTATGTACGACTACGATTCGACAGCATGTATAACTACGATTCGATATTTTATATACATTATAAATAGAATATTAATAAATAAAAATATAATGTAAAATTTTATATAAGTAATTTATTGCTCATATTTCCTATTTTTATTATTTTTAAACATTATAAGTATTTATTTTTTTATTATAAAAGAATATATATATCTATAAATAAGTTCGTGAAAAGATATTATGCTGAAAAATAAAAGATATTTATACTTATTCTAAAATATTTTAAATTTGTTATCTTTAATTTTAAATATTTGTATAAGAAAGTTTTCAAAAGATATTGTTATACTAAATAGATATTTGTTTGATGTTAAAGATAGATTTAAATAGTTAAAAAAGAATTTAATAGGAAAAAGTTAAAATATTAGGAATAAAAATTAATTTTGTAAATATGAGGTGGGACCAGAATCGTTCTGGTGGCTCGAAAAGATATAGCTTTAATATATAGTTATAGATAGATCCTCGCCTTTATCAATTTTTAATAATTTTAGAAATGATAGTTTTTTTTGGTAGATAAGACACATATAATTTTATTTAAATATCCTTGACAATATCAATTTAATCAAAACTTAACAAATACAATAAATAATAAAATAATTTTATAAAATTCTGTGCAGGCACTAGAACTAAGACTAGTAATTACTCCCTCCGATTCAAATTAAGTGTCCTTTTAGCACTTTAAATTTGATCCAGTTTATGTGTCGTTTTAGGTTTTCTAGACAATTGATTAGGAGTAAATTATGAGAATTGTTATTGGAATGTGTTTTTATTAATCAATGTTATTCATTCATTGGTTGAAAAAGGTGATGAGTGGTAAAATTTATAAAAAAAAAAATTACACTTTTGAGTTTAGTTAATACTTTTTCTTAAATCTTATGTCAAAAACTAAAACGACACTTATTTTGGATTAGAGGGAGTATCTATTTTGAAGAAAAGAGGTGAAACTTCATGATTGTTTGGCTAATAATTCTATAAATTCTCAACTCTACTCTCATGTACAATTTATGTTTATCATTTTTATGATATTCTCTATTAAAGAAGGTTGTGTTATGTGCTCTTCACATGTGTTATGTATTTGTATATTCATTTTGTTTGTAGGTGCATCATGAAACATTGTAATCATCATAAATGGAGAACACAATTTTTAAGAATAAATGTGAGATTTCATTTATAAGAAAGAAGCATAAACTTCAATAGTCAAATGATGAAAGCATGAAAAGGTAAAGAAAAATAGAATTAAAATATTTCAGGTACGTAGATGAAAATGTTATTAAGATATGTCTTTCATTGTCATATTGTATAAGCTATTTTGCAACCTTTCTACCTCAATGATGACGATGACAAGAGAAATTTTATTTTTTACATCATGTGGGTTGAAAGATATTTGACCACATGCAAACCACCATAAGAAAACTAACCATTGGAATCCAATAGGTTGGTTACTGTAGAATCGCTTACATTTCCTCAGTCAGTCAATCACTTCTCACAATCTTGGTTTCACCAGCTCTTCGTCATCAACTCGGTAATTTTTTAACCTCTTTTAGAGTATCTCAACTTTGTTCCCCTTGATAATTCTTACCCTTAAATATATCAAAAAACAAAGCATCTTGGAGGTTTCTTGTCATTAAAACCTAAAGAATTCACTAATTTCCCTCCTTTTGATGTAACAAACATCCTTTCAATTCTAAACAAATAAGAGATAAAAAAGAGAGTAGAGTGACATAGAAACTATGTTACCCCCTAAGAACATGCACCAACGATGTTTTTGAGTTTCTTACCCATATGTTAAATCATTAACTCAATTTATTCCCCCTTTTAGCATCATAAAAATTAATACATATTTTAACAAATTATGCTTTGCTTTCTCAAAAATCTATCATAATTACCTTTAGTTTATATTATTATATTGCATTCATTATTTTATTTATATTATATTTTCTACCAATATTTATATTAATTTTTTTCATATTTATCATATTTACAAGCATTATCATATACATTACAGAGTAAAAGATAAAAATCCTAATACATATCCTTAATAAATTAACTTCAAAAATTATTTTAATAAATTATATTATGGTTTCTAGACACCCTACACTAATTATTATCATCTTTATAAAAAAAAAACCAAGTATTTTATGCATTCAATTCAAGTGAAATTAATATTTTTAAGAACTTCGATCTAAATTTGGGGAAAAATCTCACTAAATAATAAAAAAATCGAAATATATTCAATTGAAATATTGGATAAAATCTAAAAAAAGTTAATTTTTATAACTTACAGAATTTTAACTATGATATTATATATATGTAATTTATATTTTATATTAGGGAAATTCCGTCTGGTACCCCTGAGTTTTGTGCTTTACCGAGTGGTGCCCACAAAAAAAAACTTAATCCGCAAAATACCCCCGAATTTTTGAAAATTTCCGGCCCGTGCCCTTTTGTACCATCTCATTATTCTTCCGTTAGAACTTAGAATACTTTAAAAAAAAACACAAATACAAGAAGATATGGTTCTGCCTAAATCCAAACGCAAATCGGATGGCAAACAATTAAGAGGAGAGATGTCAAACAAATCACATGGCAAACGAATAAATACGAAACACCATCGCCTCTGAAGCCAATCAATCAAGATTCCCGTAATCGGAGTTATCAGACAACATGTAAATTCAAGTAATCAGAATCGCCCAATTTTCAGTGTACGATTCCCGTAATCGGAAGTCATAGACGACATCATCAAAGTAAGAGACAAAAGAGAAAGACTGAAGAGTGAATCAAGCAATACAACCAAAGAAGGAAGAAAAAAACCCTAGACCTTGTCTGCACACCATAAAATTAAAACTAAAAAATTATGGAAAGAAAGGGGTTACAGAGAAAGCAATTGGACAAGGGAACTTACCGAAACCGCCACGGGAGATAGGTGGAAATCGAAGATATCTCCGATCACCGAGGAACGGCACCAAAGGCAAGCGCCGGGTATATCTGAAGAACATCTCTGAGGAAGAAGGTACGTGTTTTTAATTTGTATTTTCTTTTTATTTCTTTTTTTAAAGTATTCTAACGGAAGGTTAATGAGATGGTAGAAAAAGGGCACGGGCCGGAAGTTTCCAAAAACTCAGGGACATTTTGCGGATTAAGGTTTTTTTTTGGGCACCACTCGGAAAAGCACAAAACTCAGGGGTACCAGACGGAATTTCCCTTTATATTAATATCATAATATTGTACATCTATATATAACATTAAAAAGTTGTGTACATGGAGCATTTATTTCACTTGATCAAAAATTTCAAATATATTAAATCAAATGTTTAATATGACAAAATGAGCTCCTTGGTACAATGGGTAAAATGTTGGCATTTGTAAAGAAGGTGTAAAGTTCAAATCTCTAAATAATCTTTTTCCTCAAGTTAGCTAAAGTTTTTATGCCTATTGCCTAACAATTGTTTATGCTGCATAAATAATTTAGATTAATATCTATTGATTTAGCCTACCGTTTCTAAAGAATAATAATCTTTTTTGAAGGGAAAAATAAAATAATGATCTATTTTTAATACATCTATCGATAAAAAAAATTTATACGAGAAGAAAACCATTTTTTCTCATTATGCATTCATGTATTAAGTTCATTAAATCTTTTTATAAAATAAATAATCTCTTTTTTGTTGAAGGAATAGTAATAATGATCTAATTCTAATACATCTATATATATATATAAAATTATGTATATGAGAAGAATTTATTACAAATATTACTTTATTTTTTTTAATAAAAGTTTAAGTTCAAGTCTCTTTGTGAACATCATGTCTAATTACTTTAGTCCTATTTAAATTGTTCAACCGACTCAGTAAAAGATGATATAAGGAATAGTCCTGTTTGATTATTGTATAAATATTATAAGTATTTCAATGTATAATATGGATGTATAGCTACACATAGAGATACTCTTAGAATACTTATCCTCTTAAAGGTGTACTTATTGTCCACATTTAACACCTTTAATTACATCCTATTTATTTTAATTTATAATATGGATGCATACCTATACATAGAGATACTCTTAGGATACTTATCCCCTTAAAGGTGTACTTATTGTCCATATTTACCACTCCTAATTACATCCTATTTATTTCAATTTATAATATGGATGTATACCTACACATAGAGATACTCTTAGGATATTTATCCTCTTATATGTGTACTTATTGTCCACATTTACCACCCTTGATTACACCATTATTTATGTGTATGTATTTTTTTTTGACCAATTGTATTCCATGGATTGACATATATATACATTATTCTACAAAGAAATCCATTAACATGCACATTTCTCCCTTTCTTGTGTCTACAATTCTCTCCATGGTTACAATTATAAACATGAATAGCTCAAGGTATGTATAAATTATTTTTTCTCTATGCATTATAGATTATTGGGATCTTAATCTTATATACATATAAGAATGGGTTTTGTCTCCATTTATTGCACTCATTAATCATGATAAAAAATATTTTTTATAATTATAATTGCATAAATAAAATCAAAGAATAGAGTGTAGCATAGTGGTTAAGACACATTTATGGAGCTATAGGTCATGGGTTCAAATCATGTGATTTTAATTTTGTAGAATCTTATTATGTTTTTATTAAAATGATATTTTTTGTTCAAATCATGTGATTTTAATTTTGTAGAATCTTATTATGTTTTTATTAAAATGATATTTTTTTTGAGAACTATTAAAATGATATTTGAAATAAAAGAAATAATAAAAAAACATCAATAGATTAATTGGATGTATTCATAAATTATTTTCATGTAATTATATTTACAATCCTACCTATATAGTTGCAATCATTTTTTTGATCTATGACATTTATTATACATTATTTTTACTCCAATAATGTGATTTTTAAAATATTTTTTTTTATAATTATAATTGCATAAATATATAGTTATGATTGTTAATTACAATTACAAAGATTATAGTATTTGGAAAGAATTATAAGCGAGATACTTTAATTAGTTACATGAACGGTTTAAAAAAAATTACATTAAGTATATTGCTTAAGAAAAAAAATATACTTCATAATATTAATATTGGGACCATGTAATCATTTTGTACGTCAATTTTTAACTAACAAGAATGTAAGATGAACAAATAAGCAAAGAAAATGACATAACTTAAGAATGTAAAAAAAACCTCAATATATTTTTCTGAAAAACTTGACCCGTGCATATGCACGGGCATCACCACTAGTTCTATTGTATATTTGTTCAAATCTCTTCTTCGATATTATACTGGAAGCCTATTTTCATTTAAAATTTAAACTAATTTTTATCTAATATCACTATTTTTAATACTATATTATAATTGATCTTTATTATCTAAACTAAATTGTTGTTAACTTAAATCAAACAAACTTTTTGTTATATATACAAGAATATTATTTCAAGCAAATATATTTTTGAGGGTTAAGTTTGTAAATTGATTTTTTAAATTTTGAAAGAATATATAGTCAATGTGAATTTTTATTGTGATTTTTTTGAAGAAACATTACTTCTAAAAATATATAATCAATTGAATCATATAAATTGACTAAGTATGATTCATTCCATCCTAAATTGTTTGAAATTTAAAATATAAACATTACCAAAGTTCTTATTTGTCTAACGATATGTAAATGCATACAACATCTAATGACAATTAAAAAAAATTTGTAGCGTGTGTGCAAACTTTTTATATTGGGCGACAAATTTCAAGTACTAGGTGTGAAAAAATACATAATTTTTCATTCAAAATTCGAACGTACTAAATTTTATGATTTTTTTAGATCAAACAACCCGCATGTGCTTTCAATTCTTATACAATTACAAGTTCCAAATATTTTTATAAACTCAAACGGCAAAAATATACTTTAAAAACGTTAAAAATTACAAAAAAAATAAACGAATGCATATTAAAAACGTGTCCCGTGCGTATGCACGGGACTGTCCTCCTAGTTTTTAGTAAAATTATCTCACAACTAGTTTTAGAGAATAAGAGGGAGAATTTGATAAAACAACTCAATATTCTCCATAATTGAAAAAATTAAGAAAATAGAAAAGCTATTAGAGATGCTCTAAGAACCTAGGCTAATCATATATTGTAGAGACGTTTCCAATTTGGTGTATCCGCTACCATTTTCACTTTACATTGTACTAACAATTCTTGTGACGCATCCTAACTTGTGACGCATCCTCATTCTCATTGGCTAATTATATTCTTGTGACGCATCCTCATTCTCATTGGCTTTTATACAGTGCCTTTGAGATGGATTTAGTCCCTATATCAATTTTGGTGCATTCTAACTAAATTCAGTTATTATTGTCACATAGCTGAATTTCAATTTTTCTTGGGTCTATCGGGCGTACCCCTTTCCCTTGGGCAGGGGTACCCCCATCTTGACCCCCCAGATTCCGCTATAGCGGAGCCTCACTGGGCTAATGATGATGATTGTACTAGCAATTCTAACATTATTTGCTTTGGATTTTCACACGCTGATCCGAAAGGTAAGAATGAATCTTCTTAATATCGAATGTAGAAAAAAAATACATCAGTATCTGCAGTCACTATTGTACATACAGGCTATTCTTCTTCCCCTTGAAAATTACAAGAGGGTAATGACAGTTATCTCGTATCTGTGTTGTAATCAAGTGGAGACTCACTTTTCCCATACTCTTGTATTCTTTTCAACCACAAGAGAGAATTAAGAGGGAAAATTTGGTATAAGGTTCAGAGATACAAAGAATGATGAATTGATGATTAGCTAAAGTTCTATTTGGGAACAACAACATATACTATGTTGGAAGAAGGGTCTCATTCAGAATTGAGTTTGATTCCTCTGTTGTGGGTTTAACAAACTTCCCTAATGTCTTTTGGTGGGTTCTCTTTTTCATCCTCTCCAACTTATCCCTACTTTGTCGCCTCCTGTTTTCTTTTTCCTTGTGCCTTTGATTCCTCTCCTTCTCAGCCATCCCTTGCCAGAAAACTTCCCCGGTTGAAGGCCATAGCCACCTCTTCCGTGGTGGGTCCGAGTCAGCTTCCTCAGCAAGATCTTCATCCATGCTCTTCAGAATGTTGAATGAGAACCAATTAATCCACATTTGCCCTCTCCTGCTTTTTAGCTTGTGCTGTTCTTGCATTACACCAGTTTCAGGGTCTATGTACACTATTTTCCTAGCACTGTGGTACGCCCACACGTTTACAAGCAGTTCTAACATCCGGGAGTAGCAGTGCTTGTCCTGTATAACGATTGCATTATATATCTATATTTCATCAACATTTTATGAAGTACAAATATAATTAGAGAATCTTACCTTTGCTAGGCTTAGATCACAAAACCCAGTTTCATGGTGCTCATTGTACATTTGGGCATCCATTTCATCAACAAACATTCTGCAGTAGAGAATGATATTCAAACAATCAATCACTGAGCACAAAAAAAAATCAGTTAAAATTGTTTTTCCAAAAAAAATGTTTTTACATTACCTTGCAAACATTACAAACTCTAGGAAGGACCTGGTTGGTAAAGCCCAACTGTGCATAACCGACCACATGCCTGTAGGCATGGGCGGTAGAAAATTTCCTTCTTTAGTAATCCCGTACATCCTCTTAAGCGTTTCAGAAAAAGTCGACCTTCAAGACAAAAGATCACTGAAAGGTTAATTATCACATCAAATCATTGACAGAATCACTCTGTATAAGTGGTTTGTGGGAGGACTTACCTGCATTTACCGGCGTTGATAGAATTACAAAACAACCAGAAATCCAGCCTTAGGGGGTTTCGGGGGTCCAAATCCATACGCGCCCAGAAGTAGAGTGTATCTCCGTTTTTCCGGTTCTGAGTAGCATTTAGCAATGCACTTTCTGCTATCTTTGACAAGGAGACCTGCTTTAATCTTGAACAATTAGAATTGTTTAATGTTACATATTCTAATGAAGATAAAAAAACACAAGGTAAGAGAATTACCTTCCTGGCTGTCAATCTCCAGGACTGGAATCCTATCCAGGCGTTCTTGTGTATACGATCAATTTTGTGAGCGATTGCAAAAAATGCACCTACTTCTCCAAGCACATCTCGGTAGTAAGTGTTGGAGAGAATTGGAAGACAAGAAGATGCGTCTATATCATCTGTTCCAGGTCTTCGATCTCTTGTGGACTAAAATGTGACAAACAACACATTCAGAGTCTATTAGAAAAGAAACCCTTTCATATACCTAAAATCTAAAAAAACACTGGTTGCAGCAGAATTACAGTTAACACTTAATATCACAAGGACAGATTAAAAGGCATGGCTACTTTTTGTTTTCTTATCTGATTTCATTAATATGATTATTTCAACACAAGGACATTGTGCTCAATTAATGAGAGAAGGCAGATTTGGTGGACTCACCAGACCTATTCCCCTATAGAGAGAAGTGTGGTGCAGAAAAGGCCAACTTCCTTCACCAAAGTAGGGTTCATAGATGCTTAATGGTTGGTCAGTTCTTTCAAGCTCTCCATCCTCTCTTTCACGGAGATCATTCTTAGCTCGATCAGCCTTCTTTGCATTTCTGTACACTTCCTCCCATGTTCCTCGATTTTGCTCAGATCTATCCTTTAACTGCAGAACCATTAAAGCCATTAATAAAGTAACAGTGTGAGAAAACATTTAAGTTATATGAAAAAACATTCTTCCTACCTCTTCTTCTTCTCTTCTTTTTGCTGCATAAGCCATCACAGATTGTTTTTCCTCCTCCCATATTCTGGAAATAAAAGTTTCATCTTCCCCCAAGGTACTACTCCCTGATTGATTACAGTTATTTTGCTCCATCTTCTCTAGGTATACTGAGCTGCTCAATGTTCTATTTTTATATGTGGTACCATGAATTGCTTTGAAGATTTTCCACTTCCACTCCTCCTTGTTTTTCGTAGGAATTTCTGAAAAAGATCTGGTGGGAGCAACTTCTGATGGGAGATTGAGCATGCCTTGAAGCAGCAAAGCATACCCTTCAACAGCATCTGATACCATCAAGTTCTTAGCAGTTTCTTTCCCCAAAATTGCAACATTGCGAGCTAAAGGTGTTAGTTTTCCCCTTGAAACAGCATTTGATACAATCTCTGTCAACTCCTGAATATTCTCCTTTGGGAAAAGGTAGCCATTGATCCTGTCGGCAACCTAAATATTATGATAAATGTAGAGTCAGTAAGTTAGTCATCATAACACATAACATTATGGAACTTAAAATATCAAAATATTACAGCTGAGTGCAACAATATTTCTTCCATATTCAAATTGATGTGTATAGTTGCACTTTATTATGGTGACACTTGTGGATAATAATACAAAAATATCTTAAAATTGACTGATACAGGAGAAAAAGGTCACTAAAGAGTATTTAGCAGATAGATTGTGTTGAATCATTTTTATCTCTTTAGCCTCCATATAGATGATGAAAGTGAAAGGAGCAGAACATACACATTTCTCAATCATGGAGAGGCTAGGGGCTATGATGAGCTTTCCAAAGCAAAAGGCCTTCGTCAAGATGTCTGGAAATGATTGCTCTTCCAAGAATGACCCATAGATCACTAAACTAGCTGCCCTGAGAACTAAGTCTGCATGTGCATCACCAACAACATGCTTCACGGTATCATTTGGATACCGTAATCCAGCAGAAATAGCCTTCACATGACATTAAAACAAGAAACTTAGAAAATTAAGCCACTCTAAGTAGATAAAAGAGTTTTGAGTGATGAGAAAAAGAAAATGCACCTCCACAACAGGCGTGTAACTGTTAGTTGCATCTCCTGTTAGAATGAATATTATGAGCCGAGAAGTAGAGCTGTTTTCAGATGGAAATTGGGCAAGAAGAGGCTTCAGAGCCTGAAGAACGAGGGAATGCTCAAGCCATAAGCCTTTATACATGAATTGACTTCCCACAATTGCAATGACAAAATCATCAAGCTTGATATCCATCTCAGCTTTTAGCTGTTCTTCATTCAGAGTCAAGAACTGGCCTAACTCACATGCTTCAGCAGGTGCACCAGGAATGACAAAGTAGTTTCCTGCGTCAAATGTGGAGTACATGATCTGTCACAGCAACCAGAACATCAGTAATCTCACAAATAAGATACTTGAAAACCTTTATGAAAAGAAGATATATGAACTAAAACTTGTAGCTTATCTACATTGCATACTTGATATGAATGTTCCTCTATTCCCCCATGATATCCTATGTTAGAGGTTGCACCTCAAGTAAAATGTGGAGAACATGATCTGTCACACCCTAGATCAGTATTCAGTACATAATTAAAAAGGAACTTGTTCATACCGGTAGAACATAATTTGGGAAGACAACAGCAGTTGCACGATTAAAGCTCTTCCTCCAATCATTTAGAACTTCAGTCTTCCCACTTATTGTGTAATGACTAAAACGAGTAGCAAGAGTTTTTTCATTGACAGTCCATACAAGTGGCAGTGACTTGAAAGGTTCCTGCATAAGCCTGTAAAATAAAAAGATGCTTGATTTTGAGCACCTTGCAAATAATTTTCTTAAACTGAAACAACATTCAAAAAATGCCCAAGAATTCCCCGTGGTGGCGCCCCGTATCTGAAGGATTTCTTCGAGAGTATTCAATCTCAAATGAAGCAGATAAGATGCAAGCAAAAATCACCAGTACACAATTAAGGTGGACAAACACTTGCATTATATCACAGAAAGCACATAATACTATCTTAAAGTTCATCTGAATTTATGGAGTTCAAATTTAGAAGTTCTCATCAAGATCAAATGAGAACACTTACTCAGAAATGATGCCCTTTGCTTCGATTGAGTTAACAAGTATGCCATTGTAACTGCAGAAACATAGGATAAAGTGCAGGCAGTGAATATAATGAAGGCTATTTAACCACCCGAACTCATTCTATCAAGTTCATTGTTGAAATCCATCTTAAAAATCAGGCAAGATGTGTAGGGACAATACATGAAACACTGTTGAGAAATTAAAGTGCCATTTTCCTCTGTTGACAAGAAGGTTATGTTGTAGCTCAATTGACAAAGTCAAGAAATAACAGGATGTAGAAACATACTTTAACCAATCGACACCTGTACTTTTATGCTCTTTAGTCTGGATAACAGTAACTGGAACTCCAAGGTAACGCCACACAACAATGGCAGGACCAGCTTCAGCTGAGATGACCTGAGGAAATAGATTAAAGTGTCATATTTTTGGAACTTGCTAAGAAGCCAATGCAAATATGAAGTTCACCAGACTTGTTACTCCAAGCCGAATACAAGTTATGTATTTCGAAAAAAAATGCAGTTGCTCATCTCATGCATAAAATGGTACAATAAATCTCTTTTGAAGAAGTAATTTAATCAGATACACTTTTATGACACATTTCCAGAGAATATTACTTCTCGTTCAAATTCTCATTCTATTGGATAGTAGATCATTCCATGTACCTCTAATTTTGTTCACCGTAAGGGTAAGGATAAGGATAAGGAAATCCTAACAGTAAAACTCACAAGTGGCAGGTGTCTGATTAGGCAACATTTGAAGGTCTAATTATATTTTCAGTCTCAATAAACATTCTTGAAACAGGATTTTCTAAAGCATTATGGACCTTATGGTTTAATTTCTCAGCAATATTTGCCACAATCTTTTTCCTTACTCAAGCTATTGCAAGCAAGAAAGTTATCCTACAGACCCAAGATGCATCAGGCACTGATGCAAGAAGAAAAACATTTACTAATAAGTATCACAGTAGTGCATGAAGAATTGATCCATACCAAGGGTTTAGTATCACTGTATCACAGCCTCACAGAACACAAATTAACATAGTTTGAAAGAAAACTAAGTCAGTTCAGAGCAAATTACCTGAATTGAGTAGCCAATCTCCTGCAATGCAGCTGCCACAGTTGTCATCAATATCTGATAGGAATCAAATGCAAGATCGGCAAACACCTTGAACATCATAACAAAGCACATTGTCATCCCAACCAACCAAAATGGTCAAAAATATCAAGCCGCTCAATTATCTTATCAAATTGTGATTTCCAAAGACAATAATTCCCTAAATAAAATAATCTATCCCATCAGCCGAGTATGTAAAGTGCTCCACAACATAAATAAGTTGGAAAAAAAATAGAATTCTAGAAAACCCAGAATTCAAGACTCCGCTACGCTGATCAGATAATCAACTAGATGAACTGTTAGGCGTATAATAACAAAATTTGAAGCGCAAGAACATGAGAAAGAATGCAAAAAAGAAGAAATTGAATATTACCAAAGCAAGCAGGGGTTTCTTGTGACCAAATCGGACCAATGTGTTGGATCCATAAGATGAATTGAGCTCTCTTGCTTCTTTATGAAATCTTGCCAATACCTTTTTGGGCTCGAACCGCAAATCTTCACCGAAATCCAAGTCACCAACAATACTTTTCAAGTAATTCGAATCTCTGGAGACCCATTCTCCAGCCATGATTGAATTCCCGGGTCTTTCGAACACTAACTTTGGAAGATAACGCGTATAAAACAGCAAGAACATGGAGAAGATCACTATTATACTAATCCAAAAAAAGTAGCCAAACTTGGCCGTAAACAGAAACTTCGAGACTCTCGATCTGGCTCTGCCTCTGGGCATCTCCATCCTGCAAACGAATGAAGAACGAGAGTTCACGGAAACGCTATCTTTCTTGATTGAAGCCCCTGATTCTAGAGAAGCAATCTGGAGAAACCATCCGAATAATCTGTTGGAGAAACAAATCAGGAAATTGGTTTTCAGCGGAGAAATGCTTAGCTCTGGGGTTCTCGAATCCAGTAAAAGCGTTCTAGATCACCGTGTTAAGGACGAATGAATGCGAGGAAGAGAGAGGAGAAATCTTGGGGGTTTAGTAGAAAGAAAAGCTCCGAAAGAGAATTCGCTAGACCTCGTGTATAAACGAAGGTTGCATTGGAATACAAAATCTGGCGATGATTTTGGTTTGTGGGTTTTGAAATTTATTATAGAAAACCAGCTAAGAATGCAGCAGAATTCACAAGCAAAATTTGGAAACAGAAGAGGAAATAGTGAGACAGTGTGAAGAACCCAGAGGAAATATTCTTTTTCTTTTTGACCGGAAAAAAATAATTCGAATTATCTGTTTATTGTAATAAAATTTCTTTATAACATTTAATTTTTTTTAATGAGAATAACATTTAATTTCGGTAAATCTAAACTAGAGAATATTTGGAGGATAATTACTGGGATAAGATTGTATTTCCTATATTTTTTTTTATTCTTGGCGAAAATATTAGGTAACTAACTATGTAACTAGTTGAATTTTCGTATTATTCATGGAATTTGATTTCAACAATAACATTATCTAATATTTTTCACTAAACCAAGATTTGAAAATTTTGGTTAAAAAATTATTATTTAAAAGTTTATATTTGTCTAATTAAACCAATTAGGTTAGATTATCTATTTATTTTTATGTTTCTAATAAAATACATAAATTTCTTTATTTATAAATCATCTACAACATATAAAAGCTATTACTATTTTTTTTATCAGATGTCTCAGCTGAATCATCTACGAGGAAGTAGAAGTTGCCCCTGGATCATACACATGATGATTGCTGATTCACTGGCTATTACACGAGCTTTCGAGGCGATTGAATTTAAACACTTGCCTCGATCGTGTAACAAAACAACTGAATGCATTGGTCGTTTGCGACATAGGTTATCTTTCAATCAGTTAAAGACGCACCCAAAACTAAATATTCTCAGCCAAAAGGATGTTCTAGGTTAATTCATTCAAAATAGCCTAATTTTTTCCTCATCAAAAAAATAATAAATAAAAGCCATTACTATGAACTTATATTTTTAATTTAATTTAATTTTATATCTAATGACCTACATATTATTTAAAATAATAGCCTAATGTTTATTTAAAAAAGCCCCTACGCCCAGTATTTATTGGAAAAAGTCCTTGTGCAAGGCGCAAGTCATAAATTAGTATGTTATAAAGCAAAAACAATCACGTGGCATAACTTTAATAAATTAACTTCAACAAACTATTTTAATAAATTATATTATGTTTGCTAGATGCACTACCCTAAGTGTATTTTATTTATAGCGTTATATTGTATTCATTTCCTTTCTCTATCTTATCTTTTACACCAATCTTTAAATTAATGTTTTTCATATTTATAAACGTTATCCTATATTCGTACCCATTATGAAGTATGAGATAAAAACCCTAATAATTAAAATTAATAAATCAACTTAAAAAATATTTTAATAAATTATATTATGTTTTATAGACACCTTGCTGACTTGCTCTAATTATTATCTTTATAAAAAAATTGAGTATTTTATGCACATTTGTATCGCAATAAAAAATAAAAAAAATTATTTAAAATATTCAATTCGAAAATTAATATTTTAATAATCTATATATAAAGAAGTCACTTTTCTGACATATGTTGGCCTCACATTCATTATGTCTATGTGTCACCTCCTGACCTCCATATTCAATTCGCCTATATGGCACCACATTATCAACACTCTAAAAAAATTCAATACTAATTTTAAAAAAAGATATTTATAATTATTTTATTTTATTTTTATATTGGTTTATTACAAACTAATTATTAAATCTTCGATTCATTCTTATCTTAAATCTCATATTATAATGAAAAAAATTGCATAAGTTAGAATTAAACTTTTGTTTGATATCATATGTATAGATTTTAAATTTAAACATATGTGTATAAATTTAAAAATTGCTAAACTAATTCATTTTCTTTTATTAAAGGAAAAAGATTGGATCTTACATTAAAATAATGCAATAAATTTTATTCATATTGACATAAGAAAATAAAATTAATTTATTTTTAAAATAAATGATTTATATTTCACTAAACCCGTACAAGGTATGGGTAATTATGTTAGTTTCAATCTAAATTTGAGGCAAGATTTCAAAACATAATGAAAAAAAAATGTTTAACTATAGTCAATTGAATTTTGGGACACGATCTAAAAAATAATTTTGATAAATTAAATAATTTTAGTTATGATATTATATACATGTATTTTATATGATATTAATATTATAATAATGTATAATTTTTACAAAAATCATCCCGTGACTATCACGGGACTTTAACTAATTAGCTGTTTAAATATGGGGTGGGGTTAGAATCAATACAGTTATATAAATTAAAGATAATAAGGTTAGGGTATTTAGCAAATGCAATATAATGTTTTAAATAGTTTTTTATAAGATTATTTATTAAGATTATGCCACATGGAGCAATTCTAATAAGATGGTTTTTACTTTATAATGTATTAGGTAGATCGAAATATTTTTGAATTGTAATAAGAAGTGAAAAAGGAAAGGAGTGATTATGTTTCTATTTTCTAATATGAGAAAGAGTCCCGTGCGAATGGGCACTCAGGTGAGAAATAAAAATAAATCTCGCTCATCCCTACCAAAAAAATCAACGTCTTTGATTAAACATTTATTAAAAAGGATAAAATACGACACGAGCGAATTTTTCCTGTATTGTTCTTGTATTTTCAATAAAAACGGCACGGGCGAATTTTTCTCGTATTATTCAAGTATTTTTCGAAAAATACGTTTTTATGAGACGCGCTCAGTTTGTTCATCAAAACTAGCCAATTGTTCATCAATATTGACCAATTGTTCATCAATACTAACTAATTGTGCATCAAAATTTTAATAATATTGTTCATCGATTTCAAACTTTTTTAATTTTTAATTTTCTTTTTTAACCTTATTTATGTGTATGAATACAATGTTATCTAGTTTTTGATGCACATAAAATTAGTTTTGATATACTAATATTTTTTCATTGATATACTCCTATTTGTTCATTGATATAACATTGTTTGTTCATTTATACCATTATTTGTTCATTAACATACTATTATTTGGTCATTGATATATTCCTTTTCGTTCATTGTTATACCATTATTTGTTCATTGATATATATTATTTGTTTATGGATATACTCATATTTGTTCATTGATATATCCTTTTTTGTTCATTGATATAACTTTGTTTTCCATTATTCGTTCATTGAAATACCTTAGTCTATTTGTTCATGAATATACCCATATTTGTTCATTGATATAACCTTGTTTGTTCATTAATATACTCTTATTTGTAAATTGAAATAAACTTTTGTTTATGTGTCAATACCATCAATTTGTACATTTAGGACTATTTATTTGTGCATTTTTGCATTTATTTTGTGTTTTAAAGCTATCTTTTTTCCTTACTCATATAATTAATTTTCACTCACATACTCATATAATTAGTTTTAATGCACACATATATCTAGTTTATGTAGTTGTTATAGAAATCCATTTTTGAAAGCAAAGTGTTAATATATTAAATATCCAATTCAGCTAAGTCAATTATACATGGCGGAATATCATTTACAACGACTTGTTCATGTCCGGATTAAGATATAAACGTGTGATAAAGTGAGATACACAATTGTCATGTCTACCTATATGAGCTCAACAAAAAGAAACGAATGAAGTGCTCAATATAGTGCCTAAATAAGATAAGTTTGATGTAGAAGCTTGAATGCAAATGATGATAGATAAATAATTTGACTTTCCAATAATATGATGTATGCTATTAGAACAATCCAGGTGCAAACCAAAGAGGAGTGCTTGTGCCTTAGCTATGTTCGGAGCCCAATAAGTAGCCACACGTTTCACATTCGCAACAATGACAAATCTAAACGAGTCAAACAAAACAATACCAAGACTAACATCTAAACGGCTATTTATGATGCACACATATATATTAATGCATACAATTTCGATAAACATTCGTCCATTTTTTATGTACAAATAATAGATTTTTTATGCACAAACAATAGTTTATTTATGCACAAAATCACAATTTTGATGAACAAAATCACAATTCTGATGCACAAACTATAGGTTTTGATGAACAAAATCACAGTGTTGATGAACATAATCACAATTCTGATGCACAAACAATAGGTTTTGATGAACAAAATTACAATGTTGATGAACAAAATCATAAATTCATAATGTTGATGAACAAAATCACAGCTTTGATGAACAATATGAGCACACGTCCTATTTATGTTTTTTTTTTCAAAAATACGAGAATAATTCGCCAAAAATTTACATGTGTCGTTTGTTCCCCTTTTAAGTGAAATGATCAGCGCCCTTGATTTTTCTCCATCCAACGGTTCTTGTTCTTTCTTATTTCTCACCTACGCGCCCATTCACACCTGATCGAGACTCGTCTAATATTGTTCATTATAAATTCATAATACATATATATATATATAGAGAGAGAGAGAGAGAGATTTATGTCTAGAGAAGCAACCTATTAAAAAGGAACGGAGAAAGTAATATGATGTGTTGGATCAGACTAAATAGATGGTTGAGATTAAAAAGGGTCTAAAATACTTATCATATGTTAAATGCACCGGATTACATCCAATGTATATATACAATTAAAATCCCTAAGGATTCAAGCTACCACATTACACCATGTCAGATTTTCCACATGGCGATTCCACATTAGGCCACGTATGATTTTAATACATTACACAATTTCCTTAATCTAGTCATTTTACACGTTATATATTTTAACATGTCATATAACAGATCATCTTTTACCACACGCCAATATAATTTAATAATTTATATGTCATTTATTTAACTTAACATTGAAACAAATCTAAAAACCAAGCCTTACATGTCATTGAGAACTTATTTTATTATTAGAATTGATTTGCAAATTTTATTTTATTTATTGGTAGAACGGATGTGTGGATTTGGTTAACTCCGTTGATATCTATATTAGTTAATTAATATATTCTTACGTAATTTATTATGTACAAATTATTGATATATATTATATTTATTATTGAAGTTTATTTCAAACTATACTCTATTAATTTTGTTTAGTTTAGAATGGGTGTACCCTGTTAATTTCTTAAGCGACTAAATACATTTACGACCCCCTGAACTTGTATCAAATAGTCACTTAGCCTTCTATAGTTTAACCTTGTTCGATTGAACCCCTACACTTGCACTTTGGTACCTATTAAACCTATAATCAACCATTTTCACTTGCTTTCTTTGGTTGTGTATGTCACAATTGCCAAGAAACAATTAAAAAAAAGATAAAAACAAATATAATAAAAAAAGTGCCGACAATAAAAAAAAGGAAGAAAAAAAATCTCAAATCTCCTATCAAACTTATTATTTTACCACTCTTATTTTCTTCAAATTTCTACCCAAAATCACTTTTCATCTTCAACCTCTCCCTCACCCAAGATCCATAGTTGCCCATCTCCATATCCTCTCCAAAGTGTTGACTCCCTCAATCCCAAAGCACCAACCCACCATATCCCCCATGCAAGGTTATCAGGATCGGGATTCTAGGTTGGATCGTTGAGGGTCTTTAGGATCGGATCGTAAGATCGGATCGCTAAATCGTAAGATCCTACATTATAACTAAAAATATGCAAGAATAACCTAATAGAGTGTATATTTTATTATATATGAAGTAACAAAATGATAAACTTTATTAATTGGAGTATTAAAAATGTTGTAGGATGGACTAGTTAACTATTTTAATGAAAATGATACGTTAACCGTGAAATTATTAATAATATATAGTTAAAATTGTCATTTTAAGGGATCGTTAGAATCGTTTGTAGGATCGTTAGAATCGTTTACAGGATCGTTAAAATCGTATGTAAAATCAAGATCGGATCGAGATTGTATTTTAAATCATTTAAGATTCTACTCTAATAAGATTCTACTTGGGATCGTGGATCGTTTTGCATCTTATGGATCGTAGGATCGCTAGAATCGTAGAATCGGATCGGGATTCTGATAACATTGCCCCCATGACTTATCCTTCTAGATATCTCAAATCCACATCCTCAAATCTACGACCTTTCCAGCGACCGAGGTCCCGCCGCTTACCAACGCCGATGCCGACATCATCGTCGTCGTTCTCCTTTGCGTCCTAATTTGTCCAAATTTGTTCTCGGGGATGAAATTTAAATTTAGAAATTAGGGTTTTATTGAATCTAAATTTAGATTTGAAAAAGTGACTTATCATATATGAAATTGAGCATAAAAATTGGGCGGCGGGTTGGTGGCGTCGAGGAGGCGTCGATTGGGCGGTGTTTAGTAGGTTGAAGAATATATATACATGGATTTGAAGAAGAAAGAAGAAAAAATAAAGAAGAAATAAAAAAAAGGGAAAAAGAATAAAGAAAAAAAGGAAATGATAAAAAAAATTCGACATAAGTACTCCTCACTCGCTCATACGAGAGTGAAATGTACGCGTACTGCCATATTAGTGATCATGGATTCAATAGGTCCCAAAGTGCAAGTGTAGGGGTTCAATCGAACAAAGCTAAATTATAGGGGGCTAAGTGACTATTCGACACAAGTTCAAGGGGTCTTATATGTATTTGACCTTTCTTAAGCTTATGAATATTAATATTATATATAAAAGACACAAGGAATAAGGCTACCACGTTGCGCCACCTAGTATTTTTCTATGTGTCATTCCCACGTTAAGTCACCTAAGATTTTTCCACTTAGGATTTTATATTTTGACAATTTATATATGTTGATTATTTTAGGATACTATGGAAATAAGCTAAATTAATCTATAAAAGATTCTATCTAAAATATAGATTTTATCTAATGTTAAATATTTTATATGATAATTTATTTAACTTAAAAAGATTCTATCTAAAATAAAATAAACAATAGGAACATTAAATATTAATGATGACTATTTTTATGATAATTTTTTAAAGTTATGTTTTCTACCACATTATAAGCTATATAATCTTACTATGTACCACCTAGGGTTTTTCATACATGACATTCCCACGTTAAGCCACCTAGCATTTTTCCACATAAAATTTTGTATTTTTGGCAATTTACATATGTTGAAAAGATTCTATCTGAAATAAAATAAACTATATGAACATTAAATATTAATGCTAATTTTTTTATGGTAATTTATTTTAAAACAAGTCATGCGCACTCAATTACAATATTATGCACACTCATACACAAAATTACATGCACTCATTTGTAACACCTAACAAGATAATGCATACTCATTAGAAATGTCATGCACAGTTAGTTACAATATTATGTACAATCAATGTTAGAATTATACACTGTCAATTACAAAATTTTGCACAGTCATGAGGTAAAACCTTACACACTCGAGTAAATTTTTTTTGTGCGCGTAATCAGATGATCAAAGATTGGTTCTCTGTTCTCTCATGAACCAGACTCTTCTATTTAAAGGCCACAAATGAAGTTAATATAACAAATTTTCATTGATAAAAAAGGAAATAAGTGTAATAACTGCGGTTTTTGAGGATATTTTTTAATTTTTCTCGGATATCCTTTTAACCTTTTTGTCCGTTTTAACGCTTAATCCAATATTTTTGTTGGAGATTAAATCCTAGAAAATTATTGGTGATATCCTAAAATCACAAAGAAATGATTTTATGGATCGGTGTGAATTCTAGGATTTTTCGGTGTAAAAAGAATATTTATTGGATAAACCGACTTTTTAATTATGTATTGTAAATGATTTAAAATACGAAACGGAAGCCTTAAAAATTGAAGGTAGCGTGATAAAATCATGGAAAATTGGTTTTATTGATCTACATAATTTACGAGACGTTTTGTATTTAGTAAGTTTTTCCACCCGAGGTACATAATTTTACCGCTTTAACGCGAGTCTCGTTCCGAGACGGGTTTGGTTTTATAAACCGCCTCTTTCACTAGCTTAATATGGAAGGCACGAGTGAGAATCAGGATAAAGCTTAAACTCTCAAACTTTGTAATTTGAAATCAGAGAAAGGAAGGGGGAAAGAGCGAGAAAGGTCGGAACGACGGGCTCGGGCGAGAGTCACCGCCGACAATCTATGCCCCGTCCACCATCCTCACCTCCTCCTGCACCATCTTCTTCCCCTTTCCCTTCTTCCATTTTTGTGGGCTGCTGCAGAAGAAGGAAACCAAACCAGGGAGAGGAGCAGGACGGAACGATGATTGGAGAAGAATTCGAATTCACACCGCCGGTCTTCTTTGCCTCGCTGTGTGACACCGCCGACGACCATCGGTAGCTCCTCCGACCACCACCCACCGCAAGGGCCTCCTTCGAGCAACGCACAGCCACCCTCGAGCTCGGGGATCGAGCCACTATCGAGCCAAACGAGCCATGGGTTCGAGTGAAGGTATATACGATCGAAATTAATTAGCGGGTTAGTTGCGGAGCCACCTTAAGGGACTTTCGGTTCCGCGTTTCTAATTAAATTTATGGTTTTTATAATCTTGACGTTGATACGGCCCCACAGGTTCAAACCGCTCGAGAAACGGACGTCAGGATCTTCAATTATAGCGAATACAAGTTTTGGATACCGATTGGCAGGTAAAGGACTTCGGATAATTACTCAGGATTCGTTGTTAATCCGTTTGATCCGAGATTTGGTCACCTTTAAGAACTGTTACTGAGGAACACTTTTTGTTTAGAAAGTTATTTCAAAAGTGAAGCGGATAATTAGTTATAATTCCGCCAAGATGGCTCCTTAAAGCATGATAACTAAGGATTTATTATATATCGATATTCGGAAATTAAATCGTTTATCGATTAGGAAGTTGTAGGAGTTGAGTATACAACTAAGAAGTGTTTCTGTGAGCTCGTTGCTGAGAAATCCTTTTGTTATATTTGTCAGAAGGATGATAAAGATTACTGTCGAATTGCTAAGGACGTTGAGCACGCCTTCTAAGCCAAGTGGACGGTTCTCTCTTGCATTATGGTTATTAAATGAGGAATTGAATCCCATTTAATATTTGCGTTGGGAACAACTTGTATGATTAATAAAATATGATAGGTTGTTATATTGTTAGAAATAATGACCATGTTGTTTATTCAGTTTTGTGGTAGAACTGGATTTAGGTATGTTATGGGTGACCTTGTATGCTGTCTCACGCTGAGACATTGTTGTTGATTAAGGTAGTTTCAGGGAGGGGAACGTGGTTCCATATCCTCTCTTTAAAACAATATTACATTAGGAGGGGCCTAATCCTAATGGTGGGTCATGACTCTTCCCCTGCTCTTCGTGTGAGAGGGGTGATGCGCACTCTAGCTAAGTGCAATTGGCGGTGCAGTGTAGACGACAGGGTAATAGGCCTCTTTGATCTCTACATCACCATATGCAAATGAAAGATTAAGGATAGCTTAAGTCATGTGATCTTGGTACAGGGTAGATGACCATGGATGAAATACTCCGAGGATCTCTACAATACCAAAATATTTCGGCAGTAGTTCGAGCCGATTATGAATCACCAACCTGTTTGTGAAAAGTTTTGAAAGTAATATAAGATAAGTGCGTTAGGCACATTAATATACCTGAATGGTTCATCCAGTCAGAAAACCATTCTTGCTCCCGGTTACGAATGATTCTTAATCAAACTTTGATTAAGTCAATCTGAATAGTCGATGGAGGCTTTTCAAAATGTTATGTGATTAATATGAGTTCCCAACAATTGTTTATGCTTCTTAAAGAAACCACAAGTGGTGGTGTTCTCTCTCTTGATTATGCGAGTCTCCTTCTTGTTCTCTATAAGACTGCTAACTGTTGGATCATAATCCGAGTCTAATCGGATTTGGATGCCAATATGTTTAGTTACAACCATAAGAACCAAGTTAGTTTCTCCGCTTGCTTAGTCTTTCATTAGACTAACCCGTCCATCTTCTTTTCTTTTATATGGTCGGCTGGTGTCCACGGTTGGTTTACGATACATCAGGTTCTTCTTGGAAGTTGATTCAAGAGGCGGATTCAGAAGTTTGAAGCTCCAGAAGTTGAAGAAAGGTTTCCAATGGCTATACTTGAGTGAAGATCATGGTTGAACTACTTCAAAACGAAGCTGAGTTTCAGAAATAAGAACTTAAGGAAGACTTGATGAAGATTTTGTTTAAATAGAAGGTTGTTCTATTTATTTACTAATTCTTTTTAAGTTAAGGCTTGTATAAGACCTTTTATTCTCTTTTCCGCTGTAAAGTTTTACTTAATTTTATTAGGTTTTAAATGGTTTCATTTACCTTGTTTTTAGTTTGTTCAGTCAGTTTAAAGCCTTGGGTAGCTTCGGTTTAGTCTTAATCGGGGTTACTGGCGGTAATACCTCCAGGGTAGGAAAGGGGTGTTACAACAAGTACAAAGAAAACATCTAGACAAAAGTTTATCTCAAAAAGCTTGTTTTCATTCAAAATTGAATATAAATTCTCATTGAAATGCCTTTTCACCAACCTATGTATAATAGAAAAGTACTTTAATCTACTTAATAAATAAACGGTTTTTTAAGGACATAAGTTAGAATTGTTCTTTTTAAAGACTTGTTTTCAACCCTTCACTCTCCCCACCCCCTTATTAGTTCTGGTTCCTTTTTATGTTAGTTGTACTTTCATTAAGTGTGGCTTTGCTTGTTTCAGTCCTGTTAGCCTGTTTTCGGCTTCCGTTCCCACGACCTCTTAGTCTTACCGGGCCTGTCCGATAAATTGAATCCTTTCCTACCAAAAAAAATTACAAATTTATATCTATTTTAGGGATCTAGGACACAACTTAGAAAAATCAATAAATAAAAATCATCTTGGGCGAACAAATTCAATAGACTTTCTTGTACAATGCAAATAAAAGGTCATTTGTTCGCTTATTTCTTCTGGTGCTAAAATGGCTTTCAATTGCTCCGTGATTCATATCACGGGAAAATGATGAAATATCATTTGATATAAGACATTGATTTTTTTTTGAGAAAGATTACCACGTCAGTCTTTTGCTCCTTCATTAATACGATTGAGTATGGCTATAGTCTATAGAGATGAACTTAAGAGCAAAATTATATACTTGCAATCTAATTCAGTTTTTAGACTAACAATTGCTCTGGAGTGCGAGAGAGAAATGACTTTCTGGCGTACAAAAGAGATGGATCTGATTTTATGTATATCTAGAACATACGTCGAAGCGTTTGTAGTCCAACGGTTAGGATAATTGCCTTCCAAGCAATAGACCCGGTTCGACTCCCGGCAGACGCAAAAGAATTTAATCTTTTTTTTGTTTTTTTTTAAACAAAAGAGATGCACTCATGAGTCCATACGAACTATAGGAAATAAATCTACTATAATACATTATAAAGCAGAACCCAAGTCTGTTGTAAAATTTGCGCCACGTGGCATTTTTAAATAAATTAATGTGAAATTATATTTTAATAAATTTTGTAACAACTTATATTGTTCTTGCTATATATACTAAATAGATAACATGTTTATATAATTTTTTATATTGTAATCTTCTATCTATGGATACAAGATTTAGGGTCTTAATATATCTTTTTATCTTTTAACAAGACTTGGGCTCCAAGTATAAAATTTATATCTATGTAATAATATAATTTAAAATAAAATAATCTATCCACCAGAACGATTCTGGCCCCATCTCATATTTAAAAAATTAATTTTTATTTCTATTGATATAACTTCTTTCTATTAATTTTTTTTAACTGTTTAAATTTATCTCTAACATCAAACAAATATCTATTTAGTATAACAATATCTTTTGAAAGCTTCCTTATACAAGTATTTAAAATTAAAGATAAAATATTTAAAATATTTTAAAATAAATATAAATCTTTTAGCATATATCTTTTGACAAATTTATTTATAGATATATAGTGATTTTATTTTATAAAAAAATTAATGATAAATATTTATAATTTTTAAAATTAATAAAAATAGATAATAAAATATTTAATAGATATATTGAAATATTTGATAAACTCTAAATTTACGCACAAGAAAAGTAATAAAATATAAAAAATATAATATTTTATTAAAAAATTATATACATTCTACGAGCAATAAATTACTTATATTAAAGTTTATATTATATTTTTATTTATTTAATAATATCCTATTTATAATGTGTATAAAATATTGAATCGTAGTCGTACATAGTACGACGGGTAAAACTAGTTTTAATTAAAAAAAAGAGTGTAACATATTATGCAATTAAATAATTTTATAGTTACAGTCAATTTCCATGCCACACAACTCTACAATACAGCATTTGCAATCACAGGGGACATCAAAAACTCATAATCCAAACCTACAAATAAATCTGATCTTCCTGTCCGTCACTACAATATCTCCACCCTCAACCACAATGTGTGTATTAACCAAGTACGTACTTGCGCAGCAGCCTTGTATTTGTATTTGTATTGAGACCAGGAATCAAAACCCTTCTCTTGCACAGTTTGATCATTTCAAAGAACGGCCCCAAGGTTAGATAGTGAAAGCTAAACACTGGTCTCCTTCTCTTCCACTTAGAAGCACGAAGCTTATATCAGTTGATCAACATGAAGGAAGGATTGGTTCTTGAAAAAGTTGGACTTGATTTTCGTTATAATTTGCCAAGTGGGGACTCTTCGGAGTGGTCATCAACTAGCCAGAGGTCATAGTCATGAAAGCGCTTAATCTTCTTCTCAAACCCTAAAATATAATTGTTATGGATGATGACTTGCTTGCCCTTGTTTTCCTTGACCCATGTTTTGTTCTTGAAGAATAGCCCTCCCGTGGGAAATGCATATTGTGGGAGAAGATACATATCCACCTAGCAAGGTAACAAGTAAATGAACAAAGCTAAGGTTAAAATGATAAATGGACATCAACAGAGTTCAGTTATTCTTTTGCAGAGCAGAAATTCAAAGGGAGAGTAACTAGCAAAAACGGTTTTCTTCTTTAAGCACAAGTATTTTTTTTGGTAAAAAAAAAGGGAAACAAAGAACTGTAGGATGCTCTATGTACATATTGAGCAACCCAAGAGCTTCCCTATATGTATTGGTATTTGTGTTTTTAGAGAATATTAGACTTTTTTTAGTCCAACAAATTATCTATCTCATTCTTCAAAATAGGGATGGAGGAGGGAAAATGAAATGCTTTTCCTAAATTTAGGGAATTCTCCAAATACATTTGGAGGATGAATTAAATATGGGTGTTATACATGTAAGCATGCAATTGGTTATATTAAATTTTTTAGTATTTTGGAAAATATTTTATATATACAATAATAAACAATAAATGCTAGGTTCTTCAAAATAAGGAAACTGTTGGAGTCGAAGTAATTTTTTTTAGAGAATTTGACATTCGGTTCCCCATTTTGAAAAAAATTATAGAGAAACTGTTGGACATGCTCAATTTTTCTAATCGATCCTCAAACATTTAGTCTTGAGAAAGACATATCACACATATTCCCATCGAGCCTTTTAATACAATACATAAAAGGATCAGAAAACCCAACTGCCCAAATGCTGCTACGGAATCCACTCAGACTATCAGAAGGGTGAAAGTGAATAGTTAAATATTATGACATTAACAAGAAGAAATCCTTGAGCATACCTGTTTCTCAGTTTTCATCAAAGCCCAATTAAAGGCAGGTTGATCATTGGATTTTCTAGCTCTTGTCCATGGTTGCTCCTGCATTTCTTGGATCCATTTTCTCAGGACCAATTTAGCACCCTCGGTGGGACGCATGAAAATCATACAGCTGCATATGTATGGTCGTCCCTTTTTGCCTGGGGGAGGCAAACCATGAGAATGATTTAATGGTTTCACCTGGTGGTTCACATGTGAAACCATTAGGCTCAGTAAACAAGGGCACAAACCAGATGTGGTTATCAAAGAATAACATTCACCAAATCTATACCTAGCTGACCAAACAAGCATATAGGGGGCACAGTAATAGGGTCTTCTTAGTTGAGGCTTAATTTTTTTGCCAGCATAGACCGTTTATAGACATTTGTGCTACTTACAAATAAGCCAAAGCAAACAGATGCAACTATATCTAGTGAGTACTGACCAAATCAAGTAATCAACAACAAAATTATATCAAAATGAAGTCATTTTTGCAGTCAAGCATACTCAAGATGCAATCTGTTTAAGTCATCTATAAAGAAGGCATTTTTTCAACATATTAATACAAATGTGTGTCTATATCTAGAAATAGATATCTAAAAGTTCAGGTAGATATCATTTTCAACAGTCAACAAGTTAACATAAAGTAATAAACAAGGATATGAAGCTAGGAGTATGAACCATACTGTAGCCATGTCGTCAGTGAAGTATATATCATGATTTCCTTCCATGTAAGGAAATGGATCTGCCAACCAAACCATATCGACGTCATTGTACATAACAGTATATCCAAGCTCTAATATATTTAGCAGGTGGCGAGGCCTCCTGGATGTAAAATTAAAGAATCCCTGCACACATATAAAATCAATATTGGCTCGCATTAGAAATTAGAGCAAGTATCAATGCATAGATGCAAAATGAACCGAGATTGGGCAGCAAAATTTCCCAATTGTGAACCCCGATGATTCAATGATCCTTATTAATAGAGATGTATTTGATAATTCTAGCTACAATTAGCAGCACCGACATCTAATTTTCACTTGAACAATTATCAATTCTTCTTTTCGATTGGAACTCAAATCGAAAAAGGGAAAGACAGGAAACAAACCTGAGACCCAAACTTGTGAGCGGATTGGAGATCAAGAACAGGAGGAATGATGACAGCATGACCAGGCCATCTCTCATTAACCCTAAGCAGAGTGCCATAATCCTCGGCGATGACGAGGACCTTATCGTGGTGGCCATGCCTAGCAACGCTAATCAGCCAATTGTTCAAGAAGGGCAAGTAAGGCTCGCTAACGATGCAGACGATGACAGTGCCATTGCCGCTCCGGCCGACGAACGAAACGGCATCGTCGAGGGAGTAGTGGCGCCATTTGGAGAGGCGGGGATCCGAGTTGAAAGAGGATGGATTGAAAGAGAGAATTCCGGAGTAGGGCAAGAGGAAGCCGACGGCGACGAGGAAGGAGAAGAGGAGGAGGAGGTTTTGGGGCTTTGCGAGGAGAGAGAGCGAAGGTTTGAGGGAGCTGTAGTTCTGCCTCTGGTGGACGAATTTCGACATCTCTTCTTCGTCTTGCTATGATTGAGGAGAGAGAGAAAAGGCTTCTGTGTATCTGGAAACTGAATTGAACGTAGCTTTGTGGAGTTTGTGATTTGGATCTGAGGAATGCTCAGTGTTACTACTGCTTACGAGCCTGGGCTGCCAATTTTTGAAGGTTTTTCCTCGGCATTGAGAAAAATAAAATAAAAAGAGTCAATTACTAAAATTTACCCATATGGTAGACGATATTACAAGAAAACTATCTGTTTGATTACAAATTACCGCAAATCATGCCGTTCGTTTGCGCACTCTTTTTTTTATGTTGCGTACTTCGATATGGACGGATTCAGAACCCGCACATAAAAAATCGGTTTTTGGGAAATCATGGACGAGTTCTGAATCCGTACAATAAGTGACACCGGTTTACAGAAAATTGCGGGTTTATGGACAGATTCACGTCCCGCCCACAAAAAAGCCCCCTATGGGCGGGTTCCCGAGCCACCCACGTTTTATCCCTCTTCCCGGCCCCACACAAATCTGGGCGATGATTTTTTAAAAAATGTAATTTTTTGAACATATGGACGGGTTTAAAACCCTCACAAGAAACGGTAATTTTTGAAAAAACGGTAATCTTGTGCGGGTTTTGAAACCGCACATGAATACCATTTATACCCGACAGAAATCGTCTTTTTTACCGAGTCCGTGGGTTTTTACTATTCACTTTTCAATTGTTAATTCCACTAAACAAGAGAGCATATATGACAAAGTGCATTCTCGTGAGATGTCGACTTCGAGTAGCGGGTCCACAAAGACGTTATCGTTTAGCGGGTCATCCTATTCGTCGGAGTCAACCTCTTCCGTTGGCAATCTTTCTCTTCCCGATAATGAATTGTTAGTATAAGTTGAATCCTTAAATTATAATATATTTGTTTAGTTTATATTTTATAGTTTGCAAGTTATTTGGTTGAAATTCGAATATATCGATTTTAGTTTAGGTTGAAACTTGAAATTATTGGTTGTCGGTCAATTACTAGCCTCGTGTCTAATTTGGAGTATGAACTTGAAATTGAATTCGTAAATGATGATGGTGATCATATTTTATTTGAATTTTTTTTAATACTTGCAAGTTCGTAGTTATTACGGGCCTAGTTTAAAGGTTTTCAGTTTTATACATAGGTTTGTCCGTATAGTGAGCATGTTGATCAAACGGAAGTCGACTTCTCTACGTACCTTAATAAAAATGATGGATTTGATACAATGGAAGAGTTGAGGCAATGGGTTAAAACTATCGGTCTTGGTATATCTATGATCATAACGACCAAGTCGTCCAAACCCGATAAGATCATTTCACAATGTTCAAGGTCGGGTAAGTATAGATCGGGGAGGAAGAATGAGGTGAAGAAAGCACGGGATTCGAAGAAGACTGAGTGTCCGTTTGAGTTGCATGGGTTGTTTAGGAGAGGGAATTCATATACACCCTCTCGTTGGACATTATCGGTGATAAGAGGGTTCCATAACCATGAGCTTCCCCCGGATTTGAAAGGGGTTAGGGGTGCACATCGTCTTAGTGCGGAGGAGCGCAACCACATAATACTTGCTAGTACGTCGGGTACAAAGCCTAAGTCCATATTTATGGAACTTATCCAAAAGAACCCCGTAAGCTTACTATCGAGGACACAAGTCTATAATTTCAAGGCGTCACAAAGGAGGATTTCAATGGGTCAATTGAATGTGACACAATACTCCTTGGCGTGGTTGAAGGAGAAGAGATACTTCACCGACACGATGAGCGGGAGGCAAAAAGATGGGGAGTTGGTGTTGAGCGTGTTGTTTATTAGTCATCCGGACTCACGACATTTGTTGAGGATGTTTCCGAATGTCGTTATCATGGATTGCACGTACAAGACCAATAGGTATGTCATCTCGTTTATGTACCACATTTTTGTTAATGAGTTGTTTTAGTGATCATTAATTCTTGATATATAACTATTTGTTGTCAATGTGTTAGGTACGGATGACCTTGTTTGGAGTTTGTAGGACATCCACAAACTTGACGTATTGTATTGCTATTGTCTTCATGAGGAAGGAGAAGACAAAGTACTTCAAATGGGCACTCTTGCGATTGATGTTCTTGTTGAGAGGGTTTCTTGACAACAAATAAATTTATATCAAGACCCCGCTGTGTATAGCAGAGTCAGGTTCGTCCGCAGGGAGAAAGTCAGTGCTAAGTTGTGTTACTTAGAGCGCAAGTAATCAACAAAGTAAGGGATTTTATCAAGAGAAAGAGAAATCTAAGGCTTAGGGTATCCCCACAACAACAATTATGCATGTCAAACGTTAATGAAACACATAGATCATGCTTTTATCACATAAAGGCGCTAACTTTCGTTAACTTTAAGCAAGTAAATCAATCAACTTTCGCTAAATTAATAAACTTACTATCTATCTCTTCTACTTCAACTAGGATTGATCCGCTTTCGCTTCAAAACCTTAAATTGACTATTCTGATTCAAAGTTTCCGCTTTCGCTTCAACTATGAATGAGAAATTCCCTTCAACTTTCGTTTCAAGGATTAAGAACAAGAGAATAGATTCATGCAATAAAAACAATCAAACATGATCACAAACAAGAATGCACAACCATTGTTGGGTTCAACCCCAACCTTAGAGAGAGAAAACTACTCACAATTCATCATAAAAAAAACATCTAAATTAAATTAAAGAGAAAGGAAAAGCTTACAACCGAATCCACAATGAAACTTGTCTTCCAAGTTTCCCACAATTTCGTCCTCTCCTCTCTCCCTCACGCCTCTCTCCTCTCTCTACCCTAAAACTAGGTTAATTGTGGCCTCCCAAAAACTAAAGCTAGAACAAGAGTATTTATAGAGAAAAACCTAATCTATCTAGAAGCTATCTATAAGGAAATAAATCTTTAAAAGATATATTCCTTCTACAAGGAAATAAATCTAATAAAAGATATATCCTTTCTATCTAAATAACATAAAAGAAAACTAATAAAAAGGGATAAAAATACATTAATTGCGCCGACTCTAATGTCTTCTACCGACACGGGACCCTCAGAATTAACCCCGTCAGTGTCGGTAGATCTTCATGCTGAATTCTCAAATTTTTGCTCTTTCCGCACCTCGATATCGACCTAGTCAGGGTCGATATCGACCCTTATCAGCATTGAAAACAACTTTGAGTAAAACTTCCATAGCGGATTCGTTACAACTCCGTTTGACTCGATTCTTTTTCCTATGTCTTTGTAATGAGTTTCTCTACCTCTTTCCAAGCTCAAACTTGATCTTCAATAACTTTATTAGAATGATTTTCTTCGACTTTCACTTCATTCTTGAGTGTTATCTTCAAGTGCTTTCCTCCTTTCTCAAGACATGCTCCAAAACCGCTTGAAATCCTATAAAAATACCACCAAAGCTTATGTAGACTCCATATCTTAAAGAAATACGAAAACCTACACAAACGAATCAAAATAAAACACAAAACTAAAAGAAAAGACTCAAAGACACAAAAACACACCCTAAAAACACAACTAAAAAGACGGATATCAGTTCTTATTCGGCAACCAAAAGCCGCGTTGTTTCATGTTAAATAGAGAGCTTGGAGCATTGAAGGTGGTGAAGAGTGTCTTCAAGGTCCCCCACTTCTTGTGTCAAGTCCATGTGGCTCGGAACGTGAGGGCATATGCAAAAACACAACAAAAAGACCCGAAACGATTCACTAGTAGCGTTCGTCGAGTTATGAGGTCACACATCGAGGAGGAGTATGTGGCCAGACTTGAACATTTTCGGAATATATGGAACGGAAAAGGTGGAATCAGTTTGGTGTCATATGTTGAGAAGACATGGTTCACTCCGCATAAGGAGAAGCTAGTGAGTGCATGATCCGATCATATTCTACATTTTGCAACAAGATCTACTAACCGATAACCTTCTCCTACTATCACTTTTGTTCATTATTATTTTCTCTAAATTTTTTTGTATATATATATATATATATTTATTTTCATCTTATAAGGTTGAGGCTCAACACTCTATGCTAAAAGACATGTTGCAATCTTCCATTGGAAGCTTTGACACGATCATACAACACTTGGATAACATGTTTATGGATCAAGTTCGTCGAATCCAAGAGGAGATGGGAAGGAGTAGATCGGTGGCACCGATTGAAATACTAGATGGAATCGAATGGAAAAAGGTTTTCTTCCACCGCCTAGTGAGAAGGTGTTCGAGATAATGCATTAAATTGCTATTGAAACAAGTACACAGAGCGAAAGATGGGGACATATCCGACGAAGTGAGTCCTCGAGATCGTTGGTGGAGTACCTCCATGGGATTGCCTACACCCCAAACGATCAAGGGATATGTTGAAGAAGACATCACGTTGGTCCCCAATGAAGTTGATATATATTGGAGGCAAGTCCGGTGGGAAGGTTTGGGGGCGAATGATCGATTTCCCGATGATGGGATCAAAGTTTCGTACGAGAAGAAGATATTTTGAAGTTTTGGTCCAAGTTGCAAGCGGGGGAAATTCCCAAGGACACTATCTTTAAGGTCGCCCAAAAGGTGAAGTGTGAAGACCCCCGTTCAGCTTATTTGCAAGACCCCTCGCGTGGTGAAGCCGATAAGGGAAGGCCAAGGGGGAGTGAGAAGAAGAGTAGTACTAAGAGGGGGAAGACATGGGAGGAGTACATTGATGACGAGAATAGTAAAGGCAAGGAGAAGACGATGACGAAGAGGAAGAGGGGGGAGGAGAAGAAGAAGGAAAGGGAGAAGGAGAAGAAGAGGAAGGAGGAGGAGAGGCAAAAGAGGGATGAAGAAAAGAAGAAGAAGAGGGAGGAGGAGAAGAAGAGGAAGGAGGAGGAGAGGCAAAAGAGGGATGAAGAAAAGAAGAAGAAGAGGGAGGAGGAGAAGAAGAAGAGGGAGGAGGAGAGAAAGAAGAGGGCGGATTTGGAACCCGCCCAAGGGTTGCATTCTGGCTGCATTGGCGGATTTTTAAGGCGCCCATTTGGGTGGATTTGTAAGCCGCCCATATGGGCGGATTTGGGTTTAGGGTTTATGGTTTTGATTTGGAACACGCCCAAACGGGCTTTCTCGCATTAAAATTTAATAACTTGTGCGGGTTATAAATCCGCATAAAATGGTAATCTATTTATGGATCTCATTTAACCTATAAATACCACCATGTTGTCCTTCAATCATCAAATAATCATTCCAAACCTCACATATCTTAGTTGCAACTAACGAACCACTCATCGAGAATTCTTCAACCATTATTCAACGTGATAGTGGACTTTATCGGTTGATGGCTTCTCGTTGTGTTGAGTAGCTATGGGCGAATGATCTATACGAGTTGAACCATCGTAAGCAATGTCTAGGAGAAAGCGTTAAATGCCACTGTAAGCCATTTCCGGTTTATCACAAACTTCATATATCACTTTCAAATCTCATGTCTAACTATCAACGATTAAGGTCTTCAACCATTTATTTACTTTCTCTTAGACTCAATTTATTCATGTATGTTTTGTATGGAGAGTGGAATTGGAGGTCTTCAACCATTTATTTAAGCTCATATATGTTTTATTTCGATCTTATTTTGATTTTATATACCTTAAAACTTATAACCCTAAACCAAAACCCTAAACCCTGTTGTGCTAGTTTTAAACACGACCAACATGGGCGGGTTCACAACCCGCCCATTTTTTGAAAATAAGAACCGCCAATTTTGGTGCTTTTGTGGCCAAACATGGGCGGGTTCATAACCCGCCCATGTGTTGAAGAAGCGCCAACATGGGCGGGTTCACAACCCGCCCATTTGTTGGCATTTGGCGTAGATTTGTTGGCATTTTGTAGATTTCGTAGGCCAGAATCTATATTTGACGTAGATTTGGCGATATGTGGTCAAAGGACATAAACAATCCAAAATCGTCAACAATCCAAAATCGTCGAAATCGTCATAACATAATCCAAAACAATCCATACAGCGTCAACAATCCAAAATCGTCGAAGTCGTCATAACATAAACAATCCAAAACAACAATCCAAACTAAATCCAAACAATAATCCAAACTAAATCCAAACAACAATCCAAACTAAATAAAAAAAAACAATCAAACAATCCAAATGCATAATAACATAAATGTCAACACAATCGATCCGCCCAATCCAGGTCGTTGTCCGAGTCAGCCCAACCCTAGACCTCTCTCTCAGCCTCCTCTCTCGCAACCTCCTCTCTCGCCCGCTCTTCTGCCATCCTAGACGACTTCCCTCGTTCCTAAATGGATGGGACACGATCCCTGCTCTCCGCCGACCTCGATGACTCCGGGGGCCTCTGCGATGCTCGACTCAAAGGGGGAGCAACGGGTATATCGTCCAGCCCACAGGGACCTCCCAAGTAAGGTAAATCAATCTGAGCATGCCCCTCCATGACTGAAAGCACGTGTGCCCTAATCAGCTTGAAACGCTGTAATATAAAACGACATATGCAATTAGACGTAATATAAACATAACTCAAAAGTAATCTTAGATAATATAAGCATACTCACCTTGTGAAAATCGACAGGCGGAATAGGGGCTCGAACGATGCGCGACTGAATGGGCGCCCTCGGACACACATACGGATGCGAGATTTGTAAGAACCAGTCCAAGTACTCGTCGTCGATGTCCCACTAAGTGACAGCACGTGGCGACGTGAGGATGAATGGACAAATGCGGTCCATAACGCTACCCCACCCGTAATACTCGTCGTCGAAGTCGAGGAAGTTCTTTGTCCGACCCTTAAGCGACCACGGACAATGAGAAACGCGTGGTACGATAATGTCCAAAGGTCGACTCTGAACTCATCCCCACTGCCGCACACATCTCTCGGGCATGTACAACTCGTAGATGTCGAGGTATCGGATGGTGCCCCGATACCTTGACGAGAGATCCAGGTCAACCCGAGTATAGGGGGTCCAACAAACCTGAAATATAAAGAAATGACGTCGGGAAATGTAAATTAAAAAAAAAACGATTCATTACAAAATGTAAGAACAAATACGCACATCCTCCGGGCAGTAACAGTCGAGGATGCGCCGATAGTAGATCGACGTATCGTACGTTTGTAACTGTGTTCGATCGACCCGATAGCGATATGCTCTCCTCTCATCGTCCTATGCTCCATGCAACGGGTTCGAGTTGCCAGGGAAATAGATGAAATACATCCATATCCACATCTATGACACCCTAAAAAAAATAAAATCAGTTCACTTTACGAAGATTTCGACAAAGACATTTTCAATCAAAACAACCAAATACCTGAAGAAGATATGAGCAACCCGCCAACTGAGCCACCCCGACCCGTGAAGCCTCCCCAAGATTGCGGTAGAGAAATGCCAACGTGCCGACGCCCCATGCAGTCTCGACAACCCGACCCCAGTCCTCAAACAATGACAACATATCAACATCTACATTGTTCGTTGATTTGTCCACGAACAAGCTGGTGGACAAGTAATGTCACAGAAAACCGGCAGCTATGCACTCTGGCGGGTGGTCGGAAGCCATCATCAAAAGTAAGTGATCGAAGAAATCTCGGCTGTGTAGATGGCCCTTCCTAAGGTCCTTGAGGAAGTGACGCTGGCCGGGTAACAAATAGCCGTCCGTCGTGCCAAACATATACTCAACCATATCAGCGTACTCGGTAGAGGAGAATGTGTGAGCTACCTCGTGCCCCTCAATCGACAAACCGAGGATGATGGCAACGTCGTGGAGCGTAATCGTCATCTTGCCCCACGGAAAATGAAAGCTGTTGGTCTCTGGATGCCAACGCTCTACAAAAGCAGAAATCAGTTCATGGTCGACGTTGCCGAAATCGAAGTCTAATAGTTGTGTCAGGCCGGTCTGTCGAATCATCCATAACCCTTTATCGTCCCAATAGAATCAACCATCATATCCTCTAACTGAGTCGTTGGGGCCTCATCATGGAGAGGCTGATCCTCTCCTGTCGCAGCGCCCGGGACGAGCATCCGAATCGGAGGTCGATTCTTCGTGTCGTATCTTGTGACCCGAAGCCGTGACAAAACGATCCGCATGTCGTCTACCATCATCTTTAGACCGTCCAATGTGTTCTACTACCTCCTGTTATTTAATATATTATTAATTATTTAATAATTTTGCCTCATTTATTTTATTTCACTCAAACCAATTCTATATTATTTCTATTTACGATTGTTACCACATAAAAATAAAATTTCTAATCTAATAAATACATTATTTTTACATTACGATTTCTAATTTCTAATTTCTATCATACAATTTTTCACTATAATATAATTTCTAATCTAATAAATATATTATTTCTATAAGGCACGATTTTAAATTTCTATCAATAATTATATAATCGAATAATCTAAAACATATATAATTTTTAATTTCTATAATATAAAGGAAATTTTCTAATAATTTAAAATTTTAATATGTATTTAGTATTATATTTTGCTAAATAAAATATATCTAACATGCTTTTCCTAAATAATACATAAAATATCAATACAAATCTATATATACTAAATAATAAATAAACTATAAATTTAAATCTAAATATACTATATATTCAAAATATATTTTAAAAATTACCTCATGAGTCGGTCTCCTCTGACGCACCAGACGACCCAAATTTGCAACCTCCGTCGTCGTCAACCCGCTCGGGCCCACTCCCACCTCCATCTCCTCCTCCGTCGCGCTCCTTTCCACCACCGTCTCCTCACCCACCGTCGGATCATCCTGCACCACCTCCGCCGCTTTTGCCACCGGTGCTCCACCGATAACGTGGGCTGAACCAAGATCCGCCGAAATAGGCACCGCTCCTGCCACCGATGCTTCGACGGAACCACCGCTCCTGCCACCGGTGCTCCGCCAAAAATCTGGGCGGAATCGGGACCCGTCGACACTTGGGCAGCCGGAATCCGCCGAAATAGCCAGCTCACCGACACCCTCATTCTCTCTCGCTCTTTTTTCGTCCATGAGAACTTCAATTTCGTGTGTCTTGGTTTTGATTTGGTCGGAAATTGGGACCCTTGTGTGTCTTGTGTTGAAGAAGAAGACAAAATGAAGAAGACGAAGACGGCACCGTGCGTCGCCTCTTATTAAGTATCTTGTGCGGGTTTGACCTAATTTGTGTGGGTCTAAGACCCGCACAAATTGGTTTGGTTTTGCCTCAATTTTTGGACGGGTTTAGGATCCGCCCAAGAAAACCCAGTTTTTTTTAAAAAATTATGGGAAATCATGGGCGGGTTTATGCTCCGCACAACCTTGAGTGCACAACATAAAAAAAAAGAGTGCGCAAAAATTTGCCGCAAAATCATCCATATAAAAGGATTAGTTAAATTTAACCACCCATTTTCGTTTGTTGTTTAATATTCGTTAAGAAGTTTTAACAATTCATATAAATTGAGATAAATGAACAAAAGACTAAAAATAGGAGCCTTAATTGCCCGCTTGTTAACAACTTGTGGCTTTTTGCATGCATAAGAGTAGAGGTGTCCATAAAAAACCGAAATCGAAAAACCGAACCGAAAAACCGGTTATTTTTTTTGTTAACCAAACCGACTTTTTTTGAAATTTTGGTTTGGTTAACCGAACCGAAAATATTTTCGGTTTATCGGTTCGATTTCGGTTCACGATTTTACATATAATGGTTAACCGAAAACCCGAAAATACATTAATATTTTTTCAAATACTAGTTATCTTTGATTTATTTGGTGGTTAAACTCTATGATATTCAAGGTGTTAATCTAGTTTCAGCCTTTACTTCTCTAATTTTAACAATTTAAACACTATTTTTCCACTTCTCATTGATATAATAGTCGCTTATTATAATTTGACGAGATAAAAATTACTAGACACAATGTTTAGTTCCACACAATATAGTATATAATCTCGATATTTGTTTATAACAACCAAAATAATACGATATACGTATATATTTAAAATAAAAGTCTTGCTTGATCACTTTTTTTATTCAAAATTTTTTATTTTTGTTTTAATTATTTAAAGTAAAATTGCATAAATGGTTTTCGGCTAACCGAGAAAACCGAACCGAAAAATTGATTAACCGAATTACGGTTAAATGGGATTCACGGTTCGATTTCGGTTCATAATTTTAGCTAACCAAAATCATAGTTAACCGAACTTCGGTTAACCGAAATCTCGGTTAACAGTTCGGTTAACTGAAATCTCGGTTAACCGGGTTTGGACACCCCTACATAAGAGCACCTCCAATGGGGGCTCTCACCTTTAGTCCCTCAGGAAAAATATAGAAATGTAAAACAAAATTATAAATTTGTTAGGAACGTCCATCTCAAGAGAGACTTTGAAGGACAATCCCTCAAAAAAATATAAATATAATATTTTTTTACGTGAGAGACCTATTTGGGTTCCTCACATTAGAGATGCTCAAACAAATTTATCCTTCCAGCTTCATTTTGTTCTCCACCTCGAAGCTTTCTCTAGATATTGCATTTGGTTGCCGACAACCTCCCTAGCTCCTCCTCCTCCTCGATTTCTCTATTGTCGGATTCAACCTCTAATCAACACCGAAATCCACCATGGACGGGTATCCAAAACGAAATTCATTGATAAACTGAAATTGGGGGAATGAGGGGATGGCAAATTTGAAATTTCTGTGAAAGGAAGGAGACGAATTGACAACGAGAAGAGATTGGAGAGCTTGGGAATAAGGAAGAACACGAGAAGAAGAAAAAATGGAATCGGTAGCGAGAAGAGATTTGATTTGGTGCCTTCGATATAACATCTTGAAATTGCCTTTAAAGACACTCGAGATGAGATTAATGTTTAACGAGTATTGTGTGTGGAGATTGCCATCTCATAGAGTTGCCAAGTCGGAGCTATAAGAGGCGTGGGATCTGGTTGCTTGCAAAGTAAGAGGCATCATCACATAAGTTGCCAAGTCAGATCTATAAGAGGCGTGGGAATAGCAGATCATTTTAGTTTGCCCGATTTTTTCATGTCGTTTGTAATAAGTTTAGTAAGCCCAGATTTGCTAGTTTTTCTACTGAACTAAACCTATATAAACTCCCTTTTTTGTGTTTTCCAAGTTGCAATAGAATAGTGGGTATGTGCTCACGAGAACTCTTTGGTTGCTCTCATTTTCTGCTAATGAGGATTGGCTCAATTTGTTGTTGAGCTTGGTTTATCTGTTGCTTGCTTGTTTTATTTTGATTTTGGTTACCAAACTTCACATGATATTAGAGCAATCAAAGCTTTGGTGACCTAATTTGTCAAAGTATTGGGGTTTTGTTTTTTTAGGGCGAAATTGCTGAGCAATTCGTTTTCCTTTGAGTAATTGTTCATTCAGTGACTAAGAATGACGAAGAAATTGTAGGAGAAGGAAGCGGAACATGTCGAAAGCATGATTCACCCATTGTTTATTAGGAACTCGGATTTCCTAGGAATGTTTTTGACGACATTGGCGTTTGACAGGAGGAACTTCTCAGCTTGGAGTAGGCAAGTTCAAAGAGCTTTAACAACGAAGATGAAGCTAGGATTCGTTAATGGGACAAGGTAAGCGGCCTAAAGCTGGATCTACAAACTTTGAACGATGGAATATATGTGACTCCATGGTCACTTGTTGGATCTTGATCTCGATGACGAACGAGGTGTCAAGCAGCTTCATCTACACCAAATCGGCTCAAGATTTGTGGATAGAGATTTGCGAACGCTATCGTTAGAACAATGCACCAATGATTTTCCAGTTGAAGCAAGAACTATCGCAAATCACACAAGGTAACTCTTCTGTGACACACTACTATTGTCGTTTGAAAAGATGCTGGGAAGAAATCTATGATTTGATTAGATGGCCTACTTGGTCATGTGGAGCTGTTGAAAACTGCAAGTGTAATCTGATTGTTAGGGTGTTAGAACAAGACAGTCAAAACAAGGTGATGGAATTCCTATTGAAATTGAATAATGATTATGAGCTAGTAAAAAACCAGATTGTCTCCATGGATCCACTTGCAAATATTAATAAGGTTTTCTAGATGGTGCTTGGAGTTGAGACACATAGACAAGTTACTAGGACTGTTAACATTGATACTTCAGCTTTGATGACATCTCATGGAAACAATGGGAGAGAAGGTAGTAAGGATTATGATGGCGGGAAAGGAGGCTCATCAAAATCAAGGAGAAATGGTTCTTACAATGGTGAGAAAAGGGACTTCAGGAGGACAAGAGACAAGAGGGCTTGCTTCCATTGCAAGGAGGAATGACATATCAAGGAAAACTGCTTTGAACTAATAGGGTATCCAAATTGGTACAAGGGCAAGAAGGTCAGAAGGGGCACTAGGATGGCAGAATATGTTGAATCTAAGACATAAGGGAATGTTGAATCAACTTTGGATTATGGTGGGAATGTGGATCAGAAGCATGGCATGGAACAAAATTTGGTGCAAGCGGTTTATAGTCTCTCTAGTGCTTGCCAAGAAGTAATGAAAGCTTTCAGGTCAAAGAAGGCAATGAATGCTGAAGTCAGGGGAGGAAAAGAGATACAAGAAGGCAAGAGAGGATCGTGTAGCTATGGAACAAGAGGTGCAAAATCCAACTTCCATTTTGTAGGTATATTTATCTCAGTCCTAAATATGACACAAAATACTAGTGAAGACTGGATAGTTGACAGTGGGGCCTCGGATCACATGACATCTTTTTTTGATCTATTGATTAACCCAAGAAATGTGAGCTATTCAGTACATATAATTTTGTCTGATGGTAGCATAAAATCAGTTCAAATTGTTGGATATGTAAAGATTAATGACAGTTTGATATTAAAGGATGTGCTATATGTTCTTCATTTTAGATACAACTTGCTATCAGTGAGCAAGTTGGTTTCCTCCAAGGGTTTAGATGCACATTTTCACAAATAATGTATGCAAGACCATTTGACTAAGGAGTGTGTAGCTGAAGCACAAAGCTTAGGAGGCTTGTTTAGGATAAAGGCTGGATATGGAAAGAAGAGTTTAAAAATTTTAGATTCAAATAAGACCTTGTTTGAACAAGGAAGAGTTTTCAATTGTTCTTTTGATAGAAACCTTGATTATGTTTTGCTTTACAAAAGATTGGGACATGTTTCTTCCTAAAGATGAATCACGTGTCTTTGTTTAAGGATTTATCTAATGATGGCTTTATGTGTGATATATGTTCATTAGATAAATTCCACAAATTAAGCTCACCTCCTAGCTTGTCTTATGCTTTAAAATTATTTGAATTAGTCCATGTGGACTTATGGGGACCATACAAGTCTGAAGCTCTCAATGAGGACACTTATTTTCTTACTATGGTGGATGACCATATTAGAGTTACGTTGACCTATCTCCTACACAGAAAGCAACATGTGTGTGAGATATTAAATTCCATTCAATCCTGGTTAAGAATGATCATAAAGATGGCAATTGCCATGCAATTGTTCTACATGTTATTCCAATCAAATACAAAGCTTATTTACTTTGAATTTGTCATAAGTTAGCAATTTGGTCAATAGGAATCGTGCTAACCCTAATTTAGGTTCATTGGGATACACTAAACTAGGAGATTTCAATTCTTTTCATTCCATGCACACAAATGTTAATCATAATATATGATGTAGATCAGGATCATATGGTTGCAATCTTGTGCCTCTATAAAGGACTATGCATGCTTTCTTGTGTTTTGATATAATTCTTGAATAGGTGATATGTACTTCTTATTAAATTCAACATGGGTGGAGGGTTTAGAGTGCTTCATTTGGTCAGACCATTCCTTTCATTTTTACCAGAAGTCTAGAGTGCTGACAAGAAGGTTCCCTTTAGAGAAAAGGTTATCTACACTGTCTTCTATCTGTTCATTTTCTTAGTCTGTTGTTAGCTTCCTCAGTATGGAATACATGCCACAACTAGTGTTGATCCATTCTACTAGATACGAGTTGATGATGCTCAAAATGGTAAAACAGGAAGTGAGCCTGGGGTATAGGGAATAAACGTACCCGACGGGACTCCCAAGGTGG
Organism: Fallopia convolvulus; assembly: GCA_964016875.1. Classification (NCBI taxonomy): domain Eukaryota; kingdom Viridiplantae; phylum Streptophyta; class Magnoliopsida; order Caryophyllales; family Polygonaceae; genus Fallopia; species Fallopia convolvulus. The sequence goes on from OZ024729.1 coordinate 44,074,708, forward strand.
ATTCTAGGGCCCACAACTATATCCGTCTTTTAATTAAATAAATTCCCCCTCCGAGCGAGGTCTTACGAAACCTCGAGGACGAGATCTAAGCCTCGTTGCCGACTCGACTGACACCCCCCTCCCACCTGGTCCACTCAGCTGCCGCCGTTCTCCCCAGCCAATCATCGGCTGCCTCGCCTCCGGACCAATCAGAGACCCCTATCTCGGGCGTCCCACATCGGATAAACACCAAAACTCGATTCCCTAATTCTCTATAAATAGGGGAGAACCTCGTAGGTAGAAAGGGTCGAAAAAGCATCTTGAACTCAAGAACTATCTTGCTCGTTGAAGATCGACGTGTTGAAACATCGTCAAAAGACCTCGCTATAGACAAGTGAAGTTCACAAAAAGACTTCAAGTCACACAGAGCCTCCGCTCACACTAAAGACCTCGCTACATAATCTCGCAAGTCCTCATCACCACGCTCGAACTCAAAGCTCGGCCTCGCCACCAGAATCCGTCGAGCACCCCGTAGGTGGTAGAATCTCGTAGCTATTAGGAGATCTCGAGGCATTGTTAGATCGAGATCTCGAATACTCATAGGAGGTCTAAAGTATAAACCCCGTTATTTGTAACCTCGTGATTTGTAACCTCGCTGTAAAGAAATAATAAATAAAAAGCAAGTGTTTGCACAATCGAATAAAAGAATCTCGTATCTTGTCTTCTAGCGTCGGTTTATTTCGCGTTTCATCACTGGCGCCGTCTGTGGGAACTCTTTCATCCTAAGCAGCTTCTCGATTTGTGCAAACCTTGGCTTCGATCCCCTCAAAATGGCTTGCCCAAACAATTTCTTCCCCCAACACCCCGATAGCATGCCCGAAACCGCGCAGTGGACGGGCGCGGGGCCTCCGGGCTGCCCGTTCGTGGTCCCCCCGGGCTGGACGTACACCGCCCCACAAAACCCCTACCCATTCCAAGGGTACGAGTCGGGCGGCGAACCCCCGAACCCATATCCCTACTCGGACTATGGGCAATACCAGCAGGGCTTCGCCCCTTCATACGTCCATGTTCCCCCCCGGGGAACCCCACTCCGAGTACGTGCCTGCGTACGTCCCCGGACATGTGCTGAGACCCGAGACGTCCACCAACGGTTCATCAACGGAGAGACCTCCCCGGGACCCGATGCAGATCTCGCGGTCCCTGTTGAGGTGTAAATTTTCATGAAATTTAAATCTCAATAATTAACCTTATTTATTAATTAAAATTGTGAGGTATCTAGAATTAACAAAGCTATGATACCTTTAATTTCTTAAATTGATGGGCTTTTGATCAATGGCCCAATAGCTGATCAATCCATTGTGTGATCCAATATTCAAATGGGTTTACACAAATATCTAAAGCAAAAAAAAATTAATTAATTTGTGCTTTGAATTTGGAAGTTTTATACGTACATATTAGTAGAATGAGGAGGAGAAAATCTGATTTGTGTAACTTCCAAATCCACGTACATATTAGTAGAACTAGTTGTACCCGTCGTACCATGTACGACTATGATTCGATATTAATAAATTAAAATATAATATAACATTTAATATAAGTAAAAAGTAATTTATTGCTCGTAGAATGTATAATTTTTTAATCAATACAAATGATTAAATTTTAATGTTGAGAATGAAGATATATTATTAAGATAAAATAATTACTTCTTCTTTAATTAAATGTTCTTATAAATTCAAATACGGAAGAGATAAGAATTTAAAAAATAATAGTTAACTTAATAAATAAGATATAATAAAGTGTGAAAGATAAAGATAATTTAATTTAAGATGGGACCAAACTCATTTTGTGGTTCGATAAAGTAAAGATTAGGTAAGATTAAATATTATATTATTCATATTTTATTACTTTCCATGTACATAAATTTAGAGATTATCAAATATTTTAATATATCTATTAAATATTTTATTATTAATTTGTATTAATTTTAAACATTATAAATATTTATCATTAATTTTTTATTATAAAAGAAAATCAATATATATCTATAAATAAATTCATCAAAATATCTATGTTAAAAGATTTATATTTATTTTAAAATATTTAAAATATTTTATCTTTAATTTTAAATGCTTGTATAAGGAAGCATTGAAAAGATATTGTTATACTAAATAGATATTTTTTTGATGTTAGAGATAAATTTAAATAGTTAAAAAAGAATTTAATAAAAAGAAGTTATAATAATAGAAATTGATATTATTATTATTTTTTAAATATGAGGTACCAACATCATTCTGGTGGCTCGAAAAGGGACAACTTTAATATATAGTTATAGATGAGGAGAAGGAAATAAAAAAAAAATTAATTATGGAGTGCTGCTAATTAGTGGGTAGTTTCTTTGGTAACTTCCCCATTATCTTACAAATTAAAAAGGCAACAATTGCGTGTCAAGGGGCTTCGGTTTCTCTCGTTCAAATATTCCCCTTCTCCTAAAAACACATCTCCTGCAAAAACAAAAACGCATCAGAAGAACAAAAATCAATCTGAGGCAAAAATCAAAGAAACCGAGAGTAAACAAAAACAACGAGAGGGAGAGAAGATTGAAGAAGGTAGTCTCCCGTTTTAGTCCTCCTCCTCTTTCCCTTCTCAAAGTGTTCATGATTGATAATCCTAATCCCGCTCGTGAGAATCTAGTTAGAGTCTCATATATGGGCCGTGATACGTGATTGCCCCGGAATCCTCCGTAGAAACCTCGTATATGACCCACACAAGTCCCGATCTTGCCTTGTAACGATTATTCCAACCTGAATTTGCAATCAATGTGAGAAAACGTGGACCACAAGTAACAAACTGAAAACGAACTTGAATGAAGAGAAGGAATCCGAATTCTAGCGAAATCAACTCAATAGTTCAATCGGATTGGCTCTAATGCTAAACCCGATTGATTAACTAAGTTTGATCTTTAACAATCAACTTAGAACAATCAAATTGATCCAACTACAACTCAGAATTCCGAACAAGAGAGAGAGAGAGAGAGTTCTCGAGATGATGATGATCGATCACTAAGCAATTGCAAGCAAACACAAAGTCGTTATTTTTGGAGCCCAAGAGATAGATTAAACCAATTTGGGTTTAATCTCTCTCCAGCTGATTTTATTGAATGAAATAACAAGAGTATAAATAGAGAATACAAAGCTATTCCTTGGGGAGCAAGCAAGGGAGCATGGCCGGCCCTAGTAGGGGTAGATATGTCTCTTTCTTGCTTCCCAAGATATAATAAAATATCTAAAATAATATCTATCTAAATCCCCTTAAATAAAATAAATCATGGTTGATTTATTTATTTAAGGAAATATCATAACAAACTCAAAATATCTCTAACAAACTAAAAATATCTCTAACAACCAAGAGAGAGAAGATCAACCAACTAACATAAGCCTATTGGCTGATTTCTCTACATTATTAAAAATAGAAAACACGCCTATAATTAATATAATAGATAGATATTTTCTCCATTTAGAATGGTCAAGTCAAAGGGTTGACTTTGACCCATATACCAATTTATCTCACCTGGTCACCTACTAAATTCAGCCATAAAGTGAGACAAACTAATACATGTTTCTAAATAAAGAAATAGGTGAATTTCGGCCCTCTTGAGTCAGTCCATGGAATCCGGGCTCAATTGATGTCGAATGCACGAGACCCACTTTGTTTTGCTAGGCTCTTCAAGAACAGTTGCCAATCGAACCAAGATTGCTGTTGTGCCTTGAGCAATCTTCTTAGCTCGACTTCTTGTAATTGGTCCATCAAAAGGCACTCGAATCAACTCATCGACGTCGGTTGGAGACATGGCAGGCTTCACTGCATCTTTCTCCTCCACTTGAGCTCGAATCGTCTCTGATTCGACGTCGGAATCAAAATCTGGCACATAAAGAGATAGATCAGCCACATTAAAAGTCGGATGGACACCATACTCACCAGGCATGTCAACATGATATGCATTAGGGCCGATTCTCCTGATGATACGAAATGGTCCATCTCCTCTCTGATCTAGCTTATTCTTCATTTGATTTGGGAACCTCTCCTTTCTTAAATGCACCCAAACAAGATCTCCTTCTTCAAAGATAACCTGTTTTTGACCCTTATCAGCATGGGCCTTGTACTTCTTGGATTTCCTCTCCAAGTGCATCTTTGTCCTCTCATGTAGCTTCTTCACAAACTCAGCCCGCTTGTCAGCTTCAAAACTCTCTTTTCCCTTGTATGGCTGAGGCGTCAAGTCCACCGGAGTCCTCGGATTCAGCCCATAAACAACCTCAAAAGGGGTCATTTTTGTAGCTGAATGGATTGACCTGTTATAAGCAAACTCCACAAAAGGCAAAACATCTTCCCAACGTTTGAGGTTAGCTTTAAGCATAGTTCTAAGTAAAACCCTTAACGTTCTATTAGTAACTTCAGTTTGCCCATCAGTTTGTGGATGACATGAGGTAGAAAATAGCAATTTAGTTCCCAATTTAGACCACACACTTTTCCAAAAATAACTCAAAAATTTAGCATCACGATCTGAAACAATAGAACAAGGAATGCCATGCAATCTAACAACTTCCCTAAAGAACAAATCAGCAACATGCACAGCATCATCAGTCGTGTGACAAGGAATAAAATGATCCATTTTGGAAAAACGGTCTACCACTACAAAGATAGAATCTCTACCCTTCCTAGTTCTAGGCAATCCAACAATGAAGTCCATAGAAATGTCCTCCCAAGGTGAACTAGGAATAGGCAAAGACTGGTACAAACCATGGGGATTAAGTCTAGATTTAGCTTTAGCACAAACAACACAACTTTTGACAAATCTAAGCACATAATTACTCATCTTAGGCCAATAGTAGTGTTCTTTTAAACCTTCTAAAGTCTTTTCTAAACCCCTATGTCCTCTTGATTCATGAACCTCTTTAGTTAGAAGCCTACGTATACTAGATGAAGGAATGCACAATTTACCAGCTTTAAACAAGTATCCATCATCAATAAAGTAGGTATCTATTTCTCCCTTAGACATGCAATTCTTATAAATTTTAGCAAAGTGAGGATCACTAGCATACAATTCCTTAATCATTGCAAATCCAAGGATCTTAACATCACATTGGTTCAAGAGAATATACCTGCGAGAAAGGGCGTCAGCTACCACATTCTCTTTGCCTTTCTTATGTTTTACAACATAAGGAAAGGTCTCCATAAATTCAACCCATCTTGCATGTCGCCTGCTGAGTCTGGATTGGCCTTTCAAGTACTTCAAGGCCTCATGATCAGAATGGATTACAAACTCCTTAGGCCACAAATAATGAGACCAAGTTTTCAAAACCCTAATTAAAGCATACAACTCTTTATCATAAGTAGGGTAATTCAACTCAGCCCCACTAAGCTTTTCACTGAAATAAGCTATGGGTTTCTTGTCTTGCAAGAGCACGCCTCCTATGCCATGGCCAGATGCGTCCACCTCTATCTCAAATGCTTTGGAGAAGTCAGGAAGCTGGAGTACTGGGGCGTGGCATAATCTGTCCTTCAAAGTGTTGAAGGCGTTCTCTTGTTGCTCTCTCCATTTGAATGCTGAATCCTTCTTTGTAAGCTCATGGAGAGGGGCTGCAATTGTGCTAAAATCACGCACAAATCTTTTGTAGAAGCCAGCCAAGCCGAGAAAAGAGTGCACCATGGTTGGTGTAGTCGGCTGAGGCCACTCCTTGATTGCCTTGATCTTGTCTTCATCTACCTTCAATCCACCTTTAGACACAACAAAACCAAGAAAATGGTAGACTCCGAGCAAAAAGAACACTTTTTCAAATTAACATAAAGCTTTTCTAACCTTAAAGTTTCCAAAACAGCCCTAAGATGGTCTACATGTTCATGCAAGGTTTTGCTATAGACTAAGATATCATCAAAGTAGACTACAACAAATTTACCTAAGTATCTTCTTAGAACATGGTTCATAAGCCTCATGAAAGTACTATGTGCATTAGTTAATCCAAAAGGCATTACTAACCATTCATATAAACCATACTTAGTTTTAAAAGCAGTTTTCCATTCATCCCCTTCCCTCATCCTAATTTGATGGTACCCACTTCTTAAATCAATCTTAGAAAAGAAGTTAGCACCATGCAATTCATCAAGCATATCATCTAATCTAGGAATGGGATGACGGTACTTAACTGTTATTTGGTTGATCACCCTGCAATCAACACACATTCTCCAAGTGCCATCCTTCTTTGGCACCAAAATCACCGGAACCGCGCATGGGCTGAGGGATTCACGCACATAGCCTTTGTCCATGAGATCTTGCACTTGTCTTTGAAGCTCAGCGGTCTGCTCTGGACTTGCTCTATAGGCTGTACGGTTTGGTAAAGAAGCGCCGGGCACCAAATCGATTTGATGCTCAATGCCTCTAATTGGTGGAAGGCCTTGTGGCAACTCTTCAGGCATCACATCTTCAAATTCCTGTAATAGATCCTGAATACACTTTGGAAGATGTGAAATATCTTGACTAATAATAAGTATCTCTTTCCTCATAAGAAGTAAGCAAAAAGAGTTAGGGAAAGAAACACTAGACTGAGTAACTAGAGAGCGCTTTTCTACACTGCCTTTTAAGCTGATTTTTGGCTCTTTCTGTAGGCGCTCTTTTTCCAGATCTGTAGATCTCCGAGTCTCTGAATTGCTCCCAAAATTTGAGGCAAAACGCCCGAGTGGTTTGGGAGATAGCCCCGTTTTTGTCTCAGATGCACTGCTGGACGTGTTGCTCGTCACTTTTGACGATTTAGAGACTTTTTCTGGGCGTTTTTCGTCCCAATCAGTAGCTCCACTCGTGCTTGATGTTGTCCTAAAATTTGAGCCAGAATGCCCGGGTGGATACTGGGAAACGCCGCTAGTCTTTGTTGGTGCGTCGGGCGCCGAGCGCCATGCCGCAGCCATGGCCGCCGATTCAGCCTCTTCTTTCTCTTCCTTGGCACTCCTAAGTGCCCTAGCTTGGTCTTTGCGTACCTGGTCCTGTAAAACTTGTTGGGGCGACAATGGTAGAAGAGAAACTCTCCTCCCGTCATAGTTAAACGAATAGGTATTAAGCATGCCATCATAAATAACTCTCCTATCGAATAACCATGGTCTATCTAACAAGATATGAGTGCATTCCATGTTTACCACATCACACATGATATCATCAACATAATTGCCTATGGAAACACGGACTAAACACTGATGAGTAACAAGATTAGGACCATCTGAATCATTAATGCCATTAAGACCATAACTAGTAGCCCTAGGTTGAGTTTTTAATTGCAAGTGATCAACTACCTTAGCATTAATAATGTTACAGTAGCTACCACTATCAATTATCATGCATAACACTTGATTCTTCACAGTACACCGAGTATGAAAAATATTTTCCCTTTGATCTAGCCTAGGTGTTTTTTGTAAAGTAAGAGTACGCATGGTTACCAAAGTTAGAGGCTGTTCGGTGCAATCTGGTTCAATGGCCTCCACGTCCTCCTTTCTTGTCCATTTCTCTCCTCCTCCACTTGATTTGGATGTATATCTTCATCACTCACATAGCCTCCATTGGTGGTGAGTAGCACTTGTTTCTGATTTGGACAATCCTTGGCATAATGACCTCTTCCTTGACATTTATAGCACACTAGATCTCGTGCTCTTGGCTGATTTGGAGGTGCATTAGTGGGACGCCTTTGGCCTTGAAAACTTGTGGGTTTAGGTGAGCTAGAAGCTCCCTTTTGCTGCAAAGAAGGGTTAGAAGAATAAGAATTGGAATTAGCACTAGAATTAGGAACATACCTTTTTGGAGCATTCCAAGCTTCCTTCTTCTTCCTTTGTTGCTGCTCATAAAGTAGTTGGGCTGAATGTACTAAGGCATTGAGATCCTTGATTTGTTGAATCTCCAATGTGTCTTTGATGCTTTGATTCAGTCCAGCCATGAATTGGGTCCTTAGAGACCGTTGGGAATGATGAATTCCCGCTTTGAAGCTCAAATCCTCTAGCTCATTGAAGTACTCAGTTGGAGACTTGGTACCTTGTTTGCATGTGGAAACTTTCAATCTCATGTGCTCGGTATGCTCTTCAGGCACATATTTCTTCCTCATTACAAACTTCAGCTGGCCCCAAGTTTCTATTGGTGGTAAGGCCTTTCTAATTCGATCATCCTTCATTCTGAACCACCAATTTCTAGCGGTCCCAACAAAGTGGATAACAACAACAACAACTTTCTCCCATTCTTCATAGCCCATGTGATCTAGAATGAAGTTTGTAGCTGGCTCCCACTCTAGATACTTCTCTGGATTGAGCTCTCCACAGAATGGCTCTATCTTGATCTTTATATCACGCTTACCAATCTGATTGACGGTTTGGTTAGCGGTGTTGTTGTTGTTGTTCGGCCTTTGTACTCCATAAGCTGGTGGAATATCCTCTACAACCTCAGCTTGGTTGTAGAAATCATCAAGGGGAGGGTTCCATGGGCGCCTTTCTTCCCCGGTATAGCCATAAGTCACATCATCATAAGGATTGTTGTATTGTTGATGTTGATGATGAGTGGCTTGAGGATACCGGTTTGCTGGCTGATTATAGAATTGTTGATGAGTAACCGGTGGAGTCCTCGATGTTATGCCTCTTCCTCTACCTCGGCCTGCCGTGGGGGAGTAGTGAGCCGGGAGATCGTTTTCTTTGTTGTAGCTAGCAAGCACATCATGCTCTTCATCAACTGCTTGTTGCTTGCCTTTGTCGCTACCTGAGGCCTGATTTGGATCACTTGTAAGCTCTATTGGAGGGGCACTTTTATGACTTGCTTGAGATGATTCAATTAGTGTGGCAAGTTGCTCCTCTAGACGCCGCATTTGTGGAGCCAATGCAGCCGTGGCCAACTCTACAGCTCGAGCCTGGCCATCTCGTACACTATCACTAATGGACAACCTAATGAAATCGATTGCCTCCTTAGTAAGATTTCAGTTCAGCCGGGTTAGGCTCATTAGGGATCACCATTGTTCCTGAAACAAGCAAGAAAGTAGAGAGAGTAGTGTGTTCTAAAGCAAATCACAACAAACAATACCACACCTTAATCAAGCCAAAACTTGCCTCAAAGCAATCCAATCAACTTAATTCAGTTTTTGGGTTGAATTGAGGGAGTAAATGGGTAGATATGGTGTAGATATGGTATACTAATGATAAATAAAGGAAATATGTAGCTTAAGCAAATGGCAAGTATGCAATAAGACAAGCAATGCAAATAATCCCTCTATGAGCTTCAAAACACATGCAATCTCTCAATTGACTCTATGCAAGTTAATAAAGCCAAATTTAAGCATGCAAGGACAGAAATATGGTACGCTAAAGTGACTTTTGTTTCGTCACTCTTTTTCTTCAAAGTGATTTCTACTTAACAATTTTTAAGCAAGCAGTCACTAGGGTTGAAAGTGGCTTAAAACTAGCTGGGGTAGATCACTTTTCTTTTCTGATTTTTTTTTTGACTTTATGCACAATCTACTCTTGTGCTAGAATTGAGAAACAAGCAAAGCAATGCAACAATTGAATGCAAGGGAAAAAACGAAAGCTAACTGATTTTTTTTTATCTAAGTGACTTTAAACTACCAATGAAACCAACTAGAAGCCAAATTAACAAAAGAATAAAGGGCTAGGTCGAATTTGATGGATGCAATAGCAAAAATCAGCAAATATCAACAAGCAATATGAATCTCTATTGATCATGCAACATGCAATAAAAACTCATAAAAATTGTAGGAAGACAATTGCTAATCTATATTGCAACCAAACTCAACCAATTCAACCAAAAGCATGCAACAAATCCCTTAAAATCTCCTAGAAGGATTATTACTTCGGGGGCAAGCAACAACAAGGAGGGTTAGGGTTTTGGTGATCTCGGCTGAACTAAGGTTAGAAGGGTTTAGGGTTCGGCTTCTAGGGTATGGGGGATGGTAGGATTCGATCCTAGGGTTAGGGTTAGGGTTTCTCGAAAGCTAGGGTTAGGGTTTCGAGAGGGTAGGGTGGGGCGATTAGGGTTTAGGGTTAGCCGAATTGGGTGGGGTTGGTGGGGTTAGGTTCGAGTGATGGTGAAAGGTGGTGCGGTGCCCTAGAGCGACACCAGATGCTGGACTAGTGGTTGTGCGTGGTGGTGGGGTGGCGGAGATGTGGTGGTTGATGGTGAAAAATTCAATCTTTGGTCTCAAAAATTCAAACTTTAGGTAAAGGTGGGATTTTTGGGATCAAAAACTGAATCAAATCAATTAGAAAGCAAATTAAGGAAAGAAACAATTACTTGGCGAGACACTGGATTATGATACCACTTGATACGTGATTGCCCCGGAATCCTCCGTAGAAACCTCGTATATGACCCACACAAGTCCCGATCTTGCCTTGTAACGATTATTCCAACCTGAATTTGCAATCAATGTGAGAAAACGTGGACCACAAGTAACAAACTGAAAACGAACTTGAATGAAGAGAAGGAATCCGAATTCTAGCGAAATCAACTCAATAGTTCAATCGGATTGGCTCTAACGCTAAACCCGATTGATTAACTAAGTTTGATCTTTAACAATCAACTTAGAACAATCAAATTGATCCAACTACAACTCAGAATTCCGAACAAGAGAGAGAGAGAGAGAGTTCTCGAGATGATGATGATCGATCACTAAGCAATTGCAAGCAAACACAAAGTCGTTATTTTTGGAGCCCAAGAGATAGATTAAACCAATTTGGGTTTAATCTCTCTCCAGCTGATTTTATTGAATGAAATAACAAGAGTATAAATAGAGAATACAAAGCTATTCCTTGGGGAGCAAGCAAGGGAGCATGGCTTGCCCTAGTAGGGGTAGATATGTCTCTTTCTTGCTTCCCAAGATATAATAAAATATCTAAAATAATATCTATGTAAATCCCCTTAAATAAAATAAATCATGGCTGATTTATTTACTTAAGGAAATATCATAACAAACTCAAAATATCTCTAACAAACTAAAAATATCTCTAACAACCAAGAGAGAGAAGATCAACCAACTAACATAAGCCTATTGGCTGATTTCTCTACATTATTAAAAATAGAAAACACGCCTATAATTAATATAATAGATAGATATTTTCTCCATTTAGAATGGTCAAGTCAAAGGGTTGACTTTGACCCATATACCAATTTATCTCACCTGGTCACCTACTAAATTCAGCCATAAAGTGAGACGAACTAATACATGTTTCTAAATAAAGAAATAGGTGAATTTCGGCCCTCTTGAGTCAGTCCATGGAATCCGGGCTCAATTGATGTCGAATGCACGAGACCCACTTTGTCTTGCTAGGCTCTTCAAGAACAGATGCCAATCGAACCAAGATTGCTGTTGTGCCTTGAGCAATCTTCTTAGCTCGACTTCTTGTAATTGGTCCATCAAAAGGCACTCGAATCAACTCATCGACGTCGGTTGGAGACATGGCAAGCTTCACTGCATCAGGCCGGGATTTGGTATCATTTCATAGAAGTTCTTTGGGAATCCCTTTGATAAAATTGGAACTAGTTAGTTCCTAAATTCGGATCTTGAGTAGTCACTCGGGATTTCAACAAAAAATTCCCACATATGCATAGTTACGTACTTGTGTGCAACGCCTTGTGAAAGGGGTGTTTGGAACTAGTTAGTTCCTAAATCTGGAAATTAATTAATTTTCCTCTTGAGTAGTCACTCAGGATTTCAAAAAAAAAAGGAGTTTCTACATGTGCGTAGTTACGTACTTTAGGGTTCAACAAATTGTAGTCATAATTAAGACTCAAGAGATTAATTAATCTCACATGAAGCCTTCAAAATTAAGGGGAACCTCTGCCCAAATTTACCCAGCTCCAAATTATAAAAGTCTTGGTTTGGAGTTATTAAAGGAAAAGGGTTTAAAAATTGACATGGGCGTTTAAAAAAAATCAAATACAAGGACTCTGCTAAACAAAAAAATTGCAGAGGTTCCAATAGTGATCGGACATGCCACATTTGGATTTGGAAGTTAATTAACTTCTATCTTGATTAATTAATCAAGACTCGAATAGAATACTTGGTTTCAAAAAAAAACTCGAAATTGGGCTCTCCTTAATTAATTAATCAATGCTTTCAAGTGAACCATCGGTTTTAAAATTCAGAAGTTTATTTGGTTAATTAATCAAAAGTTTCAGGGGACACCCTCAACATTTTCCAACTATATTAAGAAACCGGGTTTTCAAATTCAAGTCTACGAAGGCCAAGCAAAGCAAACTGCTTTTGACATTGAAATTGAGATATCAATCTGAATTAATTTTCGGAAATTTTACAGAATACATGAAATTATGAAAGTGATTAAAACTAATTACATAGCCCTAAAAACGCGTTAATAAGACGCCCTAGTAGTCTATTCCAGATAAGAAATAATATTTGGGTTAATCCGGTCTTAGGCAAGCACCATCTCTTTTGGGCCGGGCTAGATTTAGAACTAGGCAAATACGGGCTTCGAAAAATTATGTCCAAGAGTAATCACTACAAACATTAAAGCAACGTAAAAACAAAATCATGCATTACAAAATGCATTTACACGTTGTTTTCCATGAAAAGGCAGTAATAACCTTGCTTTGTTACAAATTGCACTATTAATGTGCATAAATTACAAAATGGGTCCTTCCGAAACATATAAAAATTAAATTAACTTTAGTGGATCGCATCAAACCAATTACCAGAATTACGTAAAGACTTGACGCCTATAAAAGACTACGTAGGTAACTCGATAACAAATTTAACATATATCGAGCTCAGTCGCCAAATCCCAAATTAAATCGTTAAAGCGATCAAGACTAATCAAATAGTCAAGTTCAAAGCATAATAAATTAATTAATTATGCATGTATAACCCATATTCTCAAAATTATTTTGTGACTAATATAAAATTATGATCATTTTAAAGCACAAAACTTGATCTAAAAAAATCTCATTAGTCATAATTAATTTGGGTTATAAAATTAAAGGTTCCTTTTTAAGAACTACGTACGATTTGATCCCTTTTAAAAAGAGTACGTAGGAAACTCGATAAAAAGCAAAAACGCCCATCGAGTTCAATCACAACCCCAAATCAAACTAATTTTTCCAAATCCAAAATCGCACTACAAATAATTGTGCACGCCAAATGCGAATGACTATATCACCCTTCCTAGAAGGTGGGTTTAGTACTATTCGCGTCATGCAAATGATAGTTGGAGCAGTCTAGTCAACCCTTCCTAGAAGTTGGGTTTAGATTCGTTCCTCTGATGCATGAAAAATATCACACACAAATTAAAAAACCAAAACACTCTGAACTACTTAAGGCTTGATTCTCTTTAAAGAGATATGTAGGCAACCCGTCAAAACACGGGTGCAACCCAAATCATAAAATCAACCTAATCTTTTGTATGTGTATGACTTTTAATCAAAAGGGTAAAAAGAAAGGGTCGAACTCAAACTTTACAAAATCAAATAAAATATGTTTTGCGAATATTTTCATATTTTTGTTCAACAGTCCCGTTCGCGATGCTCAAGGATGCGGGACACAGAGTTGTCCGAAATGGCAGGGAGTGCTATGCACCCAATGAAATCGAAATCACGCCGCCAAACCGTCGAGGTCGGGTGCCGTTCCCCTTTTGTGAACGAGATCTAGGAGGCACCTATGCCCAAAGGTTTCCATTGGCCACAAATGGGGCTCTACGACGGTACGGATGGCCCGGAGGACCACGTAAAACACTTTGCTGTCCAGATGAATGCCAACTCCTATAATGACGCCATATTCTGCCGTATCTTCCCGACCACCCTGGACAAGGCCGCGATGACGTGGTTCATAAGCCTCAAGATAGAGTCTGTGGCCTCGTTCGCTCAACTGTGTGAATCCTTTATCGCACACTTTAACGGCTCAAGGAAGCGCAAGAAGAACATGCGGGATCTCCGCGGTAGTGAGCAGGGAGAGAGCGAGCTGTTGGGCACCTTCTTTACGAGGTTTACCACCGCGGTAGCAGAGATCGCACACATTGACGAGTCATCAGTGCGAGATACCCTCATGGGCAACTTGTGTCCGGGTCCTTTCAAGAATTTCATTTTCTTGAAATGCCCGACGATGTACGACAACCTATGCGCTGGATCACAACCCAAGTATACGCTGAGGATGCCGCCAACCAGAGCTCGCGACCGAAGACCAACAAGGAAATCGTCGTCGAGGCTAAAGGGAAGGCAAAAGGGGCCGCGCCGACCGCGAGGGATGCGTATGTGACGCAGGCCCACAACCCCGTCAACTACAACAACAATAACAACGGAAACAAAAATAACAACAACAACAGGAACAACAACAACAACGACAACAGGAATAACAACCGCGGAGGCGGCGGTGGGGGTTGGAGCTGCTTCGGCGGGAGACCACGAGGTTATAGAGGCAAGGGCGGCCCTGCGTACAACCCGAATGAAAAGGAGCGCGCCAACCACGCATCGGGAGCCAACACCATGCCGCAAGGCCCGGGTCAGGCTCGGGCCAACAACGTCGAGCAACAAGCTCCTGCGAAGCAGGCTCGATCTGGCAGACAACAACCCCCGACGGGTATATCCATACCATCTCGGGTGGACCTTCGCTGGCTGGGTCAAGCCAGGCGGAAAGAAAGAGGTACGCGAGGGCAAGCCACCACGAGCCCTCGATAATTAGTGTTGCCCAGACCTCGCGGTCCCACGTAGACTTGGCCTTCACCTTCGAAGATGCCGAGGTACTCCACATGCCACACTTGGACCCCTTGGTGGTGCACGCTCAAGTGGGCTCAAAAATGGTGAAGCGAGTGCTGGTGGACACGGGGTCCTCCGTGGACATCATGTAATACGGCGCTTTCGAGCAATTGAGCAATTGGGGAGGTAAAGGGCAACCAAGAAGAGGGCCGCGTCTATGCGACCTCGGCAAAACAGAAGTGCGCGGTGTTTATGGTGGAGTCCCCGGCGAGGCCGACCTCGAAGTCCGGGACATCACGATCCCCGCCCCTGAGGTAGAAAGAAGGGCGATATCCCCCTTCGAGAGTGAATCCGAGAAGATCTACCTGGGAGAATGTCTCTCCGGGACGTCAGCGACATCACTAGAAGCCTTGCTTGCTGGGTCCTGCGATGTGTTCGCCTGGACCGCGAGGACCTCCGCGGCGACCCGCGGACCGTGGCCCAGCACTCCCTAAACGTCGATGTCACCACTCGCCCCGTGGTGCAGCGACGAAGAAAAATGAATGAAGAGTGGGCAAACGCCGCAAATGACGAGGTGGCGAAGCTGCTGTCCGCGGGGTTCATTCGCGAAGTCCAGTACCCCCGATGGTTGTCCAACGTCGTGCTGGTCAAAAAGCCAGTGGGAAGTGGAGGATGTGCATGGACTTCAAGGATCTCAACAAAGCCTGTCCCAAAGACAGCTACCCCTTACCCTTGATCGACGAGCTGGTCGACTCAACCGCATGTCACGGAGTATTGAGCTTCCTCGACGCGTACTCAGGATACAACCAAGTCTTGATGAACCCGCGTGACGAGGAGGAGACGTCCTTCATCACCCAGCGAGGCACTTATTGTTACAAGGTCATGCCGTTTGGCCTAAAGAACGCGGGGCCACCTTTCAGCGCCTCGTCGACCGCGTCTTTAAGAATCATTTGGGAAGGAACGTGTCGGCCTACATCGAAGATATCGTGGTCCGGAGCAAGACCCCTGAAGAGCATCTGGTCGACCTCGCTGAGGTCTTCGCTACCCTCAGGCACAACCGTCTCAGCCTGAACCCCGAGAAGTGCGTCTTCGGCATATCATCGGGGAAGTTCTTAGGCTTCATGATCAGCGAGCGCGGGATCGACGTCAACCCCGCCAAGGTTGAGTCGATCAAGTGCAGCGGCTCAACGGCGCCGTCAACTATCTAGGGAGTTTTTGCTCCCGCTTGGCGGAAAAGTCTCTCCCCTTTTTTGCCGCTCTCAAGAAAAACGACAAGTTCATTTGGGATGAGGGGCTCGAGCTCGCTTTCTCTGAATTAAAGGCCTTCCTGTCGAAGCTCCCCACATTGTCGCCTCCAATGGCGGGCGAAGACTTGCAACTATACGTGGCAGTAAACCTGGAGACGGTCAGCGCGGTGCTAACCAGAAAGGCCATGCACCCAGTCTACTTCGTGAGTCGCGTGCTCCAACCCGCGGAGCAGCATACTCCCCGGCGGAGAAGATGGCGCTGGCAGCCGTGACCGCCGCAAGGCGTCTACGCCCTTACTTCCACGTGCATCCCATTCAGGTCCTCTCTGACCTCCCACTTTGACAAATCCTCTACCAGCCCGCCCTCTCAGGGCGAATGACGAAGTGGGCAGTCGAGCTCTCCGAGTTCGACATCAACTACCTCCCGAGGTCCGCGATGAAGGGGCAGGCCCTCGCCGACTTCATGGTGGAGGTCACCTTCCCCGAGACTGACGCAAGCTCGGAGGAGTGGAAGGTATTCGTTGATGGCTCACGATGTGATGCCGGTGGAGGGGCTGACGTGTTCCTCGCCGGTCCCTCGATCGAGACAGAGTATGCCCTTAACTTCGCCTTCGATGCCACCAATAACGAGGCCGAGTATGAGGCCATGATCGCCGGGATTGAGATGGCGCTCCTCCGTGGAGCCCGCAAAATCAGGGTCTACACCGACTCCGAGCTGGTTGCGCATCAGCTCAATGGGCAATACGACACAAGAATGGGGTTCCTGCCCGCGTACCGAGAGAAAGTTGAGGCCTTGGTGTCGTGCCTAGAATCCTTCGCGGTGGAGTCCATCCCGCGAACCTCGAACACGAAGGCGGATGCTCTTGCGAGGTTGGGATCTGCCCTTCCCTTGGAAGTGGGGAATCGCGTGATGGTGGAAAGAAAACTCTCGCGGAGTGTGACCGGCGAGGTTCTCTCTATTTCTACTGAGGATTGGAGGATCCTAATAACACGATATGTGGAGTGCGGTGTCCTCCCAGAGGACCCCACACATGCTAGGAAGCTGAAAATGTAGGCGGCCCGCTACTACGTCATCGGCGGCCGACTCTATCGCCGAGGCTATGCTGAGCCCAATTTGCTATGTGTACCGACCGAGTCAACGGATCATATCCTCTACGAAGCACATGAGGGGGTCTGTGGCGGCCACCCAGGTTGGTGAGCCCTATCACATAAAATCACCCATTTGGGGTACTTTTGGCCCACTCTCCGGCAAGACGCGAGGGCCTATGTCTAGCGATGTGACGGGTGTCAGAAGCACGGTAACCTCCAACACGCCCCGACCTCGCGCCTTCGCTCCATGCACGCACCATGCCCCTTCGCGATGTGGCGGATGGACATCCTCGGCCCCTTCCCCAAGGTTGTTGGCCAGGTGCGGTATATCTTGGTCATCGTCGACTACTTCACGAAGTGGGTCGAGGCACAAGCAATGGCAAAGATCACGGGGACAAAGGTCTGTGACTTCCTATGGAAGAACCTCGTCTGCCGCTTTGGCGTTCCCATGACCATCATGACCGACCATGGCCCCCAATTCGACTGTGAAGAGACTCGGACCTTCTGCTTCGACCTGGGCATAAACCTCAAGTTTTCCTCCGTGGCCCACCCCCAGTCCAACGGCCAGGTGGAGAACGTCAACGCCCGCATCTTGACCGATCTAAAGAAGCGTCTAGGCATGGCACAGGGTCGCTGGGCGGAACTCCTCCCATTCGTCCTATGGACGTATCGCACAACCGCGCGTCGTGCAACGGGAGAAACACCTTTCGCTCTAACCTACGGGGCGGAGGCGCTAGTCCGCGTGGAGACCCTGGTCCCTTCGGCGAGGGTTTTTGATTTCAATAAGGAAGAGAACGAGGCCAACCTTAAGGTCGAACTGCAATTCAGAGACGAGCTGCGCGAGGTGGCTGACCTGCGCTCCAGGGAATACAAACGCCGCATGGCAGTATACCACGACAAGAAGGTTAGGCCTCGGTTCCTGGCTATAAGTAGCCTCGTCTTAAGGCGTACCGAAGGTGGCAAGTTGGACCCTAACTGGGGGGGTCCATACCTCCTTGGCGAGGAGGTCGCACCCGGAGCTTTCAAGCTCAAAGACAGCGAGGGGCGTACCTTGAGCAAAACATGGAACGTCGATCGGCTCAAAAAATATTATGTGTAAACTCTCTAAACTCCGCTATTTCCCACATGTTTTATGAATAAAGGGTTATGGAATTTTCGAATCTCTCTCAAAAATGAAAATCTTGTGTTAAATCCATCCCTCGCTTCCCGCTTGGGTTTGGAGATTCTCAGTTTTATGTTGCGAAGTCCATCCCTCGCTTCCCGCTTGGGGTTGGAGAATCTCGGTTCGATGTTGCGAAGTCCATCCCTCGCTTCCCACTTGGGGTTGGAGATTCTCGGTTTTATGTTGCGAAGTCCATCCCTCGCTTCCCGCTTGGGGTTGGAGATTCTCAGTTCTATGTTGCGAAGTCCATCCCTCACTTCCCGCTTGGGGTTGGAGAATCTCGTGTTTAAATCCACCCCTCGCTTCCCGCTTGGGGGTTGGAGAACCTCGTGTTTAAATCCACCCCTCGCTTCCCGCTTGGGGTTGGAGAACCTCGTGTTTAAATCCACCCCTCGCTTCCCGCTTGGGGTTGGAGAACCTCGTGTTTAAATCCACCCAACGCTACCCGCTTGCGGTTGGAAAACCTCGTGTTTAAGTCCACCCCTCGTTTCCCGCTTGGGGTTGAAAATTCTCAGTTTTAAAAGTCGCGAAGCCCACCCCTCGTTTCCCATTTAGGGTTGGAAACAATCAATAATCATCGTCCAAGATCCGAGCAAGGCTCGTAATCATGCGAGATCCGAGCGAGGCTCGTGATCTCGGCATAAAGATAATTATGCGTGATCCGAGCACGGCTCGAGATCATTTCATAAGACCAGCGCCCGATGTGTCCCAAAAGTGCCACAAGTATTGTGACACTCGGGCCATGGGGTTGGATCAGGATATCTATACAAGTAAATTAAAGCAAGAAGCACAAACACAACCATAAGACAAGAAAAAGTTGCATAGAATAAGGCCACAAGGGCCGAAGTATTTGATTACAGACCCCGGCGGGGCCACCAACATAACAGAAATATAAAAAAACACTAAAAGATCAGAGGTGTCCTTCATTCTTTCGGGGCGTCGACGGTGGGTTCTTCCGGGGCCTCGGCAGTGGGTTCCGTAGGAGTTTGGCGGACGGGCGAGCCATGGATCACCATGGGCTGGGAGCTCGGCGCGTCGGTCGCAGGGTGAGAGTCCACGACAACAAGGCTCGGGCTTCCCTGGCCAAGGTCCTCCGTGGGCGGTGCCTCGGAAGCCACGGTCCCATCCTCCTTGAGGAAGAACTCGCATTCTCCCCGGTTTCCTCCCCCATAGTCTCTATGTAGTTGGGGTTGAAGAAGGAAATACGGGGGTCGATGTGCCCATACTTCGCCACCGCCTGCTTGACCCCTATGCGGACAGCCTGGCGGAACATCTTTTGCACGCTGCCCACCAACTCCTCCTTGTACGTCGCAGACTCCACGTACTTAGGCCCCGCAGCCTCCACCTCCTCGTGCAGCTCGCTAACGCGCTGTCGGAGGCTGGTGATCTCCTCCTCGGCCTTCAGGAGCTCCGCTTCCTTCTCTCTGAAGAATTTGTGCTCTGCGGATAGCTTACCCCGAAGCTCCTTGTTCTCATCTTTGAGGTTTTCAACCTCGCCCTCGAGGCCCCTGATGACCTTTTCCCCCTCCCCCTTGGCCTTCTTTGCCTCCTCCTTGGCCCTGGCGGCCTCCTTGTCCTCGTCCGACGCTGCAACCTCGGCGGCTCGAATCCGTCTCTCGGCCTCAACGAGGTCCTTGTTCTTCTTTTCGATCTCAGCCTCGCGAGCCTTGAGCTTCGCCTCCATCTTGTCCATCTTCTTGTGGAGGAGGCTAACGCGGCTGCAGTTGTAATTCTCGAAGAAGTGGTGCTGAAAAACAAAAAAAAACGTGTTAACACAAAGATGATGATGATGGAACCAACAAAAACAACAACCTCGAGGAAGTAGGACATACCATCGCCGAGTAGCGGAGGATCTCGTCGTTGAGGGCAGCCTCCGAGAGGTTGTTCGCCCACGCAACCTCTTCCTTCCAGTCCGCCCTGTCCCAATCCTTGGGCACGCCCCAATCCTTGGGCATGCCCCGGGCGGGTCCAGGGCAGTGAAACTTGTCGGCAGGGGGCCCGGTGGCAGACACAACCCGGCTCACGGGGCCGGAGCGTTGGGCCTCCTCCCTTCCCGAGGTCCCCCTCTGGTTGTCCCCCTTCTGTTTCTTTGTCTTGTCCTAGCGGGGGGGACCATCAGACTCTTTTCTCTTGGAACCGGCTCCATCGCCGGATCCTCGGGAGACTTGGGAGGACGTTCTCGCGACGTCCCCCTTAGACGAATCCCCCTCGGTAGTCTTCCCCCCGGGCGCCTTCAGCGGCGGGGGTATTGCCTTCGGCTGCGAGGTGGGTGGCCTCGCCAGCTTGGTCGGTTCCTTTATAACAATGCCCTTTTTGCCGCGAGGAGCCTGGGCGGTGGAAGTGAAAGTCGCAGGTTTCTTTCCCCGCGACTTCGAGGTTAGAGCGTTGAAGAGGTCCACTGTCAAAGAAAGACATAGAAATAAGTTAGATAAAGAAACGAGATGTAACAACGAGTCAAGTTAGCATGACCCGGGCGAAGGCGTGGTCATCACTAGATAAGCGAGGTTTCAACCTCGTTGCCTAAAACCAAGGGCAAATAACAAAAACAAACAAAAAGAGGGAAAATCAAATACCCTCTTTGCCCTCGCGAGGTGGAAGGGTGAGGCTTAGACCGGCCCGCTCAAGCCGGTCCTGTGCCAGGTACTTTTGGAACGATTCCTGACGCTCCGGTGTATATCGGGCCTTGAGTTCCCTGAGTTCAGTGGCTTTATGTGCGCCCTTGGGCCGAACAAAGTTGTCCGATGCCATGGGAAAGTTGAGATACCTCCCAGTAGGGTCTCGGACCCGGAACCATTTCTTCTTCCACGACCCGACATTCGAAGGAGCCGTGATGAGTTTAATACCGGGCAAGCTAAGATTGACGAGGCAGGACTCGTGCTCCCTCCTCGCTAGAAGTAGACTCGACATGATGCCGAGATCCGGCCCATCCCCAAGCTCGCAGTTGCGAACGGTGTAGGCACACAACAACCTCCACGCATTGGGAAACAGCTGTGCAGGGCAGACGTGCATGGCCCATAAGAAATCAACGATGTGTGAGGCCAGGGGTAGCCTAAAGCCAGCCTGGAGACTGTGCAGGTGCACAACAATGCACTTTTCGTAGTTCGCCAAGGAGCAGCCCTCCCCTTCGGGAAGCGCTAGCTCAACTCCCTCGGGCCAGGCAAAGTCCTTGGCAATGTCCGCGAGGTCTTTAAGCTCCAGGTCCGTAGGCACCCCATCGGACAGAAAGGTCCCTCCCGAGTCCGGGGACATCGATATCCTCTCCTCGAGGATCGGTGGCACGCTGGACATAGCATTGTTGATGTGCTCCGCAAAAAAGCTCGCGAGCTCGTTGGAGTCGGACGACCTCGCCATAACACCAGCCACCTCCTCATCGGAAATCGATGACGAGGCCATTTCGACACCGGACGACGTGCGAAGTCGGGAGAAGCACGAGTTGATGGAAAAAACGGAGTCGTTGGAAGAGGGTTCACTAAAGACCAACGAGGGAGACCTCGGGTTCTGAGAGTCACTAGTATCTAAGCTCCCTACGGACTCGGAAGCCTCCCTGTAGAATTTCTCTTGAACTTTGAACGCGAAGCTTGGTGGGGGGCTCAAAGAAGCTCTCTTAGGCATGAAAGAGCGACGTCCAGGCCACGGAAGGCGAGCACCTGGAAAAGAAAAAGGGATGAGACATCGGGCAAAGCAACCAAAGAAAGAGAACGCGAGGTCATAAGGGAAGAAGACCACGTGGCACCCTAGGGCTACTCTGACAAGATAGGACGACAGGGAAGAAGTTGAAGCGCCAAAAAGAGGAGAGAGAAGGGGGAATGTAAACCAGTGGTGGAAGCCCAAACGTCCCGTCAGTCGGACATCATGACGTTTGGGTTCCCAAGGATCTCAAATTTCAAAACGGCAAAGGGGGACGCAGAAACCTAACCGCCAATTAGCAGACGAAGGGTTCAAATGTGTGGCGGTCACCACCCTCGCCTCACCGTCTCGCCGCCATGACGCTGGCGCAAAACACCGAGAAATAACCGTTGCCCACTAGGTCACAAAACAAAGCAAGAGAAAACGCAAAGAAAAGATGGCAAGGGCACCGCGCAGAAGCACACACCGCCCTCACCATCACCGTTTCGCCGCCGTGACACCGGCGCAAAATACCAGGCAACGTACCGTCACCCGCCTGGGACACGAAACAAAGAGGGAACAAAAGGAAGAAAATCAAAGGCTTCGTACAAACGCGAGCGCTACCCTCACCCCCTCCGTTTCGCCACCGTGGCACCAGCCCGAAACGCCGGGGGCGTTTGTCTCCCATTAAAGCAGAAGGTGGCGAGAGAAATTGAAGAACATCGAATACGAGAAAAGAGAGTTGAGCACTTACTTGCTTAGAGTTGGTGCGGGTGAAAAACGGTGGCGCTCCTGGAAAAAGTCGGAAGGTCGTTGATAACTGCCTAAAAACCGCTGCCGAAAACTGGAGGGGCGAGAGAGGGAGAAAGGGGAAATGCCAAAGGAAGAAGATGAAGATAAAGATGAGGCGTGTGAGAGACGCCCCTTATAAAGAACAGGCTTGGGCTGCTCCTCGCTCCCGAAAGGCTTATTGGGCCTATCCTACCTGGACGACCCATTAAGCAAGGTACGGGGAGCGGGCCCAGGAAGCCTCACGCGTACGAGCAAGAGAAAAACCTAAGTGTCAGGCCTCACAAAAGAACTCCTCACGAAGCATCCACCTGACCTCTCGACCTCGCATATTACGACCCTAAGAAGTACAAACCCCGCACCCCGGTTTTTGGTGAGTCGAGTGCCCTTCATATTTATGACCCGGGGTCCTCGGAACGAAGTCCCCAGGCCATGGGGTTGTGATGATGCTCAAAATGGTAAAACAGGAAGTGGGCTCGGGGTATAGGGAATAAACGTACCCGACGGGACTCCCAAGGTGGATTCCGGGGCCCACAACTATATCCGTCTTTTAATTAAATAAATTCCCTCTCCAAGCGAGGTCTTCCGAAACCTCGAGGACGAGATCTAAGCCTCGTTTTCGACTCAACTGACACCCCCACCCACCTGGTCCACTCAGTTGCTGCCATTCTCCCCAGCCAATCATCGGCTGCCTCGCCTCCGGACCAATCAGAGACCCCTATCTCAGGCGTCCCACATCAGATAAACACCAAAACTCGATTCCCTAATTCTCTATAAATATGGGAGAACCTCGTAGGTAGAAAGGGTCGAAAAAACATCTTGAACTCAAGAACTATCTTGCTCGTTGAAGATCGACGTGATGAAACATCGTCAAAAGACCTCGCTATAGACAAGTGAAGTTCACAAAAAGACTTCAAGTCACACAGAGCCTCCGCTCACACTAAAGACCTCTCTACATAATCTCGCAAGTCCTCATCACTACGCTCGAACTCAAAGCTCGGCCTCACCACCAGAATCCGTCGAGCACCCCGTAGGTGGTAGAATCTCGTAGCTATTAGGAGATCTCGAGGCATTGTTAGATCGAGATCTCGAATACTCATAGGAGGTCTAAAGTATAAACCCCGTTATTTGTAACCTCGTGATTTGTAACCTCGCTGTAAAGAAATAATAAATAAAAAGCAAGTGTTTTCACAATCGAATAAAAGAATCTCGTATCTTGTCTTCTAGCGTTGGTTTATTTCGGGTTTCATCACGAGTGATCCTTGCCTCAGACCGAGGAACTGTCATGGAGCTCAATATCACCCCCATTGTGACATCGGTTGATTATGCAGCTCAAGGTTGGGGCAAAGATCATTGAGGTGGACAACAATGTACGAGAGGACTGTGTACTTCTATAAGTGTTACTTGTATTCAGTGCATTATCTATTGCCACAAAAATAACAATCATTATATATGTTCTCTGAATAGTCTTGTTCTAGATTGGCTTGAGCGTAGTGTGGTTTGTTAATCTGTGTGAGTTGTCCATTGTAACTAGTTTGAAATTAACATCCATATCATGGTTTCAAGCAATAATAAATTTAGGTTACTATAAGAGGAAACAATAAACCTCTATCACTACCATTATATTGATTCTCTTTCTCTGACATTCTGGTAATTGTATTGTGCCTTGTGTGTTTATAGAAATGGTGCACATAAGTTGTTGGATATACTGATAGCTGCTGATGAGGTTGTTGTATATGTTCTCTTAGGGATGTATGGTAGTGTGGGCCAGCTTGGTGTTCATAATGCCACCCTTATTATCCTTCATCTTTGCTTTGTTGGTATTATTGTGATATGTCTTGATGAGCTTCTTTGGAAGGGATATGGTCTTGGTTTTGGGATTTCACTTTTCATTGCTACTAATATCTGGTAAAGTTCTCTTAACACATTTCATCATGATCAAAGTTCATCTAGCATTGCTTTGTAAGTTTCCAAATATTTAATTTCATCTATGTTGTAGTGAAACCATTATCTGGAAAGCGTTCAACATAACAACTATTAATGATGGAAGAGGAGTTGAGTTTGAGGGTGATGTTATTGCTTTGTTCCATTTGCTGATAACTAGGACAAATAAAGTCTGTGCCCTCTGCGAAGCTTTCTATAGGCAGAACCAAATGTGACAAACCTTCTTACAAATGTTCTGATATTCCTAATTGTGAGCTACTTTCAAGGATTCCATGTGGCTTTGCCCGTGAGATCAAAGAATGCACGCCGACAACATTGATCATATCCTATCAATTTGTTGTATACATCTAACTTGCCCATTATTCTCCAATCTGCTGGCGGTGACAGTCATCTACCAATACTTTGAGATATTTGAGAAGGAAAGAGCTAGTGAGCTTGGATTCCATGGCCTTTAGCAATTTCTCTTTATACTTTACTTCTAAACCAATGATGAATGAATGGTGGTGGCACAGAAGAAGTTTTGAAGATGTAAGTAGGATCACCATTGATAGAGAATCAATTTTTTTAGTGCTTTTTCCCTTTTACTTCAAAAACTCAACTCTCTTCAGACACACAAACGTACAAAACATGAAATTCCAGACTTCATGTAAGATGTTCTCATTATATGTTAATTTTACTCTTATTTCTTTTTCCAACGGTTCTCTTACCAATCAAAATTTCCATGTTCTCGTTCCCTTTGTTTGAACTTCGAGAGCTGTTGTTGTTCTCTTTCCCATTACCACGAGTATAAAAGAAATGGTCGGTTTGAATAAGAAGGGGCTCATACTTAAATATAAAAATAGAAGATCTAAACACAATTATCATGGTAAGGAACATCAATACATACATGTAATTGACCCTAGTTAGGATAAAAACATATATGGCTTTACTTAGATGAAAGCTTAGGTATGGTTATACAATTGATGCTTAGGTATGGTTATATAATCGATTATCATTTATTTTCTAATGGGGTTTATAGTAGATTAAGTTGCTTGTTTTAGTTCAAAAAGAAAGTGTTCATGCTTTGCAAAGTAACCAACACTTTATGAAAAATAATTCCACATAGCATATTATCACAAATCAATATTCATTAGAAAGAAAGCTTAACACCCCTAATTTATTTAAGAAATATCACACGCCAATGACCTCAAACTTTACCGTTCATAGTTGTCAAAGGTTTTATCTAAATATTCCGGGAGTAAAATGATTAAAAATATGTAGTGGAAGACTTAGGTGAAAAATGAATAGCTTTGATATATTAAATTATAACAGAAGACTTGATTTAAAACCTTGATTACATGAATAGTTTCATTACTTGAACCTAGACATTTACTAGGAAATTAAATCCTAAATTCAACTTTATAAACCTCCTAGATTAATTTTCACCTACAACTTGAGTCACCGGTTTACTTCCCAAATATCAGAGAAGGATTGTTTGATGCGCCATATAGAGACAGATGACACCATTCAACCATACAAGAATAAAGTTTGATAGGTAGCTACAATACTTCCATTGAAAATGCTAGATGGACTAGAAGAATGCATAAAAGAGAAGACCCTGAGGAACATGGGCCTTATAAGAAAAGCATTAGTAGTTTGGGAACATTATGTTACTTAGCACTTAAGTGTTGTGAAGCCAGCATTTGGAATTAAAGACCCATCAACAAAGATTATTGCATACATTTTGTACAAATTCATATTGAAAAGATGACTCACTTTGAATCGAGACAGTTCCAAGTTGTACTAACCACCTCGGTACATTAGCATTTACGAAAAACCTTCGTTATCTAATTGAGGCCATGACGAACCTCAACATTACTTGAAGGGTTGACTAGCTCAAATACTGTTTTAGATTGGAAAGTGAACTCTTAATTAGCTAGGATTAATATCTACCCTCCAAGTTTTACTAAGCATCTTGGTTTGTTAATTATGTTCTTTAAGCATTCTTGATCTTACTCAGTTCAAGTACGCTTTTAGATCGGAAAGTGGACTTAGTTAGCTCAAATACGCTTTTAGTGAAAGTACTATTTGAAGGGTTGCTTTGGTTCTATAAAAGGCCAAGAAAGCTTTAAGAAAGGCACATCCATTCCAAACCTACTGACATTTAATTTTGAGAGCGATTATCTTGTAATCTCTAAGTGTCAAAGAGAATTTTGTTGTATTTAAGAAAGGGAGGAATTGTCTTCATTGAAATTTAGTTTGTGAGTTTCATTCCTTTCCATTTGAAATAAAATAGTTTATAATATATTTCCGATGGAAATCTTTTTCTACTGCGTACCCTCAATTTACCAAAAATTGTCTTGTACATTTTTACCGAAACACATATAGTTCTCCAAAATTAGGTTTTTAAAGCAATTTTTCACTATGTAATTAGTAATAATACTCATTTTATTTTTTGTCAGAAGTAAATAATCAATAATTTTTTGGTTTATGGTCAAAAGTAAATATTCAATAAATTTTTGGGCTTGCATCAGGTGTGAATGAATGTCCAGATGCGAAACGCCGAAGAACCTAAGGCATTGGATGAAAAGGAATGAAAGACGCATTTCATTTTATTAAATAAGGAGGAAACGACATTGACAATTTTTTCGAGAATTATTCATGTATTGTTTGAAAAAGCGAACATAGGGGATATGTTAGATGTGCATCAAAATTGGATTTTTGTGCATCAAAACTGGATTTTTGTGCATCAAAATTGGATTCTTGTGCATCAAAACTAGTTGAATGTGCACAAAAATGGTTGAATGTGCATCAAAACTATGTGCATAAATATATGTTTATGCATCAAAATTAGTCGTATGTGCATCAAAATTAAATGTCCTATGTGCATCAAAAGGAGTCGTATATGCATCAAAACAACTAAAAAATGTATCTGGTTTATGTACGCATTTGTTAGAAGATTTAGAGTTTTGATGGTTCCAAGGAGTCAG
Source organism: Fallopia convolvulus (assembly GCA_964016875.1). NCBI lineage: Eukaryota > Viridiplantae > Streptophyta > Magnoliopsida > Caryophyllales > Polygonaceae > Fallopia > Fallopia convolvulus. The sequence continues at coordinate 44,102,215 of OZ024729.1, forward strand.
GGACTTCGAAGTTGCAAGCCGAGTCGGCGACTCGGCAAAGTCACCGACATGCATGACCAGCTGGCGAGAAAAACTTTTTAAGGAAGGAACACACAGATTGTGTGCCGTTATGTGAAGATAGATAGAGTGTTTATTTTAGGAAAAGATCATCACAAAAGAGTGCTAAAATCAAAAGGAGAACGATTTGATCTTCAAAAGAATATTTTGTGTGCATGAATGTTATATTAGGAAAGATATGTAAAGACTGAGTGTGTGCCACTTCCCTAATCGAATGGGATTTGATACACACGAGATCTCCTTCTTACTCTAGCTTAAATACCTCAGTGTTTAGGATAGTAGTAAGACTTTGAGCGTAATTTGCAATTCTTTTGAAAGAGAAAAAGTGAACTTGTGCGTGAGACTCGTGCAAGTGGTGTGTTGAGTGTTCTTAGGCATATCGTGAGATTGAGAGTGTGAGTGCAAAGGTAGAGTGTGGTTCAAGGGTGTGGAATTCATTCTTGTACACGGGAGAGCTTTGTGACACTCAAGAAATCAATAGAGCGAGTCTAAGGACTCACTACACCATTATGCAGATTTAGCGACCATATTTTCACGACATATAATATGGTCGCTAATTAGCGACTATATGGTCGCTAATGTGGACGTCAAAACGGGGAAAAAAATAAAAAATAAATTAGCGACCAAATGGTCGGTAAATGTGGCGTCCAAGTGGTCGCCAACCCCATTTGGTCGCAATAAATGCGCGGGCAATTTTCCCGCTAGACGTTGGCGACCATATGGTCGCTAAATAGAGCGACCATATGGTCGCGAGGCACCAATCCCATGTGAGCGACCATATGGTCGTTAATGCACCAGCGACCATATAGTCGCTATATGTAGCCACCATATGGTCACCAACGCACCAACGACCATATAGTCGCTCGCTGACATGGATCATATGTTTTGGCGGGCAACATCAATTTTGGCGGTGAAATCCCGCTTTTTTTGTGACCACATGGACTCTAAAAAAGTATTTGGTAAAATTGCCGCCAATTAAGCATATATACCCAGAGAGCTAATAACTTCACTCTCATTCTGCCACCTTCACACAACCTTATACATAGCTCTTTCTAAAAAAATTCACAAAAGAAAGAAACAATCATTCACAAAACTGAGTTGATTATAGGAAAGAATTACGTCAATTTTTCCGATAGTTTCATCAAATATTGTTTGTAGAAAGTTATTCGCCACATTTTTCCGATAGGAAAGAATTACGTCAATTTTTCCGATAGGAAAGAATTATGTCAATTTTACGTCAATTTAAAACTTATTCGCCACATTTCATTATGTCATGATATCATTTTACACAAATATTGTTTGTAGAAAGTTTTCGTTTATATAATTATAAGGGATTATGTTAAGTAATTGTTAAATTCATATAGTATAGCAATCGGTTGAAGAGAGTTTTTGTTTACATATGCAGTATGTCGTGACCAAATGGATGCCAATTGGCGACCATATGGTCGCTACAGACAATTAGCGTCCATATGGTCTCTATTTAGCGTCCATATGGTCGCCACCCAGGATTATATATCCAATATTGAATTGTAGGAAGGAAAATGTATGAATGGATGTATGTGCGTAATATAGATGGTTTTTTGAACAACGAGTTTTTAGCTGGCGTTAAGCAATTTATCGACTTTTGTAAATCTTTTCCGACCTATGACCCATACGAATTAAGGTGTCTGTGTCGGAAGGTGCAAGAATAGGAAACTGATTCTTGTAGATGATGTGCGTTATCACATTGTTAAGGATGGTTTTGTTCCGAACTATTACTATTGGGTTTCGCACGGGGAGACAGATGAAACGATCGCTGCCTTGTTGGCTGAGCCTAGACAATATGAAGGTTGTAGTAGTACTGATTCAGCACCACCAATATCTGGGAATGATAATAGAATGGAACAAATGGTCTATGATGGTTTTAATGCCCGAAATCATTACACTATTGATGATCCCGTCCAAAATGAGGATATGAGGCATGAGCAGGGGGAGCAATATTATCATGAATTGCCCAATCCTGATGCACAACGTATGTGCGACATGCTGTCGGCCGCAAATAGGTTGTTGTGGCCTGGATGTGATATGACCCAATTGGAGGCAGCGACTGAGCTACTTAGCCTAAAGTCAAAGCTAAGGATGACGGAGCGTGGATACGACATGATCTCGGATTTTTGTGAACGCGTTTCACACCCAAAGACCACATTACCAGCCATGTTTTAGTACACGAAAAAACTGGTTGAGGGTCTCGGGCTTCCGTACGAGGCCATTGATTGTTGCCCAAACTCTTGCATGATATATTGGGGTGCAGATGCAAAATACTTGGCTTGCAAGATATGTGTGTATCCTAGATGGAGGGAAGGCAAGTCAAAGCTCATTCCCAATTCTCGTATGTTTTACTTGCTAATAACTCCACGGTTGTAGAGGTTGTACGAATCAGTGGTGACTGCCGAGCACATGAGATAACATGTAGAGCACGTACAAGATGGGGTGATGAGACATCCATCAGATGTAGAGGCATGGAGGCACTTCAATGTTGCGTGGCCAGATTTTGCAGCAGAAACACGAAATGTGAGACTAGGCTTGTGCATGGATGGTTTCAATCTGTTCGGGGCGGCCGGGCGCCAATACTCATGTTGGCCTCTGATTCTGACACCCTACAACCTTCCGCCGTCAATGTGTATGCGAGAAGAGGTTATGTTTTTGACGGTTATTGTTCCTGGACCGAAGAGTCCGAAGCAAAAGTTGGATGTCTACTTGCAGCCGTTGATGGTCGAGCTCAAGAATTTGTGGCTTAATGGGGTGTGCACATACGATTCTTGGAGGAAGCAAAATTTTGTCTTGCGTGCAGTTGTAATATGGATTATCAGTGACTTCCCGGCATATTCGATGTTGTCAGGTATGTTGTTGTACATATGCTTAATTAAATTGAATATATTTTATATAATCATGCATATATGAAGAGTGAATTTAATGTGTTGTACCAAATATATGTTTGTGTAGGCTGTAGCACTTCTGGGAAATACGCATGTCCTTATTGCATGGAAGACACCGATGCATTTTATCTAACACATGGACACAAAATGTGCTGGTTCGATTGTCATAGGAGGTTTACAGAATATGATCATCGCTTCCGAAATAATAAGAACGATTTCAAGAAGGGTAGAAGGGAACATCGTGCTCCCCCAGTACTCCATGACAAATACGAGATATTAGACGAGATTAACAATATGGGGTTGATGAAGATAACTAAATTGGGAGTCGAGCAGCATAATAAGACGGTCAGTAGAGGTTCGGGTTGGAAGAAGAAAAGCATTTTCTAGGACCTACCTTATTTGCCCAGTTTGCTGGTAAGATATAATTTAGATGTCATGCACATTGAAAAAATTTCTTTAATAATGTTTTCTTCACCATTCTCGATGTTCTGGAGAAGTCGATAGACAAGTGGTCGACTAGAAAGGATTTAAAGGAATTGTGCAAGCGTCCGGAGTTGGAACCTGACGAGGAGGACAATAGGTACCCAAAGGCTTGCTATGCACTAGATCGTCATGAAAAACAAGTGCTTCTTGAGTGGTTGAGATCTGTAAAATTCCCGGATGGCTACGTGTACAACTTGAGCCTCTACATTGATTTGCACAAGCTTAGATTCTTTGGGATGAAGAGCCATATTGTCATGTGTTCATGCAAAGGTTGATGCATGTTGCTTTTCGAGCATTTCTTGATGACAAAGTCTAGGAGCCTATTGCTCAGCTAAGTGCGTTCTTCAGGGACCTGACTTGTTACGAGCTTAATCCTGAGGTGGTTATGCAGTTGCACAAGGAAATACCAATTATTTTGTGCAAGCTGGAGGGTATCTTTCCACCAGTGTTATTTGATTCAATGGAGCACTTGCCTATTCATTTGCCACGGAAAGCTTCACTTTGTGGCCTTGTCAATTATAGATGGATGTATCCATAAGAAATCTATGTACAATTATATATTGTATAATTTGTACTTCATTTGGTTTTATCTAACTTGTATAACACATGGTCTTCAGTATATAATGTAGGTTCCTAAAAAGGCTGAAGGGCACATTTGGCAATAAAGCTAAAGTTGAGGGTTCAATTTGTAGTACCTATCTCGTTAAGGAGACGTCCACCTTTTGCTCGTATTATTTTCACTCGCATCTCGCGAGTAATCATATGGATGTCGCCCGCAAATTCAGTTGCACAGTTCCAGTTGGGGTTGATCCGGGCGATTTGTCTATTTTCACAACAAATGGCCGAACCTTGGGTAGCAAATCAAGTGGTCGTGTGTTCACAGATGATGAATTCCATGTGATCGAAACTTACATACTCATGAACTGCGTCGAAGTGGAGCCCTATATTGAGTAAGTTTAATTTCTATTAATTATATATATGTTGATTTGATTAAAGTATGTGCTTAATATAAGTACTTGATTCAATTATACTCTTTGATAGATACTATTTGACAAACTTTGTGCAACCGTCAAATCCAATAATAAACGAAGCTGAAGAGCAAAAGATTTTGAAAAGACACTTTCGCCTTTGGTTCTACTCCCATGTAAGGAATTCCTAAATTAATTTCAGTTTAATTTGAAATTGTTCAAAAATGTTAACATTGCAACATTAGGACAAAGCTTCGACAATTACAAATCCTAACATTGCAACATTAGCTCGTGTACCCTCTAAAAAAGGGAAGACATATCCTGCTTAGGTTGTCAACGGTTATCGATTCCACACGAAGGCACACACATCAACCAGGGCTACTGATATTAGTGGAGTTTGTGTTCTAGGACAAAGCTTCGACACTAACGAGGAGGACTTCTATGGTGTGCTAGAGGAAATAATTGAGCTGAATTACATATCTCCAACCGTCAAGCGCCCTATTGTCTTCAATTGTTCGTGGTTTGACACTAGAAGTCGTGGAGGAACACGCATTCACCCTCAACTAAAGCTTGTGGATGTTCATAGACATAAAATGTTGAGAACAAAAGACCGTTACATCTTAGCACATCAAGTGACTCAAGTTTATTTCCTAGATTACCCAAAGATGAGGCATGCAGATGTTGAACGGATAGCGATCTGTAAAGTGAAGTCACGTGTGTGGCCCGATGAAGGTACGTGTGTAGACCCTAACGAGAGTGGTTCACGAGGGGTTGCCGTTGAAGAGGCATTTCAACATGATCCTTCCCTTCCATGAGTTATCGACGACACACATGATAATGATCCACTTGGTCCGCTAAATGACCCAAACGGAGAGGATCATGTCGTTGAGGAACAAGAAGAGACGTCTACTGAAACGTTTGTGGGGGAGTTTGAGAGTGAGACAGATACAAATGACTAAGATATGTAACCAGAATACTACTATTGTGTTGCAATTCACTTTTTTGATAACACTATCATCATTTATTATTCTGATTCACTATTTTCTTTTACTATGCTGATAATACTATTCTGATAATACTATTTGGATGACACTGTTCGGATGCACTATTAGCATTTACTATTCTGATGACAAGAGTCATGCATGCACATCACAAGTGGTCATCCATTTCCAACCATAAAAGGAGACTTCATCTCCAATTCCAACATGCATTAATCTTCTATCTTCATCTCGAATTCCAACATCAAATCCCACCTAAAGCTTCCATCTCCAAATCATCCGATCAATGGCTCAAAGGAGAGCATGTTCCAGGCGCACGATCGCCTTTGCTCCAGAAGTCATCCACTTCTCAATCGTGCACGTGCGTGGGGATAGGGAGACAAGAACGGAATGGAGCACCAAGCCAAATCGCGCATTAAGAGTAGTGATTGTTGATTGGATATTATCTGACGGGGGAGCACAACCAGGATTTTTCCCTTTTTTCTTGAATGACGACGACATTACAGATCGCATTGAGGCTAGGGAAATGGTTGTGCAGCTTCGCGTGCTCGAAGGTGCTAAGATTCGGGCAATTGATTCTCCACGTACAACATGAGAGTCAATGAATTTTAGTTGTTTGTTGATGTTTTCACTTAAAAAGAAGCAACTGTTGTTCGTACGCTGAAATGAATTAGTTGTTTGTAACTTGGTTAAGTTTGGAAGCAATGAAGTTGTTTGTTTTGTCACAATTGAGTTTGGTCACATAATTAAATGATGTTCACCTCGTAGTGTGTCGTTACTAGACCTGGGCAAACGCGGACCCGGGCCGGATATGGGACGAGCTTGACCCTAATATTTTGTCCATTTATGCGGACCCGGACCCGGACCCGGGCCGATACATGGCTACGTGCTGGAAGCATTGTCCGCGTCCGCCCATATTGGCGGACCCGGATAGCCCGCTGGACCCGGATGGCCCGTTGAACCCATAAGTATTCTAGCAATTCAAGCTAGTAATTACAAAAGGTATATCCTCAAAATTATTTGTTAAGACTTAATTGTATATTAGTATTTGACCCATTTTGATATTCAATTGGTGATCCGTTCAAGTCTAGCAAGCCAACCTTCATTCTGAAATTGTATTGGGCAAGGGAGGATTATTAGTTTTCTTCAAAAAAAAAATTGAAAGATAAATATCAATCCAGGAAAGAAACAAAACAAAGGTGGCTGGAGGACGATTGACGGGAATACGACTCCAATTGGTGGAGTAGTGGGATGTGATGATAGGTGAACGACTGAAGAAATGGGGAGAGATAGGTTTTCGTCGTTTGGGATTCTGAGAAAAATAAAGAGCTAGAGTTAAAAAATTGAAAGAGGCAATGGTATAAATCCATAGCTTTAATTGGGTCGTCTATTATATTTGGGCCTGGATTATATATGCATGTATCATGGGTGGGTAATAAATTTAAATTTAAATATATGTTTCAATATATATATATATATATATATATATATATATATATGGGTCGGGTTTATCGGCCCTATAGGGCTAAACTCGTAGTCCACATCCGGTCCAACGGGCATCCGGGCCGGGCTTTAACTGCCCTTTAGGGCTGACAATTTCGTCCATATCCTCCCATTTTTGTGGGCGGCGGGTCGATCCGCTTTTGCCCAGGTCTAGTCGTTACCGACCTAATTGGGTCGGTAAGGGCCTCGGTAACGAAGAAAAGTCTTTCGTTACCGACCCAGTTTGGGTCGATAACGAAGCAAAGTGTAAGACAAATCTTTCGTTACCGACCCATTCGGCGACCATATGGTCACTAAGCGACCATATGGTCGTTAATGCTGACATATCATAACGCACGATCGTGTGCCTACGTTCAGTCAAAGATAAGGATCGTGGGTTATATTTTCCGGATTGGAGACCATATGGTCTCTATTTTTGCGTCCACGTGGTCGCCAACTCGAAATTCAATTTTTTTTTTGTGATGGCGACCATATGGTCACGAATTGGCGACCATATGGTCGCTAAAATGAAAAATATGGGGGGAAAATCTGAAAAAATGGGGGGACTAAAAAAAAGGCGCTATTTCCAAATTTTGGGATTAGCGATCACATGATCGCCAATCCCAATTAGCGACCATATGGTCGCTAATCCCAAAATAAAGATGCAACACGTCTTCTTCCCCTTTATTTCCATCGACTCCTCCGCCTTTTCTCCTTCCGCCGCGAGCACTTCTCTCTCGCCGATCTCCCTCCACCGCCTTCCCTCAACGTTCCACCTTCTCTCTCGGCGCCGTCGTAGAGCCCTAGATCGCTGCCTCCTTCTCTCTCGCCCTCCCTCCGTCGTCTTCTCTCTCTCGCCGTCGACGGCTCCGCCTCCTCCTTCTCGCCGCCTCTCTCGCGCCTCAACGCCGCCAGCCCTTCACGTCGTCCTCCGCGGCCCTTCGTTCCTCTCTCGCCCTTCGCGCCGCTCCCGCTCTTTGCGCCTCTCTCGCCCTTTGCGCCGTCCGCTCTCCAGGCCCTGTCGTCCATGTCTAGGCCCAAACCTCCAGCCCCGCACCCCCGCGAATCCGCCTCCGACATCTTCGTTTAAGGTTGGTACCCGAAACCCAAAAATTTGGTTTAATTTGGTGATTTTTGGGATTTGTTGTTGTTGAATTTGTTGAATTTAGGTTGAATTTTTGATTGAATTTGGCTTGAATTTTGGATTGAATTGGATTAATGAATTTGGCTTGAATTAGGATTGAATTTGGATTGAATTTGTTGTTTAGGGATTAAGATTGAATTTTGATTGATTGGTTGTGTTTGTTTATGGATTTGGATTGAATTTGGATTGAATAAGGGATTTGGATTGATTGATTGTTGTTGTTGATTGTGGATTGGCCTCCCCTTGAATGTGATTGTTGTTGTTTTTTAAGTTGTTATTTGTTGTTGATGATGATGATGTTGTTGTTGTTCTTGCTTTTGATGTTGTTGTAGTTCTTGTTTTTTATGTTTGTAACTTGGTCAACTTTTTGATGTTATTGTTGTTGTTTGTTGATGTTATATGATGTTCTTTTTATTTAAAATGTAATATTCTGATGCCGTATTTTTCCGTTTAGGGTAGAAAAACAAATTCCCCGGGTTACGAGTAGTCGAAATCTTGACTGATATGTAACTGTTGAGGTAGGATTTAACTCGATATAATCTTGTAATTATAAAAATACCTTCTAGTTATATAGATATTAAATTCCAATTTAATTCCTTATTTTATTCTCAATTGGAGACCTTAGATATATATGTATAAAAAGAAAATCTATCCTAATGGATTCGGAATAACAAATTGATTCCAAAATCTATCCTAAAGTCCACCATAGCTATAAAATCTCGGTAATTCCGATCCGATCAAGCTTCACCCAAGCTTCAACCAAAAGAATTCTCAATCGGAGGGCTTTGTATCAGGATCGCCGATCGATTCCGGACGCCGCCACTGGAGCACGGAGAGGGGTGTCGGAACCCATTACCACCATCGTCAAAACAGCGTCGGCCTTCGGTGAGAACTCTCCTCCTCCGATTTTCTGGTTTACTGTTGTTTTTTTTAGTCGGGTGGGTATTAGTTTGAACGGGGGACGGATCGGGTTGAAAGGCGCCGGCGGGGCGCGAACAGGGGCCGCAATGGCGTTTTCCCTCTCCGTCGTTGTCGTTGTTGTCGAGCAGGGGTGGGAACACCGTGACGAGGGGGGAGATTTGGACTGGTGGAGGGTCGGAAAAAGGGAGCGGAGGAGGCTGGGTGAAGGTGGCGGCGTGGTTGGGTGCGTCGCTAGGTTGAAGACGAAGGCGAGGCGAGGGGTTGGGGCGTTGTGCAGTTCGCGAGGTCGAAGACGGAGGGAGTGGGGAGTCGCGAGGTTGAACAGGGGAGCCGCGGTGGTCGTCCACGGTGGGTGAGCGAGGTCGCTGGCGGTTCTCGTGGGCGGTAGGGGCGAGTCGGAGGTATGTGTGTGTGCTCGCTGTAAGTTTGCAGGCGAAGGAGAAGGGCGGGCCAAAAATCACAGGGAGGAACCAACGAGAGGTTGAAGACGATGGGGGTGGGGTCCTCATTGTGGGTCAACTCTCCTAATTGTTCAGTCAAATGGGTATTTAGTGGGGGAATGGGCCGATCATGCTTTTAATACCATTACGGTGGTTAGGCACAATTTAGGTGATCTTCTTCGGGTTTGGGTGTGTAATTCAGGTTGGGATTATCAACTAATTAATGTTTAGTGTGGGAGATTTAACGGAATTTGGTGAGAAGAATATGGGTGAGTGCTTGGTTCTATTAAGTAAAAGAGTAGTAATTAGTTTTACGGGAAGTCAAAGTTCTTTTATGTTTAAACTCCACTTAAGCTTTCACGTAATAATTATCCACTGCTCGACAATTAATGTTTACCCGTTATCTTGCTTAGGGAATCTCTTCGTTCGGAATCTTAATATTTCATGTCCACCTAGTCGTCCTACTTACTCGAGGTAAGTCGTTTTTCGACTTGCTCGGTTCTTTTCTCCCTTGTTAGATTGCGTATCGTTATTGTAGGGCGGGTTTTGGGAACTAGTCCCGAATACCTTTTAAATTGTTTTGAACTCCTTGTGTGTTGTGTGCGTTAATGATTTTAAATGTATTTTATCGGAAATTATTTTGGAACGTTTTCTCTGTGTTGGTACCGTTTCCGACACGGCCCATTGTAGCTGGTGTTGAGGAAGAGTTGGCTACTTTGACCCGTGTGACTGGGAAAATCGTACCCCTTCAAACGAAAATTATTATTTGTGTGTTTTTGGCAAGCGCTCCAGTGGAGGTTTAGCCCGGAGTTAGAAGGGAGATTGGGAAGTGGAGTGGGAGGGCCTGCCTCTGCACTCGGCGCGGTGATGAGCGCCTTGGAAGTCGGATCGTGGACAAAGGAAGAATTGCATTGCTGTGTGATTGTGATTGTGATTGTGAATGCGTATGTGACTTGTGTGACTGATATAACTAATTTAGGTATTGGCCTTTAGAGTTATGATTGCGATTGTGGATTTGTATGCTGACTTTAGATAAATGATTTCAAAGCGTTCTACAGTTTCCATATTCTTTCTAGCTTGGTAGATTAGACGCTGACCCTTCGGGGAACATTTTTCAGTTCCAGGTATGAATCAGGGAACCGTGCAGGAACCGAGGCAAGATGGCGGGCCGGAGCGGTAAAGAGCGCGTGTCATAGTGGGATCGGTTTTTATTAGTTATCTATAATAGTTAGGATGTTGATGTTAATATTTGTTAGACAAAGTTCGTTCTATGTTCAATTATTATTATATTGTTCGGTTAGTTTAGTTACAGTGGATATTGTGAAGTATTTGAATATTTATGATTTTCGGGGATTCATGCATGATTACGTTTTCTAAGTTTTATTAAATAAAAGTTGGATGTTTTATTATGTTTTTCTCGCCGTGCCCGAGTTGCAAGGTCCTACAGTGTAGTTGTCAACCTAAATAATAGTACCTTGTAAGGTCTATTCCCTAGTAGCGCCTCGTCGAAAGATGGGGTGTTACATAAAATGTTGTTTAAGTAGTTGTTATTGTTAATGATGATATGTTGTTGTTGTTGTTGTTGTCGTTGATGTTGTAGTTGTTGTTTGTTGATGTTGTAGTTGTTTTTATTTAAGGTGTGGTTGGTGATGTTGTTGTTGATGTTGTGGTTGTTGTTATTGTTATTGTTGTTGTTTTTGTTGTTTTAGTATGCCCAAGGACGACGACGTCCACGAACTCCTCATTCGGACGAGCCGAGCTCATACGAGAGACCGGACGAGGAGCACTCGTCCGAGGTGACCCGCACGGACACAATCACTTGTCCCATGACGACGAAGCCCCCGCAGCGGACACCCGCGCCCTCGGCAGCGCCCGCGGAGGGATCGAGCAAAGGGCTCGATCCCAACCGCATATGGGAACTTTCCATCTCCGACGGGAGGAACGTACCACACAAAAACTAAATTTATTTTAAATTCGTATATTATTAAAAACATGTTATAACGCGTTTTACGAAATCTCACATCTTGGAACCGTCGAGCATGGTGTCGCGGTTGTCGACGCACATTATAACTGGCCAACCCGACGATACGGCGTCGAAGTTCGACTTTGCCTCCGCCGCATTGAAGGCTCGTTTGTTGGAGTCTTGAAGGGTAAATTTATTTTATTTCGCATTCAGTTTTACAAATTTCTTATTTATTTACTAATATATTTCATTAATCGTGTTTTCGAATTTAACTAGACGCGATTCCGATGGGTTCCCTTCCGGCCAGGTATGGACGTCGAGACAGTCCGGTTATTGTGGGAGAAGATCGCCAAGAAGCGGTACGGCGACAACGTCGGGAAGCACCGTCGGGCGGGGAAGAAGCCGAACTGGATCAACTCTGCCGCTTTGGACTTTTGGATGGCGTTTTGGAACACGCCCGCGTACTAGGCCAAGTGTGAGAGCCAGAAAAGCATCCACAACACCAATCCGGTGAACCACAATAGCGGTTCGAGGTTCCACCTTGATACCATGCGTCGACTGGTTAGTTATTTTAATTTAAATTTATTAACTTAAGTTAATTTACTCTTAATAGTTATTTACAATTGTGATGAATTTCTTCAGAAGAACAACGTGGTCGCCGCATTACGCCTCTTGAGTTTCTCAGCAAGACGCACACGCAAGGCTCGGACCGGCATTTATAGATGATTGGTCCCCCCCAAAATTGTTGTATGTATTATTTAAATAGTATATTATTATATTTATTTATAATATTTACGTATTTTTTTAGGGGTGGTCCCTGGAGATCCTCTCCCAGAGATCCTTGAGCACCTCGTCGTCCTTTCAGGATGAGTGCGATGCTTATCTGACAGCCCCTGGAGGGGTGGGCCCGGGAGGCACCGTCTTCGGCCTTGGCAACGCGGCATCCGAGTTTTACAGCTAGCGATTGACAGCGCCACGTCGACAACATCCTCGAGTGGCGGAATTGACACAGGATGCTCGAGGTTGAGGCCTTCATGCAGCGGATGCGAAGTAGAGGCTTTGACCTGCAAACCGATGGGTCCTGCCAACCCGGTTCCGACGGGAATGAGCCGGACGCGGATGGCTCCACCGAAGCCGGCTAGATTAGGATTTTTTGGTAAATATTATTAAATATTGTAAATTATTTAAATTTATGTAAATTAATGTGAATTTTTTAAATTTATGTAAATTATTTGAATTTGCCTCGGTAACGAAGAAAAGTGCGTCGTTACCGACCTAACTAGGTCAGTATTTGCCTCGGTAACGAAGAAAACTGCATCGTTACCGACCCAACTAGGTCGATAACGACACCTCGGTAACGAAGAAACTTGTGTCATTACCGACCAACTAGGTCAGTAGGGGGTCTCGGTAAAGAAGAAAACTGGGTCGTTACTGACCCCTTATGCGACCAAATGGTCGTTAATTACAAATATATCGTGCACCCCGAAGCGCATGACCGTGCGCCTACGTTCAGTCAAAGGTCATGGTCGTGCGTCCTTTATTTGATTTTAGTTAGACTTATCTAGAAAAATTTGTCGGCCATGTGGTCGCTATACTTGGCAAACCTTATAGCGACCATTGGCGACTGTGGTCGCCAGATAGCGACTAATTGGTCGCTATTTATGACGACCACTTGGTCGCTGTGGTCACCACACTTTTAGCGACCATTGGCGAAAGTGGTCGCTATGTAGTGACCAACTGGTTGCTACATTTGGCGACCATGTGGTCGCTAATACCGACAACCATATGGTCGCCACTTGGTTAGCGTTCGGCCTTTTAGCGACCAAATTTAGCGACCACGGTATGGTCGCTAAATCAATTTAGCAATCAGATTTTAATTTAGTGATGACTGGCTGAAAGTCGTCGTGCCAAATCAAAAATATAATTCCCTAATTACTTAACTAGTATAGTTGGTAAGTCGGGGTCGTACCCAAGATTCACTTGTATCCTAAGTAATATTATTATCAACTCAGAAAGGTAACAAAGGGGGATTTTGGAATTGTAATTCTAAAACTAGAGAAATTAAAGCAAGTAAAGCAATTAAACAAAGAAAATGTTGGATTTTTATCAATTAAGGAAAAACAATCTTATTCAAATATCCACTTTCTTCCTCAAGTTATTGATCATAGATTCAAACAGGTTGTTTCTTTTGATTATTCCTATCCCGATCAAATATATAATATGGCAACGAAACATGCAAACTTAACATCCAAATAACTCATGAAACGATCATAAATCATACGGATATTAGCAATGAGAACAAGGATAAACAAGATACATGCAATTGAATTCCAACGAGTCAAACAATCAACATGCATTCAAATCTCTTTCTCAATTGTTTTAGTCCAACGAGTCCTAAACCAATTGAGTTGCTACAATGATCAGGTTTTACTACGAGAAAACCTAAATCTAGCAATAGAGAGTATTAATTCCAACAAGGTGATTAATCAAGTAGAAATCAATACAATCAATAATAATTAAGCACAAGAGAATTGAAATAATATGTAGAAATAAACCTTAATAGAAGAATCTCACAACAACTTGAGTCTGAAAAGCTTCAACTTGAATAAGATTTAAAGTGTTTAGTACCCCATACTAAAGAGAATACAAACTAGAATAATAGAAATTAGGTCGCAAAGTTATCCCCAAACAAAGGCTGAAAACTAGGTTTAAGTAGTCCCTAAAAACACGAATTAATAAAATAAAATGAAACTTAATATAATAAATAAATAGATAGATAAAACGCCGCCTCAGATCTTCGTTGACGTGTAAAACCGCGAGCGCGGTGAGTAAACTCTGCGATCGCGGAGTTGATAAATCTGAATCCGCGAGTGAAAGTTGACCGAGACCGCGGCCTTGTGCCACCGCGATCGCGGAGTTGCTACTTGGCTCAACCGCGGTTGCTCTAAATCCACGGCCTTCTGTCTTGAACTTCCAATTTCGTCTTCAAGTCTTCTAAATTCTTCAACTCTTCCATCTTCTCCTAATTTGTCATTACAAGCGCTAAAAAGACCTAAACCTATACGTAAAATGTACTATCTAGTCCTAGTTATGCTATATGAAATAGAGCATATCAAATTCCCCCATACTTAGACCTTGCTCGTCCTCGAGTAAGCTCAAAATAAAATCAAGCAATACAATGCAACAAAGGTCTACAGAAAGTAATGAGAGAAAAAGATCTAAAACTAAAAAGCACTCAACAATTAAGCTCACAACCCAAACCCTTGTAAAAGAATGAAAGTGCATACAATGAGAATCCTAGCACAATCTATCACTCAAAGCAACATATCAAAATCAAAGTAAAAACCCATAATCGAAGATCCCCAAGCCCCAGCAGAAATGTTCCTAGGCACTCATTTTTTTTCACTCATTCTGCTTAGGTGCCCTTTCGGGTTTTCACCTAACCGCTCATTTCATTTTCCAATAGATGTGCTCACCAACTCACTTTCACTATTTTTAGCCTCTTATTACCCCAGCCTAATGTCGGTCCGAGCCCTTGATTTTTGCATGAGCTGCCCTTTCGGGTTTTTAACTCAGCACAAGATTTAATGTTTTTTTCATTTTTTTCTTCTGAACTTGAAATTGAAATGCAAGAATTTGAAATGCAACTGTACATATCATATAACAACAAGTACTCCCTCCCCCATACTTAAATCCTTCATTGCCCTCAATGAAACAAAAGACAAATCAGTTAAAGTAAAGGAAGGGAACAGATGACTCACTATGGTGGACTAGGTGGGTGATACTGTGACCAATCTGGAAATCCTAGCGACATATGACTGAAGAACTCGTGATGCTGATCTTGTGTGCGTTGTATAGACTGCAGAATAGATGCCAAAACAGTCTACTGAGCTGCAAGCTCATTCTGGGACACAAAAAGTCGTCCCATCTCCTATAGCATCCTATTCTGACAATCAGAAGAGCCTCAAACATCAGAAGTACTAGCCTTATTATGCCCATGAGGAATCGCATCATGGTGATCATACTTCTCTTATTCCTCCTCCTCGTCACTCTCCTCAATAATATCAAACTCAACGAAGAACTCATGAGCCGTCTCCTCAGCTCCAAACTCCCTAGGCAAATGTAAATACTCCTTATGCAGCTTACCACAGTGCCAAATCCAGCCCTCATTCTGGGACTCAGATAACAACCTAGATCTCTTCAGTTGTGCCTTATCAAAACCAAACCCCCACCTACTACTGCTACTCTGTAACGGTCCTGTATGAACCCCAAGCTCAAAAATCGAAGGGCAATTAGAGTAAACACCACATCATTGCCACATCCCGAGCATCCATTTTATTTACCTTGACATTCCCCAAAAAGGTGTTGGAAATCACCTTGTGACACAATCTCAATCGCGGGTGAACAATATTATAATTCTGCAACCCATTCCCAAGGACATTCGGGGTATGGGTTACCTCAGTCCAAAAGTGCATCACATCCGGGTTATCCTCAACTGTCAACCAACCAGCTGTAGGATGGCCAGTTACCCCAAAACATGCAACTAACTGCTCTCTAGTCAACAAATACTCTTCACCAAACAATCTAAACCCAATCCGCCCATCATCAAGCTCCCTATAACTCACCAAAAACTCAAGCACTAGAGACTTGTATGTATAAGCATGCAAATCAAGAAATCCTCCTAGACCACCCTGCTGTAATAGTTGATGAACTGACTGATATAATCCCAGAGCATGCAATGTCGGTACATGAAAAAATTTAGTTGATATCATGACCTTTCTATCAATTTCATTCCATAAATCCTTCTCTGCCCTACTCAAACGAACTGGATATGCCATAATATCGAATGAATTGTAAAGGAAATGAAAACAGACTCACAAAAACGGAGATTTTCAACTCTGGCAACAGTACCATTCTATGAATTCCTTCACCGTGATCGCGGATCTGAACTGGTGTCGAACGTCGCTCGCGGTGGATCGTGGAGGTGCGATTCCGTCTTCTTCACCACAAATTCGATGAAAGCAATGGTTTTTCAAGAAGATTTGGATGAATTTGGAAAAAATTTCTTTGTATGGATCTCATATTTGATTTTGTGGCTTCTTGAGGGAATTTTTGAGAATTTGGATTAGGGATTTGTGTTTAGGATGAAGAAAGGATGAGGAAAGTGGGTTCGGATTTGATTTTTATGGAGGTTGGAAAAATGGGTTTGCGAGTTTTAATGGAGATTGTAGAGCTTGAGAGTTTGTTAATGGTGGAAGTGTGGAGGTAGAAGAAGGACATATGTAAAGAATGAGGGTAGTAGGGCCGGCCGAATAGGGAGGGCAAAGCCGAAATTTCACCGTCAATTTTTTTAATTAATATCCGCGGACTGTACAGTACCACGATTGCGGTGGGTAAATTCCGCGATCGCGGAGTTGTAGGCTAGTACCCGTTCTTCTGTTTTTCCAGAAATAAATTCCCCAAAATTTGATCTTTCAAACCTAGTACCTGGATGTTAGTCCGATAAGATTGAAAGCCAAAACTAAACTAAAACCAAAGAAAAGAAAAAGAAAACGAAAACTAACCTCGGGTTGCCTCCCGAGTAGCGCCTTTGTTTAATGTTGTTGGCTCGAAATTAGTGCCCTCTTAATTAGCATTTGGTGTTGGATAAGCAAGACACACCTCTTCTAGCACTTCTTGGCTGACTCCCTCATGGTATTTCTTCTTGACCGTTTACTTTAAACACCTTTTGGGAGTCCCCATCAATTAATTCCACAACCCCATGTGGAAAAACTCGAGCAATAGTGTAGGTCAAGCCCATCTTGAACGGAGCTTCCCTGGGAAGAGTGTGAGACGAGACTGAAAGAGAAGGACCTTCTCTCCAACTTTGAATTCCTTCCTTAGGATGTTCTTGTCATGCCATGCTTTGGTTTTGTTTTAGTAATTCACAGCATTGTCATAAGCATCCAATCTCAACTCTTCCAACGCTTGCAATTGTAACTTTCTAAATGCTCCATCTTCTTCAATTCTGAAATTGCACTTTTGGACCGCCCAGTAAGCTTTGTGCTCAAGCTCCACTGGTGACAACCTTTCCCATAGACCAATCAGAAAGAAGACATCTCAATTGGTGTCTTATAAGCAGTACGGTAAGCCCACAAAGCATCATTCAGCCTTAGACTCCAATCTTTCCTGTTGGGTGCCACTGTCTT
Source organism: Fallopia convolvulus (assembly GCA_964016875.1). NCBI lineage: Eukaryota > Viridiplantae > Streptophyta > Magnoliopsida > Caryophyllales > Polygonaceae > Fallopia > Fallopia convolvulus. Next base: position 44,119,774 of record OZ024729.1, read on the forward strand.
CTCCAAATTTATTTTTATCTCCCTGTTAGAAGCTTGTCCATTGGTTTGGGGGTGATAAGCAGTAGAGATCTTCTGAGTGACATGGTACTTCTTCAATAAAGTAATCACAATCTTGTTGCAAAAATGAGTACCCCTGTCACTAATTAATGTCTTGGGAATCCCGAACCTAGAGAAAATGTTGTCTTTATTCTTTTGAATCATCAGTTATGGTGGCCTTTGCTTCCACCCACTTGGAAACATAGTCCACCGCAAGCAAAATATATAAGTTCCCATAAGAAGAGGGGAAAGGTCCCATGAAATCAATGTTCCAAACATCAAAAATTTCACAAAATATCATACGAGATTGAGGCATTTCATGTCTTTTGGAAATATTACGCACCCTCTGGTAACAATCACATGATTTACAGAAAGCATAAGCATCCCTAAAAATGTGAGGCCAATAAAATCTAGCTTCTAGAACTTTCCTAGCAGTTTTGTTAGTCCCAAAATGACCCTAACATGCATAGAAATGACAAAAAGAAAGGATAGATTGTACCTCAGAATCCGGGACACAGCGTCGGATTACCTAATCTGTGCAGTGCTTCCATAAATAAGGATCATCCCAAACATAAAATCGAGATTCATGTCGCACCTTGTCCTTCTAAGCCTTGGTAAAATTAGGTGGGAACTTCCCTGAGACGAGGTAGTTAACGATGTTTGCATACCATGGCCTGAATGAATGGACCGCAAAAATAAACTCCTCAAATCGAGGATCGAAATCGCCGTCGAAGTTAGGTCCGCGGGCGCGGTGGGGTTCCTGCGATCGCGAAAAATTCTGAATATTTTCGCCCGTCTCAGTTGCAGTCCCGCGAGCGCGAATATGCGTAACCGCGATCGCGGATTCGGCTTTTCGAACATCGAACAATATATCATCGGGAAAACGCCCTTGGATTTGATCTTGGCTTCCAGGCGTATTTTCTTCATGCACAAGCCTACTTAGATGATCAGCCGTTAGGTTCTCTGCTCCCTTTTTGTCTCTGATCTCTATATCAAACTCACTCAGCATGAGAATCCATCTAATCAGTCTTGGCTTAGCCTCCTTTTTTGTCATCAAATAACGAAGTGCTGCATGGTCTGAGTATACTATCACTTTTGTCCCCAACAAATATTGTCTGAACTTCTCCAAAGCAAACACTACAACAAGCATTTCCTTTTCAGTGGTAGAGTAGTTTCTCTGGGCGTCATTAAAGGTCATGGAGGCATAATGTATAACATGAGATGCTTTGGCTTCTTTTTTACCCAATAGCATAGTCACTTGCATCACACATGATCTCAAAAGGTTGAGACCAATCCGGGGCTTGAATTATTGGTGCACTTGTAAGGCGGATTTTCAGCTCATCAAACGCCTTTTTGCATGCCTCATTGAACTCATAAGGCACATCCTTCTTCAACAATTCACATAATGGGGTTGAGATCTTTGAAAAGTCTTTAATAAACATGCGATAAAAACGTGTATGACCTAGAAAAGAACGCACTTCACGCACATTAGTAGGATAAGGCAAGGACTGAATGATATCAATCTTTGCCTTATTGACCTCAATACCCCTGGATGACACTATGTGACCTAAAACAATGCCTTGCTCAACCATAAAGTGACACTTCTCAGAGTTTAGAACCAAATTGGTTTCTAAACATCTTTGAAGGACTAAAGAGAGATGCTTCAAACAAGCATCAAAGTCATCACTATGTACTGTAAAGTCATCCATAAAAACCTCATTAAATTTCTCAATATACTAAGAAAAGATGCTTACCATACATCTTTGGAACGTACCGCGTGCGTTACATAATCCAAATGGCATTTTGCGGTATGCAAAAGTGCCAAAAGGACATGTAAATGTCGTCTTCTCTTGGTCCTCTGGTGCAATAGCAATCTGAAAATACCCTGAATAGCCATCTAAAAAGCAGTAATAGGAACGACCGACAAGTCACTCAAGCATTTGATCAATAAATGGAAAGGGAAAGTGATCTTTTCTGTTTACCTTATTCAACGTACGATAATCAATGCAAACTCTCTAACCTTTCTGGATTCGAGTGGGGACTAATTCCCCATGCACATTCTCAACCACTGTAATACCACCCTTCTTGGGCACAACTTGGGTTGGACTAACCCACTGACTATTAGAGATGGGGTAAATCATACTTGCATGTAGGAGCTTTAACATCTCCTTCTTGACTACCTCCATCATAGGTGGGTTAAGCCTTCTTTGTGGTTGCCTGGATGGCTTGGCACCATCTTCTAGGAGGATCCTATGCATACATGTAGAGGGACTAATCCCTTTAATGTCAGCAATGGTCCAACCTAAGGCTGTCTTGTGCTCCTTAAGTATCTACACCAATCCATCTTCTTGTTCATTGGAGAGTTTGTTAGAAATAATGACAGACAAAGTGTCACCCTCTCCAAGGAAAGCATATTTCAAATGTTCAAGGAGCTGTTTAAGCTCAATTTCAGGTGCCTACACTACAGAAGGAAGCATGTTCTCGCTAGGGAGAGTTAGTGGTATGGGCTCAATGGCCAAAGCATCAGCAAGAGATTCACAACAAGCACTCAAATCAGCAAGGATCTCATGATATCTATTAGGCAATTCATAATCCAAGCAAGAAAGATCAATGTCATTCTCTAGAATAGATTGTAACTCATCTACACAAGTAGTATCAAATACATCTTGTACAATAGGATCAATTACATCAATGGAGCATAGAGAGTGATCATCTTGGGGGTATTTCATAGCATTATCCATGCTATATTCAAATATTTCCCCATCAAATTTGATTGTTAGGACACCGTTACTCATATCAAATTTTGTTCTAGCAGTTTTCATGAAAGGTCTACCTAACAAAATAGTGCATCATGCACATCATGATCCATGTCAAGCACAAAGAAATCAGCAGGGAATATCAAATTATCAACCATCACAAGAACATCCTCAACAACCCCTTTGGGGTAAACTGTGGACCTATCAGCTAATTGAACAACCACACCAGTTTCATGCCAAGGTCCTAAGCTTAGTGAAGAGTAAACAGAATAAGGCATGACATTAATAGAAGCACCCAAATCAAGCATGGCTTTATCAATTTTAGTGTCTCCTATTACACAGGGAATGCTAAACATGCTTGGATCACTACACTTCTTAGGCATACGCCTTTGAAATACAGTAGAGACATGTTCATTGACCTTAACCTTTTGTTTCCCGTTTAATTTTTGGCTCCTTTTAATAGTGCACAACTCTTTCAGAAATTTAGCAAATCTAGGAACGCTTTTAATCAAATTAAGCAAAGGGATGTTTACCTCACACTTGGAGAACGTCTCAAAGATTTCCTTTTCATGTTTTGGCTTCTTTGTATCCTTGAGTGCCTCAGGGAACGGTGGAATAGGCTTTTGTGAACTCATTATAGGGAACTGAGGTTGAACGTAAGAATCTTCGGGTTCATCTACAGTTCTGCGGGCGTGGATTGAGTCTTGCGGTCGCTGAAAATCGGATTTTTCAGAATCCGGAAGTCCATCGCTTCCGCGATCGCGGACATTGGTCATCGCGGTCGCGAAATCCTTGATTAAAATTTCTGACCTCTTAGTTTTAGTCCCGCGATCGCGGATATTCCTCACCGCGGTCGTGGAGTTGTTCTTCTGAAAATTCGTATTCTCAGTTCGCGGATCTTCATACACCTCTATGTCTCTGTTCAGCTCTTTTCCACTCCTTAATGTGATAACACTCACATTCTACCTTGGGTTGATGGACTATGCTGGCAATTTGCCCGAGTCTCTTGCCTCCAATCTACCCACAGCGGTGGCCAGTTGACTGATTTGGGTCTCCATGTTCTTGAGACTAGCTTGAGTGCTCTGGAGACTGTTCTGAGTTTGTAATGTGCTCTATGCCAACTGATCAATTGTATTGGCAAGTTTTGCAAACGTCTCTTCAGCGTTGAATGAGTTGTTTGGATTCGGAACTGGAGGTCTAGGAGCATAATGTGGCATGTATTGTGGACTTCCTCCATGTTGATTATATTGAGGCTGATTTTGATTCCCATATCTTAGATTTGGATGAGCTGCCCAACCTGGGTTATATGAATTTGAGTAAGGATCAAAATGAGCTCTAGGAGGTCCATAGCCTCCTACAGCATTAACCTCAGCTTGAGGTTCCTGGAGTTGTGGGAATGCATTAGTAGGGTGAAGTGTGTCAGCACAAATTTCACATGCCTTCAGTTGTTGAGGGGTTCCTTGCAACATAACCTCTTCATCATATCTTTCAACTCCGCCACCTCAAATCTTAAAGCAGAAGATGAGGAATCCATAACACTAACTCCTTTAGTTCCAGTTCTTTTGTTGAATTGCCTTGAGTTCTCAAATAGCTTAAAAAAGAGCTCAAGGGCATCTGCTGGTGTCTTGTTCATCAAGCTTCCACCACAAGCTGCATTCACCATTCTGCGTTCATCTTCCAACAATCCACCAAATAAGTAAAGCACCAAGTCTTGATCAGAGTACCCATGATATGGGCAACTAGAACATAGCCTCTTGAAGCGCTCATGATAATCATACAAGCTCTCCCTAGCCTGTTACTCAATATTTCTCAAACTCTTCTTAAGACTGTTCTGCTTGGTGGCTGGAAAGTACTTCCCCAAGAATGTTGCTTTCATCTTAGTCCAGGTATTAATGGAGCCTGTATAAAGATAGTAGAGCCACTCATGGGATGAATCCTTCAGAGAGAAAGGAAACACCCTCAGCTTGATCTGGTCTTCAATTACATCAGCAGGCTTCATACTCGAGCAGATCTGATCAAATTCAGCAAGATGTTTGTTGGGGTCTTCTCCACCCTGCCCATGGAAGTGGGGCAAAAGATGGATCAACCCGGACTTCAATTCAAATTTGACACCATCATTCAGCGCATGGAATTGTACAACCAGGGGCTGCTGTTGAAAATTTGGGGCAGTTAGCTGCCTCAAAGTCTGATCTCCCATTGTCTCAGTTTCAGCAGAATTCAAATTGAAAGGCAATCCACGGAGTAGATCCCGAGCTTCACGTCTCAACCTGGAAAAGGTCCTTTCAATCTCTAATCAAAAGGCAAAATAGAAGAATTAGTAGCACGGGTGTGGACCATAAACTAGGGTCCACACCAGAGTTGGTAACAATAAAAAGTTAGAATAAAACAAAGTATCCCCGACAAAGGTGCCAAAATTTGACTGGCTGAAAATCGTCGTGCCAAATCAAAATATAATTCCCTAATTACTCAACTAGTATAGTTGGTAAGTCGGGGTCGTACCCAAGAGACACTTGTATCCTAAGTAATATTATTATCAACTCAAAAAGGTAACAAAGGAGGATTTTGGAATTGTAATTCTAAAACTAGAGACATTAAAGCAAGTAAAGCAATTAAACAAAGCAAAGGTTGGATTTTTATCAATTAAGGAAAAGCAATCTTATTCAAATATCTACTTTCTTCCTCAAGTTATTGATGATAGATTCAAACAAGTTATTTCTTTTGGTTATTCCTATCCTAATCAGAAATATAACATGGCAACGAGACATGCAAACTTAACATCCAAACAACTCATGAAATGATCATAAATCATAAGGATATTAGCAATGAGAACAAGGATAAACAAGATACATGCAATAGAATTCCAACGAGTCAAACAATCAACATGCATTCAAATCTCAATTATTTTAGTCCAACAAGTCCTAAACCAATTGAGTTGGTACAAATATTAGGTTTCGCTACGAGAAAACCTAGATCTAGCAATAGAGAGTATTAATTCCAACAAGGTGGCCAATCAAGTAGAAATCAATACAATCAATAATAATTTTGCATAAGAGAATTGAAATAACGTGTAGAAATAAACCTGAAAAGAACAATCTCACGACAACTTTTGTTTGAAAAGCTTCAACTTGAATAGGAGTTTAGTTCTCCATGAAACAGAAAATACAAAAGTCTGGAATAATAGAAATTAGGTCTAAGAGAGATCTCCAACAAAGTTCTAAAACAAGGCTTAAAAGCCAACTAAAAACACGAAAGGAAAGATATAATAAAAAGCAATAAAGATAACGCGGAAAGATCTCGCGCGTGTGTTAGAAGATGGAAGATTGAGTTTTGATGGTTCCAGAGTCAGTGACCCTGAGTTTGCAAGTCGAGTCGGTGACTTGGCAAAGTCACTGACGTGACCAGCTGGCGAAGTGATCTATTTAAGGAAGGAACGCACAGCTTATGTGCGTATGATTGAGGACAGCTGCGTCATTCTATTTTAGGAGAAGATCATCACAAAAGAGTGCTAAAATCAAGATGAAGATATTTTGTTTCTCCTAGAATATTTTAGTGTACGCATTTTGTATTTTTGGAAAGATTTCTAAAAGATTAAGTGTATATTATTTTCCTAATCGAATGGGAAATAATATTACGAGATCTCTCTTACCTTAGTTTAAATACCCTTGTGTTTAGGCTATTGGTAAGATACTTGAGCGTAATTTCATTATCGTGTGTAAGAAAGAAAGATAATACTTGTGTGTGGGATTCGTACAAGTGGTGTGTCAAGAGATCTTAGGCATAGCGTGAGATTGAGAGTGTGAGTTCAAAGGTAGAGCGTGGTTCAAGGGTGTGGGATTCATTCTTGTACACGGGAGAGCTTTGTAATCACTCAAGAAATCAATAGAGCGAGTCTAAGGACTCTTGAAATCCTACCAAGTGACAAACTTGGAAGGAAGTGGTTTTTCTCTAAGTAAACTAGTTGGTTTACAAGGAGTTTCCACTATACATCGCTTGTCATTGACTATTGGTAACGTTTATTTTACTGTCTAATTACTTCGCTGCTTTATTACTCAAAGTCAACGACTTCGCAGGAGTCGCCGACTCGTTTTAGTATTAACGATCCTACAATTGGTATCAGAGCATAGGCTCTAGATTGTGTTTTTAGTACTATTGTTGCAGGAAAATGACGTCCACTAACACTTCTGTTAGTGACTCTTTGTGGAAACCTCCAATTCTCAAGGTTGGAGAGTATAATTGGTGGGTTGAACAAATGAAGACCCACATCTGCTCACTTGATGGTCAGCTATGGAAAGTGATTGAACTGGGTCTAGAAACCTTTCTTGGAAAGGATAGAAAGACCGAAAAGACCACATCTAAGTATAATGATGTGGATTTCAAAAAGCTCGAGAAAAATGCTAGAGCAAAGAAAGTGCTCCATCATGCTCTCACTGAAGGTGACCTCAAGAAGGTGATTGGATGCAAACGGTGAAAGAAATCTGGGATGCCCTCAAAAGACTTCATCAAGGCAATCATGATGTAAAGAAGGACAGAATTATTAGTCTCGAAGCAGAATATGAAAACATCTTTCAAGGAAAAGGAGAATCTCTTCGTGATTATCATTCCAGATTTCAAACAATCGTGAATCAACTAGAGTTTCTCGGTGAGGAAATTCCTCAATGGAAACTAACCAACAAGCTGATCTCGGGATTGAACAAGAGTTGGGACAGCATTGCTTCGTCTCTTCTCACTCAAAAGGAAACCAAGTCACTGACCTTGGAAGATCTTGTTGGACAACTCACCATGTATGGAGGCATTCAGCAAAGAAGAGTTGAGAGACTCGACTCAAAAAAAGTTAAAAACATTGCTCTCAAGGTTGAAAGAGCCTTTGACTTGGCTCAAGGAGACGATGACACTGAAGGAATAGATGAGGATGTTACTCTCATCTCTAAGGCTATGAAGAGACTGTGGAGTCGCAATAAAGCTCCCATGAAGACTCCAAAGTCAACCAAAGAAGGTAAGGATATGAAGGATGTCATTTGCTATCAATGTCAGGCTAGAGGACACTTTGCCAAGCAATGTCCAAAAAGAAAAAGTGGAGAGGATGGTAAAGGTATGATGGAAACTTGGGACATGTCTGATGATGATGATGAAGTGGCGCCAGCAAGAGGAAAGTGTTGCATGGCCATTCAAGACAAATCATCCCAAGAGGTAAATGACTCTGAACTTTCTTCTCTTTTAGCCAAAAAATCTAGAGAACAATTGTTTTCTATCATTGAAAAGCTTGGAACTCAGGTCACTGAGTTGAGAGAAAAATTGGAAGATAATGAAGAAACGATCTCCAATCTCTTCGATGATAACAAACACTGGTCCTCTAAGGCAATTTAACTAGAAAAGATTTCATCTCCTAAGTCAATGACTTGTGAGACATGCTCACACTCAAGGAACCAAGTCGTTGACTTGCAAAAACAAGTTAATGACTTGGAAAAACAAGTCACTGACCTAGAAGGTGAAAGGCTTATGCTTAGGCTAGGTAATGCTAAGCTGTCTAAAGATCTAGAGGACCAAAAGATTAATGATGAGACTAAAAAGAAAAAGTGGTTAGATGAGTTTGTTGCTGAAAAGGCTCAGAATGTAAGAAATGACTATAAAAGAAAATTTGTGAAGGAGGTTGATAGGTCTGCGATTGGATATGCTCGTGCTTCTAACACTCAGGGTACCAATCATGCTCCCCTTGCATCTAAAGGTAAAGCTCCTATGGGTAGTGACAATGCAAGTTGTTCTACTCATGTGGTGGCCAATCAAGACAAAGGGAAGCAACATTGGTATCCTGATCAAAAGGTGCTCAAAATTTGGCAGAAACAAACCCAGAACTCGGCTCCCTTACAAATTGACTTTCAATCACGCATCAACAACAAACCCATCTACCCGGGCTACAGCAAATATGTTGCCCTAAAGTCTCACATGACTTGTTGGTATTGCGGCAATCCTGGTCACTACCAACATGATTGTCACAAAAAGGCAAGAGATGGTGAGAATGCAAGGTCACAAACACTGAATTATAGTCATGGCAGATCCACTGTCACTGACTGCCATTCAGGATCAGTGTGTGCTAATTGTGACAAAAGTTATTCTAAAAGCTACTATATTGCCAAACCCAGAGGAGTTAAACAACTCTGGGTTCGTAAGAACTAATTCTTTCAATGCAGCTTGAAGTGGGTGACAAGGAGCCCTGGTTTATTGATAGTGCGTGCTCAACTCATATGTCGGGAAACCCCGGGGATTTCGTCTCACTTCAAGAATACAAGGGAGGTAAAATTACCTTCGGCAACAATAGTAAATGTGGTATTTCTGATATTGGTACGATAAGATTTTCAAATAAGCTAACTATTGACAATGTGAATTTAGTTGATAATCTCAGTTTTAAGCTTCTAAGTGTTTCCCAAATCTGTGCTAATGGAAAATATCAAGTTTTTTTTGAGAGGAATGGTTGTCAGGTACAAGAGATTAATTCAGGAAAAATTCTTCTGAAAGGGGTATGTGAAAACAATCTTTACAAGGTGGACCTCTGTTTTGAGCCTGAAGAAAAACTGTGCCTTAGAACAGTTGCAGACGTCGCCGACCTCTGGCACAAAAGATTTGGTCATGCGAGTTTTCAACTACTTGACAAACTTCATAGACAAGAACTGGTTAGAGGGCTTCCTACAATAGATTCAAACAAGCATGAAGTTTGTGAAACTTGTGTAAGAGGTAAGCAAGTGAAGTCATCTTTTCAATCCAAGAAGGAGGTAAGTACCACTAGACCCTTAGAGCTTATTCATATTGATTTGTGTGGTCTCATGCGAATCCAAAGTCGTGGAGGAAATAGCTATATTTTTGTCATTGTCGATGACTTTTCACAGTATACTTGGACAATTTTTCTATCTTCTAAAGATCAGGTATTTGAAGAATTTGAAGCATGGGTGAAGGTTGTTGAGAAAAAGCTTGGATTTTCTCTTGTATCAGTCAGATCAGATCATGGAACGGAATTTGATAACTCTGAGTTTCTATCCTTCTGCAAGAAAAATGGCATAAGTTAGAACTTCTCAGTGCCAAGAACGCCTCAACAAAATGGTGTGGTGGAGAGGAAGAATCGTGCCTTGGAGAACATGTCACGGACCATGCTTATCTCGAGTGGTCTCCCAAGGAATTTCTGGGGTGAAGCCATTAATGCATCTTGCTATGTGATAAATCGAGCCATGCTTCGTCCACTTCTTTGAAAAACTCCTTATGAATTGCTTAGAGGAGTCAAGCCCAGTGTCACCCACTTGCGCACCTTTGGATGCAAATGCTATGTTCACAATAATGGCAAGGACAGTGTGGGAAAATTTGATCCAAGGAGCGATGTTGGCACTTTTGTAGGCTATTCTCCTCACAATAAAGCATACAAAGTGTTCAACAAAAGGACAAGGAAAATTGAGGAGAGTGTACATGTAGTGTTTGATGAGAACACGGTGGGAGGTTAGATGATTGAAGACTTTGAGGATGGTGATCAGGGGTACAATTTGGTTCAAGATGACTCACTTCTAGTTACTACAACTCAGAAAGAATTGGTAGTCAGTGACAATGTTGATGTCACCGACTCAGACAGAACTGGGGGAAGGAGTCAAAATCAAAGTTCAAGTGACAGTGACAGTAATTCCGATGATGAGAAAACACCTGAGAGAAGCCCAAGTTCGGAAGAATCAGAAGAAGACTCAGAGAGAACTCCTCAGACTCAAGTCGGTGACTTGACTGATCTACATGTCAAAAACTATCAACAGAAAAGTGTTCATCCTGTGACTAACATCCTCACTGATTTCTCAAAGGGTGTGCAAACCAGATCTTCTCTGAATAATTTCTTTGCTTTCAATGCTTTCATCTCAATGTTGGAGGCTAAAAATGTTGAACAAGCGTTGAAAGATTCGGATTGGGCCAGTGCCATGCAAGAGGAACTTCATCAGTTTGAACGGAACAAAGTTTGGCATTTGGTCCCAAGGCCAAAGGGAAGATCTGTGATTGGAACACGATGGGTGTTCAGGAATAAGCTGGATGATGAAGGAAATGTGGTCAGAAACAAAGCAAGGCTGGTAGTTAAGGGATACAACTAGCAGGAGGGCATTGACTATGATGAGACATTTGCTCCAGTGGCTCGACTTGAAGCTATTAGATTACTCATTGCCTATTATACTCATCATGGATTCAAGCTACAACAAATGGATGCCACCCACCCGGATCATGTCTACAAACTGGACAAAGCTCTTTATAGATTGAAGCAAGCACCGCGTGCCTGGTATGATCGTTTGTCTCAGTTCTTGATCCAACATGGTTATGTTCGTGGAGAGGTTGACAAGACTCTGTTCTTGTTGAAAGAAGGAAGTCACACACTGGTTGTTCAGGTCTATGTCGATGACATTATCTTTGGTTCAACAAATGATAAGCTGGTGAAGAAGTTCGCTGACCTCATGACTAGTGAGTTTGAAATGAGCATGGTCGGTGAGCTCAAGTTCTTTTTAGGACTTCAAGTCGTGCGAGGAGAGGATGGGACACTAGTTCATCAACAAAATTATCTCAGAGAATGTGTTAAGAAGTTCGGTCTCGAAAATGCTAAACCTTTTGATACTCCCATGTCGCCGTCTACCTCAATCGGAAAAGATTACAAGTTTCCAGAAGTCAATGCTACCATGGATCGGGGTATGATTGGATCATTGCTCTATCTTTCAGCAAGTAGACCCGATATTGTGTTTGGAGTTTGCCTATGTGCTAGATTTCAGGCCGATCCGAGAGAGTCCCACTTGAAAGCTGTTAAGAGAATCATTCAGTATCTTAAGGGGACTGCCAATCTATGTTTATGGTATCCAAGAGGATTTGATTTTGAGCTAGTTGGCTACATAGATGTTGGTTTTGCCGGGAATCGTGTTGATAGAAAAAGCACTTCAGGAATGGCTCAATTTCTTGGGCCTTGTCTTGTCTCATGGGGATCTAGAAAGCAAAATTCAGTGGCTCTATCAACGACGGAAGCATAGTATATTGCAGTTGCAGCATGTTGCTCACAACTCTTATGGATCAAGGAACAAGTCAGTGACTATGGTGTGAAGTGTGGGTCAGTGCCCATACTATGTGACAACACTAGTGCAATCAACATCTCAAAGAATCCGGTGCAACATTCAAAGATAAAACATATCGAGATAAGGCATCATTTTCTTCGAGATTGTGTGGAAAAAGGCATGGTCACTATGGAATTCTGCAGAACAAGTGATCAAAGAGCAGATATCTTCACAAAGGCCTTGAATCGTGAACTATTTGAATAACTCCACATGGAACTAGGTATGATCTCTCTTCAATGATCTGTTTCCCTACATGAATTCCCTCGATGATTGGCTAGAATTGATTGTCGTACATATGTTTTGAAGTCAAGCTTTTATGGTATAATTCTTAACATTCTTGATAGACATCATGTTTAGGAAACCCCATGCATTTGACTTGTAGGTGACTTATACTACATTCAGTATGTGTACAACCTTTTGAGCTCTTTGTTTTAGCCCAAAAGAATCAACCTGATGATCATAAACCTCTTTACAATCCCAAATGATGGTTGATTCTAATGCCTGTGCCTGACCTATCATGTTTGAGAGTCTCTATGAGCCCACTTTTGAACTTCCTTTTAAACGGAGACTTATCATCATGATCGACAAATCCTCAAAAATAAAGCTTTTTACTTGGTTTGCTTTGGCACTCCCTATGCAACCCCAACGCCAAGTAAGTCCTTTAAGAGAAAACCTTGTTGTGTGCAATAGTCACGGACATATGAAGAGAGCAGTTATGTGATGGATGTCGCCGACTTGGTCAAGGTCAGTGATTGTGATTTCTGGCGGGAGAAAAAGATCATGGCATAACAGTATCTTTTGAACTTGGAAATTTATTTTGAAAAAGGAGGAAAGAGAAGATCTTGAGATTTGATAACTTCCTTAATGATGGAAGTGAACTTCTTTATTATGCCCCAACCGTCAAAATTAAAGGTACGCTTTTCTCAAATCTTCCTTTCTCTCTCTCGACTTCTACTCTCTCTCTCTCTCTCTCTCGAACTCAAACCCTCGAACCTTCAAACTTCTTCAATGGCGTCTCCCTCCAACAACCCAAACCACCATGCTTCTCCCAAAACCCAAACTGAAAGCTCTAAATCGGCGAAGAAGAAGATTCTCTCCCTCTTCGGTGACGATTTTCTTCGAGCCCTTTTGTCTGGGCAATCGTCTTCCTCAACCGTTCTCCCAACCGCCGTTGAAACTCCATCTCAGAACCCCACTTCTCCACAAAACCAGAATCCAAACCCTTCTCCTCCAAAATCGACTCCCTCCTCTCCTTTTCCCACTGAAAAATCATTAAACCCTCCATCTCCACAAACTGAAACCGAAACCCTAACCCTCTCACTGGGATCTGGAATACCGCGCCAAACGGTGCTACCAATAGTTATTCCAGAAACCGGTGACTCCTATACACCCAAACCCCTTGAACGAGAGATTGCAGAAGAAGAGAGAGTGAGGACTCCAATTTTGGAGTCAATGGATTTTGAGGAAACGGCAAAGGTTGTCGGGTCTTTTGCGAAAGAAAAAGAAGAAGAGGTTGTGGAAGTTGGAATGAAAGGAACAGAGGAGAACCAATGGCTATCTCCTCACGATCAAGAAGAGGTTGTCAATGACTCTCCAAAAGTCATTGACATAGACACTGGTGTGGAGAATGTCGACAAAGCATCTGACAAGGAAATTTTCCAAAAGGAACCCTCTGAAACCTCTGAAGAAGTTACACCCTTTGATCCCATCTTGGTCTCTAAGAAATCCAACTTTGGAGATTCAGTTAAGAGAAATTTAGAAAAGGAACTCTTTGGAGATGATTTTGATTTGGTTAAGGAAGATGATATTGAAATGTCTCCTCCTTTTCGCCCTAAAACTAGATCAGCAAGTGCTAGAGCCTCGGTTGTGGCTCTTAAAGCCAAGAAGGGCAAGGGGTTGGAAACTCCTAAGGCTGCCTTAGAGGGAGGTGACTCTTCTTTCTCTGAGAAGGTCACTAGGAAGAAAAGGGGGAGATCTCCTAAATCTGCTGTTGGGTCTAGCAAGAAGAGTAGGCAGTGTGAGTATTGACATGTCGTCTAGGGAGTTTACTAAAGATCTGCTGTGGGAGGAAAATTTCTTAAAGGAGTTCAAATTGACCAAGGTCACCGACCGGCTGAAAAAGCAGAAATGGGATAAGTTAGTGTAGGGGGAGCATGAATACAATCCTCTAATGGTTAAGATGTTCTATGAGAATCTTGTGATTGAAGATACAGGGAATATGACCATAGGGAGGTACATGATAGATAAGAAGACATACTCCTTCACTAGCAAGGATGTCAGTGACATTTTGGAGATTCCTCATGAAGGTTTTGCTGAGTACTACAAAGGAGGTTGGCCTGAAGGGGTTGATGACCGTGAGATCATCAAAACTGTCACTGACAGTGATGATAATATCACCAGCATCTATTTGTTCAACAAGATGGGAATAGAGAAGAAGGTGATGTTCAATTACTTCATCAGCAACCTGCTTCCAAGGGAAATCAAAAGGAATGCTGCCTCCATTGAAGATTTGCTGGTCATGGACAAGATTATCAAGGGGAAGAAGGTTAACATGCCACGTCTGATGATGCTTCACATGAAGCATGTGCTTGAAACTGCTAAGCATGCTCTTCCTTATGGCATGTTGATTGCTTTGATGATGTATGAGCATAAGGTTTATGTGGATGGTGGTGACGTCCTCAACACTAGAGTTCTCAACAAAGAAATGATTAGGAAGTTTGGATGGAACTGGGTTGATGGACAATGGGTGTCGAAGTCATTTGAGGTCAATGACAAGGGTCACCCGGAAGAAGGAACTAAATTTGCTCCAGTGAACGATGAATTGAAGGATATCTGGGAGCAAAATATGATTCTGAAGGGGATGATCGAGAAGCTTCAAAGCATGGTCGGCAATGCGCTTTCAAAGCTTAATGCAATAGAGGAGCGGCTCAATGACTTTGGAGCCTGATGTCAGTGACTGTCGCACACTCATGACCTCCTCTACCCCTCTCTTTCTATCTTTTCCACATTATTCCCTCAGTTTAAAAGACTTTTTGTTGTTTTAGTTCGATTTGGTTGTACCGCATCTCTGACTTGTTTTTGTTTGCATCGTACTGTTTCTCTTGCCATGGTGGATGACTTTTTATGATTGTTTTGATATTATGCTTTAAGTTTCTATATTTGCCACTGATTTCATTTCTTGTTTTAGCAATCTTTTTGATGATGCCAAAAGGGGGAATTAACCGAGGGAATAGATTTATTAGCAGGATCAAAATACTGAAATCATGTGGTTACTAAACTTAGGGGGAACTTTTTATGGTTTTTGTGCTTTGCTCGTTTTACTGTGTTTATGCTTTGTATGTTGCCTAGCTTTTATCAGAATAGGTTGTTTGTCACCATCAAAAAGGGGGAATTTGTTAGAAGATGGAAGATTGAGTTTTGATGGTTCCAGAGTCAGTGACCCTGAGTTTGCAAGTCGAGTCGGCGACTTGGCAAAGTCACTGACGTGACCAGCTGACGAAGTGATCTATTTAAGGGAGGAACGCACAACTTATGTGCGTAGATTGAGGACAGCTGCGTCATTCTATTTTAGGAGAAGATCATCACAAAAGAGTGTTAAAATCAAGATGAAGGTATTTTGTTTCTCCTAGAATATTTTAGTGTACGCATTTTGTATTTTTGGAAAGATATGTAAAAGATTAAGTGTATATTGTTTTCTTAATCGAATGTGAAATAATATACACGATATCTCTCTTACCTTAGTTTAAATACCCTAGTGTTTAGGCTATTGGTAAGATACTTGAGCGTAATTTCATTATCGTGTGTAAGAAAGAAAGAGAATACTTGTGTGTGGGATTCGTACAAGTGGTGTGTCAAGAGATCTTAGGCATAGCGTGAGATTGAGAGTGTGAGTTCAAAGGTAGAGCGTGGTCCAAGGGTGTGGGATTCATTCTTGTACACGGGAGAGCTTTGTAATCACTCAAGAAATCAATAGAGCGAGTCTAAGGACTCTTGAAATCCTACCAAGTGACAAACTTGGAAGGGAGTGGTTTTTCTCTAAGTAAACTAGTTGGTTTACAAGGAGTTTCCACTATACATCGTTTGGCATTGACTGTTGGTAACGTTTATTTTACTGTCTAATTACTCCGCTGCTTTATTACTCAAAGTCGACGACTTCCCAAGAGTCGCCAACTCGTTCTAGTATTAACAATCCTACATCATGTCAACTCGCCAAAGCGGCGATCGCCGTAGAGGTTGGCAGCGATCGCGGTTCTTGTCTTGACAACATTTTGATGGTACATTCAGAGGCTGCTTTGACCCACTTAGAGTTGGAATTTGAACTCGAAGTAAAAAAATAAATTGTATCTCTTCAAGTTAGCTTTCCAATGATACCAAATTCAGCTTCATCCGATTACCGTAGCTCCTGAACGAAGTGTCAAAAGAAAGTGGTGTCGAAACAACAACTCCAATGCATGACCCAGATTTAAGTGTTCTTTTCCACAACTTATTAGGCCTTAATGATCATCAAAAGTGGCTTGAATATGAAACTTGAATACATCCAATCTTGAATCTTTCAACTTAATTAACCAATCATTGCTCCTCAAAACGACGTAAAAACAAAAAAGTGCAAGGGTAGACATCGAAATGCAAAAACTACTAAAATTAAGCAAAATACATGCAACTACCTAAGATTTAAATATAAATATACCCTAAAACTAACACCTAAATGCATGCTATCAAGAGACCATAAATATGGTCGCTAAAACTGCGTTTTTTGTAGTGACTCTTGATATCCGACCAAGTGAGAAGCTTGGAAGGGAGTGGTTTTTCTTTAAGTAAACTAGTTAGTTTACAAGGAGTTTCCACTATACATCACTTGTCATTTACTGTTTGGTAACATCTTTTTTGTTAAGTTTATTCCGCTGCTTCATAACTCAAAGTCGACGACTTCGCAAGAGTCGCCGACTCGTTAAGTACTAATGATCCTACAACATTAAAACTGGCCGAATGTGCATCAAAACTGGTCAAATATGCATCAAAACTATGTGCATGGATATATTTTTTTGCATAAAAATGAACCTTGTACGCATCAAAACAACTAAAAAGTGCATCTTATTTATGAGTGCATACTAGTTCAATGTGCATCAAAACTGATAGAATGTGCATCAACAATAAAAAAAAAAGTTTGACATTGATGAAAAATATTGTACGTGCATCAAAAAAAATCAATGCATAGATAACTAGTTTTTATGCACAAACAAGGCGAACCGATGCACAAAAGTGTGTCTTATATATGCATGTGCGTCAAAACTAATTGTATGTACGTTAAAACATTCAGAAAGTGCATCCTATTTTGCATGTGCGTCGAAACTAACGATATATAGTAAAAACTAGCTAACAATTATATTTATAAAAATAGATTAGGTGTGCATCTTATTTTGCATGTGCGTCGAAACTAACGATATGTGCAGCAAAAATTAGCTAACTATTATATTCATAAAATAGATTAGATCAAAATAATAATAAAAATAAAAATAATTTGAAATCGATAAATTCAAATATCGATGCACAAGTAACAAGTTTTGATGCACATATAATTTGTTTTGATGCACATTCAAGATGAAACCGATGCACATGCTGCATGCGTCCAAAAAAACAGATTTTTAAAAAGAATACATGAATAATTCGTGAAACTCTAATTTGGAGCGTCTGGTTTTTCGTTAGAAAGGACGAGATTCATTTCTATTTGTCGTGTGAGCGCGTATATATTCTCGTAGGCTATTTTCCCTAAATTTTTTAACCAATTTCTCGTTTAGTGATTATATATGAATATTTTAAAATAATTGTTCGATCATTTTAATCGAGAACTATATATAAGTGAATATGATGAAAGACGTACGTGAAATAATTAATTCGCTTATTTAAATATATTAGTAAGTTGAACTTTTTTTTATTGTTGATGCACATTCTATCAGTTTTGTAGAAAATACACGTCTTTTCTAAAATAGATCTCTCGATATATCATAGATACTTGATGTTTGGATCACATGATCCTTATTTATAAGCTACATTAATTCATAGCCTGGCATGCCTTGTGAAGCTAGCTAGTACTTGTTCATTCTTCTCTTATTTGATTGATCTTCCATGATAAGTGAAACCTGCGGAAATATGAAAGAAGTAAATCATCGATGGAGACAAATTATAACTTTTTTTTAATCATATTATCATATTCACTTAGTTCATGCACGTTATTTCACGAAATAAAAGCAAAATCTGACAAACAAATAACAATGATCCTTGTAAAACAAATCGAATGAGATGATCGAATATATAAAGTAAGAAGATATTATGCATGCAGATCGAAAACATACCTCAAGTATTTAGGATATGATGTAGTTTATTAAGTTGGTTGGCATCGAAAGCCAAGGGACAGAGGGCGGCGACATATATTCATCACGGCGATGGTTGCAAGGGAGCTCCCTCGCAGGGCATTACAAAGGCAGTTGGCAGTTGGTATATTGTCGACACCCGTTGCCCCAATTGCATTGCAACAAGCGGCAGGGTTCAATCGTAAACTCCCACATACATTAAGATTTTGTTGATTTGTGCAAGTTCCTGCAGGTGGAGGAGGGGATGGAGATCTTGGCGGTGGTGGAGGAGGAGGAGATTTAATTCCTTGTTGAGAAGGTGAAGGTGGAAGAATTGTTGGTGACGGTGTTAATGGTGGGCTCAAAGGTGGTAATAGTGGAGGATTCTTGTTCTGTGATTGTGGAGACGGTGATGGTGATGGTGATGATCGTTGGGAAGAGGATGGTGGCGATGCTGGTGGCTTTGAAGGTGACCCATTTGTAGATGGGGAAGGTGATGGTCCTTTAAAAATAGAGGGTGATGGTGTTGGTGACGCGGAAGGTGAACGGTTTGTGGGGGATAATGTTGGCGGAGATGAAGGTGATAATCTTGGTGTAGCTGATGGAGGTGATCGTACTAGATTAGGCGACATTGGTGATTGGTTTGGTGACCGTGTTGAAGGTGCAACGGACGGTGATGGAGAAGGTGGTCGTGGTGGTGGTGACATCGGAGATGGTGGCTGATTATTTTTGGGTGGTGGCGGAGGACGAGTATGTTTGGGTGGGGGTGGCGGAGGACGGTTATGTTTCGGTGGTGGGGGCGGAGGACGGTTATGTTTGGGTGGGGGTGGCGGCGGACGGTTATGTCTGGGTGGTGGTGGTGGTTGGTGGTTATTTTTAGCCGGGGATGGATCACTATTGGCTAATGTTGGAATAAAATGATCAAGATATAGAACAAGCACCGATATTATGATTTTCTTACAAATCAACATCGGAGCCATCTTTGCCATGCTTCAACTCTTAGAGTTTGGATGGTTATGTTTGCATGTAGACACTGTTTTGCATTTATAGTAAGTTCCCCTCCCGTAGTACATTTTTGTAAAGATGGTTAATTTGTATTTTGACTTGTAATGATACGATTTGATATATTCTATTAAAATTTTTAGGTCAGATCATAGACAAAATTTTTACATAGTACTAGCTGGAGATATACCTAGGTTAAATTTCACATACAACAAAGTACATGATTTTTTTTAGCGATTTGTTGCGCACTCCTATTTTTGGGTTTCGCACTCAGTTATGGGCGGGTTCCAAACCAGCCCAAAAAAAAGATAAAAATTATGGGCGAGTTTTAAACCCGCACAACAAAAATAGCGCAAAACATGGGCGGATTTCAAACCCGTACAAAAAAAAACCGTATATTTATGGACGGGTTTAGAATCCGCACAAAGTGGAGTGCGCATCCGAAAAAACAGAGTGCGCAAAATCTACCCGTTTTTTTTAAATAATGAAATAAATAATGGGCTCCAAACTATAGACTTGGACCGCTCTACTGCATCCTTGAGAATAATAATATCGTAGACATTTAGGACAGTTGCAACTTGCAAGCTCCAGGGTGTTGTTAGAAGAATGGATGCAATTTGGCTAGAAAGTCCACCCAAGGCTAGTCCAAATATTTTATAGGCCCTGACATGAATTAAAATTTTGGGGCCTTACTAATAGGAAAATAGTCATTTTTTCTTTGTATTAGTATAAATAAAAAGGAAAAGATATGTAAATTTTTTTGTGAAATATAAATATAAAGGAAAAACAATAAAAGCTGTGTAAAAAAAAATTTAAAGAAAGGACCTGATATTTTTAAAGGGAGAATTGATAAGCAATAGAAAAAATGGAGTTGTAAGCCTTGTGCTAATTAATTTAGCTATTTTAATTTTAAAAAATATTTCCCATTATTTTTAGGTATGTGTTATTGCACAAAATTATGCCTTTAATGCACTGATTGATTACTTCTTTTGACTCACTTCTTCACCTTTCGTTCCAAGTTCATTTTCAACCTAGAACCTGCAAAATAATGGATAAAGGGGGCGGGGACCCCCTAATCCACCTCTGATGCCTAAGTCAAAAGAACAGTCGTCAATCGAGCGTCAAGGTAAAGACAAGAGAAGCTAAATAACTCAGCGAGTATGAGTTTTCTTGAACAAATAAGCTAAGTGAATATTAGCATGTTTAAGCTCTCAATGTGTGTGTTTCAATATACTCTTCATACACGGCGAAGACGTGTATTTATAATGGAAGAGAGAGGGTAGGGGGACCAAAAGTTCTATCCCGGGCCAGTCCAATGCCTTGCAGCCCAAGCAAGTGATATCTTCAAGCGAAAGTTCTATCTTTTGTTAAGATAAAATCTTCTATTATGTCATATAACCACCATATTTAATTTTATAAGAAAATACTAAAATATATAAAAGCATAATAAATAAATATTTTTATGGCGGTTGATAGAGAAAATAATAATAATGGTTAATTTTTACCCGCTCACAGTATGTATGCTAGAGGATTGTGGTTTTTTACATATCTCACTAGTGGTCCTTTTTTTGGTGAAGGGAAATGCCCATGAGAATCGAACCGGAGACCTTTGGGTACTACCCTTGGAGGCTTAACCATTTGACTAGATGTCCGAAGACGGCTAATGGCTTTTGTTAAATATTACTAATGGCTTTTGTTTATATATTAAGCTTTATTTTATCCTTCTTATATTATTTGGACTACTAACAATATACTTGTATGTTTATGTAAAATTATGGCTCCTTGTTGATCTTGGGTCCTGGGCCATTGCCCATGTCACCCTTGCTTGTGGGCGGCCCTGAGTCCACCACCGCGTTAGCTCACCTGAAAATATGTGAAATCTAACCCATCCTAAACTGTATAAGGTAGACAACAATGTAAGCTCTCATCATCTTGATCTAATGGATAGCTCCAAGCACTGTTAATGACACACACATGGTAGAGGTTGTTGCCTTTAATCTCAAAATCTGTAATACTACGTTGGAGTGCATCATAGATCCGTGCTTTGAGGCCTAGTGCTTTTGCCATGATAATTGATCGGTGTCCACATAAGCTATTTTTCCAGCTAATTAGTCCGCCTTCATCATTTATGACGATTTATCCGAAGGAAGCCTCCCTTTTTCTTTGTTAAGGTTGTTGTTTTTATTAGAGAGAGAAGACTAGATAAAATCAAATCTTCTCTTATGTGTATTATCTTATCTCATTTCCTTTTGTATCTTATATTATTATCTTGTAACTACTTTCTCTCCAAGGCTCTGATTGTAATCTCCTATATTAATGAGATAACGTCTTGATATTCTCCTTAACAAGGATTCCACAATCTTCTATCTTTTATGGTATCCAGAGCACAAATCCAAAAATTCCAAAAATCTCATATATTTTTTTCTTCCGTCACTACCATCATCGACAAAATTGTTCTTTTGATCACCGGCCATCATGTCGTTTGAGGATTCTTCTTCGACTTCGGCTTCTGGCTCTCATTCGAGTGGTGCCAGTATTTTTTCTGTTGCCCTCGGTGCCAATACAAACACAGAACTTCAGTTTCCTGTCTTCTCCAAGGAAGTGGTTGAATTATACAAAATTGAAGTCTTTTCAAATCAAGTTAAGAACTTACAAGTGAAAGAAGAGAAGCATTAAAACTGACAAGACCGGGACCTAGAAAACAAACGGAAGCGAAGCACGCGAGCCAATCAATTTCAAGCGCAATCTCGCGCTTGTTCTATGCATTTGAAGCAGCAACTCAATACATTACCCAAAGGGGGTTTTTCCATGCTTGAATACTTTGAAAAGAAGCATAATCTAGCTGATGCTCTTGCCAATTGCCTTCAACCTGTCTCTGATTAGGAATTTTTCACCTATGTTATTCACGGCCTGGACTTATCGTATGGCCCATTCAAGACTGTTGTTAACATGAGACTTGATCCCTTTTCTTCAGATGATTTCCTTGGTTACTTATTGACCGAGGACAAGCGATTACAAGAGGAGGCTCGTTCTATGGCTGCCTCTCAACCATTTGTTAACTATGCCAGAAATCGTGGTCGGGTCTCATCTAATCGGACTGGACAATCTGACCGTGCATGCCAGTCCCAGCGATCCGGCTTCGCTCGAAATCGATTTAGGCAATTATCCTAGTTTGTGCCATCTGATCTCCGTGAATAGCAAGATGTCGCAGCCACTCATTTTCGTGCTTGAACAGTCTATCAAATTTGTGACTGTCCCAAACAATCGGCAAAGGACTGTTATAGTTGCCCAAATGTCTAGTATTTTTCGTCAAGGCATCCATCTGAATGCCTCAATCAAAACTCACATGCATCTTATATGGCGTCGTCTCAATCTTTATTACAAGATCCGACTTGGTATTTTGATACGAGATTCACTGATCTTGTTACTAGTGACTTGAGCAAGGTGTCCATTGAATCTGACTACACTAGTACAAACCAACTCCCTCTTGGAAACGGTACCACTTTACCTATCACCCATATTGGTCATTCTTCTATTCCTTCTTACAAACATCATATTCGCTTATCTAGTATTTTGCTTGTTCCTAATATGCACGAAAATCTTATAAGCATTACCAAACTCACCAAGAACAATAATTTATTTGTTGAGTTTTACCCGAATTTATGTTTGCTTAAGGACATGCAAGGGTCGGGCATGTACTTCTCAAAGGCATCGTTAGTAATGGCCTCTATTGCCTTCCATAGGTCGCGTCTCCTGCTTTGATGACGACTTTGGTCAGCGAAAGCACCTCTCCGCCAAACTGGCATCATTGTTTGGGTCATCTAAGTCAACCTATCCTTCGTTTTTATTGAATCGGATTCCTTTGCCTGTTTCGTCAATTAATTCTCGGTTTTTATGTAAATCTCGTTCTTTAGAAAAAAAATAGTCGTTTACCAATTGTTTTGAGACATATATCTAAAATTGTTCCTTTTGAATTCATATATTATGATATTTGGGGTCCAGCTCCTAAGTTATCTATTAATGTATATCGGTATTTTGTGCTATGTGTGGATGATTGCATGCGCTTTACGTGGATATACTTTATGCATCATAAATCTCAATTTTTTCACTATTTTCAATTATTTCAAACCATGGTTAAAACCTAAAACCGAATTTCAGGCCACCATTAAAGCTATTTAAACCGATTGGGGTGGGGAGTACCGATCTGTCTCTACTTTTCTCCAGTCCCAAGGCATCCTCCTCCGTGTTTCCTGTCCTCATACACCTACCCAAAATGGAATGGTTGAAATAAGAAATCATAGAATTCAAGAAAAAGGCCTTACATTACTAGCCCGTTCTAAATTGCCACCCGAGTTTTAAGAACATGCCTTTCATACTGTCATATATCTCCACAATTGCACCCCCAACTCATGTGCTTAACAATGACTCATCTTTCCACCGCCTTTATAAACGAGATCCTGACTACTCCTTTTTAACGTCGTTTGGTTGTCTTTGTTTTCCCTAGTTAGGTCCATATATACCGTCAAAACAGACTAGTTTTGTTCTCTATACTTTCTTGTTCGTCATTGTCTTTCTCTTTGTTCGTCATTGTCTTTAATCTCGACTTCCTCATTTTCTCAATTTTTCTATGTTGAGTTGGTACCACAAGCTCTGATAAACGCTTCATACATTAATGATTTGGCTTGATCATTCTTGTTGGGGTAGGGTTCCAATTTTCCTACTCTCGAATCTCACGAACCATAGTTGATTGATTGAATGATCCTCAATTGGAATCTCACAAATTGATTTTCACTCAAGAGAATTAGTCCTAAAAACAAATTTCATGATCTTTGAACGAATTCAACACCGGTTATAACAAACCTTAGTTGGTAAAGTTTTCCGCTCTCTAATTTCGAAGACAAAAGCCTACAATTGCAAATGAGCCTCGTCGCAACACTAGGCCTAAGCAACCATCTAAGCTATTTCAGGACTTCATTTGCAACACCACTCAGTGCCAAGACACCCCCCCCCCCTTCCCAGCTCGACATCGGCCCCGACACCATTCTCAGGTACGCCATATTATATAGATCATTTTGTTAATTGTAACGACTTCTCTAAGCCACATATCTAGTTCTTAGCAATTGTAACAACCATGGTTGAGCCACGATCTCTTATAGAGGCAACTCATCATTTTGAATGGCGTAATGCCATGACCACCGAGATACAAGCATTAGAGCTGAACAGAACTTGGCGTCTTGAGTCCTTGTCGGCACGAAAGAAACCCATCGGTTGTAAATGGGTCATCCGAATCAAATACAAATCTGATGGTTCAACTGAACATTACAAAGCCCGCTTATTTGTCCCTAGATATAAGCAGGTTGAAGGGGTAGACTTTACTGAGACTTTTCCTCCCGTTGCAAAAATGACTTTAATTAGTTCGTGCATTTCTCTTTGCTGCTTCAATAAAAGGGTGGTCTCTCCATCAGATGGACGTCCACAATGTATTCTTACATGGTGAGTTTGATGAGGACATTTTCATGTCACCGTCTCCTGGTTTTACAGGGCCGGGAAAAGTTTGCAAATTACATAAATCACTTTACGGTCTTCGTCAAGCACCGCGTAACTAGTTTGCCAAACTTGCCTCTACTCTGATTCGATGTGGATTTAAATAGTCCTATGTTGACTACTCTGATACAGTACAATCCTTCATGGGTTTTCTTTCTAGTTCTTTCCCATGACGCTTTTATTGAACCAGTAGGGCTTAGTATAAATACTCTTAAATTGTTATGTTTTTAATTAATTGTTAGTAATTAATTAATTAGTGTAATTTTTAAATTGAGTTTTATAAACTCCTTCATGTGTTTTCTTTACGGTTCTTTCCTATGTCGCTTTTATTGAACCGATAGGGTAGTATTATAAATACCTTGTATTGTTATTTCAGAAATAATAATCAAGAAGAAGAAAATTATTATCTAACCCTAATTCTCTCTAGCCTCCTTCTCTGTCTCGTCCTTCTTCAACCCTGGCCATCGACCCTTCTTCCCTTCACCTTTTTCTGTTCTTTGATCCTACTTTACAGTGTTTTAGTACGGTCAGCCTAATATTATCGTATCATACTCCCTTTTCTCACTCATTCGTCATGACATTACTTTGCATGTTCTAGTTTATGTCGATGACTTGATTATTGCATGAAATGATCCTTACGAGATATCCCGTTTTTAAGAAATATTTGAGCTCTTGCTTCCATATGAAGGATCTCGGTCCTTTGAAGTACTTTTTGGGTCTTGAGGTTACCCAAGGGAAGGATATTATGTACTTGTCCCAACGCAAGTATGCGTTGGAAATTTTGGTTGAAGCCGATCTATTAGGGGCTAAATCGGCTCCTTTTCCTATCCTACGGAATCTTGGTACCACTTCTGGTCCTCCATATGCCGATTCGGATCGATATCGTCATTTGGTTGGCCGCCTTATTTATTTGACCATCACTCTTCCGAAATTATGCTATTGTGTACACATTCTTTCACAATTTATGTAGAATCCGAAGAATATTCACTAGCAAGCTGCTCTTCGTGTTCTGCACTATATTAAGGGTAATCCCGGTCAAGGACTTGTTCTCTCTCGTCACAGTTCCTTACAACTTATTGCTTATTGTGATACTGACCGTGTTGCTTGTCCGATCACAAGACTAAGATATTTTATCACTCTTGGTGATTCACCCATTTCCTCGAAGACTAAGAATTGTTTCTCGTTCTTCTGCTGAAACTGAGTATCGATCCATGACTTACACCTCTTGTGAACTTTTGTGGCTCAAGGCTTTTCTGCACAATCTTGGATATTTACATTCCTCTCCTATGCAGCTTATGTGTAATAGTCAAACAGCTCTTCATATAGCTGCAAATACGGGTTTTCACGAACGCATTAAACACATTGAGATCTATTGTCATTTTATACATGATTTGATTCATAGTGGATGTCTCACTACCTCTTATGTTCGGTCTAATGATCAATTAGACGACATTATTACTAAGGCCCTTGGAAAGCAACAATTACTTTACTTACTCTTCAAGTTAAGCATTCGAGACTTATATGCTCCAACTTGAGGAGGAGAATAAGGATATTATTATGTATATTCATATATCTTATGTATATCTTATGGGCCAAGTTAGGTCACTTTTAGACCATTTGTATCTCTATATAATGTAATTTCCCATCTATGGTAACGCAGAGGAAAATCTTCCGCATAGTGCTCTCTCTGATTTATTTCAGTACTTTAATGAACTTGCGTTCGTCACTTATACTAATTCATGTAAAACAACTAAGTAATGAAAATCTAAGCTTAGTTTGTATACGAAAAGAAATTGAGTCATTTCAATGCAAGGAACAAAAAAAAAAAAATTAACAGACCTGATAAAATACCATATAATGAGCTCAGCGGCCACCAAATTATTGCTAGCTAGCTCTAAACTTCCATATGTATAACCACAAAAGCAATCAATATATGGGCAGGGCAGGTACACACACATGCACAACCAAGCCAGAGTAGCTAGGTTAATTACTCTAGCCATCAGCGTACTCCTGAGGCGGGTCCACACGCGAGAAGTCGGTGGCGCGGGAAGCACTAGAGCGTCCAGTGATGGTCCTGCCCATGAACCTCCCGGCCTTGCTCAAGCCGGTCCCGACTGCTCCGATGCCTGCACCCACCGCACCCACCGCATCATCCAGCGCATCCATGGTGCTTCCGATCACACCGTCTTCTTTAAGTTTGTTCCTCTCCTCTAAAATCTTCTTCTCCTCCTCAAGCGCCGCGCATTGCTCTTCTTTGCTGAATTCGTGGTACATTACCTGGAAGGAAGGAACCAATAGATGGAAAACAGAAACTCTTCTTGATTATCAAATGAACAACTTTCAAGTTTTCACTTCTTTGTGAGTATTGTTTCATGCAATTTGTCAATGCTAAATGTGTGTGTATTATTATTATTACCTTTATTGTTATGGTTCCTCTATCCTTTTTATCCTTCACTTTGGTCATGTCAAGAGCCGGTAATAATCTCAACTCAATATCCTTAGGACTGTCAGCTTTCAAATCAAGAAGAGGCAGCTTTGCTACGCCAAGCTTTTTGTCATCACCAATATCTTCGTCAAAAACCTTCATCAAACAGCAAGCATCATTGTCATCATTGACCCAGTGAGGCTTCGCTACAGCGGAATCTGGGGGTCAAGATGGCGGTACCCCTGCCCAAGGGGAAAGGGGTACGCCTGATAGACCCAAGAAAAACTTAAATTCAGCTATGTGACAATAATAACTGAATTTAGTTAGAATGCACCAAAATTGAT
Organism: Fallopia convolvulus; assembly: GCA_964016875.1. Lineage (NCBI taxonomy): Eukaryota > Viridiplantae > Streptophyta > Magnoliopsida > Caryophyllales > Polygonaceae > Fallopia > Fallopia convolvulus. The sequence goes on from OZ024729.1 coordinate 44,147,329, forward strand.
ATAGGGACTAAATCCATCTCAAAGGATGTGTATAAAAGCCAATGAGCATGAGGATGCGTCCCAAAGCAAGCATCATTGTGCAAACATTAATTTAGCAGTACGCAGAAATTAAGTAGAAGGAAACAGGAAGGGAAGCAAAACCTCAAGAATAAGTGCTTGAGTCTCTTTATCCTCGGCAATCAGGTGGAAGGTCTCATTCCAAACAGGGTTCAAGTTATCTTTGATGACCTTTGTTTTAAGCTTCATACGTGGCCGAATGAACAAAATGGTGTACGGATCAGATTTTCCAATCAGCTCCTTGTTCTTCAAATCATTGGCCCTAAGAATAGTCACGGACAGCTTTCCATGTGGTTTGAGTTCCAACTCACTACACCACACCCACAACGACGAGTAGACCGAGCTTAAAAAACTTAACAATGAGTATAACACATGTACAGAGTGACTAATATACACCGGCCACAAACCTTGTGTCAATTGGAATACCACCAAGTGGAACTACAATCCTGTGAGGCCATTGAAGCATGTCTGTCACAATAGACTCCACCGTGTCCTGCGTTACCATATAAGCTTCTGTACGTTAATAACGGAGATCCATCTTTTGAATGCATTGAAACCAAATCAGCAGAACAACGGATAGAAAGAAACACTTGAAAACGTGCGAGTTCTTCTTACATCAATCATGTCTGAGATTCCTGGAATGGCTGTTAAACTTCCGCCAACAGCTTTCAGAGTATAATCGATTCTAGGCTTCGGCTACACAGTAAAATTAAATGTAACTAATTGAGGAATCTCTGTTAATATGTATACTTTTGATTTACAAGGTCAGGTGTACCTACCTCAGATAGGAGAGCTACAACAACAGCAGATATGCAGGGAATCTCCTCGGCCAGTTGGAATATAACGCGGATTATAGTAAAAACTTTAAGATCTTTAAACTGCGCAATCGTTCAACGCAAGAACAATCAGATGTCGATCACTAACAAGTTTGAAAACAAGAAGTCATCATATCATGCATGTGTTGAATGAAGGGCACCTGAATGGGAATTGAAGCAACATGTGCAGCTTGAACACCTAAAATAATGTCTGGATTGCCACCCCATTTAAAGTCGATATCCAAGGTGATTTGACCTTGCTTGAGGCTCTGAACTCGAATACCTAAATTCATTTACTCATTATATGTATATGCACATTTATATATATATATATATATATATATAACAATTTTGCACAATGAAGAGACTACCCTCAATCTTGGGAGCTACTGTCCCAAGAGTCAGCTTGTTGAACTTGAGTGAAGAGATGCCCGCGGGTCGATATTCCTCAAGAAGTGGTTCAACTGATTCCCTAATCACCAGTTCTGCTGCCTATCATTACAGCTAATTACAAACCACATACTGCTCCAGAATATTTATTTAGACAACATTTGAGTACATGTATATAGCTTACATCAGCAACGAATGGCCACAACTTGCTCAATTCCTTGTTGAGCCATTTCACCTGAAAATCCATCAATCAAATTGTTGTCATTAAGCCATTTCTTCTCTAGGAATTCATAAAGCAGTGAATTGATCGAATCACCTACCTGTTCATAGACAGGAAAAGATATCCATTCCGGGAGCGCATCGCCACAAAGTTTCTTGACATCATCTCTACCCAGTGAAGCAAGGAGTTTTATTTCCACAGCCTAGATCACATTCACAAACAACCAGATACGAAAACGCATGTAAATGAAATTATATAAAAACAAATTAAGCATGAGTAATTTAGATGGATGGTACCTTTGCTATACGTTTGGCGCTCCGATATTGCATGAGTCGTTGCCATCCGGCCATCAACGCTACCCCAAACACCACTCCCAATATCGTTCCCGAAATCAACCCCATGATTTTGTATTAATTCCCTCCACTCCACAGAGATCAAACAAGTACCAAAATCATGACAGAGTCTGAAATGTGAATAAAACAGAAGAGATCGCTCCAATTTCTGCTTCCATTTGCCACTTTCTCTCTCACACATCAATCACATATCACACAAACCTATATCGCGTAACTCAATAGAAATTGATCGCAAATTCCTAAAGCTTCAAACTGCGTCCTTTTCGCAAGTTTGTTATTTGCACAATATATATTCCCTTTTATATACTTTGCTCTACTATTTTGATTGGTTAGATTAGATTTTTTTTTTTTATTATTGAATCGTAAAATTCTCTTCTGATTTAATTCAGAATTTGGAATCATATACATCACGTGTCTAGCATAAAACATTTAATTAAATACACTAATAAAAACTGCCAACCATAGATTAGAAAAATAAATCATACCCGAATAAACTTATTACATGTACAAGTATCCAACGTTCTGTATGGCATGAATTCCTTCATTTCATTCTACTTTCAACATATACTTGAAAAGACCATCATGTACAACATCGAAATCCATGTTTATTGTTTGTCAGATCATTGCAGGTCACAATACATGTATCCACAGAATATGTGACAACTCACAAGATCTCATGCAACGGAATTCATGTTTTCAGCTTCGATGCTTTCTGCTTGGTGAAGAATGCAGATAGCACGCTTTTAGTGCGAGGTGGGGCCCGGATGATCTGCTTCTGCTGCTGCTGCTGCTGTTTCTGCCAGGTGGAGTTGTCAAATGACCTGAAGGGTGTCATAGACTTTGAACCCGTGCAAGGATCCTACAAGATGATTTTTATAATTGGTTAACACTTTGCTCTACTATATTATGTTTTGATCATCACATATTCATTTGGTGCATATATATTTACCTTATGTGTGGTGCCAAATTGTTGCATAGCAATACCACAAGCAGGGCTTCGACTTGACATCTGTGGTTGAGAAGATTTTGCCATGACATTGCCTTCATTATCTACAGGAAAATGTATTCACAACACAAGATTCTTATTCTGGGAATTTTATCAGAAACAGAAAATTTTAAGACACTTGGAAGTGGAGATACCTAAGAGATGGAATACACCAGTAGGTTTTGCGGAATTTTTCATGACTTCCAAACTACAATAAAATTGAAAGCAATTAGACAGGAGATCAAGCTCCTGAAAAGTGAGAAAATTACAGCAATATACAAGCATTAAACAATTTCTAATTTGGTAGAATTTGACCAAACCTCAATGAAGACTTCTGATTCCTTTTTGTGGAAGGCTTTGACTCAGAGGCTAGATGCCAAGTAAGAGTCTTGGGCGTAGGAGGACCTGGATATGTCAATATGGAACACAAAGTCGATAATGAAAATAGGGAAATCACAGTAAGTAATAAAATGTCTACCTCTCCTTGAAGAAAAAAAATAACCTGAAGGATTAACTCGTGGCTTGGCATGAACATGAATTTGGTTAGGATCAGCTTGTACTGTAGGACTGAAATGAACCTTCTTGCTAACTGATTCTGGCATATATCAAAACAAGAAAGCAAAGTTTGTGAGACCTGTGGTGTTTATATGCTCCATTCGTCAGAAGAAAGAACATGTTGATATATTCTTACTAGGTAAAACATAGCGCTTATGATGTCTTGGGATAATAGCCAACAACCTCTGTTGTCTGAGGCCTTCTTTGTCCATATATGTTTGGCATGTCATTATTTGCTGATAGCATATCGAAGTCAGCCTATTTAGTAGGATATTCTTTTTGTCTACTTAATTGACCCCACTAATCAGTAATTACAGAATAATACCTGATTAAGAGTTGTGAGTTTCAGATCCACAGTGTTGAAATCTATACTTTGTTGCTCAAGAAGGTCGTTCAATTTGTATGCAACAGTCCCTAGGTGATCAACGGCATTCACAAGAGCACGTACGGCATAATCTTTCAGGTTGTCCAACACCCTGATACAAGTATATATTTAAGGAAAGAGAATTTCATTAAAAGAACAGAAAAGTTCTGGAATATGAACCAAAAGAAGCACAGAGCATGCAAACACAGACTCATGACAAACCAAACCACTCAATCAACCTGCCTTATGGTAATATCAGCATCTTCTGCAGGCAACATGACTTCTATCACAACTATTGATTTATATATGTACTGCAGCTTTGCAAGGTTTCTATTTCTAAGCAGCTCGAAAAACTAGAGAACCAAAATCATAGAAGTGTCGTATAACTTAAATAATTGGTGAAAGAAGTTTGATCATCTGACCTGCTACAAGCCTACAAGCACATTCCTATTTTCTCCATTTCCTATTAGCAACAAGCTTATATAAGTTGTGTTGTGAAAGCTCTAGAGTAACCATCTGATCATCAAGAACTGGGCTTCGTTGCAAGGATTGACAACTCCACTCTACTCTTATCCAGTACTTTTTTTCCGTTACGTAACATATAAAATAACCCCTCAAGTGAGTAAAGATCCCTTCGCATCACATAAATGGTTAATCAACACTTCAAAGACATTTTGCATGCCTATTGATGGCCTAGCAAACTATGTCTCACACTTAAACAACATTACACCAGAGGAACTTACATAAAACCCCAAAGCAGAAACATGCAAAGAAGTTAAAGAATCTTATAGGAATAGAATTACATTTGTTTCTGCTCGCTATGAAGATAAGATTTTTCACAATATTCAGCAGCTGAATAAAGTTGTGGCCTCAAGTTCTTGAGTTCCTGCAAATCCAAGGAAAAAATTTGAATCATCTGAACGTATTGGGTTTGCAGAATATAGAAGCAAAAATATCAGATGGAGAAATAAATCTGCACTGATATTGGATGAAAGCATGGGGTAAAAGTGGATATGCAGTACTAAATCCAAGCAGAGACAACAAAATGAACAACAAAACTGGGACGAATGGAAAACCAACTGAATCATGTTAGTATATGTTATTGTCAAAATCATGCATAAATTACAATTTTTCAAATAACTGAATGGTAAAACAGATAAATAATACAGTATAATCTCTTTTTGCTGATTTTTTTTGTACATAGCAAGTATCAGGAACGCAACAGCTCTTTCAAAATCTTGCTGTTTAGTTACTCATTGTCCCATACTATTTCTTCTCAAGTTTACTTATATTATTATTGTATAAATTAGTACTTGATAATACAATACACAAGCACCTAAATCAGCCCTACATAATCTATTGCAATTTTTAAGTAAAATCAGCCAGGCAATTTATACCCTTACATCCAAACACTGTACAAATTGCTTTCCATTTTAGCAATTGGGTAGAAACATAGCCAGAGGAAAGGATTTTCAGTAAGATCGACGGTCTACTTCCGTATTCGCTATTAAAATTCCAACTTAATGAATTAAAATTTGGAAGCAGCCATATGATGCCTAAATGCACACTTAAACCATCAAAGGAAAGTAAAATTGTAGGGAAAAGCACAATCCAGATCTATAAGCAAAAGACTCAAGTTCAACACGCGGTGAGAATCAGAGAGGGAGGGGACAAAAACCTGCAAGGCTTTGACAAAGCTCTTACTCCGCTCCAACGACGCCTCGTCAAAGGTCATAGGCGGAGCCTCTAGTTTCCTCTGCTCCACCTCCATTTTTCTTCTTTTGTAGAAGATTCAATCACCACCACCACCGCAGAAATCAAATTCACTTCCAGAATTTGTCCAAACCCCTAGAATCAGCATGAGAATATGAAGATGGAAATTGAATCGGAGGAGGAGTGCAGTCGTATTGTTGTGGTAAAGTGAATAAAAGGAGAGTGAAGTAGAAGCATTCGATTCGATAGAGAAAGAAGAGGGAGCGGAGATGGCTTCCCGGCGGAAATAAATACATAAAGGTTGCCGCCCACATGGGTGACTTAACGTGGCATTGATATTTAGATATCGGATATGGGTATCCATATCGGAAAAATATATATTAACATATCGAATATGGATATATGTAAGAGTGGTGTTTTTGATATACTAATTTTTTTTTAGGTTTCATACACGCCGTCAGGAAGATTCGAACCTCGTGAACAAACGCTTAAGGAGTCTAGCACCTCATCCCACTAGACCAATTTGAAGGTATATTAAAATAACACTATGATATCAAACTAATATGTATACCAATATTTAATATCGTTATGGGTATTATTTATATGCATACCAATATTTAATATGCGGATATGGATATCAAATGGACCATAAGTGATAACCGATAACCAAGCCAAGCCCAATCGATTTTGCTTCAATGGACTTTGTTAGAAACTCTATAAGATTTGAGTTAATTATATTCTAGTAAGGTGACTTAGCTTAGTTATCAATAAGAGAAAAATGTATGTTTATATTCCATGCAAACATATGTGTGCATTGGGTTGAAGAGACATGTTTTATAAAACAATGGAAGTATTATTTTAAAGCGAAAATTGCATAAAATCACCCGTTAAGTACTCCACTTTGCTCAAAATTACTAGTTATACAACTAATTATTGAAAGTCACCCTTTAATCTCATTCCGTTCCCCATTTACTACTTTCGTCAAAAAATTACCCTTTTGCCTTCACTTTTTGAGATAATTACATGGGCTTTAGGGTTTTTGGTGGTTTAGGCCAAAAATCAATTTTCCTTTTTTTAACTGGTTCAAAAAAACAACCTTGGCGGCTTGGTCGTAGCCCTTGGTGGATTCGACAATAGTGTTCGACGACAGTGTTGAAGGTGCCAAACCACACTCTAGAGTCGCGTCGCTTAGGATTATGGATTTTTGTTGCGAATTCCCCTCATGGTCGTTGCCTGATTCCTCTATAGTGCCTCTTGTCCTCCATGGATGTAGAGACGGGGATTTGAGGAAGAGGAGCCTAACCCTAAATCAGCGTTGGCTCTGAAAACATAATCCACTTTAATTTCTTCAACACCAGAACTCTGATGTTCATTGACGATTTTCTCTCGTTAAACTTGGATATGGATGCTAGACTAGGGTGGCTAGGGTTTGGAGTAGGTGACACTATATCTATGATATTCTACTTCTCTTCGAATATTGGGAATTAGAATTCGAACTGATCGACGTTAAAATTGAACACGCCATAGTAGTCATCTTTTGGCGAGTCAAATCCATTATTAATGATGCCCAAGGAAGAGAGTTCGTCTAGGAGATGTCTCCTGATGCAAGCGAGAGCTTCAAAATTGTGGATCAAAGCCATGGAGGGGGTTAGGGAAGAAGGTTAAATAGTAATTTATGAGTAAAAGAGTAATTTTACAAAATTTAACTTATAATTGTCTCAAATATATAAGGGCAAAAGGGTAATTGTACGGTTTTAACGGATTTTTTGACGGAAATAGTAAATGGGTGGTCAATCGCGAATGAAATGAGATTACAGGGGGACTTTCAATAATTAGTTGAATAAAGAATGATTTTGAACAAAGTGGGGTATTTAACGGGTGGATTTTTGTAATTTTGTCTATTTTAAAACAGATTCTACAAATTGAATTTGGAGAAAGAAGATTCGGTGGAAAAAAATGATGGGCCCTTCCAGAAAAATTTCAGCCCATTTGAATTTAAAATTTGAATGTTAAGTAAAAATAATGGAACTTAAAATAATTATTGTGAAATCCGATTTAAGAGGAACCACAAGGAAAGGATATCATTCTTTTGAAATCCGGCTGAACTTACTAGCAAAGAACAAGGTTGGTGGTATACTACCAGGAAAGAAATGCAACCTTTTCTTCTTCGGAACAGGACACTAGCGGCGAATATTTTGACTTGGTTCTTTTGAATAGAAATGTAACTCTATAGAGAATTTCCTATGTTTTATTACCCTTAAAGAGTTATGTGATCTTATTTCATCATGTCATCAATATGAGAAATAAGTTTCCACATAGCCTTTTGATATATACATAGGAACAAGACATGAAATTTTACCTCAACCATGTGATCAAAATGGGAGATAAAACACATTCCCATTCACCACCATGAATCTACATCAAGAAAATTTTGATTTGTAAATCTTACGGAATCATTTATGGCATAGAAGAAGTTGGTCTGAAAATTTGCAATAACAACCACCATTTTATAAAGGTAAGTCACAAGTTGACTGTAAGCATTTGCTTGATTTAAAACAAACATTAATATAACGATCTTGATTTGGCATGTGGAGTTATAATATGATAATCCAAGATCATATAACAAAATTTCAAAAAAAATTGACATTCTTACAGGGAAGAATGGTCAATTGCATGATTCGCGCTTTCCAACTATTGTTGGGATACAAAAGAGTCTTGAAAGAGAAAACAAAACATAGATTACAAACGTTACAACTTGGAAAAAGGAGGAAGCTACCTATTCTTCTGGAGCATCTAATGTGACAGGCTCATCATTGCGTCACATCTCATAAAGACACTGATTCTACCCTTAAGATGTTGCAGGTCCCTTCCCTTTATTCTGTGTCGATGATTGCACAGAGTTGGTCACAATAGACCTGGTTAGAACTTGGTTGCCTTGAGCAACCGAGGCATATTTGGACTAGCTTGAACCCTTCTTGTTTTGCAACTAATAACAGCGCATGTGCCCTTCCTTCCCATAAGGGAAGCACTGTGTAAGGCACGAGGCCTAAGAAGCGCTATTCCATGCCAAATCGAGGACTTTCCAAAAGGTCACCCATCTTGTTACTACTCTTGCCCTTGCATGCTTAGATTTAGAGTTCTTTGTCTACACTCGAACCCTAAAAAGGAAGAACTCTTACTGACATGGGTAGCACATCAATCCCTTATAAAACCATCCGGATGTTATAATCTCCCCCACTTAAGCACTTGACATCCTCATCAAGGCCCAAGGATCTCCCTCTAGGTTGAGTAACCGCCCTCCAGGCCAAGCCAACTTGTAACCTAGAGTCGGCTTTGATACCATTTGTAAGGCCTGAGGCTTAAGAAGCGATATCCCATGCCAACTCAAGGACTTCCCAAGATGTCACCCATCTTGGTACTACTCTTGTCCTTGCATGCATAACTTTAGAGTTCTTTGTCCTCACTCGAACCTTAAAAAATAAGAGCTCTTGTTGACATGGGTTGCACCTCAATCTCTTACATATAAACCATCCGGGTGCTACACACTGCTTCTTGGGTTCCAAGTACTACAGAGATGAGTCTCTTTGACCTATCGGTTTTTTGAGGCGAATTGAGTCGAAACTGATCCAAACTTAGTCTTCTTTGACCTATCGGTTTTCTGAGGCGAATTGAGTCTCTTAAAACCACTTTGTCCACCAAGTTGGGACTTTCTACCACCAGGGGTCTTTTGGTTAGATTTTGTCAGTGTGTTCTCCATTTTATAAGTAGTATCAACATACTGCTCAAGCGTATGAAAGTAATGCTGCTCCATCCAAGGCTTAATGGCGGGACTCATCCATGTAGGGGAACAACAAATCTTCTTAAACTCAAAGGAAACCTCAAGCCCTGCATATTACAACAAGTTGTTGAACTTAGTCGCCCTCTCCAAGACACTTAACCCATTAACTTTCGGATACCAAAATTCTTCTTGTTTCTCATCTCTCATAGTCGGAGAGAAGAAACGGGACATCATCTTATCCTTGAACATATCCCCATCTAGCTTGGGACGCTCAAATAGATGAGAATTCTCCTACTACTCACCCCCCCCCCCCCTTCAATTGCAAGGAAGCATTCCACACCTTCTCAACTGGAGTGCAAACTATGTTTCTGAGTAACTTCTCCACGTGGGAGAACCAGTAGGCCATGAGGACATTTTCCCAGTACCATCGTAAGAGTTGGGCCTCATAGTAGTGAACATCTTCATCGCTCTCATAAAGCTCAAGCCATTATCAGGATTAGCATATTTAAAGGAGGTGGTGACATTACCTCTCCTTGTTGGACGGTTCTGAATAACTCAAGCAAGGCCACATTGGTGGCAACATTAAAGTGTATGGCATTATTGCCTCCTGCTTGATCTTTAGCTACGTTGTTTTCCAATTTGTGCATGGTTTCCTAGCTCATTGTCCTTGTTGATTGAAAAGTTTCCTCGGGTGTTCACCATCCATAGTTTTCCACAAATGTCGTTCAAAGAGATAATCAACATTTGCACATGAGTAATGGACACACATATTAGAACAAAAATCACCATTATATTAACTGATGGTTGACATACATGCTTCAAAATTAGGATTCAGAAGACATGCCTAGAGACTACCCTAATAACAAAGCAATCCCTTTTGGTTAGGTATACGGTAACAGAGTTGGAAAATCCCATAACATGTTCAGAAATCCTGATTCAAACTTGTTCATATTCGAGATCTCACCCTCATAATCCAACAATAGATCAGTTTGCCTAATATGAAGATGAAGTTGATCCCTATAATGGAGTCAACTATGGATGCGGACCTCTAAACGATCGACCCCATTCCATTAATCCATTAATTCCCCTTGCCACGCCTCCTATACTGCCAGAGTAAGTCAGACTTTCCTTGAAGATGCTCAAGAAGAGTGACTTCACATTTTGATAATGTCTCCGACAATCCTTGTCTTTAGAGGTCGTATACTTCTTCCGGCATACACAACACATGTTTGTCCAAGATCAACCTTATAGAGGAGTAAGTATCATCAACAACTCCTATTGCTCTTGTTGCTTCTCGTTGAGCACGATCTTTTTTTCTAGCCAATGCCATTTCCAAAGAAGGTAAACAGATGTTTAATATAGAATATTCATAATTCTATATTTTGAAAATGACGATCTATTGAACGAAGTTTTGAAATCCATTTATTAATGAAAAGGACTTCTCAAAAGAAAATAGGTGATAAAAATCATCAATCCCTTTAAATTCATTAAGGAAAACATTGTTGAACTAGTTAATAATGAAGTTTATTAATGAAGTTTTCAAGATTATCTTTAAATTCATTAAAGAAAAGGACATCCATTTATTAACGAAGTTTTCAAGATTCTCTTTAAATTTTACTAGTTAATACTGAGTTTTAGATTGTCTAAAACCTATATAAAGCCTCAAAAATCGAAGAGCCTCGGAAAAGAAATGAAATTCCAAGAAGGGATCATAAATATTCTTAATCCTTTAGTTTCCTAGAAGTTTGCTATGACACTTCTCTTATAGACTTATGAGATCTGCTTATCATTTTTGAAAACTTATAAAAAAATTCAATTTTAACGAAGCTTCATTTTTAAATTTACTTCTTTTAGCTTACTAAGGTTCCCTAGGAATGGATTTTCGAAGATTGGAAACTCAATGGTAGGGATGCACAAAAAATTCGTGGGAATGAGGTTCTACAAGGACCCGCCCCTAACGGGGCGGAGATGGGGGTCAATTTTAAACCCCCAATTTGAAACGAGGCGGCCCCGTCCCGCCCCCATGTGCATCCCTACTCAAAGGAACAATTCCTATATATGAGTTTTGAAATAGAATTAAAACTCTCAAAGAAGAAATTCTGAGTTGAAATTTCCTTTAAAAGTGATGCTTGGATGCAAACCTCACTTTTAAAAGACATTGGTAAAAACTTGGTTTTAAAACTTTCGGCTCTGATACCATAATTGTAACACTCCTATTTTTAAACCAAGGGTATTATCTCTAGTGACCTTAGATTTTTCCCGTCCAAAGCCACTCCATGCTATCATGTAACACAATACAATTAAAATGAACAAAAGTGTGGAATATCCATCTATTTGTATTGGAACATCACTTATACAATATGATTGTTTACAGAAGAAAATGGCAGTGAAATTTAAACTAACTACTCAAAGTTCTTCTTGATAGTAAAAAGTGTGAAAACATAAAATGTTATCAAAATCCTTCCTTCAAATGACGTCTCTATTTGATAGGCTCCACAAGAGCTCGTGTACTACCTCTTGCATACTTCATTCTAATGGTGAATCCTTCATTCCTTCACTTAGTCTATCCTTCATCTTATTTTTTTGATAAGGGAAGGGATTAGGGATAGGCATGTTAATAGTGCGACGTCGTCCGCCCTAGAGTATCAACACAGATGAGGCCAAGTAGGCCTGGATCAGCCGTCACCGAAGTGGAGAAGACTCTGAAAACGAATAAGCAATGTAGTCAGTGACAAAGTTGACCTCCCTGAAGACGTGGGTGATGCTCCAAGACTGAGGACGTCGGAGCTCAAAGAAGATGTTAGTGAAGACGATCTCGATTTCCCATGGGCAACGACGAATTCCATCAATGGGTTCAATAAGATATTGGTTGTCTCCTTCAATCTCAACACTAGAGCAACCATAATGAACAAGTTCTTGGATACCTCCACGAAGGGAAAGAGCCTTGGCATTAAATGCATACTAGGAACCCGCAAAGCCACCATTCAAATTTATAATGTTACCTTGAGGGTTTCTAAGAATAAAACCAAACGATGAAGTGTTAGCTTCATTCTTCGCCCCATCAAAGTTGAATTTAACAAAGTTAGGCTATGGAGCAGCCCATTTAATCCCAACTCTTTTTCGTCGCGGCTTCTTTGTGCTTGTGAGCGGCACATTATTGAATTTTTTTCTCGTTTTTGGATGTTGTGAGGCCTGCTTTCACCCAATCTTTCATTTGTTGTTTGATAAAATCAACAATCTTACTTGCTTCATTCGGGATATTTTGGTTCACTTGGTTAAAAACTTTTTTATTTCTAAAGAGCCAAATGCTCCACCAAGAGTAGGTCAACCATTCAAGCTCCGCTTTAGTGATAAGATCTTTAAGTTCATTAAGTAGTTATAGGGGATTTTCTGATTTCTATGCTTAGTTGCTCAAATTGATTTGCAAAATTGGTATTGATTTCATTGAGCACTTGTTGAGTGTGGTGACAGTGTAGGAGGAGGTGAGGAAGGTTCTCGGTTGCCCCATGACATTCATCGCACTAGGTCAGAACTGCTATGACCATCTCTACATTCACTACACCATTATGTAGATTTAGCGACCAGAATTTAGCGGTCACTCCATATGGTCGCTAATTAGCGACCATATGGTCGCTAATTAGCGACCATTTGGTCTCTAATTAGCGACCACTTGGTCTCTAAATCCAATCCCAAAAAAAGAAAAAAAATTAGCGATCAAATGGTAGCGAAATTAGCAACCGCATACTCTGTGGTCGTTGAATATCCGCGGGAGGTTTTGGCGCCAATATTTAGCGACCAAGTGGTCTCTAAATTTGCGACCATTTGGTCGCTAATTTTAGCCCCAGATTTGGGGACCAAGTGGTCTCTAAATTTTCGACCACTTGGTATCTAATTTGAGCCCAGATTTCGCAACCAAGTGGTCTCTAAATTTAGCGTCCATATGGTCGCTACTCATCTCCTATATAAACAACACCAATATCCCACCTCTTGGCGGCCTTTATTGAATTTAGCTACCATGTGGTAGAGATTGAATCAAATAAAAATGGGGCTTATCATGAAAACTAAGAACGAATCTGGACCATCCGATTGAAACACTAGAAATGAATCTAGGTCATCCGATAAAAAAATAAAAAATAAAAAAATAATTTTTTTTAAATTTTCTTACTTTATTTTTTAAGTCTTTTTACGTATGTAGAATGATATAAATCGAGTATGAACATAAGTCCATAAAACGTGAACATGCAATACTAATATGTGAACATACCTATATTATATGTGAACGTATACTAAATTTCCAGAATTTAAAATGGGATTATATGTGAACAACCCTTGTAATAATGTGAACATGTGTATAAAATATGTGAACAGAATGTAAAATGTCAACCGTCGTGTTTTTGGCAAAAATAAGCGAAAAAATCAAAAATCAAAAATTAAAGAAATTAAAAATTAAAAAAATTATTTTTTTTATTTTTTGTCAATTTTTTTAAAGTCGTTTAACGCCTGTATTATGATTTAATCGAACATGAACATATGACCATAAAACATAAACAAAGAGTATTAATATGTGAACACACTTGTAATATATGTGAACATATTATAAAATCTCTGAACTGAAAAATGTGATAATATGTGAACATGTCTTATAATAGTGTGAACATATGAATAAAATATGTGAACGTAACGTAAAAAATCAAAATTTGTGTTTTTGGCAAAAACAAGCGAAACTAAGAAAATTAAAAAAAAATCATTTTTCATTTTTTTATTTTTTTATTTTTTGTCAAAATTACCATTTTGCCCCTATCTCTTTTAATCTTAGCCATCCATTTCTCAAATCCAAGGGTCCTCATTTGTTTCTAGTTTTCATGATAAGAATCATTTTCATGTGAATCAACCTCCCATGTGGTAGCCAAATCAAATTTAGCTACAATGTGGTACCTAATTTCCCACTTATGTATTTAGAGACTATGTGGTAGCTAAATCCAGATGAGGATTTAGTTACCATGTGGTAGCTAAATAAAAATTTGATTTTTTAAAAGAAAACTACCACTCAATACCTAAAAAAGGATGTAGTTAGCTACCACATGGTCGCTAATTTCCAACTTAGGTATTTAGCGACCATGTGGTAACTAAATCTAGGTTAGGATATAGTTACCATGTGGTAGCTAAATCAGATTTATCTACCATGTGGTCACAAAAGAGATACCATGTGGTAGCTAAATACAACTTTGATTTTTTTAAAAGAAAAGAATTGCTCAATATATAAAATAGGATGTAGTTAGCGATCACATGGTCGCTAAATTCCAACTTATGTATTTAGAGACTGTGTGGTAGCTAAATCGGATTTAGCTACCATGTGGTCACAAAATAGCTACCATGCGGTAGCTAAATACAACTTTGTTTTTTTAAGAAAAGAATCGCTCAATATATAAAATAGGATGTAGTTAGCGACCACATGGTCGCTAATTTCCAACTTATGTATTTAGAGACCGTGTGGTACCTAAATCGGATTTAGCTACCATGTGGTCGCTAAATAGCTACCAGATAGTCGATAAATAGCTACCATGTAGTCGCTAAATAGCTACCATGTGGTAGCTAAATACAACTTTGATTTTTTTAAAGAAAAATATCGCTCAATATATAAAATATAATGTAGTTAGCAACCACATGGTCGCTAATTTTCAACTTATGTATTTAGAGACCATGTTGTAGTTAAATTCGATTTAGCTACCATGTGGTCGCTAATTAGAGACCATGATTTTTTTTAAAAAAAAAGCCGCTAAATACATAAAAGAGGGTGTATTTAGTGACCACATGGTCGTTTATTACCTTTTATATCATAAGACTCAATCGTCTTCTTCATTTTCTATTTCGAACTCCCTCTCGCTCTCTTCATTTTCTCTGCCGAAACCCTCCTCCTCCTCCTCTTTCTCCTCAATTTTCGCTCGCCACCGAGCACCGCCGTCGAGGCCCTCATTCTAGGTACCCTCCTCTCCTTTGATTTTCAAAATTTTTTGATTAATTGTTTTTGTTTTGATTGGTTGTTGTTGTTGGAATTGATTCTTGTTGTAATTGTTGTTGGATTTGATTGAAATTGTCGCCGCATATCACCGCCATCACCTAGCACCGCCACCGAGCACCGTCGTTCCACCACCAAATAGCGCAAAACCCAGTATTTCTGAGCCCCTCTTTCTAGGTACCCTCCTCTCCTTTGATTTTCAATTTTTTTGATTAATTGTTTATTTATTGGTTATTGTTGATGGAATTGATTGTTGTTGAAATTGATTGTTGGATTCATTTGATGTTTTCGCCGCCTAGCACCGTGATGCTACCCTAGGGTCACAAGGGACAGATCTAGGCTCGAAACGCCCGAATCTTCTCCGACACAAGTAACCGGAATAAATACGAGACCACAAAGTGTACTCGCGGGCCTCTAATGCTCGTCGGAACGAGGGTGGGGCGAGGTAGAATCAAGGGCGACGGAAAAGGGTTAGAATGGGGTGACACCCAGGCCAAAGGGGAGGAGATTCCTAGAAGCTAGTTGGGAGTGGACTAGGGCTAGTAAGCATAATAGGCCCAACATCCAAGCCCATATTACTAATAATAGAAACTACTATAAAAAGAAAGGTGCAATTTAACCCTAATGGCGTAATGGGCCTTTTGATAGCTTAATGGGCCGATCTCTTAAGCATAAGAGAACACACACCCAAAATAGTAAAGACGGAATATAAATGATGGAAATAGAAATAATAATATAAATAATACATAAATAGACTATGTCCAAAGCCAAGGGGGTCTCCAAGGTCAAGGCCGTCTCGGGTCCGTAGGAGCTGGGTCCGAGCCAGGGCAAGGTCGCATCACACCGCCGCTGAATCCCGCCGTTCAGCCCCTTATTCTAGGTACCCTCCATGTTAGAAAAGTTGGAGGCTTTGATTTTGATGGTTCCAAACGTTTACCACGTGAAAGACCTCGAGTCTTTGAACAGAGTCGCCAACGTCAGTCAGGTCGTCGACGTGCGTTGAAGGCAAATCTCGGAGATCTTGAAGAAGCGTGAGATCTTGGTAGTTTGGATAGTATAATCTTGTTTTAGGAAAGATCTCATTCAGATTATATTGTTAGCCGATTATTGTCTTTGCCCTAAGTCTTTTTATATTGTAATCCTTTTATATGCTTAGGATGATTTTGTAAAGATAATAGAAATAATATCTTGCCATAACCGAATTGGAAGATATTATGTAACATCCCCGACCAAAGTGCATACGTCATTTTGCATTATATCATATTAATAGTATATGCATAACATATTGGCATGATATATATTGAGTTTTTAAAAGTAATATTTATTTTCGAATTAAGTTTATTATATTTTAAAAAGTTTTTAACTAAAAGTTAATTAATAATTATTTCAGGGTAAAGTTTGTAATAAAGGAGATTTGAGGGTGAAAACTGTAATTTTGGAAAAAAATTTGGCAGACTTTAACCATGATTGCCGACCTTGGCTTTTATATTTATATGTAAGCTCATGTTCTTGTTAGTTACTACTAGTTAGCTACGTAGTTGAAAAAAAATGAGTACAGAGAAGAGAAGAAAAAGAGAGGTTTGATTTTTTGGTTGTTTTTGCTGGATCTGGTACAAGATCTCTTCTATCGGGTTTTAATCCTAAAGTACAAGCGTGATTTGGTAAGTTTTTAATTAGTAAATGGTTTATCTGGATTTTTCCAATTTTTCCAGATCTAGATCTATAGTTGCTTTTGATTGAGAAATCAGTGGATTTATAGTTCCCAAAGAGTGTTTTCGATATCGGATTTATATTCGGTAAAAGATTTCAGAGTAATTTTAGGCTATTGCCTTG
The DNA here is from genome assembly GCA_964016875.1 of Fallopia convolvulus. Taxonomy (NCBI): domain Eukaryota; kingdom Viridiplantae; phylum Streptophyta; class Magnoliopsida; order Caryophyllales; family Polygonaceae; genus Fallopia; species Fallopia convolvulus. Next base: position 44,164,408 of record OZ024729.1, read on the forward strand.
TAATGATATTAGGGGGACCTTTGATCAAGTTTTTCAGAAAGGTTTGAACTAGAAAAATGTTCTTATATATATAGTTTATTGTTGTCAAGTTTCAAAGGATTAGGAAGTATATGCAAGAAGTTATAATGCATTCTGGCATTTCATCGCATTTGGGGTTAGAGTTTGTAAGAGTAAATAGCCTAATTTGCATTGGGTTATATATAGGAGCACAAGCCATAGATCGTGGTCAAAAAGAAAGGGAAGAGATATAGTATCTTTCTTAAACATGTGAGTATAGACCGAAGATTCAACCCTATGTGCTATATGTGAAATATGAGCCATATGGATATATGCGCTATATGTGGTATATGAGGTATATGAATATATGTGCTATATGAGCTACATGGATATATGTGTTATATGGATTATATGGGTAAATGTGATAGCTCTGAAATTTCCAGAGTTGTTTGCACAGAAAGTATGTTAACAGATGACATATGATATATGGTTACATGATGCACTTGATTGCATAGCATATTGCATGAGATTAAAAGGAACTGTGACTGTCTTGCCCTGAACTGTAATGAGGAAATCTTCGGATTTCTTTCTTAAAGCATACAAGATCTTCGGATCATACAGGACCTACGGGTCATAATTCTTGCAGGGACCATAAGAGTCCATATACAGTAAACCCGGGGCAGATTCAGGCTTGAACAGTTCACAGGATAAAGAATCGAAAACATCAGCATTTGCATTTGCATAGTAAATTCATATATGACATATATAATATGTATGAATATGTATACTGACCAATTGTTCGGCTTTGTGTGAAATAATTGATGATGGTTTATATTCACTGAGTATGCGACTCACGCAAATCGCAAAACAATTTTTCAGGTTCAGCTAGTTCTTACTGATGTGTGTCCGTTTAGAGGTCACATTCATACAGGTCGGCCGACTGAAGCTCAATGCAACCTTCTCCTCCTCATTTTTGCATCTTAGACATATGGGTTGTAATAGAAGTTAGAGTAATAGATGTATTAGCATAAGAAGTAACTACCTATATGTGTGTGTGTGCAACCCTTTATGGTTGTTGCTTTCTACTTTGTACTTCCATGGATAGTTGCTATATGTGAATTATCTGTTTATATAAGAAATAAGTTATTACTAAGCATACGTCATAGGATATAAGGGTGTCACATATTATTCTCTCTTATCTGACCTAGTTTGTGTGTATTTAATCTAAGGTTTTAGGTTAGATAGAGCACGAACTCATACTCCAATTTGTGCTAAGAAAGAAACGAGAGTTCGAGAGAAAGACGTAGGCTTTTGTTAGATTGAGTGCGGGTTGTAGTTACTCAGTTCACAACGAGTTTTAGAGTGCTTAGGAAGTAGGTCTAGTTCCAGGGTGTTCTTGTAAACAATCCAAAAGATCAATAAAGCAAGCTACGACTTTTAATCCTTCCAAGCGAGAACTTGGAAGGGAGTGGTTTTCGCACTTGGTTGATAGAGTTCATCAATCAAGTGTTTCCACTATAAAAACATCGTGTTCAAGTAAGTCTGTCTTGTAGTTTATTTCCGCTGCATTTACTTAAGAGGTTGACGACTTAGTTGAGGTCGACAACCAAGACGTACTAACGATCCTACAATTGGTATCAGAGCTTTGGCTCTACAATTGGTATTAGTGCCATACAAGGGATTTGCTGAATACCATCGAGGTGCGTGGCCTGAAGACGTTGATTCAACTGAGTTGCTTAAGAAGGTCACACAGGTCGATGACGTTGAAGGTGGTTCCTTTGCCACCAACTTGTTGTGTGCCGAGAGGAAGGTTCTTTTTACTAGGGTTATCAGCAACCTGATTCCCCGAGAGCAAAAGAGAAGCACTGCTATGATTCAAGACATCTTTGTCTTGGATAAAATTCTAAACCAAGAACCTGTCAACTTTGCTAGAGTGTTGCTTCTTCACATGGAATCTGTCAAGGACAGTCCTCGACATGCTCTTCCCTACTGCTCAATCATCAAGAAGGTGTTTCAGTATCACGAGGTTTATGAAGCTGATGAAGAAGTGGAACACATCCGCAACCTGAACTTTGACATCGTTCGCAAAATGGGCTACAAATTGGTTAATGATCAATGGGTGTCAAAGGATGCAGGCAAGGATGTTGTTTCTGATGCTGAGATGGAAGATGTTGAGTTGGGCATCAATGCTGAATTAAGGGAAGGTTCTCAACCTGGTTCAATCATGAAGTTGCTGGTTGATATACAACGCCAGAACCAGGATTTGCTTGAGAAGGTTGGGCAACTCTTATCAGGTCAAACTGCGCTAAAGGCTGACGTTCATGACTTATCTGTTCCGCTTGATGACCTGACTAAGTCAGTGACTTAGCTCGAGTAGCCGACATCCAGTTCCCTTTACTTTTCCTTGCACATCTACTATCTCAAAAACTTCTCTTCGGTTTCTTTCATTTGTTTTTTGCTTTCTCCGTGGCATGTTTAAGACTTTTTTGCTTGTGTTATGGATTATGTGTGTACGTTGGATAATTTCTATATTTACCCTTGTTTGATTATCTCTTTTTGCATGATTATTTCGATTGATCTTTTTGATGATGCCAAAAAGGGGAAAAGGCTGGGGGTAGATAAAATAATGAGAATATTTATGCTGAATTACATGTGGGTTATCCAACTTAGGGGGAACTTTTGGCATACTTAGTGCTATTGCATATCTTGTTCGATATTTGGTCTTGCCATGTTTATACAAGATAAAAGGAGTTTGTCACCATCAAAAAGGGAGAATTTGTTAGAAAAGCTGGAGGCTTTGATTTTGATGGTTCCAAACGTTTACCACGTGAACGACCTCGAGTCTTTGAACAAAGTCGCCAACGTTAGTCAGGTCGTCGACGTGTGTTGAAGGCAAATCTCGGAGATCTTGAAGATGCGTGAGATCTTGGTAGTTTGGATAGTATAATCTTGTTTTAAGAAAGATCTCATTCAGATTATATTGTTAGCCGATTATTGTCTTTGCCCTAAGTCTTTTTATATTGTAATCCTTTTATATGCTTAGGATGATTTTGTAAAGATAATAGAAATAATATCTTGCCATAACTGAATAGGAAGATATTATTCTCTCTTATCTGACCTAGTTTGTGTGTATTTAATCTAAGGTTTTAGGTTAGATAGAGCACGAACTCATACTCCAATTTGTGCTAAGAAAGAAACGAGAGTTCAAGAGAAAGACGTAGGCTTTTGTTAGATTGACTGCGGGTTGTAGTTACTCGGTTCACAACGAGTTCTAGAGTGCTTAGGAAGTAGGTCTAGATCTAGGGTGTTCTTGTAAACAATCCAAAAGATCAATAAAGAAAGCTACGACTTTTAATCCTTCCAAGCGAGAACTTGGAAGGGAGTAGTTTTCACACTTTGTTGATAGAGTTCATCAATCAAGTGTTTCCACTATAAAAACATCGTGTTCAAGTAAGTCTTTCTTGTAGTTTATTTTCGCTGCATTTACTTAAGAGGTTGACGACTTAGTTGTGGTCGACAACCTAGACGTACTAACGATCCTACAGTCCTCCTCTCCTTTGGTTTTCATATTTTTATTATTATTTACTTTTATTAGGAGATTGATGAATTTAGGATTAATTTGTTGTTTTTGGTTTAGAATATGATGAATTGGATGAATATAATGGATTCTATGGATAATTTAAGGTTGAAATATAGTTTGATAGTTTTGATGAATATGATGAATTTATTTACATTTGGGTTATTGATTGTTGTTGTTGGTTATTTGTTGTTGAGTAATTAGGATGATTTTTGTTATTTTTGCTGTTTAACTTGACAAATTAATTAGGTTATTGAATTGATTGTTGTGTTTTTATTGTGAATTTTGATTTAATTATATTTTTATAATATTTATAAATATTTTTTCTCATAATATTTATAAAAATATGTTGATTGGTTAATTGATTGTTGGTGTGTTTTTTATAATACTAGTAGGGGGCCCATGCTTCGCATGGGGGCCCATTGGGTTTATAAGCGGAATAGTTTGTAGCATTGGAAATGTGAAGCTTAATCTATTATATTGTATTTGATTCAAGTGGAGTCTGATATCCAATACTGGGTCAAATTATAGTTAGGTATTGTATAAGAAGTAAGGAAATTAGGTTATATTTTGTGTGAATTTGTGTGCAAGGGTAATTATAAATAAAGTAAGTATAGTTTATGGTCGAACTGCCCGTAATTATAAACCGAAAGAAGTAGGTAGATTGTAGCGAATGTGTAGTAATTGTACAGTAAAGGTCAATATAAGTAGTATAAATTGAGATAGGAAAAGGTTAAGCAGTACATTAGTCATATTGCATATGTTTGTAAGGCAGCAAAATGCATAAAACAAAATGTAGGAGGGCAATACATATAGCAAAATGTGGCCGCACAGTTGCGGCGATAGGTTATCTACATTTTGTGATTCTGTAAGATAGGTAAACTTCTAGCCAGTCTGCATATGCATATATGTTAAAGATATTTGGAGTAAACAAGTACAAGGTTGTCTTATGGACATACTCGTCCCAAAGTCAGTTCCTGCGCATATAAAAAACGATATCTGTTAATTTGAGGTGGTTAACTATGAGCTATTACAAATAAGAGATTGATGTGTGGAAAATAAATATCTTTAGTATGTTAATGGAAGGTCTTATATAAGAGCGTACCTAATAATGTGGCATAGGTACCACTGGCGTATGGGTTCCAGTAGTGTGAATCTCAATTGATCTCCAATTTGCAAGTTGTAGTTGTTTGAGAAATCAACCCAACCACTCGTAATTTCAATCCTATTGCGTCTACCCTTTTCATACTTGTAGCCGAATTCGTGACCCACAGCTTCGCCATCAACAAAAAGTGTGATTATTTTCGAGCGGCCTTGTTTTTGGTAGAAAGCTCGGCGGACTATATGTGCAGGAAATCGCTGTATCGAGATATATAGCTTAGTACGGTAATAATTCTAAGGATTTTTTAAAAATAGTTTCAGTATAACCGTATCTCACAGGCCCTCCAATGCGTTCAATTTCTCTTTTGCGCATTGTAATATTGAAACAACTGGTAGACCTATTGATGATGTGGATTCCACTCATTGTGTTCACCTAAGAAAGATAAGTCAAAGTATGGCTATATATATATATATAAAATTGTAGATATGTATAAGATTGAACCGTATAAGTTACGTGGTTTGTGTATGGTACTGTTTGGGTCACGGAATAATTATAAGGATGTGTTTTTTTTGTATGATGTGAGACATCTATATTTATGAAATGCTATAGTAAAAAAAAGTGTTGTATTTGATCGGAAAAAAAATCAAATTAGGTTTAATGCGTTTGATATGTTTGAAGATAGTGTTCAAAATTGTAGCAATGATTTTGCATGTGGCTTTAAACGCAGAATTGTTAAGATTTTATAGGCAACAGACGGTCTGGTTCTCCATTTAACACTAGTTGAACTAAAATTATTAATTAGAAGAAGGGAGTCGTGGTTATAGAGTAGGTAATAGGTAAAATATCCAAATGTATGTATGCATGTCGATTTTATGAGATCTAATTCGGTGGATTTTAATACCGTTGCTTCTTATTTCGGTGAACGAAGCATGGTAGATGCAGACGAAGGTGAATATAAGATGAAAGGAGTATATGTGCCTGTTCGATTGTAGGTAGTAGCAGTGGAAGAAAAGCCTTTGGTTGATGTGCTGTTGGAAGCAACCGGAATATGCAAATTTACGTTTATCCGCTTTAAAAAAGCATAAAGCTATGGAATTGTGGTTACGGAAAATAAAAAAAATGAAAGAAAGATAAAGAGAAAGGATTGTGCTAATTCTATAGAGGAGAAGAGCAAATTTTACCCAGATCTGGAATGTGGTAATGCGAAGAAGAATGTATGAGAGGTGCGGTTGAGAATACAGCGCACTCCCTAATGCTATATTTATATATTGCAAATTGCGTCGCTTGGGCTACAATATAGGTCAAAAACAACGAAAGCTGGATATGAAGTGAAAGCCCATTATAAGTGAAAGCCCGATATGCGAGTTAGCTATTAGTTTATGTAGATAGCTCGCTGTAATGGGCCGATTTATTTTTTTATGGGCCTGTGTATTACAGACGTCAAAATCAGGGTTTCAGAAGGAGAAGTCGGGCTTATGGTGTTCGTCATATTATGAATCTTCTATATCTGGTATCTATAGGGTTTCGTAAGCGGTCGTCGCTTTGGTTTTCAGTTTATCCAAGCTCTCTACGTATCGATCCTAGTTCGTGTTTTTGTGTATCTGTCATTGTCGGCATGGAACCTACAAATATAGTTTCAGGTAATTGTTTTATCTCTATGTGGTTCTACTTGTTGTTTGTTATCACACGTGTACCTACAGTAGTACAAAGATTTGAAGTTGCAAATTTAGACTTGGTTGGTGTTAAATTAATGTCTGGGTTATCGATTTCGCGATCTGGTTTTAATGGTTTTCCCAATTTCGAACGCTTTTGTCTTAGATGGTATGCTAATTAAACTGTTTTATAGTTTGTTGTACATAAGGTTCTTATTCACATTTACGCAATCGTGTTGGCAAAATGTTTGGTGAGATGGTGTGGCTAATTATTGTTGTTTAACAGATAGGAAAACTATGAATTCGAAGTAATCAGTATGCAATAGGTCAATGTGTAGGATTTTTTTTAATATATGCAGTATGCCCATGGATCTTAGCACTAATTGCACTATAATATTATGTTAATTAGGATATGTTTTTATAATAAATATGCATTAAGATTCCATTTGTTTGATGGATACTATTTGTTCTACAAGATGACACAAGTGATTCAGAGGATTCATCAACGACAAGGAATTCGGAATCTGGTGAGGTCTTTTTATATTTTTAATCATATTGTGTATGGGTTGTTCTAGATAAATATTTGTATCTTGTTTGTTTGCCTAACTATTAAGCTGTTGTAACTTATGTAGAGAATGATAGTTCAGATTCGAGAATGGAATCTGTGGAGGATGGTTCATCTGACAACGATTTTAACTCACTGTCATCGAATATGAGTGTCGGAGGGCCAAAGTTTTATGTGCGGATTAAGAAGTGGAACCTCAAAGGGAATAGTGGGCCTGTAAGTAGTAGCTGACAACTTCTTATGTTTTCGAGGATTTTGTTATGTTTTGTAATCATATGTGTGCATGAGTACTGCCTTGTTAATATATGCAACATGTGCCATTGGAATTTGCGAGGACCTATTTTGATCCACAGCAGGAAGGAAGTAAGGAGATTGTTGTTTATTATCACGCAAGAGCATATATAATTGGTTGTAGGATCCAAAGGGGGCGTGCCTTTCGCGTCACCCTTTCGTATGGATGGAAGAAGTTCGTGGCTGGTAGTGGCATACACGAGGACGACATTCTACTATTTATGTTAGATCATGATACAAAGAAGATTTTCAACGTTCTCAATGCTAGGTATGTTATTTACACCTTTTTGCTGTCTGAAGGCATATGCTGTATGCGTTATCGAGTGATTGTATAGTCTTTACAGTAATTTGAATACAAGGTCTAATATTGGTTTACGTTTATTTATGTGTAGCTGCAGGTGCTGTATACCCTGAAGTGTTTGGTCTATAAGGGAATTTGATTGCGCGTTTGTATTAAGTAATAGTATTGTTTTTAGATGTTTATTGCCTTATGTACAAGTGAGCCAAGTCCTGTATAAAGGCAAATTTTGTAGTGTACTGTGGTAAGGTTTAACTTATTCATATAGCCATGTCAGTATTAGGGAATTATATCATATGTAAGATGGGAACTTATTATGAACCCTAAAGTGTACGTAAGGCATAATTTATGTGTTTCTTGTCATTAGGGGTGTTATGTTTTATGTACTGTTGAGTTTTGAAGTATTTAGATATGAGGGGACTTGTTTTGTGTGCGTTTTAGGGGAAGAGGTTAGATAGTGATAGCTAAAAAATCTGTAAGTAATGGTATCATATATTATATAGTCTGAAGTTGTTGTTTTTGCAACAGAGTTAGAAAACAAAAGATAATGAAGCACTAATGGTTTAGTTTAGTTGTAGAAGCATTGAGGGTCCCTAATTAGGTAGCGCTGAACATTCTAGTAATAATGTACTGTACAAGCAGATGCTGTCAAATTAAAGGAAATCATATATCGAAGATTAGTTACGAAATGCTTTAGATTATAAGCAACGGTCTCGTTTTGTGTTGAGTAGTGCTCTATGGTTAAAGATATGTAAATCCTTTTTTATGCACTTATATAAATTTATATATATTCCTAGTAAGACAGATAGCCTCGTACACATTAATGCATAGTTCGTTATAATAAGGATTTGAAAAGCATATAAATATAAAGATTATCGATTTCGCGAACTGGTTTTACTGATTTTCCAATTTCGGACGGTTTTGCCTCCGATGGCATGCTAATTATTTTGTTTTATAGTTTGTTGCAGATTAGGTTGTTATCTCCAACATGCATTATAAAAGGAGTAATGTGATGTTAAATGGATAATGTAACCTAAATTTAGAACAGCGCAATGGAGATCGAGCGGTGTACTAAGTTGCAATACAAAGCAGTGTTTTAAGATGTCCAGTATGCAGTGGGTAAGGCGAGTGCCGATGATGTTGTTTCGTATATAATATAAGACGGGGCAGAAGAAGAAGGCGACGAATCGAAGTTACCGGAGATGGAGCAGCGAAGAGCATACGGTGGATAGATGCGAGTAAAGGAGTGATGGAGTGAAGTTTTGTAAAGGAAAGAGGAAAGAAGTGGAGGGAGAGGGTTTGGGCTGGCCCGTTATTTTATATTGGACCTAATATTAACAAAATTATGGATTATTGGATTATTACCTAGGGTGGGGTTTTGTTGGGACGACCTTAAGAAATATAATGATGTGTGGGTTTAATTGTTTATTCTAGTTATAAATTTTGTTATATGTTTAGGTTATGTAATATTAATGCATAAGAATGTTTGGTGTCTTTTTTTCAAGTGGGTAAAAAAATGTTGTAAGTCAGACTCTTGCCTACTTTCTTTAATTTGAATTCTTTGTAATTTTTTTATAGTTATGTTGTTATTAGGGTAGTATAGGAATATATTAATATTCAATATTGTTATTATATGACAAATATCTAAATTGTCAAATATAATAATGTTGGGGCTCTGAGAATGTTGTTAGGTGATACGTCTTATTTGAATTCTTACAGTGGGAAAACTTTATACACTTAAATCCGATAGAATCCGTTATTTGATGAGAGGTTAATTACATAAGATAGTAAGAGCAAGTTAAACAGTTTCTCCAAATTCATGGGGATTGAGCATTTGGAGATTTTGGAGTAGTTGTACGGGTCCTAACTAAGTAAAATATTTAAAAAAAATTGAAACTATATCAAACATTCATATAAACAATCGTATACCTACGAAAAAATTTAGATAAATATTTAAAGCAATAAAATTATGAAAATTGTTGTATTGTCCTCATTTGAAATACTAAATATTATATTAATATTTTGATTTAAATTAAAAGGACAAATAATTTATTAAATAATTATGAAAAAGGACAAATGAAGATATTAAATTTACAAACTAAGCATATATGTGAGGTTGAACGGAAGTAGTTAGTAGTAATCTAAGTGTCGTAATTCGACTGTGCTATGTAAAGAAAAATCAAATTACAGAGGAATATAAGTATTTACAGGGCCTGGTAAATTTATAACAAGGGTCGGTCTTGAAGCTCGTTTAATATAAAAGATAACATAAATATCAACAAAAGATGCATGTATTAAGTTAATAGTAGCATACGCGTACCACTAAACAATATTGTATAATTAATAGATGCAAAAACATGCACACGCAGTTAAAGAAGAGTACTAAATGCTAGCTTAAATACGAAAAATATAAGTTCAGGTTACAAATATACTTGTTTATAATAGGATAAGTGTAGCCAAATGCGCCGCACATTCAGTAGACGTTCTGGGATATAGGTATGTAAATAAAACGGGTAAGTATACATGTATACAATGTATATTACATAATGATAAATATGAGTCGGGCATCTTTTACCTTAATGATTTTACGTTTAAACCAAGTTAAGCCCTGCATATAAAATATTGTGTATGAGATCGGTATATATTAAAAAAGGGGTTTTTTCCTGCTCTTTTGGCTTGTTCTATAGTTATGTGGCATGTGTAAAAAGGAAGCCAACAAAGCTTAACGATAAAAAGAAACAGTGATTAGTGAAATGGTGGAGTGAACATGCAACGCAATTTTAGATCATACGATAGTTGTGAAGCAGTTCATAAAAGCAGGGAATACCTGACTATGTTTACGCTGTAAGCCTGATATTTAGCGCTCAACAGCTCAAACTCTAAGCTATCTCCAATCTGCATGTTGTACCAAGATGCAAAATCGTTCCCACCAGTAGTCAATTCGATTCTATTGCGGAAACTCTTGTCAAACCTGAAGCCAAACTTCTGATATGTTGTTTCATCATCAACAAATAAGATAACTTCCTTAGGTTTAGTAGCTCTTGGTTAAAAGAGTTTGCTAACTATGCGGGCTGGAAAACGCTGTGAAATAGGTAACATGAGTCAAAAAGATATATATATATTTTTAGGTGTAAAATAAAGTATGAAATTACAAAGAATTTTACAGGTCCTCCTATGCGGTTAATATTTCTCTTTTGCACTTGCACAATGAAGCACCGATCAGGATAAGGAATGATTCGATGCACAGCGTCTATCTCTATTAAAAGTTTGCAATACATGTTAGAAGATGTGAATTTTGTATAGAATATAAAACATAATTTGCGTATTGACATATAAAATACTACCAGAGTCAGATCCGGTTATAGCCATGTGATAGATTATGGCTCGTGCCTGATATGTTCAGTTGTGATATAAACTATATAGAAAATTATATGCATTAGCGCCCAATGGTAGTAAATATATAACTTATAAACCCTTAAATAATGAAACAACAACAAATAAAGGAGTATGAATATTATTTAGCAATTGAAGATCGTAATTTATGAAAACTGAGAACCACGAATAATAAATCGAATGAATTTAAAGTGGACCAGATGCGAAATACAGCCGATTCAGTACTATAGCTAAACTCTGTACAAGAGCTGCTGTAAACGTGGTAAAATTAAAGTATGTATGAACATATATTCAAGAGAATACAGGTAGGAAAATGATAATTTACAAAAACAGACCTGTAATTACAAAAGCGAAGCGTGTACGAAGGTTTTGCAAGCAGAGAATAGAACACTCGAGAATGGGAGATCGGCTTGGGGGAACGGCGGTACGGAAGAGGTGAGCGAAAACCAATAAGGGTTCAAGAAGCAGATGATAATATTAGGAATTAAAATATCGATTCTACATTTTCCTTGTATGGGCCTTATTTTCAACGGATGCATATAATCTTATTTGGGCCATGTTGGATTCGAACTAGAGCAGCTATTATTGAGCTATCCGGCAGGCATACATTATATATTGTAATGCTTTATGTTGAGTGAGACGGCAGCGCGTTTTAATGGGTCAATGTTTTTTTAACGGGCCTCTGCATTTTGTAAACTGTGTACCATCAAGTACCAAAGTTTGTGGATACGATGAAATCTGTTTTATGTGCGTTTGATGGGACAGGGTTTATTGATGAGGTAAATTTTGTTCCTTGTGTAGAATTAGATAGTAATAGCTACAAAATCTCTAAGTGATGGTACCATATATGATATGAGAGTTCACACGGAAGTCGGTTGGATAGCGGACATATTAGCTAATCACGCTCTAAAACGCATAATACCAAGACTGCGCTGTGACTATAAAAAAACTTATGGGATACACAATATATTTCTTCATAGTCGTTGGTTGCGCAAACTATAGTAAAAGCGGTACGGATACTATGCTTTTACAAACAACCTCTGTATTTTATACTAATACAGGGATAACTTAACACCGTTATGTAATTAAACAGTATGGCCTTTTATTTAAATTGTACAGATGCAAGCCATGTTGAAAGACGATGTTTCTTATGCTAGGAATCGCATTCAGATATGAGGTTGTATTTGGTCGTTAATATACCTCTCCAATCCTCGATGGTTGGCCCTTTGTCTAGCCGTCCTGTGTCAACCAGTACTCATTGATACCCCTGAGGCATGTTGCAGTAACTCTTGCAGTGGATACGCTTGTCGCTTTTTTCCCGTGCAAAAGGGACACTTGTATGTTCCATCGCGTCTCTGTATTTTGATTCTGCCTTCGGCAATATTGGAGTACGGCGTGTTCGAATACTTGGTGATTTCATAGTCGCTTATATCTGTATCATCTGAAACTTCAGTCATCTAATCGAACATGCGTACTGTTATAATCGATACAAGTTGTTTAGCTTCTACAAATTCGAAAATAACTGATGCTTTCATAAGTAATATATGCTCATCAGAACCAAACCGTGGAGATTATGGTAAATATATTACTAAGGGACATACAGTTTACCTTCGAATGTAGCCTCGTTGTGCAATATCCTTATTGTGTAGGAAATACGGGGTGGGGGCACAACTTATGTTCTCGTACTCAGAGCAAACACTGTATGTTTAAAAACTAATAGAAGGATGAAACTAAAGATAAGCACTGTTGTAGCCCTATATATATATTGCTTTTAGTACAACATAAAGATAACTATATTGTACACACTTGTCATTGATATTGATAGCATTACCTTATTGAAGTGTATATACGTGTGTCAAACAACAGTACACACATGTATATAGATTTGGATAGCATGTATCTGTTGTAGTTAACTCCACTGATTCAGTAGTCCATGTGGGTTACATGCAGCATCGTTCCTCTGTCATACTAAATTTCGATGTGTAGTTAAAATTTTACATCTGGCTTGCATGCGTTTTTTTGTTTTAGTTGTTATGAGAATATACATATATCTTGGTTATACTGATATGTCCCATTTGCAGCTCATTATATGCACATTTTAATATGTGGACTACCAATTCAACTAAGTCTCAGATGTTGCCCGATGGGCTATGGCCCAAATGCATACAAAACATAATATTACTGTAGTATAAAAAATTGCGTCACTCACTTATTTTTCGTCGCTCGTTTGAATCAATAAGTTCCATAGATAAAGACTTTGTAATAAATCGAGGCTTTCTTACAAGAGTTTGATGAAAGGCATAAATGTATAGCCTTTTCATGTTCCGGTTCACAACTGTCAAACCAAACATGTCCTAACTTGGTCAAGAAAGATAGATTTTGAAACAAATATATTTTCAGCAAATGGAAATCAATCCACAGACCACTTGACTTACTGTCTTCCGAAGATTGACATCTCTTATATAAGCTCGTTGTAGGTTAGCCTCCTTCAAGTTTGCATTAGTCAATCTTGCTCCCTGAAAGATATAGACAACACTTGTTAGACAAACACATTCACAATTCCTGTTTACCATTCTGGCCAAAACGAAATTAGCATAAAAATAGAGGCATACACCTGCTCAATATAAAAGCGACTATAGAAAAGCGGAGGATCTATACATAAATGATAAACAGAGATTAAATTTTTTAGAAGTGAAGCCTAATTTTGAATCGTAAGAAGAGCCTAGGAAACTAAGAGCATAAATAGAACTGGCATAGCAACGGTTACTTTGCAACAGATGCCATCCAGGAAGAGACAATGAAATGGTTGTTTTTGTTTCTCTCACAGATTTTGTTTTATGATAACCCCGAATGTTCTACATCTGTATAATTACAGTAAAATATATAGATAGCTTCAATCATTGATTAGTAGTTTTATCTTCATTGTAAGTAAAATCTTTCAAGCTTTTGCAAACTTGATCTCAGCTATTTTCATTTAAAAACAGAAGCTCGAGTTATGCTACCAATAAAGAAACGCTAATATTACAAAATATACTGCATTAGGGGAGTTCTTAGATAAAAAATATGTAATTTAATATAGCACAATTGAAGAAAGCCAAGATACCTGATTAGTGAATCTGCATAAAAGCTGGTTGTAGTCCTCTTGTCGCCAGCTAAAAGTCAGACGTTTTTTCCAACCTTTCTTAGCATCTCAATTATTTCAGACATGCTATGCTGAAACTGAAAAAAGGGGTAAAAATCAATGGGTTTAGGGGTGCAATTGTTTCAGCCAAGATACCTTATATTACACCAATAAAAGGTACAAAAAAGGCTCTAGTAATAAAAGATTGAAATCGATATAAGAAAATTTTTGTAACTTGTAAAAGTAGAAGGTTTTTAGGTTTTGATCTTGACTAAGATCTCTACATATGGATATAAACTATTACGGCTAGGAAATACAAATGTTATCAATTTAGAAAAACAAGTTTGAAAACTATAAATACTTGGTGAAGCTTGTGGTTTAGTTATAAAACAATAGCAGAAAGGGCCTAATATATTGCATCACATTTAGCAACAAAAACATTTTGTTAGACTCATAAGCTAAAAAAGATGTAGAATCTACAAGACACACAATGATAAAGAAATTGAAACCAAGAAATACAAAGACTAAAAGCTGGTGTATATGAGGTCTTGCTATAAGTGTTGTATTTAGCGAATTTGACAATCAAATACAAAAAAAACTCACAAAATTGCAAATTTCAAGGATAATTTAACCAATATGTAAAGGATGTTGATAGGTGAGAAAGTGGAATTTGTAGTTTGCAGTTCAGAAGATAATTATTCTGAGGTGTGCGTTGTGTGTGCACGTGCTAAGGAACATTGTGTCCACATCTTAGTTATATAAAAGTAAGCATCTGATTTAAACCAGTAAGCTGCTTCACTCTACAATAGAGTAACAAAGCTATCATAAGAGCACTACAAAGAAGCATATTTTTTCTGTGCAATTTACAACAGTAGATCTAACACGATAGTAGAAAAAGCTCTATATCATATTATCATTCAAGAGGAGCAACTCAGGATCAAGTATTGAATCAAACTTACATCAACATCAGGAAAAAAATTCATGATGTGTTTTAAAAATCCAAAGCAGTTGTAACATCTGAGCACTTTCTATTAACCTCTTGCACTTAAACTTCAATACCTATACCTGCATTCTCCATTGGCATCAATGTTCATATTGCAAAACTAAGGCCAGGCTATGACATACAATCTATAGAAGATTGCGAGTTATTACTTGATTTTATAATATATGATGACAATTGGAATGAGATCACTACATAGAACAAGATGATCATACAAAAGTTGAAGGAGGTCAAAAGAAAATAAGTTTCACTCAGCTTAAAAGCTGAATATGTTCCATCCACTAACTATTGCTATCTACGAAGTACAAGTCAGTATAGGTTACATGGAAAAAGAACACGCAAGTATAAACAAGCAAAGAGGAACATCAATCTCGAATCTTAATCTTAGTTTCCTAAAATTGGAAAGCACAAGCATTTTCCAAAACACATCTTATTTAGTAAAAGTAAGCATGCCAACAAAACTTTAGGAATAGTGTTCTACTATGATAAGGTATTAGCAAACAATAAAGAACGATGGCTTTGTTTCACCTCCTGTTGTGTCCCCTTTACTTTGAGGATAGTTTGGCCAATGACTTGGCGAATAGACTTAATTGTCTTGGCATCCACCGTGTACCCAGATGCATCGCTCACATAGAATGAGTTGGCAGCTTTGTCGTCTCCGGTTTCCACCTCAGCGCGTGTGACTGAGAGGCCGTTTTCTCTGAAGATTCTAGTCACATCAGAAAATAGACCAACTCTGTCTGTTGTGCAAAGCTCCAGCTTCAAGCCCTGAACAAATATTGAACAAGTTATAATTGTATCATCCTTTAAATGACGTATTTGAACCTTACAAAGAATCAAACATATGATATACCTCAGAGAATTGTCTCATGATTGATGCTTCGAGACATTGAATAACCTTTTGCCTCTCTGCATTTGATTTAACATAATTTCCATCAATATGCCTAATGTAGTACTGTTGTAAATCCAATCATATTGTAGACATTTGACAAGCGTATTTTTATCATCGGTCTTTGTAACCTATGTCCTTACAATATAGACAAATATGGCATACCTGATTCGCTTCTGGGCCTTCGGCATCCAGACTTACGTGGAAAACGACGTATTGCATATCGATCAACGTGCAAACCGTATCAAACAGAAGCTTAGGCATGTCCTTGCACCGAACCGTGACCACATATTAGTCCTTGTCATACCAATTGTCAACACTGACATTCGGTCTTTGGAACGCATCCAACTCTTCCTCGTCCTCTACAAACTCATAATCCCTATCAGCAAGCATCATTTGGTGAAGCCGCCTCTCTTTGTGGGTCCCGCTACGGGATACGACAGCCCTCGCCTTCCTGGATTGGCGGCTGCTGCTACCGCTCAACACATTGCAGAGAAGCTCCTTAATCCTGGCAAGCTTCTCAGGATTCTCAATGAACAATCTCGTTTCCTGATCGCTTATGTGCATCACAGCTGCAGCACGAGTTTTGTGGGTCTAGATCTCAGCATTGACCACATTGCACTTCAGATGAGCTAGCACAGCAGTTAGCTCAGAGAGGTGACTGGGCCGGTCTCTTCCAATGAGCTCAATTGAAGTGTAATCCTCTGACATGGACTGGAGGCCAACATATCTGTTCATGGAAGTTGAATCTGGTCCTAGATACTGACAATTTTAGATAAGAAGGGAAAAAAAACATAAGCAAACTGCATTAAAAAGGAATCATTTAATGAGTTGGTGAAATTATTTTTGGTGCATACCTTGTGGATGTAATCAATAACTTGTTCATCAATAATTTGGTTTCCTTCTTGATTAGTAACATTGAATATTGTTTTTTGGAAAAAGGGGCAAAAATAAAGTTCAGGAACTAATCAAACCATACAGTGAGAATGCCAAAATAAGATAATGGAATTGAGACTACTCACCATCAATGAACCAATCACCATGTGAAGATATGTAAGCTTTTTTTATGGTGAGGTTAAGATCAGTAAGAATTTGAACAACATCATGAAGTATGCCATGTTTGTTTGCACTGTCCACCTAAATTAACAAAATGGAACTCATTACCAAAAGTTATGAAGCAACAAACAATTAAACTAAGGGGAATACTTTGCACCTGTATAATTGTGGCAGTTTTGCAGGTTTCATATCGATCACCACTATAATGACAAGAAATTGAGGAAAGGCATATATAAGAATTAGGATAAGGAAGAGAACATAAAATTATGATTGATGAGGAAATAGGTCTTACAAGCAGAGCTTCAAATCCACTACTATGAAACAGTCAGTAATGCAATGTAAAGCGTAAAAGGAAGGTTCGATATGTATCAACAAGATAAGGGATAAGACCAGTACAAAATGTCACTGAAGAGGCGTAAAGGTATACAAACATGGCCTGATATTCGAGACTGAAAAGAGGAGATGCAAGAAGTAATAAATGGCATTTAGACGCCATTGGCCTATAGTATATATCTGATACAACCATATACAAGATATGAGGCTGAAGGCTCTACCTTAGAAGATTGTAGCGTGTATTCTTGGAAAGTGATTATTGTAAGGAGCTTCCAATAGAGTAAGATTTTGGATGAACGGGCAGATGGTTTCAAAGCAGGTGTAGGAATCAGCAGGCATGTAGATGTTGTAGACGGTGCTTGTCGGAAGCAGGACCCGTAGTGCAACCTCTCGATATTCAATGAGGCAGTCATTATGGGGGATGGTACAACTCTCAAACGATTGCCATTTTTGCATTACTATTTCATTTGATAGCTTCATATATTTGGCGACGGCGAAAGGTAGATTCAGATTATATCTCTTGATCCACGTGTTGTCCTGGAAGCGTAGTATCCATATGGACGTTTCGAAGTGGGATATTCCTAGTGTTTGCCCCTCGTTCATGACCACGACATCAAATGTTCTCAGTTGATCTTTAGCTGCATATATTCCTGGCGGGCATATGACTGAAGTGAGTGCTCCCATATCTAAACTGCAAGATATTAGTTCAGCGCAACAGTCGGTGTGGTTGTAGAAAACAAATACAAGTTTATCACAATAAGTTGTTGCAACTGTGCGGTGGAGCTGTCGAGTGAACGGGAACCTGAATCCTTGGTTAGGAACGGTTTGCCAGGAGTCCGTTTGTAGGGTGTATAGGTCCGTGCAGTGTAGCTGACCGTTGCAGAATATGAGCCTTGCTACTCTGTATGACGAGGCGAGTTCTGTGTACCCAATACCCAGTTCTGCATAGTCGGTGCACATTGGATGCAGCTGGGGAGGACCATTTTTATGTGGTAGGAGAATTTTCTTTTTTATCGAGGGGTTCCATAGGCAAAGGGGTCTAGATCCTCCGTCGTTAGTTTGCTGCCTGAGCAAAATCAGGCCTTCGCACGAGCCGTGATACGACCAGTTATTTGTAATGTGTGGCCGGCCCAGGGTGGTTAGATGGGGTGTTTTTTGAACCAGCGTAGTTGATGAATGGAGTACGCATTCCTTATAAAAACCCTGTACTACGAACAACGCTTTCTCAGCCTTGTTATCGGGGAAGCCGAGGAGGTGCATTCTACAGAAGTGGTTGCTGCGGATGATTGTGCGCCATTTTTTGGACACGAGTTGGTTCCCAACTAGCTCTATCGTCGGAAGATAGAGTAGTATGTGAATCAGGATGTGCTCTGGTAAGTACTTCATGTTAATACCTACAAAGTAGCTGTAAAGTCTAGGAGAGAAAGTATATTATATGGAAGCAATTAGAACTCAAGTTCCTCAACGAAACACATGGAAACAAAAAAGCTATACCCTATAAATTTAAATATACTAATTTAAAGAAACACACAAAAATTAGACTGTTAAAATGCACATCAAATTATAAATCTTAGCACCGAAGATGTTTAATTGGAGTTGAGTCAGGGCCGTCTCAATCTTTTTGGAGGCCTTGTTCAAAAATTAAAATAAATTTTTTTTATTAATACTTTATAGCTAAATTAAATTATTATATATCTAGTTTGGAATTTTTTTATTAACTATAAAAAAATATGTGTTATTAATTCAAATTTAAGTAGTTTATATTTCAATACACTTAGTGTTAATGGTTAACAAAAAAACAAAAGAAAGAAAATGCACGTTGGGGCTTGGGGCCCTTTATATTTCAATAGACTCTATGTTTATTCCCTAGGTGCATCAATGCACATTGCTATTTATGGTAGAAAAAGAAAAAAAAAAAGAAAATGAGGTTCATTTATTAAAAAAATTGGTGAGGGACAAGCCTCGAACACTGGTCTCAAGAGTATGACATCAACTCTTTTCCATCTACATTATTTTTTTCCTAACCATTAGAGCAGCTATTTAATATATATGAGGCCCCCAGATTTTTGGGGCCCTGTTCCAAATAACCACATGAACCGTACTAGAGACGGGCTTGAGTTGAGTATTCAGAGATGAATCACTTTGATTGCCACATGACATCACGATCAGATGGAAAAAATAATCTGAAGAATTTAATTTGATCTGAAGCTGGCTGAATAGCAGTAATTTCAGGATTGTGCTTTCCCTAAATAGCAGTCTATACTCTCAAACAAATTAATTTCATGAATCACACAACAAATTGTTCAAGTGAAATAACGAAGATTCACCAAGCTCACTTCAGCAATTATAAGCAGTAGGAAATTACCGGAAGCTGGTTTCATCGATTTGTAATAAGTATGGAGAGATAGAGGTGGGAAGATAAGCATGGGATTGAAAAAGTGATAAATACTTATAAGTATTAATACGCTGTCAAACTTTACCAGCTGAATACACATATCTCACTATGTGTTCACACCCCCATATTCGTGCGAATAACAAACCTAATTTTGGTTTCGTAGAAGAGACAAACGACGAAGTTCGATGTAATTGCTCAGATCGATGAAGTAATGTAAAGTTTGCCTATAGCGACGAGAAATTTACCTTTCATCGGGGATTTCTTGCGAGGTGGCGATAGATCGACGACACCTAAGATACGACTGGATATAGGTCGGAAGAGACGGGATCGATACCTTGGAAGAGTAAAGCAAGTCCAGATTTGTTCAATAAAGAAATAACAATGCTGAATATAACTCACGTGAACTGAAATAGATTTTATAAAAGACAGACAGTGAGGCAAATAGACCAGCTTTCCTGATTTTGTTAAGCACATATTGGTCGGCCTATTTGTATTATGGCCTTGAAAGTATATGGTTAGATTGGACCGTAAAAAGGACCTTTAATTTGAGCCCGAAATGTAGTACAAAATAAATTTTAACGCGCATAAGGAGCTGAAAGAAAGTAGTTTAAGTTTAGAATGGGTTAATATGTAATTTATAGCTATGTAATTATACGATTAATGTTTATTGTGATTAATATTTATTGTCTTCGAGTGTTTAAAAAAATATGATTCAACTAATCCGATCTGATTATCCGACCCGGAAAGGTGCGAATCCGTGGTATCATGATGCGAATCTAATTAGAAACAAGAAAAGTAAACACCGGATATGTATAACGCCCTATTAACATATAACAAGATAAATATTGAATACCTTTGTATATCAAGTGTAAGATGAAAACGGTAGTACGTAGCTTAGATGTTTTGCTTTAAACGAAAATGGCAAAATAGTAGGAATTGAAACTACAAACATACGATGTGGCAGCACATAATTGTAACATATGGATTAAACGTACCTATATGGCGATAAGTGTATAGCATGATATTAAGGAAAGAAATTGAAAAGAAAGTATAACAAATTCGAAAGTGTATAAGTATAAGTAGAGAAACATAGATAGAATAGGAAAGCTCGAAATATGTAATTGTATATAGGTATATGAAGAGAAACCAGAAATGGTGCAATTCTGTTTAAGAAGAGGCGACACTTTTAGAGATGGTATGTCAAAATATGTGGGAGGTAGTAAAATAGATGGTCGTCTACAAGATTGTGAGTTTACTATAGATATGATTTGCAAATTATCTAGAGATACGAAGTGTCATATATATTATGTCGGACCGTGTCCTTGTATCCCACAATAATTTATGAAATTATGTAGTGATGATGATTTAGATATTTTGAAACGAATGAGCACATATAAAAAAATAGATGTGTATGTGTCTGCAGAACCACTACGTGGTTTTTATATACAGTCTTGGAGTTCAATGAAAAGCTTACAAGCGAGTGACGAAGATGAGGCTTGCAGCGAAAATATTCCGAATGATGTCGAAGAAAGTGTTGGTTCAAATTAGTAATGAGTTTGTGTATACTAAGAATAAGTACGTGTTTATTATGTATATTTTTTCCGTGTTTTGGTGTGTAATATGTATAATAAATGTGATTTGTATTGTATTCTGTGTGTGTAAATATGAAGCATCGAATTGTTGCATTGATGTTAAAACAATAAGAAAGTGTTGTGATTTAGATATAAGTTTTATATCATATATATTGACTAATTATATAAAGGGAAAGCAAAATTACGAAATAATTGCATAACGGAACTACAATGGCAAAATAGTTAAATTATTAAAGAGAATGAAAAGCTAAAAAAAAGGCTACGCTTATTGATCAACATAAATAAACGCTACTATTTGAATTGCAGTAGAAGATGTTGAGGTAAAGCGGAGAGAACGAAAGGATTAAGAACAAAGTTATAAGTGGAAATATGTATATGAACAGTAGTGGGTCTTCGAAATGTAATGACACTGATTCTAATAAGTGAGAATAAAAGTGTCCACGTGTTTATTATTGACTTTATATTAATTTTAATATAAGCAAGGAATATTAAATAACAGTTAGATGGTGTTGTAATAAAATTGTTGTGTATAAGGCTATGGGAGTATATTGTAAAGTAAATACTTTGGAGTAAATGTTCGGTGTGTAATTGAAAAAATGTTGTTAGTATGAAAACAAGGCAAAGTAACTAACTTATAATGCACTGGCATAGATAAAAAAAAAGGATCGGGAATGAACAGATGTATTGTACACTTTAAAAGATTATAACACTCCATCACTATATCATACATGTACTCGTCTTAACGAAGAAAAGAGCACAGCTAAATATAACCTCATATTTATGTGGTTTTGTTTATAAGAGAGTTAGTGGTATAGATGGTTATTGTGAAGTGATGATTGTGGCATCTGTGAAAGCCAGTTGTATTTCATGTGGATACGCAGCATGACAGGTGGGGACGGTACGACTATAGCTTTTTGTATTTTATATATACGAGCCTCCTTCATAATGGCATAGAAGCACGCCTTGTATAACACCGGATGCGCTCCGAATAACGTCACACGAATCCTGCTTCCCTGTAAATTAGTAAAGTAATAAACATAGTTAATATGAGAGGATGAGTGTGGAAATTCCAAAAGATGTTGTATATGTGGTTACATAACCTGTTCATCCATGAATGTATAAGCAAGAAACGCAGAGTCATGAAGGACTTCTTGATTATTGGGTTTAAGTAAGAGCTTCAGTAGAAGTATGTCTGCCATGGGTTCTGAGGTCACCACGAGAGTGGAGATATATACTTTGTTCTCCGACCTCCTATTTCATATACGAACTAATTATGATTGTATGAATACTAATAGTTTGGCGTAGTGTATCGAATAAGATGTATAATTTGGCATGTAATGTATTGTAAAATTACAGATGTACTACTGAGATAATGTATGTACCTGAGTGTACGAGTAGTTCCTGGAACAGAGCTCTGTTTAAATCTATCGCGTGGAGGAGTAGTAGCAGTATGACTAATGTTTATGAGGTTAAAACGATGTGTGATAGCGTCGATATGCTTAGGCGATGCCTTTACAATCATAAACAACAAATATTATGAAATGCAATAATCGAAAAGAGGGTATGTTCATGTAGTGCGGGCGATACGAGTGGTAAATAAGCTGGATAAGTGACTTGCAGTAAATCGAAAACAGTATCCACAGTACCATCACTCGCCTCCGCAAGAAATTCAGCGACAACAATTGTTTTTCTTGATGTACGAAGCGGCTCATCTATGTGGTAAAGGATTGCAGGAGGAGTGATATATCACAAGCGCATAAGAAATACAGAAAAATTTATTAATATGCAAAGCAAGAAACTTAGATGATAATAGTACATATATAAAAGTTAATTGCCGGTAAAATCATAAGATATCTCTCTCGCACAAGTATTTAATGGTTTATAGATTGTACATACCATATGTAAATTGTACAGAATAAAAACGCTGATGTAAAATTATATTAGGTAAACAAGAAATCGAAATCATGTATTCGGATAAATAATGCTAAAGTAAGAGCAAAGTCTGCTGTACTTGAATAACTTAATAACATAATAATATGAATACCAGATGAGCAAACCTGTTGAATAGTGTAGGTTCATTGAGAAGATGAACAGAACGTAAGGTGGAATAGAAAGCTATGAAAAAAGTAGACAACATGTACTTTGTTTAGGGCAATTCGTGAAGGAGAGAAAAAAAATTGAATTAAAGAATAACACGCGGCGTGTGAAATAGTATACGAATTTGCACGTGTGAGCAGATAAACTTATATGTTAGTAGGAGTGGCTTCTATTTTGCTCGCTTATAAATGGGCGACTATTAGGTTGTATTTGAGAATGCATGGCTCCATGTGTAGAGTCTGGAACAATTTATAAGTGTTGTAATAATGCATTTATAAATGGGCCTAGGTTGCATATTTGTGTACAGGCCCAATAAATTGGACATACTGAATTTATTTGTTTTCACAACTACTTAATAAATAAGGTTCGTAAATCATAATACTAAGTGATTTATAGTATAAGGGAGTCGTCGAGAGATGTTGTGGGGGTTAGAGGAATGTTGTGATTTGTAAAGGATACGTATGTTATGTTTCATTCACTACAACTCTCTTATAGAGCGTTTAAAAAAAATTAATATTTTCGGTAAATGAGGTAACAAATAAAAATAAATATCGGTTTTATTATTGTTTCCCATTTTTATCCAAATTAGTATTCCACTGTTCCAATTTAATCTAGTAATTATATATGCTTTTAAATACTATCTCAACAGATGGATAAGTACTCAATCTCAAACCATTGTTGACATAATCATTTCCACGATACATTTTTTGGGTACAAAAACATGTATGAGCAATAGCCAACATAATACATAGTCAAGCCGTTTGTGTAACAGTATTATACCCAGTATCTATATAATAATGTAACACAATTATGCAAGATATCAACATAAAACAAGATAAAACCGAAAGTAATGATAGCGAAAAAGTACAAATAAGCGTGACTGAGAAAGAGAGGGAGAGAGTAGATCTGAACATATATATGTTAGCAATATAAAACACAATTAATATGCAAGAAAAACATCCAGTATTTCGTTTCAGATCCGTGTTGTTTGGGCCCTATTCTTAGGATATAGAAATAGTTCTATTTGGATCATGCAAAAGCCCGTTAATAGATTTTGCGTAATAATTAATGGGCCAATATATACTAACGGGCTCGCCCAATTGAGGTTTATAAATTAGGGTTTGTGTAGAAGAAATCGAATTACTACTCCACTCCTATGTATTTATGCTTTATAGAGACTCAGGTGTGGCGTTCTGTTTCCGTATTCAGTCCATTTACGTCTGCTATTCGTTCCCGGCATTTCGAATCCGCCTATTCTTGGCATGGAACCTGCAAATTCAATCTCAGGTTTCGACTATTCTTCTATTCGATAGTGTTTGAGTCTATGTTATTCCCGTTTATAGAACTACAGATATATAGGGCAAGCAAAATCTGATTGCTTGATGGAAGTATATAAAGTGGGTTCTTGACTTCGTGGGTAACTCCTACCGGTTCTCTAATTGGGGCTATCTTGAGTTCGATGGTATTTTCTATTAAAAATTACCTAATTTTCCATTTGTTGGATATTCTTATGTTATAGAAGGTGATACAAGCAATACAGAAGATTCAGTAATAGGAATAGATTCAGAATCCGGTGAGTGTTTTGTGTGGTATGTTACTGCGTTTTTTTTATTTTTTATTGGGTCATGATATGATTATTGTTTTGCAAAATATCTGTAGAGGATGATACTTCCGATTCTGAAATGTACTATGTGAAAGATAGTTCGTCCGACAGCGATTTAAATCTAGAGTCATTGAATGAGCATGTTGCAGTGCCAAGATTCCACATACGTATTAAGAAGTGGAACCTGAAAGGAAATAATGGGCTGGTAAGTAATGAGCGTGCATAATGTATGTTTCAGAAGAGGTAGCCTCTTGTTGACCTTATTCATGCAATAATAATTTTGTTTCATCTTTTCAGCATGTGCCGGTGGAATTCGCATGGGGCTATTTTGATCCCCAGACAACAGGAGGTAAAGAGATAGTTGTCTACATTCATTCAAGAACATATATAATTAGGTACAGGTTTGAAAAGGGGTTACACTTTCATATGGATGGAAGGAGTTTGTTGATGGTACCGGTATAGGTGTGGATGATATTTTGGTATTTAAGGTAGATTCTGACACCAGCAACATTTTCAAGGTTCTTATTGTCGGGTATATTGTATAAACTTGTTATGTTTTAAAGTAGTTTACAATATTTACGAGTAAATAAGCTGATATTTTTGTTTTATGCAAATCAAGATTAAGGCTCAATATTGTTTAATGTCTATCTATGTGTAGGTGTGAGTGATGTGTATCTTGAAGCGTTCGGTTAAGTTAAGAACGTTGTTGCCAATGTATGTTATTATGGCAGTATCTGCGGTAGGTTTGTTATAACCATATCTTTATTAGGGAATTACAGTGTATGTAAGGTAGGGAGCTTAGTATGGAGTTTAAATGTATTGAAAACATCGGTTTCTGCACTCATGTAATTTAGGTGGATAATCCTTTTTGCGGGTCGTGTGCTGCTATGAGTTTACGAGTAATCGTGTTAAAGTCTTGTATGATATTTGGCAAAATGGTTAACCCTGATTGTTAGAGTGAACGACATCTTTAACCGACTGATGAAATTTGTACTGTCCTGTATTTTACTAAAATGTTGTGTTGGTGATTCACGACTATAGAAAAGATCGGTTTTTAATACGATTTGTCAGCAGTATCATCAGTAAAAGGGCTGTAAAAGGTTCATATAACTCATAACATACGTATACAATGCTTACTCTTACACTTATATTATAGTTCTAGCAAACATGTCTTCAAATTGACTATCTATTTAAAGTTTGAGAGAGGAACTCTCTGGGCAGTGTGTAATGTCAAATACAGCATAAAACTATTCTATTAATATGAAGTAACCGAAGTGTGCCTGCAGATAACTACTGGATGTAATGAACGTAACACTGAAGTGATATAAATGAGATGTGTACTATTCTCAGTCGAGGCCAAACAAATTATCCATAACAGAACATAAATCATGAAAGAGGAAATTATAAAGCATTATACCAGTATTCAAATAAATAATAGGCATTAATAATAAGGACTGAAGTAAAAGTATCCGACGTAGATCGATAAATAGTCGACTCTCTATTCATATACCGTACAACCAGTTAACAACCAAGCCCGCTTAAAGCCTACAAATGTCATGTAAGCAAGGTCTTGATTTGACCAATAATTCGGTGAAACAATGCTAATACGATGAAGGGAGGGGATCAATGAGTCTGTGTTTTGATGTATGAGGTTAACTATAGTTTAGTGCTCCAGCTCCTTGTATTGTATGTAGGAAGTCACTTGACATTCTTTTCATATGGAAGGAGGGCTTTCCATGATAGGAAAGTTAAAGTTAGCTATGTATTTAATACTATATATATAAATAATGTGAATTTTAGTTCTTAATTCTGTATTATGACATTTTTAATGGAGGTTTTCTGACTGTTGTTGGGTTTATTGGGATTGTGGATTAAAGATTTAGAATATGTAGAATGACAAAGTTATTAAGAGTAGAATATAAAGAAAAATCCCTTGTTTTGCAAGGAAGGAGATTTTGTCAACTACAATGAATTTGTCATAAATTTTTTATGTTATATTGATGTGCTTACGGCCATCATTCTCCCGTTAATAAAAAAGTTGATGCTCACATACAACACCTGGCTCATTCATGAAACAATGAAGGAACAAATCTACAACATTTTTTCTATTCTAGGTTAAGGACTAAAATTTGATATTTACCTCTCTTTTTTATTGCGAATAAAGATCAATCATTAGTCTCATACATACAGCATTTATACATACATATTTAATGCTTCTCAACTTGTAATTCTACTTGACTCCTCACATCAGGAAAATGTGATAGTTGAACCAAACATTATTCTAAAGTGGGTTAGAATATTTTCTACTATTTGCTTAGTGTTTAACTCTCCATGGTAAAAACTGTTTAGCAATGAGGAAATAAACTTCTTATCCTGCAATGCAACATCAACAAACTCTTCTCCGCCTTTCCTTGATAACCTGTCAATCATCCAAAATGCTTTCTGCAACAACCTCTCTTCTGTATGATCTTTTACTAATTTCATCAGTTTCTCTCTGAGTTTCATTTTATTCAGCAAGCTTGCACTCTTTTCCAAGTTCGCGCGGTCTTCCCATTGCATAAGCATCGTGGATGGTGCTTTCGAGCCTTGACCCTACACAAGCAGCTAAGTAGTGCTGCAATTTTTATTATGCAAATGAAGTATCCTGCAATAAGTTGAAGTGATAAGAAAAGCATACTAATGCAAAAAAATGGCAATAACATTGGCCAAAGTAATTGGCTAAAGGGATACCAACTCGAATACGTATCTTTGACATGAGAGTTTTATGCCTCAATTAGTCAAGGGACATCACAATCTAAAAACTCAAACCATACAAGAAGATTAAAAAAGCAAATTCATCAAAAAAGGAAATTCTATTCAAGGTAGTTGTGTGTCCAAACCAGAAGGTGTGAAGTGCATATCTAGGAACTATATTATTTGCAAAAAATAACAGAATTTATACTGCCTTTTTCTGCATTATAAGCTATTTATAAGATTACCTCAATTCCCACCAATGCCATAATTATTTAAAATTACAGGTAAGAGATTATATGAAACAAACAAGAAAGATTTTAAGTATGGATATGAAGTAAATAACTTACATTTTTCGACAACAAATCCCTAATAAATAACAGAACCTGCATTGAAGCAACTGAAAAAACAAATTACTAAGTTAGAGATAGCAAAATCCATCCAGCATTCTTTATCCTTGAGCCACTAATTTACAAGCTTTATAGGAACATCAGAGAAGAGCAAGCTTTGATAGTTAAGTCAGACATATTTTCTTACCTTTCTCTGATCATCATATTATCTATCACATCAATGCCAATATTATAAACCACTCCAGCCTAGGCCAAATTCAACCAAGTCGTCGCTTTATTTATTGCCATTACAATTCATTAAATGACAAAAAAATTCAAAAAAAAAAACATGTAATACTGAGCAATGGGATATACTGAACTCCCTTTTCGTCAAACAACAAATATTGAGAAAGCTAAAATTGTAAGGAACCATAGCAAAAGATTACCTTGAATTGATATAGATCAAATATATTTAAGTCATTGTAATACCTATGCAAAGAACATAAGATCTCGAAAAATGAAGGAGTGATATAGTATAGAAAATGTTTCCAATTGATAATATCATATATATCCAAGATCTATAATAAGTTAAGAAAAAAAACAAGGCTCTTGACAAATAGCAATAAAGCAAAATGAATCAAGATCTGGTCTTGCCACCTAAACAAACATAGCATATAGGTGAATAGCTGATCACCATGGTGAAGAACATCTAAAATTTCCCAAATATATGATACAGTTCCAGATTATAATTAATTTGTAGTTAGTTTGCTTAGTTTCGCACTTCCTAAATTTTAGTCACTTTCCCACATTCTCCATTATGGTTTCCATTAGCCGATTTATTTCTATCTATTTTTAATAGTTAGTTGTTTTTTATTCATTATAAAAGGAGGAAGACAACATGTGATTGGGCATAATTGAAAAACGATTATGAATACAATCTGAGGATTCTTCGCAAACTTGACTGATTGGATGGAACTTTGAGCTCCAAATCTGGTTTCACATAAGTAAAGAACAATGGGAAAAAAAATCAAGCACACTTAAAACCAGGCTCCATTGAATTCTGTACAGAAGAAGCTAATACTACAGGGAATCCTTCCTGTTTTCTTTTATGAGGATGAAAATGCACGTCTCTCCTCCTCCTAGATGTCTCGATTTTAGTTTATTTTATATAAAAAACCCCAAAATTTAACCTAAAACCTAAAATAGGTGATAAAATGCAGCAAATAATAGCTCTAAATTACATATATAATATGATTCCTTCGAAACTTGCAAATGAAAACAATTCAATTGATCAATTCAAACATTGGATATTTGTGAAGGGGTTAAACAACAGCAAGGCCATTTACCGGACACCATTGCTTACAATAAATTGATGGCTTCACCCACGCACCAGTTTGCTGCTGCATAGATATTAGACAAAAAGTACAAAACTGCCAGCACTCATAGGTTCAAGTTCTTGAATTCTATTGGCAACCAACTCACCCAACTCAACCTGACCATGTAACCAGCATGAGCCAAGCAATGCCCCTCAGGCTTCAGCATGCGGCTCAAAAGGCATAGCTTTTATAAGATCATATGCTACCTTGAAATGGCCAGAACGAACCAAAAGATCAACCATACAAGCATAATGATCAGGTGACGGTTGAATTGATTATTTATGTACCATTTTATCAAATAAGCAGAGACCTTCCTCCACAAGCCCGCATGACTAAAAGCAGACAACGCTATTGTGAAGGCGACTCCATTTGGAACGAGCCTTGAATTCAGCATATTTTAAAACAAATTCACTGCATCAGGTCCTTGATCGTGAGCTGATAGCCCTTGGATCATGGAAAAGTATGAGAATAGATCCTGGTCATTCATATTATTGTATAATTTTGTTGCTCTATCCATATTACACATTTAGCATTCATGTCTAGTAAAGCAGCAGCTACATGAGTCTGATGAAGGTTGAACAAGTCACTCCTTACATAAGAATCAACCCATTTTGCAAGTTCCAAGTGTCCTAACTCTCACCATGCTGACATTAAATTCACAATTATTAACTCATTCGGTTTCACGCCACTTGATTCCATTTCCCAAAAATACATTCACAGCTTGCCAAGGCATTCCATTTTCAGCATACCCTGACATCAATGCTAACCACACAACAACATCTCTCTCTTAGCACTGGTCAAATAAAGCTCTCGTCGTGTCCATCTCTCCACACAATGGGCCATTTTGTAAGCCTGTAGACCAACAATATACTGAATTATAACAACAAAATTCAGATATAGAAATAAATTAATATATAAACTTTAAAGTAACCACGTTTAACACAAGAGGAATTGACTTCCTCACAATGAACAAGAAGAAAGGCAAGACAAAATAAGCAATATAACATGCATTCCATGGTGCACGTGCAATCGCTGGCCATTGTTGTCCAGCCTAAACTAACAAAATCATCACCCTTAAAATGAAATTAATAAGATATTAAATCACAGAAAACTGGCTTTCAAGAAAATAACAAGCCAAAGTCCAAGGTAGGCTATGTAGAAAGATAATGCTAAAATATTCCATTGAGATTCTCACTATCATGTTGAATAAAACACCTCAATCTAGTGGTTGCAGATAGTTTCAATTGAGGGTTACAAGTAATACCCAATCCGAGATAAACAAATGGTTAAGTCCAAAACAATTCGCATGATGCTTACATGGTATGCACGGAAAAGAATGTGCATGATGCTTTTGCTATGCTCTCGAGATTGACGAGTGCTCCAATGCGGTAACTAATTCGCATGATCATTAGGCCGCAAGACAGATACTTATAAGGGTTATCTTCTGAGAGTGATTATCTTCTTGGCATTAATTAATTTATTATTTGGAGGAAGGAATCACAATTCAACAATACTTATGAATATATCATCCATATTGCAGCAGAGATGACACCAGTTGCTAAGGTAAATATGAACCCACTGTTGCTTGTATTGGTGTTGGGTTTATTGGTTTGATTGCATTCCATATCCTTTGACTTCAAAATTTGATTGGAGAACTGATCCAAACAAAGATCCATTATGAAAATACAAATGTAACACCAACAATGTACACCAGAGCATATAAAAAACAGACGTAATTGCACGTCAAATAAAAGAAAAGAATAAGGAGATAAAAGGGATCTGTCAAATTCAACATGATAAAGAACCATCAGTAAATGCAGAAAAGTTTGAGAAGCGTTGGAATATGTAGTCCACACGTGCATAATGCAAAAAAAAAAATTAATTATTATTAGCAACTTGGGTTTAATACAACGGGAGAGAGGTGGGTGCAGGAGCAACACTGTAAAAGCGTAGATGTTGCGCAACATTAAAAAAACAAAGTTGTAAATTAAATAGGAAAAAGGTTCAAATTGGAACATATGTTATAGCCGAAGAAAGTACAAACCGTGTGTAATTAGATAGTTGTTGTAGACAGGTATGGGTATAAGCCCTAACCAAACAACGAAGAAAAGAACCGAGATTCAAATTCGCAAGTACAAACCACACAAAAGAGTGCATCATCCTCATTTTCGGATTGGTATGCATCCTCCGTCCAACGACACTTCCTTCGACACTGGGCATGATTATGTGGTTGCTCCTTAGGAATGGCAACTGGTTTCCATCGACGGCGAAGTTCATCATTCAACCATATACGTTTCACAAAATTGCTCAACCTATTACGATACTTGACAATCCCTTTTCCAGTGCAAGCCTTCACATCATTGATAAGTTGCATTCCTTTGTGTTTCGTGTCCTCAAAATCGCAACACAGTAGAATCAGACCAACACATAGGCTGCCAGCTCGTGCCCTAAGTTTGCCGCCTTGTGTAAGTTTTTTACCCCCTCTTCCATTTGCATTTCTTGAAAATATTGACTCTGTTTGCAAAAAAACAACAAATTACAACACACGTTATATATACTAAATAGTATTCAATATCAGCGTATAAACGAATAAAAAGAAATGAACATGGCTTTACCATCCCTTTCTGAAATAGGGCCCAAAGATTGTTGCAATTGGCACATAATTGTGTGTAGGCCAACGCAGCTTTGAAGCTATGACTATAATAGCGGAAATGACTACAGTCGAACTTCTCGATGGCAACTCGTTGAAGTACGTATTCTTCATCCCCAATTTTGTTTAAGGTCTTGAAACTGAAAATTTGAGTCATAAATTTATATAACTTGAGAATACTTAGAATAATATACCAATTTAAGTTTATGTTTATTTTGAGCCCTACCAATTTAAGTTGACCTCCCATAATACCCATAAAAAAATACATAAAAAAACATACAGTAGGTTTTAATGTGAGGTAATGATCGTATATATGTACATAGTAATTGAAGAATAAAGATAGATTGAAAATTAGAATCTTATTAAATGTCATGGTATATACAGATATAATAAACTAAATGTGATTGCCATATTTGCAGTAAAAGTATATAATAATGTGAGAACACAATACTTTTACATAACAAAATTATAATAAATTATAGCAATTAACTTACCTAAGTTTGCAGCTGAATAAATCAGTCACTGAAAAAGCAGCAACTCTAGAAATAACTTCAACAAGTATAGCACTTGGAAGAGCCATTAGAAAATTTGTTCCCTTTCTTTTTTTAAAGCTTATCTTCTTTTCCATTGCTATAGCTTTTTTTGCCATCATTGTAGCCCTTGTAACCATAGTTATAAGAAAAGAGCAGAGTAAGGACACAAAGAAGTACTAAAATTACAAAAAAAACTATTGACACAAGTGAGAGGATTGTATGAGTTTACGTTTCTTATAGAGTAGTCGCGGAGTTGATATTAGGGATGGAGTAATGACTAACCACGGTCTACAATTAAAACTGCATGCGTGTTTTACCGTTCTGTTATTCCGACTTCCGCGTCGTGAAAAGATTAAATGCTAACTCTTCTTCTTCTTCATCAAAGCTTCAGTACTAATATTATTGTAACTATCCATCCTTTTAAATTCCATAAATCGAAGATTAAACTGTTAAGCGTCTTCAATTTTCGATTTATGTTCTGCCATTCGTTGACTGTAACCAGAAAATCAGTTCTGTTTTGGCCTCCAAGAGACGAATGTCGGAGTATCGGAATCGATGAGGGTCGCGATTCACCAAGCAAGGCGGACGCATTCGACGTGTTGGCAATTGGGTGGCGTTCATCGGGATTCTCGGGAGGTTTAACTAATTCGTGATCTGTTCTTTCTTTTGTAGCTTCAACGTAAAAAAATATAGATCACAGTAATTGAAATCACAAGAGAACCAAAACAAATAAAACGGGCACACACACACGTTCCCAAATTGATCGGTTTCAACTTGGCGTTCTCTTCCTCGTAAAAATGAAAAAAATCGCTCTCTTAATCCAAGTTCATTCAACTGATTTACAGCCCTTGCAAGGAACCAAAACCAGAGAGATTCAGGGCGGAAACGACGGACTCGGGAGAAAGTTCCTTCACCGCTGGCATATCCAGGGGAATCAAAGGTAAGTTGATTAATGTTTGATTTCAATAGGATATGTGAAATTGTGGGGTTAATATTTGGATCTGGTGATTTTTCTACTACCTTAATATTCGTTTATGGTGTTCTGCTTTATTGATGTATATATTTAGGTTTTAGATTTCGGGAATTGAACGGTTACGTATGAATAATGCGTGTTTGATGATTTTTTGCCTCAAATTGTTTCAAAATAAGAGCTTACGATTTATGTAGATATGATGTTTGATGAAATTTGTAAGAGAATAAAATTTGCTATAAACTTCGGGTTTATAGCTCGTGCCCTTAAGGTGTTCGATAAAATGTGTGCCTGAAACAAACTTAGTATGTTGCCTTTTTTTCAATACCTCATGGTGTCTACTAAATCCATTTCATTATGTTAGTAATTAGATTAGGACCAATTTGCAATTACCCAAGTAAAAATACAGGAATAAGATTTAGAAAGATACAAGATAGAGAGGTGGTTAATTTAATGACTGCAATCTTTCTCCCATTCTTTTCCTTCTTTGGCTTTTCATGCCTCTCTAATCTAACCAAAGAAAGAAAAAAAATATTTTGCTTTTAACATGTGAAAATGAGTATGTATCTGAACTTACAAGGCTTCACTAATACTTTAACTACATCAGTTGCACTGGTGACATACATTTGAATAGAAAGGGATGGAACTTAAAAGAGAAGATAGACACAGTCTTTGAGAGAGATTTACCTTGAAATGTGGGATATGGGGATTAATTCACAACATGATCCAGGAGGGTTATCATTTGTCTATGTACAAATTCTCTTAAAATATGAAAAAGGAAAGAGAGCAACCTTGCTATGTTTTCATGTAGTGCATTATGGATATTCTTATCACGTTGTACAACATCTTTACAAATTGGAACCCTAATTCTTTATATATTCATGTTTAGCTTGCAAGCTGCATCTGAGAACATCCATACTTACTTTTGCTTTGCTTAGTTTATT
Source organism: Fallopia convolvulus (assembly GCA_964016875.1). Classification (NCBI taxonomy): domain Eukaryota; kingdom Viridiplantae; phylum Streptophyta; class Magnoliopsida; order Caryophyllales; family Polygonaceae; genus Fallopia; species Fallopia convolvulus. The sequence continues at coordinate 44,198,901 of OZ024729.1, forward strand.
TAGTTCAAACAATTCCATAGAGAGAAAGAGATCTAACATATGTGTTTTACTTTTAGATTGCACAATAAGTGTCAGACTTTATAGCTGCCTCTATCTCAGTTTGTCTTGGTCATGTTATTCTTATATGGTATTTCTTTGAATTTAGTAGTTGGATTTCATGAATCTTGTAAAAAAAGGTTGGATTTCTAATTTATGGGTTTCCAATATGGTCATAGAGATAGTTTTTAGTTTTCGAACTCTTCTTTTTATAGATTGCAATTTCCTATGTTTGAAATCGTTTTCATTGCTATTTTACGTACTGAAGTGCCTTGCATTTCTGTCTAATAGGAGGCTTGATTTCCAAGAACGTCCCAGAATTTTGTTTTGAAGATTGCATATTCAACTGGAATGAGACAGGCTTTCCCCCACATTTCATAGGTCATCTCATCACATTGTACATTGGTATCAACAACCGCACAGGTCGACAGATAATGGCACTCAATCATACACGTACTTTACAAAGGCGATTTATCTGTTTTCATATATGCTTGCTATATAAGTAACTATTATATTTGTATTTTACTCTTCTCGTTCTTGTTGTGCATTTGTCCTGTCCACAAACTACCCTCACAATAACATTTCCTCCTTCCGGTAAGACTTTTTGGTTCTTGGTGCATTCATATTTTAGGGGTTTCTTGTCTCATATGATTTTGCCCATTTTGTTTATGTCAACTTGAAGCATCTGCTTAATATGAATTTCATACTTTGCTCACCCCTAGCGAGAAATATATCATATTGCGCTTCAGGGTGTTTATGGAAAAGTAAATTGAACCTTACAAGGCTGAGGCGTCTGTGTTATGTTATTTATTGATTTTTAAGCTTATAGTGTGACCTTATGTCATAATAAAGTCAGCGTGTACATGTAGGGGAAACATAATGTCTTTTTTTATTTTTTCACACTTTCATGCTCATACTTTCGTTTCGCATAGGTATGGTTCTAAGGCTCGAACTTCGCAGGCATTGAGATCTACACTTGCCAAGGGACTTGTCGTTCTCAATCCAACCAGACAGAGATTTGCCCCGGAAACATGCCCACGGGAGGAAGGTATCTTCGCCGCTGGCATATATTTTCCGCCTCGTCAAATTCTACAAGTTCATCCTCTAAATCGATCGGTTTGAACTTGTCATTCTCAATTGAATTTGGTTTCCTAATGTGTACATTCCGTGTGAGCTATGTAATGATTACCTATTTTTCATATTGAATCATTGATGAAATCATTTGAAAAGGCCTAAAAGATAACAAAGGAAATAGGCGGCTTCCTCTTGAAGAAGGGTTAGTTTTTGTTATATTGACCAAAAAGAGCTTCCATTTTTAACAGAGACGTAAAACTACAAACAAGCGTGGAGATCATAATCATATCTTGTACAAGTACATATAACTTCAGTTTTAGTGAAAAAGTTCTTGATCAGACCTTCAATAAGGCAAAAAAAAAGCATGGACTGAAAGTCTGTGGGATCATTATCTCAAAACCCTCCAATCTCGTGGGCAAATTGTTTAAAAGATATGCTATAAATAGGATCTTAGCCTTTGCAAGAGAGAAGAGCATTCATATCATATTTGATGAGATATTTGCTGGATCTACCTATTGCATTGATGAATATGTATCTATGGCTGAAATTGTTGGATTCGATTTAGATTCAGAGCTAGATGATTTTGAGAGAAGCAGACTTCATATTGTGTATGGATTATGAAAGGACCTATCCCTTCCTGGTTTTAGAGTTGGAGTAATCTACACCTACAATTAAAATCTCTTAGCTGCTGCAAATAAACTGGCCACATTCTTCTCAGTTTCAGTCCCTACACAACGCATACTTGTTTCAACTTTGAATGTTCCATGTTTCAAGATTTATCCAAAACTACATTAAAATAAATTAAGAGAAACTTAAAATTATGCACACGAAGTTTACTGTTGGATTGAAGGAATCGGGCATACAATGTGTGAGAAGTAGTGGTGGTTATTACTGTTGGGCCAATATGAGTGGTTTCATCGGGTTACACAGTGGGAAAGGCGAGCTTGAGGTATGGGATAAACTTTTGAAAGTGGGAAAGGTTAATGTCACTGCTGGATCATTATGTCATTGTATTGAACCAGGCTGGTTCAGATTGTGTTTCATCACTGACTCTGAAAACGACATTCTTATAGCTACAAAACGAATCCGCAAAGATACTGAAACCTGCAAAGCTTCGTAGTGAAGTTATTATTATCTGTTTATATTGTAGTTCCATGAGTAGGTAAACTCAATAAATTACACCATTTGTTTGAAGTTCAGCTTGAGTGGTCATATTTAAGTTATTTTTGATGATTTCATTCAGTATAATCTCGTATAGGCCACTTGTGATGTAATTTTGTAGCTTCAGTATTGTTTATGTTTTTATTTAGCCTAGTGACAGCATGCAAGCTTGAAATGAAATATCAGAATGACAATATTTATTTGATAAATTGTATATGCTAACAATGGATTAGGAAACACAAAAGAATACCAACCATTTTCATATCAACTATTGTATTCATCAACCACACCCAAAACCCACAACTTGTAAGCTAACCTTAAAATTTGCGATTCTCTTCAAATTTGATTTCCAATTGTTATGATTCCTAATGGATTAATGACACTATATTACAAAAGAAAATACTATTTTAATGTAAATATGGTTGGCTATTGCTCCGAGATTAAGTGAAGAAGGTTGTTTACAAGTAAAATTTAATCATCCAAATCATTGTCTGTCACATCCAACCCTTCTAAGAAACAACACCGATGTTGTGGTTAGGGGAAGGTTGTGATTTGTAAAGTATACGTATGGTATGTTTAATTCATTACGTTTATCTTATATACCGTTTCAATAAAAAGTTTTAAGATTATCGGTGAATGAAGTACCGCAAAATGTGCAAAAAGATAGGTTTTAATATGTAATATATTATTTTATTTATAATCTAATATATAATACATTGTTACTCTTGATCCGTTCCTAATAAGCATAAATATAGTTTTTTTTAGGTTAAACTTTTAAATAAACAACAAGCGATATAACAATTGCTTTAAAAGGCTCAGAAAATGAAAAGGACAAATGCGCACATATAAATATACGGGAGAGTTAGGACTTTCATTCATATAAAAAACATTACAAACCTTGTACATATAATCGAATTAGGAAAAACTTAGATTTAGTACAAAGAGAAGTGAGTGGATAGAGGGGCCATGTACTGAAAGCTTTGGCTACAATGGATAAGACAATACAAATCAAAAGCAACATAACACAAAGGGAAAAGGCTGGAGTATTTACACCCGGACCATAGTCAGCGCAAAAGGTAATTCCCACAAAAGCATAATATACATATACGCGTATGACTTGTGCCTTCAATCTACCCCTCTTTATGCAGAATCTAAGTGTCTATTATGTAACAGAGCTCCCATATCAGCTCTGTGGGATTGATGGCGCTTATGGTAGGTTTGATAATGAGTGACATCTCCCGTCTGCGCAGAGCTTCAAGTGAATCAGCATTGAAATCAACGGCGTCCTGCACATAAGTAGGTGATTAATAAGAAAAGTGGCTTGTTTGTGTTTAGAACAAGGGTGGATACGTGCGTGGCTGGTTTGGCAAAATAACCTCGTGGTTGAGGCCGTAGTATTGCATTGCGGTGACGTGTAAGATGGATTCAGCTACACGTGTTGCGGCTCTAAACTCATATGTTGTTTTATCGTCGGAGGCACTGGAGTCGATTACGAGCCTAGGAAAAGAAACAGAGACATATAAAATTAGTTAAAGGAATGACACTGTTGTACAATGCAGTATGTAATGATGAGGCGCACTTACTCCGCGATGCACGGAACCGCAGGGATACAAGTTGCACACATCTAGTCCTGCTCAGTGTTTCCAACATAAGTCATATTACAATCAGCGCATTTCAGTCTAGTGTGGGGACTTTCGTTGAGAAAGGCGAAAATGTGAGCTGGAACTCTGACGGCAACATTCGGTTGAAACTCGGTATGCTGTTGGAGAATAAAAGTTGAATAAGTAGTCGTACGGATGTTATTTATATGCCTATTGGAACAATTGTATTGCATTGGTAAAAGTGAAATTGTTTTAATGAAACAAATCTATGTGAGCTCTATACATGCCGTCTTCATCAAAAGCTATACTATTATCCACAATATAATAAACGCCATATATTATTAGATGAGCCTACCAAATTTTTTACAACCTCAGTGAGGGTGCACTCCAACATTTTAGGTTCCTTGGCACGAAATGCGGGAATATTGCTTTTGCACAAGGTCAGAAATGGGTTGTATGATGTTGCCCTGGGAAATGAAAATGCATAACGAATGGGTGAATATGGTCCATATAGTAAGTGAAATAATACGCACCATAAATAAACTGTACCACATCTGTAAGGCCAATGTCCTATCCGCAGATACATTCAATTCAATCTGAGTTCCATAAGTAGTTGATATGCCGAATTTCCCTGAAAACAAGATGATGGAGATCAGTAAATGCAGCTTACGAAGAAAATTTTCTGTGGTTAATATGAAATGTGTAATGGTGATGTCTGAGGGCTGGATACCCTTGTGTTTCTCAGTGCACGAATCGTTGAAGCTCATAACAGTGTAGGTATTTGTGCATTTTGTTAGACTGTGGCAGAAATGAGCGTGCTCTCCCCAAGCAGAAAACTGAATCACACCGCCAATGCTGAAAGCATATAGGTAGAGGACATAAAATAAGTGGGTGAATAAGTGCATGTGATATAAACATTACAGTAGCTAGTTCTAATAATACCTTTCATATATGAGATATAGGGTTGCAACATCGACTAGGAGCCAAGTAGCTACAGATCTCTTCTTATGAATTGGATCAATTCTAACAACTACAGCTGTGATATCTGCACATTATAAGGAACAAATGCAACAACTATGAAGTATAGCAAAACATGGAAAACAGGATGGATTTGAGGTGCTGAAAAATATACCATATGTGTGTTGAAATAGCGTTTTATCAATATGGGACAACGGGATATACGAAGCTTCAAATTTCATAGACCATGCAGGTGGAGGCAAAACGAAAATTATGGTTCTTTTTGAAAAAGTGAGTTGTTGTTCTCCTCCATACATTGCATTTTGGAAATCATCACGGTCAACAACAGGCAGCGTACTTTCATATACCTCTCCTTCAAACAGCAGCCTGTCAAAGAGCTCAACTTGTTGGCCGAATACGTTTGCGCGTCGCCTTGTGCCCTGTATTCATAAGCCTGAAATCAGTAATCCTTAAGATATTGTACGTATTTAGGTTTAGCTAGTAAATTTTTTTTACTTGTTCATCTATAAAGGTGTATGCTTGATAGGCCCGACCATCTATTTGCTCAGCAGACTTCTGCATAGCAACTTTAAGTATTAGTTTTTTATGCAGCGGTAATACACTACTCGGGAGATCACGAAGGTAAGTCTTAGGAGTGTCCATAGCTGCCAGCTGAAAACATAACTATATTACCGAAGCGAGGAAACAAGACTCACGATATGTGGAATAATGAGTAAACTTTAAAAAAGGTTCCAACAAAATGCAAGTGATGCTTGAGTTTGTTGTAGTATAGATCCAGCATTGTACATTTAGAGGAATTTTTTTCCCTACATGAATTGGAGACCATAATGACAAAGTAATTAATATAAACATTTTACATATTGTAGGGAAATTTTAGACAATGAGACGTCATACCTTAATCTCCCTTCTTAAAAAAAAGCTTACGGTTTGGTAAAAAAAACCATAGGTTTTATTAATCCATAAGTTGAGTTGTAGTTCTACGATCTGCTTATCAGGCCTTCTAATTCAGCAGGTAATTCATTCAATTTCAGGTCAAGCTAAAGCTCAGAGACAGTAAAAAAAATCGGATATATAGCCGGAATAGATACAAGTGGGAGCATTTGCAAGCATGTAGTTATATACTATAACTTTTGTTAAACCCAACATGAACCCCTAAGTATATGGATTCATTTGAATACATACGTAGTATATAAATATAAAATAGCAAAATGTATCTCCGAAGGGAAAAAAACATACAAACTTTAACCATGTGTTGAAGGATTCCGCACGAAAAGAAGAATAAAGCTAGAATAAACCTATAATTACAAAAAAAAAAACAACTGGACCAAATCTTTCATTACATGAAGATGCTTTTAATTCTCCTGCAAACTCAGCAGTAGCAGGTTTACGGAATAAGGGCAAAGAAAAGAGCGGAAAAGAATGGAGTAACCTATTGACTTTCCTCTCAACTAGGCATTTCTATTTTGCTATTTGACAGATGGGTCAATTTAAAAATCAAGGTTTATACTGAACAGTAATCTCGAGAACACCAAAGCTAACAAATTTTGGCAAGTGAGATACATTCGAAAAAGTTTGTTTCTTCCAACTTTAAATAGAGTCAAATTTTCATATATTTTTACACAAGTAACCGGTTTGAACAACGCATGCATCAATAATTAAGTAGGTATTTGTCCCAAATAATTCAAACGGACTGAAAACATGGTAAACAAACATAAAAAATCATACAACCCCTAAACCTAGGTATAAAATCGGCAAGCAGATCAACCCAATTTGAAAACAGGATAAACCATGATCCTGAATTAGAGAAGTCTAATTGTACTCGAAATATGCGAAATATGTGAATCGCGGAACCCTATTAATGTACCACTCAAAGGGCGCTAGAAAAGAGCTTCACCCGGTAAAAAAAAATCGAATCACATCGAATCCAGGAAAGCGTATACATAGGGAATCGCTTTAATTTGAATCAAAAAACAACGAATCCGAATGCATATGATATAGCAAAAAAACTAAATTACTAAATTAAATATAAACCACAAGGCCTAAATCTGTAATGATATAAAAAAACGACGCACCTTATGAAAAATAGGTAAGGCAAAAAAATTAGCAGAGAAATCAGAGCACAATTGCCACAAATGTGTGCTTGCTAGGAGGACAATAACCTAGTCCAGATCAGAGGTATAAGAGAGAAAGAGAGAGTTGGAAGTGTATAGATAGAGATGACAGAGCAATGTAAAGGTCAAAAATGAGAAAGGCGGAGAAGGAGCTGGAAGACGGGGGTAGTGACAGTTGTAAAGAAAGGTAAGAGTTTGGTCAAATAGTAAACGAGCATGTAGCAATTTTCATATTATTGCAACAAGTCTACGTGAAACAAGTCTACGTGAGCACCGTACATGGAATCAAGACGGACTTGTTTTAATGAAACAAGTCTACGTGAGCACCGTACATGCTGGCTTCATCAGAAGCTATACTATTGACGTATTGCTTGTAACTTGGAGCACTTGAATCAATAATAGTATAACCTACATATTAGCAATGAAGTATATGGAATCAATAAATTCCCCGTTAACATTAATCGTAGCTCTAAAAAGACAGTGCCAGGCTTTAAATCAAACTTAAGTGAAGGTTGTAGAAGGTGATAACGAGCACTTAAATGTGTGCATCCAAAGTGATAAGTAAATCAGCAATGTTAACACGGATCTTTATTTCCACCGCCAGGCGTAGCAGATTAAGTAATACAATCCTAAATAAAAGTCAAGACTGGAGTCTACAGTATTTGCATATTAGGGATAAGCTAACAACAAATTCGGAGTGTTGTCCACGAAACAAAACGAATACACTAATTCTACTAAGAACAACAAAAAGCTCACAACTTGAAGCACATATTTAACATCTAACACACAACCACTAAGATACACACAACGCGTTGCACGTCAAACCGTTTGAGCACCACATTATTGTACAAATACGATAGTACACAATCTCTGTATTCGACGCTTCTCTCGACTGTACTAAAGATGAGGGGAATCCTTGTGTTCTACACTGAATACGTAACATCTGTTTCGGTGACGTCTAAAATACTCCAGAGAAAGGCGCACCAAATATTATAGAAAACACGACAAAGGGGCTTCAAAATAACCTAACTGCTTCAGTGGCCTGGAGTAAAAGTGATGTTCCTGTTGAGGTAGACGTAATCACTTGGTGATCATTTTTTGCACTGCTGATGTTCAAGAGGGCCATGCTTTGGATGTGTGTGGATATGTGTTTGATTCTCTTGTACGCTGCTGCTGGTGCATTGATAATTGAGGTGGTGTTTGTGGAAAGGCAATGGCGCCTTGCTATTTCAATGTAGGCGTTACCGTCTTCGTGCGGGGGCTCTTTGAATCTCTGATGTAGGATGAGGTTGTTTTCTAGTGTGATGTGCACTGCGTGGCTAAAGGGCATCGAGAAGGTGTATCGTTTAAGCCATGTGCACTGTGCTATTGGTGCGTCCTGTGGTTCTAGCGTCCAGATAGAGGTGAGGAAGACTAAGAGGCCGACTGTCGCCCGTCTATCTAAAAGTACGAGAGCGAAATCTACTGGTTCGTTCGCTACCATGTAGGCGCCTTCAGGGCATGGTTTTATGTCGATTTTTGCAGTAGTAGTGTGGCAAGCGAGCAGTCGAACTGTGAACAGTGGGAAGTCGTACACGAGGCAGAGGAGTTGGTCTTTATACGGTGTCCCAGGTGTAATTTCGGATGAGTCGGCGCAAACGAGTGCCTCAATCTCGGGCTCAACAGTGGCCCACTCTAGCGTGTTGAGACTGTAGTATGCAACCTTGTATAGCTGTTTTTCGATGAATACAAGCTTCGTCACTATGTACGTGCGTTGTGCACTTACGTAAGCTACGCCCAGGTCGGTATGCGTGATGGAAAGCGGGCTTGTATTCGGAGGCCATGGAAGGTCGGGTAAGAGCAGCGTTTTCGGAATTGAAGGATTCCAAAGTAGAAGGGGTCTGTTGCGCTTGCCTCCGGCGTACTGCACGAGTGAGGTTAGGCCTTCGGAGGATTGGTAAGGTGTCCAGATATGAAAGAGCCTCGGAAGTGCTACTGTATCCAGTGGGGGTTCTTGTTGGCAGAGCGTTGCGGTGGAGCGCACGACAAACTGTTTTTCCCTTTCTTGTTGGACCAGTAGTTCAGTTTCGCTGACGTTGTTCTTGAAATTGTCAATGTGAGCATCCATAAATTCATCGCTTTGTAAGATTGCCTTCCAATTTGTGGCCACAGATTGGCATCTGACAAGATCCTTTGCCGGCAGGTAGCTCAGGATGTGGGAGAGGATGTCGTCGGATATATTATGCAAAGCAGTGAAATTCTGAGTGCAAAGATTAGAAACCTCATGTGTCGTCATCTGATATAGGGAAAAAAATAAGAAAGAGTGAGCCATTATTAATGAAGGAAAGAATGTTTATTGTAGCTCATAGTTTTAATAATATGCTGTGACAACAGTGTATGGACAAAATAAACGATCCCACATATGTTGTTTTATTTCAACCAAATCTTACGCAACAAAAATATAACTAAAAAATTCCGAATAAAATACACCATTAAGAAGGGCTAGCTATTAGTAGCAATACTAATGTGCAATTTCGTCCATTCTTACTGTTGTGGCCATTTTATAAGGTGTATAACTGTGAAGGTTGGTTCTTGGTTAGTTTCTAAGTTGTACAAGGATTCGATGTATGAAGCAAAGGGGTTAACAAAGCCGTTCCTTACGAGACCCAACAATCATAACAAGTAAATACTGCCCCAATGCAACAAGAATTTAATAAAAAAAAGGCAAGTAAATTATGTTGTGTCAATTTTGGAGATGGTAACAAATTTTGTAAAACAGCCTCACAGAATACCCTAAAGAGTTAAACAATCGAACATTCTTTCAGTTGTTTTATGATCTGTATGTACCTATAATTTAAAACAATTACATTGCCTACTCTATCTCTATTGTGAGTATACGTTGGATTTATCCAATCTGAATGGACGAAAGTAAAGAGGAACCCTAAATAGGTAAAATATCCTGACTAAATCGTGAACAACTATAAGACAAAATCGAAATGTAAACTCGCAAATATATGATAGCGAAGTCAGAAAATAAGAATGAAGTCGGAAACAAGAAGTATTAAATATCAGTATACAGAAAGAGTAGGAACAGCAGGATGCCAAATAAGCAAAAACACAACAAAACAATAACCAAAGTTATTGTCATAAAACAAAGCGGGTAAAAACTGACCAGTGCACAAAAAAAATTTCAGCAAAAGCCAAATTGTATGACAATATGTTACAACTGCTATCAAAAGCATGGAAACAGAACATCCGGGGGTGATAACCTTATACAACATAGTTAAATTAGCCAGCGGGTTGTAAGACACTTATAGAGATGTCAGAATCGGGGGATGTGGTAATGGAGGTCCGGGTGTTTTGTTAATGCGACTTTGGTGTTCAAGAGGGCGAGATTCTGATAGTAGGCCTCTATTCTGCGGAAGCTTGAGTAAGCCTGTGAAAGCATCATGATGGTGAGCGTGGTGTTCGTAGGGAGATAGTGGCGTTGGGCAATCTCAGTGTAATCGATCAATCTGTTATGCAACGGTAGGCAACATGTTCGTTGTCGATCGAACTGGTGAATGAGGATCTCGTTGGTTGTCTTCATGTGTTCTGCATTAGCAGCGGGCAAGCTAAAACCCCATTTGTTGTGCCAGATACGTTGCTGGAGGTCGATATGTGAGGGTTCTAGGGTCCACACTGTGGTTGTGTAGTTAGTCAATCCAAGAGTCGCTCCTCCATCAACAAGTACAAGGGAGAAATGGCAAGGCTCGTCTGGTGCCCGATAAGTTCCCGGTGGGCATGCAGTTTCAGTGAGCTCGGTCTTTTGGAGGTTGCAACAAAGGAGGTGTAGCGTGTGTGATTCGTCGTCTTTGTGTAGGAAGAATAGGCTGTCTTGGTAGGCGACTGGGGTGGGATATTCTAAACCGTAGTTGAATGTGATTGGGAAGCCATAGTGTGCTTTGGTGGTCCAGGAAAGGGTGTTTACTGTGAAACACGCAATTTCACCTAAGATGTCTGTGTAAAATACAAGGACGATGATTTTGTAAGAGGAGTCCGTGTTGTCATAAGCGACGCCTATAGGAACCTGCTCGTTCATGTCGTATTGCATGAGTAACATAACACCTTCAGATGAGTGGAGCGCTATCCAATTCTCAAATTCTACAATAGATCCTAGAGTGTAGATTGCTGGACCAATTTGCAGAAGAGTGGTTGATGATCGCACGACTACTTCCCTATTGTTCTCTTGTGTCACTAGCACCTCTACTTCGTCAATGTTGGGCCTGAAGTGCGTGACGCGATGTCGTGCAAAGTGATCCGTGAGTATGATCCTCTGCCATGTTTTTGAGATTATTTGGTTTCTCACCAGGTCTTTGGCAGGTAGGTAGCCGAGGATTCGATAGACGACAGCTTCTGGAAAATACGTCATGGCTTTTAGGCTACGGATAGGTGCATACATAATTGAGTCAGGCAATGGTACATACAAACACAATTATTAACAAGACTTATGAGGACAAGAAGGGGTTGTTTAAAAGTTACAGTCCTTAGTTCAGAAAGGTAAGGGCTTGTGTGAAATTGTGAACTGTAATATCAATTGAATCCTAGTGTGAAAGCATTTCAAATTATAAATACTTTAACAATTATAATTAGCTTTGTATGCAACAATAATCTCACCACTAATTCATTTTTTTCAATTACGAGCATCAATAATTATATGATTCTGATATAGTCTGACCTTGTCTATCTTAGTTGATTTGTGTTGGAGCCAATAATTAAATTCAATTAGATTTATCTTATTTCTAACCACAAATCCAATTAAAGTACAAAAAATCCATAAGGAACAGACTATTTTAAAGCACAAATCCAATTTAGGTTTCAGTAGGAGAAATTCGATCTATAGTCGGAACTCGGGAGTGATAACGAGTTTAGTTAAAAATATCCCGGAATTAAAAACATGGTAATTATGCAAAAAATTTAAAGGATATATGGGTATTTTAAATTTATAAGATATGGGTATTTACTTTCACCTAAAGGGTGTTGTTTTTATTTACTTATCATAAATAAAATACATTCTAAAAGCTTTTGTTTCTCGGAGTGTATTGGCATTTTAGTGGTATTATTATTCCCAATATCATAGATGGATTAAAACAGATCATAGCCTAAAATAAAAAAATTGATTATTATTGATTATAATTAATAAGATAATATAATTTACAATTAATATGTTCTTATTAAAGTCGAGTCAATCACTCTTAGGTGTAACTCATCTAGCTATGTGACATAGGCAAGTTAAATTGTTCATTTACCTCTTTAAACGTAAAGTTATTTAGTATTTACCTACCATATATATTATAATAATATTATCCAATTTATCGTCATTACTTAACATAGTAAGAAACAAGCCAATAAGCTATGTTATTTATAAACATTTTATGCCTGGTATAATAAATTACTTCATTTATTATTAATAATAATTACCATTTTCAACTCATGAGTATGAAAATATTATATAGTTTTTTTTAATTATTTTATTTTTATACATTATAATACTATTATATAAATTCATATATTAAATGAAGTAAATAAGTACGATTATGTAATTAGTTTTTTACATTATTTACATAGTGTAATAATTTTGATTTGAAAGTGTAATCGAGGAAAAATTTTAATCTCATCAAATAAAATTATGTAACATTCGATCGACGAATAAGATTCCTACATAAATAAAATTCGCAAGTTATAGTCATGTATAATACGATCGAATTTTGCTAGTTTTATAGATGAGGTAGTGTATTGAGATTACCTAATTCGTCACCGATATGTTTAGGTTTTATGTTGGAATGTTCGTATTGGTAAAAAAATATATATTAGGAGATATGTATGGGTTTTGGAGATAATAAAAGGGATAAATGGATGCAACAAATGTCAGAATCAGAGAAAGCAAGAGTAATTGTACACAGCAAATATGATAAGATAGAGATGAATGATAAGGCCAAAGGGGAATAAGATAGGTATATACATGTACTACGCATTCTGAAATGGTAACACATAAAAAAAAACTACTTCAATATTGACAGATGTGTCATATGCTAACCAATGCAATTATAATAAAAACAATCTTTATATTTACTGCATAGGAAATACCAAATACTGGTACGTGAGTAAAATTTTAAGATATTGTTTCTAGGCAAGGGAATAAAAAAAAATGAGATGATAGAATTATGTTATCCAGCTAGTTGATGACATAGTTAGATCCCGAAACATTGAAATATCAGGGTTTGTTTGTTAACTCGGATTATATTTCCTACAGAATCCATAAATAATTTAATCTTAGTGAGGACAATATATGAATTGAAGTCTTTATAAAATTTTAATGTAAGTTAGTAAATTAAAATAAAAAAACATAACAGTTTTGTCTTATACACTTGAGAATAGTGTATTGCCGGACAAAATTTACTCGTGTGATAATATTAAATCACATATTATGTGTGAATATACCACTCGTTTTGTACATAAAAGTTGTGTACAAAAAATAAAAAAATAAACAATAAATTATATAAGTTGATGTGATAATTCATATAGGTTGTAAAGGTGAGTTCAAAGGATAGAATTTAAACAGTAATATGATTTGACATGCATTTCGACAAGTGTATTTGTGAATTAGAGTAAAAAGCTTATACATAGTGTGAAATGAGTTAGTAAGTTATAAATACACGAAAGATGATATAGAGTCAAAGAAAGAGAAGTTCTGGAAAAATATGAATGAGAGTGAAGGTACGTAAAAACATTTAATTGTAATGCATATTAGTTAATATAGTAAATTATAAAGTGTAATCATATAGCAATACCTTTTGTATACAAGTGATATGGACCATTTCTATGATATTGGCGAAGCCATGGAAATCAACAGAACAGCTGAAAGATATATAGGTTCATACTATGAAGAAACAATTATAAGCGCTCATTTTAATAACCACTACGGTGTAGAATACTGTAGTCTTTATAATGAAGATGGGCAGTCAAGATTCCATCAAGTTCTTCCATACGAAGTAATTGTACGTCTGCCTATGTACTCGTATCAAGAAACGTACGATGTTGGAGAGCTCGTACATGTATGGTATAAATTTGGATGGTGGAAAGGAGTGGTTATTCAGAGGTGGCCTCACAATCGAAGGTACAAGGTCTGTCTTCCTCTAACGAATGAAGTAGTAAAGTGCACTACCGCTACAATGAGACCCAGTATCGAATAAGCAGTACGCAAGCAGTAATATACTATGTTATATAAGTGAAGTAAGAGAAGTATGTAAGATAGATAGCTAAGAAGAAGTGACTTAAATATATTGAGATTAGTAGTATATAAAAATAGTATATACATAGAATAAAAAAAATACTATCCACGTGTATGTGATTTCGTAGTCTATATAATGTATTATGTAATTAAATATATGAATACAAGTAATGTAGATGTTATGTGATATAAGATATATAGATATAATATTAATAAAAGACTTTATATTTTTGTAAATGATAACTAATATGTACACTATTTCGTATGCACGTAATAATGCATACGAAATTCAATTAAGTTAACTACACACATTAAAATATATCGATATATTGTTTTCAAAACAAAGAAAAAAAAATTTATACTGATATATGTGAAATCGATTCGTTTATTTATAGCAGATGAAAAAGTTGATGGGCCGATCAAATAATTTGGGCCTTGTAAGTATATATCTATTTCGGACTGGACAGACAAGTGGTGTTAAGATTTTAACGTATTAACCCTCCTAAATTGAAAAAGAAGTTATTATAAGGCCTATATAGCAAGCCCGGTAGTGAAATTGCCAATTAATAGCCCGAAATTTAGTCATGGGCCTATCCAACTGTGACATGAAATTACGGCCCCGAGAGAAAAGCACTCTAATTTTTATCCATGTATGTGCGATGGGAGCTGGAAAATAAAAGAAAAAACTCATCACTATCCTCGCAAATCGCAGAACTCAGTCTTATGCAGAGAAACATATTCTGAGTTCTTCCTCACTAAAGTCCCCAGCCCTAAATAAATTTTTTTGCAATCAATCCCCTCCACTCCTGCCGGATTGTCGGATTACATCCCCGAAGAAACTCAAATCGAGATTTTGAAGTGTCTACCGGTTAAATCCTTACTGAGATTTCAAAGCGTATGCAGACGGTGGAAAGAGGTTGTTGACTCTGAATCTTCCATGCAAGTTCATCTCGCACAGCAGAATCACAGGCTCGTTCTTGCATGTGAGGAACCGGAATTTATAGTTGTTGATCCGGAAATTCCTCCTTCCTTGGATAATTTGATTCTGCCGACCGAATTCAACGCTGAGCGCTTTCGCCTCGTCGGTACCCTACACGGCATTGTTTGTTTATAGGATGATGACTCTCATATCCAGCTTTGGAATCCATCCATCCTTAAGTATTCGGTCCTTCCTCAACCGTACTATAATTGGGAAGATGAGAATTTGAAAATAGTTATTCTGCGTTTTAGATGGATCCTTCCAACAAAGAATATAAAATAATAATATTCAAATTGCTGATTGCGAATGATAAATTTGGGTACGCAGATCTGTACACTTCAAGTGACCAAAGTTGGAAGGAGGTTCCTATGGGCCAGATACGATATTGTCAGCCTCTCGTACAAAACTCAGCCATAGTGATAGGGAAAATAGCTTATTGGGTGTCTTATATATACAGAAATGGGGAGGAAGCTTTGGGTGTGATCTTATTGGGCTTTGACTTTGAGCATGAAAAGTTTGAAACAATTGAGGCCGCCCCATCTATAAAGCATGGTGGATACTTTCACTACCACCCACTACCCTGTAATTCGCAAGGTAATATCTCACTTGTCTATATGGATCTGGACATGCAAAAGATGTGACATATACATGAGTAAACAAGGGTCATGGGTTCATTTAACTGGGATTAGGCTTCCATCTTATATAAGCCAAATCAAAGCGCTGATGTACGTGTATAAAAATTGCAAGATTCTAGCTTCAACAAACAATGATCTTGTCGCATGTGATACCAAAGCTACTTATGCTCCCGTGATTGTGAAGAGCGAGCTGCTGCAACCAGATGATGTCGCTATCGGTTATGACTTTGTGGAAAGTCTCATCATCCCTTAGGAATGTCTATTACAAATTGGTAGCACTCTATATGCTTATATGTATGGTAAAAGCTATAAGACATTGACTTTGTTTACTTTAGAGAGGATGGGGTAACTTTTGTGTATGACAAATCTAAAATCAGTAAAAGGTAATTATAGATCTAGGTGGTTAAGATTTTTGGCAAATTAGCTTCTAATGTATTTGCCATGTTTTGTAGCTCCTCCTGTGTAGATTCTGTATACAACTAATTTAATGTATGTGTTATCTGGATGTATATTTTGTTTTGTTTAATCTTGCGTAGTTTCTGTTATTGTTGATTCAGTTATATAGTTAAATAGCTATATGGAGTCTAACTTATTTTACATTTTATCAGTTCGGCGTAAAGTTGATAATATAGGGTCATCAACAAATGATACAAGCAGTTAGTACTTATGCAGGTCTCTGGACTATAAAAAGGTTTGTACAGACTTTACAATACCTTGAGGTTTGTTTAGGATCACATACCTATAAATAGCTAATGTTCTACCTATAATACTATATACTATATATTTAGTATTCCACTGTTGTTCCTTAAATCAATATATTTCCTGGCTTTCAAAATCCAAATCTTATAGGAGAGTTATATGTGGACAACTTAGAAATTATTCATGTATATATATGTTAAATCGACTAAATTATAACTTAACTATTGTAACTTTATTTTTATGCTTACTAAATTTAGCATTATATGTTCAAAATTTAATAATAATTAAGTTCTTGAATATCATTCTCTAAAAATAAATCTGAAACTAAAAGTTCCAACAAAAATCATGTGTGCTGAAGCTGCAGAAAAAATTACCTTACATGTATTATATGGAATTATAATTATATTCATATAATTTAGCATAATCTCGTAATCACATATTTTCATAGCTGCAATACAAGGAAGCTAAAGGTCTGTCATATTGTGAAGCCTCATAAATGAGCTACCTGCCACACCCAAGTATAAATCAGTTTTAAAGTTTTGTAGACTTATAACAAATAGAATTTACCTTGTCAATTGCATCATCTATTTAAAGTTGTGCTTTCCATTAGTTATTGAGACTATTTATAACCCATGATAGTATAAACAGTAACAGTATACTGGAGGTCATGGTCAATCTTTAAATTAGCATATCAGATCAGTATTTAATTTCAGGAAAAGGTAATTCATTCTATAATAGTAAGGACTAAAGACAAGAAATTCATCTTTTTAAAAGAATGTGAAGTTATAAAGTCATTAAATGGCTTCTCTTCTTAGTCAAACAACACACTTTGATTTGGTGAAGTCCAATTCTTTCAGAATTCAGATACAAATCCAGATGGGTCCATCCTAAAACGATTGGATTCGTCTGGAGCTCCTCTTTCTTCCCTCATCCATATTAAATGTTAAGTGTAAGGGTTAGTTGGAGATGTGCTTGGAAAAATGGTTCAGCAAAAGGCAAAAAAATTGTTGAACCTTGTAGCACACTCGAAGAAACGCATTAACACGTTGTGATGAAGAGACGATTCATAAAGTGTGGTATGGTAAGGCATTAAGATAAATATATGTTTCACCTGTACATGTAAAAAAACAGTGATAGATTTCTTATAACTCCTTATTTAATCACTGCTAATCTCAAGAACAAGTGGAGTCCAGATTTTCAGATAGACATAGTGACAAATATAAACCTGCTAATGGGTCACGATCATACAGAGCAATGAGAAGCAACACACTTGGCCCAACCATGGCTCGATTAAGAGCACAAAATGGTGCTAAAATAAACTGACAAGCATGGTTATGTA
This sequence comes from Fallopia convolvulus, assembly GCA_964016875.1. Taxonomy (NCBI): domain Eukaryota; kingdom Viridiplantae; phylum Streptophyta; class Magnoliopsida; order Caryophyllales; family Polygonaceae; genus Fallopia; species Fallopia convolvulus. Next base: position 44,216,763 of record OZ024729.1, read on the forward strand.
GCTTTCGACTTTTTGTAGACAATGTTAAAAGGAGAAACCTTTTTGGTTAATGCTTTCATAATTTTGATCCATATCGTGCAAAGGAATATTACAATGGCCAACCCGCTGTATTTATTTGATCTTTCTGCATTCAGCACCCACTGCCCTGAGTCACTGACTAATGTTTTCAAACAATTTTAAATAAGGTGGATGACGCGTTATTATCTAGTACATTCTTTAAATTTGATTTTACAAGTTGAAAGTGTAATTGTGATACAGGAAGCTACTATTGTCTACACTATCTATAGTAAATTTTATTGTATATATAATTCTATGGCTGAGCCATAAACAACATCTCTTTGCATCAAGTAACAAGCAATTCAGGAAATGGATCAGTACAGCATTGAATACCATCTTTAGTTTGTTTAACCTTTAATGAGAATCAATCCTGCACTTTTTGAGCTTCAGCTACACTTCGATAGTACTGTTGCAATATTCTATGCTTCAGTCAGCTGTACACAGTGAGTATATCTGTTTTTTCAGCTCGTCTGATCATATGTTTTTCATGCAAACCATAAGTTATAAAAATCATTTTTAAGATCCAAGACAATAACAACCATTTCTCAAAGATGGAAAATATATTTCGTTAAGCAAGTTAATAATGATTTTATAATAATAATCATGATTCAAGCTTGGATAATTTATTGACTGTGCAAGACTGAATGTTACAACATGAAAGTAGGCTTTGTGTCTCTCAAATGTCCCCCTTTTGTTTGCTCGTCTCTATGACCTCCTCTTGTTAGGTTTGTAGACTGAAATTGGAATTTGTTTAGTGGTTGCCAAGTTTATAAGATGCATACTGTCATAAAAATGTTGAATAGCAAAATCAGGACGCTTCATTCGTATCCTCTGGCTATGCAGAAAGGTAATTTTTTTATTTTTCTGGGTATAAATATCACTACAGAAGATCCAAATTATTATTCGACGAAAAGAATATGCTTAAGTCTTGAGATTATGAAAATTTATTGCGTAATAAATTTGTAACGCAATTGGCTAAGAGTTTGGTCCTTGCACGACCTTGGTTTTGTATTTGTTTATATGTTGTGTTTAGGGTTTTCAGTTTTGTGTAGATCTCACTTTCTCCAATATGGCTTTGAGAAATTTGAATTTAACACTATACATCCGCGCACTTATTCTCTCTGTTAAGAGTAATTTAAATATTATATTTCCAATCGATGAGCTAAAACTGTAAATTGTAACTTAATGTTTTATCTAGGGTTCGTAATTCGTTTTATACCATTTGTTTTGTATAGAGGTGATGAGATTTAGTGTTTACGATATAAATTTAGATAAACCAAACATGTAGAATAAAATACTTTGAAATCACATTTTATAACATACTTGTTCTACCACAAATAAAATTTAGAAGTTTAGGAAAAAAACAAAGAAAAAGGAAATAAAATAGTAAAATTTTGTAGTAAAAAGGTTCAAAATATTGGGTCCTAGCATGTACATTGTTCGCATATTTGTACATGAAAATAGAAATGCTAACATAATATATATAAATTTTGAAGAATAAAATTTAAAGGTTAAAACTTACATAGACATAGCACCAAGCACCCGAGAAATCACTAAAAACCCAACGAAGAATAAGAAGAAGAATAAATATGCGTGTCACACATTATTAAAGACGCTATAAAAGAAAAATAGTACAGTAATAAATCAAGATATAAGTATATATTTTTTATTTTATACTTTTACACCACCATATTATAAACTAAATAAAAATATTTGGCAACAATTAAGAAGTAATTACAAATATAAAAAAATACAAAATAGGTTGAAGCCTTTATTGGAGAGAGAAATTGCAAAATGGACATTTAATGCTGAGGATGTAGATTTAGATACAGCAAACATGTAGAATAAAGTATATGACAAATACACTTTATAGTGTATTTGTTTGGTCACAAAGACATTTTAGAAGTTAAGATTATAAAAGAAAAATTAAAAAATACATAAGAATTTTGCCTTAATTTATGCAAACTATTGGGCCCCGATGTTTGGGAATACAATATATATTTGGGTCGGGCATTGTAAATTAAACGCTATAAAATGTACAATTTTGAGAAACGTTTTTTTTTAAACAATATACCCATCCACTTATGAAATGATATAAATAAAGATTAGATGATAAATATATAGATATTGCAACAATAAATGCAGTTTAATTTATTTGACATAGCTGGGCATTTAAGCATCTACATCACTTCCTACTCAGTTCTCAAAGAAAGCTTCAACATAGAACAAATGTATTATAAAAAATTTAGTTTCACAATTTAAGGCCCTTCAAATGGAGATTACGTAATTCATATTTGCAGGCTCGAGGCGACTTTGACATAGGAACCTTGGCCTAGCTCTAAATATCAAATTATGACTGGATAATAATGGATGCAATCAAGTAATATCATCCGAGTTGAGAACTTCTTGGATAGCTCCCAAAGGAACTTTTTAGCACGTTCATTCACCTGCAATTTCCATAGCAAATGAAAAAGTACATCATCCATATCTAAAGTAACACGATGGCGGATTAGCAACTTATAAGCACTTAAAACTGTATATTCAGCACATCACCCGGACCACCACAACCCTGTAAAGCAACGACCCATAGTTTGAGCAACAAAGTCGCAGGAAGAGTCCAGTTGCAACCAGAATGCTGCATCCAGTAATCACGAACTGACTTCTGCAAATCAGATTGTGAGAGTTCAACAGAAACAGACTTAAGAAACGGCTCCTCAACAAGCCAATTGTCTAACCAAAATCGACTGGACTCCCCATTTCCAATACACCACTTAGCACCCGTTACAACCACATCAATCGTGCCCTTCCGCAAACTCCACCAAATAGAAGAAGGCCATATCTTGGCCAATGTAATCTATTCTCAGCATATATCCCATATATCCTTAAGAGCATCCGTATCAGATGTTGCTTTCATGATTGGAGATGAAAATTTGCTAAAGCTGTTTTACTTTACTTGTACCTCACAAGCACCATTTTTATTATGCCTCAGAAGCACCAGTCAATGATATTAATGTCTCCCATTTGCAACTGCTCTGTTAGGTTCGGCTCCTAATACGTTTCTAGCATTCAATGGAACCACTTCCTGGAACCTGGATAAAGAAGCTAAATATTTAAAAATGATAATAAAATGAAATTTGAAGTCATAACTCATAAGATGATTTTGGTAAGGAATTCTTGTAGAATTAGTTACGTACTAACTCATTCATATAAAAGGGTTAGGAAAAACTTATCAAAAAAAGCAAAGGAAAGGAGACACAAAGTGCACGAACCTACCTTCAAGAAGTGAAAATATGAGAACAAAGAAGGAATTCACTTCACTAAGCAAAGAAAGAAGCATTTGAAAAAAATAAATATCCGGGGACAGAAATTATTTAATTTTATTAGCTAATGTGTGTATTGGAAATCTGTCAAGGCATTTCTCTCTGAAGTAGGATGCGAGTCGCTTCACCCTGCATTGTCGATACAACAACACACAAGTACCACATAATGTGAAGAGCATACTATAAAAGGTCCAATACTCCATTCAACCAAAAGAATCCCTTATTCATCCACAGATTGTACCATTGTAAAGACTAATAATAAAACCAAAATATATGTAAAGTACAACGTCTATGCACATATAGGTTCAAAAGAGAATAAAAAGATGGCCTTTCTAGAAATCAGGGACGAAGCACACGTCATGTACACAACTGCATTGAAACAACGCAAAATTCAAGCTTCACAAAGCATCGAGGGTTGAAGATCATACTTCAAGGTGAAGCATGACCATTTTAAAAACCTCTTCAAATTTTCAATTTCGCAGTGCCTTTACCAATTGCGAACAGAAATGGCTATTATAAAATGCCAAAAGTTGAAAGAATTGAAGAATTTATCAGAATCAACGAAGATAGTAAGAGAGGAGCAAGAAGAAATCAAAATTTGGCATAAAGCACAGAAGAAAAATTTAATCCACCAACCTGCATTCATATCTCAAGTGTAGTGAAATATGTATGTAATACTTGTTCCAGTCTGCAGTTGGGAGAGAGAAAAAAAGTAATCGGAAGATCACAATCAATCTAAAATGCATAAGAATTTACAATTGTTTGTCTCTTTATTTGCCTTGAAACAAGGTGAGATGAAAGACAAATGGTGGGTATTTGGCACCAGTGTACTAAAATTGTTCATTTTAATATTGAGATGAATTTACATTTAATGCATAACAAGGTAAGAAAAAAGAGGCACAATTTAGTGATGCATTGGATGACTCTAATAACATATTTAGGTGTGACCATGTTAGAAAAAGATACTCAAATCAAGGCAATATTTATTTGTCATATGTACATACGTGACTTAAGTTACGCAATCACCTTACGCTGGTATAAAGAAAACTACAACAACCACACAATCATACATATAGTTACAAGATGACTATAGCATATAAAAGCCAAAAACAGAAGAAACAGTACGCAACCACTAACAACCGATAATAGCTAACTCCAAAAGTGAAGACGGCCATTCGTATTAGAAGTACTGCTTAATATAATACTTCATAAAAGAATTGCCTTATTCCTGAACAACATACTGCAAATCCCACTTAACTTTCGAGAAGTTGAAGCCCGTTTCATTTGCAGCAAGAACAAAACCAATCCTCTTAGTTTTGAGAGATTCTTGAACATCTCTTATAAAGCCAACCCTTTGCTGCAATGTTACAAAATAACGTAGGGAAAATAAGTCTTACGAAACGAATTATAGTAAATGAATATAAGCTCAAAGAAGCATAGTATACCTGCGTTGTCATACCACTAAACTCTATTGCTTTAATTCCCGGGATTTTCTCAGCAGTTTTTGGACTGGCTCGAAGTGAGAGAGTGGTTTCACCATCAATCACAGTGCAGAAAAAGAAATTAATTATGAGAGGATTAAGTATAAACTTTGAGGCTAAAGCAAAACTTACTTAGCAGTGCACGTTGATGGCTCGACACACAAAGGACATCTCTGAGAATTACATCCATCACCACTACTTTGATAACCACATCGCGGACAAGTAATAAATGACAAAGGAGTATTGTCATCAAAGAGGCCGCGACACGAACAACATAACCTTCAGACACATTTGAAATCTAAAGAAGCCAGAAAAAAAAAGAGATTATTTTTTTATGGATAAGATAACTATACACATACCTAATACTCATATAAACTCATTATGGAAGGTAATTGAGTATCTATGATACCAAAGTTGTGGTCGCCTCCAAAAGAGTCATAATGGGAATTTCGTTTTTCAACAACTGATGCGCTTCAAATGCAGCAATCCGATCGGATAAAACTTTACTATTGTTAACCACCCTATAAAAAAATAGAGAAACTTTTAATTACGACTAAAAGGAAAAAAAATAATAGTACCAAAAAAACGATAAAAAAGTACAGGTACGACGTCAATACAAAAAAAAAAGTAATGTAATGATTCTTACCATTCGCTTAAGACAAAAGCTCTAACTCCAGAAGGCGCAAAATCAATTTCCGTATCATATGTCGTTGTAAGTGATACACGTCCTACAAGATTACATTAGTAACAAAAATGTTCCGATGATAACAGAAATACAATAGTAAAAAAGACAGTTAAAATGCAACACAAATAAATATATTTTAGAAAAACAACCATCGAATTCGTGTGCTTTCATGAAGGTGAAACATGTAATAGTCATTGGAGAGGCAGAAGTGTCAATCTCTTGACATTTATCACCAAATGCACGCCAGGCAGTAAGTTGAACAACATCTTCAACACTGAGTAAATAGTTGAAAAAAAAGGCGTTTTTTGTTACAATGTAATACGAAAGATGTAACATAGTTAACGTGTCTGAAAAAGACTTGTAAAGTATAATGTGATCGACCTATCATCAGTTACATACACATCAACAAGAGTATCAGGAAGATTGGTAGCAAAAATAATAATTTCGCGTGGTTGATCAACCTTCAAAACAGCTACGAGAATATCTATCAACTATAAAACACCAATTATGTGAGCCATAAACTATGCAAAAAAGGGAAATATAATAAAAGATATATTATAAAGATACTTACAAAAATACTCACCGAAAGGAGCCATGCCAAGCATATCTCGAAATTAAGACAATCGAACATAAAGTGGAGTAAAAGCTATAACCGCATTTGATTGCACAGCACGTATCTTAGTAAAGCGAGTTAATGTAATTTGAAACTCCCTAGCATACAAACTATACTGAACATCCACCTTTTTAAACATAACATTCTTAACTTCATATGATCCACCTACTAATAAGTGTTTGTCTAAGAGTTCAACAGTCTCACCAAAACAAACTGCACGCTTTCTACAGCCCTAAAAAGATTACGCGTAAATCGAAATTAACACATACAATAAAGAAAATTAATCAATATGAATATATCAGAACACAAAAGAAATAAAAATAATATACCCTTTCATCGACAAAGACATAATTCTGAATCAATTTCCCTCCAAAAGAAGTGATAACAACCCTTTTCCGAACCAATTGCAAAACGAATTTAGCAGATCGGGGAAAGTTGTGTGGATTAACATCCGCAAGATAACACTTTTCCACTTCCATTTAGACGAAAGACGCCACTACACGAAGAAACCTAATAGAACAGAAAGAAAGAGGATAAATTTATATACACACACAAAGTAATAGATAAATGAAAAAAAGGATGAATAAGCTAAGCTATAGGACAAGTGGAAGCTTATATGGGATATAGCTTTGCTTACGAGACCTAAATGATAACTTCTCCAACTGTCGAACAATCAGAATATATAGATATAAATCAGTACATAATAATATATTATATGTATTTGTATGTTGTATACAGGTGTCAAACGGGTCGGTCAGGTCGGACACGGGTTTGGTTATTCTGGGTTCAGCTTGCGTCGGGTTCGTGTCATACCGGGTCACCGGTCAAATCGGATCGGGCCATTGTAGATTGTCGGGCAGGTCGGATCGACCTAATGAGTCAAGATAATTGATTTTATTTACAACATCTAAAATATTTTTTAGTAATAAATATTATGTAATTATAAATATAGTATTTTTATATATTTTAATAATAAAAGCATGTTATAATTTCCAAAATATATTATATATGCTTAAAATATATCAAATTGGGTCAACGCAACGGTATTTTCAAGTTTCAAACAAACGGATTTCGGATCTATCGAATTCGGTTTATCTTATATTTCAGGCTCAAATTTTTGGGTCTTGACCCTAAATTGATCGTGCGGTTCGGGTACATTATTTGGGCCGGGTCGATACGTAAAATGGAAAAAAACAAAGAGTTCTCTAAATACGCATATGTTATTTCCATCCCAAAATTTTTAAAAAATACAACAAAATAATTGAACAAATTATGTAAAATTAATATAGTATAAAACATATATTAAAATATAAATTAAACAAACAAAATAGATCTTAAATTGCAGTCATATCCATATACTTTATATAAATAGGAAGGCAAATAATTATACCATATAAACCTTGTTGTCCTACACCAAGCAAAACCATAATCAACACTTAATCATCAGACGAAATTAGACCTGAACTGCTCGAATTAGTAAATCACCTAAAATAGACTGCATTCCTTAAGTAAAAACTAAAATAAAACCTATTTATTTGCAAATGGAAGAATGCACCAAATCATTAAAAAAAGGATGAATTATTAGAACAAAGCTCAACAAATGTAATTAAATAATCGATGCTCTTTTTCCCTATTCTCCTCTAGCAAGGCTACAATCCTTGTAAGCAGCACTTCAAACTTAATCTTAAATGATTTCTCATAACCACTCTACGGAACTTTAGTATAATTAGTTTACTTTAAAATATTTGCAATATCTTCATTCATGTCTGAGATTGAAAGACAATTTGTAACCTGCATTTCATTATTCTCCATCGCAAAGGCCTGAATCCTCATACTTAACATCGACACCTTCTTTTTACACCCCTCTTCTAACATCTATCTTTCACTTAAAATGATCCTTAATGTTACAACCCTTTCCAGATTGTATTACAAATCGTTGACGTTCATATATATATATATTATTAATCAGGAACTAAATCATACAACTCAGCTTATTCAGGGACTAAATCATACAGCTCAGCTCCACGGTGAACTTCAAACTCTCATCCTCAAAGACTCGCCTCTCATCTGCTGCAACCATTTTCTCATAGAAGGTTTGTTTAATCTCTGAATCCTTGTCCATGCTTCAATGAGAATATTTGGATTCAATTTTGTATTTCTCCTCACCCAAAGCTTCAACCTTCATCATTAGTATAACCATCTGCTCACTCTCCTCCTCTAAGCCATGCTTTTAATTCAAAATCCTCTAAAATACTTGAATCTTATAAATATTTGCCTCATAAACTTTGCCTTTCATTTCCATCTTCTCCTCTTCAAAGGTTGTCTTCTCCAACTTTAAGGAATAAATCTTACTACTCAGGTCAACAATTACAATCCTATCTGCCTCCTCGAAGGCAAGCTTATTAGCTCCTGCAGTAATCTTCAGATTCCACAGATACCGACCTACCTTATACGGTACAATTTCCAATAGCATCAAATACGCACAGCACTGTCCCCAGATGGAACCCATTTGCAACATTATTTTCAATAATCCCACTTTAAACAACAAAGTAATCAAAATAGGGAAATTAACTGCAGTTTAAAACCGGAATTTCCAACCCATAAAACAAAGACTACATCACAACCCCAAAAAACGACTTAAAAAAACCATCTCCGACCAAAAGGCAACACCTAAAAGAGCGAACAACAAAGTATAAAAAGTAACCACAAAATCCAATATGTAATTAAATTATATACATGCCCTATCAAAATCAGGTCTAAACAGACAAAGCATATATTCGACAACAAAATGACAGCTCAAACAAAGCAATGAATCCATCAACACACTTGTTGAGAAGTTCCTAGTTGATATTCACTTATTTACAACTTCAACAGGTATGCTGTCCAATATAATGTAACAGAAAAAAAATGCTTTAACATAATTTCCGAATAAGAAATTATTCATTCACCGCACCAACACGACTGATATCTCCAAACAAGCACATCCTTAAATTTCGGTGATGAATGTAAGGAACTTTAAGAGACGTACCGAACATTCCCAAACTTAAGCAGACATAATGTTGCAGCCCAATATCGAGTATGCTGACACTCATGACAGAGGCTCCATTTATGTGATAATGTATACTACAGATGACCTCCATCAAAGTTTAACTTCGAACATTACTGTTACAGAAATTCCAAACAAGTCAAAGCAAGCAAATGTAAAACATGAGCACATTATTCACCCAAACTATTATAACAACAAGTACTCATCTAAACACATCAATTATATATTTACCCTTTCGTCACAATATAGAGGCATCTTAGGGAGAAGCGTAACATAAAAAAGTAATATAAAAGTGTATACATACCGCAATCAGACAGAAGTGAACTGTGAAACACCAACCGTCCCCAGCAAATCAAAAGAGACGACATTCAGAACTCGATTACTTCCAGATACAGGATGAAACGAAGGCGGAGAGAAAACTGTAAGTGTCGAACTCGTCCGAGCCCTAGAGAAGGTGACATACAACTGCCCATGCGAGAAGCACGGCTGATTCAAATACACGCAGACACAGTCAAGTGTTTGACCCTGTGATTTGTTGATCGTCATCGCAAAGCACAGTTTGATAGGCAACTGCTTCCTTTCAAACTGGAACGGGTAGGTGTTTTCAGGCGGGTGAAGATTTATACGCGGTATAAAAACTCGCGTACCTCTGTTGTATCCAACAGCCATCTCACAAACGATAACATCTCTTCTAAACTCTCGACATATAAGCCATGTTCTGTTGCAAAGGCCAGTGGAAGGATCCAAATTCCGCAGCAATATAACAGGACACCCTAGTTTCAACAACAAATTGTGAGGGCTCATTCCTGAAGGACACAAAGAGTTGAGAAATTCAGTCGGGTACAACTCACGGTTGTCATCAACAACTACATCACAGCTAGAGTACGACGCAGCAGTAGCATCAAAGGATGAGATGAGAGCCTCATTGATCGAATCAACCGCAACATTTGTCGAGCATAAGATTGCACGCGTACTGAAAATATCAGAGCTAAAACCAGGCTCTCGCATTTCAGGGAACATGACATCCGACAGTTCAGAGAACTTGTTCTTTTCAAAAGGGCGGCAACATATAAAGGACGGCAGAGCAACCTCTTCAGTACAGGCAGTCTGCAGGTCGCCGTTTCCAAGCGTAAGCAAGAAAGCAGCAAATTTCACATCCAGACTCGCTCTCACATTAGTGTGCAATCTGAACTTGTGGAGTTTCGACCACAAATAAGAATTCACTAAACTGGCACCTAGAACCTCCGTTTGAGATTTGTGAGGAAGAACCGGCAGGACCTGCCTGAAATCACCACCAAAGACGACAACCTTACCTCCAAACACCAGATTCGATCCACAAATATCCTGAAGCAGCCGCTCCAAGCACTCAATATCGTCCTTGGCCATGGACGCCTCATCCCATATAATAAGCGCACATTCTCTCAATAAGCAGGCCAAAGCACTCTGTTTCGAGACACCAGACGTAATGATGTCGCTGGATCCTACATGGATCTTGAACCTAGAGTGCGCGGTTCTCCCTTTCGGGCATACCGGAGGCCGCAATTCCCGATGTCGCCGTAGGCAACACGACTTTGCCTGACCTCGTCAAAACCGCATAGAGCGCACAATATAAGAAGGTCTTACCCGTGCCACCTGGTCCATCTATGAAGAAGGCTCCAAGCAGTCCCTGCTCAACATGATGTAGAATGGAATCACACGCACTTCTCTGTTCAGCGTTGAGCTTCTCATGCGCGTCGACATATTCATCTGGAATATGCACGTCAATAGCGTCAACAATATCTCTGGTCAATCTGAAGCCAAGCGCCCCATATCCAGAACACATATGCAAGTTGAAATCTTTCATCGTCTTTCCCATATCGTCCAGATGACGAGCTAATTCAATGAAAGTTAAATTCAGTACTTTTGTGATCTGTCCCTTGAACTTAAACGCAAAATCCTCAGACAGAGAAGGATAGAATTTGGCCCATAGAGCAACGAGATCTACGCGCTCACAAAACAGTAAAAGTGTTGCAAACAACTTACGTAGCGAACACGGCATCTGCACCTCAGCCGCATCACGTAAGCAGCACTCAGCATAGTCATCCCTCTGCAATAGCCCATGTTTTTCAGCGGCCTCTTTAAAGGTTGCACATCTCAGACCACCGACAGTAAGCAAATCCTCAGAAGATGTGGGCCCTTTTATATTCACAAGCAACAAGCGCAAGTAATAGCGCTCTCCCTCACAAGGGCTTGCATACGCCAACCTACCAACACACTTCAGCCCATATCTTAAGATCTAAACCTTATTCGACTTTGACCATGTGAAGAACCTAGGAAATTCCGAATATAAAAAGCGCTTTGCCTCTGGCAAATCACGATTGGCGTCAAAAAATGTCGTAAGCATGGGCACCCCGCGGTTCTCATTGTTAACTATATCCGTCAAGTCCGACGAAGCGGCGAATATGACAACATGCAAGTGTGGCAAATGCAACTGCAAGGGCATTACAGTCGGCTGCATGGAGTAGAGATCAAACTCAAATATCCGCAAAGCAGATTCGGGACCGCTCACCCACCTTCCGGACTGGAATGAGGAAATTTCATCCTCAACACGCAGCCCATCAGCCCCAACACTAAAGCACACTTTGTCGTGACCCTTGTAAACATACTTATATAAGTACTTAACTGCCTGCACCATCGAGCATATCTCAACATTCAGATGACAATCGAAGGCGGACAACAGATACGCGTTGTAAGGAACAACCCAACGGTTATCTAAACGCTGCCTCTTGACGACAACAAAATCCCCATTATCGCGTCTTCGATACAATGGATAGCTCTCATCATTACAATTCGTGAACTCCGAGAAATGTTTAGGATACTCACATTTGCACTTTGGAACGCCGTTGACCTTGCGCATACAGGAACAAGAAGGGCCCAGGACCCCACACGGGCCATGCATCATGTGGTGCTCAACAAGGGAATGCAACCTGACGTTATCCGAAGAAGGCAACTCCGTGGACACATACTTGTCAAAGCAGTCAGGATCGGATATTTTTGAACCCTCGGCCAAAATCAGCAGCATATGTAAATGAGGAAGGCCTCTCTTCTGGAACTCTATAACATCCACCCTAGCAGCCACCGGCCCGAAAATCTGTTTCTCAACAATCTGTTGACGCAGCAACCGCACCTTAGCATGGAAAACTCTGGCGACCAAATCCGGGCGATGATCCGTATTCTGCCCCGACAACAAATTATCCACTATCTCTGGCCACTTCAGGTTACAAGTCATCGTAAGGAAAATGTCGGGCTTACCAAAGCGCTGCACGAGAGCCATGGCATTCAAGTACCGGCATTTCATATCCCTCGGCCCTCTAAGAAATGAAGCGGGCAATATGACACGTCGCCCAATTTCAGAAGCGGAACAGTTACCATCTCTAACACTGTCAACTATCCCCTGATACAGCTCACTCCTCAAATTAGCCTGATTGTACTTCAAGTAATCCAGCCGGGTATTCTCTACCTTGACATACATATCAACAACGTACTGCACAAATATCCGGCCCATATTTATGAGATAATTGTTGGGCCTAATCTGAAACCTGTAAGCATAGTACTCTCGGCACGACAAAGCCTTCGTTGTATCAGAAGACCTGTTAGATGAAGCTGAAACACAACACAACATTAGGAAGCCATAAAACAAGGACATACTAATATAATAAAAGGGCAGAAAATAAGTGTTGGTGATTTGTGTCAAGTCATCAAATCCCTATTAGACCATGTTGAGGTTATTGAGTCATATTGGTAATGTCGATTGGAATATTGACATATTTGTCTTTCCATGATGGTTTAAAACAATTGTCATAAGATCCAAAAGTGAGTTGCACACAAACACCGAGACGAAAGAACCTCGTGTGCACCATCGCGTGGCAAGGGCGCGCCTTGTGGTTGGCGTCGCTCGGAGTTGGCACGTTGCAATGGCACAGTGCAAGCGCGGGGCACGGCGAGGACCTCGAAATTGAGGTTCGAGGCTTGGCATAGGTTGGGGCGCGCCTTGTGAGTGAACATAAGGTTCAACACACGGCTGCAAGGACGCGCCTAGGAAGGTGCGATGACGCGGAGAGGCTAGTGACGCACTTGCAAGGCTGCGGTGGAGCATTCGGCGCGCCTAGGGCATTGTCCAAGGCGTCGAGCACTAGTTGTGAGACTAAGGTATGTATTTGAGCTTTGTAATTGAGTCTATTTTGGCACATAGTTAAATATGCTAGAAAGAAGTTTGTAAGCTTCATACTAGCTTAGAGTAAACTCTAGGAGCTCGAACAAGCTCAAGACTCATTGCACAAGCTTTATAAGAAGCTCAGGTAGCTAGGAACTAGCTTATGGAAGCTCAATCTAGCTCACACTAGCTCAAGTTAGCTCAACTAGCTAGAAATTCAGATCAACCTAGCTCACACTAGCTCAAGCCAGCTCAACTAGCTAGATGCTAGCTCATGGAGCTAAGGGGTAGTGACACTACCTAAGTGACCTAGCTAGGTACCTAGCTGTGCTAGCTAGGTGGTGGGTTGGTGGGCCGGCCCAAGGGGCGCGCCCCATGGGTTGTTGGGTCGCATTCATGCACGCATGGCATGGGCTTGCTGCTTTGCCATTTGGGCCGTGCGTGTGGGTTTTGGATTGGGTTTTGGGCTTCTCTTTTGGGCTTATTATTTGCTGGAATTAAAAGCATTTTGGAGTCCAAGGGGTATGCATCTAGACGCCCCAAATGATGACAAGGAGAGAGGGAAGGAAGTTACAACAAACTCCCTAAAATCACTCTCATCCACTCAATTATGTAACCGTTTTGTAACCGCCGGTCTTGGCAGTTTTTGGACAGTTTGTGGACGCCTATATAAGGGCAAAAGTCGGCCATTTTGATGGTAAGTAAGACACAAGAAAATCAGACCATTGTTCTATACAAATCGGTGAGAAAACACACTAGTAGTCAAGTAAAACTAGTAAGTGTTTGAGTGGGAAAACACGAGTGTGTAAGGCATCATGGATGGATCTTCAAGCATGAAGAAGGAACCTCAAGAGACGTTGTATGGGCAGAATGTTCAAGTGAAGGACGAACCCCAAACGTCGATGGAAGATGACTTCGTTCAAGTGAAGATCGAAGAGGAATCAATAGACTCGAATAAGGTACGCTTGTTCTCAATGGTTGTGTCTTGCCAACACTTCCATTGGTTTGTTTTGTTACGTTTTATCTCACAACGGTATTGCACAACCCTTGGCATGGAATAGGGGCAATATACGTTGAAGGAAAGCGGGATCTCATCCCGTGACTCGTAGCCTTTATCCAAGTCGATTAACAAAGATATAAAAGTGGTCGATGGTGATTGCCTTCATGGCCTACACCCACGAGACTACCCTTCAATGGGTCTACTCGTCTTGCCTTGATTATCCTATGGATCTAAAAGGGTCGACTTCCCTTCAACTTAAATAAAGTAAACATACTAAAATGATTGCATGCAAACCCTAAAAACCAACAATCTTCAACGTATATTATGTTTATTTGCTTTCGTTTTGTTCATATCTATGTTTGCTTTGTTGTGTTATCTTGTTAAGATCGAGGATATGGCTAAACGAGGGGATAAAACGGTGAATGACATTACCTCACAATTGAGGGAAGTCAAGATAGAGCCTCCAAGTCCCATTCGGCCAATTGAAGTACAAGGCGGTCTTCAAGACTTCGACGAGTGGCTAGAAGAGTACAACAAGAGTAATTTGTATTGGGATTGGGTCCTCGCTAATGTGAGGTGTGAACCTGATTTCGATGATGCCATACAAGGTGAGGTCGTTATGCCTCAACCCTCCATGGAAATGGAGACTCATGGTCCAAGGCGTGGTCATGAGGCAAGGCATGTGTACTCGGCTTTCAAGCGCCATGGCAAGTCTAGGGTTAAGCACTCTCGTGCTAAACCGAGAAGAAGCGTCCCTAGGGGCGTGGCCTTGGGAGATGGAGGGGCCTCGGTGGGAGGCAAGTATTGGCAAGTGGTCTATGGGGACCAAAGGCCAAAGAAACCGGTGTATTGCTCTCTTTGTGGCGTAAGACGCCAAGGCTGATTTTATACTTGTAATTGTTTCCTTTGATGTACGTGTGTGTATATGTATTTAGCATTAGATGTATGCTATAGACTATGTGTGTTTGTATGCCTTGATTAAAGGGCATTAGTGTGTAAATTGATCAAATAAGATCATGTAATTGTTTATGGTTTGAAATAAACTATGGCTTGATTCAATGTTAATCTTAACAACATGTGTGCAAGAAAAGGACTAAAGTCTAATTCTTGGGATCAACTTGAAAAGTTTGATTGTTGATTCATTCACTAAGGATGATCCTAACCAGACTACCCTTGAGTCGACCATTCTTTGATTGGGACGACTCATGCTTTAGACTATCTTCGGGTCTACTAGAGTAATTAGACTACCTTCGGGTCTACTAATGTAAGGGTCTACTGGTCCAGACTACCCTTGAGTCGACCATTCTTTGATTGGGACGACTCATGCTCTAGACTACCTTCGGGTCTACTAGAGCAATTAGACTACCTTCGGGTCTACTAATGAAAGGGTCTACTAGATTGCCCCCCACGTGAGAGGGTATGCACATGTTGGCCATGAATGCACTAAAGAACACATAAAGAGATGGTAAGAATCTCTTGATAAGATGCATGTGGAAGTTCACATGGTGAATTCATAGAAATCATGCTTCTTATGGAAAAAGGAAATAAGAAAGTCTTGATTGTTTTAAATCAAGATTTGTGGTATACTTGTAGAGAGCAATGTCTTATGAGAGTGAGATCTCTCATGGCTTGGTCAAATAAAGTTTGACAAGGTTGGAAAGTGTCAAATGGGAATTTTGATGCTTTAGCATGACAAAATGTTCATGACTAGACCGTTTTATCATATGGTTGAATCCTAAAGATTAATGACTTGTCTAATAAGAAAGTATGGTTTGATGTTGTTTTAATAATAACATGTTTATTTGTTTTGATAAAGACATGGAAATGTCAAAAGGAATTTCTTTGCAAAAAATGGGATCGGCGCATAAGATGTCTAGGGTTAGAACCTAGACATGCCTAGGCTAGGCCATAGGCGCGCCGGGTGGTGTCATGACTCGACATCGATCCTCGAAGCGCTAAGCGCTCGTGGTTGAATCCCACGGAGCATCTTAGGCTCGCCCTAGGAGGGCCGCTGCCTAGAACCCCTCGGTGCATGGCACTAGACGACGATCGTCGCGTGGGGGAGGCTTCGCATCAATCGCAACGCATTGGCCTAAGCCTTGGCACGATCTCGGGATCGAACATGCCTAGGCGCGCCGAGTCTTAGGGCTCGGCACATGGCAAGAAATGCAAGGCAAGGCTCGGATCGCAAGGACCCGACGCGTCTCAAACAGAGTGCACGACACTCGACACTTGACGACGCGGTGCATGGTTTGAACCTCGGCATGGTTGGCGTGCGCAAGGCGCGCCACGGATGGATGACACCGAAACCATGGCACGATGGAGTGTGCAAGGCGCGCCGAGGCTAGTTAAAACCTAGCCTTGGCTTCGGTGAAGCGCTCGACGCATGGCGTCGGTGTGCTCTCTGTTGGCACATGAGGCGCACCCACCATAAGGCATTCAATTGATTTGAATAAAATCAATGAAACCATATTTGAAGTCATATTAGGCTTTCCTAGTTTAAGGTTTTGATAAATTTGTGATTAAGTTTGGAAACTTGGTTCTTCACATGTTCCATATGATTGTTTGAAAGGCTCATGTTATGTGTCATTGGTTTGGATGGTTAGAACTTGTTTGAGAAATTTGAAAGGCTGGTTTTATGACTTTCAAATAGACAAGTTATGGTCTAGAAAAGACTATGAGGGATGTGTTAACTCCTCGGATCCAAAGAAAGTGTCAAGAGTCATTAAGGCTTAAAGTTGACGACTTTGGTTGATTAGTCTTATGGTTGAGAAACCATTGAAAGGATTAATGGCAATAATGACATGGTGGATAAAAGACAAGTCTTAACATGTGCGTAAACACTTGTGAAAAAGATGATTGTCTTATGAGCATAATTCTTCTAGTTTCTTTAGATGAAAGATCTTGAGAAAGAAGAATTGAATCATCTAATTGCATAGATGATGATCCTATGGAAACTTCCGATGAATTGGTGGTTAGGATGAAAGGAACATAAAGTTGACTACTTTGTGTTGAATGGCCAAGAGAAAAAGAATGTCATTTGAAAGTCTTTCAAAGATTCTATATGCTTTTGCATAAGGTGATGTAGAAAGTTTAGCCACTTATGATTGATTAGTGTCTATTGAATCTATATTGAAATGACATGATTTACTTGGTAGAAACCAAGTGATAAGGTTGAAATAATAAGACCTTGTTCTTCATTGATGATGTGTGAAGATATCAATGTATAGAGGTGAAGGTGGATTAGAGTGTTCTAAATCTTCGTCTTGGTTGAAATGCATTGAGATGGAAATAAGAATTCCATGGTTATACACATGATTGAGAAACATCTTTGGGTTTATGAACACACGGTTATAAGTTAGGTGTGTCATGACTTGGGGACGCTCAAGTGGATATTAAGATGTGGATATCTTGACATAGGTCATTTGTCAAAGATATGGTGAATTCATAAAGGCATTGGATGTGTATGAAACTTTATAGGTTGGAAAGTTTGAAGGCAAGTTGGATCATTCAACTTAGGAAAGACCTTTAGTCGCGAATTGGTTATAAATTCCTACTTTGATTGATGGCGCGCATTCTTGGAGTTTCCAAGAGGCAATTTGCTATACTCCGACTTCAAGTTGGAAAGTGACATCTAAGTATGAGGGAACCTTGTATTAAAGCACATTCCATAACTTAGAGTCAACTCGTTTGATTTTTGTTAAGCACATCGAATTTGTTGATTTCTCTCCGAGAAGATTGGCATCAGTGTTTGTGTTAAATTCAATCGTGGGATGGGGGTAACAATCCTTACAACTCTAAGATTTGGACACCCAATTCCCCTACATCGAAAGGTGTGGGCTGAATTCAATGTGGAAAGCCAAAGTCATGGAGTTGGAGAGCATTCATAATATTTCATATTATTTCCCATCAAGGTTTATGCTCTAGACCACATGAAACCTAGTCTTGAAACAAAGTTTTCATTAATGAGTTTTGGTTGCTTATGTGGAGCATGATAAGAAACTCAACTATGCATATGTGGAAGTGTAAGGCTTCTTCCAAGTTAGAGTAACTAAGGATGACTCGACTAAAGCATATGTGAGAGGATAAGGGACGAAAGAGCCTTGGATAAGGGACGAAAAGAGCCTTTACCAAAACGTCAAAAAGGATAAGCGTAAAGAAACTCATGTGTAAGAGTTACTACATGTACTTAGACAAGTTGATGTGGTTCAAACCTAAGGAGCACCACGATTCTTTAGTGCATGAATGTGATGATTACAGGGTGTAAATTCAAGTCTACGGACATTTACATCTATATGTAGAGTTTGTTTAAATAAATTTCGAGTGACATGGCTCAAATGGGGGAGGAATGTTGGTGATTTGTGTCAAGTCATCAAATTCCTATTAGAGCATGTTGAGGTTATTGAGTCATATTGGTAATGTCGATTGGAATATTGACATGTTTGACTTTCCATGATGGTTTAAAACAATTGTCATAAGATCCAAAAGTGAGTTGCACACCAACAACGAGACAAAAGAACCGCGTGTGCACCATCACGTGACAAGGGCGCGCCTTGTGGTTGGCGTCGCTCGGAGTCGGCACGTTGCAATGGCACGGTGCAAGCGCGGGGCACGGCGAGGACCTCAAAATTGAGGTTCGAGGCTCGGCATAGGTTGGGGCGCGCCTTGTGAGTGAACATAAGTTTCAACACACGGCTGCAAGGACGCGCCTAGGAAGGTGCGATGACGCGGAGAGGCTAGTGACGCACTTGCAAGGTTGCGGTGGGGCATTCGGCGCGCCTAGGGCATTGTCCAAGGCGTCGAGCACTAGTTGTGAGGCTAAGCTATGTATTTGAGATTTGTAATTGAGTCTATAAGCTTTGTGCATATTCTAATGTGAATTAGGAAGCTTCTCTAAGCTTGGTAGATGCTTTAAGCAAGAACCAAAGCTAGAGTTTAGCTTGGCACATAGTTAAATATGCTAGAAAGAAGTTTGTAAGCTTCATACTAGCTTAGAGTAAACTCTAGGAGCTTGAACAAGCTCAAGATTTATTGTACAAGCTTTATAAGAAGCTCATGTAGCTAGGAACTAGCTCATGGAAGCTCAATCTAGCTCACACTAGCTCAAGTTAGCTCAACTAGCTAGAAATTCAGCTCAACCTAGCTCACACTAGCTCAAGCCAACTCAACTAGCTAGATGCTAGCTCATGGAGCTAATGGGTAGTGAAACTACCTAGGTGACCTAGCTAGATACCTAGCTATGCTAGCTAGGTGGTGGGCTTGGTGGGCCGGCCCAAGGGGCGCGCCCCATGGGCTGTTGGGCCGCATGCATGCACGCATGGCATGGGCTTGGTGCTTTGCCATTTGGGCCGTGCGTGTGGGTTTTGGATTGGGTTTTGGGCTTCTCTTTTGGGCTTATTATTTGCTGGAATTCAAAGCATTTTGGAGTCCAAGGGGGGTGCATCTAGACGCCCCAAATGATGACAAGGAGAGAGGGAAGGAAGTTACAACAAACTCCCTAAAATCACTCTCATCCACTCAATTGTGTAACCGTTTTGTAACCGCCGGTCTTGGCAGTTTTTGGACAGTTTGTGGATGCCTATATAAGGGCAAAAGTCGGCCATTTTGATGGTAAGTAAGACACAAGAAAATCAGTCCATTGTTCTCTACAAATCGGTGAGAAAACACACTAGTAGTCAAGTAAAACTAGTAAGTGTTTGAGTGGGAAAACACGAGTGTATAAGGCATCATGGATGGATCTTCAAGCATGAAGAAGGAACCTCAAGAGACGTTGTATGGGCAGAATGTTCAAGTGAAGGACGAACCCCAAACGTCGATGGAAGATGACTTCGTTCAAGTGAAGATCGAAGAGGAATCAATAGACTCGAATAAGGTACGCTTGTTCTCAATGGTTGTGTCTTGCCAACACTTTCATTGGTTTGTTTTGTTACGTTTTATCTCACAACGATATTGCACAACCCTTGGCATGGAATAGGGGCAATATACGTTGAAGGAAAGCGGGATCTCATCCCGTGACTCGTAGCCTTTATCCAAGTCGATTAACAAAGATATAAAAGGGGTCGATGGTGATTGCCTTCATGGCCTACACCCACGAGACTACCCTTCAATGGGTCTACTCGGCTTGCCTTGATTATCCTATGGATCTACAAGGGTCGACTTCCCTTCAACTTAAACAAAGTAAACATACTAAAATGATTGCATGCAAACCCTAAAAACCAACAATAAGGAGGCCGAAAAAATAACGACTATAACTGATAAGAAGAGCACAACCTGACGCTTCTAAATCCAAGATGTCTTCAGCACGTTGCAACCGACCCGGTTCTATCGGAAAAGGAGTAGCATCAGAACGCCGACAACTATCATGCGGGACACGGCAAAGACCTTGATGCCAACCGCTCTCACCTTTTGTAAACAACAATGGATACTGTAAAGGATCGTAACAACCGAAGTAGTGCATTATTCGGTGGCCATGTGGCGAATCACCGTATACCAGAACATCAGGACTATTAATCTGGTCGTACGACTCATCATCCTGAATGATAGCAGCCACTTCATCCGAGGTCGGAGCGTTGTACACACGCTAGTCAAGAACAAGATTCTTTGAAATCCGAATACGAGACGTCGTGTGAATAGAAAAGTTGTGCAACGATCGGAAGAAGCGCGCATACGGATTTGCTGCAGTCAGCGCAATGAAAGCGGCAATTAAATCAGTCTGTAAGTGGTCAAAACCCTCACACCGAGTTTCCAATTCAGTAGCGCCATCATAGAAATACAACTACATAAACTTAGGCCCTTCATTATCCGGCAACAAGTTCGGTAGGAATTGATAAATCTGTCCTTGTAAAACGAATGTAAAAAAACCGCTCGCATTGCTTGCATCAATAGTGCCACCTAGACAGCTGAAGGCAAAGTAGTTGTTGTAGGCACGACCGAATCTGCGAAAATGAACGCCAAGGGCACCATCATTCTCAATAAGCGCTTTCAACTGGGAAGGAATATCGATATCAGCAAGCTTAATAGTTCCATTCCTACAGCAAAGAGAAGGACACTCGAATGCAAACTTCAAAGCACCACAAAGGCTGCATATTTCAGCAGCAGGCAAAAGAAGAGGGGCGTCTACAACATGGTCCATTCCAAGCGCCTTAAAAACAGTTGTAACGTCTGAATTCGAAGAAGCCAGCAACTCCTCCTCAAGCTAAACGAGGGAGACAAACAGCAAATTAGAGACATTGTAAGAACAGAAAGAAAATAACTATAAGCATAAACAAAAACATATAAATATTGCAACTAATAGAAATCGCATACTTGAAGCCGAGTGCGCTTTTTTAACCGGGAAGCCTTAACCAGCGGATGCTAAGAAAGTGATAAGAGAAAAAGCATAAAATGTCAAAGCTTAAAATGAAAATGACAAAAAAAAATTAAGACAAAGAAAACATAACGCAAGACTGATATGGGGAAAATCTTTTACGCAAACAACAAGAAAATGCATTACGAAATACGAGAATCAGTAAATGTACTTACCACAATTGGCATGGGATTTCTCCCTTTTTGCTTTTCAATTTCCGTTTGTCTAACAAATGATACAACAGCAGGAGAAGTAGAAGTAGAAGGCAACAACGCAGCAGCCGCCAACTTAATTAAACGGGTAAAAATACCAGATTAACATAAGGAAAAACTATTACAAATCAGTACGCATAGACATCGATAAGGAATATAATATAACTCAGATTTATGTGGAACCCGTAGTAGAAACTACCTCGGAAGGAGTACGCCTATGCTTGCATAGCACAAACTGAGCGGGCAAAACAGATGTAGGATTTGAAGAAGCCGCAAGTTTCTACGGATAAGAAAATAAAAGACAAACAACATATTCAAATGAATTCAAAACAGGAAGTCGTATAAGGAGATGCGAAAACAATAATACCTTCGCAGGAGTACTCCTCTTTTTCCGAAGAACGTATCCTTCGGGGCAAAATGGCGTAGAATCAGGAACGGACTAAAACATCACACAAACCACAAAAACTTACAGAAAGTACTTTACAAAAATGAGGACAACATAAGGAACGCAGAGAAAATAACAGAGTAATTACTCCACATATAAAGAACAAAGCGTTATAGATTGCCTTATAAGCATGCAACTTACACGAACGAAGCCAGATTATTGCATCATGTATGTTTTCAGTGAGTTCAATTTTCCATTATAGGTAGACCTCTATGATACTTTGAATCTGAAAAACTATTTGTTTAATTGTCATATAGGGATTGTATTCATCTAAAAGGAATTGTATAAAAGCCAATGAATATGAGAAAGCAATATGAAGCAATTTGAAAAAGGGTGGCATATGCTATGATGTGTCCTGCAACCCACCTCTTGCCCCCCAAAAAAACAGAAGATGGTTATGCACGACATAAGCAAGTTTAAGCACTTCCGTAAACACATTACCTGTATAACAAGGCTTTTAGCAAGACACATAGAGGCATCATCAGATCGCGATGTCAACAGGGAAGGCAACGGAACCTAAAAAATACAAACAAATACACCTTAGAAAACCAATACAACACAGACAAACAAGGACAACATGACATTTTGGTACACAACTGAACATCAGGCAAATTATCAACAGAAGGAGTCGACGTAACAACAACAGGAGTAGCAGCAGCAGCATCGCGAACATAGAACAATTCCAATGCATCATCAAGGACCCAACGGGCAGCCTGCAAGCACATATAAATCAAAATACTACAGATAAACCCAGAACTGGTAAGATAAAACATGAACATGAGATTTGAAAACGCATCATATGCATACAAATAAAAGAACATATAATTTATAGGACACATTACGAAAGAAGAAAAATATAAATAAATGAGAAAACAAAACATTAAAAAAATATTACCTTTAAAAAAACGAGCCGTTTCAATAGTCTCACCAACCACGATATGAAGAAAAGAAGAAACCAGCTGACACTCATCAACGACCGTCATTACATAACAAAGGATAAAAATAAAAGCCTATCCCTGCAACACTCACAACAAGGGAGACAATCAGACAACAGATAACACAACAAGCAGTGTTAGTAAATGAGAAATGAACACAATTTTTTATATCCAATAACACACTAAAAATGTCGTCCTATATACCCAGTACAACCATGTCAAAACCTATATAGACATAATTTGAAAACTCCTAAATGAAGACAGCAAAATAATGTACAAGGTTAGGCAGCAATAGAACAGGGTGGAAGTTCCCAAATAGGCAGCCAAAGTAAGCATGTAGCCCTATAGAAGTACAAGAATAGATTTTGATAAAATCCATAAGAATCAATACAAGACCCTTGTGATTCCAGTAGAGCAGTAAATAGTAAATCATCTGACCTATAAGCTTCCGATTTGAAGATAGTTTATAGTACGATGTATTTATTCAAACACCTTATGTGCGAAAACATTGCAGCAGAATAAACAAAATTGAATACGCATAAATCAAATAAAATTTAAATAAAAAAAGATAAGTGCAAACCTAAGACGAAATCCACAAAGCGCAGCCAATTCCAGAAAAAGACGAGATTCCTCAAAAAATGTAGTGAAACCGGTACGAAATACAACACCCCGCTGAAATCAATAATCAAGACAAGCGCTTTTGTAGCGCACCTAAATCGACCGGAATACGAAATAGCCGACAAACCCGGGCGAAAATGTGTACCCTAAGATATGAAGGAAGTGATTGGAAGGAAGAAAGTAAGCAACAGTTAAAGGTGGCGCTGGAATAAAGAAAGGCGAAAAAAACGGAGCAGGCGGTGCAAAGTGGGAAACAGAAGTTAGCAGTGGGTCCAACAATATGGACGACCATAGCTACGAAATGGCTACCAATATTGAATATGCAGCATAGAAAATGTAATAGTTAAATTCATACATTATGTAAGTTACATAACTGCAATATTGAATGCTCGAAATTCATAACAGTACATAGTATTTTTCCCTATCAAGCCCATGATTTCAATGTAGAAAATTCAAAACCACCAATTACAAAAGGGGAAAAAATATATATAATATTAAAAAATCATATCCAACTAAAAGATCCTAACATATTTTATATTTAAATAAGATATAAAAAACAATATATATTATTATTCTATATGACTCCATACCTTATAATATCAATTCATAACTTGAGTACAAATAAATAGGATAACACAAAGTAAATTAAATCGAAATAAAATAAAGTAAATATTATATTAAAATTTTATATGATAAACTGGGTATTTCCGTTAAAACAATAAAGACCACATATCTGATATAAACATTTTAAAAAAATACTTTCGCACGTTTTGGTAAAAAAACCCATAGGAGAAGTAAATAATCTGAAATACTTGGATGTTTTGTAGGTCCAAAGTTGTTTTCTTGTGATGGGTTAACAGAATTCAGAGAACTTGTTACACAAGTCCACATGAGTAATCCTCCATAAGTTTATAAGTCATTCTGCAACTGAATAGGTAAAATGGGTAATTATAAGCAAATCAATTGTGGGCTGTGTAAGTCCACTTGAAAATTACATATACAAGTGCACTTCAGAAACACCCTATTCGATTGTTGGCGTCCACCTTTTAAACAGTTTTGTGAAAATAAAGAAATTGTCACCTCAGTTGTGATTCAATTACGATGTATGAAGATTGAGAACCTAAGTCAAATCATTAATAAGAACCAATGGATGGCAACACAACTTCTCTGAGGCTAACCTGATCTGGGTTATTTGCTTCAAATGCTTGCTATAACTTGTACCCAAGATGAATACATAAAGAACTTAATAGAGCACCACCAACCCTAAACATCTAACACACTGGTCCATTATATTTAATTCCTTTGCAATATTTTAAGGTACAGATTTCATAATAAGCATTGCTAAAACAATTCATGCGTCATTAAGAGGCACCAACTCTGTGCCGTAACCCCTCCCATACCGCTGTAAGAACATGAAAGTTGCATTACTTGCATCCAGAATATGCCTCTAAACCAGGTCTTCTATGATATTGTGATGTGAATCTGAAACAGCTGTTTATGGAGTAAAGCAGTAAGGTTCTTGGTTCTCAATAAAACAGAGCACTGCATCTAACTCTCAACACGACACAACTGCACCAACATATATAATTTATGTAAGACATGTTTAGGATACACAAACTGTAGGTTTTGTTCAGCTACTAATATCAACATTAAATATCTAAAGTACCGCCTCTCCCCAACCTCATCCACTACAACAAACAGAACATAGACAAGTGGAAAAAGAGATGTCTTGATTTAACGGGCCTGCTCCTCTTATTGACACTGCATAAAAAAAAAGGAATAATGCACGATATAATTCCAAGCAGCTTGAAACAGAAAACAAATTTAAGGGGCCTAAACATTACATAACTGAAGAGCTTTATCAGAGTGAAAATGTAGAAGATGAAGCAAAAACACAACAACAAATAATATCGGATTGTACCAAAAACTGGCTAAAAAATAATCCAAATGGCTCCGCCATTCATCATGACGAACCGTGAATTGGCAACAGAACAAGTAATATAGATGCTGAAATGAAGTTATGGAATTTAAAGTTGAACTCCATATGAGCAGATTCATGATCTCAGTTGCAGCAGGTAAAGTTATGGCCCATTGAAATGAAAAGTAAAAAAATTTAAGGGCAAAATAAATATCAAACCAGTAGGATACAAATTCAAAATATGGACGAATAGATTTTAGAATACCAATGTTATGTGAAGCACATTAGTGGCGTTACCAACATATTAAAGCTTCTCGTTATGGAAAGAAAGAGTTAAACGCATGTATTTTCCACTTCACTCAATAATTGAAAATGCATAGTAATGCAGACCAAAAAGAAGCAATAAAACCAAAGTTAGCAATCACTCGTTCCATTAAACCAATTCATGAAACACCTCTTGTTAATCTACAAAACACAAATACGTAATGTAACCAACAAAATCTGGAAACCGCAGACAACATTTCAGAGGAGACTGACGCTACGAACATTGGGCTTGGCAGCTAAGGTGGCAATTCAGCATATAAATGCATAAATAACCCATCTCAAAAATAGAACACCTACCCACATTTTGCCCCATGATGTCACAGTTGTAACACTACCATGACAAAACAATACAAAACATGGTGTTGTGCCCCTCAATGTGCAAACCCAGACACCATCTTTATTCTACAGCAAAACAAATCATATCACAATACCTCAGCTTACCTAAGCATGAAAATAAATCACATCTATTGACTTGTATGAATGGATACGGAGAGATAATAGAGAGTGGGTTGCACTCCTTCCAATCAAATTGTAAAGGACGCAGATTCATTTGAACTGTCTGTAGTATATATAGCACTCTGAAGAGAACAAAGCTACATCCATCACAACTTCATTTCACTAACGAAAAAATATTAGTATATGACAAGGGTACCTAGATCACGTAATTTAGGTGTACTAATAAAGTATATACATGCATTTAATTATGATTACATATATGCCAAAGCAAACACACCTCCGTTTCTTTCATCTTACATAATGACTAAGGAGAATTGAAAGGCTAACAAACGACTAGTAAGAGCTATGACATGATCAGTTTATTAGATTGAGTCAATTCAATTCACCCCTATAGATTATGACATATCAAAGACAAGTAATCTTAATGGTAGACCAGTAAGTGTTATGAATTCAGAAAGGAAGGTCAATCAGAAGGAACCCTCTCTCACATCTAAACTCAAAGCATTAAGAGTTATTCCTTCATCTGATCATGTTTCTTTCACCTTGAGGCTTCATTATTAAGTATTGCCTTTTAACTATTTATAACTTACTTAAAATCTCTCAGACTGAAACTCACTATAAGTATAAGCACATACCTAATCAGTGATAAGAAATGACATACAATAAACAATTTTATTGCAAGTTTGTCCTCTTTCCATTTGTTCATGTTGTGAGCTCTGTGTATATCGACTGGTAGTTATCAGCTGAACATAATGAAATTAAGGTTGCAGATGCAATTCTCCTAAACATATTTGCTCCTTGGAAACCACAACACCAATATTGACTCCATGAGCAACTAAATTTTGGTCTGAGTCAGCTACCGAGCTTAATTTAAAATGCGAGTTATGTAGCACCTTCACCTTTACACAATTTATTTTAAGTTGATAATCCCTGCTGTGATTGGACATCATCATAACTGAACCACCACGAAATCAGAGCGCCCAAAGAATATTAGCCTTGAGAGGAAACTTGTGAACCTTGTCTTTACTATCCACCTCAGCAACTGCTATAAAACCCTGAACCCATTTTACAAACTTTGAAAACCCAGAATGAAAAATTGATGAAATCTGATCTTAGCCTACAAATATCCAGAAGGAAATTAAACATACACCAACAAAATAATGTGAACATAGTGAATAAATCAAAATATTTAGAGGTCACTTCGTGTGATTATAAAGCGATTGTATAAGGGTTCGATAACTACATCAGATTAATGAACTGAAACAAATCTTTACCATGGTTAAGAGAAATAGTAATAAGAGCAATAATCACCACATTCTTGTTCGTTAGATCAAATGATTTAGCAACCCCTTCATAGAACCTGCACCATCACAAGGAAATATCGAATATTAAGAATGTAGTACCAAGTAATTACCACAATTTATACTCCCTAACCTTCCCCATTATATACCAAGCCATAAAGTAGTAGCCTTCCATCCGATACTTGTTTATAGAATGCTTAATCTCATATTTTTTTAATCATTCAGCATAGTCATCATTTTTCCATGAAGTAAGCAACAGACACAGAAAGTCTTGCTATTTGAGAGACAAAGAACCAACAAAAGAGATCAATGTCCCCATTTATCCCCCTATCCCCTCCACAAAGCGTACCGAACCTAGCAATATAGTCAATTATGGGTTCATTAGTTTCTTTGATAGGAATTTCAAAGAAACCCATCACAATACCTAACATATTCAAAACTACAACCAAGCAAAGGGACAAAACCTGTTAAAACAAGAAATTCATACGTACAAGCTTCATACCAACATAATCCAACAACGAGGAGAAGAAATAAAAATTTTAACACAGAAGCGTAAACAATTAGACAATCAGCCGACCAATAAATTCACTCAAACACACATGACACAACACATATCCAATGCATTTTATCGAACACATGATATGCATAAATAAGGGGTACGCTATTACCCAAAAAATTTCACAGAGAAACAAAGCAAATATAAAAAAACCAAAAGGCAGGAGAACGACCTATAATTGCACATCAGCGGTCGGGAGTTCTCATCGAGGCGGCAGCTGCACAAAACAACCGAAGAATTGGATATTTGTCAACTGAAAAATAAGAACACAATTGACATAAACACATTAAGAAGCAAAATTCAATTGACGACGAGAAGTTCAAACCGTTCTGACTGGCTTTCTGGTTCTGATTCTGGTTGACTTCCTCTGGTGAGACTCCGACGAGGCAGAGAAGGTAGCCGGCGGTGAGGAAATCGAAATCTCTCTCACAAGGTCGTAATTCCGTCCTGACTCTCTCTGGTTTTGCTTATCAACCGTTGAAACCGATCGATTTTGAGGGCGAATTTGTAGACCTTAACGAGGCAGAGAAGATATGCCAGCGGTGAAGGAAATTTCTGCCGAGTCCGTCGTTTCCGCCCTCACTCTCTATCTATTTTTTGTTCCTTCTAGAGTCTGTTTATCAAGTGAATGAACTGGGATTTGGACCCGAATTTGTGGACCTCGACGAGGCGGATACGATATGCCAGCGGCATCCTGATTGGCTCTTTGGTTCTGGGCCCCTTCCTTCCGTTACACTCCGATGAGGCACAGAAGATATTCCAACGGTGACGAGTTATTTATCCGGACTCCGACATTCTGCCCCGACTCTCTCTCTGGTTACGGCTCGATCAACTTTGAGGCCGAACTTGTAGACTTTCAGAGGAGGATTCACAAAAGTAAGAAGAAGAAAGAGAAGGAGGAGGTGGAAATAGGAAGGAGGACGTGTGCATCACAGAAACAAGAGGAATTAACTAACGGGATCACACAAGTCACTATTCCTCTAGAAACCCAGTAGTTTGGGCCGTCCACTGCCTACACTTTTATAGTAGTGTAGAAGTGTAGATGTAGATGTAGATGTAGATTTATTGAGAATATGTTAATTAATTATATTTTTGTAATATTTTATATTTTTAATATTTATAATTTTACTTAATTAATTAATTAGTTAATTAATTTAACTAATATATTTTTTAAAATATAGCAAGATTTAGTGACCACTTGGTCGCTAAATCTGAATTAAGATTTTGTGACCACATGGTCGCTAAATCCATAACCAGATTTAGTGACCAAATGGTCGCTAATTTGCAACCAAGTGGTCGCTAATTCTGGTCATTGATTTAGCAACCATATGGTCGCCAAATAGCGACCATTTGGTCGCTAACGCCGGTGCACAATATTGCTACCAGTTGGTCATTAGAGTAGATGGTCGCTAAATTTTGCGACCAAGTAGTCACTAACCGGTTAGCGATCAAGCTTTTGGCGACCACTTTATGGATTTAGTGACTACTTTTGTGGTCGTTAAATCGGGCATTTTTGTAGTGTACTAGTCTTTGTTTTGTTGGTAGTCCGTTACGGACTATTTTCCATAGGAAATTTTTTATCTTTGGTGGTAGATGGAGTTTCCATATCCATTGTAGGTTGTAATTGGTTATTCCTTTTTTTATTGATCATTTGCATTGCTGAGTTGGTTGAGAACCATCCATTCTTACTCAATCTCCAATATAGTCCATCCAAGAATACATTTTTTTTGGGTTGATAACGTTTTTAATTCGTTAAATGTCCTCTTGGTAGAGTTTGCCTTTCATTTTTTAAAATTCCAAGTTTTTTCATCGTTGATTTACTCAACAACTGAGTTCATCTTCTTGAATTGTTTGATTATTTTGTTTTCCAAGAGGCTTAGGGCCAACTCAACAATCTTTCCAAAACTTAATGTTTTTTCCGTCCCCAACTTGCCAAATGAGACCTTTCGAGAATAAATCTTGTAGACACATTAGTTTTTCCCATTGGCAAGATTTGTTTTGCTTCTTTTGGTATTGTAGGAGCCCATCAGTTTTGTGATACTTTTCTGTCACGATTTTGACCCGCGAGTTTTTCAGTTCTACAAGTATTTTCTAGGGTAGCTTCATTTGGAGGGCTTTATTCATATACCCACTTTGACAATTCCTAGGCCCCCATCATTCGGGGGTCTAAAAATTAAGCTCTAGTTAATTGGTTTATAGTTGTTGTTCTTATTCCAAAAGAAATTTCACTTTGTCGAGCTCCTTATGAGTTGTTTTGTTCACTCTGTCGAAGTTTTTGTTCACTTTTTATCAAGACTTTTCTCCCCTCTTGGGATAAGTGTTGGCCTTCCATTTTGCTAGTCTATTTTTTATTCTCATGATTACATTCCTAAAGGCTTGGTTTGTGACACTTCCATTCATGATGAGGCAACCTAGGTATTTCTCTAGGGAATTTGTCTAAGTGATATTAAGGATTTGTTGAGTGTGGTGTTTTGTTTCGTTCTTCGTATTTTTTGTAACATAGAAAGTGGTCATCTTCAATCCTTGAGCAACACTCCTCTACTATCTGATGTTTCCTAAAAACGAGGCAAGAAACATCAGGCAAAATACAGAGGAAAAAAAAAGGTGAACGAGTTAGTCTAAGAAGACTAAGCAAGTGGGGAACAAATGGTTCTCGTGGTCATAACTAAACATATTGGCACATAACTTTGAATTATAGTTGATCGATGATCCAAAGGTTAATACTTTCATAAAAAAAGAAAGGAATAAGAAAATCCAAGGTAGATGGGAGGGACACCACGAAAATATGATACCACTAAGGAAAAAAAGGGAAATCAACTCCCATGGTAGATGGAATGTCACTAGAGTGTGATTCTATCGTAAATAAAAGAAATACGAAATTTATATCTATATGTATGACAAATTTTTAAATTAATATGAACCATATTTGTAATTACGATTTTTAGAAAAAATCACTCCAAATATCCCAACCTTTCATTCGGTTGCGCACTTGATGTTCGAGTTTTTAGCATAGTTTTTATGTGTTTTTCTTAGTTGTTTAGCATAGTTTAGAAGAGCTTTAGTGTTTGTTTTGTGTGTTTTCGGATGAGTTTGCATATTTTGAGAAAAGTATGGAAGCTACTCTGTTTTTGTATTTTTTGTAGGTTTTTGGAGCAAGATTGGAGCATTTTGAAGACATCAAGGTAGAGAGGAGTCAGAGGAGCTTGGCAAGAAAAGGAAGAAATAAAGACACTTGAGAAGATCCCGGAAAATCCAAAATAGGCTATGAAAAAGTACAAGGAACAAGGCAAAACAGGCTCCATACCGACACTGTGGGTTCGGTACCGAGGTTTGCAGTGAAGACAGAGTCACAAGACTTCAGCAGGAGTCTACCGACCCTGACAAGGTCGACACCGAGGGTGCCCTGTGTCGATAGACGCATCGACTTCGAGTTTTTAAAGATTTTATTCCGTAATCTTTTTAGTTTAGAAAGTTCTATGTTTATGGAAACTTTTAGATAGCTTTTCTAGTATAAATACCTTGTCTTAGCTTTAGTTTAGTAGAGATAGTTGGTTGTCAAGAGAGAGAGACGTGAGAAACCTAAAAACACGCATCTTTTCTCTTGTCTTTGGCTGATTTGGTTGTTTTTCAAGTTACTTGGAGAAGTTGTGTTCTAAAGACAAGTTTTGAGTTTTAATTCAAGTAAGTTTTTGCTTTAATTCGAATCATGTTCTCTTTCAATCTTTTGTTTGTCTTTCTTCAATCATGTGTGAGTAGTTCTCTTTTCTAGGATCCGGGTTGCAATCCCGACATGATTGTGCATGAATGATGTGTGTTGAATGAATGAATGCCTTTTATCTTTTCTCTACTTGTTTGTGCTTATGCTTTGATGAAAGTCAAAGTAATTCGAGTTTGTTTCTTAATCAGAAGAGAAAGTTATAAACTTGAATGCTGATATCGTTTGATAACAAAAGTTACGAACTTTGGATAAAAAATAAGTAGAAGTGGTTAATCCCTTAGCATATTAATAGGGGCAATTAACATTGAAGGAAAGCGAGATCTCATCTCGTGACTCGTTGTCATATCAAGTCAAGTCATGTT
This sequence comes from Fallopia convolvulus, assembly GCA_964016875.1. Taxonomy (NCBI): domain Eukaryota; kingdom Viridiplantae; phylum Streptophyta; class Magnoliopsida; order Caryophyllales; family Polygonaceae; genus Fallopia; species Fallopia convolvulus. The sequence goes on from OZ024729.1 coordinate 44,249,347, forward strand.
TCGTTTATGCTTTAAAGTTTTAACTTGTGCTAACATAAACTAACTCTATTCGGTGGTGATTACCCTTGTGGTCTACACCCAACGAGATTACCTTCGGGTCTACTCACGAGATTACCCTTTGGGGTCTACTCAATCGTCTTGATTACCCTTCGGGGTCTACAAGAGCCGAATCTAACCTTCAACTAACAACACTAACTAAAACTAACAAATACCCCATGCTTACAAAACGTAACTATGCAACATGGGCCATCAAAAATGTAGGTGTACATGATTCTTCAAGGAGTGTGGGATGTTGTTGAAGCTAAGGGGCCGATTAACAATAGGAGACAAGATGGCACTTGCAACCATCTATCAAGGCATGATATCTTACTTCAATTGGGCGCTAAGAAGACTACAAAGGAAGTGTGGAACATTTTGAAAAACATGAACCTAGACCTTGACCAAGTAAAGGAGGTGAGAACTCATACTCTATGGAGAGAGTTTGAAGCCTTGAAGATGAGTGAATCAGAGACAATAGACGACTTCTCTGGAAAGCACACGGAATCCATTGTAACGGTACTAGAATTACCGTGAAGGCAAGGTTCGCAATCATAAAGTGCGATTTTAGCATACGTTGTGAAGTTAAACTTATTCTTGTTTGATTATTCTGTTTTTAGTTTCTTAGAAATAAGCTTCAACTGAAATGTAGCTAGAAGTTAGCATTCCTTTTTGATCTTGTCAACGTTTTTAGATAGTGCGGTAATGCACCAATGTAGTGGTGTTAGTTCCCTATTTTGAGGAGCCAAACACATTGCCTTGTAATAAGTTATTCCTTTCAATATAAATCCGAAAACGGTTAGAAGATGCAAATTGCATTCATCACCACAAAAATAAGAAACACACCGGTGTCTATTTGTTCTTTCAAATTTCATTGTTCCATTGATCATTTAGTGGAATTCAGTATGAATTCTAGTGGAAATTCCAACATTTGGTATCAAAGCTAGTGAGATCAAATCAATCGAAGAAATGTCTCATCTAGAGATTGAGAGCTCAAGATAAAGAGAACAGAGAGAACAAAGAAATAGAGAGAGAGAGAGTGAGAGAGAGCAAAGAACCAACAATCCTACACCACACATCACAAGAAACACTGCTACAGATGGAGATGGAATGCGGATCAGCAACAAGGAGGGATCGGTGACACTCAAATACCTCATGATGACAAAAATTAACTATGCAACATGGGCCATCAAAAATGGAGGTGTACATGATGGCTCAAGGAGTGTGGGATGTTGGTGAAGCTAAGGAGCGATTTTAGCATATGTTGTGAAGTTAAACTTATACTTGTTTTATTAAATAGTTTTTAGTTTCTCAGAAATAAGCTTCAATTGAAATGTAGCTAGAAATTAGCATTTTGTTTTGATCTTGTCAATTTTTAAACGCTAATGTTGTTTGCACAGGGTATTATGGCTGATTGCATCACACAATCTGTTTGAGTGGAGTTCATACAAACAGTTTTAGTGGAGTCCACTCAAACAGTTTGAGTAGAGAGATGCCCTCTCTCGCGCCCCTTCTTTTAAAATAGTGATGTAATGCACCAATGTAGTGGTGTTAGTTGCCTATTTGTAGGAACCAAACACATTGCCTTGTAATTAGTTATTCTTTTCAATATAAATCCGAAAACGGAGAGAAGATGCATATTTCATTCATCGCCACAAAAATAAGAAAAACACCAGTGTCTATTTGTTCTCTCAAATTTCTTTATTCTATTGATCATTTAGTGGAATTCAGTAGGAATTTCTAGTGAAAATTCCAACATTTGGTATCAGAGCTGGTGAGATCAAATCAATCAAAGAAGTGTCTCATCTAGAGATTTAGAGCTCAAGATAAAGAGGAGAGAGAGAGAGAGAGAGAGAGAGAGAGAGAGAGAGAGAGCAAAGAACCAGCAATCCTACACCAGGTATCACAAGAAACACTTCTCCAGATGGAGATGGAGTGCGGATCAGCGACAAGGAGTGATCGGTGACACTCAAATACCCCATGCTGACAAAAAGTAACTATGCAACATGGGCCATCAAAAATGGAGGTGTACATGATGGCTAAAGGAGTGTGGGATTTTGTTGAAGCTAAGGGGCTGATTGACAATAGGAGAGACAAGATGGCACATGCAGCCATCTATCAAGGCATAGGTGAAGATATCTTATTTCAATTGGGCGCTAAGAAGACTGCAAAGGAAGTGTGGAACATGTTGAAAAACATGAACCTGGACCTTGACAAAGTAAAGCAGGTGAGAACTCAGACTCTATGGAGAGAGTTTGAAGCCTTGAGGATGAGTGACTTAGAGACAGTAGACGACTTCTCTGGAAAGCTCACAACCATTGTCAACAAACTAAGGGGCCTTGACAACACTGTGGAAGAAATCCTAGTGGTGAAGAAATTGCTAATATCAACTTCATCAAAGTTCCTTCAAAGAGCCTCAACTATTGAAGAATTTGGTGATCTAAAGACCAAAACAATAGACGCGATCATTGGATCACTTAAAGCTCATGAAGAGAGGCTACATGGTTTTGGCAATAAACCAGAAGAAACTATGCTTCTAACAAGAGCAGAATAGAAGGCGGAAGAGGTCAACGAATCTCAGAGAAAATATTCCATAGATCAAGGGAACAATAGAGTTGGAAGAGGCAGAGGCCGAGGATGAGGAAGATATCGATCTCAAAGGAAAGAAGGTGAAACACACCAACAAAAGAAGAAGTTTGACAAATCAAAGATTAAATGATATGGTTGTGGAAAGATGGGGCATTTTGCCTCAGAATGTTCATCAAAGGAGAAGGACGAGCAAGCAAATTTGACAAAGATGGAAGAGCAAGAAGAGCTTGCATTGTTGATGATTGAGAATTGTAAGTTGACAAAATCACATGTTTCAGTCACCAAATAGGTGGGGCCAACAAATGAAGATGTCATGAAGGAGTCAAGTTGGTATCTCGACACTAGTGCAAACAACCACATGACAGGTGACAAGAGTTGCTTTACTGATATTGATCACTCCATAAATGGAAAGGTGAGATTTAGTGATGGCTCATTTATCAATATTCATGGATTAGGATCAATGCTTTTTCATTGAAAAAATGGAGAACACTTGACCATATCCAATGTGTATTACATACCAAAATTAAACAGCAACATCATCAGTCTTGGCCAACTTGATGAATGTGGGAGTTGAGTGATCATTGAAGGTGGAACTTTGAGGGTCTACAATAGTGCAAATAGTCTCATCATGAAAGTCAAAAGGCAACAAAATAAGGTATTCATTGTCAAGCTACAAACTGCATAGAAAGTTTGTTTGATGGCCAAGATGACAGATCAAGCTTGGCTATGGCATGCCAGGTATGGCCATTTAAATTTCCAAGCCTTGAGGAAGTTGACAAGCTAGAAGATGATGGATGGAATGCCAAAGATTGTTCAAGATAACCAGGTGTGTGATGGATGCGTAGTTGGGAAGCAACACAGGAATACATTCCCATAGAAGGCAAAATTCAAGGCAGAAAACCAGCTTGATTTGGTTCATGGAGATTTGTGTGGACCAATCACACCAACAACACTAAGAGGTAACATTTACTTTATGCTTCTTGTTGATGATTATTCACGCTTCATGTGGATTTTCTTACTGAAACACAAAAGTGAGGCCCATGAGGTCTTCAAAAAATTCAAGACACTAGCTAAGAATGAAGTGACCAGAAAACTGAAGTGTTTCAAGACAGATAGAGGGGGTGAGTTCACTTCATCCGAGTTCAAAAAACTCAATCAAGATGAGGGGGTAAAGAGGCACCTCATAGCACCATACTCTCCTCAACAAAACGATGTTGTTGAGAGGAGAAATCAGACAGTGATGGAAATGACAAGAAGCATCATGAAAAGCGAAGGGGTGTCGGCTAAGTTATGGGGTGAGGTTGTAAAGACATTAGTGTACATCTTGAACAAGGCTTCAACAAAAAGTGTAGATGGAATGACACCTTATCAAGCTTGGCTTGAGAGAGCCCCAAATGTACAACACTTGCGTGTGTTTCGGTGCCTTGCCCATGCTAAACTGGTGTCACCTCATCTCACAAAGCTTGCTGATAGAAGCATCAAGACAAAATGCTTGGATATGAAGAGGGCACTAAAGCCTATAGGCTGTTGGATCCAAGCATAGGAAAGATCATGGTGAGCAGAGATGTAGTGTTGAGGAAGAAAAAGGCTAGACATGGCAAGATGATCAAGAAAGGGAGAAGACAAACTTAGGAGAAACATTTACTGTCCACATGGGTCAACAAGGAAGTGAAGAAAGTAGTGAGATGTTGAATTCTGAGGAAGGAGATGTATCACCACTTCAAACACTTCAGAACTCACCATTGAGCACAGCCAGCACCAGCTTTAGTTCAGGCTCAAGTGGAGGCAATCACAGATTCAGGTCATTACGGGAAATCTATGACTCAACCAGAGAAGTGGAAGAAGAAGCTAGTTTGTGTTTTTGTCCATTGAAGAGCCATCCAATTATGAAGAAGCTTCTAGCAATGAGAAATGTAGGCAAGCTGATGTAGTGAAGCCAGCCATGTCTCCTACCGACGTCGATGAGTTGCTTCGAGTACCATCTGATGGACCAATTACTAGGAGTCGAGCTAAGAAGATTGCTCAAGGGACGACGACGATCTTAGTTCGATTGGCAGTTATTGTTGAAGGGTCCAACAAGACAAGATGGGTCACTTGCATTCAACATCAACTGAGCCCAAATTCAATGGATTAATTCAATTGAGCGAGTTTCACACTTTATTTCCTTATTTAGATACATGGAATAGCTTGTCTCACTTTAGGGCTGAATTTAGTAAGTGACCGGGTGAGATGAGTTGTTACATGGGTCAAAGTCAACCCTTTGACTTGACCAATCTAAATTATGGAAAATATATTTATTTATATTATTTATGGAAACAATATAATTTCAGTTTTATTTGATGGAGATTTTGGCCATAGACATTTGTTAGTGGTTGATAATCTCTCTCCTATGTTTTATTCTATCTTTAAAATATTTATAGTTTGTTAGGATATTTTTCTTAATTAAATAAATCAGATAAGTCTTTATTTGATTTATTTAATTCAAGGGAGATCTAGTTAGTTAGAGATAGATATTTTATTATATCTTTGGAAGCAAGACATGGACCAATATACCCTCATAGGGTCGGCCATCATGTTTGCTTGCTCTCCAAGGAAGACAATTTGTATTGCTTTTAAATACTTTGCAATTTACATTCAATAAAATCAGCCTGGAATTAGATAAACCCTAAATTGGTTTTTTCTAGTTCTTGGGCCATTCAAAAACACGTGTGATTTCTTGCTTGGAGAACCGATCGAAATTCATCATCATCATCATCTTCGGCGATCTCATTCAACTCTCTCGATCTCTCTCTCTGTTTGTTTGTTGATTTGGTTTATTGACTTAGTCAATTGTGATTGTTCTAGTTTTGATTGTTAAAGATCAATCTAGTTAATCAATTGGATTTAGCATTAGAGCCAATCCAATTGAACTATCAAGTTGATTGTTTCAATCTATCAAATTCAGTTTGGTTTAATTCATATTCCAATTTCAAAATTTGGTTACTTGTTCTCCAAGGAATTAACTTGTTTAAGCAAATCAGGTTGGAACGAGCTTTACTGGCAATATTGGGACTTGTGTGGGTCATATACTTGGTCAACGAGGAGTAATCCGAGGCGATCACGTATCACAAGCAATGGCCGGTTTCCCGCCGATTTGTCAGTTCTCTGGAACCGGAACCCATGTCTATGACGGACTCAACATCACCAGTAGAGAGGAGATTGTTCTTGGCCTTGACAACGGACTGGACGATACTCAGTCCACCATCCCTCCCATAGGACAAGGTTTGCCCCTTCAGCAATCAACTACACCCCACCCCAACATGATGATTGATCTGACCATTGTGGACAAGAAGTACGTACGAAAATAACTTTTTTTACAATTTTTGTTATTTAGAATTCGTATTTGTTAAATATACTATAAAACGTTTATCGATATTTTACAGGTTGGAGTCGTCTGGTTTAGTTTTGCGGCGGTCAAAACATATAGGCACCAACCAACCCGACCACCGAGCCTCAAAGTTCAAATTTGCGAGTTCGGAATCAAAGACTTGTTGGTTTGACTCTAGGAGGGTAAGATTTCGCATTTAACTTACAAATTATCGATTTATTTGCTAATATTATTATTTATTTATTTTGATTTTAGACGCAATTCTGATGGGATGCCACTCATCCTGGCATGGACCTCGCGACCGTCCGCAACCTTTGGGAGAAACTGGCTAAGACCCGATACAATGACAAGGTCGGGAAACATCGTAACCTAGGGAAGAAGCCGAATAAGATAGAGTTGCTCGTCTGGGACCCTTGGGTGCCTTATTGGAACATGCCCGAGTTCAAGGCGAAGTCCAAGCGCCAAAAGGCGAACCGGCGGGTAAATCTCGCTCTCTAGACTAGCGGTTCAAGGTCCCACCGCGAGACCCTGGTTTTGTTAGTATGTATATTTAAATTTGAAGTTTTTGTACTTATTTTAATTTATATTCCTATAGTTACTAGCAATTTATTTTATTTCATAGCAACAACAACACAATCAGTAGATATCGCCTTTCGAGCTGCTCATAGAGACGCACACACATGGCCTAGACTGACATTTCATAGACCAGTAGTCCGATGATATTGTTGTAAGTATCGACCGTCCTTTAATTAATTTAAATATATTCTTATTTATTATTTTTGCATGTCATTATTTTTGTTTAGGTTTCTTACGACTTTTATTTAGGTGCGGGCCTAGGAGATCCTCACCTAGAGGTCCTCCTAGTGGAGCACCCCGCCGTCCTTTCAGGACGAGTGCGACACATATCTAGACGCCGCTAGAGGTGTGAGACCAGGCAATGTTGTTTTTGGGCTCAGCAACACCATGTCGGATTACTTCAACAATCAATTGAGAGCGCTGCATAAACATCATCCCCGGGAGTCGCAAATGACACGTGATAATGCCGCCCTACGTATTGAAGTGGCGAAACTCCGGCAAAATCAAAACACGCAAGCCACCAAAATAGAAGCGCATGAAGCTAGAGCAATAGTGCAGCGAGCCCCGATTCAGCTCATGTAGAGGTTTATGGAGGACTTGTGGCGAAACCAAATGCCGCCATCTTCGTTTGGACCGCCCAATTTCGATATTTTGGGTGGAACGAATTAGTTTTGTAAATATTTTAATTAATTATAATTTTTTTTAAATATTTTAATTAATTACATTTACTAATTTTGTTAATAATCAATATAAATATCTAATTAAATTCATACAATATATATACCACATTTAGAGACTACATGGACGCTAATTCTAACCATATGTCGTGCGATATATTTCATTCGTATGCAACCATTTGGTCGCTAATTAGCGACCATGTGGTCACAAACTCCAGACTAGATTTTGCGAGTACATGGTCACTTTTTGGCGACCACCCAGTCGCTATATCTGGTCACAGATATAGCGACCACTTGGTCGCTAATTGGCATCCATGTGGTAGCTAATTGGCATACATGTGGTCGCTAAATCTGGTCACATATGTATCAACCACTTCGTCGCTAATTAGCGCGATATGGTGACCACATGGTCGCTATTGTATGTGGTCACTAAACCTTTTTGTGACCATAGTTTGGTTGTTAAATTGTTTTAGCGACCAACTCGGTGTATTTAGCGAGCACTAAAGTAAATCACCTTTTTTTGTAGTGCAAGGCTTGCGTGAGCCCTGCCTTTACTCCTCTTCAACAACAATATTTTGAAAAATGTAGTCGTTGTAGATGCTAGCCCAGACGTCGCAACACTGTTTACACAAATCATGAGCTTGCTACATCCAACGGTAACGTTAACGCTCAAATTTCCCCCTATAAATACCGACTTGTATTCTCATTTTGGCACACCATTACATACAAAATGTCATCTGGAGATGAAGAGACGTCATCGAGCGTTTATCATCCCGAAAATGAGGAAGATACGTCATCAAGGAACGATTATATCGACAAGTAGGAAGAGGTTACAGGAGTAGACTACGGAACTGAATCCGATGTGTCAAGCGAGATAGAAAAGGTATTTATAGTAAATTTCTTAAAATAATATCATTGTTGTAAATTAAGTTATGAATTAATACTTATAGGTTGAAATAGTATATTTGAGTATAGTAGAAAATATATAGTTAGATTAGAAGTTGGAAGAATATACTTTAGTCATTACATGTTTAATATTTTTGAATTATGTGTTAGATTAAGATGATAGGTTTAAATAAGAATACATTATTTTAAAATTATAGTGATTGAAATTAGGATAGTGTAAGAAGTTTAGTTCATAAAATTTTGTTTATACATTTGAAATTATTGGTTATCGGGATTGATTTTTCTATTGCATTCCACTATGATGGCTTTTGGAATGATCGAAGAGAAATACTTGATTGGGCTAGGTAGATTGTAGTGTTGAGGAATTTTGTCCTAGTCATAAAAAACTCAAATTCAAATACGATCATACCAGCTAGTGACCTACCAGCTAAATATAGATGTGGAAAAAGGGTATTGCTTGGAGCGGAGAATATGAGCATTTATAAACCACGTACCGATACTCCAACAAGGAAGTCTGGATTCCTATTTGAATTGATTGGGGTGCGAATAAAGGATAAAAATGTATGGATCTTTAAGGTAAAACATAAACAACACAATCATGATCTCCCAACTAGCTTGGTAGCTCATCCATACGCGAGCCAATTGACAGCTGAGTGAAGGAGTTTATGAAAGAAAAGTTTTTGTATCTAGCCAACCAAAAGATGGTACTTCCAGAGTTGAGGGCAAAGTAAAGGGTAATGTGACCTCAATTAGACCAATCTATAATATGAGGGAGAAGTTAATACTTGAGGATTGTGGATAACTAACGGTGACACAATGGTCTTCAAAGTTTTTGAAAGACCGAGGATACATTGTCTAGACGGGTAAGGGGTTCAAATGATGTGAGTTCGTCTATCAAGCCTTCTACCGAGCCCTCTACCGAGGTCGTGCCCTTCGGTACCGAGCCCCACGCCGAGCCATCTTGCGTTCCACTCCAGCCCTACGACACGCCATGGCGCGCGCCCTTGCACACAACGCCCACAACATCGACACCTGGTTGTGCGCCCTTGCTCACGACTCCGTTGGGCGCGCTCGTGCCTAGGCTTGATGGGGCCATTTCTCCGAGCACTTTTTATGGTTCTTTGGTCCATGACTTGAGTGAGGATTCTAGACCTAATGCCAAGTCCAATTTACACAACAAGGGAGAGTCTTCATTTGGACACATATCCAAGGCCGGTGTCCGAGGCACTAAGGAGCCAAGTCAAGGCACCACGCTCTATCTTGGGCGCATCACTCGAGCACATGCTAGGGCAATGCTTGACAATATCAAGGAGAAGCTCATGGATCATAAGTTTCCAAAGGTTTACAAAGAAGAAGGTTGGAGTCTCCTTTTGACTCGTGTTCCGACAAGTGACTTTTTTGACGGATAAGGACAATTAGTTTGTGCTTGGATTTTATGGGTTGTTTTTTTATAATTTCTCTAATGTTGGTGGCTGATTAGGTGAAGTGTGAAACCTAGGTTATAATTTCATGCCAAGCCTCCATTTTCCCGTTAGACTTGAACGATGAAAATGCTTTCTCTTTACTTGTTTTCAATCTAAAGTTCCTTTGTTTGTTTTTCTTTCAATCTCGTTGTTTGATCGTTGGTGAGTCATATCCGACGCTCTTTCAACCTAGTTTGTTGATCTTGGTGCGTAATATCCAAGATTCAACATCCATATCCAATAATCCATCAATCCACTTCCAATCGCTCCATCCATCGATCCATCTCCATCTCGGTGGGCTTTTGCAACACGTCAGTATATTCGCCATATCTTCTAAATTACAACATATCTAGATCTCATACTTTGAGGGGTTAAACTAGACTCAAGGATCTAACTCTGAGCTTTGGAATCACCCAATTCCGAGTCCAGACGAGGGAGATCTACCCTTTTAATTCCAGACGAAATTCAGCCACCGAGCTCCACCATCTACGAACCAAGTGAAGAATTTCCGAGTTCTCTTGGCGATCTCTTTGCACCATCATCTACACCATCGATCCGGTTATCAAGTGGTATCAGAGCCACATGAAGGTATCGCAATTTAAATCTTGTTCCGACCTTGAAAGTCCACTCGTTGCAAGTAGCGTCTTGGCCGAATTCCTCTTGTGTTTATGCGTGAGGCTCGTCGATGTTTGTCTTGTGTTTTGTGTGATTTGTTTGTCCTTGAAAGTTGGTGTTCTAGGCCAAATTGGTGAGCTTCCATGGCTGTTTTTTCTGATCAGAAATGAACTTGGAAGAACATCAAAGGTTGTTGAATGTGTTAGTAGTTGAAGGGTTGTTTCTCTTTCTTGATTAATGCCTTCAATTAGGAGCTTGAATTGAATGATTCTTTAAATTTGTGCTGAAAAACGTGGGGTTTGAGTTTCTAAAACAACCCCTAACCCGATCCTCTTGTCATTGGATGTAGGGCTGGGCAAAAAAAACCGTAACAAAAAAACTGAACCGAAAAACCGATCACTTTTTACGGTTAACCGAACCGATTTTTTTTACCGGTTACGGTTAACCATGCCAACCGATACTTTTAACGGTTCAATGGTTCGGATACGGTTATCAATATTTTTACGGGCGGTTAACCGATGAACCGATAATATTTTGACTATATATTATCTGTTTTTAAAAAGAGAATGATATATTTAATTAGTTATAGTTATAAATAAATGTATTTTAATAAATAATAAACTAGTTATCATAAATTTTGTTTATAGTTATAGTTTAATTTGTTTTTTCAATACGCTCAGAGAGAGTCAAGAGTATGAGACAATGCGCGCAGTATGAGACATTGCAAATGAACTGAGTAAATGAAAAAAAAATTAACACGTTCCAGTTTGCGCCTTGCAGGACTAAAAAAGCTAAGAATTTCCCAAATGTTCTGACCTAATCTCAAACTATGCGATATTTGATATTGGTTGGACATACAGTTTTTTATTTTTACATTGACTAGTATGTTTTGGATATTAAATCTTTTCATTCCACTTTATAGGCCTAAGGCTTCTTGTACAAATTTTGGGTATTAATTTCTATAAGCTGTACATAAAAATACGATGCACCTTCACTTATGAATTATGGGCCTATGGCTTTCACTCTCAAATACAACACACTTCACCCATGAGCACATGCACACCACCACCTAATTAAGATTTCACACACATAAAATACCTAGATCAACAAAAATCCCTAGATCAACGTTCATCAACAACTGAATAAAAATACAACAATTTTTTTTTAAAAACAGAAACGTATTAATTAAATATAATGCTACAACATTAAACCTGCATGCGGAGGAATGCAGTCGGATTGGTTTGTATTTTTTACAATTGTTTATATTTTATATTTAATTTAAATTTTAAGTTTATTTTATTGAAAAATTAGGTAATTTTTTAATTAAAAATTTGATTTTTGATTAAAAATTAAAACAAGTCGGTTAACCGATAAACCGTACCGAGTGTCACGGTTAACTATTAACGGTTAACCGATAACGAACGGTACGGTTATGGTTATTGAAATTTACTAACCGAAGTTCCGGTTAACCGAAACTCCGGTTAACCGACCGTGCCCACCCCTAATTGCATGCTTGTTGAATGGTTCGGTGCTAGGGTACGGGAACGACACCAAGACGGAACATCTTGTGTTGTGGTTTAAGTTGTCTTTGGAATCCTTTCTTAAATCAAAAACAGAAAAGAAATCAGAAAAACCTTGTCGGCGGCGTAAAGCTAATAGGAGGCCAGGCACAGAAAAAGAAAACAAGACTAGAAAAACCTTGCTCGATGGCGTAAAGCTAATAAGGGGCCGGGCACGGATAGAGTAGTCAAATCGTGGAGCCTAGCAAAGGCCTAAAAATTTTCTATACTTGATGTTTGTTGTTCTTGGTGTTTAATAGCTTCCTAGCATTGTTCTTTTTGATAAGTGTGTGGTGAGTCTTTCTCTTGGTTGTCCTTTGTTGTCCTTTGCATACTTGCAACTTGTCGGATTTTCATCTCGAGCAAGTATTGGTGATTATTTCGTGTGCATTCTATACCCTTGCTTGTTACTTGGTTTGTTGAGATGGCAAGTGTAGGTGATGAAAAAGACAAACAAAAGGTCGATGAGGAGTCTTCCCACTCGGTGAAGGCCATGGTTAGGTCCCTACTACAATATTTTCAAGCCATGGAGGCAAGTTTTGGTGCTTTGGAGAGCCGAATCCTAGGGTTGGACGAGAGGACAAAAGTGCCTCAAGAGGGGGAGTTCAAGAAGACACGAGAGGATGGAGAGTGCTTGGTGGTCCCACGAACACTCTTCATGACAGAGAATACCACCAGGCCTAGTCAACGGAAAGTTATCTTTCACACTCGATGTAAGATCGTGGATAAGGTATGTAGTGTGATTATTGATAGTGGTTCATGTTGCAATATTATTAGTCAAGAGGTGATGGATAGGTTTTCTTTGAGTACTACTCCTCAACCTTTACCTTACCCTTTGTGTTGGTTGAACTCTAACGCCCCTATCCAAGTCAAGGAGAGGGCTCGTATTTCTTTTTCTATAGAGCCATAAAAGGATGAGGTGGAGTGTGACATTGTCCCGATCACCGCTTGTCATCTACTATTGGGACGCCCTCGGCAATTTGACAAGAAAGTGATCCATGATGGAATATCCAACGATTACGACTTCCAAATGGAGGGAAAGAAGATGATTTTGATGCCTACTTAAACCATCTCTCCTTAGTCCTTCAAAGATGTGTAGAAACCAATTTGGTTCTAAATTCTGAGAAGTGTCACTTTATGGTTGAGCAAGGCATTGTGTTAGGTCACATAGTGTCATCCAGGGGTATTGAGGTCGATAAGGAAAAGATTGATATCATTTAGTCTTTGCCTTATCCTACTAATGTGCGTGAAGTGCGTTCTTTTCTAAGCCATGCAAGTTTCTATCGCAGGTTTATTAAAGACTTTTCCAAGATCTCAGCCCCACTGTGTGATTTGCTGAAGAAGGATGTGCCGTATGAATTCAATGAGGCATGCAAAAAGGCGTTTGATGAGCTGAAAATTCACCTTACAAGTGCCCCAATCATTCAAGCCCCAGATTGGTCTCAACCTTTTGAGATCATGTGTGATGCAAGTGACTATGCTGTTGGGGCTGTTTTGGGTCAAAAGGAAGCTAGAGCATATCATGTCATACATTATGCTTCCATGACTCTAAATGATGCCCAAAGGAACTACTCCACCACTGAGAAAGAAATGCTTGCCGTAGTGTTTGCTTTGGAGAAGTTTTCAGACAGTATTTGTTGGGTACAAAAGTGATAGTTTATTCAGACCATGCAGCACTTTGTTATTTGATGACGAAAAAAGAGGCCAAGCCAAGATTGATAAGATAGATCCTCTTGCTAAGTGAGTTTGACATTGAAATAAGAGACAAAAAGGGAGCTGAAAATCTTGTAGCTGACCACCTGAGCCGGCTTGTACATGTGGAAGACAAGTCAGAAAGTCAAGGACAAATTCAAGGATGATTCCCTGATGACATGCTTTTCGGAGTCGATACTGGTACCAAACCGCGATCGCCGCCAGAACAAGAGGCGAACGCGGTTGAGACAACCGCGATCTCGACCAACAGAAACGGCGATCGCGGCCCTGGCGGGGACGGCGAAGATGAGCCGCGATTCGAGGAATTTGCTCTAGGGATCCACTCGTTCAGGCCATGGTATGCAAATCTAGTCAACTACCTCGTCTCAGGGGAATTTCCTCCTAATTTTACCAAGGCTTAGAAGGACAAGGTGCGTCATGAATCCAGATTCTATGTTTGGGATGATCCTTATTTATGGAAGCACTGCACAGATCAGGTAATACGACGGTGTGTCTCGGATTCTGAGGTACAATCTATTCTGTCTTTTTGTCATTCCTATGCATGTGGGGGTCACTTTGGGACTAATAAAACTGCTAGGAAAGTTTTAGAAGCTGGTTTTTATTGGCCTCACATTTTTAGAGATGCATATGCTTTCTGTAAATCATGTGATCGTTGTCAAAGGGTGGGTAATATTTCTAAGAGACATGAGATGCCTCAATCTCATATGATATTCTGTGAAGTTTTTGATATTTGGGGCATTGATTTTATGGGACCCTTCCCCTCTTCTTATGGGAATCTGTATATTTTACTTACGGTGGACTATGTTTCCAAGTGGGTGGAAGCAAAGGCCACCAGAACTGATGATTCAAAAGAAGTTGCAGGTTTCCTTAAGGACAACATTTTTCCAGATTTGGGATTCCAAAAGCTCTAATAAGTGACAGGGGTACTCATTTTTGCAACAAGACTGTGAGTGCTTTATTGAAAAAGTACCATGTCACTCAGAAGATCTCTACAGCCTATCACCCCCAGACCAATGGACAAGCTAAAGTGTCCAACAGGGAGATAAAATCAATTTTGGAGAAGACGGTGGCGCCTAACAGGAAAGATTGGAGTTTGAGACTCAATGATGCTTTGTGGGCCTATCGTACTGCTTATAAGACACTCATAGCGATGTCTCCCTTCAGATTGGTTTATGGAAAAGGTTATCACTCGCCAGTTGAGCTTGAGGATAAAGCTTATTGGGCGGTCCAAAAGTGCAATTTCAACATTAAAGAGAATGGAGAGTTCATGAAATTACAATTGCAAGAGTTGGAAGAGTTGAGATTGGATGCTTATGATAATGCTGTGAATTACAAGAACAAAACAAAAGAATGGCATGATAAGAACATCCTAAGGAAGGAATTCAAAGTTGGAGACAAGGTCCTTCTATTTCAATCTCGTCTCACACTCTTCCTAGGAAAACTCCGTTCTAGATGGGCTGGACCGTATATAATTACTCAAGTTTTTCCACATGGGGCTGTGGAATTATTGGATGGGGACTCCCAAAAGGTGTTCAAGGTTAATGGTCAGAGATTAAAAAAATACCATGAGGGAGTCAGCCAGGAAGTGCTAGAAGAGATGGGTCTTGATGATCCAACCCCAATTGCTAATTAAAAAAGGGCACTAATGTCGAGCCAACGACATTAAACAAAGGCGCTGCTCGGGAGGCAACCCGAGGTAAGTTTTCCTTGTTTCTTTTTCTGTTTTTGTTTTGTTTAGTTTTTATTTTCAATCTCTTGAGGCTAACACGCAGGTACTAGGTTCGAAAGAACATTACTGAGGACAAACCGCGACCACCCCCTAAAAAGGGCGATCGCGGGGCGTTTTCCGTAAAAGAATTGACGGTACCGTGTGTAGGCCGCGATCGCGGCCCCACCAAGGCAGCGATCGCGGCCCTCTGAGATATTAAAAAAAAAATATTACACGAGGCAGTGGGGCCATTCCCACCACCGGCCCCACTCCTCTTCATTCCGCCTTCTTCTTCTTCTATCCCCCTCATTTCTTTCTTCTTCCTCCATAAACCACCATTGAAGACTTCTTCAAGCTCCATTAAGCCCCTCAAAAATTTCTTCCAAACTTACTAAAAAGCCCGGATCTACAATCCTCACCTCGTCCTAAATCCAAATCCGTTCATAAAATTTCTTCTACCCCTCTACTTTTCTCCCAAAATCAAATCTACAAAAATCCAAAAAAATTTCTCCCATACCTTTCAATCCATCACAACCATCCCTCTTGGTCTATTGTCGGGTTGTTGAAGACGACCTTGAGGAGCGACCGCGGCTCAGAAGTGAAGAGAGTCGCGACATTGGAGTCCATCACCGCCAGAGAGTCGCCGAATTCAGTGAACCGCGATCGCTGCCCTACGACTACCACGATCGCGACCTTGACCCAGAAGGCGATCGCGTCCCACACCAGAGGCGATCGCGGCCTCTCACCAGATTGCACGGATCCCGGTTTCTGTAAGTTGCTTCTTTGCCTATATTGGTGAGTTGATTAGTTGAATTATACATGGCGTATCTTGTTAAGAAGTTAACTGCTGCACAGAAGAAAAAATGGGATTCTCTAGCTAAAAGGAAATTTACTAGTACTAAGTTCTTTGATGTTGAGATTCTTAGGACGCTAGGCATGTATGACTGTACTCAGAGATTTCTGATGGAAGGTTGATTAGGGAGTTTTATTGATCTGAATGCCCCTACTTATAGGAACATTGTGCTGGAGTTTCTGTCTACGTTTCAGGATGATGAGGGTTTGTTGAGATTTAATATTCTGGATGAACCATATTATATAAACAGAGAGGGTTTGAAAGGAGTTTTTGGGATTACTGGTGTGCCTACTGAGAATTGGGAGGCAGTTAGTAGAGAGTCAGGTCTTAATGATTTTTGGGAGGCGATTACAGGTTTTTGGGTTTTTGCGTACGAAGGGGGAATATAACTACTGCATTACCCATCCCTGTATTAGATTATATCATAAGGTGTTGTCTATGAGTTTTCTGGGGCAAGGGGAGGTTAACAAGGCACCTCGCTTTTACATGAGCATGATCTGGTGTTTGATGCCTATGAAGGATACAATTCCTGATTTGGTTGAGTTGTTTTTGGGGAGCATTAAGAAGATCTTGAAGAAGGATTCAGGCAAGATTGCTATAGGAGGGATGATTACTCTGATTGCTAGAGAATTTGTGAGTGAGGAGAGGTTTGGACGGCCTGATAGTGTTGAGTTTAAATTTAATGAGAACCAACTTAGGAGGGTACATTGCTTGAAGGGATCAACAGAGCAGGGTTATATTTGGACTTTGGGTTTTCTACCTGAGGATTATTTATGTCTTCCCAGAGCCATGCCCATTGGTCCTAGCTTAGCTTATCTGTACATACCGTCTAATTTTGCTGGTGGGGGCGGGGCTCAACAGGAGATGCCTGCTCCTAACGTAGAGATGGAGGACCATGATGGTCATGATGATGATGCTGGTGGGGACGGTGGAGGAGATTTGAGAGATGAGGGTCTTGATCCTGGTTTTGGTGGTGGTGGTGTTGGTTTTGTGCCTGGAGGTGGTGTTGGTACGTCGTCAGTTGGATGGGGTGCTAGTTCTAGTACAGCACCTGCTGGTAGATCTAGTTGGGCGACAGGAGGATATGCTGGTTATGGTGATGGTGGAGCTGCTTCTTACAAAGGTGGATATAGAGGATATGGAGATACCTCTGCATGGGATGTTGCTGCAGGTAGAGCCTGATGGGGTGTGCATTCTGATTCTGATTGGCAGAACAGGATGTTTTGGGAGATGGGACAACTTACTATGTCCGAGAATGAGATAGTTTCCACCCAGAGAGATATTGTAGCGCAGCAGAGAGAGTTGACAGCTTAGCAGAGTGCTCTAGCATCCACCGTTCAGTCTATACAGCAGGTGCAAGGGCAGCACCATGAGTTTTTCAGTCACATGTGGCCAGGCTTTCCTGATTGGTCATAGTATCATCCACCAGGTCCACCACAGTGAGTCTTCCATTTTTCCTTCCTTTATTTTTATCTGATTTGTCTTTTATTTCATTGAGGGCAATGAAAGGTTTAAGTATGGGGGAGGGAGTACTCACTGTTGTATATATGTACAGATGCATTTCAGTTTCTGCATTTCAGACTTAAAAAATTAAAAAAAATGATAAAAAAAATAATTTTTTTTTTAAAAATATTAAATCATGTGCTGAGTTGAAAACCTCGAAAGGGCGGCTCAGGCAAAATTGCAGGGGCCCGGACCGGCATTAGGCTGGGGTAATAAGAGACTAAAAAGAGTGAAAGTGAGTTGGTGAGCACATCTATAGAAAAATGAAATGAGCGGTTAGGTGAAAACCCGAAAGGGCGCCTAAGCAGGATGAGTGAAAAAAAAGAGTGATTAGGAAAATTTCTGTTGGGGCTTGGGGTTCATTGTTTATGGGTTTTTATCTTTGCTACATGTATTTTGTCGTGAGTGATAAATTGTGCTAGGATTTCATTATATGCACTTTCATTCTTTTACTTGGGTTCGGGTTGTGAGCTTATTTTGAGTGCTTTTTAGTTTTAGATCATTTTCTCCCATTGCTGTCTGTAGACCTTTATTGATTTATCATGCTTGATTTTATTTTGAGCTTACTCGAGGACGAGCAAGGTCTAAGTATGGGGGAATTTGATATGCTGTGTTTTGTACATCATAACTAGGACTTTTTAGTATATATTTTTGTAGTATTTTAGGCCTATTAGGAGCATTATTGAAGAACAGATTTGAAGGCCGAGAGTTTAGAGTTATGAAGAATTTGAAGATTTCGAAGATGTTGAAGGCCGCGATCGCTGCCACCCTTAGGGGCGATCGCGGTGGACGTCGCCGAGGAAGATCAAGATCGCCGATGAGGACCGCGATGACAAGGAAGGCCGCGATCGCGGCTAGGTTTGGTGGCGATCGCGGTTGAAGATCGCCGATGGACATCGCGCTTTGAAGATAGGCAGCGATCACGACTCTGTTTGGTGGCGATCGCGGCCTGGCTGGATCTGGCGCGTGATTGGATTTCTCCGCTTAGTTTAATATTCTATTTATATATCTTTTAAATTCTGACTGGTTCGAGACTATATTAGGTTTTACTTTTCAGCTTTTGATGGTATTCTCTCTTAGACCTAGTTGACAATTATTCAGACTTTTGGTATTTTCTCTCTTATGGAGAACTAAACTCCCTAAATCTTATTCAAGTTGAAGCTTTTCAGACTCAAGTTGTTGTGAGATTCGTCTATTCAGGTTTATTTCTACAGGTTATTTCAATTCTCTTGTGCATAATTATTATTGATTGTATTGATTCTTTCAGGCCTAGCTAACTTGTTGGAATTTAATACTATCTATTGCTAGATCTAGGTTTTCTCGTAGCAAAGCCTAATCTTTGTAGCAACTCAATTGATTTAGGACTCGTTGGACTAAAACAATTGAGAAAGAGATTTGAATGCATGTTAATTGTTTGACTCGTTGGAATTCAATTGCATGTATCTTGTTTATCCTTATTCTCATTGCTAATATTAAGTTTGCATATCTCGTTGCCATGTTATATTTCTGATCAGGATAGGAATAACCAAAGGAATAACTTGTTTGAATCTATGATCCATAACTTGAGGAAGAAAAGTGGATACTTGAATAGGATTGCTTTTCCCTAATTGATAAAAATCCAATCTTTTGCTTGTTTGATTTATTGCTTTGCTTGTTTCAATTCTTAGTTGTAGTTTACGATTCCAAAATCCCCCTTTTTATTACTTCGTAGTTGATAATAATATTGCTTAGAATTACAAGTTTCTGTTCGACCAAGACTTACCGACTATATTAGTTGAGTAACTAGGGAATTATTTTTGATTTGGCACGACGACTTTAAGCCAGTCAGTGGACGAACCCTTTTAAAGGGGAGGAGGCTGATGTGAGTTCGTCTATCAAGCCTTCTACCGAGCCCTCTACCGAGGTCGTGCCCCTCGGTACCGAGCCCCACACCGAGCCATCTTGCGTTCCACTCCAGCCCTACGACGTGCCATGGCGCGCGCCCTTGCACACAACGCCCACAACATCGACACCTGGACGGCGCGCCCTTGCACACAACCCCTCACTCCTTTGGGATCTCGGCGGCGTGTTCCATGGGGACTTGGCGGACGGGAGAGGCAATGATCACCTTAGGATCAGAAGTTGGCACGTCCGGCGTGGGGTGGGGATCTCCAGTGGCGAGGTCCGAACCTCCCTGGCCGAGGTCCGCTACGGTGTGCGCCTCGGTTGGAGCGGCCCCATCCTCGTTAAGGAAGAATTCGCACTCTCCCACGGGCTCTTCCCCAGTTTCTTCCCCCATGGTCAGCGAGTAGTTGGGGTTGAAGAAGGCAATGCGAGGATTGAGGTGCCCGTATTTCGCGACCGCTTGGCTTACCCCCATGCGAATGGCCTGCCGGTACATTTTGTTGACACTGCTCAGCATTTGTTCCTTATAATCCTCAGTCGCCACATATTTGGGGCCCGCAGCCTCTACCTCCTCGTTAAGCTCATTGACGCGTTGTCGGAGGTTGCTGATCTCCTCCTCGGCCTTCTGGAGCTTGATAGCTTGCATTTAGGAGTAGCTTAGTTGCATGTTTTATATATGTTTTAGTTAGTTTTAGGTTAGTTTTTATGTAGTTTTTAGGTTTTTGTGTTGTCGGGTATTATGCGTTGGTTTGCTCGGTTTTACAGGTTTTTAGGTTCAGGAGCAACAGCGGGGCGAATATAGATTGACCATGGTGGTGGTGGACAAGCCAAGCGAGCTAAGGAGTGCTAGGATGATGTGGAGAAGAGCTAAAGCAAGGAAGAAGACATGCCAAGTTTAAGCCAAAAGCTCGGGTTGAAGCCGAGCTAGCGAAGCCGAGCAATTTCATCTGACGGACAGGTGCGCGGGATAGCAAAAGCGCGGCCGCGCATTGTGAGGCCGATCCCGCGCTTTCTGGGGTTTTACACGGACGAGGATTTGGGACCAGATTTAGTTTTGGGCTTTGGTCTTTGGTTATTTGGGCTTATGTCATCCGAGATATATGTTTAAGATATAATGTTTGAGGTTATTTTTAGGAGACATATAAATACTTTATGTTAGATTATTTTCATATAACTTTTGATCAACTTTTGGAGGCTAGGGTTTTCTCTCAAGGAAGAACCTTTGAACCTTTGTAAGTTTGATTTTAATTCAATTATGCATTGCTAATTTCTCTTGTGTTTGGCTAGTTATTGAAGTCATGATTTGTATGTAGTTGTGAGGTTTGATTGATTCTCAACAAACTTGAATAGAAATTATTCCCTGTGCTTAATTGAATTTAAACTAGGTTTTTTTAGATTAGCTACCTGATAGAATTTCTAGTTATAACTGAATCTGCTTAATTACCGGTTGGAGTTAATTTGATCAAGAGTAGACTTTAATCAATTTAGTACCGGTTGGACAAGTTGGTTAAAGAAGGGAATAAATTCACAAGTCACTTAGATGTCTGGTTGCTCTAAGTTGTTTGTTTCTATTGATAACTTGAATCGTTATGCTGTTATTTAATTGAATCTAGAAGGTCTTCTAGGTTATTAATTAATTAGGGTTGTTAGACTGGTATTTCTATCAACTATATATGAAGTTTGGATCTTAATTCTTAGTAGGATCATTATCCACAATAGATTATTCAAGTGAGAAGAGAATCAAGAGAATCGATGATCAATGAATCAATATCATGATGGATCTAACTAGTTGAACACGTTTGTCTCTCATATATTCAAATCATCTTTTGCATTCATAGTTAGTTTTATTCTTGCATATTAGTTTAGATTAAATATTCCAAAAAACCCTTTTTTTAGTTACTTGGCACTTAAGCAATAACACATTCACAAGAGTCTCTGTGGGATCGACCCTTACTTACCGCTCTACTGAGTTGGTTAAGCTAAGGTTTCTTTGATAGGTATAAACGACCACGAAAAAATACCTCATCAAATTTGGCGTCGTTGTCGGGGACTCGTCGCTATTTGTGTTTTTACTTTTGTGCTATTCTTGGTGTTGTGAACCTATCTTACAGTTCATAACACTCGTGCTACTAATCTATGGCTTTGTTCGATTGTAGACAGCTGCAGGATGAACACTTCCATGACTATTTTTCAAGATTTCAAGACCATGTGTTTGAACTTGGTACTTGGGGAATACGATACAGTGATGGAGAGGTGAACATGGGAGTTATCTATGGTATGAATCTTGAGACAAGGGGATTAGCTGACTACATGAGCAATGAGAGGCTTTTGTTTATGGGACCTGAGGAATGCTGGGATTTCTTATGTTTCATGAGCCATCAGAGCTTTTTGGTCGAATCATCTTCCCAACCACCCCAGCCGATTGATACGTCTCTTGAGGATATAATCAAGGATCTCTCCAAAGGGGCGGATGCTATAATCAATGAGCACTGTGAGTCTTGTTCTTCATATTTCCATTCTACAATCTCATGTCCTTTTGAGTTGTGTGAAAGGAGTGGTGGAATCACATTGGAGTCAAACGATCAAGAGTCAGACACCCAGATTCAAGTTGAGGAGCAATCTAATACACTTGATAAGGGTTATGATGATGAATTTGATGATCAATATGAATTTGCACCTGTAAGGCAAGATGAGCAGATTATCACAGAGCCAAGGGAAGTCTGTGCAGGCATAGAGATTCTTACAAAGCTTAGGGAGCCTGAATCATCTTCACTCATGTGGAGTAAATTGCTTGAGGGTTTTGTGGTTTTGGAAGAAGACTCTTTTGTCGACCATGATGACTTCTTTGCTGATGAAGTAGACAACCATGAGGGAGAAAATCAACATGATGCATCTATTAAGTCTCCCGTTGTCATGGTGTGCCCTATGTTAGGCCTTGACATCCCATGCTTCAATTTCCCAACCTTCTCACATCAGGATCTTATGGAGTTACAAGATGAGAAGCCAAGTCTACAACACAAGGTGAAAGATGAAGAATATATGGAGTTCATCTTGGATAAAAGTGGTATTGCTGACAAGTGCTTTGATTCATACTGTAAGTATTTTCTAAAGCCACCACTTGTGCTGAATTTCTTTGAACAAATGCCACCTCATGAAAATTGGGCACACATGTTTGATAAATTAAAACGGTCTTTGAATGTTATATTATGCTTAATTGATTTATCAATGTGTTACTTATGCTTTTCTAAGATGTGTGCGCAAGGCTTTGACAGGTTATTAAGGGCATTGACAATGTCTAATCTTGTCAACCCATTCTAAGGGTCAAGCTAATGACGTTAAAAAAGCGCTTCTTGGGAGGCAACCCAAGGCTTAGAGTAGTTTTGTTTTTCAATTATAATCTTTTGCTTTTTAGGTAGTTTTGTGTGTGTGTTAGATGTTCCAGGTCTGAAGATTGATAACCCGAAGAACCGCCACCACAGGATTTTCCGCCGCATTACCCGGACAGCTAGAGTCCTGTGAGTTTTTCTCTTTCCTTTACTTTTTACTATACTTTGGTGACAAAGTATGTTTTAAGCATGGGGGAAGGGAATTACTTTTGCATTGCATGTAGTTGCATTAGTTTAGGTCATATTTAAATTTTTGCATGCATTGATTAAAATCTTAAAAAATGAAAAAAAAATCAGAAAAATTTGAAAAACACAAAAATATTACATTTAGGTTCTCATTTCCTCATTGTTTGATTCCTCTTGTGTTTCTAAGTTAAGTATAAGTTCTAACCCATGATTTGCATGATTTACTGAAGTTGATATGATATGAGCATGATCATTGATTAATTACCTTGATTATAGGATGGAGCATGTATTTAGCTTAAGTTTTTGATTCATTCTGAAGTTCTAGAAAAAACTTAGCCTTGTGAGATATTTTTGGCCTTTCATGATATATTTGTACTCTACATTCTTGAGTGTCACCATGATTATCTAGCTCTAGAACTTGCCTTATGACTCTTTTTCAAGGCTGCTTTATATGATTGAATGCATGACATTAAAATGATTAAGGCAATGTTTCTTATTAGCCTATTATTTCCTTTCCTACCTTACAAGATCCATGTTCTTGATACCCCATTTCTTTTGAGCTTTAAGCCTATTTTTGATAGCTCCACAAAATGATTCCTAGCCTAATAAGCTTGACCCATAATCCGGGATTTAGGACTTTAGGTTGTGGTTGTATTTTGTGTGAGTTTGATGTAAGTATGGGGGAGTTGGAAGAAAAGGAAGAAAAAGAGGAAATACAACTCTTGGTTTCAAAGTGAAAAAAGTTGAAGATGAAAAGTTTGATTGCAAAAGAAAAGCAAAAGAAAGAAAATTGAGCTTAATTGTTAGTAGTCTTCATTAATAAAGCGAGAAAAGAGTTGAAGAGGCAAGAAAAAAATAAAGAGAGAAGCAAAGTGCTTAAGTGTTAATGTAAGGAGTTGGTAGAGTGAAGTTGGAAGTGTTATGAAAAAGTGTGTTGAATTTTGGGTTAGGATTAGTTCTTTATCCCGGATTTAGCACCACATGCCAAATGTTATCCCTTCCAAATTTCTCTTTACCTTGGCCCCATTACAAGCCTTAAAAAGACCTCTTGATTTTTGTTATGTATTTGATCCCCAGCGGTGGAGATTTAGAACTCTGATGCAAGCATATGGTAGTCTAGTTTTCATGGTTGATTTTGAGTGAAACACGTCCTTAAACACTTGAGAGTTGGAGTGCAAACACATATACCTTGGTGAGGTCTAGAATGAATGAATGGTCTTTACTTGTTGCTTACCATAATGCATGCTAGGAAGTCTTGGTTGGGTTTTTGATTATATGTGAAATGTTTGTTTGACTTGAGATGGATGAAAGATTGCATTTCTATGGTGTGATTGGATTTATGTCTTGCTTAAGGACAAGCAAGGGTTAAGCATGGGGGAATTTGATAGCTTGCATTTAGGAGTAGCTTAGTTGCATGTTTTATAAATGTTTTAGTTAGTTTTAGGTTAGTTTTTATGTAGTTTTTAGGTTTTTGTGTTGTTGGGTATTATGCGTTGGTTTGCTCGGTTTTACAGGTTTTTAGGTTCAGAAGCAACAACGGGGCGAATACAGATTGACCATGGCGGTGGTGGACAAGCCAAGCGAGCTAAGGAGTGTTAGGATGATGTGGAGAAGAGCTAAAGCAAGGAAGAAGACATGCCAAGTTTAAGCCAAAAGCTCGGGTTGAAGCCGAGCTAGCGAAGCCGAGCAATTTCATCTGACGGACAGGTGCGCGGGATAGCAAAAGCGCGGCCGCGCATTGTGAGGCCGATCCCGCGCTTTCTGGGGTTTTACACGGACGAGGATTTGGGACCAGATTTGGTTTTGGGCTTTGGTCTTTGGTTATTTGGGCTTATGTCATCCGAGATATATGTTTAAGATATAATGTTTGGGGTTATTTTTAGGAGACATATAAATACTTTATGTTAGATTATTTTCATATAACTTTTGATCAACTTTTGGAGGTTAGGGTTTTCTCTCAAGGAAGAACCTTTGAACCTTTGTAAGTTTGATTTTAATTCAATTATGCATTGCTAATTTCTCTTGTGTTTGGCTAGTTATTGAAGTCATGATTTGTATGTAGTTGTGAGGTTTGATTGATTCTCAACAAACTTGAATAGAAATTATTCCCTGTGCTTAATTGAATTTAAACTAGGGTTTTTTTAGATTAGCTACCTGATAGAATTTCTAGTTATAACTGAATCTGATTAATTATCGGTTGGACTTAATTTGATCAAGAGTAGACTTTAATCAATTTAGTACCGGTTGGACAAGTTGGTTAAAGAAGGGAATAAATTCACAAGTCACTTAGATGTCTGGTTGCTCTAAGTTGTTTGTTTCTATTGATAACTTGAATCGTTATGCTGTTATTTAATTGAATCTAGAAGGTCTTTTAGGTTATTAATTAATTAGGGTTGTTAGACTGGTAGTTCTATCAACTATATATGAAGTTTGGATCTTAATCCTTAGTAGGATCATTATCCACAATAGATTATTCAAGTGAGAAGAGAATCAAGAGAATCGATGATCAATGAATCAATATCATGATGGATCTAACTAGTTGAACACGTTTGTCTCTCATATATTCAAATCATCTTTTGCATTCATAGTTAGTTTTATTCTTGCATATTAGTTTAGATTAAATATTCCAAAAAACCCTTTTTTTAGTTACTTGGCACTTAAGCAATAACACATTTACAAGAGTCTCTGTGAGATCGACCCTTACTTACCACTCTACTGAGTTGGTTAAGCTAAGGTTTCTTTGATAGGTATAAACGACCACGAAAAAATACCTCATCAGAGCTCCGTTTCCTTCTCCCTAAAGAAGTTATGCTCCGCAGAAAGTTTGGTCCGGAGCTCCTCGATCCCGACCTTGAGATCCCCAACTTCCCCCTTGGCCTTTTCCGCCTCCTCCTTAACCTTCTCCACCTCCCCCTTGGCTTTACTAACCTCCTCCTTGGCCCTGGCGGCGGCCTTGGCCTCATCCGCGGCCGCAACCTCGGCGGCCCGGGTCTGCTTCGTGGCCTCCGCGAGGTCCTTCTCCTTCTTTGCACATTTGGCCTCGCGAGCCTCGAGCCTCGCCTCCAAGGTATCTGAGTTTTTCTGGAGAAGGTTGATGCGAATGCAGTTGTAATTCTCAAAAAAGTGATGCTGAAAACAAAAAATCAAGAGATACATCAGGAAAGAGAAAGTATTAGGATAGCAAGCAAGGCCTACAAGAACAAAGTGAGACATACCATCGCCGAATAGCGGAGAGCCTCGTTAGTAAGGGCGTCTTCGGAGAGATTGTTCGCCCACGCAATCTCCTCCTTCCAGTCGTCCTTCTTCCAGTTCCTAAGTGCCCCCTTGGGTGGCCCGGGGCAGTGACACTTCTCGGCGGGGGATCGGTGGGGGAAAGGACCGGACTCGCGGGTTCGCAGCTAGGGGCGATCTCCTTCCCCGAGGACCTGCGTTGGATGTCCCCCTTGTGTTTCTTTTTCTTCTCTTTGTGGGGTGACGCCTCCACGTCCTTGCGTTTTTATCCGGCCCCCTTGCCGGACCCACGGGGTGTGTGCGAGGTCCCCCGGGCGGCATCTCCCTTGGATGCCCCCTCCTTAATTTTAACCCCCACGGCCTTCGCGGGGGCTGTTGGCTTCGGTAGTGAGGTTGGTGGCCTCGCCGGAGGGGTCGGTCCCTTTACAATAGGGCCCTTCGGGGCCCACGGGACTTGCAAGGTGGAGGTTGCAGGTTTCTTTCTCTGCGCCCTCGAAGCAAGAGCGTTGAAAAGGTCCACTGTCAGAAATACAAGGAAAAAACAAGTTAGACAAAAAGCAAAAAACAGAATATCACGCAGTCAAGGTAGTGTGATCCGAGCGAGGCTCGCGGTCATCACTAAATAAGCAAGGTACTCCCCCGGGGCTATGCGTGGCCCAAAACCAAAAACAAATAACAAAACGAGGAACAAAAAGGAAAAGTACCCTCTTCGCCCTCGCGAGGTGGAGGTGTAAGACTCAGATAGGCCCGCTCAAGCCGGTCCCGTGCCAGTACTCCCAATGCGGCGCCTGGCGCTCCGGTGCATACCGAGCCTTGAGGTCGGCGGCCTTTTGCATGCCTTTAGGACGAACTAAGTTGTCCGGGGCCGTGGGGAGATTGAGGTACCTCCCAGTGGGATCCCGAACCAAGAACCATTTGTCCTTCCACTGACCGACGTTTGACGGGGTCGTGGTGATCTTGAGTCCGGGAAAGCTAAGGTTGACGAGGCAGGACTTGTGTTCTCTCCTCGCCAAGAATAAGCTCGACATGATGTCCAGATCTCGTCCGTCCCCGAGCTCGTAGCTTCGAATGGTATAGGCGCACAGGAAGTTGACTATGTGATGGGCTAGCGGCAACCTAAAGCCGACTTGGAGACTAGGTAGGTGCACGACCACGCACCTCTCGTACGAGGCCAAGGAGCAGCCCTCCCCTTCGGGAAGCGCTAGCTTAACCCCCTCCGGCCAGGGGAAGTCCTTGGCAACCTTCACGAGGTCTTCCCGCTTCAGAACTGTAGGAGCCCCTCGGGCAGATAAATCCCTCTCGTGGGGTTCGGCTACATAGGAATCCTCTCATCAAGGATGGAGGGGATACTCGATACGGAGTCAGTAATGTACTCCGTGAAGAAGCTCACTTGATCATTTGAGTCGGACGACCTCACAGCAGACCCGGCCACCTCCTCATCAGAAATCGAAGACGAGGCCATCTCAACTCCAAAGGATGTGCGCAGTCGAGGAAAGAGCGAGCTGAACGAGATAACAAAGTCGTTAGAAGAAGGATCCCTGAAGACGAGAGAGGTAGACCTCGGGTTCTAAGAATCACTGGTCTCGACACTCCCTTCGGTCTCAAAAAGCTCCTCGTAAAACCTCTCTTGAACCTTGAACGCGAAGCCGGGTGGAGGGTTCAAAGATGTGCCTCTAGGCATGAAAGAGCGACGTCCAGGCCACGAAAGTCGAATACCTGGAAAAAAGGGAGGTTTTGAGACATCGAACAAAACCACGGAAGAAAGAAAATGCGAGGTGATCACAGGAAGAAAGCACGTGGCACCCTAGGGCTACTCTGACAGATGGGATGTCTTAGAAAGAATGTGAAGCGCCAAAAGTCGGAAAAGAAGAAAGTGGAAGCCCAGCGGTTGGGAGGTCGAACGTCCTGTCAATCAGACGTCATGACATTTGGCCTTCCGACGAATTCGAAATTCAAAAGCAAGGACGACAGAGGAAGCTCAACCGTCGCCTGACGCACGAAGGGCTCGTGAAAATCGCCAAAACCACCAGCGCCATCCTCACTCTCTCCGTTTTGCCACCGTGACACCTGTGCGAAACACCAGACGACGGTCGTCCCCCGCTAGGTCACGAGGCGATGAAAAGAGAAAGTAACAAACAAACACGCCCAAAGAAAAACAAAAATCGCCAAAACCACCAATGTCGTCCTCACTCCCTCCGTTTCGCCTCTGTGACACCTGCGCGAAACGTCAGAAGGCCACCGTCCCCCGGCTAGGGCGTGAGACGTCGAGAGAAGGGGGAAACGTCAAAAAACGCAAAAATGGAGTCGAACACTTACTTGTTTGAAAATTAGCGCGAACGAGGCGGTGGCACTCCTGAAAACCGTCGAGAGATCGTCGGAAAACCATCTGGAAACTGCTCGCCGAAAACCGAAAGAACAGGGGAGAGAGAGAAAGCGCTGAAGGAAGAAGATGAAAATGAAGCGTGGGGAAGACGCCTTTATAAAGGGAGAACTTGGGCCTCTCCCCTCTCCCAGAAAAGAAAAAGGCTTAATGGGCCTAATACACTTTAAAGGCCCATTAAGTGAAGTACGGTGGAACAGGTCCAGAAAGCGTCGCACGCATAACGGAAGAAAAACCTAAGTGTCTGGCCTCGTGAAAGAGTCCCTCGCAAAATGTTTGCCCAACCTCTACACCTCGCACTCCGGATCCGGCGAACCAGACAATATTCATGTATGAAATGCGACCCTCGGGACGAGGTCCCCAGGCCATGGGGTTGTGATGGTGCTCAAAATGGCAAAATAAGAAGTGGGCTCGGGGTACGAGGAATGACGGACATGGCGGGACTCCCAAGGTTGATTGCGGGGCCCATTACCGCACTCATCTCTAATTTAAACAAATGTCCCTACCTCTGCGAGGTACCGAGGCCTCGCCGACGAGGTCTAAACCTTTGCAACGAGGTCTAAGCCTCGTTGCTCAAAAGCTGACACCCCCGCCCTATCTAAGCCACTCAGCGGTCACCCCTCCTCCGGCCAATGATCGACCACCTCACACTCGACCAATCAAAGGGCTTGATCTCGGGCGTCCCACATCGAACAAACACCAAAACTCATCCTTTCAAAACACTATAAGTAGGGGAGAACCTCGTAGACAGCAAGGGGTCGAAAAACATCTTGAACTCAAGAACTATCTTGCTCGTTGAAGATCGACGTGTTGAATCACCGTCAAAGACCTCGCTACAGACAAGTGAAGTCCACAAAAAGACTTCAAGTCGCACAAAGAGTCCTCGTTCACATCAGAGACCTCGCAGCGTCATCTCGCAGGCCACAATCACCACGCTCTAACTCAAACCCCTCAACCTCGCCGCCAGAGGTCGTCAAACAGCCTGTGGGTGATAGAATCTCGTAGCAATTAGGAGATCTCGAACCTTGTTATATCGAGATATCGAATACTCTTAGGAGGCCTGAAGTGTAATCTCGTTTGTTTGTAACCTCGTGACATGTAAACTCGTCATAAAAAACAATAAATAAAGAGCAAGTGTTTGCACAATTGAATAAAAGTAATCTCGTTTCTTGTCTTCTAGCGCTGGTTTATTTCAGGTTTCATCACCAGCGAAATTTTGAAATCAACATTTTTTCAAAATTTGAAACCTCAGACTTCGCATTTTTTCAAAATTTGAAACCTCAAACTTCGCATTATTTTCAAATTTCAAGCAGAGGATGATTAGAGAATTCAATTCAGAGCACCGAGTATGTGAAAACCTAAACGACGATTAAAAATTTTTGGAACGCATCGGTGAAAGCAAAGGAGGAGCGAGGGAGAAGACCTCGTCGAAATAAGTTATGGCCTGGTAAAGATAACCATCGGAGGCCAAGCTTCAATAATCATTGTCGGCGACGATTGAAGAGTATCGTCGTTGATTGGCTCTGAAAAATCAAGCAACTCGTGCGGCTTGAGTGGACGGTTCCTCCGACGAGGGGAGGGTGAAGAATTGATCGAAGGTGATTTGTAAAATCTCCAAATTTAATTCTTCAAAAACATGTAAAAATTGATTAAAATAACGTTAAAAAAAGAGGCAAATAGGTCATTTCGCAATTTAGCGCGCGTTTGGACGGAAAATCGAGTTTGGGTGGTAAAAAGGTAACATAAGGCCTATTACGAGTGGTTTGCGGTAATTTGGCATTGGAGGGGTGGTTTCCGATAAAAGACCCTATATTCTTTTAAGGGGTATAACTTGATTTATTTAGTGAAATGATCAAGAAAAATGAAATAATATTTAAATCCATCGAAAGATAACATTTGAATCAATACTTTGATAGGAAAAGTAGACACAAAACATTTGAATCAAATGTAGATACGACCAACACAAGGACTACTTGACTTGACTTGATTTCTTGAAAAACATTGTTTAGTAGGAATAAAATGGCATGTTGAGTTTCATGATAAAACATAGACATAAAAAGGACACATTTTGGACATTGAAGGAGCACACAAAACATTAGAAAGAGGCAATTCATAAAATGGTTAGGGTTGTTAGGTTTGTGGAGTGTGTGGCATGGTGGGATTTGGGCTCGATCTTAGTATTGGAATGAAACCTAGTTTTGTGGAGCTTGGGATGGTTGATACGCTATATTTTAGTATAGGTTAACTCTTGTATTTTAGGCATGATTTGAGTGTGTTTAGGTTAGTTTTGAGCATAATTGTCATATGAAGACCGAAGACACGATTTGAAGAATTGCAAGAGTTTTGAAGACAAGTGTTGATTTGGAGTTGTGTCAACACCACTTTCTTGTAACGCTTATTACGGGAACTACGGTGATCGGATGAAGCTGAATTTGGTATCATTGGAAAGCTAACTCCAAGAGCTACAATTCATGTTTTTACGGCGAGTTCAAATTCCAACTCTATGTGGGTCAAAACCACCTCCGAAGTTGACACTAGAATGTTGTCAGAAGATTCGCGCCCGCGGATCTAAACCGCGCCCGGAGTTGGCATCCGCGCCCGCGCATCGTGGGTTTCAGCACCGACTTTGTTTCGCTTTTTTTATATTTTATTTATAATTATATCTTAGGGTTTCAGATTTATTTTCGACTACTTAAGCTTTGTTTCGTGTTTCACTTGGGGGAGACACATTCTAGCATACCTTTCAGAGATTATTCCAGTTTTTAGTTTTATTATGGAGAACTAATTTCCTTTGGAGTTTTTTTGATCAAGGAACCCTTTTTATGTAATTCGTGAGATTCTGGTAACTTTTCTATCCCTTGGTTAATATCAAAACTCTTGTTTTTATTTATATGATCTATGTTTGATTTGATAAGCCTGATCAACTTGTTTGATTGACTTAGATCTACAATTTGGATTAGGTTTGATTGTTGTCTGTGCAATCTTATTTATCCTTGAAACAACTCTTTTCTAGGATCGTGGACTAGAATTGAGAAAGAGTGTTTGATTGTTATTTTATGCATGAGACTCGTAGCTTGATTGCATGATTTGATATCCTTCTATCCTTAATACTTTGCATGATTTGAATTAAGCATTCTTGTTCATATCATAATTCTGCTTGGACCGTGGACAAGCGGAAATCTTTTATAAGGATTGGAATTAACCTGGGAATTAATAGAAAAGTGGATGAATTGATGATCAAATGATTAAAAAGGTGGAATTGATTGAATGAACTCTGTTTTTCCTTTATTGATTTTAATACTTGAAATTGCTTGTTTGTTTAAACTTCCAAAAATCCATGTCTTGTTTCTTGCTGATTATTCAGAATCCCGATTCTCTTGGGTTCGACCCCTTGCTTGCTTACTATACTAGTTAGTAGAATAGGGTTATTTATTTTTGATCTTGGCAACAATGACTTTAGCCGAGTCAAATTTTGGCGCCGTTGTCGGGGAATCGGTTTTTAATTTTTTGATAAATCGGTGTTTCTGACGATCCGCGCTCGCGGTTTGAAACCGCGCCCGCGGCTAATCCGCGCCCTCGGTTTAATTCCGCACCTGCGGCGGATCCGTGCCCTCGGTTTAATTTCGTGCCCGCGGTTTCTGTTCGTCCAGAAATCCCGAATCTCGTTGTGTAGACCTATCTTACGGTCTACACTTGTATATACTAATGTCTGCGTTTAGGTTTCTTCAGTTACAGGATGAACTCTTTCATGAGTACTTCACTAGGTGCCAGGAAATCTTGCATGATCTCTCTGTCTGGGGGTTAACCGTAGGGCTTGATGATGCTTGCAATCAGATCTTTAGTGGGATGACTCTTGAGTCCCAACTAAGGATGTACCGCGAGAGCGATGCAAAATATGTCCTTTGGAAACCCATTGCTTGCTTGCTTATTATACTAATTAGTAGAATAGGGTAATTTATTTTTGATCTTGGCAACGACGACTTTAGCCGAGTCAATGGTGGATTTGGACGACATTTCATTGGAAGTGGTGCTTTAATTTACCTTTTTTTTTTAGCGGACTTGAGTATTAAGGGTCGTCATTGAAGAGTCATCCAGTTGTGAGTCGAGGAGTGCAACGTATAAGAGATGATCTTGGATTTTTTGTTTGTTTGGATTAGGAATGTTTACGGTCTTGTTCCGGTAGAGTTTATTAGAAACTCAATTGGTGGAGTTCTAAAACCTATTGTAAATTAGTAAAGCCTGGCAAAAAAATAAAAAGAAAAAAATCATTAGTAAATGTGGAGAAAGAATAAACTAAATCTAACCGTCAAATTATATTTGGATGGTTGAGATTTAGTCAAATTCACCGATAGAGTTTTTGTTAAACTACATTGTAACTAAAGTCGTTTACTATAAGTGATGGATCAATAATTTTCAGGTAAATTCACAATTAGTTGGACCTCTCACGTTAAACGAACCCCTTCGAAATCGGGTTGTGTAATTCGATTATTTTTTTTTTGGTCGAATGTAATTCGATTAATTTAAACATGTTCAATACCTCAATTATACATTGAGGGTAGGGTTGGACATTATCCCTGGGTGATCGACCCACCCGCTTCACCCGACCCAATTATACGGGTTAAAAACCGTAATGAAGCGGGTGACGGGTGGGTCGGGTGATGGGTGAAATGGGTGACGGGTCGGATATGGGTGAAATTTTACACCCGTTTAACCCGACCCATCACCACCACCCGTTTCACCCGTCTACCACCCGTAAAAATTTAGCCTAAATTAAAATTAGGTTTAGTTTTTTCCTAAAAGAAAGTTTGGGACTTGGGGCATTTTTTAAAAAAATTGGGGTTTTTTTAAAATATTAAAACTATGCGGACCCTAAAGGCTAAATCTCTAATGGAATGCCATAATGTAAACGTTTTTGCTAAGGGGTCTAAATACCTTAGAACTTGTTTTAATGAGAGGGTGTTGAGGATTACTGTTTTTTTTTTTTTTGAATAGGAAAGGATTCGAAATACCGAACAAACTTGGTAAGACGAGGGACCGAGACAAAACTCAGTAGCCGGACAAACCGACATGAAAAAGAAAAACAACCCAAGCTAACAAAGAGAACTAATGGGAAGGCATTAAACGGGAGAGTATGACACTTCCGCGGGTTAGAAACCAAGGCGTATAGTGCTGCCGGATAGCAAGTAAAAGTCCACGCAAGTCAAGGCGTATAGAAGACCAAACTCTAGCCGGAACCACAACTCGACCCAAACGCCACCCCAACGAACTCGAGAGCATGGAAATAACCTGCCAACAAACAAACACAAAAACACAAAAGGAGGGCTAACGCCCAATTCACACAAACACCAAAATACAACTAGCAAGCAGATAAAGAAACCCCAAAAAGTGGGCCAAAGCCCACAAAGAGCTACAAAAGGCCAAACAATGGGCCCAAGCCCAAGATCAAATCCAAGTACAAGCATGTAGTCAAACAAGGTTGTAAACCAACCACGCCATCCATCAGAAACTCCCACCGAGCGCAGCCACAATTGCCGATCCAACCACGTCAACCCTCAAGGAGCGACATGAGACCGACAACGGACACCGGAGGAGACGAGTTCGCAAACAAAACGATTCATAACATCACCATCTTCGGGTTCGACTACATAAAGAACCGAGCCTCCATGGAGGCAAAGTGATTGCCGACGAGGAAGGACAGAAGACTATCACAAAGTCGCACTGCTTCAAACGGCGGCAACAATCCTCAGATTTCCGATAACCTAGAGATAGATTCAAACATCTGAAAACCTAGAAATAGATTCAAACTTAAGTCTCAAAAAAGATCGTAAGAGAATGGGGCTTTATCTTCTAATCCTACAAGAGATTATAAAAAGATGTTAGATTGGAAAAACTCGCATCAATCTACTGTCATACCAAAAAAAAACCATGGAGCAGAAAAAAGGCAAAGATCCATTTCCAAAAACTCTCAGTCAAAGTTCTAAAATTATCTCTTTCAGAAAAAAACCAAAAGGGCAGAATTTCTCAAATTTTGTAACTTCCATGTTGGAAGAAAGGGGAAAAGAGAAGGTTGGGGATAAAACCCAAATCCAATTTCTATGGGCTTAATCAGAGATAACTATTTTTATCACCAATTTCAATAAAAGATCTATCAATATCATAAAAATTCTTTTGGCAGAGGATAGAATAAGAGCAAGCTGCAAACAGGCTTCTCGCCATAGGAGAGTAGAGGAAGAGGACTCCTCGTTGAGGATTACTATTGGAACTTAAGCAAATGAAAAATATAGAAATTTATGGGTCAATATATGTGAATCTTCACGAATAAAATGTTTGAGAATATTCTGGATATCACTTCAGTATATAGATTGTTGCATTAACTTTTTTTATTTTAATTATAAAATTTTATTGTAATTTTAGAATTCGCGTGTGATGGGTGGTCGGATATGGGTGAAAGGTTCAGTGGGTGATGGGTGGGTCGGGTGATACAATTTATTTTTGCAGGTCAGGTGGTGAAAGTGCTCAACCCACCCATAACCCGACCCATGACGAGCCCTACATGACGACCCATTACGGCCAATTCTCAGCTCCAGTGATGCCGAGCAGTCCCAATAAGAGCAAGAAAGATGACGATCGTCAAAATTACCATCTGAACATGGGCTACGCAATCCGCAGCCTTCGGGAGGATTTCCCTCAACTGTTCTACAGAGAGCTCAGCTTCGACATTTACAGGTCTGTCTGTTATCATGTCATCTGAACTGAGATGATTTCGTTGTTTGTTTTGACAAAAAAATCGATTCGTGATTTTTTCAAATTCTAATAGGGATGACATTGTATTCAAAGATCCCCTGAACAAGTTGGTCGGAATTGAGAATTACAAGTCAATCTTCTGGGCACTGCGATTTCACGGAAGGATATTCTTCAAGGCTCTGGTGATTGAGATAATGAGCTTATGGCAGCCTATGGAAGGGATCATTGTAGTACGGTGGACCATCCATGGCGCCCCGCGTGTGCCGTGGGAGATGCGTGTTCGTTTCGATGGCATCTCCGAGTACAAGCTTGACAACAATGGAAAGATCTACGAGCACAAAGTTGACAACGTCGCAATCAATTCGCCTACTCCCAAGCCTCTTCGTGCAACGGGCATGGAACAATTGATTGAAGCACTTGGTTGCCCTTCCACTCCAAAGCCTACTTGCTTTGAGATCCAATCTTCCGATCAAGATGCTGATGGATAGCACTTCAATCAAATTATCTTCTTGGATTGGTAAAGTAAACCACCAGCTGTGATGAGGCAAGCCTCCATGGCATGTATAATTGCTGTAAATATTAGGTATATATAGGGAGGGATAACAGCTTTGTTAGACATGGTGTAGTATTCTGGTGTGTTCTGAATGTTTCGCGGTCTGCTCTTTTAAGTGTTTATTATAACAATCTGTGTTTTATCTGTTGTTTGTGTATAACTTGGTTCTTGAATACATTGTGTACATACATGATGTTGAGCATTTTCACCAAAGTATCTTCTTGGTAAAGTATGATTAAGTGTATTGCTTTGCAAACTACCAGCTGTGATGAGGCAAGCCTCCTTGGCATGTATAATTGCTGTAAATATTAAGTATATTATATATGGAGGGATATGGTGTATTCTGAATGTTTTGATGTCTGCTCTTTTAAGTGTTTATTATCACAATTTGTGTTCCAACTGTGTTTATTTGTTGGTTGTTTGGGTATAACTTGGGTTCTTGAATACATAGTGTACAGACATGAAGTAGAGCGCGTTTTCACCCTGTTAACCTGATGAGCAATCTATAGCTTTGCGACTGAGTATCATCAATAAAATTTGTACTAGTTGCAAACAACATACAGTAAGAAGACAATACGCACATTTGTAGCCAGAATAATAATATGCAGAATTTACCCACAACTATGGGATAACAGCGAATTAGTCTCAGATCAAATAAAACTACCAGCACCAGTTTCAATCATTGATTAATGTTTCTCTAAAAACTAACCAGCCAACTACGGACTTATAGACAAATATAAGACTAATGGAAAAATGAAGAACCAAAGAACAATTTGTAGGATGCTTTACTCAAATGCCCATGCGTTTTCCTTCCTGAGTGCCTCTTCCTCCTCCGGGGTAAAATCATTCTCGATATTAAACATCTTCCTGATCTCATTTAAATCCTTAATATCCTTGATCAAGTCTGCAACAGTTTGGCAAGTCAGGTCCAGAAGCCCCTTGATATTCAGATAGTTTGCAGCCTGCAGATTCAAGTCCAAACACACTGTTAATGGGAATAGTTACTAGCAGGAATTATGTACACAGACCGCCATGCCAGAAGAATTAATTCCATAGCCATCATCATACATTCAATCTGAAACATAATCCAAAGCAATAACGGAGCAAATTCCGAAATAAACCTTGCAATTGAAGGTTAAAGGACTCAAATAGCAATATATAACATCAAACAAATACAATTACGAAAGCAATCAAAGCGGGGAAAGAGAGATCCTTACGACGATGAGTTCGAAGAGTTTGTCCATCTCAACCTTGGCAAACTCAGTATCGAACTTCTTGAGTTCTTCTTTGACAGCGTCATCATCGGACTTGGGAGTTTCGACGTGCTTCTTGCAATACTCCATTACCTTAGAGAGGATCTCGCCGCTGACATTGGGGAGAGGGATGACGTCGTCGGCCGAGACGTCCTCAACCATGTTCTTGATGGTTAGAGACTCCAACGCCACAGCCATGTCCACCTCGAAGGTCTCGCCGTCGTTGCTCTTCAGAATCAGCTTGCCTGAAGTCGAAGTCGAAGTCGAAGCCGAAGTCGACATCTTTGTTGGTGAAATTCGTAAGAAAACCCTAAACTGACGGAGGCAGACACAAAGAGGGAGAGGAGGAGGAGGAGCGATCGTAAGTTCTAGAAATTTTGATATAGAGAGTTTGCGCATCGTATCTATATATAACGATTTTACTTAACCTATACACTCGATAGGCAAATCTTTATACCATATATTCATCTTTTCTAATACGGAGTATTATCTTTAAGGTAATCCGATGAATACAATTTATAGATATAAAATATAATCTATCCTACTATATTATAAAACAGAAATTATATTTTATAATGGGGGAATTTATTTTCCTAATAAGTTATTATTATTATTATTATTTAGATTTATAATCTCTGTCTGAATCAATTTTTATTTGTTACCAGTATGTAATCTCGTACCTTGTACTGATTTTGTTTAAATAAAATACTAATAATAAATAAACTTTAATATATCAACCATCCATGACAAACAATCATATTTATACTAAATATAATTTTTTTTTGAATAAATATATAAAACAAAAAAAAAGTTATCATATTTTTTATTACTTAAAATAATAACTATTTTATTGATATTATAAATTAGATTTATATGTAAAATGTGTAAGAGAATGATTTGTTAAGAATAAAAGTAAAAAAATAAAGGATTAATTTGTATTATATATTTTGGGATAACATTACACATAAATAAAAAAAAATAAAATATATACGATTATAAGGTTTTTGTAGTCGACTTAAAATAATACAATATTAAAATATATGGCCATAAAATAAAGTATATATCTCAATATTAAGTTGGATTATGGCCATAATGATGAAATGGTATATATATATATATATATCTCACGGTACTATTAATATTTAAATAAATTTTAAAATTATATGATATTAAAATATATATGGTCATAAAGATGAAATAGTAGATATTATTTTAGGAAATCAAAGATCACATACTAATATATTATTATAATTGTTATATATTTTTAAGGAATCAAAGATTACTATAATTATATATAGGATATAATTATATATTAGTAATATTATTATGAGAGTCCGGTTCACGTGCGAATGGACTCCCAGTGCGAAATAAGAAAGAACAAGAGTTGTTGGATCAAGAAAAATCAAAAGCGCTAATCATTTCACTTAAAAAGGAAAAAAACGGCACGGACGAATTTTTGGCGAATTATTCGAGTATTTTTGAAAAAAAAGGGCCCAGATTTGTTCATCAATATTGTGGATTTGTTCATCAACACTGTGGATTTGTTCATTGTTATATTCATATTTGTTCATTGGTTTTGGCATATTTGTTCATCGGTTTGTGCATATTTGTTCATATGTAATATCAATTTGTTCATTAGTTTATGCAGATTTGTTCATTGATAGATGCATATTTGTTCATTGTTATATTCATATTTGTTCATTGGTTTTGGCATATTTGTTCATCGATTTGTGCATATTTGTTCATTAGTAACATCAATTTGTTCATTGGTTTATGCATATTTGTTCATTACCTTTTTCATATAATTGTTCATTGCTAGATGTTTGTTCACTAGTAACCTCAATTTGTTCGTTGTTATATGCATATTTGTTCATTAATAACATCAATTTGTTCATAGCTAAATAAGGCACAAGCACCACTCCTCTTCGATTTGTTGTTATCTCGTTCTATTAGCTTACACCATATTATTGCATAGTCAGATTCTTTATCTATTATCCTTTACATTCAAGTTTCTACATCAAACTTATCTTATTTTGGTACTATATTGAGCACTTCATTCGTATTGACAAGTTAGCTTTAAAGCACTTCATTCGTTTTATCCTTTGCATTCAAGATAGACTTAAAGGACAAAATAAATGCAAAAATACACAAATAGATAGTCCTAAATGTACAAGTTGATGGTATTAATAGTCCTAAATGTACAAGTTGGTGGCATTGACACATAAACATAAGTTTATTTCAATTCACAAACAACAGATCAATGAACAAAAAAGTTATATCAATGAACAAATAAGGTATAACAATGAACAAACAATGGTATACCAATGGACAAAAAAGATTATATCAAAGAACAAATAATAGTATATCAATGAACAAACAAGGTTATATCAATGAAAAAATAGAAGTATATCAATGAACAAATATTGATATATTGAAACTAACTATATGTGCATCAAAAACTAGATAATATTGTATTCATACAAATAAATAAGGTTAATAAAATAAAACTAAAAATTAAAAAAGTTCAAAATCAATGAACAATGTTATCAAAAACTCGATGCACAATGAGTTAGTATTGATGAACAAATGGTGAATATTGATGAACAAATCGCTATTTCTGATGAGCAAATTGGGCGCGTCTCATAAAAATATATTTTTCGAAAAATACGGGAAAAATTCGTCCATGCCGTATTTTATTGAAAAATACGCGAATAATACGGGAAAAATTCGCCCGTGTCGTATTTTATCCTTTTTAATAAATGTTTAATCAAGGGCGTTGATTTTTTGGAATGGACGAACGAGATTTATTCTTAATTCTCACCTGGGCGCCCATTCGCACGTAACTCTTCCCCTTATTATAATATATAGTTTTAAGGATTGTAAATACTAAAAAGAACAAAGGACAAATTAGTAATTGGAAAAATTAAGATGCCTATGTGGCCTAGTTAAGACGTTGACAAATAGGATAGAGGGATTCGAGTTTAGTTATAGTACTAGTTGTACCCGTCGTGCCCTCCACGATTATGACTTGGTATTTCTTTAGATATATTATAAAAAAGATATTAATAAAGAGAAATATAATATAAAATTTAGTGTAAGTAATTTATTGCCTATAATATGTATAACAATTATTTTGTTTTTGAAATCGAATAAAATAAATTAAATCTAGATTATTAAGTTTAAAATTGAAGATAAACATAGATTATTAAGATAAAATAATCTACATTGCTCTTTTTCCTTAACAATATTCTATAACACAGGTTTAACTCGTTATACATGTTGTGTTATGCACGACTATATGGATTTAATACTGAATTTATTTAATGAATAGTATTTTAATTTAATATAAAAATAAAAATAAAGAATTTATTAGAAAAATCATTAAGGTGCGACAATATAATGCGAGACACAACCAAAGTTGTAAAGGTGAGTCCAATATAAGTTTGATAGCTTAATGATAATTTATTTATGAAAAAATATAACAAAAATTATTTTAAATAGAATCAATAAATTTTATAAATGTTTTACAAAAATAATAAAAAGCCAAAAATAATGTAAATTCTTATAACTTTTTTAATCAAATTCAATTATTAAAGAATCTTTTCAATAAAAATTAAAAATATAATTAATAATAAAAGATAAAAATATATGAATGAATCTAGAATTTTTTTAAAGATAAAAAATCTTTTATATTAACATAAAAAAT
Organism: Fallopia convolvulus; assembly: GCA_964016875.1. Lineage (NCBI taxonomy): Eukaryota > Viridiplantae > Streptophyta > Magnoliopsida > Caryophyllales > Polygonaceae > Fallopia > Fallopia convolvulus. The sequence continues at coordinate 44,290,235 of OZ024729.1, forward strand.
CCAAAAACGAAATTAAGGAAAACATAATATAATTTTTTTGTAAAAATTTAATTTAGGAATGTAATTATATACATATTTAAATTTTTTTATTTTTTTTATCAAAATTTGATTTAACATAAATCTTTTACACAAATAGATAAAAGGATAAAAATAAAACACTTTTTTTATTTTTAATTAAAATTTAAATTAATTTTTTCCAAATATAAAATATAGTGTAATGTTAGTTTTAGATAGATAAAACTAATGGTAAGAATATTTTTCTACCTTATTATGATAATAATCTATTATTATATATTAAAAAATCTTATATTTTATTTTTCCTTTCTTTTAGTTTTTTATTAAATATATTAGAACGTTAGTTTTTATAAAAATTAGATAGATTTTTAGAAAATTTAAAAGAAAAAAACATAAATAATAAGAATACAAAATTACTTTTTGAATATAAGTTGATGCCAAAATTATTCTAGTAGCTCAAAAAGGTTCGGCTTTAATATATAGTTATAGATTCTGTGATAGAAAAATATATACTAAATCATTATTACTTTATTACCATATACTAAATTAGAGGTTAAATTTTTTTGGTTTTTTATTAGTCGAAATATAATTGTAGGCTCCCACATATAAGTATTTTATTTTAATTAGATTATCATTTTAAAATCAATTCAATTTTTTTGAAATTTAATTGTGTTATTTTTAAGTGGCTAAAATATAATTGTAGAACCCACTTTATAAATATTTATATGCTAAAAAATAAATTAATATAAAATTAATTTAGGATTTTCATATTTTTATTTTCTCCTTTTATATTATTATTTAATTTCAATTTAGATATTAATAAAAAAATAGTAGATCTTAAAATGAATCAGATTGATTGAAATATATTTAGATTATTTTTATTAGTTGAAATTTGATTATAAACTTCTCATAAAAATATTTTTATAAATTATTAAATTATTAATTTTTTATTTTTTTAAACAAAAATAAAAACTAATATAAGATATCAAAAATTTATTAAAATTATTAATTTAAGTTAAATTGATCTAATTTTCAATTATTATTCAATCTGGATATTAATAAAAAAAGCGTTTTATGTTCTGAAAAAAAAGTTAAAAAAGAAGATTTTAATTAAAATATTTTAATCATGCTAACTTGATCTATTATTTCATTATTATTCAGTTTTGGATTTTAATGATAAAAAAGTGTTCAAGAATTTCGAAAACCTTTAAATTTATTTTAGTTACAAAAATTGAAGGTTTGAATTAGAGAAATATTTCTATTTTTATCTATTTTTATCTTAAAGATTAGAAAACAAAAACATATCGTTAAATTTTATATAAATATCATTAATGATTATAATTATAGAATAAATACTAAAGTATATATTACCTCTGTTTTATCTCTTTAATCATGCTAACTTGATCTATTATTTCATTATTATTCAATTTTGGATTTTAATGATAAAAAAGTGTTCTAGAATTTTGAAAACCTTTAAATTTATTTTAGTTACAAAAATTGAAGGTTTGAATTAGAGAAATATTTCTATATTTATCTATTTTTATCTTAAAGATTAGAAAACAAAAAAATATCGTTAAATTTTATATAAATATCATTAATGATTATAATTATAGAATAAATACTAAAGTATATATTACCTCTGTTTTATCTCTTTATTTTATTATAATATATTATACAGTGTAATTTTTAAAACTACCCGTAAATTTACGGAAATTTATCTATAATTATATATTAAAGGTGTACCTTTTTGAGTCGTCGGAACGATTCTGGCCCACCATATATTTAAAAAATGAATTTTAATTTCTATTATTTCAAATTTTTCCTATTAAATTTTTTAAATTATTTAAATATATCTTTAACATCAAACAAATATCTATTTAGTATAGCAATATCATTTAAAAATTTCCTTATAAAAATATTTTAAAACTAAAGATAGAAAATTTAAAATATATTAAAATAAGAATAAATATATTTTATATTTTAGAATAATATCTTTTAAGGAATTATTTATAGATATATTATTTTATTTTACAATAAAAAATTAATGATAAATGAATAATATAATATTTTATCTTATCTAATATTTAATTTATTGAACCACCAAAACGAGTATGGTTCCACCTCAAAGTAAATTAATTATATTTTAACTATCTTTATAAATAAATTTTCTTTATCTTTCATATCTTATTATTAAGTTAATTATCTTTTAAAATCTTATCTCTTTTATATTTTAAAAATATAATTCTTTTTTATTAATATTTTATCTTCTTTTTGAAATTAATATTTATAAAATATCATCAAGAAGAAGGAGAAATGTATGTTATTTTATCTTTATTCTCAATATTAAAATTAATAATTTATATATTTTTTTTGATTCCAATAAAAACAATAAAAATAAAAATAACTTACATTAAATTTATATTATATTTTAATTAATTAATATCTTATTTATAATATCTATAGAAAAAACTAAGCCATAGTCGTACATGACACGACGGGTACAACTAGTTACACTAAATTTATAACTCAAACTTTTTTCGGGGACTTTTTAAAATAAAGTCTGTAATATACTAATTATATAAAATATAGATATTATAATTTTGATAAAGTGTCATATGAGAATAAAACTCATGTGATATAGGGTCATTCCCTTCAAAAAAAAATGTTTTACAACAACAACAACAACAACATTGACCTAGTGAGGTTTCGATGCAGCGAAATCTGGGGGGTCAAGATAGAGGTACCCCTTCCCTTTGGGCAGGGATATGATAGGCCCGCAAGTGCACGGTACTATCGAAGTAATATAAAAGATATTGAATCCAAGGGAGCACTCGTTGATCACAAATCTCACACAAACTAGTAATCTAGACAACAAACAATTGATTGGGAGTTGTAATTTTTATAATTAAAACAAACACAAAAACAAGATATAAAACTAGGAAAGACTAGAGAGGGGTTTTGGTTGTTTGATTGATGGGAGGCTAGGATTGGGTTCACCACAATGGAACTATGCAATGTGAAGCAAAAATCTCTCTAAGGTTTGCAAGCAATGGTCTACCATGGTCAATTGTCCTAAATTATCTCCAATCCTCTTTCAAGGCAAGGGAAAACTACTCTAATCTAGCTTAATTCCTACTTTCGTGGTAATTAATCCTAGATTATGTGCATTAAACACAAAGACAATTATAAATAACCATTAGGAAATTAGGCCTACTTTCGTGGTCCTAAAATCCCTAGCTCAATTCTTGAAGGTCCAATATCAAATATCATCTTTCAATGCATACTCAACATCCAAAATGTGAGAAAATACTAGCTAGGCATTTTCACAAACACTTGGTGTGCAAGAATTGAGTAGTAAACCAAAACTCATTCAACCAAAGAGAAATCTTCACTGATACATCACATAATCACCATTGGGCTACCCCCAATCCCAACACAAGCAACTACTCACTCATAATTGGCAAAAACATGGCATAAGAAATCAATCCAACAATCACAGACATAGAAATAATGAAAGGAAAAACAAGAAATAAGATAAATGGATAAGAGAAACTTATCATTCAAATCAAATCTTGATTCTTCATTCATCCATGAGAAAACAAGTTGGAGTTGAGTTCCTCTTCCAATTTCTCCAAGTACAAGAGAGCTCAAACAAACCCCCAAAATGGGATTTTAAACCTAGATCTACTACTAAACTAGCTAAAATCTAGAAAAAGAGAATGTAAATCTAAGAGAGATTAGAGGATGAAAATAAAAGAGAGAAAGTCTTCTAAAACCCTAGAAAGATGAGATAAAATGAGGCATGAATCTCTCAAAAGTGTCTTGCTTTGGTATTTATATGTGCCTCCAAAAGGTGGGAGAAATACAACCCTAGATCAGGAGATGTGCTGAAACAAGATGCTCATGTTGTTTGGCACGGGTATGCCATGCCAAAAACTGCATGTAGAGATTGGGCATTTGCTCTTGGCATGGGCATTCCGAGTGGCACGAGCACCTCATGCAATATCATGGGAAGACATCTTGACAACTTTTGATTGGATATGAGTGCTTCCTTAGCTTGTATGGCTTGTGTAACTCATTCTTCTCCATTAAATCTTCAAGTTGAATCCCTTGGGTTCTTCTTTGCTTGAATTGAAGTCCATTTGATCCTAGAAGAATCCAAATTCTTTCACCTACAAAACCAAAAGCAAACGAGAGCAAATATCCGAACAAACAACCATAATCATATTAAAATGATCATGCAATTGTATGTTTTATGCACAAAAGTGGGGATTAATCAAGTCAAAAGGTGTTATAAACACATGCTATCAAACTCCCCCAAGCTTAGATCTTGCTAATCCTCAAACAAGGATACTCATCAAAATATTGATATTCCAAAGGAGATATAGAGGTTGTCTCCATGCAAAAGAAATACAAGAATGATTTTGTAATATCAAATATGTGATCAATGAAATCATAGGAGATAACAAGTGGTCATTCAAGAGATTAGGCTAGCATGAAAATTCATAGACCTCACGGAAGGAAAAAATGTGATCCACTCACTCTCATGTGTTTGAAGGACATGTTTCGCTCATTTTCAATCCAAAGAAAGTCATCTACCATAAGCTTGCATCAGTGTCTTAATTCTCCACCACTAAAAACCATGCACATTACACAAATCAGGAGGTCTTTTATTCGGTTGTAACGGGGTCAAGGTAATGAGAAAGGGTAGGGATTAAATTTGGCCTTGTGGTGCTAGTCCGAGAAATATTGGAAGAATTCTATCTTGACTAAACCAATCCTTGAAAATTTCATATCATTAACAACACACCAAATATATTACAACCTCTCTTCATTTCTTGCTTCTCTTTTTCTTTTTTTCTTTTTTTCACACTTCACACCATTGTTTTATTAAGGTACAAACATTTTGATGCATGCCCTCAATTGCAAAGTAATGTGAGAAGTGCTATTTTTTTCTTTTTCTCTTTTTTTTTTTGTTTTTTTTGAACTCAACACTTTACACCTCGATCATTTACATTGAATTCCCCCAAGCTTAGCTTCTAACCACACAAGCAATTCAATATAGAATTTTTCTAATTCCTCGAAAGGACAAAGGGCTAATAATTTAACGTTCGGATTGCTTTTGTGGTGCTTAAAAAGAATAGGCTAATATAGGCTCAAAAGGTGGCTAAACAAAAGGGATTAAATGTAACAGGTTGGTATGGGTAAAGTGGGTTATCAAAGAAAGTTGCCTCAATCATTTTTGTGCATGTACAATAGTATAAATGTGGTCTCGAAAAATAGCTCTAAATGCAAGTTCTAGAGATGAACATTCAATGAAGAAATCACACATTAAAAGAGAGAGGACTCATGAAGTGTGTTGAGAGGGTTTCTTGACAACAAATAAATTTATAAGTCAAGACCCCGCTGAGTATAGCAGAGTCAGGATCGTTCCACAGGAAGCAAGGTTGTTCGTTTATCGACTACTAAAAAGCAAACAAAATCAAACAAAAACACACACAAGAAGCCTCGTTAACGACGTTGTCAGGGTCGTTAACGAACCACCGTACACAAAAAGACTCAACTAACGACCTAAACAAGTTCGGTACCGAGCCAAGTAACTCAGCAACGAAATTCACTTAAAATAATTCAAATAAAAACAAAGATCTAGGACTAGGGATACCTCAACATAGCCAAGCATATAAACTCGTAAGAAGAATAGATCATGCCTTTAAAATAGATAGATTCATCAACTTTCATTGATCATGAAGTAAATTAACCTACTTTCGTAACCTAACTCACTTAATTGCTTGTCTTGGATCTAAAGCTTAAAACTTTCGTACTCAAACAATATCAACCTTCAAGTTACTAACTTTCTCTTTCAATTAAGTTAAAAACTCAAATTACCTCAACTTTCATCTCGGTATAAACACAACAAACAATCTCAACAATAGATAAAAGGCATTCAACACACAATCTTACTCATCAAACATGCTCAACTATGCCGGGCTTAACCCTGATCCTAGAAAAGAAAACTACTCACTAATCATCACTATGAAACAAATAAACTCAATAAAAGAAATCATTGAAAACAAATTACTACTCAAACTAAATAACAAATATTTTTTTATAGAAAATCAGAAGAAACCGAAAATAAACAAATACCGAACCGAAATACTGACTAACGACCCCGGTAACTCTCGTCCACCGAGCTCTCAATCTCGACTCCGATCTTCTCTCTCTATCTCGGCTCTTCCTCTTCTCTGATTCGTACTTCCTCCTCTTTCTAAGCTAAATAAGAGGGCTATTTATACTAAAAAGGCTAAAAACTAATAAGGCTAGAAGATAAAAAACTTTCCTAAAAGATAGAAATAAAAACCTAAAAAGATAGAAACAAAATCTAAGAAGATAACAAGACCTAAAATATATAATATAATAACCCTAAAAATCATAAAAAGATACTCTACCGACACGGAAAGAATTTCCCGCACAGGATCGGTGAGTTACAAAGTCAACCCTCGAAATTTCTTATCACGTGACCTCGTTAACGAGCCCTTACAGCCTCGTTAATGAGCCTGGGCTTGGTTTCTTCCACACTTCATCTCGTGAAACTTGGACTCTGACTTCCTCAAACTTGTATTCCTCTGTCTTTCACTGTAGCGCTCCAAATTCAGCTCCATATAGCACTTTTCCTTGCTAAAACCTACAAAATACACAAAATAGAGTAGCTTCCATACTTTCTATGAAAATATGCAAAACTATCCAAAAACACACCAAACTAAACCTAAACTTATCAAAACTAAACCTAATAATCAAAGAAAACTTACTAAAAACTATACTAAAAATACGAACATCAAAATACCTCATACTTAGACTTGCTTGTCCTCAAGCAATCACTAAACACTAACCAAAACCAAACAAACATACTCATCAAGATATAGCCATCCTCTAAAAAGCAACATCTACACATGAGAAAAATATAGCAAAGAATTTTTAACGTCATCACACATATATGCACAAAATAGACATAAGAAAATACAATCCAACCTCACAAGGGATATAATGTGTTTCACTCAACTCTCAAGTGTTTAGGCTTATAATAACAACTCTCAACTCAATCCAATATGCAAAAACTCATAAAAATTGGAATTTATATCACCAATACTCTCCACCCAAGATTTTGTCAAAACAAGCAAAAATCATCAAGAGAAACTTAGGCTCAATGAAGAACTTCATAGAAGCTTCCATTCGGCCGGGTTGTAATGGGGCTTGATAAAGACAATAAGGCGTGGAAATATTTGGCTATGTGGTGCTAATAATATCCGGGAATCAAAGACTCCTAAAAACTCACATAAACAAAATTCTCATAAAAAATCATACCAAACACACTCTCTCATTATGCACACTCATTTTACTCACCCAACATATCCTAGAAAGTCTCATAAGAAATAAAAGAATCTCTGATATTATCTATAAACATGCATGCACTTCAAACTTCTTTCTTCTCTTCTCACTGCCTCGTTAACGAACCCTCTTCAGAGTCGTTAACGAGCTTCATCATGTATTCTTTCATCATTTCTTTTCTCTTTCCAACAACTTTATTTTGTGCATTTCTACTTATCAAGAGATCTTTCTTATTACAAGTAAAACAAGAGACTTCCAATCTACCCTTCCCAATAATCCCTCAAATCATAGCAAACAATATATGTCACTCCCCCTTTTTTTTATACTCAACAAAAATACCTCTCCAATCTAAGTCCTAATCCCCGGATAGGGTCAAGCTTATATCGGCTAGGGAACATTTTTGTGGAACTAAAAATAAAAGGCTTCAGGCTAGAATTGGCTTCAAAAAGAGGAATCATATAAAGGTGGATAAGGAATAATAGGGCTATAAAAATAAGTTCTCCATCATATGACTTCACATGTAATGAACTATAAATCCCATACGGGTCTCAAGAAATAGATAACCGTCACAATTCCAAGAGATAATATGCATAAGGAGAGTAAATCACACAAGAAAAGAAGAGGGAATTATTGATATTCTCCCTATAAGGCCAAAAAAATTCCTCACTAGGTAACAATTTTGTTGGATTGCATCACTTATGCTATAAAGTATATGTGCTCAATTTCATCAAATGCTGCCTTTTTCTAAAAACAATTTCAAGTTTGAAGATTTCGGCTATACTATTAAAGACATGCTTGCAAGGAATTATATGATTAAGCTAGCAACTACTATCATAGAACCTAAGAAAGGGATATCTATCAATTCTAAAACTCTTTTTTTTTCTTTTTAAATTTTTTATTAATTTTTTTATATTTTTTCGAAAATACTCAAAACACATAAACACATAAGACAACAAGTTTTCTACTTTCTCCCACCCCATACTTAAAATTACAGTGTCCCCACTATAAGAAAATAAGAAGAAGGAAAGAAATAGAAAAGAAAACAAACAAAGATAAAATAAGAAAAAGAAAAAGCATAAAAACTTACAAAGTCTCAAAAGTGGAAAACAAGGAAAAACTTCATCTTCAGGCTGAATCACTGGTTTGGTGGAGGAAAATAGTGCTCAAAGGTACCCATGAAGTCATACATCGTCCTCCAACGCTCAGCATCATCCGCCTCTCTCTGACGATGCCTCTCATCCTCCATCGACATGCGAGCAGAATAGACGGTCTCCCATCTGTCCATCCTCCGATGAATATGGTCCTGCTGGAGGTGGATTTGCTGCATCTGGGCAGAAAGATCCTCGGCCCACGGTGGTGGCATACTCGATCCTGTGTACTCGGGCTGAGGAAGTGGTGGATAGTGAGGCTGGAAATGGTCTTGGTACAGCACCGGGTTGTATGGCATGAGACCATAGGACTGAGGGTCGGTAGGAGCTGGCGGTGGGTCGACAGAAGCTCTCGGCGCCTCGTTAACGAAGCTGGGTGCCTCGTGAGGAATGTAGGGAGGAGGCTGGAAATGGTCGTTAACGAACCTGGTGGGCTCGTCAACGAGGACGTTGGTGCCCAAAACTTCCGTGTCGAGGTCTTCATCTTCAAGGTTTAGCTCCTCAGTTCCTCCCTCGGTGTCAGCTTCTTCAGTGTCGTCGTCAATTACCTCGGTATCCTCATCTTCATCTTCATCTTCATCTTCATCCATTTCTTCACCTTCTCGCTCAAATCTTGTCTCACACGGCCGTAGTGATAGCTCATCCTCCGGCTTAGGCTCTAACGGGTAAGCATGCCCCGTCCACGCTTCGTACCAATTTGGTATGTAGAGTAACTCCAACTTGTCGAGGGTAGGCCTAACGAAGCGGTCTTGAACTTTTACTTTGAACCCCCCTTCGGCTTGAATGAAAATACAAGAGCTATACCAATAGCTCTTGTTGAGGAGTTGAGCGTGGGCCGGTGTGTAGCGAGTGAGGTCAACTCCCAAGTTTTTAGCAAAAAGGCTAACCAAGTTGCCACACCAAACCTCCTTGGACTTGGTTGATTTCTCGACGTAGTAGAGCCATTCATACCCTAAATTCAAGGGGCCGGGCTCCTCGAAAAGGATGGTGCGGAGATAAGCAACTTCTGTCCTCGTTGGCCTATTCAACTCTCTCTTTGGCCAAAACATAGCAGCTAGGACTCGGAGAATGATCCTAAAAATGGGGTTGACGATGCTTGCCCCGGATAATGCCGTTGTGGAGGATTGTTCTTCCCCCGTGATGTAGCTCCATGTCCTAGTCACCTTGTAGTCTTTCAAACTGTAGTCTCTAGACGGATTTGGAAGCTCTAGGATTGCGTTGAACTCTGCCATGGTGAACTCACGGCTCACATTACCGAGCCGAAACCGGATTCGTCCCGCCGAAGTCTTCGATGGGAAGCTAGTCTCTAGAGTGGCCAAAAACTCGGATGTGAGGGCCGGAGAGTGTGGTAAACTCTCCTTCTTCAGGAGATGGGATGCACCAAGGTTAAGGAAGGCTTCCTTGACGTCCGTGTAGATCCCCATGTTGATAGCACTGGACTTCGAGAACCAACGGGTGTTGTGGTCCTTCTCTAGAATGGCACGGTATCGATGCACCTGGCCTTGAGTACTCAAGATCACGTTGTCCATGCGAGGTGGAGATGGGGACCTCTGGTTCCTTCTCTTCTTCTGAGCTCGGGTAGCGGGTCTGCTTGAACTTGCCATGAGATCTACAAAATAATCAAAACTTTTCCAAGATAAGATCTACTCAAAATAGATAGGCAAGAGACCCCATACTTGGTCTCGAAATAGCCTCAGAATTATTCGTTAACTACCCAATTGGGTTGTTTACGAATCTGGACTGGTTGTTGAATTTTTAGATTGTGCAGGGTCGTTAACGAGCCTGGGTGGGTCGTTAACGATCCGCCGAGAACCAAATCAAAGAATTCCGAGTTTACTCTACCTTAAAAGTCAAACAAAAACCAAGCATGCAATCATCTATACTCCTCACTAGTCACACAATCGGAAATACGCACCCCATACTTGCTCGATTACCCATCCCGAACATGCTAAATTTTGCCCGAAATTTTGACATGCAAACTTTGTAGCTTGATACTAGAACAAGAAAAATTCATGCTTTTCTCAATCAACTTCTCACAATGAAACATCTAACATGAATATCCCTCTCTAGATCTAGAATTACGAAGCAAAATCAAACTTTCAATGGGCAAAAGTCAAATCATGAACATCGATCCTCTATATGAACTCAATTCTAGACATGAAATTTCTACCCTAAAAACCATGAATCATGCAATTTCGAGTTAGGGTTTAGAAAACATACCGGAGAACCGAGAAATTTGAAGAACAAGGGGTCGAAAATTGGGTGAGTAACGAGCTCGGTGAGGGTTGACGAAAGCTTCGGATCTTCGACGGTGGAGGGAAGGGTTTCCGGGCTTCGGTAACGACGGTTGCTCGGTGATGGTTGGCGCGGGATTCCGATCGGTGGGAAGGGGTCTTCAAGATTTTTGGGTGAGTTTTTGAGAAGGTTGGATTTGGGAGGATTTGAGAGTGATAGAGTGTGGGAGGGGTAGAAGGGTTATATAGGAGAGGGAAGGGATAGGAAGGGGTAGAGGGGGTGGCGGCTAGGGTAGTGAAAAAGATAGACTAGGTTAAAAAAACTTACCTTCCCCGTTTTGCCGAATCGGGTCGTCCGAACCGGGTCGTTAACGACCCTGGGTGGGTCGTTAACGAGCCACCGTAGCCTCTTAGAGTGATTTTCCGATCCCTTCTCCTGCATCTTGTTAGCTCAAAATTTAATCCTAATTTCTATCCTAAAAACTACTAAAAAGAACTCAAAAGAAAGCTAAGAAAAAGAGTCTAAAAAGAGAAAAAATCTAATTCTATACTAAAAAGCGGGTTGCCTCCCGTAAGCGCTATTTTTAACGTCGTCAGCCCAACGTGCTCCTTTGACTAGTCCGATGATGTGAGAGCCATGGTAACTCTGATCTCTTCGTCCGGGTCGGTTTGCTCATGGAACTTCTTCAGCCGGTGCCCATTAACTTTGAAGATTACGCCTCGGTTGTCGATCAACTCTACCGCTCCATGAGGATAAATGTGATGAACCACAAATGGCCCACTCCATTGTGTCCTGAGCTTCCCTGGGAATAATCGGAGTCTAGAGTTGAAAAGAAGTACCTTGTCGCCGACGTAATAAGTTTTGGGCACTAATTTCCGATCATGCCACCTTTTAGTGCGCTCCTTGTAAATTTCAGCATTTTCATACGCCTTCAACCTTAGTTCTTCTAATGCTTGCAAGTCCATGAATCTTTTTGCTCCTGCCGCATCGAGGTTCATGTTGAGCTATTTTACAGCCCATAATGCTTTATGCTCCATCTCGACTGGTAAATGACATGCCTTGCCATACACTAGATTATAAGGAGTGGTGCGGAGGGGTGTCTTGTATGCTGTCCTATATGCCCACAAAGCGTCATCCAATTTGGAGGACCAATCCTTCCTAGAACGGGAGACTGTCTTCTCCAATATGCTCTTTATTTGCCTGTTTGAAACTTCAACCTGGCCACTAGTTTGGGGATGATAGGGTGTTGCCACCCGATGGGATACCCCATACTTAGCCAAAAGTGCTTCAAAACTCCGCTCAATGAAATGAGAGCCACCATCACTGATAAGGACCCTTGGAACGCCGAACCTGGGGAAAATATTGGTCTTGATGAATTTAGCCACAGTCCTGGCGTCGTTAGTCCTGGTAGCAACAACTTCTACCCACTTAGAGACATAATCGACTGCAACTAGGATGTACTTGTAGGGGCCTGATACGGGAAACGGTCCCATGAAGTCTATGCCCCATACGTCAAAAAGCTTAACTTCCAATATCCCGGTAAGTGGATTTTCATGTCTCCAAGTGATGTTTCCTGAGCGTTGGCACCCATCACATGCTGTCACATAAGCTTGCACATCTTTGAACATGGTTGGCCAATAGAGACCACTTTGAAGAATCTTCGCCATGGTTTTGAATCCTTTTGCATGGCCTCCAGTTGGAAGTGTGTGACATTGATGGATCACATTCTCGATCTCCTCTTCCGGGACACAATGTCTAAAAAGGTGATCTCTCCCTTGCTTAAACAAGTAGGGATCATCCCAATAGTACTGTTTTACATCATGGAGAAATTTCTTCTTCTTTTGTGGGGTAAGGCCCTCGGGAATCACGCCTCCTACAAGATAGTTAGCGAAATCCGCAAACCAAGGGGCTTTTGACCCTCTAACAGCATGGATTGACATTGAGGAAGAAGAAGTGGAAGTAGGAGAAGGAATGGAATTGATTTGAGCTAGTTTGGTTTCAGAAATCTTACCTGGGTGGGTCATTAACGAGCTTGAAGTCATTATTTTATCCTCGGTAACGATCTCCCGTGGCTCAGTAACGACCTGATTGACTGTCATGCCGACCCATTCTGAAAGTTTATCCTTGTAAGTTGTGCCTTCCAGCCTTGGCACCTCGTTAATGACCCTGAAGGGGTCGGTGACGAGGGTCTTGTGGAGCTCGACCTCGTTCAGCAGGAGGTGTTCGTCAGGTCTGGAATCGTTTATTGGTACCTCATTGTTGGACTCGGTGATATGCCCTACTGGCAATCTGGATAGGTGATCTGCCACTAGATTTTTTGCTCCCTTTTTGTCTCTTATTTCATGGTCAAATTCCTGCAGTAAGAGCATCCAACGAAGCAATCTATGTTTGCCATCCTTTTTAGCCATTAAGTATCTAACAGCCTCATGGTCAGTATAAACAATCACTTTGGATCCAACAAGGTATGACCGGAATTTTTCAAAAGCAAATACCACAGCAAGGAACTCTTTCTCTGTTGTGGTATACTTACTCTGCGCCTCATCCAGCGTCTTACTGGCGTAATAGATGGCATGGAGCTTTTTGTCCTTCCGTTGCCCTAAGACTGCGCTAACTGCATAGTCACTGGCGTCACACATAATCTCGAAAGGCAATGTCCAATCAGGGGACTGCATAATGGGGGCAGATACGAGGGCAACTCGTAACCTGTAAAATGCTTCAAGACATTCTGGAGACAGCTCAAACACTACATCTTTCATTGGTAGGTTAGTCAAAGGTTTAGCTATCTTAGAAAAATCTTGAATAAACCGCCTGTAAAAACCAGCATGCCCAAGGAAACTCCTAATGTCTCTTACAGAAGAGGGAGGAGGTAGTTTTTCAATAAGCTCGATTTTTGCTCTATCTACTTCTATCCCTCTTTTAGAGACAAGGTGTCCTAGTACTATCCCCTCTTGAACCATGAGATGACATTTTTCCCAATTTAACACAAGATTGGTTTCTTCACATCTTTTAAGCACTCGTGCAAGGTTAGCAAGACAAGAATCAAATGAAGAACCATAAACAGAAAAGTCATCCATGAAAACCTCTACAATATCCTCTATCATATCCGAAAAAATGGCCATCATACATCTTTGAAAGGTAGCAGGGGCATTGCAAAGCCCAAATGGCATTCTTTTATAAGCAAAGGTTCCATAGGGACATGTAAAGGTTGTTTTCTCTTGGTCATCAGGGTGAATGGGAATCTGCCAAAAACCGTTGTAGCCATCTAAATAACAGAAATAATCATGCTGGGCTAAGCATTCTAACACCTGGTCAATAAAAGGAAGCGGAAAATGATCTTTTATAGTAGCACTATTAAGCTTCCTATAATCAATGCACATCCTCCAACTAGTGGTGGTTCTAGTCGGAATAAGCTCTCCCTTTTCGTTTTCTATCACAGTCACCCCTCCTTTTTCTGGGACTACATGGACCGGACTCACCCATTGGCTATCTGATATAGGAAATATGATCCCAGCATCAAGTAATTTAATAATTTCCTTTTTAACTACATCCTTCATGTTAGGATTTAACCTACGTTGATGCTCTATGGTGGGTTTATGATTATCCTCCATGTATATCCTATGCATGCAAAGGGAAGGGGAAATGCCAGTTATATCATCTAGAGAGTAGCCTATGGCTTTCCTATGCATCCTAAGCATATTCAGGAGTTTTCCTACTTCCTCATCTTTTAATTTAGCATTAATGATGACAGGCAAAGTAGAATTAGGACCAAGGAATTCATACCTGAGGGATTCTGGCAGGGGTTTAAGTGTTGGGGACGGTTCTATAGGGATTAGAATTGGTTCTTCTGGTTCCGTCTTCAACACTTCCTCAAGATATGCAAAGGCTGAAATTTCGTTGTCTTCTGCCAGGGTTGTTAACGATGCTGATGGGGTCGTTAACGAGCCTGCTTCTTCTGCCAGGAGAATCGGTAACGTGGCTGGGGAGCTCGTTACTGAAACTGCAGAGGTTATTTCTGCCCATCTTTGACCTGGAATTTGATCACCTAATGCTGATCTTCCAATAGGGTCCCCACACTCAATGATCTCCTTGTGGGTGTAGAGCATCTTGACTTCGGCTTTATCAGTCTCCTTAATTGACTGTTTGAATCGGAATTCCGTCACCTCATCCCCAATTTCGAAAGTTAGGAGTCCCTTCCTAACATCAATTATGGCTCCAGCTGTGGCGAGGAACGGTCTTCCCAAAATAATAGGCACCACCGGATCTTCGGGCATTGTCATAACGATGAAGTCGTTTGGAACAAAGAATTTACCCACTTGGACTGGAAAGTCTTCTATTACCCCTGTTGGTTTGATGCAAGATCCGTCTGCCATGTAAAGCCGCATGTTGACGGGCTCTAGTGGTCCCATATTAGCTTTAGACCAGATTGAGAGAGGAACTAAACTAGCACTGGCGCCCAGATCACATAAAGCCTTGAACTTGTGGTTGCCTATGCCAATTGTTATTGCAAATCTCCCTAGGTCTCCTAGCTTTTCCGGTAGAGCTATTGATCTGACTTCATCCTGCAGCTCTGTAATGGATCTTTTCCTGCTAAGAATATCCTTCAAAAACTTTGTGTAAGCCGGCATTTCGCTTAGGGCCTCAGCGAATGGGATGGAAATATTAATGCCCTGAAGAATCTTTACGAAACGCTTGAACTTACTCTCAGTAGAGTCCATAGGTTTCTTAGTTGGAAATGGAAGAGTTCTCACCATTCTCGGAACCAAGTTAGGCTCGAGAGGTGGTGCTACCGGGTCGTTACTGGGATCGTCAGGTGACCTCGGTGGGTCGTTACCAACCCTAATGGGGTTGTTAACTACCTTGGAGTTGAGAGGAAGGCTCGGTCTAGAAAACATACCTGGGGTCGGGTCGTCAGGAACCCTCGAAGCCTCGTCACCTTGGTATATGGGCTCGTTATTTGCTCTCGCTGGTTCGTTAACGAGCTGTTTGGTGACGTCCTCTTCCTTCTTGTCCTCAGTTTGAACTCGTTCTGGCAATGTCTTCCCGCTCCTAAGGTGCACCGCTGCTATTTGTCCCCTAGGGTTCTCCTCGGGGCGGCCCGGGAGTTGTCCTTGTGGTCTCGGAATTTGGGCAGCGAGGTTCCCTAGTTGGGAATCAACACTCTTCTTCCATATATCGAACTCTCCCCATCTTTTATTTTGTTGGTTCAGGTTGGTTTGAACTTTGTTAACCTTGTTGGTCACTTCGTTAACTTTGTTGGTCACGCCGTTAATGCCTTCCTGTAATCCTTGAACCCATGACGGTGGCTCCTGATGGCCTGGAGGTCGATAAGGTGCAGGTCGTCTATCTGGTGGAGGCATTGCATAGTTTTGATTGGTATTCTGATTGCCCCATGCCTGATAGTTGTTCGACCTGTCATTATAGCTAGGTTGGTTCCTGTATGGTCCTCTCATATAATTCATCTCAACTATTGTCTCAGCGGCTCTAACCTGCTCTATGTTAGTGCAAGCAGAAGTACTATGTGCAGAAGAACCACATTCTTGACATGATTGAGAGGATTTCGGAAAACTTACCTGCTTCTTCAGACGGTTGACCTCATCTTGCAAGAATTGATTTTTAACATCCGGGTCAACTTCATCTCGGTTAGGTATGTAGAGACGTTTCCGAGGCTGTGGAGTCTGCTGGGTTCCATACATGGCATCGTAATTGGAAAGCTTATCCAACAGTTCCCATGCCTCTGTCGGATTCATCTCTATAAAACCGCATGCAGTATGTGTGTTGATGCGGTTCTTGGTCTCTGCGTTGATACCCTGGAAAAAGATTTCTTGCAAAACATATAAAGGTTGCCCATGAGTGGGGCATTGTCTAAGCATCTCTTTAAATCTTTCCCATGTTTCAACGAATGTTTCATTAGGCAGCTGGTGAAAGGAGGTGATGCGTTTTCTCAACTCCGTCGTCTTAGCAGGAGGGAAGAACTTTGTCAGAAATTGATCGTACAAAGTTTTCCAAGTCCTGATAGACTTAGAAGGTAGGCTCTCCAACCAGCTCAGGGCCTTTCCAGTAAGGGACCACCTAAAAGCTTTTAACAGAACATATTCAAGTGAGACACCTTCAGCAGCTATGGTGTCACATAAATCAATAAAGTTTCTAATATGCTCCATAGGACACTCAGTAGGTTTCCCTTCAAACTGAGCCCGTTTAATCAAGGATATGAATTAAGATTTGATCTCAAAGGGTTTCTCTCTCGCAGTAAGCACGATTGGAGATTCTGGCACCCTCAGTTCTGGATGCATGTACTGTTTGGCATTCCTTGGATAGGCATCAAGCTCCTCTTGTAGACGAGCATTAGCAACTCGTTGACGCTCAGCCTCAGCAGCAGCGCCTTCTTTCTTAGTCTTCAATGCCTCCATCTGATTTCGGAGGTCTTCCATTTGAAGAGCCATCTCTTCCGGTGTGGCCATGGCTCGGTTTTCTCGGAGTCTACGGTGCAGGGAACGTTCGGGTTCTGAGTAATAACCAGTGTTGTCAAACTCGAGCCTTCGTCGTCCTACCGGCATACGCTGAGAAAACAGACAAAGAAAGCAAAAATTAAAAACAAAAACGGGGTCGGGCTATTCCCGAACCCACAGATAACCTAACAAACACGTTGCTTCCCCGGCAACGGCGCCAATTTGTTGAGAGGTTTTCTTGACAACAAATAAATTTATAAGTCAAGACCCCGCTGAGTATAGCAGAGTCAGGATCGTTCCACAGGAAGCAAGTTTGTTCGTTTATCGACTACTAAAAAGCAAACAAAATAAAAAAACACACACACACAAGCAGCCTCGTTAACGACGTTGTCAGGGTCGTTAACGAACCACCGTACACAAAAAGACTCAACTAACGGCCTAAACAAGTTCGGTACCGAGCCAAGTAACTCAACAACGAAATTCACTTAAAATAATTCAAATAAAAACAAAGATCTAGGACTAGGGATACCACAACATAGCCAAGCATATAAACTCGTAAGAAGAATAGATCATGCCTTTAAAATAGATAGATTCATCAACTTTCGTTGATCATGAAGTAAATTAACCTACTTTCGTAACCTAACTCACTTAATTGCTTGTCTTGGATCTAAAGCTTGAAACTTTCGTACTCAAACAATATCAACCTTCAAGTTACTAACTTTCTCTTTCAATTAAGTTAAAAACTCAAATTACCTCAACTTTCATCTCGGTATAAACACAACAAACAATCTCAACAATAGATAAAAGGCATTCAACACACAATCTTACTCATCAAACATGCTCAACTATGTCGGGCTTAACCCCGATCCTAGAAAATAAAACTACTCACTAATCATCACTACGAAACAAATAAACTCAATAAAAGAAATCATTGAAAACAAATTACTACTCAAACTAAATAACAAATATTGTTTTACAGAAAATATGAAGAAACCGAAAATAAACAAATACCGAACCGAAATACTGACTAACGACCCCGGTAACTCTCGTCCACCGAGCTCTCAATCTCGACTCCGATCTTCTCTCTCTATCTCGGCTCTTCCTCTTCTCTGATTCGTACTTCCTCCTCTTTCTAAGCTAAATAAGAGGGCTATTTATACTAAAAAGGCTAAAAACTAATAAGGCTAGAAGATAAAAAAACTTTCCTAAAAGATAGAAATAAAAACCTAAAAAGATAGAAACAAAATCTAAGAAGATAACAAGACCTAAAATATATAATATAATAACCCTAAAAATCATAAAAAGATACTCTACCGACACGGAAAGAATTTCCCGCACAGGATCGGTGAGTTACAAAGTCAACCCTCGAAATTTCTTATCACGTGACCTCGTTAACGAGCCCTTACAGCCTCGTTAACGAGCCTGGGCTTGGTTTCTTCCACACTTCATCTCGTGAAACTTGGACTCTAACTTCCTCAAACTTGTATTCCTCTGTCTTTCACTGTAGCGCTCCAAATTCAGCTCCATATAGCACTTTTCCTTGCTAAAACCTACAAAATACACAAAATAGAGTAGCTTCCATACTTTCTATGAAAATATGCAAAACTATCCAAAAACACACCAAACTAAACCTAAACTTATCAAAACTAAACCTAATAATCAAAGAAAACTTACTAAAAACTATACTAAAAATACGAACATCAAGTGCAAGTCCTAAGGCCTAAAGAAAAACTCACGGTTTTTGTCATGAATTTAAATGTTCACCAAATCCAAGAGATAACCACAAGCATTCCTAGTTTAATTCGTCACACATATTCAAGATTTTAAATTTTGGTTCATGTTCTTTTGTAATTTTGACAAACGAAATATTTCAAATGAAATAACGCAAGTGATCCATCAAAAGGCCTAAACTAAATGCAAATGCAATGTCATGAATTCATGCAACTAATAATAGAGAGATAGAAAATATGCAATTCAAGGTAATTTTTACTCCCTCTCCCAAGCTTAAAAATATGCATTGTCCTCAATGAAAAACAAAAGTGAAGGGAGAGTGAAATTATCGAATCATTGCTTAGAGCTTGGGTTGCCTCCCAAGAAGCGCCATTTAAGGTCTAGCTAGACCTTCCTTCTTCATTCATGTCGTCGGACCGAAAAGGGGGAAGGTGACTCCCTTGTGAACCGGATCTCCAACCATGTAGTGCTTGAGTCGAATCTTGTACACTGGAAATTTTCTTGAGTTCTTATGCCATAACTCAATCATCCCACCATTGCAAACATGATACACCATATATGGCCCAAACCACCTTGTATGCTTGCTACCCGAAAACATTTTTGAACGGTGATGAAAAAGTATTACTTGGTCTCCTTTCTTGAAAGTAAGGATGGTTTGAGGTTTAGTGTCATCATTTCTTTTCTTCTTGACACTTTGACCCTTCATCATATCTATTAGAACAGAAGGAAGTTGTTTTATTTAACCTTGGGTGCATCCTTCTCTTCAAGTATACATACTTTTGGTCCTTGCTCAAGCTTGTCAACTTTGGACAATTGAGGTGAAATCTGCAAGTTTTCCTCAAAGTATTGAGCACTTGAGGATACATTTAAACCTTTATGATTAAGCCCTTTGATTCCCACCAAGCATCTTTCAAGCGGATCTTGCAAGCAACACCTCATAAAATCCTTCTTCACTTGGTTGTGAATAAGATCAACTCTACACAAAGATTGCTCAAAAGAAGGATGTTTAGTAGCATTTGCCAAATTAAACTCAACCTTTTCTTCCCCAAGATTCAAGGAAAGCTTTCCATTTTTCACATCAATAACGGCGCCCGCCGTAGCAAGGAAAGGCCTTCCAAGAATGATGGGGAATTTGGTATCTTCATCCATCTCAAGAATAACAAAATCAACCTGGATAAAGAAATTTGCCCACCTTGATGGGAACATCCTCTAGGATGCCCCTCGGATGCCGAATGGATTGATCCGCTAAAACTAAAGACATGTTGGTGGGTTTTAATTCACCAATGTCTAACTTATCACAAATATACCAAGGCATCACACTCACACTAGCACCAAGATCACATAAAGCATTTTCAAAACTAGCACTACCAATCAAACATGGTATGGAGAAATGACCAGGGTCCCTAAGCTTAGGAGGTAATTTGTTTTGAAGAATAGCACTACACTCCTCATTTAAGGTCACAATTTCAAATTCATCTAGCCTTCTTTTTTTAGATAAGATATCTTTCAAGAATTTAGCATATGATAGCATTTGAGAAAGGGCATCGGTGAAGGGAATATTGATGTATAACTTTTTCAACACTTCAAGAAACTTCCCAAATTGTTTATCTAGCTTGGACTTTTGAAGTCTTTGAGGAAAGGGGATAGGTGGTTTGTAGGGTGGTGGTGCCACGTACTTAGGTTCTTTCTCACCTTCCTCCTCTTTATTACTTTTTGATTCTTTTCTCTTCTCTTGTCCTTCACTTTCTTCTTCCAATGAAACTTCCATCTCAAGATTTTCAATATTTACTACATTTTTCCTCTTAGGCTCCTCCAAATTCTTTCCACTCCTAAGGTTAATTGCCTTAAAATCTCTTGGGTTAGGCTGGGGTTGACCGGGAAGTCGACCTTGAGGCCTAGAAGAAGAACTTGCAACTTGTTGAGCAATTTGAGAGATTTGAGTTTCTAACATCTTATTATGAGTTGTTAAAGCTTCAAAATTGGATGTTAGTTGCCCGATTTAGTTCCTAAAGTCATCATTTTGTTTTGCTTGAGATGTTATGAAATTTTCCGTCAAGAGTTCAAGATTGGATTTTTGGGGAGGTGGAGTTTGATAAGGAACTTGGTTAAAACCGGGAGGTTGCCTTGGAGGGGGTTGAGGAATGTCATTTTGGTTGTTTTGGTATGAGAAATTTGGATGGTTTCTCCAACCAGGATTGTAGGTATTGGAATATGGGTCATTTTGAGGTCTTGATCTCGGTTGGTTGAGGTAGTCAACATGCTCAATGGATGGTTCTTGTGAGGAAGAGGATGGACTCACATATTGACAACTCAAAGCAAGGTGACCAACCATACCACGAATTTCACAAGGATTATTAGCACCAATATTATTCGCATTAGCATGCACATTCATAACATCAGATTTCTTATTAAGTGCATCTAACTTAGCCGACAATGCATCCTTTTTAGCCGCTAAAAGATCAAAGGTGTCGATATCATAACTTCCGGGAGATTTCTTAGGCTCAAACTTTGGATTGGACCACTTTTGGTGGTTCGTGGCCATTTCTTCAATCAATGCCCAAGCTTCGGGGATCCTTTTTCTCATGAGAGCTCCTCCCGCTACACTATCAATGCCCATCTTTGATGAATGGGTTAGCCAATTGTAGAATCCTTGAACTAGAAACCACTTCTCAAAGCCATGGTGTGGGCACTTCCTCAAGAGCTCCTTGAATCTTTTCCAAGCTTCATAGAAATATTCCTCTTCCTTTTGGCGGAAAGAGGTAATCTCGTTCCTTAGAGCGGTGGTCTTGCTTGGTGGGAAGTACTCGGCCATGAAAGCCATGGAGAGTTGCTCCCAATTGGTGATTGAATTCTCCGGGATAGTGTAGAGCCAAGCCCTTTTTTATGATCCACAAACATATATTAATGTAAACAATTTTGATGCACATTTGGCCATTTTTTATGAACAAATAATCGGTTTTGATGCATAAAATCATAGTTTTGATGCACGTTCTGGGCAACCTTTTATATCCATTTTCCCAAAATACACAAATAATTCGCCAAAAATTCGGATATAGCGTATTTTTCCCTTTTTAAATAAAACGATCAACGTCCCTTTATTTCTTCCCATCCAACGACTCTTTTTCTTTCTCATTTCTCACCTAAGCCAACATTCTCACCAAATTCAAACCCTTATAATTTAAATACTAAAAGTAATATTACTAATAATTAAATTAACAATGACATATATTACTTAACTATTATAATATTTTTATTATTAAAAATTTTGAAAAATTATTTTATTGTTAAAATATTACTTAGTTATAATAATTTTTAATAATCATAAAAAAAAGTTAGCACTTACCCATTGGGTCGACCTAAGCATGCACCAAAAAACAACGAATTGACCCCAAACCACACTAAATTGACTTGATAATCGGTTTGACACTAGGGGACCCGTAATATTAAAAAAATAAACATATTTATGGATAAAATTTTAAAAAGTTTTATAAATTCAAAACTTTAATATAAAATTCATAGTTGAAAATATACTCCATATTAATTAAAAAAATTCATACTTATGGATATTATGGAAATAAATATAAAAAATCATATTGATAGAAAATTAATATAAAAATTAACATATTTATGGATAAATAATCAATATGCTGCAAGGACGTATCTATTGACATATTATTAAAAATGTTATAATACTTATGGATAAAAATTATAATAAAAAATTTAAAATTTAATATAAAATATTTATAAATAAAAATAAGGTCCATATTAATCAAAAGTTTTCAATCTTATAAATAAAAAATTAATATATGAAATTATAAAAGATTAATATAAAAATCATCATTATCAATGACCTAGTGAGGCTCCGCTACAACGGAATCTGGGGGGTCAAGATGGGGGTACCCATGCCCAAGGGAAAGGGAGTCCGGAGTACGCCCAATATTGTGGCTAAGACAATTTTGTCATGCTTATCGATGGAAAATAATATAAACAATTTTGTAACTAAAAATATTGTGGCTAAGACATTAAAATTTAGTGACAACATTGCCCTTAGATGTCGTATTTGTAGATATATAAAAAAACTCAACACAATTATGGATGAAAATTTAAATATTGTCATTCGTATGCATAGAAATTAATATATAAAAATCCAAGAAAAGAAAGAAAAAAATTGCACTAAAGATCCCAATCTTTCATTCGGTTGCACACTCTACCCCGACCTTTTCGAATTTTACAAAATATCCTATACTTTGGGGATAGTTGCACTCACTATCCTCAAAGTGTCCACATTTTAGGTAAGTTTATGGATTGCCTCCTCATCTTTTCATTTTGTGACAAAAATACCCAACTTGTGTACAAATAATTTTTAAAAATTATAAATCTTGTCCTTATAAGGATTTAAACATTCAAAAATAATCATTTTAGATCTCCTTTTTCTAAATATATTTTAGTGGAAATTAATTTAAAATAATCAATTTCATTTTTATAGAAATATATTTGTTTAAGGTTAATAACATTTTGGGTAAGGTCCAAAGTAATAATATAGGCTTATAGATTTACTTTTCTCATTTATATGAAAATAATGTCATTATTTTTTATTATTTGGCTAATATAAATTCTCCACTTCATATTTAACCACATAAATCTATAGTCATAACTTTGACTTTAAAGTGGTTTATCTTAATACTTTTTTTCCATTATTATTTTTAAAATAATTTTAGAAAAAAATTAATAAGAGTTTTAATAAACGTATTTTATGAAAGTTTGAAATTTTGTGTTATTACATAATCATTAAGTCCAACTTTTGTTGACTGAAAATAAAAATAAAATTATGAATATATTTAATGCCTTGTTTAAGTCTCTTTTTTTGAAATAATTGAGTTTTTAGTTTTCCATTTACTAAAAAGAAAATGTGGATTTTATGTTTGATTATTATTTTTATTTAATTAGTTTGTGTCACCGTGTTTAAATAAACAAGCCAGAATATAAGTTATACACTATCTTGT
This sequence comes from Fallopia convolvulus, assembly GCA_964016875.1. Lineage (NCBI taxonomy): Eukaryota > Viridiplantae > Streptophyta > Magnoliopsida > Caryophyllales > Polygonaceae > Fallopia > Fallopia convolvulus. Next base: position 44,314,196 of record OZ024729.1, read on the forward strand.
TGGTTAAGTTGGACAAGGTAGAACATAAATTTTTAAACTTTTATTAAATGGAAATTCCTTTTGGTGCACCTAAGTTTTTGCCTTTTCCTTTTGGTGTCCAAGAAAAAATTTATTCCTCTTGGTACCTCTGAGGTTTTGGTTTTTCCCGTTGACATCCCTCTTCGATTCAAATTATTTAATTTCAAGCTTACCATTATATTCATCACCCTTAAATTAGTAGGATTTCACTCTTAAAACACTTAAATTCATAACCAAACAAAATTAATTTGAATTCTAAAACAATCATCTATTTTAAGGGGTTGTTTAAAAAAATTGTTTACAAATTCAAATTGGAATGGTTAGGTTATGAATTTTGATGTTCTAATAGTCAAATCATACTAATTTAAGGGTGATGAACACAATGGTGAGCATGAATTTGACTAATTTGAACCGAAGAGGGGCATTAACGGGAAAAGCCAAAACCTTAGGGGTACCAAAAGGCAAAAATTTAGGGGCACCAAAAGGAATTTCACATAATTAAAAAAAGGGGTTATGAATTTTTTTCTTGTGTCTAAATTTATTTCGAAAATAATAATGGAAAAAAGTATTAAAATGAGCTACTTTTTAAAGTAAAAGTTATGGATTAATAATTTATGTGGTTAATTATAAGGGTGAGAAGCTATAACATAAGTTTTATAAAAAGGTTATGAATTTTTTTTTTACTTGGGTCGATTTTTTTAAAAAAATTATAATGAAAAGAGTATTAAGATGAACTACTTTGTAAAGTAAAAGTTATGGTCTAATGATTTATGTGGTTATTATAAAGGTGAGATTTATATTAGCAAATAATTAAATTAATTATATTATTTTTTATAAATAAGAAAATTAAACCTATAAGGTTATGTTATAAATGAAATTTTTTGTTTGAACATGGATTGCAAATTTTTTGTTACAAAGCGAAAAAGTGAGGGGCTAATTCATAATTTTACTCAATAGTGTGGACACTTTGAGGGTAGAGTGCGCAACTATCCACATAATATTTTGTGAAATTTAACAAAGTCGGCGTAGAGTGTTGTTGATAGGGATTTACTTAACAACAAATAAATTTGTAGTCAAGACCCCGTTGTGTATAGGGAGGTCAGGATCGTCCACGGGAAGCAAGGTTATGTTTGATTACTAATCTAGGAAGCAAAAGAACGCAAAACGGAAATAAAACAAGAAAGATTAACCAAATATCATAACACAACAGATCGGTACCGACCTTGATGGGTCGGTATCGATGCTGGTATACAACTAAAGCAAGGCAGACAAACACAGAGAACCCAACTTCGGTACCGAGCCTATCACCTCGGTATCAATGCAAACAGAACGTAAAAGAGAATTTCAAACAAGAGGAAAAGATCTAGGACAAGGGTTTACCACGACATAATCATGCAATTAAGATAGTGTGAATCATAAACAACATGCCTTGAACATAAAGTCACCAACTCCCGTAGGCTTGACACAGGATCCGTCCGCCATGTACAACCTCATGTTTATAGGCTCAAGTGGTCCATTGTTGGCTTTGGACCAAATTGATAATGGTAGTAGACTTGCACTGGCTCCTAGGTCACATAAAGCTTTAAACCGGTAAGCTCCAATACCAAGGTGATAGCAAACTTTCCCAGGTCGCCTAGTTTTTCTAGGAGCTCCAAAGATCGGAGTTCGTCAGTCAGCTTAGACATAGACCTCTTCCTGCTAAGAATATCTTTCAAAAACTTTGTATAAGCCGACATTTCGCTTAGGGCCTCAGCGAATGGAATGGAAATATTTAAGCCTTGGAGGATCTTAACAAAACGCCTAAATTTCCCATCTGTGGAGTCTTTAGACTTTTTAGAAGGGAAGGGAAGAGTCTTTACCAGTCTCGGAACCAAAGCGGGCTCGAGAGGTGGCACTACCAAGTCGATAGAGGGGTCGATGGGTGCTGTAGAAGGATGGGTATCGACCCTAGTGGGGTCGGTACCGAGCCTAGGACTAAGGGAGTGGTCGGGAGTCGAAGACTTACCTGGATGGGGGTCGTTAACGACCCGCGGAGCCTCGGTACCGAGGGTATGATGGTCGGTATCAACCATGGTGGGAGCAGTTTCCTCGTTACCGGGCTCTTTCTCCTTGGTTTTAGCACGTTCCGGTAGTGTCTTTCCGCTTCGGAGGTGTACATCTGTTATGTGTCCTCTCGGGTTCTTCTCGGGGTGGCCCGGTAGTTGCCCTTGAGGTCTCGGAACTTGTGCAGCAAGGTTTCCATGTTGGGAGTTGACGTTTTTTCTCCATGTATCGAACTCTCCCAATTGGGCATGTACACCCTTCATCTGATTATTTAGGTCAGCTCGAACTCAATTGATTTCATTCTTCACTGCATTGATCCCTTCATGGAGTCCATTCACCCATGATGGCGTCTCTTGATAGCCCGAGGGCCTATAAGGGGCAACCTTCCTTTCTTGTGATGGGGGTGCTTGATTTTGACCTTGATTGTAACCTCCCCAAGTGGGATAGTTATTGTTCCTCTCATAGTTGCCAGGTGGATTTCTGTATTGTCCTCTCATGTAATTCACATCAGCATAAGTCTTAGCGGCTCTAACCTGCTCAATGTTAGTGTAGGCGGAAGTACTATGGGCATGGGAGCCACACTCAAGACATTGTTGAGAGGTTTTCAGAAAACTTACCTGTTTCTTCAACCAGTTGATCTCATCTTGTAAGAATTGATTTTTGACATCTGGATCAACCTCCTCTTTATTCGGAGCGTAGAGTCTCCTTTGAGGTCGGGGCGCTTGCTAGGTCCCATACAACGCATCATAGTTGGTCAACTTGTCTAGTAATGACCATGCCTCATCGGGCTCCATCTCTATGAAACCACATGCGGTGTGCAGGTTAACTCTGTACTTCGTCTCATCATTGATCCCCTGAGAGAAAATCTCTTGAAGAACATATTGTGGTTGTCCATGGGTGAACGTTTCCTCAACATCTCCTTGAATCGCTCCCATGTTTCCACAAAGGTCCCATTAGGCAGCTGGTGATAAGAGGTGATACGTTTCCTTAGCTCCGTAGTTTTGGCTGGTGGGAAAAAATTAGTCATGAATAAATCATGCAAAGCTTTCCATGTCCTAACCAACCTAGGAGGTAGGCTCTCTAACCAGCTCAGGGCCTTTCCTGCAAGAGACCATTTAAAGGCCTTTAATTGGACATACTCAAGAGAAACATCGTCAACTGCAATGGTATCACATAAATCAACAAATTTTCAAATATGCTCCATAGGGCACTCAGTGGGTTACCCCTCAAACTGAGCCCTTTTTATTAAGGATATAAATTGACATTTGATCTCAAAGTCCTTCTCTATGTCGGGAAGCACAATAGCTAACTCTGGCACCCTCAGTTCTGGGTGCATGTACTGCTTAGCATTCTTCAGAATAATATTCAACTGTTCTTGCAATTGATCCCTATCAGCTAGCAATGCTTCCATCTGTCTACACAGGGCAATCATCTGCTGAGCCATCTCTTCAGGTGTGACGGCCATGGTGCGGTTTTCTCGTCTCCTACGATGAAGAATACTTTCAGGCTCAGAATAATAATCAGATTGGTCAAAATCAAGCAGAAGTCTTCCTGTTTGCATAAGCTGAGAAAACAAACAAAAAGAAAACGAATTAGAAATAAAAACGGGGCCGGGCTATTCCTAATCCCACAAGTAATCAAACACAACACAGTTGCCTCCCCGACAACGGCGCCAATTTGTTGATAGAGATTTACTTAACAACAAATAAATTTGTAGTCAAGATTCCGCTGTGTATAGGGAGGTCAGGATCGTCCACGGGAAGCAAGGTTATGTTTGATTACTAGTCTAGGAAGCAAAAGAACGCAAAACGGAAACAAAACAAGAAAGATTAACCAAATATCGTAACGCAACAGATCGGCACCGACCTTGATGGGTCGGTATCGATGTTGGTATACAACTAAAACAAGGCAGACAAACACAAAGAACCCAGCTTCGGTACCGATCCTATCACCTCGGTATCGATGCAAACAGAACGTAATAGAGAATTTCAAACAAGAGGAAAAGATCTAGGATAAGGGTTTACCACGACATAATCATGCAATTAAGATAGTGTGAATCATAAACAACATGCCTTGAACATAAAGTCACCAACTTTCCTTGATTAAAGCAAGTAAATCAATCAGTTCTCATCAATCAATCAACTTTCTACTTATTTTTTATCCAAAGTTCGTAACTTTTGTTATCAAACGATATCAGCATTCAAGTTTATAACTTTCTCTTCCGATTAAGAAACAAACTCGAATTACTTTGACTTTCATCAAAGCATAAGCACAAACAAGTAGAGAAAAGATAAAAGGCATTCATTCATTCAACACACATCATTCATGCACAATCATGTCGGGTTTCCAACCCCGATCCTAGAAAAGAGAACTACTCACACATGATTGAAGAAAGACAAACAAAAAGAATAAAAGAGAACATGATTCGAATTAAAGCAAAAACTTACTTGAATTAAAACTCAAAACTTGTCTTTAGAACACAACTTCTTCTCCAAGTAACTTGAAAAACAACCAAATCAGCCAAAGACAAGAGAAAAGATGCGTGTTTTTAGGGTTCTCACGTCTCTCTCTCTTGCCAACCAACTATCTCTACCAAACTAAAGCTAAGACAAGGTATTTATACTAGAAAAGCTATCTAAAAAGTTTCCATAAACATAGAACTTTCTAAACTAAAAAGATTACGGAATAAAATCTTTAAAAACTCGAAGTCGATGCGTCTACCGACACAGGGCACCCTCGGTGTCGACCTTGTCAGGGTCGGTAGACTCCTGCTGAAGTCTTGTGACTCTGTCTTCACTGCAGACCTCGGTACCGAACCCACAGGGTAGGTATCGAGCACGTTTTGCCTTGTTCTTTGTACTTTTTCTTAGCGTCTTTCGGAAAACTCTTTTGGATTTTCCGGGATCTTCTCAAGTGTCTTTATTTCTTCCTTTTCTTGCCAAGCTCCTCTGACTCCTCTCTACCTTGATGTCTTCAAAATGCTCCAATCTTGCTCCAAAAACCTACAGAAAACACAAAAACAGAGTAGCTTCCATACTTTTCTCAAAATATGCAAACTCATCCGAATACACACAAAACAAACACTAAAGCTCAACTAAAATAAACTAAACAACTAAGAAAAACACTTAAAAACTATGCTAAAAACTCGAACATCAAAATACCCCATACTTATGCTTGCCTGTCCTCAAGCAATCACTAAACATAAACCAAAACCAAACAAGACATTTATCAAGTAGTAGCCTTCATCAAAAAGCAATTTCAAAATATGAGTGAAAATCAGCAAGTGACTCTTAACGTCATCATACATATATGAACAACAAATAGACATAAGAAATCACAATCCAACCTCACCAAAGATAATGTGTTTCACTCAACTCTCATGTGTTTAAGCTTATAAGTTCATCTCTCAAATCAATCAAATATGCAAGAACTTATGGAAATTGGAACTTATATCACCAAACTCTCCACCAAAGATTTGTCAAAACAAGCAAAAATCATCAAGAGAACTTAGGCTCAATGAAAAACTTCATGGAAGCTTCCATTTGGCCGGGTTGTAATGGGGCTTGGTAATAACAATAAGGCATGGAAAATATTTTGGCTATGTGGTGCTAAAAATATCTGGGAATAAAGACTCCTAAACTCTCACACATTTCCAAAACTCTCAAAAGAATATACCAAACTCTCTCAAACTTCTTACACACTCATTTCTTTCACTCACCCATTAAAAATCCTAAAAAATCTCATAAACATATAAAGAAACTCCTGGCTTTGAACTTTAACGCACTTGCACACTTTTTATTTCTTATTTCTTCCCATTTTCTCTTCTTTGGATTTTTCTAGGGAAGGGTCGGTACCGAACCTGTAAAGGTCGGTATCGAGCTGCAACTTCTTCTTTTTTCTTCTTTGGCTGCTAACCCTCGGTACCGAACCTGTATAGATCGGTATCGAGTCTGTGACGTTTTGTTTTCTTTCTTTCTTGTGCATTTTTTTACCAAGATATCTTTTTACAATTTTTGAAACAAGAGACTTCCAATCGACCCCAACCAACCCTTTTATTTTTGAACCAACATATATCTTGCACTCAACAAAAACAACTCTAACCAACTAAGTCCTAATCCCCGGATAGGGTCAAGCTTATATCGGCTAAGGAATAAATTTTGTGGAGCTACAAATAAAAGGCTTAAGGCTCTAAGTGGCTTCAAAAACAAGGGATAATGTAAGGGTGGATAAGGATTAATAGGGCTCAAAAAATAAATTCTCTATCATATGATTTCACAAGTAACGAACTAAAAATCTTATAGAGGTTTTGAGAAATAAATAACCATCACAATTCCAAGAGATAATATACATATAGAGAGTAAATCACACATGAAAAATCAAGGCTAAATAAGCTCACAAGGAAATTTTGTTGGATTGCAACTTCTCATGCTAAAAGTCATATGTACTCAGTTTCATCACATGGTAATTCACAATTAAAAACATTTCATCATGAGATTTAGGCTATACTATCAAAAATATGCTAAAAGGAATTACATGGTCATGCAAGTAAAAGCAATCATAGAACCATAAAATCAAGGGTACTTATCCGTTCTAAAAATCTTTCTGTGATTTTTTTAAATTTTCTCTTTTTTTTCTTGTTTGTTTTTTTATGGAAAGGAAAGCAAACAAAACACAAACAAAACAAACAAAACACAAGAACACAAAAACACTAGAGAACACTTTCTCCCCACCCCATACTTAAACTATACAGTGTCCCCACTGTAGAAGCAAAGTAAAACAAAATAAAATAGAGGAAAAAAAAGAGAACTCACAAAATGGTTCTTGAAGCAATTGAAAGCATCCTTGAGAAAGAGAAGGAATCATTGTCGTTTTGGTGGAAAGTAGACCTCCATGCTTTCCATGAACTCAGCAGTGGTCCGCCAACGTTCTTCTTGGTGCCCCCAACGATCCTCACTTGACCTCCATGCAAGGGCTTGTGCATCTTCTTGCATCTCCTCCTCCTCCTGCTCATATCGGGACTCGGATATCCTTAATGAAGGCTTATCTTGGGGCTTCTTAGCAAGTGGAAATGGAGTGGAAGTCCAAGCCTCGTACCAATTGGGAAGGTACAAAAGCTCCATCTTATCTCGAGTGACGAGCACTTGGTGACCTTGAATTGGAGTGGTGAGCCCTTCCTGGCACCTCTAAGAAATACGTGAAGAGATCCAGTAGCCCGTACCCAATCTTTGTGCACGGAGTGCACTATAGTGTGTAAGATCAATCTTAAGGGCCAAATCTAAGAGGCTCACTAACCCGCCAAAATAGACACCTTGCAGATGTGCCCCGTGTTGCTCCACATACATCACCCATTCATACCCCAAGTTCATTGGAGCAGGGTCTTCAAAAAGTATAGTGCGGAGACATCCAACCTCCGTCCTTGTTGGCCGAGAAAGCTCCTTTTTGGGCCAAATAGTGGAGCCCAAAATCTGGAGGATAATGCGGAAGATCGGGTTGATGATGTGAGAACCCAGAAGAGCGGGTGTTGTGGGGCTAATTTCCCCCGTGATATAACCCCAAGTCTCTGCAACCTTGAAGTCATCTGCTACTGTGTACTCTCGGGAGGGGTTAGGAAGGTGGAGGAGTTTGTTGAACTCGGCCATGGTAAACTCATAATCCTCATTCCCGAGCCTGAATTTGATCTTCCCCGGGGACGTTTTACTCTTGAATTGGGTGCGAAGAGTGGCCACGAACTCAGAGTTGAGGGTCGGAAAGTGAGGAATCTCCTCCATTTTGAGGAGGTGGGGTACCCCGAGGATGGAGAAGGCATGCTTAAGATCTGCATAAATTCCTAATTGCCTTCCGTCAGTTTTGGAAAACCACCTTGTGAGATGAGTTTTGTTGAAGACGGAGTTGCAGATTGCTCTTTGTTGATTGGTCTTCAGCACCATATCATCCATGTGTGGTGGAGATGGAGATGGAAATGGCGATGGAAATGCTCTCTTTGTTCTCTTGCCTGGCCTCTTGTTAGCTCGGCTTGAAATTGCCATTTGAAAGACCTGTAGAAGCACAAACAAACCAAGACAAGATCCACTCATGACAAAAACACACCAAAGAACCCCATACTTGAATCGAAACAAGACATAAGCAAGTGATTTCATCATTCTGGTGGGGGTCGGTACCGAGCCTGAAGGGTCGATATCGAGGTCCCTGGAACTTAGGCTAGCCTTGGTGAATGACAAGGTCGGCACCGACCCTGATGGGTCGGTATCGAGCCTGTATTTAGGACTTTCGAGACCCAAAATCGAGTGTTTCGCCTTGGTTTCTAGCCATTCATTGCTCACAAAAGTCTCATTCAAGCATGAATTTAGTCAATTTCACACAACCAAACAACCTTAACCCCATACTTGCTCAAAAACCCTATCTAACTATGCAAAATTTTGCCAAAATAAGGTGTAAATTATGCCAAATCAAGAACAAGTAACTTCATGCTTCTATAATCAAGAATTTATGTTCTAAACATGAGGAAACTAATCAAATCAAATCGCCAATGTTAAAGCAAAAGGGCACACAATAAGCATGAAAGCAATATCGAACTTGGACCTAGATCTAGGTATGAAAATCAATCCAAAAATCATCATGAATACTTCAAGAATTTCAAGTAAGGAGATAGGATTGAGAAAACATACCAAAGATCCGAGAAATAAGACCGGAAATCAAAAGGTTTTGAGGGTAACGAGGGTTTGTAAATCGGTAACGAACAAAAATTGGGTTTTTCTCAGAACCTGGGGGGCGGTTGCGAACTGGTGTTCACGTGGTTTCGGGTGGGTGTGCGACAACAGGGGTTCGGTGGTGCGTGGTGTGAGGATCCGAGGTGCGAGTGATGGCAAGGGCGATTTGAGAGATTGAGAGCAAAGGGTGCGATTTATTTGGTGAAGGAGGCGCGGTGAGGAAGGGAAAAAGAAGTTTAGGTTTTATGGCACTTACCTGTCCGAAATCGGGCGTTTTTGGTATTTCAGCGTGGGTCGGTCCATGTGGGGTTCGGTACCGAGTCTGTCTGGGCAATGCTTCGCTTGCCTCGTTATCGACCCGACTTCCTGTGATATGTTAGCCAAAACATTCTATTCCGCAAACTTCTAATCTACTCCAAAAAGAAAAACAAAAGAAAGCTAACAAAAAGATCTAAGAAAGGAAAAACTAAACCGGGTTGCCTCTCGTAAGCGCTATTTTTAACGTCGTTAGCCCGACGAACTTACCTTGGCTAGTCCGACGATGTAAGAGCCCAGGTGGCTCAAATTTCTTCCTCCGGGTCGGCTTGCTCAAAGAATTTCTTCAGCCTATGTCCATTAACCTTGAAGATGGCTCCTTTGTTATCTACTAGATCCACCGCTCCATGGGGGTATATGTGGTGGACCACGAATGGCCCACTCCATCTTGATCTCAGCTTCCTTGGAAAAAGGCGGAGTCTAGAGTTAAAGAGGAGTACATTGTCACCGACTTCATAGGTTTTTGGCACCAATTTCTGGTCATGCCATCGCTTGGTACGCTCTTTGTAGATCTCAGCGTTCTCATATGCCTTTAGCCTCAACTCCTCAGTCCATTAATCGTTTTGCTCTGGCCTTGTTGAGGTCCATATTGAGCTCCTTGGGAGCCCATAATGCCTTGTGCTCCAACTCGACTGCCAAATGGCACGCCTTGCTATACACTAGGTTGTAAGGAGTGGTGCGTAGAGGTGTCTTGTACGCTGTTCTGTAAGCCCATAAAGCGTCATCAAGCTTGCATGACCAATCCTTCCTAGAGCGGGAGACCGTCTTCTCCAAGATGCTCTTGATTTGCCTGTTTGAAACTTTAACCTGGCCACTAGTTTGGGGATGGTAGGGTGTTGCCACCCGATGTGATACCCCATACTTAGCCAAGAGAGCTTCAAAGCTCCTCTCTATGAAATGTGAACCTCCATCGCTAATGAGGACTCGTGGCACTCCAAACCTGGGGAAAATGTTAGTCTTAATAAACTTGGCCACAATTTTGGCGTCATTGGTCCTTGTAGCAACGACCTCCACCCACTTAGAGACATAATCAACTGCAACAAGGATATACTTATAGGGGCCTGATGAGGGGAAGGGTCCCATAAAGTCTATGCCCCAAACGTCGAAAAGTTCGACCTCTAGTATCCCTATTAGCGGGTTCTCATGCCTCCAAGTGATGTTTCTTGAGCGTTGGCATTCATCACATGAAGTCACATAATCCTGTACGTCCATGAAAATAGTTGGCCAATAGAGACCACTTTGATGAATCTTCACCATGGTTTTGAATCCTTTTGCATGGCCTATTGTGGGGAGAGTGTGACATCGACGGATCACACTTTCTATCTCTTCTTCTAGAATACAGCGTCTAAAGAGGTGATCACTTCCTTGCTTGAACCATTAAGGATCGTCCCAATAGTACTGTTTGACATCATGTAGAAACTTCTTCTTCTTTTGTGGAGTCGAGCCCTCGGGAATCACACCTCCTACAATGTAGTTAGCAAAATCCGCAAACCAAGAGGCCTTTGACCCTCTAATTGCATAAACAAAATGAAGAGAAGTAGTCGAAAGAGATGATGAAGGATCTGAATTGACAGGAATTGAAATAAGGTGAGAAGGCGTACCTGGATGGGTCGTAACCGAACCTGGATGGGTTGTTATCGACCCTTTGCCTTCAGTAATCCCCTCGGTAACGACCTCTTCTGGCTCGGTAACGAGCTAATCTGCCACGGTATCGATGATTTCTGGCTCGGTACTGGTGTGCCCAGCGTTCTCCAACCTCGGTGATGGCTCGTTACCAACCAATGTAGGGTCGGTACTAAACTTTTTGCAGTTTATGACCTCATTCAACATGAGGTGTTCGTCCGTTCTGGAGTCGTTGATCGGTACAGCATTGTCGAATTTCGTGATGTGTACAACCGACAACCTAGATAGGTGATCTGCCAACAAGTTTTCTACCCCCTTTATGTCTCGGATTTCGTGGTCGAATTCCTGCAATAAGAGCATCCAACGAAGTAGCCTAGGTTTGGCATCCTTCTTAGCCATCAAATATCTAACGGCTTCATGGTCAGTGTAAACAATCACTTTAGAACCAACAAACAAGATAAGAGCGGAATTTTTCAAATGTAAATACCACGGCAAGGAATTCCTTCTCCGTCATGGTCTACTTACTCTGCGCCTCATCAAGCGTCTTACTTGCATAGTAAATGGCGTGGAGCTTTTTATCCTTCCACTGACCTAATACTGCGCCGACTGCATATATAGTCACTAGCATCACATATAATCTCAAATGGCAAGGTCCAATCTGGGGACTGTATAATAGGAGCAGAGACAAGTGCTTCTCTCAACCTGTGAAAAGCCTCAAGACATTTTGTAGACAACTCAAACACTACATCTTTCATTAGTAGGTTAGTCAAAGGTTTAGCTATCTTAGAAAAATCCTGAATAAAACGTCTATAGAAGCCAGCATGTTCCAAGAAACTCCTAACGTCTTTTACAGAAGAGGGAGGAGGTAGTTTTTCAATGAGCTCAATTTTGGCTCTGTCTACTTCAATCCCTCTCTTAGAGACGAGGTGTCCTAGCACTATCCCCTCTTGGACCATGAAATGACATTTTTCCCAATTAAGCACAAGATTGGTTTCTTCACATCTTTTAAGCACCCTAGTCAAATTATCTAGACAAGAATCAAAGGAAGAACCATAAACAGAAAAGTCATCCATAAACACCTCTACTATGTCCTCTATTAAATCTGAGAAGATAGCCATCATGCACCTTTGAAAGGTTGCAAGGGAATTACTAAGCCCAAATGGCATTCTCTTGTAAGCAAATGTCCCATATGGATAAGTAAAGGTTGTTTTCTCTTGATCATTAGGATGAATGGGAATCTGCCAGAATCCGTTATAGCCATCTAAACAACAAAAATAATCATGATGGGCTAAGCGTTCTAACACTTGATCAATGAAAGGAAGCGGAAAATGATCTTTTCTTGTAGCACTATTAAGCTTCCTATAATCAATGCACATCCTCCAACTAGTTGTGGTCCTAGTGGGGATTAGTTCACCTTTCTCATTTTCTATGACGGTCATTCCCCCCTTTTTAGGGACTACATGGACTGGACTAACCCATTGGCTATCCGATATAGAAAAAATTATCCCAGCATCAAGTTGTTTTAAATTTTCCTTTTTCACTACATCTTTCATATTAAGATTCAGCCTACGTTGATGCTCTATTGAGGGTTTATGATTATCCTCCATGTAGATCCTATGCGTGCATAATGAAGGAGATATGCCAATTATGTCATCCAAAGAGTAGCCAATGGCTTTTCTATGGGTCCTAAGTACGGAAATCAGCTTCTCTACTTCCTCATCTTTTAATTGAGCATTGATGACGACAGGGAAGGTAGAGTTAGGATTGAGAAATTCATACCTGAGGGAGTCTGGAAGGGGCTTGAGCGTTGGAGTAGGCTCAGCCGGGATAAGAATTGGTTCTTCATGCTCTGTCTTCAGAACTTCCTCGAGGTAATCTATCGCCAAAATCTCTTCATCTTCTATCAGAGGGGTCGGTATTGACCTAGAGGGGGTGGGTACCGACTCAATTTTGCCTGCCAGGGGACCTCGGTACCGAGGTAGTGGTGCTCGGTATCGATGCTTCAGAGCTTGCTTGGTCACTTTTTCCTGCCAGAAGCGTCGGTAACGACCCATGTAGGGTCGGTTTCGATGCTGCAGGATCAATATCCTCCCACCTTCTGCTCGAGAATATATCAAAAGCCAACAGCCTCTCGATTGGGTCCCCACATTCAATATAGTCAGTGCGGGTGTAGAGCATCTTGACCTCGGCTTCATTGTTCTCTTTCATGGTGAGGTTAAAATGGAATTCCACCACCTCATCCCCAATCTCAAAAGTTAGGAGTCCCCTCTTAACATCAATTATGGCTCCAGCTGTAGCTAGGAATGGTCTCCCTAAAATGATAGGCACCACCGGATCTTCGGGCATCTCCATGACTATGAAATCATTTGGGACAAAGAACTTACCCACTTGAACTCGAAAATCGTCCACAACTCCAGTAGGCTTGACACAGGATCCGTCCGCCATGTACAACCTCATGTTTATAGGCTCCAGTGGTCCCATGTTGGCTTTGGACCAAATTGATAATGGTAGTAGACTTGCAATGGCTCCTAGGTCACATAAAGCTTTAAACCGGTAAGCTCCAATACCAATGGTGATTGCAAACTTTCCCGGGTCGCCTAGTTTTTCTGGGAGCTCCAAAGATCGGACTTCGTCAGTCAGCTCAGACATAGACCTCTTCCTGCTAAGAATATCTTTGAAAACCTTTGTATAAGCCGGCATTTCTCTTAGGGCCTCAGCGAATGGAATGGAAATATTTAAGCCCTGGGGATCTTAACAAAACGCCTAAATTTCCCTTCTGTGGAGTCTTTAGACTTTTTAGAAGGGAAGGGAAGAGTCTTTACCGGTCTCGGAACCAAAGCGGGCTCGAGAGGTGGCACTACCGAGTCGATAGAGAGGTCGATGGGTGCTGCAGAAGGATGGGTATCGACCCCAGTGGGGTCGGTACCAAACCTGGGACTAAGGGAGTGGTCAGGAGTCGAAGACTTACCTGGATGGGGGTCGTTAACGACCCGTGGAGCCTCGGTACCGAGGGTATGATGGTCGGTATCAACCTTGGCGGGAGTAGTTTCCTTGTTACCGGGCTCTTTCTCCTTGGTTTCAACACGATCCGGTAGTGTCTTTCCGCTCTGGAGGTGTACAATTGTTATGTGTCCTCTCGGGTTCTCCTCGGGGCGGCCCAGGAGTTGCCCTTGAGGTCTCGGAACTTGTGCAACAAGGTTGCCAAGTTGGGAGTTGATGCTTTTTCTCCATGTATCGAACTCTCCCAATTCGGCCTGTACACCCTTCATCTGAGTATTTACGTCAACTCGGACTCAATTGATTTCATTCTTCACTCCATTGATCCCTTCATGGAGTCCATTCACCCATGATGGCGTCTCTTGATAGCCCGGGGGCCTATAAGGGGCAACCTTCCTTTCTTGTGGTGGGGGTGCTTGATTTTGACCTTGATTGTAACCTCCCCAGGTGGGATAGTTATTGTTCCTCTCATAGTTGCCAGGTGGAATTCTGTATTGTCCTCTCATTTAATTCACATCAGCATAAGTCTCAACGGCTCTAACCTGCTCAATGTTAGTGCATGCGGAAGTACTATGGGCATGGGAGCCACACTCAAGACATTGTTGAGATGTTTTCTGAAAACTTACATGTTTCTTCAGCCAGTTGATCTCATCTTGTAAGAATTGATTTTTGACATCTGGATCAACCTCCTCTTTATTTGAAGCGTAGAGTCTCCTTTGAGGCTGGGGCGCTTGCTGGGTCCCATACATGGCATCATAGTTGGTCAAATTGTCTAGTAATGCCCATGCCTCATCGGGCTCCATCTCTATGAAACCACATGCGGTGTGCAGATTGACTCTGTTCTTCGTCTCAGCATTGATCCCCTGAAAGAAAATCTCTTGAAGAACATATTGTGGTTATCCATATGATTGATGAGAACTAATTGATTTACTTGCTTTAATCAAGGAAAGTTGGTGACTCTATGTTCAAGGCATGTTGTTTATGATTCACACTATCTTAATTGCATGATTATGTCGTAGTAAACCCTTGTCCTAGATCTTTTCCTCTTGTTTGAAATTCTCTATTATGTTCTGTTTGCATCGATACCGAGGCGATAGGCTCGGTACCGAAGCTGGGTTCTCTGTGTTTGTCTGCCTTGTTTTAGTTGTATACCAACATCGATACCGACCCATCAAGGTCGGTGCCGATCTGTTGCGTTACGATATTTGGTTAATCTTTCTTGTTTTGTTTCCGTTTTGCGTTCTCTTGCTTCCTAGATTAGTAATCAAACCTCCCTATACACAGTGGGGTCTTGACTACAAATTTATTTGTTGTTAAGTAAATCCCTGTCAACAAATTGGCGCCGTTGTCGGGGAGGCAAATGTGTTGTGTTTGATTACTTGTGGGTTTGGGAATAGCCCGACCCCGTTTTTATTTCTAATTTGTTTTCTTTTTGTTTGTTTTCTCAGCTTATGCAAACAGGAAGACGTCGGCTTGAGTTTGATCAATCTGATTATTATTCTGAGCTTGAACGTATTCTTCATCACAGGAGACGAGAAAACTGCACCATGGCCGTCACACCTGAAGAGATGGCTCAGCAGATGACTGCCCTGCACAGACAGATGGAAGCATTGCAAGCTGATAGGGATCATTTGCAAGAACAATTGAATACTGTTCCGAAGAATGCCAAGTAGTACATGCACCCAGAACTAAGGCCTTTGAGATCAAATCTCAATTTATATCCTTAATAAAAAGGGCTCGGTTTAAGGGGTAACCCACTGAGTGCCCTATGCAGCATATTCGAAAATTTGTTGATTTATGTGATACCATTGCAGCTGACGATGTTTCTCTTGATTATGTCCAATTAAAGGCCTTTAAATGGTCTCTTGTAGGAAAGGCCCTGAGCTGTCTAGAGAGCCTACCTCCTAGGTTGGTTAGGACATGGAAAGCTTTGCATGTAACGTTGTGAGATAAAACGTTGCTTATACAATGATCATGTGGCAAGCATGTATCATCATTGCATATATACGCACCTCGTTCTTCAATAAGTGTCTTGTGATTTGATGTAGAACACTCAAACACAATTCTCGTGATTTTGTGTGAACTCACGAATCCTCTCAAGAGAATAAATTCTCGAAATCTTCCAAATGAGGCGTCAAGAGGATGGGCGGTTATGGAGAGAGAAATGGGAAGTTATTTTGTTGAGAAAAACAAGGAGAAAAACAAGGAGGATTAATAGGAAAGCTGTTGTAACCAACTTGGTAACTTCCCTCAACTAACTTTCAAATTTCAAATCCATCCTTATCCAAAACTCAAGGCAAAAGCCCATAAATGGCCCATGAGGCGCGTGGCCCAATCCAAGGGGAAGCTAGCTCCGAGCTAGCTTGTCGCGCCCACACGCTCGAGACATGAAATGTGCATCTCGTCTCTACGAAGCTCGGTGAAGCTTTCGCGAAGCCAAAAGGTCAACTCCCTAGCTCAAACCTAGCTTAAACCAAAAACAGCTCATAACTTGAGCTAGGTTAAAACCGAGGTTCCAAGCTTTGGTTAGCTCTCAAATTTTGCCACATGGTCCTTGAGCTTTATTTCTCAACCTAGGAATCATTACATAGCCAATCAATCACATGATCAAGGCCAAACACGCAAGTCAACAAAACAGTGCCCTAGGCGCGCCTCGGTTTACCGCGGCTGGTGCAAGCGCGCATCGCTGCAGCGCCGCGATAGCGCTAGTGCCTCGACACTCGGCGCGCGCCCGCTGGTGCGTCTCGGCGTGCCACGCCGACACTTGTGCTCGACGAACTCAAGGTTCAACTCAGCCCCGCACCGTGGCCAGCCCTAGGCCGAGAACCTCAAAATCAGTTCTATCGATCAAGGCACGCCTCTAGCGCCCTTGCATCGATGCCACCATGATTTCACCAACTCTTTCAACCCTTGGAAATACTATTAGGCCGATCACTAGGCCGTGCCTCCCGCACGCCCCAAACCTAAGCGATACCCATAGTAATTCCCACACTTATCCATTCATGACTCACACCAAATGGATTGATGACTTTCACAAATCACCAACAGTATTTGAGTGTCACCGATCCCTCCTTGTCGTTGATCCGCACTCCATCTCCATCTGAAGCAGTGTTTCCTGTGATACCTAGTGTAGGATTGCTGGTTCTTTGCTCTCTCTCTCTCTCTCTCTCTCTCTCTCTCTCTCTATTCTCTCTCTCTTGAGCTCTCAATCTCTAGATGAGACATTTCTTTTATTGATTTGATATCACCAACTCTTATACCAGATGTTGGAATTTTCACTAGAAATTCCTACTGAATTCCACTAAATGATCAATGGAACAAAGAAATTTGAAAGAACAAATAGACACCGGTGTTTTTCTTATTTTTGTGGTGATGAATGCAATATGCATCTTCTCACCGTTTTCGGATTTATATTGAAAGGAATAACTGATTACAAGGCAATGTGTTTGGTTCCTACAAATAGGCTACTAAGACCACTATATTTAGTGTATTATAACACTATTTTAAAGGAGGGGCGTGAGAGGGGTATCTCTCTACTCAAACTGTTTGAGTGGACTCCACTCAAACTGTTTGAGTGAACTCCACTCAAATAGATTGTGTGATGCAATCAGCCATAATATCCTGTGCAAACAATATTAGTGTTTAAAAATTGAAAAGATCAAAACAAAATGTTAATTTCTAGCTACATTTCAATTGAAGCTTATTTCTGAGAAACTAAAAACAGAATAATAAAACAAGAATAAGAACTAAAAACAGAATAATAAAACAAGAATAAGTTTAACTTCACAGCGTATGCTAAAATCGCACTGCATAACTGTTAATCCTGCCTTCACGGTAATTCTAGCACCGTTACAACGGATTCCGTGTGCGCAAATCAACAGTCCATATTTATCACGACAAGTATATCTACATCCACTTTTGTTGACTGCAATTAATTTCCAGCTCAAATCACACGACGGTTGTGGCACTTTGTTTCGCTCTCTGATGACTAATGGCGTCGGCTTCCAAAAAAAAAAAAACTAAGCAATCAATGATTCCTCCGTTCCATTTAATTTTTGAAGGATACTTAAATATCCATTCAATTTTTATGTATATACTCCAAACTCCAAAGAAAATCAATATAATAGTATGTACACAGATGACAGATGTATACACATATTGATCATAATCTTTTCATGATAGTACTCATGATCACCAGGACTCTAGTTGCGATTATATATATTTCATAGGTATTTTGTATTCAAGCGGCGGCTGATTTTCAAAGCAATGAGCTAGTGACTGAATACGTACACACTCTTAGTGACTCACTAAACAATCTTCTCATTGCACAATTAATTTTCCACATCCATTAAGATTATAATCATGTTTCATAAGTAGGATTAGCAATAATTTCGGTCTGTTACATTAATTGGGTCATCTAGAAGTTGATTCTCGGAACTTGAAAGTCGTATTAGAACAACAATCTTATCACAACCTCACGCTCTCAGGTGGTCGTACCTCGTACGTGCTTCAACTTGTTTTGCTATATAAAATGTCACGAGCATCTTCATATTCCCTCAAACCAAAACTACGTACAAGTAGAACATATACATCATGAAGTCACTGATTTTGCCCACCATGGTCCTAATTCTATCCATGGCAGCCTCGGAAGCAGGACAAATCGCCATCTACTGGGGCCAAAACGGCTACGAGGGCAGCTTAGCTTCGACCTGTGCAACCGGAAACTACGACATAGTTCTCATCGCCTTCCTCCCGACCTTCGGAAACGGCCAAAACCCCACCATCAACCTCGCTGGCCACTGCGACCCCTCGGTCAACGCCTGTGCCGGGCTAAGCTCCGACATCAAGTCCTGCCAAGCCAAGGGTATAAAGGTCTTTCTCTCCATCGGTGGAGGAGCCGGCAGCTACTACCTCTCCTCAACCGAAGAGGCTAGGCAAACGGCAACATACCTTTGGAACAACTTCCTAGGGGGCAAGTCAGGCTCTCGCCCCCTAGGAGACTCGGTCCTAGATGGCATCGACTTCGACATAGAAGGTGGGACCACGCAGCACTGGGACGAGCTCGCAAAATACCTATCCGGATACAGCACGGGGGCCAAGAAGGTGTACCTGAGTGCGGCCCCACAGTGCCCCTACCCGGATGCTTGGATGGGTGGAGCAGTTAAGACAGGTCTGTTTGATTTTGTATGGGTGCAATTTTATAACAACCCGCCTTGTCAATACTCGGGTGGGAGTATTAGTAGCCTTGTGAGCGCATGGAATCAGTGGACCTCAGGTGTTCCTGGGGCTGCTAAGGTGTTTTTAGGGTTGCCCGCGTCTCCTCAAGCAGCAGGGAGTGGGTATATTCCGGCGGGAGATCTTGTGTCCAAGGTCATTCCTGCGATCAAAGGGAGTCCGAGGTATGGAGGGATCATGCTATGGTCTAAGTACTATGATGATCAGACTAAGTATAGCTCTCAAGTGAGGAGAAGTGTTTAGGATGAAATGGTGTTGCTCACTCCTCCGGGCTTGTGTTTGGTTTGGTACCGACTAGTAAGTAATATGAATAAGAAGTAAGTGGGTAAATCCCATCTGATGTTGAAATAGAGCATATTCCATGTGCTTTCTTCTAATGTACGTAATGAATGATGAACTTTGCATGTAAGAGAAACTTGTGTTACCAAAAATAAAAGCTCGTGTTTTTGTAACTCCAAATTTGAGCCGATTATTGTATTTTGGAGAAACGACTTGACGGAATTGGGCCGAGGCCCAAAATCTGAAAAAGGTGGCCCATTTGTCATTCACGAAATCAGCGCCTTTTTTTTTTTTTTTTTTAACAATTTTCACTCGTTTCCGGTTGATTTCTTCCATATAAAACCCTAGGTATTCGATTTCTCCATCTCCTGGAGTGATGGTGGATTGGACTCCGTTTTCTTTCTTCTAGGTATTCCGAGCTACGGTTCTGATGATTGATGTTTTACTGATTGAAGGAGTTATACTGATTGTACGAAAGAATTAAACGGTGCATTTTTCTTCGGATTGGTATTCCTAATCTCCTACTCTGAATTTAGATAAATATGCATCATGTTTTGTTGACATAATCCCTCTTCTTGATCAACTACTGATTAAATTTCGATATTTCTGAGAAATGACCGACCATGTGGAACTTGATGCTGTGTTACCTATAGCTTTATTCATGATAAGATCTTCTCAATTGTCTTTTCTAATGTGAATTTGACCGGTTACTTTATTTTCTCTCTTTTTCATTCGTGATTTGAAGATTGATTTGTTAAATTACTTTCCATATGGGAAGTATAAAGTTAGATGCCAAACAGAATTCCTGAAAAAACTTTCTTTCTCTGACTGTCTAACCAAAATAGATCTTTAGGTAGTACCAAACAGGGATAGACTAGTCCTCTCACTGCTATATGTGATGGAGAATCAATGTTCTATGGAATTACGATTTTTCTAACCTTGGTTAAGAGCCCAATTTTAGAAGAAAAATAATGATTTCGTATTTAGATTTCTTTAAATATGTTTTAAAAGGGTTCCAAAATAGGATTTTAGTTTCTAAATCGGCATTATTATCATATGCCTTTAGGGTATATGATAGAAAAATCGATAGAATAATTGGCAATTCAATTGATTAAATATCTTCTTTATCTTATTTTAGGCTGATATTATCATGGTTTGAGAATCACCAGTGTTTCTAAACTTTTGAAATTTGGAGGATTTTCTAATTGATTGGTATTTTGTGGTCTTTGTGACATGGTGAATGGCTTTTAACAATATTTGTGATCTATTGCAAGGCTTCTTCTGCTTTCTACTGGCAGAGTTCCTCGAAGACAACAATAGACATGGGGTTTGTTTGGATCACTAATTTAATGTAACTTGATGCAATAAACTCATGATTTAATATAACTTAATGCATTAAATTTAACAATCCAAATGGACCCTTATACTACCTTGTTTTCTTGCTGTTTTTTTAATAAAAAAAATTTAATCCTGTGATGTCTCAGCACTCCAGAATCAAACAAATTATAGACCAAGTTGATAACGTTCTGTTTCCTACCAGAAGAAGAGAAAACATTGTGCTTTTAAAAGTCTAATAAAGATAACAAAAGAATATAGTTGTCTGGGAGACTAGAACTGTCATATATAGTAATAAGATCTTAAATGAGTTGATTCTATGGAATTTTGAAATTAGTTTCCTTGCAGATATTGACCCAAAATAGAGCTATATATTTTTTTGTTTATGCAGAATTTGTGTTAGAGAGAGAGAGAGAGAGAGAGAGAGAGAGGTGTTTGATAAATTTTCCAATCAAGAAATGACAAAATGTGTGTTGTTTCTTGACCTTGATTTTACTGGACATTCCCCTGCGGCGATCATCACCGTGTGTTCTGTGGTCCTTCCTTGTTTAGATAGATAGCAGCTGCCTCTTCTCTTCTCCTTCTTCATCTCCAATCTTAAATCTACTTCTCCATCTTTCCCATTTCTCTCATTCTCACACCCCTCCCCCCAGAAAAAACATATGGAGAATTCACAGCCTTCTCTAGCAACAGACAGCTTTTCTTACAGCTGGCTGGTTAATCCAAGACCCAACTCAATGGATGAAACACCCTCCACTGGGGAAAATGATCCAAGGCAAACCCATAACAACTTCAGCTTTGACGTTTCAATCTCTACTACCGATGAATGTGATGATCATCATTTAACTTTTCTTCCTCTTGTTCATGCTGACAAGCTTTTCTCCAACGGCCGCCTTATGCCGGCTTTTCCCTCCACCACCACTCCTTCAACACACAGCTTTCCCAGCAGTACTTGCAATCAAATCAACTCCACTTCTTCGTCGTCTCCTAGTTTTGAAACCTCCGTTTCAGCCAGCTTAATCCGGCATCATCATCAGCAGAGCATCTTCCCCAGAAAATTCAGCAGATTCTCAAGAAAGTTCCTGCACAAGTATCTGGGTTTTTTGTTGCCTTCTTGCCCGATTGGCGCCGGCCCAAGGAGAAGAAGATGCAAAAGAGTGGATGATTTGGATAGGAGAGCACACGAAGTGAAGAGCTTAAGTAACACTCCAGAAACAGTCTCTCCAAGATTGAGCACAGCTTCAGCTTATTCGAATTGGAGTGATTATGCTGACACCTCAATCTATGAGGCCATCCTTTATTGCAAGAAATCAAGTGGTATGCTTGCATCAGTCTCTCTAATCCATCCTTTTTGATTTGAGGACTTGATTGATCGAATTTCTCACTTTCTAATGTCTTCTGACAGAACAATGACGTAGCCGTGTAATTGGAGTTGTGGGGGAAGAAAGATTCCAATTGGCCCTTTGGAACATGGTCATTTTTTGTTATTTTCCTATCATCTGTGTTTTTTTTCCTCCCTCGTTTTCAGGCTGTTACACGTACAGTGATATTATCACTTTCGTATCATAAGGTAGAAGAAGATTGAAGAAGAAGGCGATTGGCACTGTACCTATAAAGCCATGTCCGCCATTCCTTCAATTTTTATGGTCAAGATATCACTTTCACAAGTTTTTATGTACATGTATCAATTAAATGGGGAGGGGCTTTATTGAAGTTATACAAGTATCAAAATCCTAGTCCTAATTAATATGATGCAGCTATTTATACTTGTCTCCACAGCTAGTTATGCTTTCTTCTTTGCATTGTGTTGATCTTTGGTCAATCTTGTGTAGGAATATCAGTATGTCTAAAACTATTTCATAGTTACATGTAGATAGTTTAGAAACTAAACTAAACCTCAACTTGAAGGAAGGAGATATAAAAACGGTTAGTGTATTACAATAATAATTATTTTAAGCTTTTCCCTTGCATGGTCTTAATATGGGTTATGAGCTATACGATGGTCCAATGGAGCCTCCAAATAACCCGAAACGAGGTCCCTACTCCAGCAAAGCAATTGGATTCTGCATGAATTTATGTATGAAAAAATGCAGATATGAGGGTCATTTTTTGTGGTTAAATATGATGATCCTTAGGCCTCTTCTTTGAGAGGGTCCTCCTCCACAGTTCACAAAAAAAAGGTCCCCCCTTTCTCTTTCTCTCTTTGCCTGCATCTTTTGTTTCCTAGTCCTACCTTTTGTGCATCCAAACATGAACCCATTTCCCACCATGTTTTCCCCACTATTTGGTGGTGCCCCACTACAATAAGATGTCAAATAGGACCTTGTCATGACACAACATCAACAACAATATATCAACTGTGGATATCTTGATATGAAAGATAGAAAGATTATTCACCAGGCAAATTCTAGGCCGATATTGGTTCGCATCAGATCTGTTCTAGTTCGAGCAGACGGTCCAGATTGCCCCATCCGCCTGCAAATATGAACGGATATCGAAAGTTAAAAATATGTAGATTTACAAAGGTTTGACTTACTTATTAACCCGACTGTGATCGTGGGCTTAAAATGTGTGTAAAGTCGAGCCTGAGCTTGTCATATGATTAGGTCTTATGGTTTGAACTCCCGCTTCAGCTAGGATCTGTGTGGCCAAGATGTATGCAACCTTACTCCGAAATAAATTGAGAAGATGTTTCCAAAAGGCCCAAAAAAAAGAGAAAGAAACCAACACAAAAAACAAAAAACTAAACCAACCAATGACAAAAAGCAAAAAAAAAATATCACAACCAAACTAAAACCCAAGGCCCAAAGATTCTCCCAAAGCATTACGGCCCACCTGCTACAAGTTTTCTACTCTAATCTTCTCCCTCTAAAGATTCATATACTTGATCGGCCAAGTCTGCTGAAAGTGTTAAAATAGTGAGATCTTGCTTGATAACCCCCTTATCTTCTACCCCTCCTAACTCATTTTCACTCTCCCTATTCTACGAAGAACTCCAAAATCCAAACCTTCACACCTCCGGACTGGAGCATCGAGACGCCTCTCACAAAGTCTCACTTCATGCAACTTATTTCCTGTGAAGACACTCTCACATTGAAATATGTGCATTTACATGTTTGACTTGGATGTCAACCCAATTGTGACCCTGGGCCTAAAATGTGTGTAATGATCAAGCTGTGCTCGTTCATGATCAAGTACTGTTGTATATAGGGTTGTTCAACGAGTCGATCCGACCCGACACGTAAAAAAAATTCATCGACCCGTGACCCGGATTACAGGTTAGGGGTTTTTCGGGTCGGGTCATGGGTCAACCCGAACGGGTCAAAATGATCCATTTGACCCGTTGACCCGACCCGTAATCCGTAAAAAAATATTTAAAAAATATTTAATTATCTATTATAAAGAATAAATATACTTATATATTATAAAAAAATATTTTAAAAAATTAATTATCTATTATGAAGTATAAATATAATTATCTATTATAAAAAATATTTAAAAAAATTAATGTTATGGGTTACGGGTCGGGTTACGGGTTTTACGGGTCGACCTGTAACCCGATCCGTAACCCGTAATCTCAAAAATTTTTACCCGTTACCCGACCCGTAAATTCTGGGTTGGGTCGGATCAGATTACGGGTCGTCGGGCTATTTGAACAACCTGTATATTACCTATGGTTTGAAAATATGAGAAATTATAATATTTGACTGTGACCGCGTACCTAAAATGTACGTGTGGAATGCTCAATTTGTAGCCTATTCATGATCATGTCTAGTTCACATGGCCAGAAAATATGTAAATTTACAAAGCTCTAGACTTATCGGTTAGCTCGATTGTGACAGTGGGAGGACTTATCTAGTTCCTATAGTAATTTGCATATATATTAGTGTATGTATATCCGTTGAGTTTTTGACACGATAACCACATTGCAAAGAAAAAGGATCTATTAAAGGTGGAAAAGTTTTGATCAAAATGGTATTTGGGTGGAACTATTTCTACAAGATCAGTCAAATCTAGTATCTATTTTTGTTGAGGCGTGTTACGTCTTGCTAGCTATAATTTGCAAGACTTCAAAGTGAAATGAATTGCAACTTTCATATTTTATATATATGGACCTTTTACGAATGTGGAAGTGTTTCAAGAGAGCACAGAAATACCATGATGTGGCCGCTCCCTAATTATTTCATTGACTTTTAGATTAAAAATTTAAAGGCAAGTAATCTTCTCATTTACGTTAGAAACTGGGAAGATACATGATTAACGGACGAAGATTTTAATCAAGAATTAAGTGCCAGCCGGCCTAGAGAAATTTGTAGGCGGCTAAGATCAAGATAATCAATCTCTCATGCTTATAAATCTTAATACGATTTTAATACCTTCTTTTTTTTGTTGAATTAATATAAGATCGGTTCCTATTGAAAAAATAATTAAAGTTAAATAAATACAAATTCCAAATATATTACCATTTTTAGTCTATTAACCTATGCCCATAAGTTAGAAAAATCGATATACGGTATAAATCGATATACGGTAGCAGTGCAATACTTTCGACCAGCAGCTGTCTGTATATATATACCATGCTTCAATTAGGCAAGGTTAATAGCTAGTTGTTTGACTGATTTATGTAACACAGAAACAAAAATAGTAGCAACATATCATTCTCAATTCTCATGGTCATATCAAAGAGATAGCGTGTGAGAATAAAATACCAAACTTTGCTATATAAATTATGATATGCTTAGTGATCAATTTCCGACTCTTTGCGAGATGCTCTTTTTTTTTGGTATTTACGTGATGATCATAATCATCAATTCACGGAGTATCATATATAGAAGCAAGTACAACAACACTTCGTGTGAATTTAACGTTGTACAACAACTTTGGAAATGGATGGACGGCTCTTAGCAATTCCCGTCAGGTCCAGGATTGGTAACACTAATTCCTGTAGAAGTCGACCGGGGGTTCTATAAAAATTTAAGCCAACAACCGTCACTTTTACAAACTGTTGGAACAATGGTTGTTCCATGATTTCTCTTAGTTTTGATGATAACAAACTTAGTTGATATAACTTGCTTCTACATGTAAGTGTTTCAGGAAAACAGGTACATAGTCACGAGTGACGGAACATTGTGATGAACGATGGAGGGAACGAGTGACAAATTTAGGAAGCGCGTCTCGGAAGGAACGCGACTTTCTATTCATGGCAAGTTACCTGATCTTCTGCGAGCAATCTTCTGCGAAGATATGACAACTGTAGGCGGTTGCTTGAGGAGATCAAAGGAAAGATAAGATCAAAGCTCACACAATCTTATCTAGGAAATCCGAGATCATTCGGTTTTGGCAAGAATCGGCATGGTTGAGGATCCAAATCACAATCAATACTTTCTCATTTTTGTGTGAGATTTGTTAAGTGGAAAATCTGCGTAATTAGGCAAGAATTACGTATGAGATCAGACTTGACATATCTTATAAATAGCTAGGTTATAGCTAGGGTTTAAGGTGTGGTTGTAGACGGCGAACTTGGAGAGAGAGCTTTTCAAGTGTATGAGTGTGTGGCTTTTTCCGGTGAAGAATCCACAAAGTAAGTCAGTAGTTTACTTTCTCTTTGGTTTACGTTTAGGGTTGTAGAAGTCTAGTTGGTTGAACTTTGGTTGGTGCTTTAGTTACCAGGGAACTTGACTTGCCTTATAACCATTGAAACTTAATAAAAGTATTCTATTGAAAATCCTCTGAGAATGAGTCTCAGGGGTAGAGGTTTTTCTTTCTACGACTTGTTGGTCAAACAGAAAGTTTTCCTCTCTAAATTCTGTGTTCTTATTGTTTATTTCCGCTGCCTAGGGAACATTGTTAGTTCCCTGACTTGTTACTAACGCGTCACGATCCAACAATTGGTATCAGAGCAGGTTTGCTCTAGATTGTGTGTTAGTGCAGGAACACAGGATGAGTACCAACAACACTCACAACGTCGGAATTGGAAACAACAACCCTCCACTGCTTGTTGCTGAAGTGTATGACCACTAGAAGATCATCTTCGCCACTTGGCTCAAAAGCAATGACTACCAAGCCTGGTCAGTCATTGTGGATGGAGATAATGTCATTCCCGCAGCCAAGAAGGACAAAAAGTCCGAGTGGGGTCCAACTGAATGGACAGGAATGGAGAAGAACTTGAAGGCACAGATGTTGCTAAACAATGCCTTGGGTGCTGAAGATCTATTAAGGGTGGTGAACTGCAAAGCTGCCAAGGATGCATGGGAAGCCCTTGAGCAAATGCACATCGGAAGTACAGATCTGAAGGAAAGCCATCAAAAGGAGGCCAAGAAGGAGTTCTATAACTTCAAAATGAAAGATGGTGAAACCATTGCCACTTATCAATCTCGGTTCGAGGATTTGGTGAATCGCATCAATCATCTTGGTATCGAAAAGGACATCACACAATCGGAGATCGATTGTTGATGGTCTTGGTCCCAAGTATGTGGTTACCAGAGGTTTGCTTAGCGAAAATCAATCACGAAGACATGCACACTTCATGAGATCTTTGGAAAGCTGACAGACTACGAGCGCTACGAGAACATCAAAAGTAGTACCTCAAGCTCCGAAAAGGGTATTGCTCTCAAAGTGGAGAAGGCCATTGCATCACTGCTGGTAGGGGAGTGTATACGTCGGAAGAGGATTCTGATGTGGCTCTTATAACCAAAACAATGAGGGCATTCTACAAGAGAGGCAAGAAGCAAGAAGCCTTGAAGGAAAAAGAGAAGGTCAACTCTGAGAAGAAGGAGACCAAGGATGTTACCTTCTTCAATTGTCAAGAAAAGGGTCACTATGTTAAGAGTTGCCCAAAGGTAACGAGTCTGGGAACGAGAAGAAAAAGGCCTACATCGTTGCATGGGATCATGACTCAGATGATGAATCCGAATCAAGGATCTGTTCCATGACTCTGAAGGTTGAAGATGTCGACCAAGAGGTAACTCTTGAACAATTCCTTGCTAGTTTAGAAAATGCTAAACAAACTGATCTTGTCATTCTTGTTAAAAAGCTTTTTGAAGATAATTTGAAAATGCAAGATGAAATAGAAGCTGCTGATGAGAAATGTCTTAATCTTGAAGAAAAACTATCAGAATCAACTATTACTAGTATTTTTCCTTGTACTGAGTGTAAAGAGCTAAAAGAAGATATTAAAACTCTCACTGAAACCAATAACAAACTTAGAACAGATTTGCTTATCTTTAAACTCAGAAGGGAGGAATTAGAGAATGAGCTTGATAAAAGAACTCACATTGTGTTTAATCCAGCTAGGTGTGGTATTGGTTATGGTAAAGATAAATCTGAGTATCCTCCAGATGACCTTAGCTTTGAAGAAAAGATGGAAAGGAAAGCTAGGGAACTTCAATCTGCTAGAGATAAAGTTACTTATCTAGAGGGTAGGGTTAAGATTCTTGAGAGTGTCTTAAATGATAACTCAGAGTGGTATTCTGGTAAAACGGCTCATAAGATATATCTAAAACAGTCTCAAGGGAACCAACACAGAGTTCCTTCCAATTCCAAGGAACGTGCGAAGGAACGAACCCTCTAGAAACCACATCCTAAACGCTATCTTGGCGAATATTATAGGGTGTGCTATCAATGTGGTAAGGGAGGTCATGTTCAAAAGGATTGTAAGGTTAGATTAGAAGTGACTAACAAAAAGGTTCAAAACCAGAATACAGGGAACAACAAGACACAGTGGTCTGGTAAGAAAAATCAAGAGTATGACAAATCTCATTAGAACAAAAGAAACCAGCTCAACAACCAAAAAAGAAGCAAGATTCTAAAACTGATAAAGGGAAAAACCTTGTTGATCCCTCAAATATTGCTTCTAGTTCCAAGAGTCCACAAAAAGCTACTTTAGTTCAATCTCAAATTTATCATTCTGTGAGCTCTGCTAACCGACCCGGGAAGGCTAAGCAGGCCTGGGTCGTTAAACCGTGATTTCTTTCTTGCAAGTTGAAGTCAGGGGGAACATCCGCTGGATCCTTGACATCGGGTGTTCATGTCACATGAAATGGAACGAGAGTATTTTATCCTCACTTCAGATCAATGTTGGAGGAAACATTTCCTTTGGCAACAACAATCAAGGAGAAATCATTGGAACAGGTGAAGTCAAGCTAAATGATAAGACCAACGTTAAAGACGTGAGCTTGGCGAAGGGTCTTGGTTACAATTTGTTGAGTATTGCTCAGCTTTGTGATCAAGGGAACAATGAGGTATCATTTACCTCAGATGGTTGTGCGATCAAGAACAAAAATTCCAGTCTTGTGGTTTCAAAGGGAAAGAGGCGCAACAATGTGTACTTTGTAGACTCAAGTTTCCAACCACAAGAAGAGTTATGCTTTGTTATAGTAATCGATAAGACTGATCTATGGAATAGGAGGTTTGGTCACGCAAAACATCGAGGAATTCACAAACTCTACTAAAAAAACCTGATGATAGGACTTCCCAAAGTTCTTGCAGAAAAGGAAAGCTTATGTGAAGAGTGTGTGAAAGGGAAACAAAGCAAATCGTCTTTTCAGCCAAAGTTGTCGATCATCACTTCGCATCCCCTTGAGATGGTACACATGGATTTGTGTGGTCCCATGTGGGTGAAAAGTCATGGAGGTAGCAAGTACATTTTTGTTATTGTTGATGATTTTACTAGATATACATGGACTCTCTTTCTAGGTTCCAAAGATGAGACGTTCATGGCATTCAAAAGCTGGATCAAGAAGGTAGAAGCATCAACAGGATAGAAATTGAAGGCTATCAAGTCGGATAACGGAACAGAATTCAAGAACTCCATGTTTCATAGATACTGTGGTAAACATGGCGTGTCTCAAAACTTCTTTGCGCCGAGGACTCCTCAACAAAACGGTGTAGTAGAAAGAAAGAATGGAACACTACAAAACATGGCTCGTACTATGATGTTGGCAAGTAACTTGCCTCGGTCCTTTTAGGCTGAGGCAGTCAGTACTGCTTGCTACATCATTAATCGAGCTACTATACGTTCCAATTTTTCTAAAACTCCACATGAACTAATCAGGAGAAGAAAGCCAAATATTTCCCACTTGAAAGTCTTTGGATGCAGGTGTTTTGTTCACAACAATGGAAAAGACGAGCTAGGCAAGTTTGATCCAAGGAGTGACGAAGGCTTCTTTCTAGGCTACGCATCCAACAACAAGGCTTACAAGGTGTTCAATAAAAGGATAAAGAAGTTTGAAGAAAGCATTCATGTTGTCTTAGATGAGTCCAAAAATGGAGGGAACCTGACAGGTAACGAGGATGTACTGAAGGTTCTAAACACAGATTCAGATGATGAAGTTGATCCAGATTCAAGTACACAAGCTCCAAATGAAGCAGTCACCCCTCCCAGTCCTGACTTGGATGGAGATGACATTGGAGGTACTTCGAATCCCGAAGATGATACTCCACATAATGAAGATCAAGTGCAAGGAACATCTCTTGGAACGACAAATCAACAGGAACAAGAGGAGTCAAGAATAGATCCCACTCAGATTGAAGTCAGAAATTATCATCAAAAGAGGGATCATCCTGTTGATAACATCATCACTCCATACAAAAAATGTGTGCTTACTCGTTCTTCTATTAAGAATTTTTGTGCTTTTAATGCGTTTATCTCTCTTGCAGAGCCAAAGAATGTGAAGGATGCATTAAAAGATCCTGACTGGATAGTTGCTATGCAAGAAGAACTACACCAGTTTGAAAGGAACAAAGTATGGAGATTATTTCCCAAGCCAAAACACAAAATGGCTATAGGAACAAAGTGG
Source organism: Fallopia convolvulus (assembly GCA_964016875.1). Lineage (NCBI taxonomy): Eukaryota > Viridiplantae > Streptophyta > Magnoliopsida > Caryophyllales > Polygonaceae > Fallopia > Fallopia convolvulus. The sequence goes on from OZ024729.1 coordinate 44,344,545, forward strand.
GTATTCAGGAACAAACTTGATGACGCCGGCGCTGTCACAAGGAACAAGGCGAGGCTTGTAGCAAAAGGGTACAATCAACAAGAAGGGATTGACTACGATGAAACGTACGCTCCTGTTGCAAGAATAGAATCCATCCGTCTTCTAATCGCCTATGCTGCTCACAAAGGATTCAAATTAGATCAAATGGATGTGAAGACAGCATTCCTAAATGGGTGCCTACAAGAGGAGGTTTATGTGTTGCAGCCTCCAGGATTTGAAAAATGTTGATCACCTTGACCATGTCTACATACTGGATAAGGCTCTCTATGGTCTTAAACAAGCGCCTCCTGCTTGGTATGATAGATTCACGCAGTTTCTATTGTCCAATGGATATAGACGTGGTGTGATCGACAAAACGTTGTTCCTATGGGAACAAAACCGTGAGGTTTTAGTAGTTCAAGTATATGTTGATGATATTATATTTGGTTCTACTAACCCTAAACTTGTAGAAAGCTTCAAGAATCTGATGAGCAGTGAGTTTGAGATGAGCATGATCGGTGAACTCACTTTCTTTCTTGGTCTACAAGTGGTACAAAGTGATGAGGGAACAAAGGTGCATCAACAAAAGTACATCAATGAGCTATTGAAGAAGTATGGTATGGATTCTACGAAACCTTTTGATACTCTTATTTCTCCTAATACTCGCCTTGATGCTGACCATAATGGCATTGATGTTGATCAAACGATGTACCGAGGCATGATTGGTTCCCTATTGTACCTAACGGCCAGTCGGCCAGATATTATGTTCAGTGTGTGTCTTTGTGCTAGATTCCAGGCTAATCCTAAAGAAACACATCTGAAAGAAGTGAAGAGAATTCTACGCTACTTGAAAGGGAACGATGGGTTGTGTCTATGGTATCCAAGACATAACTCGTTCAATCTTGTTGGATTCTCGGATGCAGATTTTGCAGGTCACTTGGTAGATAGGAAGAGCCCAACAGGAATGGCCCAATTTCTTAGCCCTTGCTTGGTGTCTTGGGGATCGAAGAAGCAAAATTCGGGTGCTCTTTCCACGACTGAAGCAGAGTATGTCGCAGCAGCCGCCTGTTGTTCCCAGGTTTTATGGTTAAAACAACAACTAGTGGATTTTGGATTTCTCTTGATACTATCCCTATCTTATGTGATAATACAAGTGCTATCAATATTTTCAAGAATCCGGTGCATCATTCTAGAACCAAACATATAGATATTCAACGTCATTTCTTAAGAGATAATGTTGAAAAAGGTTTTATCAAGATGGATCATTGTAGGAATGAAAATCAAGTGGCAGATATTTTCACCAAGGCTTTTGACAGAAAACCCAATGAGCATTTTAGGATGTTGCTAGGAATGATTTCCTTGGAGTAAACAAGTCCCGATCCTCTATTCCCTCAGTGCTTGGCTAAAGAGGTAACTTATCAGGGAACTACGTATCATTTGACATGTTTTCTAATGACTTATATCTTCCCTCTATGCATTGATGTTATATATATTAGAAATTTTTGAGTGTTGCATGCTAAAAGGAACTAAAACTAAAAATGTTTACATCCAAGATTTTCTTTTGGCCCAAAATAACCACCTTGATCTATTCTATCCCTCACTACAAGCTGAAATGACGATTGGTTATAAGTTGTCCCCTAGCCATGTCCAAACAAACGTTCCCTATGAACCCCTTTAATTACCTTTAAACGGAGTATAATTGTTTGGATCTCAAAAATATTCCAAGCCCACAAAAAGTTTGAATGGAACATCCCTTGTTCCTTGTCTGTTCAAACAAGCCTTTTATCCACTCATGGTAACGAGGTATGGAACTAGTGGTTTGGAGATTGCAATTTTGAAGGAATGTCTTTGCTTAAAATTGAAGATTTTTCTGGAAAGGAACAGTCATCAATCAGCTAAGTTGGGACACAGTGAGTGAGCCGTTGTGACTGCGAGTTTGAAAATCCAGCCGTTGCACAATACTTTTGCAGGGAACGATAGGACGTCTATGCAGTCTTGAATTAATGGCGGTGTAAAAACTCATCATTATGAAAACTCTTAGCCGTTAAGATATGGATAGTAGATCTTGGGGAGATTACGATCTTTATCAACAAGGAAAGAGGTTTGCTTTATAATCCCTTCTCTCTGTCATTATTTTTTCACCGCATCTCTGTTTTTACCTTCCAAAACCCTAATCTTCTTCAAGCTTCAAGCTTTCTTCTCTTTCACTTCAATGGCTTCCTCTTCAAACACCCCTTCCCTAAACTTTGATGGCCTCGACACCTCCGAGATCGAAGCTCTTCAAGCTCGACTCGAATCCCTCAAAAAGGCCAAGCTTTCCTCTCCCTCTCTCGTTTCTAAGCTCGAAACCTAGTTTGATGCTATAGCCAACATCGGAACAGAGGTTGTTGCTAAGGTCTCAAGTGAGAAGGAGGCTCTGCCTGAGGAGTCTGAAAAGGATCCATCCATGGTCCCTTCAGAAAATCCTTCCGAAAAGCCTGCTGAAAAGGGGAACAAAAGGAGGTCCAGGGTGAGTCAGAAAAGGAAGAGGTGAACTCGCCTCCTAAGGAACCAACAAACAAGAAAAGGTGGAAGCTTTGCCGGTGAATCAGCGACCAGGATAGGTCAAGCCGACAATCCAAGGCAAGCGAAAGGCCAGGAATAAGGTTCCTCCCCATCCTTCTCAGATTCTTCATATCTCTGAGTCGGAACAAACCCCTTCCCTTGTTCCCAAAAAGGCGAAGATCGCTCCAACGGGAACCAAATACAATCTTTGATCCACCGCCACTACCTCAAAGAAAATGGTGGTTGAGGAGTCTTCTGAGGAAGAAGATCCTGAAGAAGATGAGGTGGAAGTTGGCTCTGATCTTGACGAGGCCGAGTCTGAAGAAAAGGAGGACACTGGTGATGATGGTGCTGAAGAAGAGGAGGAGGTGGAAGAAGAGGTTAAGAAGGACCTCAAGTCTGCTAAGGCAAAAGGAAAGTTGCCAATGGAACCGGAGGGTGTTTCTAAGAAGGTTTCAAAGAGAGTCGTCGCTCCTTTGGTGATCGACGAGGAATTTCTGAAAGAGAAACACCAGTTTCTGATCAAGGTTGTTGTTCCCAGACTGGAGAAAAGGAGCACGCTCACCATCAATGACATGATCATGCTGGATAAATTTTTGAGGAGGGAAGGCATCAGTCTTCCTGAGATCGTGATGAAACACATGGCTAAAAGCATTGGGAAGAATCATGTTTTGCCTTACCCACAGTTTGTGAAGGCTATTCTGAAGGAGAAGAATGTGTACAAGCCTTCGCGTGAGGAGTCTTTTGGATTACCCCTGGATATGCGCAATATCTCGAGGATGAACTACCAGGGTGATTCAAAGGGAACAACTGCAAAGAAGACTGCCTAGATGGATGTTGGGAGCTCTTCGATGAGTGAAGGTGTTACTGCCAAGATGTTGATCGAGCTTCAAAAGATTTCCTCTCAGCTGAGTACCGTCATTGGTAACTGGCTAAGAGAGACACTAACACTACTGCTGCTGATTCCACCTCCTCCAAACCATGATGTGGACCCTCTCTTGTTCCCTAGCCTATCTCCTTCCCACTTAAAATTTTAATCTTTTTCTTTTGGATGTTAAGACTTTTATGTTTTTGTGTTTTCTCTGGATATGATTTCCGCGACAATTATCTATGAATAATAACTATCTTTTGCTTATGAATGGTTTGAGTTTCAATTAAATTTGTTCATTTGCTCTACGTTTTGCTTGATGATAGTTGACCTTTTGATGATGTCAAAAGGGGGAAGTTAGGAAATATGCAGAGATGCGTTCTATCCAAAAAATACAAAGGGACCTTTGGCTAAGGGGGGATTTTGTTGTTACCTATGATAAGAAGGAACAACTGTGCATCCGTTAAGGGGGAACCATAGGAAATTTTTTTCTGATCTATATTTCTACTGGTTTCTTGACATGCATTTTTGTATAGGTTTATCATCATCAAAAAGGGGGAAATTGTTGGAACAATGGTTGTTCCATGGTTTCTCTTAGTTTTGATAATAACGAACTTAGTTGGTATAACTTGCTTCTACATGTAAGTGTTTCAGGAAAATATGTACATAGTCACGAGTGACGGAACATTGTGATGAATGATGGAGGGAACGAGTGACAGATTTAGGAAGCGCGTCTCGGAAGGAACGCGACTTTCTATTCATGGCAAGTTACCAGATCTTCTGCGAGCAATCTTCTGCGAAGATATGACAGCTGTAGGCGGTTGTTTGAGGAGATCAAAGGAAGGATAAGATCAAAGCTCACACAATCTTATCAAGGAAATCCGAGATCATTCAGTTTTGGCAAGAATCGGCATGGTTGAGGATCCAAATCACAAACAATACTTTCTCCTTTTTATGTGAGATTTGTTAAGTGGAAAATCTGCGTAATTAGGCAAGAATTACATATGAGATCAGACTTGACATATCTTATAAATAGCTAGGTTATAGCTAGGGTTTAAGGTGTGGTTGTAGACGGCTGACTTGGAGAGAGAGCTTTTCAAGTGTACGAGTGTGTGGCTTTTTCCGGTGAAGAATCCACAAAATAAGTCAGTAGTTTACTTTCTCTTAGGTTTACGTTTAAGGTTGTAGAAGTCTAGTTGGTTGAACTTTGGTTGGTGCCTTAGTTAGCAGAGAACTTGACTTGCCTTGTAACCGTTGAAACTTAATAAAAGTATTCTATTGAAAATCCTCTAAGAAGGAGTCTCAGGGGTAGAGGTTTTTCTTTCTACGACTTGTTGGTCGGACAAAAAGTTTTCCTCTCTAAATTATGTGTTCTTATTGTTTATTTCCGCTACCCACGGAACATTGCTAGTTCCCTGACTTGTTACTAACGCGTCACGATCCAACACAAACCCGTCACTACATATCAACCTTGACAAAATCCGTCACTCCACCATGTGTCATATTTGATCAACTATTTCTGCTAATTATGTTTCAAGTCAGTCAATTTTACTATTTCACAAATAATACATTTTCTACTATGAAGAGCTCATCGCACATTTAACTACTAGTATCCGTAAAACTATATAAAGTCACCCATTATATAGGTTATTTTAAAATATTTATTCTTAGTGTAAAAATTCATCACGTATTTAAGGGTTGCGTCTGAACCTTCAACTTCCTTAAACATGTAAAACAATGGACATAGATGGTCTAACTCCCTAATCCACCTCTGATCCTTAAGTCAGTAACGGTCTCAATTGCATTTTGTGTTTCAAAAATCAAGCTTACCGTATTTACCGGAGAAACTCATTCTCCACATGTCCAGGGTCAACCGACTATGCTTGCCCTACAAGCAACCCAATATTTTGTCATTTCACATATAGGAATATCTTGTTTACAAATAGTTATCAAACAAGATAATAATTCTATCTAAACAATTAATTCATAAAAGCTTTTTTAAAAAAAATCAAATCCGGGTTTCGATTTAAAATTTTAAATTAGGATTTCAAATTTGAACAGAATGCTTCGAAAATAAAAGTTTTGGACTCTTGAAATAAGGTTACGAGTTTCTAATAATGTTTCGAAAAAGAATATTGGAAATTAGAATAAAATTCTTGAAATTGAATATAAGAGTTTCGAAATAGTTTTGAATTTTTAGAATAAGGATTTCGAATTTCTAGAAATTCTTGCAATAAATAGAATGAAAACTCGGTTTTTCAATCATAACAAGTATGCAGACTTGGTTTATAAAACTTTTAGCTCTAATACCATGAGTTTGGTTTAAATGAAACAAACTCTTATCCTGAAACGTGAAACGAATGCACTCCTAGTTCGTAGTTTACTTTTCATACGAAAATGCATTGGAAAATATGAAAAGTGCACTACAAAGTACGAAATGTGCAAATCCAAAAAAGTACAATCCGAAATAAGAAAAAAGCACTATGAATTAGGAAAATTGCATTCGTTTCAGGATAAGAGTTTGTTTTATTTGAACCAAACTACTAATACCATGATTGTAGCACCCCTGTTTTTCCCTTGGATCTATTACCGTCAATGACCTCAGAATTTACTTTTCGAAGACACCCTAGGCTTTCACGGTATACAAAATATGAATAACAAATATATTTTTGAAGAACATTAATTTATATTGAATGAAATTCAATAACACTTGTTCATGAAACATAAAAGTTAATGCATAAGATAAAATAAAAGCGGAAAAATATCATAAGGTGGTCCTTACAGACCAAAGATCTCAACCTTGGGGAAAACTTATTTCAATAAAAAAAAAAATTTACACCTTCTTCACTTCTTCAAGTCTTCGAAAGAAAGCTAGTCCTTCGACTCCAATCCTTTGAATCCTGATGTGTCGTATATGGACGAGTGACACCATCCAAGCATGCAAGGAAAAAGGAAAGGTTGGTCAGTCGAATGAAAGACTACGGAAGTGAGATTTTATGTGAGGTTCTTGTGATTATAGTCTAATTATTCATCGCGCTCGGAATGAAAATCGATCGATGATATATAATTAGGTATTCTCACAAAAGAGGGAAAGAGATATCCATAGAAGAGACATGACATTTTGGTTTGATAAGGAAAGTATGATTATTGTTGGAAACATATAAATATTATACACAAAAGTTTGAAAAGCTTTTGTCAACTAATCGAATCTACTACCAAATTCACCGAATACATGTTTTCTGAATTCAATTTGGAAAGAATACTTTTCATAGCCGAGAGTAAGAATGGTTTTCCAAGTTGTAGTTGCCAACCCGGTTCATTATTTATGTGCATTGGGTACTTACCTTATATTAATTACAAAACGGTTCATATAAGGTTGATAACTTTTAAGCAACAATGAGGATATATTGATAAATGACGGGCACCTATGTACCGGTGAAGAATAAGTACACTAGCTAGGTGGGATGCCTCTCATAGTGGTAGAGCATGCACGGGTCATGAAAGAGCACTAGGAAATTTACATCCTATTGCAAGCACTAGGGAATTTGCGTCCTAATGCAAATGTTATAAGGAAAACACTAAGGAATTTTCATCCTAATGCAAATGCTATACAGAGATAGAGTTATAAAATCTCGTACATAGGTACTATGCTTAATTCCACAAAAATCCTCAAGACGAGATGATAAACACACAAGATCACAATCATCGCAACCTAATTCCAAGTCTAGCTCAATATATCAACAATAATGAACTTAAAATGATAACGAGGTCATTATTTCTATCAAAAGAATACCAACATATAGTCATTTTTATTTTGATTTTGATTTCACACAAGTGTTCCCTATAATGGTATTAAACATGATATGAAAACTTATGTTTAAACAAAGATGCAAGCAAACCAACCACTTGCCTTGATTCAAAGATGAGCGATTCGCCTTAGGTGAGATCGAGATTCAATGATCGAATGCTCTTTCCTATAATTTAGACAAATCAAAATAAATTGATATTAACTTATTTTGATCCTTTATTTCATGAAAAGTTAGATCTTTTTCTATGGATGGATCATCAAGATTATTGTTTATAACCTTGTATTATTCCATTAATATAAATCATTTATATCCATATATGACTATTTAAGTTATAAAAATTATATAACATTATATAAAACCCCAATATCAATATATATGAATGAATACATTAATACATGCTAAAATTACCCTACTTTATTTATATGCATCATATGTATTTTTTATGTAACTACTTTATTTACTATGGTATAAGTAAGTCACTAACAAGTTTAAACTCATTAGATTAAGCTCCTAATATCAAATTATATTATTTTTCCAACTTAATTAAAGTAAAAGGTGTTGACTTTGTTCTGCTTCACATTGTTGGGATCACCCCAGCCCTAAACAAGAAAACTTAAACTAGCGTGATGGAATTCATGATCAAATCAATAAAATAAAATATGAAGAAGATTAAGAACATTATTGAAAACAAAAATACCAAATTCTTACTTGAAAGTTGCAAAAGGATTCAAAGTAGCAAAGCGATATCCAAATTGAAAGCAAAAATAGATGTAAACCCTAGAAATTGTGTGTTCTCTCGTTTTCTAGAAATTAGAAACTAAACATAATAATAATTCTAACTTGTTTTCCAAGGAGTCTAAAAATAAAATTTAAAATATCAGAAACTATCAAAAAATAAAACAAATTTGAGCCTAAAATAAAGCCTAAAAGCCTAGCGCAACCAAATACAAGGGACTCGAGACCGTGAGTGTCGACTTTGAGGGTCACTCATGATTGGATTCATGGCCGTGAGTTTGCCCATGACTTACTTCTGAAGCTGGCTTTGGTCGTGACTGGACTCACAATCTTGAGTCCTTATAAACACTCCTTAGGGTCTTGATTATGCTCCTCATGAACGTGAATGCATATCTCGACTTGTTTTCTTATGCTCCTCATGAACGTGAATGCATATCTCGACTTGTTTTCTTCATTCTTAGCTTGTTCCTCTACTTATTGCCTCTTTCGGGTCTCATAAACTTCTTTTCTTGACTCGAAAACTCCGTCATTATTCCCTTGATGTCATCTTCTTCCTTTAAGCTCCAAAATACCATCAAAATAACTAAAAATGCAAAACAAGCTTGTGTAGACCTTCATATCTCAAATAATATGAAAATCGACACATAATGCAAAGCCGAAATTAGAAAAAGAAAAGAAACAAACCTAAATTCCGATGCAAAACTAGATGACATCAGTATCAACTAGAACACACTTCACCATTTTAGAGCCTAGTTGTGCTTGGATAACCATGGGGTCAGTGTGCAGCATGTGTAAGCCCTCGACGTCTTTGGCAGTAAATACTAGGCTGGCATGGGCCCTCAAAGATTGTTTGATGTTGTAAATTGAGGGATCATGATGACTTTCCCACACATACACCTTCCTTCCTTGCCTAGAGCCCGCTAGCGATGGTCCACCCAAAAGGGTATTGATGTAACCATCAAAATTTCCCATGGTGCCTAGGCACGCTTTTTTCATAAGAGCCTACTCTTTTCTCATCATATGAGGGTGTCAGGGAAGAAGGGAATTATTCTTCCCTTGGGGCATGTTGTTTGCTTCGATCTCATGGTGTCCCCTTCATGGCTACTTAGCGCGATAGAGAGGCCCTCCTCACCCTCGATATCCTCGTTGGCCACTCTCCCTAAGTAATTCCAACCACTCATTCATGACCCACACCCCCTGCCTCGGGGTGAGTTTGAATGAGGTCATGCGTTTGCAAGGGCTTATGCTTGTGTCATGTATTCATCACATACCTACGAGGGGATGATGATAGCTTGCATATAGGTATAGTTTAGATGCATGTTTTATGTTGGTTTTTGCATAAGTTTTACTTAGTTTTAGGTTAGTTTCTAGGATCTAGTGTTTTTGGGTAGTTGCGCTTGTTTTGTTCGGTTTTGCAAATCTTTAGGTAAACAAGCATGGACGGGATGGACCTTAAATGATTGTGGTCAAGTTTGATGAAGCTTATAGTGATACAATTGAAGATTAGAAGAGTTAAGGACCAAGAAGTTGTGGGAAAATAACGCTTACATCCGGGCTATGCATTGGAGTTCTTGTTTCGACACCTCTATCTTGCAAAGCTTGTTTTGGGAGCTATATTGGTCGGATGAAGCTAAATTTGGTATCACTGGAAAGCTAACTCGAAGAGCTACAATTCATATTTTTACTCCGAGTCCAAATTCCAACTCTAAGTAGGTCAAAACAGCCTCTGAAGTGTCACCTAAATGCTGAACCGAGGCAATTGCGCGGGATGGCAACATTGCGCGGCCGCGCATTTTGGTCAAGCCGCGCATTCGGTGTTTTCTACGCGGAGATGTTTTGGGTCGAGAATTGGGCTCGACCTTTTTGGGCTTAGATTATATCTTGTCCGACTTTGAAGCTTAATTGTAGGGTTTTGAAGGATTATTTTGGGAGGCATATTTAAACTCTTGTTAATCTATCTTTTATCATAACTTTTTATCAACTTTTGGAGGCTAGGGTTTTTCTCTTTGGAGGCAGACTTTGAAACCTTTGTAAGTTTGATTTCAATTTAATTATGCATTGCTAAATTTATTGTGTTTGGCTAGTTATTGAAGTCTTGATTTGCATATTGTTGTGAGATTTGATTGATTCTCAACAAACTTGAATAGATTTTATTCCTTGTGCTTAATTGAATCTAAACTAGGGTTTTGTTAGATTGATCACCTAATTGAATTTCTAGTTAAAACTGAATCTGATTAATTACCAGTCGGAGTTAATTTGATCAAGAGTATACTTTAATCAATTTAGTACCGGTTGAACTAGTTGGTTAAAGAAGGGAATAAATTCACAACTCACTGAGATGTCTGGTTGCTCTCAGTGTTTGTTTCTATTGATAACTTGAATCGTTATGCTGTTATTTAATTGAATCTAGAAGGTCTTCTAGGTTATTATTTAATTAGGGTTGTTAGACTGGTAGTTCTATCAACTAAATATGAAGTTTGGGTTTTAATCCTTAGTAGGATCATTATCCACAATAGATTATTCAAGAGAGAAGAGAATCAAGAGAATCAATGATCAACAAAGCAATATCATGATGGATTTAACTAGTTAAACACGCTTGTCTCTTATTGATTTAAATCATCTTTTGCATTTATATTTACTTTTATTCTTGCATAGTAGGTTAGAATTTACAATTACAAACCCTCATATTAGTTACTTGGCACTTAAGCAATAACACAAATACACAGTCCTTGTGGGATCGACCCTTACTTACCGCTCTACTGAGTTGGTAAAGATAAGGTTTCTTTGATAGGTATTAACGACCACTGAAAATACCTCATCAGCTGACCCTAGCCTTTTCCTTGACCTCGGTTTTTTCCTATTTTGCAGGTTCGGTGTGCCCCTTTTCCTTGGCCTACAAACTCTGATTCGTGACGTCCTTGGCGTACACCTCTCTCGTGATCGCCTTACAAAGTGCTTCGTACATTTTTGGTGACTTCCTAAAGATGTAGACCTTCAAGGGCCCAAGCATAAGGTTGCCCATCAGTGTGTCCTGGACGATGCGTCCTCCACATGGGGGATCTCCGACACAATAGTAATGAATCTGGTGAAGAAAATACGCAATGCCTCTTCCTCTCCTTGGTCTATGCCATGGAGATCGTAGATATTGTTCTTTCACTTCCTCGCCCAATAAAGTGGGCTACGAACAAATCTATTAAGCGTTTGAATGACTTTATCGTCTCAAGCTTAAGACTTATGATCAATGTCATGGCCGCCTTTTGGAGGGTGGTAGGGAAAACCCTATAGAAGATTGCATCATTGTTGGAGCTTATGCCCATCTGCACCATGAAGTTGATACGTGATAACCTTCGATGATCGAAGACTATCACGAGAAGAACTGCCCCAGGGTATGGATTTCAAGCGAACAAATGAATTTGAAAATTCTTTTGAGGGAACATACTCAATCTCTCTCTTTTTATTCCACTCACGAACTGAATTTTGGATGAAGTGGGTTGAATAAACATGAAAGGCAATTGAAAACAAGAACAATGTTTTAGATTGAAAAAGAGCAACACCTTAGCCCAAGTGCTCTCTAAGAACTCAATTTAGTTGTAAAAGAGTGTTTAACAGCATATAAATAGAAAACTAGAAATTCTATCTTAACCTAAAAGGAAATATAATAACATAAGCTATCTAATTCTAGTATTCTATCAAATTAACTTAGCTTGAGCAACAAGACAACTTTTTTGGCAAGAAACAAGCCCATTCAACCCACACATGTCCCATGGTGGAGTCAAATGATTTAGAATATGGCCAAAAAAACTAAATTAAAATAATAGCTTTCTAATCTATCTAAGAGGCCTATAACTCATTGTCCATTAATTCGTCCATATGTGTTCTAAGACTTTATTAAAAGAAACTACTAAAAATATAAATTTATGAGAGGATACATTCTAAAGATAGGCATGCAACAACCCTTGCATATTGGTATGAGTAATTTTCATAAACAACCTTCATTTTCCAAGTTCCAATGCACATATGAGAAGCTTTGCTTGTAGAAAAAGAGGTTCTTGAGCACCATTCGATATTTGAAAGCTTGAGACCTCTTAAATGGTGTTGGTCACTAGCCCTTAATATTCTTCATTCTGTCGTTAACCATCACCATTCTTGCTTCGCATCAGACGTGCTTGACATGATCATCAAGATCTACGCCCCACAATAGGGCTCCATTTGGGGCTTTTGGAAACCTTTGGGCATGGGCTTTCCCTAGATCTCCTCGGAGAACAAGGAAAGGGTAGCAGCTCCAATTCAAATCTTTTGTGGACCTTCGACTCCGTCAACTATAGACATGTCAGATCGGTGCGAGTGGGAGCGCGAGATATTCATCGGGTCACACTAACTATCCCTCGTAGCCAAGCCATTTGGGTTCGACGTGTTCTTTAGTTTGGGCCATCTCGGGCATGTATCTAGGCTCATAACCCAACACATACGTAGGTGTGGACTCCAGGTGCTTCTCTTGGTGAGATGGAATGCACGCGTGTTCTGGTCAATTCTACACGTACCTCGAGTAGACGTACGACACTAGTTGGCACACTCGTTGTTGTGCTTGTTGCCTTGATGGTTGTTGTGCTGAATAGGCCCACCCCGCCGGTGCGCCATAAGGCTACCTTGGTTGTTGGGCATCGTAGCGCCAGCCTGGTGTAACCCCAAAGGGTGTGTTATCTAGGTGTTGTGGAATCTTCTTGTTGGGAAATGCCATTCTTCGAGTAAATACTTCTGACGTCAGGCCTCGCTAGGATGAAAAGGTCCCCACGGTCGGCGCAAGTGTTAAAACTCGAAATAAACAAGCATTGAGAATAAGTCTTTAAATTATTAAATACATGAACAAATAAAACCCCACTTGTATTATGCAAGTTCCTAAAAATTATTACAATTGATTATTCGCATTTCTTACGATTATGCGCGTTCTTTCTCTTACTACAAACTCTCAACTTCATTCTATTGTTGTGTTAAATGAATCTTCTCTTTAAAGACATCGATTTCAAATCTATTTAGAATTTCCTCCCGTAAATAGCATGATTTTTCAAAATGTTTCAACAAGTTGAGTCTTTGTTAACAAGAAATTATCTTGAAATAGAGATGTTTTTCGACCCTTTGCCTTCTTCAACTATTAAAAGATCTCGAGGTGGGTCTGAAGTTGAAGTTTCTCAATGTGGGAGGGGTGTGTAGATAGTTGAGGCGTCATTCGTTGATTGGTGGAATGTGAGGCAAACACCTTGCTTAGTGGGTCTTCAAGTTGAGCATGAGGCATGTCGTTTCATCATTGGTTAACTTGTTATCGTAGTGTTGACCAACTTGTAAGGGATGTCACGTGGTCTGCCATTATTCGTCGAAACCCTATTAAGAGATCCGCGTCCTTTCTACACGTGGTGTATGTCCCTTGGAAAGTCTTTTGAGACCCGACCTTGCCTATTTCAACCATTTTGCATGCCAAGCTTTCCATATTGGGTTATCATATTAGATATGTGCGCTAATTTTTATGAGGCGTGTGATTCTACTGTCACGCGCCGTGTGCCTGGACGTGAGACTCGAGTTTGTTATTTCAGGTTTCTCGATCTCTTCACATGCTTCCATTATCTCTCTTATCGTTTAGCGTGCAAATAATCCGTGCACCATCACCCGCCTACTAGCTTGGCATGGAATATACCCCACGACATATTGATAATCATGTCAACTTTTATTGTTTTGGATTGGTTCTAGGAACCAATAAAAAACAAGTGTGTAGGATGGATCATAAAAAAAAATTGAGTTCACATATCCCATCTAGAAGATCCGGCAAATGCATGTGTCTAGTCTCCCTAAAATATTGTCAATCGTCGTAACATTTGGCGAAGAGAGGGGATGTTTAGGATCCTTGTTGTAAATTATCTTCTTCACTTAGATTAGTTAGGATTGGAAATTATCTATTGACATTGTAAGTATTAACTCATCAAAAAACCATATTGTAATGCTCCATTAAGTATGAACATAGATTCAAATCTATGATTTTTATTTCACAAACAAGAAACCATATAAAATGTCGAATGTGTGTTCAACTTGAAGGTTCAAATTGTTGATGAATCCATGGCCATGCAAGAGACAACTTGGCGAACTGAAACATCTTAGTAGGTTTTAGTTGCATGCTAGGCACTTGTCAAAGCATAGCAACCAAGTGTCAAGCTAAATTATATGATTCTCTAAGTGACATGCATCAAGGTCAAAATCTACCAATCATTAGAAGAAAGGGTATGTTAAAGGGGATCTTTGATCATATTGAAGCTTTTGAGATCTTAATGGAGAGGTTGGACGCGTTCTAGTAGCATAGCAACCTTTAATAGTCCTCAAGAAAAAAAGATCTATATCATAATTCATGAAAGAGGAATGAGGACAACGAACACCTTAGTTGTCAAGCTCATTTTCTCTCCTCTTTGGCCATGCTTCCAAAACAAGGATTTGCTTTAATTTGATTGCATTTTATGCAACTATATACATATACATAAGTTGGGGATCAAAATAGCATCCAACTAATTTTGATATTCCATATAACAATTTTTTTCAAGGGTCACATGATTTCAAGTCTTGCGGCCCGACTAGTCTTGCGCCTCCACGTACCCCACCCGAAACGCAAAGGTCTACGTCAAGGGGAGCAATCTTGCTCACAGGTGAAATCGCACATGTGCAATCGGCAAGGCTCCATATAACAATTATTATTTTGTATTAATTTGATAAAAATATCAGAATATACCAAATGAGGCCTAACGTCTCGTGTGGTATTATACCAAGGATATGAGATATTGGGTATTGGTATCAATATGGATATCAAGGTATGAGTATGAGTGATATTAAGATATCAGGTATGGTTATGAGTATGGATATGGAGTGATATTTTTGATATACTATTTTTTTGGGAGGCATCAAAATAACAATCTTGATATCACTTTAATATCAATTAATATCGATATCTCATAATACCAAACAGAAGATATTAGTTTGATATTGATGTTAGAAAATATCAAACATCATATATAGGTATTAGTTATATTTTATTTTTATCCATACCTAATATCATGATATGGATATCAAATAGGCCCTTAAGTATGACTCATATCCAAACTCGTACCTGGAATCCTGATATTGATATCGAAAGAGGCCTTTTATTTCCTTAAAAAAAAGGAGACCTTTTATTATGCATTTACGGTGTATTAAAAAGAACTTTGTGTTCTGCTAATTTTTTATGATTTCTAATCAATATACATCTTCTAAACCTGAAGCACTTTTGGGCAGTTTCGTGATTATGAATTTTTATTACAGACAACATATTTTTAATAATATTTTTTTAATCAATTATATATTATGTGATTCAATCACCTTATGGAATTTCCAATTTAATACTCTCAACTTATTTAATAACTTTTTTATCAATTTTATATTTGCTTGGATAAATTTTTATCTCTACATACTATGGATAAATTTTTATCTCTACTCATTATTACATTATATTCTAATATTTAATTATGGTATGATTATCAATTTCAATATCTAGACATAAGATAGATATCCATAAGTGTGCAAGCTCAAAGATTTATATTCTCCGATAAAAAAATATTAAAATTTTTTGTGATTATCATATATTGTACGTATTTATAATACCACCGTTTTTTAAAATAAAATGTTTTCAATATTTTGCACTTTTTATGTGGCTAATGAGTAATGTATAAACAAAGATAAACTTATTAAAACAAACGGACATAAATTACGATCGTGAATTATATTTGGCACTTATTAAAACAAGATCGAATTTATGTCCGTTTTAAAATATAGGAAGATTACCGTTTTCAATGAATAAATTGTTTTTTATATTAATGCATACAAATATTAATATGAATCATGTGTTTTAATATGTATAAAAAAATAAAATTACTATTTGTATACATACCTAGGGATTAAAATTTATATTACATCCAACCTATTTTTAATAATGTTTTTTAATCAATTATAAATTATGTGATTCAGGCTCCGTTCGACAATCGTTAGTTGATGTAGTTGATTTGAGTTTATGGAGTTGATGGAGTTGATAGTAGTTGATATTTTGCAAAAAAAAATATAAGCATGGGGGAGGTGCATTATGTAGTTGATGTAGTTGATTTGAGGGTAGTTGAATTTTACATTGCCGAACGGAGCCTCAATCACCTTATGGAACTTTCAATTTTATACTCTCAACTTATTTAATAATTTTTTTTATCAATTTTATATGTGCTTGGATAAATTTTTATCTCTACTTATTATTGCATTATATTCTATGGATAAATTTTTATCTCTACTCATTATTACATTATATTCTAATATTTAATTATGGTATGATTATCAATTTCAATATCTAGATATAAAATAGATATTCCTAAATGTTAATTAATAATTATTTTTTGCATATATCATGATATTTTTGAAACATATTTTTATTTCTATCTTTTTTTATATTATACTATTTTAAATTTTTAATCAATCAATATATCAATATATCTATTACTAATAACTAAAGCCGAAGCAATTTCTGCCACCAAATTGTGCCACATCACCCCTTTATTAAAATAATAATTTTAAAGAGTTAATTATGCAAAAAAAGTTATCTCCAAGTAAACATAAAGATAAAATAATATTTTTAAGAATTTATCCCCAAATAAACATAAAGATAAAATAATATTAGTAGATTTGACCAATATAGATAAAAAAGCACATTATATTTATTATATTTGTAAAATATAAATTAAAAAATATAAGAAAAAATATGTATACGTGATCACATATATATCTTTGAAATAAAAATAGTCATATCTATCTATAACTATATATTGAAGTTGTAACTTTTCTAACCACCACATTAATTCTGGCCCCACCTTATTAATTCAAATTTTAATTATTTCGAATTTTAATTAAAAATAACAAAAATTATTTTATTTTTATCTTTTTTTATCTATTTATAAAAAATATTTTATCTTAAATCAAAGTTTGATAAAAAAAAAATAAAAATTTTAAATATCTATATAATTACTTGCCTAAATTAAATTTTTATTAAAAAAATTATATTATATTTTCCTTTTTGGATCTATATGTAAATATAGAATATTTTTTATTTTACAAAAATTCTATTTTTTTATCTTTTCTTATTAATTATCTTTGTAACTTTTTATTGAAAAGATTTTAAAGAATTGAATTTGATTAATTTTTTTAAGAATTTACATTATTTTTGTCTTTTTATTTATTTTTGTATATTTACCTTATTAATGTCATATTTTTAATATATCTAAAAATTGATGAGTCATAGTCGTGCATGACACGGCGGGTACAAGTAGTTTATCTTCTAAACCTGAAGCACTTTTGGGCAGACTCGTCATTAAGAATTTATATTACAATCATCCTATTTTTAATAATGATTTCTTTATTAATTATATATTATGTAATTCAATCACCTTATATAATTTCCAATTTTATCCACTCATCTTATTTAATAAAGTTTTAGTTAATTTACTATGAGATTGTACAAAATTTTATCTCTATTCTCTACCCATTATTTTTATCTTTATTCATGTTCATTATATTATAATATGTAATTATCTTTTATCCATATAGTAATTATCTTATATATTATGTTATTCCTCTGTCTTTCTTATATTTTTAATAGTAATTTTTTATTAGTTATATATATATATATATATTACAAGATCTTGCACATGATAATTATATACTTCATATATCACGTTATTTTGGAAAGATATTTTGGAAACATGTTTCACCTTATAGAATTTCAAATTTTATCCACTCATCTTATTTAATAATTTTTTTATCAGTTTACTATAGATTGTATAATTTGTTTATCTCTACCTTTGTCATTAAGTTTTTATATTCCTGTCAACATTTTTATAATTATAGATCTTTTAATATTAATTTCTATTCGTATATATGACACATAAAAATACTAATTTAATATATTTTAGTAAATAGATAAGTCAATCTATTTAGTCACCATATTTTTAGTTACAAAATTTTTTATATTAATATTCTATTTGTAACTATGACAACTTTCTTAACTAATATACATGTTTTTAATTGAAGATTTTATATTTCTTTATAATAATTTTCTATTAGTATACTGATTTTTTATATTATGGATCGTTTAATAAATAAATACGAGTAAAAAATATTGATCCCTTAATCCTAAATTGGTTAATCACTATCCATATGTATGAATGTATGACACATTAAAAATACTAATTTAATCTATTAGATTAAAATACATAAATATAAAATAGTAATTTTATATCCCAACTACCTTTTATTATTAGATATCCCATAATATATTAATTTTAATATCTCTAAATGAAATAGATAACTTTTATATCCATAAGGATCAAATATGGACCATATTTTAAATTACGGACTTTCATTAATAAAATTTCAAATTTCATAAAATTTCATATTCGGGTTTTTATATTAATTTTATTATTTATAAGATGAAAATATTTTTAATTAGTATTGACCATATTTTTCATATTAATTTCATATTTTTTAACATTAATTTTGTATACATAAAAATGACAAGTTTTTAAATTTCCATCCTTAAATATGTTGGTTTTATATATTAATTTTTTTCTATAAAAAGGATAGTTAAATGCAATATTGTCATCGAATTTTAATGTCTCAATCACTATATTTTTAGTTACAAAATTGTTTATAATAATATTCTATCCATAGTCATGACAACTTTTTAAATTAATATGAAACATGTTCATAATTGTAGATTTTATATTAAATTTTAGATTTTCTTGTATTAATTTTCTTTTTATAAGTATGACAGCTTTTTAAATTTTCTATCCATAAGGATGTTAATTTTTTATATTAATTTCTATTAATAAGTATGATAACTTTTTAATAAATGTCGATATAGGTATGTTGTGTCTTGCAATATATTACATTTCTATTCATAAGTATGCTTATTTTTTATATTACGGATCACTTAATAAAAAAATAAAAATTATTGACCACTTAATGTTGAACCGGTTAATTGGGTCAGTTCAATCGAGTTTAGTTCGGTCATTTCGGGTTCGAGTTGAATACGGGATCATATCGTTAAAATTTACGGGTTGGTTGAGTCAATTCATAGTAAAACGCAACACTTCAATCCAAAGAAGCAAAGGGCGTGTTATCTAGGTGTTGTGGAATCTTATTGTTGGGAAATGCTATTCTTTGAGTGAGACGTACTTCTGACATCGGGCCTCGCTAGGATGAAAAGGTCTCCATGCGGCGCAAGTGTTGAAACTCAAAATAAACCAACGTTGAGAATAAGGATTTTAATTATTAAATACATGAATTAATAACAACCCCAATCGTCTTATGCGTGTTCCTAAAAATTATTACAATTGATTATTCGCATCTCTTATGATTATGTGTGTTCTTTCTTTGACTTAATTCTATTGTTGCGTTAAATGACTTTTCTCTTTTCAAATGAAAGCCAGTGTCCCCTCTTACTAAATACATGAATGAATAACAACCCCACTCGTATTGTTGCTTGCCCAAAATTCCATTTCAATTTTCAAATGAAAGCCAGTTACGATTAAGCTTGTGATGGAGCGTCTTTGAATAGTGATTGTGCTACTGCTTCATTACGCAAAATTAAATTGGAAAATAGTTCAGATTTATCTATATTAGGATAGGATAGTGATGTAAGGTATGAAACATAACGATGGTTCATGTCTAATAAGGTTAAAGTGTGAAGGGAGTTAAGGTTTTTGTGGGGGACCAATGGAGGGTCGAAGAATGAAGACAATGGAGATCCCCAGCCCAAGTGTCCCCTCTTGTGGTTTTGCTGTCTTTCCTACAAACAACCAGACGGAGACACTCGGGAAGCCTGGGCCTCTCCTTGCTCCATCATCCATAATCCTTTCTTTAATTTGATAGATTTAATTATTTTAGATTATATAATACATCAATTAATGCTTCCTTTCAATTGGGCCCAACCGTTTCAAACCAAAAAAAAAAAAAAAGAAATTGGGCCCAACCGATGCCATTTTGTAATTTAGCTATTGTTTTACTTCGTTTTTAATTTTTTTTTTTCAATTTGGTAAGATTTATGGTAGACCAAGTACTACTTGGACTAGCCTAGAGCACCCGTTTTTAATTTATATAATACTTCGTTTTTAATTTATGAATCAACTAAGTCATTTAAAACTAGTGCTTTTATGCCTTTGGGCATTTGGTTCAGCGGTTAAGTTTTGGGATAGTACCCCGAGGTCACCATTTCGAACCCCACGGGCCCCAAGTAGTATTTGTGTCGACCCTAATCCTTATTAAATAAAAAAAACTAATACTTTTATAAGAAATTTTTTTGAATCATAACTATAACCTAAAGCGGAGGTTAAAAAAATTATTAAACGACACATGTCACTTTTAGATTGGACCACGACATCCCTTTTTTTAAAAAAAATATTTTTTATTTTTTGGATATGATAACTACAAAGATCATTAGGATATTTTTTATGCTATCATACAAATTCCCAATCAATTGTTATCTTATATGAAAAGATTTTGATTAGTTATACGATAATTGCCTTATCTTTTTACGCAGATCAAAAATTTATATTTAAGCATCTACATAATTATTTATCTCGAATAATAAATATATTTAAAAATATTTTATTATTAATATTTTATTTAAGAGAAACCCGTACTAGTTGTCACCTAAACTTAAAGCAGTTAAGGTTACTTTTTTCATTAAATTTTTATATTTCAGTCACCCTATTTTAATAACAAAATTTTTATATTAATTCTCTCTCCATAAATATTACTCATATATATTACATTATCTTATTTATCAGCCTTAAACTTCGTAAATTTTTTTATCAACCTTAATACCCATATATATTGAATAGATTTTATAATATCTATATATTGATATTTTTTATATTAATTGACATATTTTATATAATTTTTATCCACAAATATTTTATTATTTTTAATTACATTTCTTTATTATAAACTATATCTACATAAAAATATATTTCATTAAAAATTATATATTTAAATATTTATAAAATTATTGAGCCTGACACTTTAATATTAATATTTCTTTTTGTGTGGATATGTTATCATTATCCTTTTCCTAGTTCCAAACTAGCAAAAGTACACATACCCCTGTATGGGTTTAGTGAAATATAAATAATTTATTTTCAAATAAATTAAATTATTTTATGTTAATTGGCGACCACGTGGTCACCAATTCGGGGCTGAATTTAGCGACCACATGGTCGCCAATCTCACGAAATGAATTTGCAAAAAAGAATGGAATAATCCTAGACTCGAATCTCACGAATCTACGTACAATCAATTTGGCACCGCTTCTCGCGATCCTTAGTTGAAAGCATCTCACCTTCAATTGAGGAACAAAAGTGTTCTTCTTGTTTTTACGTAAATCTAATCTCCCCTTTCTCTTGGGTTTCATTAACATAAATAGGGAAAACACTGCTATAAAACGCGTTTGTAGCCATGAAAATAGCCTCGCAATCGGCCACAAAAATAACCATGAAAACTCGTTAGCCACAAATTCCAAAACAAATTACCCTACAAAAAGGACCCTTATGGCTATATCGACCGAGGCTAAATATCACTCTCAAAAAGAACCACACAATTCCAGTTTTGTGGCTATATAGCTGCAAAATAACAGTTGCGAACTAGTTCATTGCGAAATGTGTGGCTATTGGGCACGAATGTAACACCTCCTTCCTACCCTGGAGGTATTACCGCCAGTAACCTCGATTAAGACTAAACCGAAGCTACCCAAGGCTTTAAACTGACTGAACAAACTAACACAAACATTACAGCGGAATAAATACAATTGGTCTTATACAAATCTTAACCCAAAAAGAATAAATAAATAGAACAACCTTCTAGTTGAACAAAATCTTCATCCAGTCTTCCTTAAGCTCTTATTTCTGAAACTCAGCTTCACTTTGAAGTAGTTCAACCATGATCTTCACTCAAGTATAACCATTGAAAACCTTTCTTCAACTTCTGGAGCTTCAAACATCTGAATCCGCCTCTTGAATCAACTTCCAAGAAGAACCTGATGTATCGAATACAACGGTGGACAACAGCCGACCATATAAAAGAAAAGAAAATGGACGTGCTAGTCTAATGAAAGACTAGCAAGCGGAGAATCTAACTTGGTTCTTATGGTTGTAACTAAACATATTGGCATCCAAATCCGAATAGACTCGGATTTGATCCAACAGTTAGCAGTCTTATAGAGAATAAGAAGGAGACTTGCATAATCAAGAGAGAGAACACCACCGTTGGTGGTTTCTTTAAGAAGCATAAACAATTGTTGGGAACTCATATTAATCACATAACATCTTGAAAAGTCTCCGTCGACTAATCAGATTGACTTAATCAAAGTTTGATTAAGAATCATTCATAACCGGGAGCAAGAATGGTTATCGAATAGACTAACCATTCGGGTACATTAATGTGCCAAACGCACTTATCTTTATTACTTTCAGAACTTTTCACAAACATGTTGGTAACTTTTAAGCGGCTAAAACCGCAGAGAATCCACCTGTACATGGAGACGTCAAGATGAGAGGGAAGAAATCCATGATCATTGACGAACACCTAGTACCAATTTGCACTTAGCTAGAGTGCATAACACCTCCTCCAGCGTTGAGTGAGGTATGAGTCATGACCCGAATGTTGGGATATGATAGTAACGAGCTAAACCTCCCAACATAGACTGTGTTATAAAGAGGTCATCGGAGACTTGGCTCCTACCCCTGAAAAACTAACTTACTTCACCATAATGTCTCAGCATGAGACAACATACAAGGCCACACATAACGGACCTAAATCCAGTTCTAACGCGAAACTGAATAAACAACATGGTCATTATTTCTAACAAATATAACGACCTATCATATTTTATTAATCATACAGGTTGTTCCCAACGCAAATATTAAATGGGATCCAATTCCTCATTTAATAACAATAACGCAAGAGAGAATCGTCCACTTGCCTTATACGAGATATCTCCACTTAAAGCGATTAGTTTCATCTCGAACCACGTGCATCCAAGACTCGAGCTCGGGTTGTACCGGAAAAGAATAGAGAAATAAATTATAATCAATTTATTTCCATTTTAAGATTAACTACAAATTATTATGTCCTTATAATAATTTGTCAAGTACTTACTTGACTTAATCCGGCTTTATAACTTAACCAATTCGATAAATCACGCTTTACGAGATTTAATACGAAAATCTAACTTCGAATGATCTTATCCTAAAAATCATTCCAAAAATATAAGTCAAGCTCGAAAGACGGAAATTACCTAGCGATACGCTTTCGGGATTTGCTTGCACGCAAATCGAGGTGGCACGCAAAACGATGCAATGCGCAAAACGAGGCAACATGTGAATCAACACGATCCATCGGAATCCATGACACGCATACCGAGGCAAACCGGGTCCAAATACCTTTCCCTTTTTAAAACTCAAACAGCCCGGAAATAAAGTGAGCGATGAACCAACTTCGTCGATGTCTAGCGACTTCGTTTGATATCCGTTTCGGGTGATTCAAGCGACAGTTGGAAGTCCTCATCACCCTCTTTCTACTGTTGGCAACGGATCTTGCATTCATTGAGGGAAGACGAAGAACGAAGGCTACAAAAACAGCTCGCCGAAGCTGAATTTCTGGGCAAAGTAACCAGCAGAAAATCTGGCCGGGAAGACCTGTTCACCGGCTTCCATCCGAGACACCATGGCCGGGATGGCGACGGGACTTGTGACAGTATAAATCCCACATTTCCACCTTCAAACTGTTGGCAAAAATTTCCGGAATAGTTGCCTGAAGACGGAGATCGAATCCCGCTAAAATCACTTGTCGATGCTGAATTTTCTGGGTAAAAGAACTCAGCAGCAAAGCTGGCCTTGAAGGCCTGTTCGTCGGCTTCCAGCGGAGACAACAGGGACGGGGTGGCCAAAGGACCCGCGAAAGATGTAAGTAGGAATCTCGGTCTACGTACTGTCGCTGGTGGAAGCCATATAGGTGGCCGGAAGGCTGCGTACGAAGCCCCCGAAAACCACTCGTCATCATCGTTTGAAAATCTGGAAAAATCAGCATTACGATCTGATTTGATGAGTTTTGGCTCGATTCTCTAATGGTTTCTCCAATGTTATTGAGGGGTATTGTATAACACCTCCTCCCCGACATATAGCAACTTGAATCATCCATTTTGGTTGAGAAACGAGAGAGATATTGGCGTTTGAAGATCTCGAACTACATTAGGTCGAAAACAGAGGAGTCGGTTTCTTAGGCTAAAATCGATCCTCCCTCTTAGCTTCCAGCCAAATTGAACCTTTTAAATGCTTGTCCCAACCTTCTAATTCTCTTTCCCCAACTAGAACAAGTCGGAATTGACGCCACACAAGAAGAGAAGTGGCTCGAGTTCACGCCAGCGAACAGAGGAGGAAGAAGGAGGTGGCTTTCAACGGGACAAAACAGCGAGAGAGGTCTAGGAGTAGCCTTGCTAGGTGTCGTCCAGGCTTGAGCATGACAAGGGTCGAAGATTTCGGCGCCCATCATCGGCCTTTGTGGCCAGAAAGTCGATCGACTTTGGGTAGATCAAACAGAGGAAGCAAGCAGGAGAAGGAGAAGGAAAATAAAGAAAAGAAAAGGGAATTTAATATACAATTGAATTATTTACCAATTCTCTCTCTCTCTCTGTTTTTAATATACTTTTAGCAAATTTAATTTCCCCCTTTTTAAATAAGAATAAACTTGCAATTTATTATCAAATAAATCTTCATTTAGCAAGTTTCTTCTGTTATAGAGGAATTAAATTAAGTGTACTTTTGTTCATTTAATAATTACCCATGACCGAACGCAATACCGTTTTGATAGAAAAGCGGTTATTACATTAGTACTCCCTTAAAAATAGTTTCATCCCGAAACTAGAAAAGACTAGGGTGATACGCAAGAATATTGGAACGTATACCGAAAACCATTCTCTATCCGAAGAGAAATGATTTACCATTTAAGTACCCCCTTAAAGAATGTTTCATTCTTTAACTAGGGTAAAACAACTCACGAAAACACATTTGCATCACTTGCTCGGTTTCCCAAGCGTTTGTCTAAAAACTTCCATGTCACCTTACTTGAGGTTTCTGTACCACCATGTTTGAACCAAAGTTTTCTTACTAATGGTTCTTTCTTATATCATAACTTCTTTACAAGGATGTCTCGCAATCCTTATTCGACTTCCTTATAGACAAAACCTCAACATCGTCTTTACCAAGAACGTGAGATTCATCCGACTTATCCTCTTAGGATAACAACATTAAAAGTTGTTATGTATTAGATAACACACTAAGTATGACAAGATAATAGCCTATCTTCCCAGTTCATTCTAACCTTTCGTAAGGTTCAACATAACAAGGATGAAACTTATCTTGTTTCCTTATAAACAAGAATACATCCTTTAATAGAGTCACTTGACAAAATCTATCAGCCATGTCCACTTAACAACTCCTTCATAGAGACATAAAACTTTATCTTGTCACCATCAACAACTTCGCTTGGATATACTTATATCCATTCATAGTCATCTTATCCAACGTAATTCAAAGCTAAACTTCTCAGCATTACCATTCCACATATTGCACAAAAACACTTACAATCCAAGAAATTTTTAGCATAATTGTTTTCATTGACAATTATTAGTCCTTGTCATTCAAAAACGATTAAAACTTCACCTGAAGTCCTGACTCGTTGAGCAATCTAGCTCTTAGGATTAAAAACATATCCTCACGTGTCCACTCTCTATATCCAACAACTTATCAGGCTGAGATTGAAAATCAATACTTATTTACATATCCAAACCTCAGACCCATTGGAGTTCTGCTTAAAGTCCTCACTTGACTATCTTATCTCAAAGAGATTTAAGTTTTCAAGACAACATGAAAACAAATAACAACTAATGGAGAAATTACTAGTAGATCATTTATTCCAAAGAAAGGATTACTACAATATCATTCCTTACAAAGGGTTCCATCCCAAGAGTCCATATCAACTTACTTTCAAGGACAAATCCGCTAAAAAGGCAATGACTTTCTTAGGTCATGACGTCAACCAAGATGAACTACTAGCAAATGGCTTAGAGAATTCCAATAGTCGTTGACTGAAAACAATCCCAAACTTTCAGAGAACTATGGAGTTACTCTAGGCCCTTTAGGGACCAACACAGATGTGTAAAGAATCTTACCAATTTCTTTACTTATAATCGAACTGTTTTGGGAAGCTTGACCATATTCCTTAAATGGTATGGGATACCAAGGATATACTAACTCAAAAGAGTTTTACCAGATACTAGATATAGAAATTGCTATAATTCAAAAGAAAGGTTGCATCTTTACATCTCAAACAACTACACTTGCCATAATTATATGATTGCCAAATCATACTAGAAACTATTCTTTAAAACCCAAGGAATTATGTGATCTTATTCCACCATGTGATCAGGATGGGGAGATAAAATAAACATAATCCTTTACTGCATTCTCATAGGAATAAGACATGTAATCTTGCCTTACCATGTGATCAAGATGGAAGACAAATCACATTCTTACTCACCACCATGAAAACCGTAGAAAATTTTATTCATGAATCCTGCATATCATGACAGCTTGCCAGGAACTCGACATAGTGTACAAACATACAAGATTTAACTTTGAATGTCGCTGAAACAAAGATTAGCTACTCTCTTGAAGAATTTGGCGCGTCAAGCCAATGCATCAATTAAAATTGCTGACCTTATCTTAATGATGCTACTAACACTTTGCCCTAGTTCTGTGCTGACATTTGCATATTAGCTGGCCTTACCAACTTGACCAAAGTTTCAAATCAAAACCGAGTCTTAAAGGACCTAAGACAATCCAATTCGCTTTCGAGCCCCACATTTCCCCTCGAATGTGACACTTCATTCCCTCCTCAAGGTAGAACTTGATGACATACCTTGACTTTTCTTAATTAAACATACTGCTAGACTTTTCTATAATCCATAGTATTGAGTAATCTCTGCCTGATTTACTCAATCTTAACCCATATTAACTTCACAAGTTCAATAAAAGGGTTGATCACTCCAATCCACTTACTTGTAAACCTTAGGGAAATGTGATTCCAACATCTTCATACTCATGACAACTTCTTCCAAGGTCGCTCTCAACTTGTGTACCATCTTGACATACTACTTTAAAGTTATGCAAACATGATCCATTGACAAAAATTTAATACTTGAGTTCATCCATTCACAAAACAACAAGCCTTCTGCAAGTTAATAGTCATTTAAATTCCGATATCCAAGAGTGACTATCAAACTCTTTTGACGGTTTTAAGGACTTTCCATCCTTTTACAACTTAATCCTCATTTCAATCTCAACACAAAAAGTAAATTGCCAAACTCCGCATCTAATTCAAGACATCCAATCCTTATATCTCTCTACATATAAGGAAATTCCTTTAATTTCCAATCTCTTTTAGCAGAAGAATGCACATGACCAAACAAGGTATTCTTAAACCTTTCTCAATTCAACATTGGTGAACAAACTAAACTTCTCCATCATTCCCTTGTCTTCTCAGTTAACCATAAGGAGATTGCATATACCCTTTCATTAATTTAAATTCAAACCACATTGCAAAGGAAGAGCTTATGGTTAGGAAACTTGCCGACAGCTTAACAGTCTCACCAGTTCCACCTTAGGATTTGGGTTTGACTAATATAAAATCTTCAAAATCCTACACAACTAAAATTATTTTTCAGCGATAAGGTCTAAGCCTTATTGATCACAATATTAAAGGATTGATAGTTTTCTCCCAACTGATTAAAAGATCACAGACGAACATACCAAAAATCATTCCTTGAATGATTTTATCAAAACTAAACTTTATCATTTCCATCCTTAAAGAAACATAAGTCAATACCATTGGAAAATTAAAACATCTCAATGCTGATTCCATTACCAGTCAATTATAGACCTCAAGTCTCTTCTCATTATCCCAAGCTAGGTATCATACAACGAAATTCCCATAACGTTGTCACATAGGTTAATCATCAGGATATCAACAACTCAGTGTCATCAATTAACACTTGCACTAGTAGTTAATTGAACATAAACACATTACTGATGAACTTTTACCTGTTCAATCCATTTTAACCAATCAACCTTATTCACAACAACCTTGATGATTAACCACTTGTTCAAAACTTAAACTGAATCAACATTCTTCCTTTCTTTCTTACTATAACCATAAGAAATCTGCATTCTATTTAGGAATCTCAATCCTCTTAACTCAAAGGATAACAACATATATGAAAATCCGAGTTTGAACACTTCTCAGATTTAAAAATTTGAATTGTATTTTCCAATAGATTAACAATTCAATCGATCCAACACTTGAGCACTTCAAAGCTCTTTAACTTCCAACTGAGCAAACAAAAGTACAGAATATATGATTCTATACTATAGAGTCCCAAACATAGTTGTTGAAGAAAGTTTCCAAAGACAATCCTTTTCTTTTCAGGATTCTTTTACATCACTTCATGCTCCATACTGATCTTTTTAGAATCACTCAAGACTCTTAAGATTTTCCAAATCTCAACGTTGAGAAGTGGAGGTTCCAACTCCAAACTTCTATTGATAATCGAATTTCAACCAAATTCAGAAATTCCTAAGAAAATATTCTCGGGAAAACTCTTACTCTTCCAAGAAAGTCACCTTAAAAATTTCCTTTTTAAAGACAACACTTGGACTTTCACATAACATTCAATCATGAACTTTTTAACAAAAATTCTTAACTTGAAATCTTCCATCATACGAGCTTAAAATAGAAAACCTTCAAACTAGAAAGTCTTTATGAAGTACAATACTTAACTTAAAAATCTCACAAGAAGTTTCCTAATATGGAAGAAACGACGAGGGTACACCCAATTCAGACTCTCAAGAGAGAATAGGAATTCATTGAGAACTTGGTCTAGAACCGGATCAACTTTAGGAATCTTCACCTAATCTTACTTTGGATCCTTCTCGGAATCCATTCCCATATCCAGGGAATCAAATGTCCACTATAGGACCTTTTTCCACATAAACCATTACAAACTTGTTACCTCATGCTCTCCAATTCCTTTCCTCTTTCTATCTCTTCACGAGTCTGATCTTCAATCTTAACCACTTTCCGCAAATGGTTCAAAGATAACGCCAATATAGAATTATCCATAACTCTATATGGAAGATGAAAGTCTTAAGCAAGACTTAGGAACTTTTAGCTCTGATACAACTTCTGTAACACACCCTTCCTACCCTGGAGGTATTACCGCCAGTAACCTCGATTAAGACTAAACCGAAGCTACCCAAGGCTTTAAACTGACTGAACAAACTAACACAAACATTACAGCGGAATAAATACAATTGGTCTTATACAAATCTTAACCCAAAAAGAATAAATAAATAGAACAACCTTCTAGTTGAACAAAATCTTCATCCAGTCTTCCTTAAGCTCTTATTTCTGAAACTCAGCTTCACTTTGAAGTAGTTCAACCATGATCTTCACTCAAGTATAACCATTGAAAACCTTTCTTCAACTTCTGGAGCTTCAAACATCTGAATCCGCCTCTTGAATCAACTTCCAAGAAGAACCTGATGTATCGAATACAACGGTGGACAACAGCCGACCATATAAAAGAAAAGAAAATGGACGTGTTAGTCTAATGAAAGACTAGCAAGCGGAGAATCTAACTTGGTTCTTATGGTTGTAACTAAACATATTGGCATCCAAATCCGAATAGACTCGGATTTGATCCAACAGTTAGCAGTCTTATAGAGAATAAGAAGGAGACTTGCATAATCAAGAGAGAGAACACCACCGTTGGTGGTTTCTTTAAGAAGCATAAACAATTGTTGGGAACTCATATTAATCACATAACATCTTGAAAAGTCTCCGTCGACTAATCAGATTGACTTAATCAAAGTTTGATTAAGAATCATTCATAACCGGGAGCAAGAATGGTTATCGAATAGACTAACCATTCGGGTACATTAATGTGCCAAACGCACTTATCTTTATTACTTTCAGAACTTTTCACAAACATGTTGGTAACTTTTAAGCGGCTAAAACCGCAGAGAATCCACCTGTACATGGAGACGTCAAGATGAGAGGGAAGAATGTTATTGAGGGGCCGGAAGGCTGCGTACGAAGCCCCCGAAAACCACTCGTCATCATCGTTTGAAAATCTGGAAAAATCAGCATTACGATCTGATTTGATGAGTTTTGGCTCGATTCTCTAATGGTTTCTCCAATGTTATTGAGGGGTATTGTATAACACCTCCTCCTCGACATATAGCAACTTGAATCATCCATTTTGGTTGAGAAACGAGAGAGATATTGGCGTTTGAAGATCTCGAACTACATTAGGTCGAAAACAGAGGAGTCGGTTTCTTAGGCTAAAATCGATCCTCCCTCTTAGCTTCCAGCCAAATTGAACCTTTTAAATGCTTGTCCCAACCTTCTAATTCTCTTTCCCCAACTAGAACAAGTCGGAATTGACGCCACACAAGAAGAGAAGTGGCTCGAGTTCACGCCAGCGAACAGAGGAGGAAGAAGGAGGTGGCTTTCAACGGGACAAAACAGCGAGAGAGGTCTAGGAGTAGCCTTGCTAGGTGTCGTCCAGGCTTGAGCATGACAAGGGTCGAAGATTTCGGCGCCCATCATCGGCCTTTGTGGCCAGAAAGTCGATCGACTTTGGGTAGATCAAACAGAGGAAGCAAGCAGGAGAAGGAGAAGGAAAATAAAGAAAAGAAAAGGGAATTTAATATACAATTGAATTATTTCCCAATTCTCTCTCTCTCTGTTTTTAATATACTTTTAGCAAATTTAATTTCCCCCTTTTTAAATAAGAATAAACTTGCAATTTATTATCAAATATATCTTCATTTAGCAAGTTTCTTCTGTTATAGAGGAATTAAATTAAGTGTACTTTTGTTCATTTAATAATTACCCATGACCGAACGCAATACCGTTTTGATAGAAAAGCGGTTATTACAACGAAAGTCATGTGCGGCTAATGAGAAGGACATTAGCCAGTGTTTAATTTCGGTGTTGGTTTCGAGTGCATCACCATCAACCTTTAGCTACAAATGTATTTTGTATCTAATTTCGAGTCAAATTTGAACTCATTATCGCCCCTAATTCGTGACCATTTAGCCTTGCCATTTGCACTGAATCTATTTGGTGGGAAATTTAGTGGTCATTTAGCCTTGACATTTGAATTGAATCTATTTGGTTTCAAATTTTGTGGTTAAATAATTATACATTTTTTAAAAAATCAAAAAATATTATACCATAATATTGCATATTTGCATCATAATATTAGTGCAATTACATAGTCTATATAATACTTGTTGTTGAAAAATCTCACAAGAAACTACATTCTATCCAAATGCTAATCAAAACCCACAATAAACCAAAAAAAATCTTAACAAGTGAGCAAAGTCTATACGTGTTGCATGCTAATGCTAGCCACCCAATATGTTACAACACTTGTCTTTGCTTTCTCTTCTAATCTATGTAATCTTCATTCCTTGTAAGTTTTATACAATTTAAAAGCTTAGTAGAAGAACCAAGAGCATCTAAGCAATAGCAATATTTGCATTTCCTTTCAAATCAATAGATATTCTAAACCTTGTAAAAGAAGAATATTATGCTTTATGAAAACAAGTATTAGAATATTATGCTTTATGAAAACAAAATGTAATTAGAAAATCCATGTCTTAGACAATAAAGACAAAATCAAACTTAGTGGAAGGACGCCTTTGTATGCTATCCTTGATTCCTCTCTGAGGAAACTCTCCTAATTGGGCAAAATCCTTGATTCCTCTCTGAGGAAACTTTCCTAATTGGGCAAAAAACACAGGGAACATGGCCCCATTCAAGTACTTGCTCTCTAGCCTTTCTTTTATATACTTGTCATGAAATGGCGGAAACAATCATGGTCCTAATATCACATTCTGATATTGAACAAGTTCACAAGAAACTTACTTCATCAGCCATCAAGGGGGAGATGTATGAGACTAAATTGCTCAAGCAGTTCACTCATGTTGAGGCTGTAGGCGAGTTTTTCAAGTTGTAAGACTTTCAACTCAACAAGGTGAACCAGTTCTACAAGGGCAAGGAGAGAGAATTTCTTGAGAGGGGAGAATTGTTGGATAAGCAGATGGAGTTTCTCATTGAGCTGAAAACTGCACTTAACTAGAAGCGTCAAAATGGAGATGAACCCAATGAATCAAAGTTATCACAATCAAAAATTCTGCTATCAACAATAAACCAAAATATATTATACATTCAATCTCACTTTTAGAGTTCAATTTAATTGAACAACTAATAAATGAACGAGCTCGTACCTGAGTTTCAATCTCACTTTTAAGTTTCAATTATGCTATTAAAATTCAATTTAACTGAACAACAGAACAATTTATTAAAGTCTCAATTATACTATTAGCCTGTTAAGGCTCAATTGAGTCAATTCCAGTCTAAATTTAACTCAAACACTCAACTGAGAAGGACAAGCTACGGATCAATTTGGAGACAAATTTGTGGACTTTGACCACGATTACAATCATTGCATAAAAAAAGAGATGAATATAGAACTATAATTATCATGCAAACAGTAAACGATTCAA
The DNA here is from genome assembly GCA_964016875.1 of Fallopia convolvulus. NCBI lineage: Eukaryota > Viridiplantae > Streptophyta > Magnoliopsida > Caryophyllales > Polygonaceae > Fallopia > Fallopia convolvulus. The sequence continues at coordinate 44,377,307 of OZ024729.1, forward strand.
GCTATGGCAATTAAAAAGCAATGAAGTCTAGGATTACCTTTAGCATTATTGGAACATGCCCAAGACTCATACTATGTGTTTTTTCCGATCCTTTTTCTTGTATCTCAAAACAAGATCAACATCCAACCAGCCTGCATACGATATCTTCGCTTGCCGACACTGCCACAATAAAAAGCAACTTACCAAAGTTACAATTGCCTCAATAAGGGAATAAGCTTGTAAACAATGGTTCCTAGAACAATAAACTTTTCTTATAAGTTTCAAATTTGATCAATAATCACCTCATATAGCAAGAGAGAAGCTTGAAGAGTGCGTGAAGACCTCTCCTTCCTCGGTGGGAGAAACTTGGGGTTGCGCAAGGAAAGCACAACCACTACTAGTCAAGGAGATAACCCATCTAACATACATCAACAATCACTTGAGTAGGATAAGCTAAAACCGATCAATTTGGAGACGAATTTGTAGACTTTGACGAGGCGGAGAAGATATGCCACTAGTTATACCCGTAATGTCATGCACGATTGGATATAATACTTAATTAATTAATGAATAGGATTTTATTTTAATTTAAAAAATAAAAATAATTTATTTATTAGAAAAAAAATTATAAACTTTTACAATTGTTGTCATGTGAAACAAAACCAAAATTATTAAGGAAATCTCACTATGATTATGATGCTTAATGATAATTTATTTATGAAAAAATATAAATAAATATTATTTTAATTAGGGAGTAAAATAAATTGAAAAGTATGTTTTCACAAAGTTTGGTCCAAATAAAACAAACTCTTATCCTGAAACGTGAAACGAATGCACTTTTCCTACTTCATAGTGCACTTTACATACGAAAGTGCATTGTAAAATACGAAAAAGTGCAATCCGAAAAAGTGCACTACAAAAAGTACGAAAAATGCACTACAAAGTATGAAAAATTACAAATTTGAAAAAGTGCAATTCGAAATAGAAAGAGTGCACTACGAATTAGAAAAAGTGCATTCGTTTCAGGATAAGAGTTTGTTTTATTCGAACCAAACTCTGTTTTCACATCCTATATTCCAATCTAATGAGGATGGTAATGACAATCTAATATAATAAGTCGATGCTTCGATGATGAGCTCCCACGTGTGTTGAATTCAAATGGTATTTTGTTAGTGTACTTTAACTAAGTGCTATTTTATATAGTATGAATTCAAATAGTATTTTTTATAAAATTATATCTTATATATCACATCAAATAACAATTAAATCTTTCGCTCAAAAAATAACAATTTAATCTATTTTTTTAATACATATGGGAGTAAAATATGAATATATGGAGTTCATAGTCGTTACTTATGAATACATATGAGAGTTTTTTTTTTATATAAAAGTAGTTCTTATATTGGAATAAGATATGAATATACATGGGAGTTTTTTTTATAAAAATCTTTACAACCTATAAAGTTATCCCTCTATTGTCAGTAAATGCTATTAAATTTGTATTAGTTTAAATTTGTTATTATACATACAACCTAATTTAGTTATTATTTCTATTAGGCCTACAACTCAATTTAGCTATTGGAACACATAATAAATATCAAAATTTTTATGTAGTTGTTAATGTATAAATTCTACAACTTATTAGATCATATACGTTTTAAATTCCAAGTTTTAAGTTTTTTCATTCTAAATTAAGTAACTAAATTTAAAACAATACCCCATCTACTAAATTAAAATGAAAATAAATTATTTTTAACAACTATACATATATGATAAAATAGTATATATTTTCACTATTATATTTTTCATAAATAATTAATTAAGGATTATAATAAAGTTTAATTACCTCCAAATAATTAACCATTCTTAATAATAGTTTCACTCATATTTTGCATTCTAATTCTACTTGCTCCATATTTATAAATCCATGTGCATTTAAAATTCAACAAACATAGAAACAAATCACACCGTCCATCGGACGGGTTAAGCCTTCTAGTAGTTTTTAAATATCTCATCAAATATATTGTGTAATCTCTTATATATCGCATCAGCCGTTACGACTAATGTGTCCTATGTCGTTACGACCAGATTCGACATAGCCGTAACGGTCGAGAATATGTCGACTCTGGTCGTAACAACCGATGACGCCTTAGTCGTTACAGCTGAGGCAGACGCCAAATAGACATGCACACTTATGCGTAGACTGGTCGCTAAATAAACACTTCGATTTATAATTGTATATGGAGAGATAAAAAAAGTGTTAAGAATAGAAAAAGTAAGGGTTCATGGGATGCATGGATGTAGGGATAAATTATATTGGGTGCATTGTGCATAGATGACGTGACAAAGAGAGAAATGAAAAAAAAATAGAGGTGCATGTCATTGTAGTAATTGCGTGTATGACACTGTAGCAGTTGCATGGATACTCTTACATATTATCTACTTATATACATCCACTATTTGTTTAGTTGTTGTATAAAAAAACTTAAAAGAGATAAATATAAAATAAAAATGAATAGTCAGTTGAAATGAGAATTTTTTTATAAGGAAAGGAATTAGGGAGCTCCACTATAAAGAGAGTGAAAGTTGCCCTAGAGCATCCTTGCGTATGAGCTTCCTAAGGAGCGGGTCGAAAGCAATTTGGAAGGAAGAGAAATGAGGAAACGATCCAGCAATATAGTTAGAAAAGACTTCTCAAAAGACATGAGAAATACACTCCAACTTTAAAAGTGGCCTAACAAACTCTAACATGGTTGAACAAGCTCCATCTCCCCTGGATTTCTCCCCTGGATTTCTCCAGTCACCCCTACACGGCTTTAATGGGTTAAAATGAGAATTGAACCCCGGTTCCCTCGCAGAAGAAGGGAAAAAAACATTGGAACTCGAAAGTTTGAAGGCAACGGAAAATCTCTCCTGGAATTTACAAATTTGCATTTGCAATTTGGTTAATCCTGCCGCTTCTCTTCTTCTTCACAAGCAATGATGAATCCGAATCCTTACATGTATCAATCTCAGCCTCTGCCGCCTAGACCTCCACCACCCACTTGGTACCCACCATTGCCCCCAAACCCGCCGCCTTCAAGCAGTTTCTGGGCAAACCCTAATTTTCACGATCGTCTCAAAGAGCTTCATGACACCTTCAGTCTCGCAAAATCAATGTTTGCACATGAAATCCAACTATGAATTATGTACTGTGTTTAGTTGTGACCTGTCAATTTTAATATAGCCCTTTTTTTTTGCTGGGAATAGGAAGAAAGAGTTGGAGGTTTTGATCGAAGGTAAAGAATCGAATGAATCGACTGGGACAGAACTCTTGAAGTTTCTAGAAGGCTCCAGGATTGATTTTGGGTCGCAGGAGAAGATCTCGCTGGAGGCTGCGAGTGGTTTGATTCGAAATTGCGAGCTTTGCTCGAGCCTTTTAGGGTTGTTGTGGACGAGAAGTGTCCGTGGGAAGAGAAATCTTCCGTGGCTAGGTTGGGTGAGAAGATGAAAAAGTCGAAGAGGAACAAGCTTTGGAGGAAGAGGAAGAGGAAACGTGTTTCCCAATTGCTTGCTAAGGTTATTCTCTTTTACTTTGTTAGTTCCTTTGCCTTGTATGCTCTTTTCATTGCCATATTCTGTGAGTCGTAGATGATACTGTAACTCGGTAAATTTGATCAAATTCAGTTTTCTATCTTTGTTTCACGTCTTTGATGGAACTTAGGAGCGTGAGCAGTTTGATCAGTGTGATCGCGAGGCAGATGAATGGAGAGCTAAGGAAATCGCCAAGGAAATTGCACAGAAAAAGGTAATGTATGCATCTTAAGGTCTTGCTGATTGTATATGGAGATATTATCATGGAATTGGAAGCTTTGTTATGCTCAACATCTACTTGCTCCTTGGATTTTCCCTAGTTTTTGGGGTGGGTATGATTCGATGCATAATGAGGACTGAATGAAATGAACTGGTTGTAAGTTGTATGTCAATCCAAGCTTTAACAACTTAATATTTGATACGCTATAGATATTATGTTGCATCTTTTTTTAATTCATAAAATATCTAAATGGTTACATAATATGGTTATGAGATAGTCTACCTGTGGACATGAGTGCTAATGAATGTCGTAATGAGTTCTTAAAATCATTTTGGAACATTGGCCATAAAAAAAACTTGTAGAGTTGATGATGCAAAGATGCTCAATTTTGTGTTTGGAGCGCTGAGGGCTGGAGAAGAATCTAAACACTGCTAGCTGCGCTTGTGAAGTTCCTGATATTCTGTGCTGTCTGTTGGAATACATGAATCTTTTGTACTTATAAAGTTTCCTTACTTCAATGCAGGTGGAAAAGATGAAGGAGATTGCAAAACAAAAAGAAAAGGAAGAGAAAAAGAGACTGGAAGCAGAGGTGAGACAAGTGACCAATTTAAACAATAATGAGGCTTGCATGAATGATTCGCAATAATATTTCTTGTTCTCTGGAATTTCAGCTTAATTGAATTAGAACTAGTATAGGTGATTTGGCTAATAGGAAAGTTTTTTTTTTCACCTGCATCTGAGAAATGATACATTACTGGAGTCCTACCTATAATCCATAGTAGTGCTTTTCCTTTTGTTACTCGAAGCAGGCTAGAACAGTTTGTTTTCTTGTTGTTCATTTTTTTCTTTAATTAAGATAACAACCCTTTTACCCATTGGTTTCATTCAGCTGGAGCTGGTACTTACTGTGGAGAAACTGAAAGAATTGAGGTCAATCAGAATCGAGAAGTTAAAAAAACAAGGCATGTCTACAAACTTCTTTTATGTATGAAAATTTCCTTCTGCTATAGTTGCTGTTAGTTGATGGGTCTTTTTTTTTTGAACTAAGTGATAGAATTTTAGTGCTCATTTACACATTTAACTGTATATGACTTGTAAAAAGTGAGGATCTTAATTTTAGTGACAATTTAGAGAAGTTTAAAAAAAAATTGATTTTGTAACTTTTCTTCTTGGTGTGCTGCTAAAATGGAGCATGCCTCTGTTTGTTATTATTATCATCTTTCTGTCAAAACTCATTCATTCTTGTAAGTCATATTAAGTGTTATTTGTACTGACATTAGTATAATTTTTGTTAATTTTTACGTGCTTAAACCTCTATGCAGGGCATTTCTTTCCAGAGGAGGATGACAAGTTCATTGAGCAAGTTAGGGCTGCTGTTGAGGAAGAGGAACGTCAAGCAAGGGCAGCTGCTGATACAGATGCAGCTAAGGATGCAATTGCTACTGCCGAGGAATCAAGAAAGGCGATGCTCAGTGCTAGCTCGAAATCCAAAGATCAAGTTGGTGAAGCTGAAAAGGGAACTGAAGAGCAGATAGGCCAGAGTGGAAGTAATTTGTCCTCCATCCCAGCTGCTCGCAAGGATGCAGGAAAAGAAGGATCAGATAGACAAACTAAATGGATGTATGACTATGTGTCAAGCTTACCACTAGAGTTCTATCACTATTATCATGGCAGTAACAACGATATGGGTACTCTTATTGAGGTAATTTGTGATGATTTTCATTTGTAGTGCTAAATTAAATTGAAATACTGCTAGCTTCACCTCTGCAGCTATGACATCTGTTGGTAAATTGAGATCATGAATAATAATTTAAACAATGAGTCATGAAATGATATTTTTGACGTTGACTACACTTTTCTGAGAATAATAACTTAACTGGCTTCATGGTGCTAGATTCAATAACTTTCCAGACTAATGAGGTTTAAGCACATTTGTTTGGTTTTTTTTGTGTGTGAAGAGGTTTAAGCGCATTTTTAGTAGGCTGTAATTGGCATATTGTGAAATTTGACTCTGCACTTTGATGTTCTTGTTTTTTTATTCATCTCTATACCTGCCTTGTCTTATGTTATTTATAAAAAAGTTTAAATGGAATTTTATATTTTAAAAAAATAAAATTGCTCATGAATTTCATTGGTCTTATTTGGTTCCCACATTGCACAAATTTGCAGGTCAGGAGGAACTGGGACGCGTATATAAAACCAGGGGGAAGGTAAGAACTATCTTAGATTCATGTTAAATACATAAATACATTTTTTAATAGCTTCATTAGAATGAGACAACCAACGGAAATGTGTTAATTGTGATTCTAATGTTATGAATGTCTTTCTTTGGCAGTCGAATCCCCGGTCACTGGGTTCAACCTTCACCACCATCAGATGAGGTTTGGGCATCCTATCTGACCCGACCAAAATGAAAGATGTCAAATAACATTCAAAGGAAAAAAATACCGGGATCCGCCTGGGTAGATGTTGTATGTTTGGCCACTTTCCAAGTTAAGTTTGGGCTCATAGAGTCTTGTTGTGATCATTGATATCAATCTTGAATTGTTTTAGTTACTTTTATAAGAAATTGGAATCTTAACAATTGTTTTTTCCTCACAGACTGATGGCTATGTAAACATTATTTAGCTCCCAAATGGTTGGATAATATGGGGTTGTAATGAAGGCGCATGCACTGATGAAAATGGCCATGACAATCATATACCTACCGTTTATTCAGTGACTACATTGCTCAGATGCTCTCAGACTTAGTTTCACTGTAGATAGAAGCAAAATCTAACTTGAGATTTCAGAGCTACAACATGGTGTACGACTACGATGATTCAATGTTGACACTAATATTCAAGTGGAGTTGAAGATAGATTTTTTGTTGTGTTATCAGCATAGTTGATCTTCTAGAGTAGCATTGTTAATCTTCTAGAGTGTCGTTGTACTGATGTGTCTATTACAAATTGCTATTTGATTGATCCTGATTAGAGTTTCTCAATCTCAAATCATTGCTTGAACATCTTTTTCCGATTTCTCCATTGGTGCACATTGTCTTAGGAATTTACAAAAATAGACTTTATCGAATGTGAGCTTGTGGTCATCGTCATCAATAAGTGTTGTTCATCCATGACAAAACAATAGCTTGTCCATACATTAAAACAAATAAATAAAAACTAACCTAGGGTGGGTTTGGCAAAGTGAGTTTTATGGGTGGGGTGTGTAGTTGCATCTTTTGGATTGTGTTTAGGTGGTTGTATAGTTGTATGTTCAAAAAGCTATTTGTAAAGCTTTAGGTGTTTGGTTGTGGTAGCTTTTACAGTAGATTTTTTTTTATGAACAAGGGTAATATGAGAATTTTGTTTTATTTTTGGGTCTTGTAAATATATGCAAGAAAAACTCATTAAAATATCTCAATCACCTATCGTTCTCAAACTCCAAAAAAAAAATTAAACAACTGAAAAAGCTTGAATAGACTTTTTTTTTTCTTATTTTCATTCGTCTTTCACAAAAACTGCAAGCTATTGTCAAATCCTTATTTGTAACACTTTAAAAAAAAATGAAAACGAAACAAAACTTGCGAAAACAAAGACCAAACATGCAACAGATCTAAAGAAATTGAAAGCAAAGTGACTCAAGGATTGGTAACACATTTCATTTTTCGCCTATTTTGCGGAGTCTCATATCGGGGAGACTCGCCCAAAATCCACCAAGTTTTCGAGAAATCTCAAAAACCGGTCACAAAAGTACACAAGCTCTCAGATCTAAAGTAAGAAGAAGAAGAAACAACGAAGAACGGAAAGCAACAAGTAGAGCAAGGTAGAAGAAGGTAGCAATAGGGTTCCGGCCCCTGTCAAGGTTGTCGAGGCTTTGAGAAAAGCCTCGAAGAAGTCACTGCAGGACACGGCGTTGCCTTCGTCGTCAGGTTGCTCCACCGCAGAACAAGCCTCTCTCTCTCTCTCTCTCTCTCTCTCTCTCTCTCTCTCTCTCTCTCTCTCTCTCTCTCTCTCTCTCTCTCTCTCTCTCTCTCTCTCTCTCTCTCTCTCTCTCTCTCTCTCTCTCTCTCTCTCTCTCCCTCCCTCTCTCTCTCTCTCTCTCTCTCTCTCTCTCTCTCTCTCTCTCTCTCTCCTCTCTTCTATCGCTTTTTTCTCTCTTTCTTAAGTGCGCCGCGATCTTTGAATGACCTAGTAAGCAAGAGAAGCAAGCTTTTATAGCTCGGTCAAGGCAGTTCCACTTCAACGCAGCGTTTGAAGTGAGCTTCATGTTTGATATTGGGTTTCGTATTTAGTTTTGGCCATCAACCTACGAAGTGGATCAGAAGTTAGGATGAGGCCCATTCACAACAAGCTAAGCCCACGTAAGCTACCTCCTAACCAAGCAAGACTTGGGAGGCTAAGAACCCTAGTAAGCAAGAGAAGCAAGCATTTATAGCGCGGTCAAGGCAGTTCCACTTCAACGCAGCGTTTGACGCGAGCTTCATGTTTGATATTGGGCTTCGTCTTTAGTTTTGGCCCATCAACCAACAAAGTGGATCAGAAGCTAGGATGAGGCCCATTCACAACAAGCTAGGGGGTAAGCTAGCTCCGAACTAAGCAAGACTTGGGAAGGCTAAGAACCCGGTTTAACTCTGGTCTGGTCCAATTTAAGCTAGTGCTCGATTCTTTTTTTTGATCAAAAGGGGAGAGGGCAATGCCCTAAATAAATTGAACTTGCAGCAAAGCATTTACATCAGACAACAATGTCATTAGACAAAAGGCTCACCAAAGACATAGGTGGTTCCATAACCTTATTGCAATGTAAATTAAAAACTAAAGCTAGATTAGCTAGGTGATCGGCTGCAACGTTGGCGGAGCGTGGAATGTGATCAATATGGATATTGAAATCTGCAGTCTCGATAAGCTGCTTACACTGACGCACCAAGGAGTAATCAGGATGTGCAGCTGGTAAGGTTGAGTTCAAAAGATCAACAGCGCTGGCAGAGTCCGATTCAACAATCAAGTTAGATACTCCAAGATCAATTACCTCTTTAATTCCATGAAAAAGGGCACATAACTCGGCTCTGAAAGCAAAGCAACTACACACAGAAATGTAAATCCATTAAGAAATGTACCTTCATGGTTTCTGAATAAACCACCTCCACCGGCTAAGCCCGGGTTTCCTTTGGACACACCATCGACATTCAACTTCAAACAACCCGCAGGAGGTGCCGTCCAATTTTTCATCACGGAGGAGGAAACTGCCATGGGAGGTACACCAGCCACCAACATTTGGTTCTTGCTGCTCCAGTAAACATCAGTAATATTCACTACTTTAGACGATAGAGAATCAATCAAATCAGCACCATTAAAAACGATGGAATTGCGTGTTTTTCAAGTATACCAAAGCATATTAGCAAAGATAGAGGCAGATTTATCTCCAGCTTTGATGTTAGAAACCACCCATTCGGTCAAGCTGAGTGAAAAGAATTGACTAGGGATGGAATTACCATAAATAGCTAGTGCTCGATTCTTCTCTTACATAGAGTGCACATATGGTATACCAAGTGCCTTATGTCACCTAAAGCTTAAACAAGATTTATTAAAACATAACAAAAATAAACTCCAAAACCTCCGTAATAACTTGAATAAATAAACAGGCCCTCCAAAGCAAATTGAGATCCTCGTCCAGATTTTTCAGTCCCCGTATTTCTTCCATCTGCTGTACCACACGTTGATTTTTCGTTATTTTTATACTTGACATGAAGTGGAGCATAAAATTTCTCTCTCGAAAAAAAAATTGGAGCATAGAAATGAATCTCCGTCCAAGGTAAGCAGGACCCTGGACCAGGTAATTGGGACACCAAAAAGAAAGCGATATTGCTATTTTGTGTTTCCACTTCCATGGCATTCAGATCAGTGCATTTTATACTTGTCGATATTGTGGGAGAAGATGTAACTCATTAATCCCATGGGATGTCTTAGTGCATTTGTGTCAATTATCAATCCTTGTCCATCAGTTTTACAACCAAGTGCTGAATTGTGCCACGTACTCGTGATATCCATTGCATAAACCACGTCAATTATTAATCCTAGACCGGGTTTTACATATTTACATCTACATAAATTGGACAGGTTAATGCTTGTTTACCCATCCAATTAAATTAAAGTTATATATACAAAAAAGTTGACGGGGATAAAAGATGGTCATATGGTAAAAATCTACGTGTATAAAAATCCGAAGCATCAAATGCAACCGATAGAGATCAAGTTAGAACTTATAACCTGTATAAGTTATGTAGCCATCCACAGCAGACAAATAATTCAATAACAAGGTTGACAAAAGGTGCATTCAGAAAACACAAGGTTAACATTTGATGTATCAGGGATGGCAAACTAATATCCATGCGACAGTAGGGCTAGTTGGATGTCTGTCTAGCCAATAAAAAGGAGAATATGAGAGCAAAAAACAAGCAAAACTGAAGCTTCAAAGTTTGACACGGAAAATTGAAAACCAAATATTCAAATCTCAAAATGTCAAGCTCTTTGTTCTCATTCAACTGTCTTCACATTGTCAGAGTCTAGAAAACTCGGGTATAAAGCACTGTAATTCCCATATCAGAGTGAATATCATCCTATCCTCAAACAGTAAACTGATGTAACATTCATCAAGAAGCAAGATTAAAAACCGGAGACCAAGAACGAAAATATGGCAGCACAAGTGTTTTACGAAGACAAGGAACTTAGGAGAAAGCCAAAAGTTCAAACCAAGATTATAAAACCATGCTGAGAAGCTGCCTTCAGAAATCTAAGCTGCCTTCTTGTTCAGAGGTACTTTGGGAAGCTTGCTCAGGTACTTGTCATTCACCACCAAATATTGCTTCTTCACCTCGACAGTTGCTCTCTCTGCAAAAGAATCGACTTTGTCCTCGTGCTTCTCGTAGAGAAAAGGCACGGTATGCAGCACGACAAAAACTGTGATACAAAAATACAGCAATGATTTTAGGAAATTTATAGAAGAATCCATACACAGCAGAAGAACCATGCAGAGATAGAACTGCCTTACTTATGTAGACAAGGGTCAAGAAGTTGCAAGAGCTACCCAAAATAGAGAACAGCCACAAACCAGCAATGACCTGCTCACAGAAAACAAGTTATTAACCACATAATCAAGTGATGGTACACTAAATGCAACATGAAAATAGCAATAGTTGGATATCCACTAAATTAAGAATCTAAAAAGTCAGTCAAGTGCAACTTTGACAATCACATACAACAAGGAACTTCTTCAATTCTCTTCCTAAAGCAATTTCGTGCAGAAGATGAAGCCCTCGGTTAAGCTCATAGCTAACAGCAGAAGCAAATTGAAGAATGGGTTCCGAAGGAAGAGAGACTTCTGGGATGCGAGGTGGGCTCCTGAAAGTTAATATTTTAATACTCACTCAATGGGCCAAGAAATGAGCACAATCAATCAAAAACAGAAAGCTATCAGGTATGCATAGAAAAGCCTTACTTGTTGATAAAGGTGCTTGCATTTGCCCACAGAAAGAGGATTGCCAGAGAGAAGATCAAAATGTGACAAATCAAGGTGAGAAGATGGTATTCAAGCAACTCAAAGAGAACCCAGATAACAGTTGCTGTTCCCAGTACACCAGCTGAGACCTTCTTGTCCCTCCAGAGGAGCACATCAGCAGCTGAGACCATAAATTTTTGTTACAGAATGATATGAGATACAAAATAAAACCACGCACAAAGTTATACCTAAAATTCCAAACACCATTTTTTCCCTAATATATCTTTTACTTGATATGTAGAAGCAGACTTACGATTAAAGACATTCAGATATCAGATACAATTAGGGATCGAGAAATTGCGAGCAAGATGTTTTCTTTCATGATTAGTAGAAATTCTCAACACATTCACATTCGGATTTCAAACAGGTCAACTAGACACGCCACAATCACAATCTACCAGAATAAGTGTTAAACAACCACAAAAAGCAAGAAACTTTCACCGATCTAATCGAAATGACTACAAGCATAGTGAATACCACTGCTCGTCAGATCCAAAATAACCAAAGTCAAAGAAAAGAAAAAAAATCAACAATAGGTTCGAACTCACGTTTTCCGCCACCGAGAACATGGTGGACTGGTTTCTCTCTTCCGAACAGGCGATTGACTTTAGCCTTAACAGAGGAAGACTCCTCAAACGCCGGCGAGGTGACCGATGCTGGAACAGGAACGGGAGCGGGAGCGGGCTTCTCCTCCTCGGCATCCGAGGAAGACGACGAGGACGAGTGGTCCTCTACCGCCGCCTTCTCGCCGTGGTGGTGGTGAAGCTTCTCGGCGATCTTCTCCATGAAGGAGTGCTCCTCCTCCACCACCGGCCCCTTGTGTTCACCGTTCTCCGCCATGGATGCTCACACTTGCAAACTCTGCGAATCGATCAATAAGCTCGGTCGATCGACAGATCTTGAGGGGGAGGGTTTCACGAGTGTGAAGCGGAGTGGAAGAAACCCTTGGGAAAAGGAGGAGAAATGCTTTTTCTCTGTTCACCTCTTGGGGCGCATTTTATAACGGCTCGTATCACAACACAACTGATCGAATCTGGGCCGTCCATCTTAACTTTTCCAAACCTCAGGTTCGGAATTTCGGGTGAACAGATTTGAAAATAGAAAAATTCGGATGGTAAGGAAAACACCAGATTTATGAACTTTATCGCAAGATAATCACTTTTATAGTGTACTATGTTATTTTTTGTCGTTAAAGGTTGGGGAGTAGGGTTCCAACTTCCAAGTGCAAAATAAAACATTACATGAGAATCGTATGAGAAAGAGTAACTAACCCTAGATCACCCAACTAAAGTTTTCAACACTCAAAAGATGGGTCATGTAAAATATAAACACCTAATGAAAAAGAAAATGCTAGTCGAGCCAACATGTTAATTATCGGCAGAATACATCAACAAATCCTTGTACTTACACTTTTTTTCTTATTGGACCCCTGTACTAAAAAATTTTCAAATAGATCACTGTACTGCCCCCAATTTTGCCTATTAAACACTTTCAATCTTATTCTCCTTCCAATGTACATCACGCGCCTTATGTGTCATGTTATTTTGCCAAATAAGCCAAAATGGTCAAATACGTATATGTTATATATAAATACATATATCCATTTTAATTTGCACCAATTTTTAAAATTAATTGTATCTACCTTATCATTAAATTAATTATATCTATTAAACACAAGCAATCCTATTTTAAAAGAGTTAGTGTATCTATCCAATTATTCTATTACATATTAGTTTCATCTACCCTATTTTAAAAGGGTTAGTATATTTATACTACTATTTTATTATTTTTTGGTTTCATCTAGCCTAATTTTTTGCTATAAATATGTATGAGATTCTCATTTCTAAAACACACTCAAACTTTCAACCATTTATCTCTTCCCAATCTTTCAAACCTAAATTACCACGATCTTGATCATGGATTCAAATGATAATCCTCCATCAAATTTTCCACAAAATTGGCACCCAAATTTACTACCCAATTTGCAACCAAACCTTCAACAAAATCACCTTCAAAATTTCCAACCGATGTTCTATCCTAATTACCCTAATCAAAACCTCCAACCACAAATCCAACAAAATTACCCTCCACCATCTTACCCTCAATTCCAACCAAATCCTTGGCAACAACTCTCATATGGGCAAGCTTCCCAAACCTTTGGCGAGCCTCAACAATCGCCAATTTCATTAGGCTCAGATGAAAATGTGGTTGTTGAGCCGGAAGATGAACCTTTGTAGGGCATGCAAGACTATATGATGACTACTTCAGTGATACACCAACGTACACAGATGATCATTTCCGAAGAAGGTTTCGAATGCGCAAGTCCGTTTTTATGCGCATTGTTGACCAACTGTCCGCCGAGATGTCGTACTTTCAACAAAGACCAGATGCAACCGGTAGGCTTGGTTTGTCTGCACTACAAAAATGTACCGCTGCAATTCACATGATGGCCTATGGACTTGCTGCAGATGCTTGTGATGATTATGTTCGTATTGGTGAGGCCACTACAAGACAATCCTTGTGCGAGTTTGTTGATGGAGTGATTAATTTCTTCGGTGAAGAGTACATGCGGCGACCAAACTCCAACGACATTGAACGCCTACTAAGTGTAGGAGAGTCTAGAGGATTTCCCGGCATGTTGGGTAGCATCGATTGTATGCATTGGAGGTTGAAGAATTGCCCAGCTGCATGGAAAGGGATGTATAGCCGTGGAGATCATGATGATCCAACAATTATCCTAGAAGCTGTTGCATCATACGACACCTGGATTTGGCACACTTTCTTTGGCACACCAGGTACGTGCAATGATATTAACGTTCTTGCTCGATCACTTGTTTTTGATGATGTTCTACAAGGTGTAGCTCCAAATGTAAACTTCACGGTCAATGGACACGAGTACAACATGGGATATTATCTCGCCGATGGTATCTACCCCTCGTGGGCTACATTTGTCCAATCCATTACCCTCCCTTAAGGGCCGAAGGCAAAACTATTTTCCCAACAACAAGAGCGTTGGCGCAAAGATGTCGAGAGGGCATTCGGAGTATTGCAAAGCAGATTCAAAATAATTCGAGACCCAACATTATCGTGGCATTCTAATTACATTGGAAAGCTAATGAAAGCTTGCATCATCATTCACAACATGATTGTAGAAGATGAAAGAGATGGGTACCATCCCAATGGGTATGTCGTTCCTCAATATGACGGGGAACATGAAGAACCGGATGAAATTATTTTGCCCAGAGACTATAATGTCAACAACTACATGGAGCGTAGGTATCGTCTCCAGAATTAGAATGCACACCACCAACTTAAAGCGAACTTGGTGGAGCATGTTTAGGAAACACGCAGGGGTGATTACAATGACGACGACGAGGATGATGATGATGGAGATTATGAAGATGATGATGGAGATGACGATGAATGATGTTGTGTTTACAATTATGTATGTTGTTTCGTTAATTTGTTTAATGTATTTTGTTATGTGTTTTGATTTATGTTGTGTTTGATTGTTGTTTCATGTATGTTGTTTCGTTAATTTATTTAATGTATTTTGTTATGTGTTTTGATTTATGTTGTGTTTGATTGTTGTTTCATGTATGTTGTTTCGTTAATTTATTTAATGTATTTTGTTATGTGTTTTGATTTATGTTGTGTTTGATATTAATATATTATGGTTTTGTTAATGATGACAAAGAAGATTATGATTGTCGCAAACCGCGTTATTGACAAATTAAAAAACTTATTTTAAATTTTTTCTGAAATTTAAAACATATTTTTACAAACCCAAAACTCAAAAATATAATAAAATTAGTCAAATTGTAATATGTTTAATTAGCTAAAGAAATATTTAAAATTAATAAATGAAGGGTATAGTTGTAATTGTATATAGGTAAATAAATGGTTGTTGGGAAATGAGAAAAGTAGAAAAGTGGTTTCATGGGTTTCGTGGGTTTCATTGATATTTGAGTGAGTTTCATGAAATGGAATTGGGAGAGTTTAAGATGATGTGGAAGAGAGAGAAATGGAAAAAGTGGGTATTTTTTTGGGTTTCACCAATGCACATGGTCTAATGAGTAAATCGATTATGGACAACATCGTAAGAGTCTAAGATGGAGCAAGCACCATAATTTAACAGTTGGCATTGTACAATTGTCATTATGATGCATAAATTAACAAACTTGTATCTGAGGGTTGTTTGACTTTAACAACCATCTATCGTCACTACCTCGTATAACACCCCATATCGTTGCACTTCTTACAAAATCCTTACCAGACTCACCAACGTTCAACTTAACCTGATGTAGCTTTTAGTTTATACCAAGCAACAAAAATATCTTGGTGTGGCATTATTGCTACCATACAATCAACTCTTACTAGAGCCTTTTGAAACTCTCCAACATGATTATGTATACAATACCACTTATATATCCATCCTCACAAGTTCATTTCAAAAATATATGGCCGATATGCCATTTTCACAAAAACGAACTCGCAATTGCAAAAATGACTTTCTAGCTTAATCCTTTTGAGGTAATATAGGAAGTGGTCATATTGTTCTGAAGCCAATTAATCAACATCGTGATAGGAGAGAAATATGGATGCCAAAGAATCGAGCACCAAAACCCTCCATATATACCTCCCTTCCACTAACAATTTCAAAGCATGTGCATAATAGTTTCAACAACATGATGTTCATGTTTTTAGTATAGTTTTTGAGTGTTTTTCTTAGTTGTTTAGCCTAGTTAAGTTGAGTTTTAGTGTTTGTTTTCGGTGTCTTTGGATAAGTTTACATATTTTGTGAAAAGTATGGAAGCTACTCCGTTTTAGTATTTTTTTGTAGGGTTTTCGAAGCAAAAAGGGAATATTCCGAAGGAGTTGATGTCGAGAGGTTGATGGTGGAGCATGGTTGAAGACAAGGAAAGGAGAAGACGCTTTAAAAAGTCCCGACAAATCCAAAAGAAGCTATGAAAAAGTACAAAGAACAAAGAACAAAGACCTCGATACCGACCCTGTGGGTTCGGTACCGAGTTGTGCAACAAAGCCAAGTTGAAGAGTTCAGTCAAGACGTCTACCGACCCTGTGCAGGTCGACACCGAGGTCACCTCTATCGGTAGGCGGCGCCAACTTCAGAATTTATATCTTTTATTTCGCAATCTTTTTAAGTTAGGAAAGTTCTATATTTTGGAAACTTGATAGATATGCTCTCTAGTATAAATACCCCTTGTTCTAACCTAGAGAGGGGGCAACAATTGAGAGGATAAAGAGAGAGACATACGATAGAAGATCGAAGGATAGACCTTTTCTCTTGTTTTCTAGTTCTAGTTTGAGATTACTTGGAGTTCAAGTTTGTGTTTGAAGACAAGTTCGAATTTTTAATTCAAGTAAGCTTTGATTTGTTTTGATTCAATGTTCTCATTCAATTTAATTGCTTGCTTTGTTTCAATCATGAGTGAGTAGTTCTCTTTTCTAGGGTTGGGGTTGAAAACCCGACATAATTGTGCATGATTGAATGTGTGATGAATGTTTGATTGCCTTCTATCTTTTATCTACTTGTTTTGTGCTTATACTTAGACGAAAGTCGAAGTAATTCGAGTTTATAGCTTGATCGAAAGAGAAAATTGTAACCTTGAATGTTGATATTGTTCGATAACGAAAGTTTCGAGCTTTGGATCAAAAATAAGTAGAGAGTGAATTAATTCGTGAAAATTGATTGATTTGCTTGTTTAAATCAATGAAAGTTGATAGCTTTATCTTAAAGGCATGTTATTTATCCTTCACATTATCTTGAATGCATGATTATGTCATGGTAAACCCTTATCCTAGATCTTTTCTCCATTAGAAAACACCTTCGTATTTCTTTGTTTAGCTTCGGTACCGAGGTATACCGAGCCTGCGTTTTTTTTGTGTTTTTGCCCTGTTCGAGCCGAAAGTCAACATCAATACCGACCCTGACAAGGTCGGTACCGACGTGATCGTAGCCTCGATTTCACTTTCGTCTCTGCTTTACTTTATTTCTATGTTTTCTTGTGTTCTAGATAGTAATCAAACATAAACTTGCTTCCCGTGGACGATCCTGACCTCCCTATACACAGTGGGGTCTTGATTATAAATTTATTTGTTGTCAAGAAACCCTCCCAACAAATTGGCGCCGTTGTCGAGGAAGCAACAATGTTGTGTTTGATTACTTGTGGGTTTGGGAATAGCCCGACCCCGTAATTATTTCTAACTTTGTTTTCTTTTGTTTATTTTCTCAGCTTATGCAAGCAGGACGACATCGACTTGAATTTGATCACACTGATTATTATTTTGAACCCGAACGTATCCTTCATCGCAAAAGAAGAGAAAACCAAGCCATGTCCATGTCACTTGAAGAGATGGCACAATAGATGGCCGCTCTCCAGAGGCAGATGGAGGCGTTACAAGCTGATTGAGACGCTGTTGCTGCTACCGCTGAACGTGAAAGAGTAAACGTTGAAAGTGAACGAGCAAACACTGCCCGTCTGCAGGAGCAATTGAATGCCTATCCAAGGAATGCTAAGTAATATATGCATCCAGAACTGAGGATGCCAGAATCCACTATTGAGCTTCCTGAGATAGAGAAGACCTTTGAGATCAAACCTCAATTCATATCCTTGATCAAAAGGGCTCAGTTTGAGGGAAAACCCACTGAGTGCCCAATAGAACATATTAGAAATTTCCTTGATTTATGTGACACTATTGTTGCTAACGGTGTCTCTTTGGAATATGTTTTGTTAAAAGCTTTTAAGTGGTCTCTTGCATGAAAGGCCCTGAGCTGGTTAGAGAACCTACCTCCCAAGTCAATAAAAAAGTGGGAAACTCTGCATGACTTGTTCATGACAAAGTTCTTCCCACCTGCCAAGACTACGGAGTTAAGGAAGCGTATTACTTCTTATCACCAGCTGCCTAATGAGACATTTGTGGAGACGTGGGAGCGATTCAAGGAGATGCTGAGGCAATGCCCCTCCCATGGTCAACCATAATACACCATGCAGGAGATATTCTTTCAGGGTATAAATGCTGAGACGAAGAACCGCATCAATTTGCACACTGCCTGCGGTTTTATAGAGATGGAGCCCGATGCTGCATGGGAATTGCTGGATAAATTGACCAATTACGATGCCATGTATGGGACCCAACAGACACCTCGGTCTAAAAAACGGCTCTATGTCCAAATAAAGATGAAGTTGATCCCGAAGTTAAACAACAATTCTTACATGATGAGATCAACCGTCTAAAGAAACAGGTAAGTTTTCTGAAAACCTCTCAACCTTGTCTTGAGTGTGGCTCTCAAACCCCATAGGACTTATTCTTGCACTAACATTGAGCATGTTAGAGCCGCTGAGACATATGCTGAAATGAATTATATGAGAGGGAAATACAAAAACCCACCTAATAATTATGATAGGCCAAACAATTATTCCAGCTGGGGAGGTTACAATCAAAATCAAAATCAAGCACCTCCCCCACAAGAGAGGAAACCTCCTCCTTACAGACCTCCAGGATATCAAGAGGTACCCTCATGGGTTCAAGGCCTACAAGAGGGCATCCACAACAAGATTGATAGAGTCCAAGCCAACCTCAATAATCAATAGAAAAGGTGGGGAGAGTTTGACAAGTGGAGGAAGAGTGTTGACTGACAACTGGGCAACCTTGCTGCACAAATTCCAAGACCTCAAGGGCAACTCCCGGGCCACCCGACGAGAACCCGAAAAAACAAATCACAGCCATACACCTCCGGAGCGGAAAGATACTACCGAATCGTGCTGAGGCCAAGGAGAAGGAGCCCGATACCGAAGAAAATGCCCCTGCCAAGATCGATAACGAGCCAAAAAGAATCGATACCGAGCCTAAAACCCTCGGTACCGATGCTCCGAGGCTCGTTACCGACCCCAATCTAGGTAAGTCCTCGACACCGAGCCAATCCCTTGATCCCAGGTTCGATACCGACCCCACTCGGGTCGGTATCGACCCTTCTGCAGCACCAGTCGACCTTGCTGTCGATCCGGTAGCACCACCTCTCGAGCCCGCTTTGGTTTCGAGGATGGTGAATTCTCTCCCCTTCCCTACTAAGAAGTCTAAGGACTCAACAGAAGGAAAGTTTAAGCGTTTCGTTAAGATTCTTCAAGGCTTAAATATTTCTATACCATTCACTGAGGCCCTAAGCGAAATGCCGCCTTACACCAAATTATTGAAAGACATTCTTAGCAGGAAAAGGTCGATGTCAGAGTTGACGGATGAGGTCCGATCCTTAGAGCTCCCGGAGAAGCTAGGTGACCGAGGAAAGTTTGCAATCACCATCGGCATAGGAGCCCACAGATTCAAAGCTCTATGTGATTTGGGCATTAGTGCCAGTCTACTGCCATTGTCAATTTGGTCCAAAGCCAACATGGGACCATTGGATCCTATTAACATGCGGTTGTACATGGCGGACGGATCATGCGTCAAGCCGACAAGATTTGTGGACGACTTTCCAGTGCAAGTGGGCAAATTCTTTGTTCCCAATGACTTTATCGTTATGGAAATGCCCGAAGATCCAATGGTGCCTATCATTCTAGGGAGACCATTCCTCGCCACAGCCGGTGCCATAATTGACGTTAGGAGAGGACTCCTAACTTTCGAAATTGGGGATGAGGTAGTGGAATTCCGGTTCAGCCCTACAATGAAGGAGACCAACGAAGCCGAAGTTAAGATGCTCTACACCCACAACGATTTCATTGAATGTGGGGACCCAATCGGAAGGCTTTTGGCAGGTGATACATTCTCGTGACGAAGATGGGCCGAGATAGATACTGCAGTCTCGATACCGAGCATATCAACCTCGGTACCGAGTCTCCTGGCAGGCAAAGACAACTCGGTACCGACCCCCTCTGCATCGGTACCGAGCCTTTCGACCGAGGATGAAGAGATCTCGGCGTTTGATTACCTTGAAGAAGTCTTGAAGACAGAGCCCGAGGAGCCTATTCTTATTCCGACCGAGCCTACTCCAACGCTCAAGCTCCTTCCAGACTCCCTCAAGTATGAATTTCTTGGTCCTAACTCTACTTTTCCCGTCATCATCAATGCTAAACTCAAAGATGACGAAGTAGAGAAGCTTCTTTCTATGGTTAGGACATATAGAAAAGCTATAGGCTATTCACTGGATGATATAACCGGCATATCCCCCCTCACTTTGCATGCATCGGATTTACATGGAGGATAATCATAAACCCACCATAGAGGATCAACGTAGGTTAAACCCTAATATGAAAAAGGTGGTTAAAAAGGAAATCATTAAACTACTTGATGTTGGGATCATATTTCCTATATCAGACAGCCAATGGGTTAGTTCGGTCTATGTACTCCCTAAAAAAGGGGGAATGACCGTTATTGAAAATGATAAGGGAGAGCTAATCCCCACTAGGACCAGAACTAGTTGGAGGATGTGCATTGATTATAGGAAGCTCAAAAGTGCTACAAGGAAAGACCATTTTCCGCTTCCTTTTATTGATCAAGTATTAGAATGCTTAGCCCGACATGATTATTTCTGTTACTTAGATGGCTATAACGGGTTTTGGCAGATTCACATTCATCCTGATGATCAGGAGAAAACAACCTTTACATGTCCCTATGGGACTTTTGCATATAGAAGAATGCCATTTGGGCTTTGTAATGCCCCTGCCACCTTCCAAAGGTGCATGATGGCTATTTTTTCTGACATGATAGAGGACATTGTAGAGGTCTTATGGATGATTTTTCTGTGTATGGTTCTTCCTTTGATATTTGTCTTGCTAATTTTGCACGTGTACTTAAAAGATGTGAAGAAACCAACCTTGTGCTTAATTGGGAAAAATGTCATTTTATGGTTCAAGAGGGGATTGTACTAGGACACCTCGTCTCAAAAAGAGGGATAGAAGTAGACAAAGCTAAAATTGATCTTATTGAAAAACTACCTCCCCCCTCTTTTGTCAAAGAAGTTAGGATTTTTTTAGGACATGCTGGCTTCTATAGACGTTTTATCGAAGATTTTTCTAAGATAGCTAAACCTTTGACTAACCTACTAATGAAAGATGTAGTGTTTGAGCTGTCTCCAGAATGTCTTGAAGCTTTTCACAGGTTGAGAGAAGCCCTCATCTCCGCTCCTATCATACAGTCCCCAAATTGGACCATGCCCTTTGAGATTATGTGTGACGCCGACGACTATGCTGTTGGCGCAGTGCTAGGACATCGGAAGGACAAAAAGCTCCACGCCATATACTATTCGAGTAAGACGCTTGATGAGGTGCAGAGTAAGTATACTACGACGGAGAAGGAATTCCTCGCCGTGGTATTTGCTTTCGAAAAATTCCGTTCCTACCTTGTTGGTTCAAAAGTAATAATTTATACTGATCATGAGGCCGTCAAATATCTAATGACTAAAAAGGATGTCAAACCTAGGCCACTTCGTTGGATGCTCTTATTGCAGGAATTTGATCACGAGATCCGAGATAAAAAAGGACCAGAAAACTTGGCGGCAGATCACTTATCTAGGTTGCCAGTTGAACATATTACCGACTCCAACAATGCAGTGCAAATCAAAGACTCCAGACCGGACGAACACCTTATGCTGAACGAGGTGGAAAACGACAAAACGCTCGTTACCGACCCTAATGAGGTCGGTACCGAGCCATCGCCGAGGCTGGAGGGAGTCGATAATATCGGTACCGGATCAGGGTACATCGATACCATAACCGAAGAGCTCGATACCGAGCCACAAGAGGTCATTACCGATGGGAACAAAGAAGCTTCAGGGTCGATACCGACCCAACCAGACTCAATAACGACCCAGCCAGGTACGTTTTCTCAACCCAATTTCATTACTTTTAATTCTATTCCTTCCTCATCTCTTGCTTCTACTTCTTTTCATTCTATTTATAATGTTAGAGGGTCAAAGCCCCTTGGTTTGCGGATTTTACTAATTACATTGTAGGAGGCGTAATTCTCGAAGGACTAACCCCACAAAAGAAAAAGAAGTTTCTCCATGATGTTAAACAATACTATTGGAATGATCCTTACTTGTTCAAGCAAGGAAGTGATCACCTCTTTAGGCCTTGTATTCTAGAAGAAGAGATAGAGAGTGTGATCCGTCAATGTCACACACTTCCCACTGGTGGCCATGCAAAAGGATTCAAAACCAAGACGAAGATTCTTCAAAGTGGTCTCAATTGGACAACTATTTTTAGGGACGTACAGGATTTTGTGACTTCATGTGATGAATGCCAACGCTCAAGCAACATCACTTGGAGACATGAGAACCCGCAGACAGGGATACTAGAGGTCGAATTATTCAACGTATGGGGCATAGACTTTATGGGACCTTTCCCTTCATTGGGCCCCTACAAGTATATCCTTGTCGGGGTTGATTATGTCTCTAAGTGGGTGAAGGTCATTGGCTCAGTGCTACAAGGACCAATGATGCTAAAACCATGACAAAGTTTATTAAGACTAACATTTTTCCCAGGTTTGGAGTGCCAAGTGTCCTAATTAGTGATGGCGGCTCACATTTCATAGAACGGAGTTTTGAAGCACTTTTGGCTAAGTATGGGGTATCACATCGGGTGGCAACACCATATCATCCCCAAACTAGTGGCCAAGTAGAAGTTTCAAACATGCAAATCAAGAGCATCCTAGAAAAGACGGCTTCCCGCTCAAGGAAGGATTGGTCATCTAAGCTGGACGACGCTGTATGGGCATATAGAACGGCGTACAAGACACCCCTACGCACCATTCCCTACAATCTATTATATGGCAACGCATGCCATTTTCCGGTCGAGATGAGCACAAGGCGTTATGGGTTCTCAAAGAGCTCAATATGGACCTCGATGCGGTCGGAGCAAAAGGATTCATGGATTTGCAAGCACTAGAGGAGTTGTGGCTAAAGGCGTACGAGAACTCCGAGATCTACAAAGAGCGTACCAAACGGTGGCATGATTAGAAATTAGTGCCCAAAAATTATGAAGTTGGTGACAAGGTACTTCTCTTTAACTCTAGACTCCGCTTATTTCCAGGGAAGCTAAGGACAAGATGGAGTGGGCCATTTGTGGTTCACCACATATACCCTCATGGAGCGGTGGATCTAGTTGATAACAATGGAGCCATATTCAAAGTCAATGGACATAGGTTGAAGAAGTTTTATGAGAAAGCCGACCCCGAAGAAGAGACTAGAGCCACTTGGGCTCTCACATCGTCTGACTAGCCAAGATAAGTTCGTCGGACTAACGACGTTAAAAATAGAGCTTACGGGAGGCAACCCGGTTTTAGTTTTTCTTTCTTTTTATAGTTCTTTTTTAGCTTTCTTTTGTGTTTTTTAGTAGAGTAGAAGTTTGTGGAATAGAATGCTTTGGCTAACGTGTTACAAAAGTCGGACCGACAACGACGCTGGAAAAGAGCCGCGCCAGGCTCGGTACGGAGCTGTGAGGGTCGATACCGACCTGTGATAAAAAAACCCAGAATTCAAGCGCGCGATAGGTAAGTGCCCTTTTTAACCTACAAACTCCTTCTTGCCTTCCCTCTTTTCCACGCCGCCTTTACCAAAATCTCACAAACTCTCTCAAGCAAAAATTTGTTCACCACTTCCCCTAATCCCTTGATCAATCCACACGCATCATCTCGCACACCCCCATCGATATCGAGCAAAAACCGGAATTTGTTCGTTACCGAGTCCCAACCTTCGTTACTCTCCCTCTCTTTGAAATTTCGGTTCTAATCTTCATATGTACGGTACGATTTATCAACCCTAACTCTTTACTTGCAATTCTTGAAGATTCATGGTAAATTGTTGGGTGATTTTTATGTCTAGATCTAGATCTAGTCCGGAATTGAGTTTAGTTCATGGGTTCGTGCCTACTTGCCTTCTTGTTGATGCATACTCATGATGAATTTGTTTCTTCTTGCTTGGATTACAACTCTTTTCAATTACAAATAGCATGAAGTTACTTGTTCTTAATTTGCATGTTTGACACCATGTGTTCTTTGGCAATTTTGGCATGAATAGTAGAGGTTTTTGAGTAGGTATGGGGTTGTAGGTGCTCAATTTTGTGGCATTGATTCATAATCTTGCTTGAGACATGCTTGTTTGCCTAAGAGAAGTTTGACTTGCTTATTTTTGTAGTCGTAAAACTCGGTGAGAAATATTGATACAAGCTCGGTACCGACCTGTCACTCGCCCAAAAACAAACTAAAACCCAGAGACCTCGATACCGACCCTGAAGGCTCGGTACCGAGGTCGTTCGAGGCTATTTTTAATGCAAGTATGGGGTTTCTTTGGTGTTTAATTTGCATGAACCGATTTTACCTTAGTTGATCATGATCCTTTCAAGTACTAAAATGGCAAGTTCAAGTAGAGCTAACTTAAGGGCGGGCAAGAAAAGGAGGACCCAAAGATCTCCATCTCCACCGAGTATGGATGATGTCATATTGTCGACTAGGGATCAACTGTCAATCTACAATTCTGTCCTAAAAAAGCATCATCTCACAAGATGGTTTTCAAGGTCAAGTGCAAGGTCCTCTAGCATTTATGACGATGTAAATCATGCCTTCTCTATCCCCAGTGTGCCACACCTCCTCAAAAAGGAAGACATCCCTCAATATCCGGCTCTCACCTTGGAGTTTATAGCCACTCTCCGCGTTAGCTTCAAAACAAAAACATCTACGGGGAGAATCAAGTTTCGGCTAGGCAATGAGGATCATGACTTCACTATGGCGGAATTCAACCAACTTCTCAAATTTCCTAACCATTCCCGAGACTACAAAGCACCAGATGACTTCAAGGTCACGAATACTTGGGCCTACATCTCTGGAGAAGTTAATCCTACCTCACCTGCACTTCAGGGGCTCACATTATCAACCCCATTTTCCGGATCATTCTCAGAATTTTGGATGCAACCATTTGGCCCAAAAAGGAGCTCTGTAGGCCGACAAGGACGGAGGTTGGATGCCTCCGTACCACCCTTTTTGAAGACCCCGCTCCTATGAATTTGGGGTATAAATGGTTGAAGTATGTAGAGAAAAACGGGGGCACTTCAAAAGGAGTTTATTGTGGCAATTTGGTGAGCCTCTTAGCTATAGCTCTCCACGTCGATCTCTCGCACTATAGTGCACACCGTCCACAAAAGTTGAACATGAGCTACTGGTTGTCTTCTGGTATTCTTCAGAGACATGAGGGAGGGGGAGTCAACACCCTGATTCACGGACAGCTTGTGCAAGTCACTCGAGATAAACTAGAGTTGCTACACTTGCCTAATTGGTATGAAGTGTGGACATCTCAACCCTTCCCCTTGGCCAAAAAGCCTCAGGATGAGCCAACATTGCGGATATTCGAGAGGAGATATGAGCGAGAGGAAGCCGCCATTGAAGAAGACGAGCCAGCCCCTGCGGAAGGACTCGGCACCGAAGGCCACCAGGTCGGTATCGAGGCCCCTACACAGACTGCCAACCTCGGTACCGAGCATCCTGGCCTCGGTACCGAGTACTTTGAGTCTAGCACTGAGGCATTCTACTTCGATACCGAGCCCCCATCATTCGGTATAGTGCCCTATGCCCCCTTTGTTCAGCACCACCACTACCAGCCTCCACCCCATGCCGATTACTTTGGTTCAGATGCTCCATCACAGTGGGCACAAGATTTGTCATCCCAGTTGCAACAACTGAATTTGCAGCATTCTCAGCTACGCCAACAGATGATTCATTGGCAGGATATCTATTCAGCTCGTATGGCACTTGAGGATGTACGGAAGCGGAGGGCGGATGCTCGTTGGAGGACGATGGATCAGTTTATGTACAAGATGGAGCGCTACTTCCCACCATCAAACCAATGAGGATCTCTCTTTCAAGGATGTTTTCTTTGCTTCGACAGTTGCTTTGTGAGTTTCTTTTCTTTCCCTATCTTTTCTTATATTTAGCTTTATTTTTACAGTAGGGACATTGTAATGTTTAAGTATGGGGTAGGGAGGGAAAAGAAAAATTGTTTGCTTTTGTGTGTTTTCATGTTTCATGTGTTAGTTTGCTTTTCTTAATACTTGTTTTAGTTGTTTTCGTTTTCTTATAAAAAATCACAAAAAATTTGAAAATTTTAAAAATTCCAAAAAGATTTTTAGAACAGATGATTACCCTTGATCTTTTGGTTCAATGATTGCTTTCACTTTGCATGACCATGTAATTTTCTTTTAGCATGTTTTGATAGAATAGCCAGAGTCTCATCATAAAATTGTTTTTATGGTGAAATGGTATATGATGAAACTGAGCATTTATGACTATTAGCACGAGTAGTTGCAATCCAACAAAAATGACCTGGTGAGCCTTTATTTCTGGCCTTGATTTTTCATGTGTGATTTGCTCTTTATATGTTTATTATCTCTTGGAATTGTGATGGTTATCTATTTCTCAAGACCTATATAAGATTTTTAGTTCATTACTTGTGAAAATCATGTGATAGAGAATTTATTTTTTTCATAAGCCCTATTAATCCATGTCCACCCTTACATTTGTAATAACCCTCTTTTCTAAGAAGGACAATGATGTAATTTCCCTTATTTTATTTAATAAAGTATATGTGGCATTATCAGAAATATTACATGCCTCATCTTATTAAATAAAAAGTTAACAAATAATCGTTATTAGATTATTTTAGATAAACGACCTTACCCGAAAGGTCATAAGTCTTACTCAATAATTAATAATAAATTTAAAGAAGTATTCATAAGTAGTAAAGTGAATAAAATTATATGAAGTTATTAGGAAGAATTTTCCTAAAGAGATTTTACCTATTATAAAAAACTATTTTTATGAATAAGGAGTTTTAATAAGTTACTTAATTTTTTTTATTATTGTTGTGACAAAGGAATAAAATTTTAAGGCAAGTTAATGAGTTCTTAAAATTTTGAGTACAAAATATAATTTTCGGAATTTTAAATACCTAAGAAATGGGCGTTTTTGCCACGTCTTTAAAAATATGGGCTGAAATTGTAATTTCGTTATAAATGGGGCCAAAATTGCAAATTTCAGCAACTTTCCTTCTTCCTCCAACAGCAACATGATTGAACAGCACACCTCATCAATGGAGATTGCCAAAATTTGTACTTTCCTCCATTAGTAACGAAATCAAACCTATTATACATAAAAACGATCATTGTTTCATACCCATCATAATCTTAACTCTAATTTGATCAATCGGATCTAGAAATTTTCGCTTTTCTGATTTGAACGAATTAGGGCTAAAATCAATTAGCCTTATGTAATTGCCAATCAGATAAATTGGAGTTATGGAAGGATTGAAATCATTTTGGGCGTTTAATTGCGACCCTTTTGCCCTATAAATACGAACCAAACTCGTTCTCCCTTGTATCACAAAAATTTACCAACATCTTGGCTTTGTTTGGTGTTCTTCCGGTCGGACCCTTGTGCCCATCAGCAGCCTCTACTTTCTGCTCCATTTTTCAATTGAAATTGTAAGTCTAGCGTGCCCATTTGTTTGGAATTGTCCAGTTCAATTTTTCAGAATTCCAATTTGTGCCTTCGTATGTGTACAAATAGATGTATAGGCGAATTCCAGTTCATTTATTTTCTGTATGTACATCCACCCATAAAGCAATTATTAAGCCTCTTACTAGTTTGTTTTATTTTAATATATTTTTATAAAAGAACTTTCTAAGCATTCTGTAATCAAATTCGTTAATTTTGTTTAACTTTAATTTTTTTTTTAAAATTGATCAAGTATAAATTAATTTTCATGATCACGTTAACCTTCATTAAATAATAAAAAAATACATGTTTACAGAAAGTTAATAATTAAGTGTCTTATGTAAAATTAGTTATTTTATAATTGAACGCTTTAATATTAAAGTTTGTTTACTAAATTAATTAATATTTTTATGAATAAAATATTGAGTAAGATTATGATTGAAAAATAAATTATATGCATGTAAAATAAATGGAGAATATTTTTATGCATAATATAAGGTATTTAAGATCACATTTCATAAAATATGAAAGGTTATAATTTTCATAACCTTAAGATTAATTGGGAATCATCTTAGTTAAATTAGAAGTTTATAAAATTATAAACTCCTAAATTATTTCGTAATCACTCTTTTAAAGGAGAAAGAGGATCAAAATAAATTCATACAATTTATTTTGTACTCTTGTTTGAAACAGGAACTAGTTTGTTTTCGCTTGACTCCAATTCATCGAATCCTCGTACCGTTCGCCTGCTAACAAGGCAAGTGGTGGTTCGCTCTCATATTTTATCATGAATACTTTTATTCATGTTTGCATGTTATGTTGGGAACGCTTGTTTGAATAAAATGAACTTAGGTTATTATAGAAATAATGACCATGTTGAAATGTATAAATGAATTAGGGTTTATTATGCATAGAAATAATGACCCCATAGTAGCTTATTGTTATTATTTTATTATGCGCTAGAACTTATACTTAGGTTGCAATGTTTGTGCACCTGTTGGTTTCACGGTCTCATTTTGAGATTCGTTGTTTTGGACTAGCGTAGAATTAGGGGTGGGGGTTCACTAACCCCTGAACACCTCTTTATAATATTTTGCATTAGGATGGACCTAGACCCTAATGTTGGTCATGACCCTGCTCTCTCAGCCGTTTGGAGGAGTGTTTGACACCTAGCTAGTGCCTTGTATCGAGACTTAGGAACCCGTTCTGCTCTTTGTGGGATTCTATATCTTATGGCATACCGCGTTGCCATCTTAAAAGCTACCAACTTGAATGCAATGTTTTGTAATTAAATAAGATAAGTGCTAGTGCACACCCATTAAAACGTGTTCAGGGTGGTGACTACAACTTGGAAAACCACTCTGGCTCCCGTCTTTGATTAATCTACTTTCCAATATGAATTCGGACAACACGCATTCGGTGAGGTTGGTTGTAGATTTGATAAGTCGACAAAGGCTTTTCAAAATATTGGTTGATAACTAAAGTTCCCAACATAGCCTTTCTCATTCTTAAGGAACCATAGTTTTGTGGTGTCCTAATCTTTTCATCATATTTCCCATTCCGTGAAATTGTTTGGGTTATGTCATCGACCGACTTTCATTCGGAGACCGATGGTCATAATGCAACTAAGATCACAAGAACCTCACATAAAATTCCACTTGCGTAGTCTTTCATTAGACTGACCGACCGCTTTATTTCTTTTGCATGGCCGACTGGTGTCAACCGTCCCTATACGGAACATCAGGGAGTAAAGGAGTGGTGATTCGAGATTGAAGCTGTTGAAGTTGTTGCATGTTTCTTTTGAATAACTTTTTTTAGTTTAAGGTCGAGATCCTTGGTCTGTAAGGACCGTCTTCAATAATTTTACTTCCGCTTTGTTCAAGACTATTTAATTTTTTTCCGCAAGTATTTGGATTATTCAAGATTGTGAAAGCTGGACATTTTATTTTAATATTTATTGAATTATCATTATTATTTATATCTTGAATACCGTGAAAGCCTTGGGTGGCTTCGGGGTGTAAATTTCGAGGTCACTGGTGGTAATATCTCCGAGGGAAAAATGGGGGTGTTACAAATATGGTATCAGAGCTAAAAGTTTTTTAAAACCAAGTCTTCATACTTGTTTTCGAAAAATATTCGCTTTTCCATGTTGGGTTGAAAACTACGCTTGAAAGTAATAGTTGTTTTCATCTTTTATTTTTCAACGACTTCCTAATCTCACTCTATGACTATAGAATTATGGATGGTTCTATAAGCTACTGACCATGCTTTACCTTGTCTATGTGACAGACAATGGTGTTCACTAGGAGTCAAGCCAAAGCCCTACGACCTGTCCATGAAGCTAGCCCTCCACCTTCCATCAAAACTGAGGACTTGCTTACCTCTGAAGAATTCATGGAGGAAAATGAAGCCACCTCTATGAAAGTTGAGTCTCCACCAACTCTTGTGTTCCCCTTGGAGCCAAAGGAGGAGCCTAAGGAGGACTTCGAGGAAGATCCTGAAGAGGACCCCGAAGAGGATCCCGAGGAGGATCTAGAGGAAGAACCCGAGGAGGTGTATTCCCCACTCACCCCGCTTGCCAATGTGCAAATAACTGAAGAGTACTCACCAGAGGAGTATGACGTTACCAACCCGCAACCACCTATGGGGCCTCAGAATATGGAGCATGAGAGCAATGCTAGGGTGAGGTGTTGGGTGGATTTATCAGTTAAGGAACGCATTGAGCCCAAGCAGATTCAAGCCAAATTTGAAGTCACCATCCCATAACTAGAGGATTGGCATTGCAAGATGAAATACCGTGAGCTCATGGCACAGAGGTTCCAAGATCTTGCGGTTGAGGAGTGCGAACGCATAACCTCAAGGATAGCATCGAACAAGGGGAGATGTTGTTGAAGCGTGATGGTACCATGATGAGTCCCCTAATGTTTGACCCAAAGATTTTGGACAAGTGTTGCCATCCCCCATCCCCGATTGGTCCGAGTGTGCCTGGAATCTAGTCATTACCTATTTCAGTAGTTACTATAAGTTTATGTTCTATGTCATTCTGTTGTCTTAGGATATGTTGTTCTTTTCTATGTTGTCGCTTGGAAGTGTTGAACCTTTTTGTTTTGAACCATTATAAATAAATCAACTACATTTTTATGTTATGAGATTTTGAGTTAGTGATTCAATATCTAAATGAATAGAACTTCGCTTATGAAGGTTCAGATGGTCAATACTTGCAACACGAATAGAATTCAGTTGAGGAGTGCCCGAAATCAGGACAACAACAGGGAAGGCACAAAGTCCCACAACTAAGGAACTCAACGTGATCGTCAACAAGCTACCAACGTTGAGGAGGCTTTGAACCTCAACGCTGCTACTCTAGAGGCAATCAAAGCTATAGTGGTTCAAACCATGCAAGGAATGAATCAAGGAGTTCCAGGTAGCACCTGAGGTTGAGCTAGGAGAGCAATCTGCTAGCAACGGAGATCGTACTTTGCAAAACCCACCTCATGACAATGGGTCCAACTTTGCTCGAGCGTTGAAGACGTTCATATCCATGAGACCCGATAGCTATGACGGCATTGGGGAACCGGTTAAGATCACTTACTGGTTCTCGCACATAGAGAAGTTGCTACGCAATGTGGTGTGTACTCCTGCTGAAAAGGTGCACATCGCTTCTCTACAGCTGAAAGAAGGGGCAAATGAGTGGTGGGAGAATTCTGGACTCTCCAAACATCCTCAACTGAGCTGGGACATGTTTAAGAACAAGATGTTGGATAGGTTCTTCTCGACGACAATGAGGGAAGAGAACCTGAAGGAATTTCTTTATCCACAGATTGATGGGATGAAGGTACTAGAAATGGCTACCAAATTCAATCACCTGCTCCAGTATGCAGGAGCTGAGGTTTCCTCAGAGGAGCAAAGATAAGAAGGTTCCATGAGTGGATGAACCTGAAGGTCAAGCCACTTATGGTGCGTCATACTTGCACTACATTATAGGAGTACGTCAATGCGGCGTACAAGTTGGAGATGACATTGGAAGAGTCCGCTTTGAAGATGAAAGGTTGGCGAAAGCCACCCCAATTTGGTTCTCATTATCAGGGTTTCAAGCGGCCAGCTCCACCTCATAACTTTGAGCGGTCTAATCGGGCCAAGACTGAGTCAACTTATTCCAAGACGACTCAGAATTCTGGACCACGGAAAGGACCGATCGTGTGCTACAACTGTGGTGAGCCAAGGCACACTAGCAGGAGGTGTACTCAGAAGAAAAGAAAATGTTATAATTGTGGGAAGAAGGGGCATGTTCAGACTTATTGCCCTCAGAAAAAGAATGGCCCAACACAGTCACGACAGGGTTCGGTGTCCTATAACAACCGAACTCCAACTACATCTGGGAAATCAGTTTCTGCTCACACCACAACTCACAACAAGGGGCATACTCCTGCAACGTCATCTGGCCAAGGACAACGATTGTATGAGATGCATCGGGTAGATGAGCCTAATGCCCCAGTTGCTCAAGGTACTTTGTATGTTCGTTCCACTCCTGCCTTTATGCTTTTCCATTTTGGGGTTACTCATTTTTTTATATCAGAAAGTTGTGTAGATCAAATAGGACTTGAATGTAATGCTATATGTGAGCCATTCGTTGTGAATATTCCTAATGGAGAGAAGATTGTCGGTACCAAGCAACTCACTAACTTTCCAATCACCATCCAAGGGAGGAAGTTTGATGCTGATCTTATCTGCATACCGATGGCTCCATATGATATAATCTTGGGAATGGACTGGTTAACTCGTCATGGAGTTGTGATAGATTTCAACACCAGAACCCTAACCATCACAGCAGGAGGCAAATATGTATGTAAGTTCAAAGGACGACGAGAAGCTGAGAACAGGAAAATGGTAAATGCTATGAAGGCGATGAAGATGCTTCGACAAGGGTGCACTGGATTCTTGTGTTTTATGGAAACGACTGAAAAGAAAGAGGTAAAATTACAAGAGATCCCCGTCGCTAGAGAGTTTCCTAATGTCTTTCCAGAGGAGATTTCAGCATTACCACCTCATCGTGAAGTGGAGTTCACCATTGAGTTGGAACCAGGGACCGGACCTATTTCCAAGGCGCCCTACAAAATGGCCCCATTGGAAATGAAGGAACTGAAGAAGCAATTGGAAGAACTGCTAGAAAAAGGGTACATCAGACCGAGTGCTTCACCTTGGGGAGCGCCAGTTTTGTTTGTAAAGAAGAAAGATGGAAGCTTCAGACTTTGTATTGACTACCGAGAATTGAACAAGGTCACCATCAAAAACAAGTATCCATTGCCAAGGATTGACGATCTTTTAGACCAATTGCGAGGAGCAAGGGTATTCTCCAAGATCTATTTGAGGTCAGGATATCACCAACTTTGAATTCGTGAGGAGGACACTATGAGTTTGTGGTCATGCCTTTTGGCCTTACAAATGCCCCAACAGTATTTATGGATTTGATGCATCGGTGCTTTCGAGGATATCTCGACAAATTTGTAGTGGTCTTCATCGACTACATTCTTATCTATTCACCTAGTGAAGCAGCTCATGAAGAACACATCAGGATCATTCTACAAATCCTTAGGCAAAACGAGTTGTATGCTAAGATGTCGAAGTGTGATTTTTGGCTGAAAGAAGTTGCATTTCTAGGCCACATTATCAACCAAGAAGGGGTAATGGTAGACCCTCATAAAATCGAAGCAGTTGCAGATTGGAAGCAACCTCAGAATGTGAAAGAAGTTCGTAGCTTTCTTGGTCTTGCAGGATACTATAGGCGATTTGTGTAAGGATTTTCAAAGAATGCTCTTCCTATGACTAGTTTGCTCTGTAAGGTTCATAAGAAGTTTGTGTGGAATGAGAAATGCGAGGCAAGCTTTCAAGAACTTAAAAGGCGTTTGACTAGTGCTCCGAATCTGACTTGACCCGATGGATTGGATGGGTATGTAGTATATAGTGATGCATCTAAATAAGGTCTCGGATGCATGCTTATGCAACATGGGAAGGTTATTGCATATGCATCTCGTCAACTGAAGACATATGAGGTGAACTATCCGACTCATGACTTGGAGTTAGCTGCAGTTGTGTTTGCTTTGAAGATTTGGCGTCACTACCTATATGGTGTGAAGTGTCAGATTTTCACTAACCATAAGAGTTTGAAGTATTTCTTCACTCAAAAGGAATTGAACATGAGGAAACGAAGATGGTTCGAACTACTCAAAGACTATGACATCGAATTGCTTTACCATCCAGGTAAAGCTAATGTTGTAGCTGATGCACTGAGTCGCAAAACCTCTCAGGAATCCATGGTGTCAGCGCTCACTGCTCAACCAATGCTGCAACGGGAATTGATTCGGTGCGAGATTGAGGTTTGGTTTGGACGTCAACTTGGTGGTATGAATATGTTAGAGATTCATGCTACTCTTCTGGACCAAATAAAGGAAAAACAAGTTGACGATGTCATGCTAGTTAAGATAAGTTGTGAGGTGTAAGAAGGAAAGGCACCTGGCTTTATCATTCAGGATGATGGA
This sequence comes from Fallopia convolvulus, assembly GCA_964016875.1. Lineage (NCBI taxonomy): Eukaryota > Viridiplantae > Streptophyta > Magnoliopsida > Caryophyllales > Polygonaceae > Fallopia > Fallopia convolvulus. The sequence goes on from OZ024729.1 coordinate 44,411,645, forward strand.
TCACTATGGTTTCAAGACCGAATTTGTGTGCCAACCGATGAGGAGATTCACCTTCTGATTTTGAAAGAAGCGCATGCATCAACATACTCAGTCCACCCGGGATCGAGTAAGATGTACAAGATTTACGTCGGAATTTTTGGTGGCCAAACATGAAGAATGATGTGGCAGAGTTTGTAGCAAAATGTTTGGTATGCTAGAAGGTGAAGATTGAACACAAGAGGCCAGGCGCCGAATTGCAACCATTACCAGAATGGAAATGGGAAGATATTGCTATGCATTTTGTGACGGGCCTTCCTAGGACTCAAGTACAGAAGGATTCCATTTGGGTAGTCGTTGACAGGCTCACAAAGAGTGCGCACTTCATAGCAATAAAGAAAACACGGGGAGTCCAAAAGTTAGCTGAGACTTTTGTGCATGAGATAGTTCGTTTACATGGTACTCCGAAGACGATAGTATCTGATCGTGATGGAAGATTCATGTCGGGATTTTAGAAGGAGCTACATCAAGCCATGGGGACAAAGCTAAGGTTCAGTACTGCTTTTCATCCCCAAACCGATGGACAATCCGAAAGGACCATCCAAACACTGGAAGGTATCCTTAGGGCTTGCGTGCTAGACCGTCCTATTAGTTGGGACACCGGCTTAAGTTTGGTAGAATTCACCTACAACAACAATTGGCATTCAACCATTAAGATGGCTCCCTTCGAGGCTTTGTATGGACGGAAATGTCGTTCACCAATCTGTTGGGATGAGAATGCTGATAAGATTCTGCTAGGCCCAGAATTGGTGGAGAGGACTACTACCGACATTGCTTTAATCCGGCAGAGAATGTTGACAGCTCAGAGTCGACAAAAATCCTATGCTGATCTAAAGCGAAGGGATATTGAGTTTGAAGTAGGACACAAGGTTTTCGTCCGAGTGTCTCCATCTAAAGGGGTTTTTCGCTTTGGAAAATGAGGAAAGCTTAACCCTCGTTACGTTGGACCGTTTGAGATTTTAGAACGGATTGGCAAGCTTGCCTATCGACTTGCCCTCCCGACATCTTCGCATCCAGTTCATAATGTCTTCCATGTATCGTTATTGCGAGAGTATGTTCCGGATGAATCCCATATTCTCAACTACGATGATATTGAGATTCAACCCAATGGCACATATGAGGAGAGACCCGTTCTTGTGCTGGAATGACGAGTGAAGAGTCTACGTAACAAAGAAGTACCACTAGTGAGGATTCTTTGGTCCAAGAACGGTGGAGAAGAAGTCACTTGGGAAACATGGGAGACAGAACAGGATATGCATAGAAGATTTCCAGAGTTATTCTCTACCTAGTTTCGGGGACAAAACTATTTTTTAAGGGGGCACTATTGTAATAACCTCCATTTTTCTTAAATGGATATCTAGTAAGTCGAACCTAGTTTCGGGGACGAAACTATTTTTAAGGGGGTACTATTGTAATAACCCTCTTTTCTAAGAAGGGTAATGATGTATTTTCCCTTATTTTATTTAATAATGTAAATGTGGCATTATCAGAAATATTACATGCCTCATCTTATTAAATAAAAAGTTAACAAATAATCGTTATTAGATTATTTTAGATAAACGACCTTACCCGAAAGGTCATAAGTCTTACTCAATAATTAATAATAAATTTAAAGAAGTATTCAATAAAATTATATAAAATTATTAGGAAGAATTTTCCTAAAGAGATTTTACCTATTATAAAAAACTATTTTTATGAATAAGGAGTTTTAATAAGTTACTTAATTTTTTTATTATTGTTGTGACAAAGGAACAAAATTTTCAGGCAAGTTAATGAGTTCTTAAAATGTTGAGTACAAAATATAATTTTCGAAATTTTAAATACCTAAGAAATGGGCATTTTTGCCACGTCTTTAAAAGTATGGGATGAAATTGTAATTTCATTATAAATGGGGCCAAAATTGCAAATTTCAGCAACTTTCCTTCTTCCTTCAGCCGCAGCATGATTGAACAGCACACCTCATCAATGGAGATTGCCAAAATTTGTACTTTCCTCCATTAGTCACGAAATCAAACCTATTATACATAAAAACGATCCTTGTTTCATACCCATCATAATCTTAACTCTAATTTGATCAATCGGATCCCAAAATTTTTTCTTTTCTGATTTGAACGAATTAGGGTTAAAATCAATTAGCCTGATGTAATTGCCAATTAGATAAATTGGAGTTATGGAAGGTTTGAAATCGTTTTGGGCGTTTAATTGCGACCCTTTTGCCCTATAAATACAGACCAAACTCGTTCTCCCTTGTATCACAAAAATTTACCAACATCTTGGCTTTGTTTGGTGTTCTTCCGTTCGGACCCTAGAGCCCATCAGTAGCCTCTACTTTCTGCTCCATTTTTCAATTGAAACTGTAAGTCTAGCGTGCCCATTTGCTTGGAATTGTCCAGTTCAATTTTTCAGAATTCCAATTCGTGCCTTCGCATGCGTACAAATAGATGTAAGGGGGTGAATTCCAGTTCATTTATTTTCTGTAAGTACATCCACCCATAAAGCAATTGTTAAGCCTCTTACTAGTTTGTTTTTTTAATATATTTTTATAAAAGAACTTTCTAAGCATTCTGTAATCAAATTCGTTAACTTTGTTTAACTTGATTTTTTTTTTTTTAAATGGATCAAGTATAAATTAATTTTCATGATCACGTTAACCTTCATTAAAAAATAAAAAAAATACATGTTTTCAGAAAGTTAATAATTAAGTGTCTTGTATGTAAAATTAGTTATTTTATAATTGAACGTTTTAATATTAAAGTTTGTTTACTAAATTAATTAATATTTTTATGAATAAAATATTGAGTAAGATTATGATTGAAAAATACATTATATGCATGTAAAATAAATGGAGAATATTTTTATGCATAATATAATTATTTAAGATCACATTTCATAAAACATGAAAAGTTATAATTTTCATAACCTTAAGATTAATCGGAAATCATCTTAGTTAAATTAGAAGTTTATAAAATTATAAACTCCTAAATTATTTCGTAATCACTCTTTTAAAGGAGAAAGAGGATCAAAATAAATTCATACAATTTATTTTGTACTCTTGGTTGAAACAGGAACTAGTTTGTTTCCGCTTGACTCCAATTCATCGAATCCTCGTACCATTCGCCTGCTAACAAGGCAAGTGGTGGATCACTCTAATATTTTTTCATGAATACTTTTATTCATGTTTGCATGTTGTGTTGGGAACGCTTGTTTGAATAAAATGAACTTAGGTTATTTTAGAAATAATGACCATGTTGAAAGGTATAAATGAATTAGGGTTTATTATGCATAGAAATAAGGACCCCATGGTAGCTTATTGTTATTATTTTATTATGCGCTAGAACTTAATGTTTGTGCACCTGTTTGTTTCACAATCTCATTTTGTGATTCGTTGTTTTGGACTAGCGTAGAATTAGGGGTGGGGGTTCACTAACCCATGAACACCTCATTATAATATTTTGCATTAGGATGGATCTAGACCCTAATGTTGGTCATGACCCTGCTCTCTCAACCGTTTTGAGGAGTGTTTGGCACTTAGTGTAATAACTGCGATATTTGAGGATATTTTTGAATTTTTCTCGGATATCCTTTTAACCTTTTTGTCCGTTTTAACGCTTAATCCAATATTTTTATTGGAATTTAAATCCTATAAAATTGTTGGTGATATCCTAAAATCATAAAGAAATGATTTTATGGATCGGTGTGAATTCTAGGATTTTTCAGTGGAAAAATAATATTTATTGGATAAGCCGTCTTTTTAATTATGTACTGTAAAGGATTTAAAATACGAAACGGAAGCCTTAAAAATTGAAGGTATCAACATAAAATCATGGAAAATTGGTTTTATTGGTCTACATAATTTACGGGACGTTTTTCGTTTAGTAAGTTTTTCCACCAGAGGTACATAATTTTACCGCCTTAACGCGAGTTCCGTTTTGAGACGGGTTTGGTTTTAAAATCAACTTTCTCTTGCTTAATTAAGAAGGAACCATAGAGTAAGGGATTGGGACGCACCTCTTTCCTGCCTTTTCAAAGTCTATCTTATTCGAACAAAGGAAGAACGAGAGATAGGGACGAGAACGACGGACTCGGTTGAAGACTCCTTCACCGCTGGCCTCATCTTCTTCCCCTACCTCCTTCTCATGTCCTTCCTCATCTCCTCCTTCTTCCTTGATATGTTTTGTTGCTACAAAAGAAGAACCATAGAGCTTTGGACGGAACGACAAGCTGGGAGAAGGATTGGATTCGTCACGCCGACAATCTTCTCGGCCTCGTTGTGCGTCGATGCTGGAAGCCGCCTTCTCCAGCCAACCACCCCATCTTCTTCCATGTTCTGTTTGGCCTTGATGCTGCAGCAACGGAAGAAGGAATCAACAAGAGAATTGGTTGGAACCATGGACTCGAAAGGATTCGAATCTACACCGCCGTTCTTCTTTGCCTCGCCAAAGTGACGCCGCCGGCGACCACCACTCCTCCGACCACCACCCACAGCAAGGGCTGCCGCCGGGCAACGCACAACCACCCTTGGGCTCAGGGATCAAGCAACTATCGAGCCAAACGAGCCATGGGCTCGAGTAAAGGTATTTACGATCAAAATTAATTAGCGGGTTGATTACGGAGCGACCGTAAGGGCCTTTCCGTTCCGCTTTGCTAATTAAATTTATGGTTTTTATAATCTTGACATTGATACAGTCCCACAGGTTCAAACCGCTTGGGAAACGGACGTCCGGATCTTCAGTTATAGCTAATACAAGTTTTGATACCGATTGGCAGGTAAAGGACTTCGGATAATTACTCGGGATTCGTTGTTAATCTGTTTGATCCGAGATTTGGTCACCTTTAAGAACTGTTATTGAGGAACACTTTTTGTTTAGAAAATTGTTTCAAAAGTGAAGCGGATAATTAGTTATAATTCCGCCAAGATGGCTCCCTAAAGCATGATAACTAAGGATTTACTATATATCGATATTCGAAAATTAAATCGTTTGAGTATACAACTAAGAAGTGTTTCTGTGAGCTCGTTGCTGAGAAATCCTTTTGTTATATTTGTCAGAAGAATGATAAAGATTAATGTTGAATTGCTAAGGACGTTGAGCACGCCTTCTAAGGCAAGTGGACGATTCTCTCTTGCGTTATGGTTATTAATGAGGAATTGAATTCCATTTGATCCTCATGTTAGAAATACTTTGTATGTTGAATAAAGTTTGATAGGTTATTATTTTGTTAGAAATAACGACCATGTCGTTATTTCAGTTTCTACGCTAGAACTGGATTTAGGTCCGTTATGTGTGACCTTATGTGTTTAGTTGTCTCATGCTGGGACATTATTATGAAATAGAGTAATTCAAGGACAGATGATCATGGATGAAACAGGCCCTCTGATCTCGGTTGTTGGCCGAATCTCGGTTGTTGGCCGAGTACATTTAAGGGATCATGGATGAAACAGGCCCTCTGATCTCGGTTGTTGGCCGAATCTCGGTTATTGGCCGAGCATATATAAATGATCGTGGATGAAACAGGCCCTCTGATCTCAGTTGTTCGCCGAACTATGTAAAAACTATTATAAGGTGCGAGTGCACAGTTTGAAAGTAATGAAAGATTGGTGCGTTAGGCATATTAAAGTACCAAAATGGTTAGTCCATTTGATAACCATTCTTGCTCCTGATTAAGAATGATTCTTAATCAAACTTTGATTAAGTTAAGTTGTTTAGTCGTTGAAGACGATGGTGAATGTTGAGTGGTTAGTATAAGTTCCATTAATCGTTTATGCTTCTTAAAGAAACCACAAGCGGTGGTGTTCTCTCTCTTGATTATGCGAGTCTCCTTATTATTCTCTATAAGACTGCTAACTGTTGGATCATAATCCGAGTCTATTCGGATTTGGATGCCAATATGTTTAGTTACAACCATAACAACCAAGTTAGATTCTCCGCTTGCTTAGTCTTTCATTAGACTAACCCGTCCATCTTCTTTTCTTTTATATGGTTGGCTGGTGTCCACCGTTGGTTTACGACACATCAGGTTCTTCTTGGAAGTTCATTCAAGAGGCGGATTCCGAGGTTTGAAGCTCCAGAAGTTTAAGAATGGTTTCCAATGGCTATACTTGAGTGAAGAACATGGTTGAACTACTTCAAAGTGAAGCTGAGTTTCAGAAATAAGAACTTAAGGAAGAATGGATGAAGATTTTGTTTAAATAGAAGGTTGTTCTATTTATTTATTAATTCTTTTTAAGTTAAGGCTTGTATAAGACCTTTTATTCTCTTTTCCGCTGTAAAGTTTTACTTAATTCTGTTAGGTTTTAAATGGTTTCATTTACCTTGTTCTAGTAAGTTCTGTCAGGTTAAAGCCTTGAGTAGCTTCAGCTTAGTTCTAATCGGGGTTACTGGCAGTAATACCTCCAGGGTAGGAAGGGGGTGTTACAGAAGTGGTATCAGAGCTAAAAGTTTCTAAGTCTTCTTTAAGACTTTCATCCTTCCATATAGAATTATGGAGAATTCTATATGAGTGTTATCTTAGAGCCATTTATGGAAAGTGGTTAAGATTGGAAGTCAGACTCGTGAAGAGATGGAAAGAGGAAAGAGAATTGGAGAATATGAGGTAATAAGTTTGTATTAACTTCTTTGAAGGTCTTGTGGTGGACATTTGATTCCCTGGAAATGGGAATGGATTCCGAGAAGGATCCAAAGTAAAATTAGGTGAAGATTCCTAAAGTTGAACCGGTTCTTGACCAAGTTCTCAATAAATTCCTATTCTCTCTTGAGAGTTTGAATTGGGTGTACCCTCGTCGTTTCTTCCAAATTAGGAAACTTCTTGTGAGATTTTGAAGTTAAGTATTGTACCTCATAAAGACTTTCTATTTTGAAGGTTTCCTATTTTAAACTTGAATGATGGAAGATTCCAAGTTAAGAGTTTTGTTTATAAAGGTCATAATTAAAAGTTATGTGAAAGAAATTATTAATTCCTTTGCTTGAATATAAAATTTCAAGTGTTGTCTTTAAAAAGAAAATTTTAATGTGAGTTTCTTTGACATTGAAGTCATAAAAGTAAGAGTTTTCATGAGAATATTTTTATAGGAATTTCTGAATTTTGTTGAAATTCGATTTTCAATAGAAGGAATGAGTTGGAACCTCTACATCTCAATCTTAAGATTTGGAGAATCTTATGAGCCTTGAGTGATTCTAAAAGATCAATATGGATCATGAAGTGATGTAAAAGAATCCTGAATAGAAAGGGATTACCTTTGGAAACTTTCTTCAACAACTATGTTTGTGACTCTATAGTATAGAATCATGGATATTCTGTACTTTTCTTTGCTCAGTTGGAAGTTAAAGAGCTTTGAAGTGCTCAAGTGTTGGATCAATTGAATTGTTAATCTATTGGAAAAATACAATTCAATGTTTTTTAATCTGATAGTGTTCAAACTCAGATTTTTATATATGTTGTTATCCTTTGAGTTAAGAGGATTGAGAATCCTAAATGGAATGGGAATTTCTTATGATTATAATAAGAAAGAAAGGAAGAATGTTGGTTCAGTTTAAGTTGTGAACAAGTGGTTAATCATCAACGTTGTTGTGAATAAGGTCGATTGGTCAAAATGGATTGAACAGGTAAAAGTTCATCAGTAAAGTGTTTATGTTCAACTAACTACTTAGCACAAGTGTTAATTGATTACATGAGTTGTTGATATCCAGATGACTAACCTATGTGACAACGTTATTGGAGTTTCGTTGTATGATACCCAACTCGGGATAATGAGAAGAGACTTGAGGTCTATAATTGACTAGTAATGGAAACAGTAGTAAGATGTTCTAGTTTGCCAATGGTATTGACTTATGTTTCCTTAAAGATGAAAATGATAAAGTTCAGTTTTAAGAAGATCAATCAAGGAATGATCTTAGCATATTTGTCTTTGATATTTTAAACAGTTGGGAGAAAAATATCAATCATTCAATATTGTGGTTAATAAGGCTTAGCCCTTATCGCTGAGAAATAATTTCAGTTGTGTAGGATTTTGAAGATTTTATATCAGTCAAACCTAATGTCTAAGGTGGTACTAGTAAAACTATTAAGTTGTCGGCAAGTCTCCTAACAACAAGTTTTTCCTTTGCAATGTGGTTTGAGCTTGAGCTAATAAAAAGGTATATGTCTTCTCCTTATGGTTAAGTAAGAAGACAAGGGAATGAAGGAGAACTTTAGTTTGTTTGCCAATGTTGAATTGAGAAAGGTTTAAGAATACCTTGTTTGGTCATGTGCATTCTTTTGCTAAAAGAAATTGGAAATTAAGGGTCCTTCATTATATATATAGAGGTATATGGATTGAATATTTTAACTAGATGCAAAGTTTGAAACTTCACTTTTTATTTTGAGAAGATTAAATTGTAAAAGGATTGGAAATCCTTAAAATCGTCAAAAAGAGTTTGATCGTTCACTATTGGATATCGGAATTTAATGACTATTAACTTGCAGAAGGCTTGTTGTTTTGTGAATGGATGAAATCAAGTATTAAATTTTTTGTCAATGGATCATGTGTGCATAACTTTAAAGTAATATCTCAAGATGGTACACAAGTTGAGAGCGACTTTGGAAGAAGTTGTCATGAGTATGAAAATGTTGGAATCATATTTTCCCTAAGGATTGCAAGTAGATTGATATAAGCAATCAAGTTTTGTTATTGAACTTGTGAAGTTAATATGGGTTAAGACTGAGTAAATCAGGCAGAGATTACTCAATACTAAGGATTATAGAAAAGTCTAGCAGTATGTCTAATTAAGAAAAGTCAAGGTATGTCATCAAGTTCTACCTTGAGGAGGGAATGAAGAGTCACATTCGAGGGGAAATGTGAGGCTTAGAAGTGAATTGGAGTATCTTAGCTCCTTTGAGACTCATCTTTGATCCTGAGAAAATTTCAAATATGAAATTTTAAGGCAATGTTAGTGGTTAAAACGATTTGAGAGTAAATGTTTTTACCATTTTCAAAGTGGTGAGTAAGAATGTAATTTGTCTTCCATCTTGATCACATGGTAAGGCAAGATTACATGTCTTATTCCTATGAGAATGCAGTAAAGGATTATGTTTTATTTTGTTTCCCATCCTGATCACATGGTGGAATAAGATCACATAATTCCTTGGGTTTTAAAGAATGGTTTCTAGTACGATTTGGCAATCATATAAGTTTTGCAATTATATGAGTTTTGCAAGTGTAGTTGTTTGAGATGAAAAGATGCAAGCTTTCTTTTGCATTATGACAATTTCTATATCTAGTATCTTGTAAAACTCTTTTGAGTTATTACATCCTTGGTATCCTATACCATTTAAGGAGTATGGTCAAACTTCCCAAAACAGTTCGATTATAAATAAAGAAATTTGGTAAGATTCTTTACAAATCTGTATTGGTTTCTGAAGAGCATGGAGTAACTCTGTACTTCTCTAAAAGTTTGGGATTATTTTCAGTCAACGATTTTTGGAATTCTCTAAGCAGTTTGCTAGTAGTTCATCTTGGTTGACGTCATGACCTAAGAAAGTCATTGCCTTTTTAGCGGAATTGTCTTTGAAAGTAAGTTGATATGGACTCTTGGGATGGAACCCTTTCTGAGGAATGATATTGTAGTAATTTTTTCTTTGGAGTAAAGGATGTACTAGTAATTTCTCCATTAGTTGTTATTTGGTTTCATGTTGTCTTGAAAACTTAAATCTCTTTGAGATAAGATAGTCAAGTGAGGACTTTAGCGGAACTCTAATGGGTCTGGAGTTTGGATATGTAAATTAGTATTGATATTCAATCTCAGCCTGATAAGTTGTTGGATATAGAGAGTGGACACATGAGGATATGTTTTTAATCCTAAGAGTTAATTTACTCAACAAGTCAGAATGTTAAGTGAAGTCTAAACAGTTCTTTGATGAAAAAGACTGAAAATTGTCAATGGAGACAATTTTGTTGGAAATTATTGGACTAAAGGTATTATTGTCCAATATGTTGGTATAGTAATGCATAAGAGTGTAGTTTGAAGTAGTTGAGAGAGATAACTACTTTTGAATGTCAGTATGCCGAAGATGAGTTTTGGTTGGGAAAAGGATGTAAAGGATTGACAAGATAGGTTATTATCTTGTCATGTGTTGGATAAATCTCATATTCCTGGTTAAAGTAATACTGAGATTTTATCTCAATAAGGAAATTGAGTAAGGATTTCAAGTAATCCTTGTAAAGAAACTGATTTGAGAAGGACTAAAGATTTAGTTTGGATGACAACACGGTTGTGTGTATACCCTAGGATTTTATTCAGAATTTGATGACCAGATCAAGGAAAAGTAGTATGGGGAAAGTAATACTGTTTAAAATCACTGGGGAAGATCAAGAAGGTAAGACACCAGAAATTGTTATTTAGACCATGGATTGATTGGTTTCAAGACTGTTCATGTGTGTCTATTGTTTATGAGCTTCGAAAGCTTAATTCAAAGGAAGCATAGTTGTTTGCTTGATTAGTTCATCCTGGAACAAGTAAATGTATGAGGATTTAAGATAAAACTTTGGATGGACTAACATAAAGCGAAATGTCATTGAGCTCGTTTTGATATGTTTGGTTTGTCTGGAAGTCCTGATTGAGCATAGAAGACTAGATGAAATGTTATAGTCTCTTCCTGTTTCAGAATGGAAATGGGAAGGTGTTACAATGGATTCTTGTCATTAGTCGTTCAAGACATAATGAAAGAGAAATGCAATATGAAGGTTGTTAAGAAACTCACATAGAGTGTTCTTTTTAATGCATTTAAGAGGACTTAAAGAGTACAGAAGTTAGCTGAGGTGTTCATGCATGAAGTTTTTGATCTTCATAAAACTCCAAAGACTTTTATCTCTGATTGAGATAGGTGATTCATGTCAAAGTTTTGAAACGAGTGACATCAAGCTTTATGGAGTGAACTGAATGTTAGCGCTGGCTTCCCTCATCAAATTGATGAATGATGTAAAGAAATAAATTCAAACTCCCGAGGACATGTATTCTGGATTCTACACAAGTGGGAGTGGTAGCTTGAGTTTGAGTGATTTTACAAACGAGAATTTTGATCACACGATAAAGAAATGACTCTTTTAAGGCTTTATAAGGCTGGAAGTGATGATTGTCAATTTGTTGGAATGACAATACTGACAAGATTCTTCATGGGCCAGACTTGGCCAAGAGAAACAACAGTTAATATCGCACTAACATGTTCAAGGGTGTTAACTGCTCAAAAGCAACAGCAGTCGTACGTTGTTTTAAAGCGAGAGCATGTTAAGTTCATTGTAAAGAACGACGTTTTTGTTCTAATATCCGCCTTGAAAGGCATATTCCGTTGGGGAATGCGAGACAACGTAAATGCTCGCTATGTCGGATCTTTTGAGATATTGAAAAGAATTGGTAAGCTTGTTTATCGTTTGGCATTGCCACCTTCAGTGCATTCTATCTATAATGTCATCCTTGTGATTCTTCTAAGATAGTATGTGTTCAATATATCTCATGTATTCAACAATAATGAGATGTATATTCAACCATATGACACCTAGGAAGAAGGGCCAGGTTGAATCGTGAATAAGAAAAATACCTTTAATTAGGTTACCTTGGTCTAAATATGGAGGTAAAGAAAAGACTTCAAGATTAGGTAGGAAATGCTGAGTCATTTTCCAAAGTTAATGAACGTTGTAAGGAAGAAGCTTGATAACTAAGCAGTGGTTGTTTTGTGCTTTGTGCAGAAGTAACAACATGTATTTTTTTAAGGGGGTACTACAAATTTCTGTATAGGTCTGTAGTGGTTGTGTATATGTGCTTGTTCTATCTTTCTATATCATTGAGTTCTCCTTGGTTTCGAGGACGAAACCATTTTTAAGGGGTACTAATGTAATAACTGCGGTTTTTGAGGATATTTTTGAATTTTTCTCGGATATCCTTTTAACCTTTTTGTCCGTTTTAATGGGTAATCCAATATTTTTATTGGAATTTAAATCCTAGAAAATTGTTGGTGATATCCTACAATCATAAAGAAATGATTTTATGGATCGGTGTGAATTCTAGAATTTTTCAGTGGAAAAAGAATATTTATTGGATAAGCCGTCTTTTTAATTATGTGTTGTAAAGGATTTAAAATACGAAACGGAAGCCTTAAAAATTGAAGGTATCAACATAAAATCATGGAAAATTGGTTTTATTGGTCTACATAATTTACAGGACGTTTTTCGTTTAGTAAGTTTTTCCACCCGAGGTACATAATTTTATCGCTTTAACGCGAGTTCCGTTCCGAGACGGATTTGGTTTTAAAATCAACTTTCTCTTGCATAATTAAGAAGGAACCAGAAAGTAAGGGATTGGGACGCACCTCTTTCATGCCTTTTCAAAGTCTATCTTATTCGAACAAAGGAAGAACGAGAGATAGGGACGAGAACGACGGACTCGGTTGAAGACTCCTTCACCGCTGGCCTCATCTTCTTCCCCTATCTCCTTCTCATGTCCTTCCTCATCTCCTCCTTCTTCCTTGATATGTTTTGCTGCTACAAAGGAGGAACCATAGAGATTTGGACGGAACGACAAGCTGGGAGAAGGATTGGATTCGTCACGCCGACAATCTTCTCGGCCTCGTTGTGCGTCGATGCTGGAAGCCGCCTTCTCCAGCCAACCACCCCATCTTCTTTCATGTTCTGTTTGGCCTTGATGCTGCTGCAACGGAAGAAGGAATCAACAAGAGAATTGGTTGGAACCATGGACTCGAAAGGATTCGAATCTACACCGTCGTTCTTCTTTGCCTCGCCAAAGTGACGCCGCCGGCGACCACCACTCCTCCGACCACCACCCACAGCAAGGGCTGCCGCCGGGCAATGCCCAGCCACCCTTGGACTCAGGGATCAAGCCACTATCGAGCCAAACGAGCCATGGCTCGAGTAAAGGTATTTACGATCGAAATTAATTAGCGGGTTGATTGCGGAGCCATTGTAAGGGCCTTTCGGTTCCTCTTTGCTAATTAAATTTATGGTTTTTATAATCTTGACGTTGATACGGTCTCACAGGTTCAAACCGCTCGGGAAACGGACGTCCGGATCTTCAGTTATAGCGAATACAAGTTTTGATACCGATTGGTAGGTAAAGGACTTCGGATAATTACTCGGGATTCGTTGTTAATCTGTTTGATCCGAGATTTGGTCACCTTTAAGAACTGTTACTGAGGAACACTTTTTGTTTAGAAAAGTGTTTCAAAAGTGAAGCGGATAATTAGTTATAATTCCGCCAAGATGGCTCCTTAAAGCATGATAACTAAGGATTTACTATACATCGATATTCAAAAATTAAATCATTTATCGATTAGGAAGTTGTAGAATTTGAGTATACAACTAAGAAGTGTTTCTGTGAGCTCGTTGCTGAGAAATCCTTTTGTTATATTTGTCAGAAGGATGATAAAGATTACTGTTGAATTGCTAAGGACGTTGAGCACGCCTTCTAAGGCAAGTGGACGATTCTCTCTTGCGTTATGGTTATTAATGAGGAATTGAATTTCATTTGATCCTTATGTTAGAAATACTTTGTATGTTGAATAAAGTTTGATAGGTTGTTATTTTGTTAGAAATAACGACCATGTCGTTATTTCAGTTTCTACGCTAGAACTGGATTTAGGTCCGTTATGTGTGACCTTATGTGTTTAGTTGTCTCATGCTGGGACATTATTATGAAATAGAGTAATTCAAGGATAGATGATCATGGATGAAACAGGCCCTCTAATCTCGGTTGTTGGCCGAATCTCGGTTGTTGGATGAGTATATTTAAAGAATCATAGATGAAACAGGCCCTCTGATCTCGGTTGTTGGCCGAATCTCGGTTGTTGGCCGAGCATATATAAATGATCGTGGATGAAACAGGCCCTCTGATCTCGGTTGTTGGCCGAACTATGTAAAAACTATTATATGGTGCGAGTGCACAATTTGAAAGCAATGAAAGATTGGTGCGTTAGGCATATTAAAGTACCAAAATGGTTAGTCCATTTGATAACCATTCTTGCTCCTGATTAAGAATGATTCTTAATCAAACTTTGATTAAGTTAAGCTGTTTAGTCGTTGAAGACGATGGTGAATGTTGAGTGGTTAGTATAAGTTCCATTAATCGTTTATGCTTCTTAAAGAAACCACAAGCGGTGGTGTTCTCTCTCTTGATTATGCGAGTCTCCTTATTATTCTCTATAAGACTGCTAACTGTTGGATCATAATCCGAGTCTATTCGGATTTGGATGCCAGTATGTTTAGTTACAACCATAACAACCAAGTTAGATTCTCCGCTTGCTTAGTCTTTCATTAGACTAACCCGTCCATCTTCTTTTCTTTTATATGGTTGGCTGGTGTCCACCGTTGGTTTACGACACATCAGGTTCTTCTTGGAAGTTGATTCAAGAGGCGGATTCCGAGGTTTGAAGCTCCAGAAGTTTAAGAATGGTTTCCAATGGCTATACTTGAGTGAAGAACATGGTTGAACTACTTCAAAGTGAAGCTGAGTTTCAGAAATAAGAACTTAAGGAAGAATGAATGAAGATTTTGTTTAAATAGAAGGTTGTTCTATTTATTTATTAATTCTTTTTAAGTTAAGGCTTGTATAAGACCTTTTATTCTCTTTTCCGCTGTAAAGTTTTATTTAATTCTGTTAGGTTTTAAATGGTTTCATTTATCTTGTTCTAGTAAGTTCTGTCAGGTTAAAGCCTTGGGTAGCTTCGGTTTAGTTCTAATCGGGGTTACTGGCAGTAATACCTCCAGGGTAGGAAGGGGGTGTTACACCTAGCTAGCGCCTTGTATTGGGACTTAGGAGCCCGTTCCACCCTTTGTGGGATTCTATATCTTATGGCATACCGCGTTGCCGTCTTAAAAGCTACCAACTTGAATGCAATGTTTTGTAATTAAATAAGATAAGTGCTAGTGCACACCCATTAAAACATGTTCAGGGCGGTGACTACAACTTGGAAAACCACTCTGGCTCCCGGCTTTGATTAATCTACTTTCCAATATGAATTCAGACAACACGCATTCGGTGAGGTTGGTTGTAGATTTGATAAGTCGACAGAGGCTTTTCAAAATATTGGTTGATAACTAAAGTTCCCAACATAGCCTTTCTCATTCTTAAGGAACCATAGTTTTGTGGTGTCCTAATCTTTTCATCATATTTCCCATTCCGTGAAATTATTTGGGTTATGTCATCGATCGGCTTTCATTCGGAGACCGATGGTCATAATGCAACTAAGATCACAAGAACCTCACATAAAATTCCACTTGCGTAGTCTTTCATTAGACTGACCGACCGCTTTATTTCTTTTGCATGGCTGGCTGGTGTCAATCGTCCCTATACGGGACATCAGGGAGTAAAGGAGTGGTGATTCGAGATTGAAGCTATTGAAGTTGTTGCATGTTTCTTTTGAATAACTTTTTTAGTTTAAGGTCGAGATCCTTGGTCTGTAAGGACCGTCTTCAAGAATTTTACTTCCGCTTTGTTCAGGACTATTTAATCTTTCTTTTTCCGCAAGTATTTGGATTATTCAAGATTGTGAAAGTTGGAAATTTTGTTTTAATATTTATTGAATTATCATTATTATTTATATCTTGAACCGTGGAAGCCTTGTGTGGCTTCGGGGTGTAAATTCCGAGGTCACTGGTGGTAATATCTCCGAGGGAAAAACGGGGGTGTTACAACATTATCCTTGTTTTTTGATAGCCAATTTGAGCTTGAAGCCTTTTATTTGTTGTTCCACAAAATTATCCCTAGCCGATATAAGCTTGACCCTATCTGGGGATTAGGAATTAGTTGGAGAGGAATTATTCTTTTTGAGTGCAAAAGATGTTTGTTGGCTCAA
This sequence comes from Fallopia convolvulus, assembly GCA_964016875.1. Taxonomy (NCBI): domain Eukaryota; kingdom Viridiplantae; phylum Streptophyta; class Magnoliopsida; order Caryophyllales; family Polygonaceae; genus Fallopia; species Fallopia convolvulus. The sequence goes on from OZ024729.1 coordinate 44,427,515, forward strand.
AAATATAGGTTTGGTTAGGGTAGATTGGAAGTCTCTTGTTTCAATTATGTAAAAAGATATCTTGGTTAGAAATATGCACAAAGGAAGAGAAGCTTAAGAAAGGAAGAGAAGCTTAAGAAAGGAATTTCAGCTTGATACCGGCCTATGTGGGCTCGGTACCGAGGTTCTCAATGGAATTCAGAGAAGACGAAGTTGCAGCTCGATATCGACCCTCTCAGGTCGGTATCGAGGCTTACTTGTGAAGAAAAATGTAGAAAGAGAAGAAAAAAAGGGGGAGAATAAAAAAAGAAAAGTGTGAAAGTGTTTCAAGAAGTCTAAAACCAAGGAGATTCTTAAGTTTATATTCATGAGGGTTTCTAGGATTTAAAAGGGTTAATGAGAGTCTGCATAAAGAAAAGAGAGTTTGGTATATTCTTGTGATGTATTTGGTGAGTTGTGTGTGAGTTTTTAGGAGTCTTTGATTCCTGGATATTATTAGCACCACATAGCCAAAATTTTCCATGCCTTATTTTTATTACCAAGCCCCATTTCAACCCGGCCGAATGGGAACTTCTATGAAGTTTTTCATTGAGCCTAAGTTCTCTTGATGATTTTTGCTTGTTTGGACAAATCTTTGGTGGAGTTTTTGGTGATATAAGTTCCAATTTCTATGAGTTTTTGCATATAAGATTGAGTTGAGAGATGAATTTATAAGCCAAACACATGAGAGACGAGTGAAACACATTATCCTTGGTGAGGTTGGATTGTGATTGCTTATGTATAATTAGTTGTATATATATGTGTGATGACGTTAAGAGTTATTGTGCTATTTTTGCTATGCTTTGAAGTTGCTTTGTAGATGAGGGCTATTACTTGATGAGCATGTTGATTGGTTTTGGTTTATGTCTAGTGATTGCTTGAGGACAAGCAAGCTTAAGTATGGGGTATTTTGATGTTCATGTTTTTAGTATAGTTTTTGAGTATTTTTCATAGTTGTTTAGCTTAGTTTAGTTGAGTTTTAGTGTTTGTTTTCGGTGTCTTTGGATAAGTTTACATATTTTGTGAAAAGTATGGAAGCTACTCCATTTTAGTGTTTTTTTGTAGGGTTTTCGAAGCAAAAAGGGAATATTCCGAAGGAGTTGAGTTCGAGAGGTTGATGGTGGAGCATGGTTGAAGACAAGGAAAGGAGAAGACGCTTTAAAAAGTCCTGACAAATCCAAAAGAAGCTATGCAAAAGTACAAAGAACCAAGAACCAAGAACAAAGACCTCGATACCGACCATGTGGGTTCGGTACCGAGCTGTGCAACAGAGCCAAGTTGAAGAGTTCAGTCAAGACGTCTACCAACCCTGTGCAGGTCGACACCGAGGTCATCCGTGTCGGTAGGCGGCGCCGACTTCAAAATTTATATCTTTTATTTCGCAATCTTTTTTAAGTTAGGAAAGTTGTATCTTTTGGAAACTTGATAGATAGGCTCTCTAGTATAAATACCCCTTGTTCTAACCTAGAGAGGGGGGCGACAATTGAGAGGAGAAAGAGAGAGACGCACGATAGAGGATCGAAGGATAGACCTTTTCTCTTGTTTTCTAGTTCTAATTTGAGATTACTTGGAGTTCAAGTTTGTGTTTGAAGACAAGTTTGAGTTTTTAATTCAAGTAAGCTTTGATTTGTTTTGATTCAATGTTCTCATTCAATTTAATTGCTTGCTTTGTTTCAATCATGAGTGAGTAGTTCTCTTTTCTAGGGTCGGGGTTGAAAACCCGACATAATTGTGCATAATTGAATGTGTGATGAATGTTTGATTGCCTTCTATCTTTTATCTACTTGTTTTGTGCTTATACTTAGACGAAAGTCGAAGTAATTCGAGTTTATAGCTTGATCGAAAGAGAAAGTTGTAACCTTGAATGTTGATATTGTTTAATAACGAAAGTTTCGAGCTTTGGATAAAAAATAAGTAGAGAGTGAATTAATTCGTGAAAATTGATTGATTTTCTTGTTTAAATCAATGAAAGTTGATAGCTTTATCTTAAAGGCATGTTATTTATCCTTCACATTATCTTGAATGCATGATTATGTCGTGGTAAACCCTTATCCTAGATCTTTTCTCCATTAGAAAACACCTTCGTATTTCTTTGTTTAGCTTCGGTACTGAGGTATCTGGTTTGGTACCGAGCCTGCGTTTTGTCTGCATTTATGTCCTATTCGAGCCGAAAGTCAGCATCAATACCGACCCTGACAAGGTCGGTACCGACGTGATCGTAGCCTCGATTTTACTTTCGTCTCTGCTTTGCTCTATTTCTATGTTTTCTTGTTTTCTAGATAGTAATCAAACATAAATGTGCTTCTCGTGGACGATCCTGACCTCCCTATACACAACGGGGTCTTGATTATAAATTTATTTGTTGTCAAGAAACCCTCCCAACACAGCATTACACACAATTCATAATTATCATCATCGGTGAGGAGTCAACACATTCATGCAATGTTCATGAGAAGCTTTCCTGAACCTTGTAGGTAATATTCTAAAAAATCTACCTACACCCCGCCTAGGCATTTTCAGCCTACCTAGGCACTAGGCGGCCCCTCTCCACCTAGGGGCCACCTATCGGTTTTAGAAAATTATTTGTAAGAGCCTATATGCTAAACTCGTTAAGTGATTACAATCAATGTATAAGTCCAACTCCTAACATCCATCCTTTGTGGCTCTTTAGAAAGAGTAGTGGTTGCAAGCTTCAACAAAGCACTTGTAGAAAGATAATGACTAATCACATCTCACCTCCAACCAATTCTAAGAGTCCGTAACTAAAATACAAAACGGTCACCGTGGTCAATTGAAATTGCAATTATAGCTAATTAAAATAACGGATAAGGATAGAGCCAAGCATTTTGCAAAAAAAAAGGATGCTATGACCATTACTAAAGCGCCAAATTGAGCCTTTTTAACAATCTCTTTTGCAACCCAATGAATCCCCTTCCAAGTCAAAGATCTAGTTTTGGTACAAGAAGTCAAAGTTTTTAGAATATGATGTTTTGGTGGTTCCATACATGAGCAAAGTCCACAAATTGAGTTTTGTCTCAGAAGTTTGTGACATGGAAAAACTCTGAAGAAGTAGTGGACATCAAATTCCAAGCGAGATCTTATATATGAAAAGCATGGAGAAGATTGATTTGAACGAGCTAGTAGAATTTATTTAAGGAGAAAATCAAAAGATCTTGTTGGTAGAAGGAAAGATAAAGAGCATTGACTCGTCCAAACATACATGGAAGGTTTTAATACATATATCTTGTTCCTTTAGGGGAAATGTAAGATTGGGTGAAATATCATTTGCCTTAATCAAATAGGAAATGATGATATACCTAATTAGTAGCTCTAATATACATACCCAATTGTGTTTAAGTTAGAAAAATTCTCGAACTTCATTTGCATATGTTGGTGAGAGTTTTGAGTGTTTTGTCCATGTGTTAGTGTGTTTGGTTTGAAGAGAATTCTAGGCTAGGTTTAAGAGTAAGAGTAGGATTATGAAAAGGGTAGATGTGGATCAAACTATATAGAGGTGTAATAGTTGATCTCGGGTTACCTTTATAAACATATTAAAAAGATTATTAGAACAAGCCTAAGGGCTTTTGAAGTCTGACTAAGTGAGAAGCTTGGAAGGGAGTTATTTTTCATTTAGTAAGCTAGATGGTTTGCTAAGTGTTTCCACTATACATGGTTTTGTTTGGTATACTCTTCTTACATTAAGTTATTTTTACTACTTATACTGGGGTCGCAGACTTCACAAAAGTCGACAACTCCTTTAGTGCTAATGATCCTACAAAAGTTGTCAGCCTAAGGGGGTTAAAATTATTCTTTTAAGAAAGTGGCATGAAGACTATTTGTATCTTAGAAAAACTATCCAGGCTAACTTACCTAAAGTTGCAAGATTCATATGACATGACGATCAAATGGCAGGACCACCTAAATATTTTATTTTACAAATAGCATCCCAAGCAAACAAGTCTATTTTTTGTTGGCTATCAAATTCTCCCTAATTGAAACACTGGAAAAGGTAATCAAATTCAACACGTGTAGAGGAAAGTATACGTATTGTGGACATACTGTAGGAAGGATGAGAAGTGAATACACACTTAGATAGGGTAACACGATGATATGATGTATTTCATATAGCATAACTAGGACTAGTTAGTACACTTTTTGTATAAGGTTTAGGTATTTTTAGTGCTTTATTGAAGATTTAGGAGAAGACGGAAGAGTTGAAGATTTTAGCTGAAGAAGACTTGAAGTAAGAAGTGGAGCAAGAAGACCATGGAATGAAACACAAAGCCTACGGAAACAAGTTTCAAAAGCAGCTCCGAGATCGCGGAAAACCAATCCGCACTCGCGGAAGTCGCCTTCTCGGGAAGTCAACATTAGTCAGATCCGCGATCGCGGATCCACTTTTTGCACCCGCGGATTTACATGTCAGCACGATCCGAGGCGAAAGATTATATCTATCTTTTATTATTTTGTTTCCTTTCTTTTAGTTCCTTTTTTGAGTTGGCTATTTAGGCCGTATTTCAGACTTTGTTTGGAGATCTTAGACTCTCTTACCATCTATTATTCCACTTCGACTTTTTTATTCTCTTTTCCATGGAGAACTAAACTTCTAAATTCTATTCAAGTTGAAACTTTCAGATTCAAGTTTATTGTGAGATTCTTTGATTCAAGCCTATTCCTTACATGTTATTTCAATTCTCTTGGGCTTAATACATATTGATTGTGTGTATTTCTTCTTTTTTTGGCCAACTTGTTGGAATTGATATACTCTATTTCTAGATCAGATCTAGGTTTTCTGGTGGTAAAACCTGATCTTTTTAGCGACTCAATGTTTTAGAACTCGTTGGATCTCAATTGCATGTATCTTGCATATCTTTGTTCTTATTGCTAATGTCCTTGTAATTCATGATCGTTTCATGTGTTATTTGGATCTTAACTTTGCATGTCTCGTTGCCATGTTCTATATCTGATCAGGATAGGAATAATAAAGGGAATAACTTGTTTAAATCAATGATTAATAACTTGATGATGAAAGTGAATGGTTGAATAGGATTACTTTTCGCAAATCGATAAAAACCCAACCTTTACTTTGCTTGATTGATTATTTAAATTTAATTTTCCTAGTTTTAAAATTACAATTCGATCACAATCCCCCTTGTTACTAATCTGAGTTGATAACAATAATTATTTGGAATACAATTGTCTCTTGGGTACGACCCCGACTTACCAGCTATACTAGTTGTGTAACTAGGGATTTACTTTTGATTTTGCATCAATGATTTTCATCCATTCACTGTTGAGAGGGTTTCTTGACAACAAATAAATTTATATCAAGACCCCGCTGTGTATAGCAAAGTCAGGTTCGTCCACAGGGAGAAAGTCAGTGCTATGTTTTGTTATTTGGAGCGCAAGCAATCAACAAAGCTAGGGTTTTTATCAAGAAAAAGAGAAAATCTAAGGTTTAGGGTTTCCCCACAACAACAATCATGCAATGCTAATGCTAAGGAAACATAAAGATCGTGTTTTTATCACATAAAGGCACTAACTTTTGTCAACCTAAGCAAGTAAATCAACTAACTTTCGTTCAATAAATAAACTTACTATCTAATCTCTTATACTTCAACTAGGATAGATCCGCTTTGGCTTCAAAACCCTAAATTGACTATTCTGATTCAAGGTTTCTACTTTCGCTTCAACTATGAATGAGAAATTCCCTTCAACTTTTGTTTCTAGGATTAAGATCAAGAGAATAGATTCATGCAATAAAAACAATCAAGACATGATCACAAACAAGCATGCACAACCATTGTTGGGTTCAACCCCAACCTTAGAGAGAAAGACTACTCACTAATCCTAATTGAAAACATAACAATTGAATTAAAAAGAAAGCTTACAACTTGAATCCAAACAAACTTGTCTTCCACAATCTCCAAACTCGTTTATCTTCTCTCCCTACGCCTCCTCCCCTCTCTCTCTACTCTCTACCCTAAAATAGGTTAATTGTGGCATAAGAAAACTAAATGGGGAAGAAGAGTATTTATAGAGAAACTAATCTATCTAAAAAACTATCTCTAAGGAAATAATATCTTCTAATAAGATATATTCCTTCTATGTATCTAATAACATAAAAGAAAATAGGATAAAAGCCTTTAAACTGCGCCGACTCGGTCTTCGCTACACCTCGGTACCGACCTGAGAGCCTCGGTACTGACCCTGTTCAACATCGAAAACAACCTTGAGTAAAACTTGCGTAGCGGGTTCGTTACAACTCCGTTTGACTCGATTCTTTTTCCTATGTTCTTGTAACAAATTTCTATATCTCTTTCCAAGCTCAAACTTGATCTTCAATAACTTTATGAAATTCATTCCTTGAGCTTTTCCTTAAGCGTTTCTCCTCGGTTTTGCTCTTTTCCTCAAAAGTGCTCCAAATAGCTTCTAAAAACCTACAAAACACCACCAAGCTTATGTAGACTCCATATCTTAAGAAAATATGAAAACCTACAAACGACTCAAAACAAAACACAAAACTAAAGAAAAAGACTTAAACACACAAAAACACACCCTAAAAACATAACTAAAAAGGCGGACATCAAAATACCCTATACTTAGACTTGCTTGTCCTCACGCAATTAACAAGACATGAACCAAAACCATCAACACATATATCAAGTCAATGCCCTTATCAAAAAGCAACATCATAAGCACAAGTAGAAATAGATAGACAAGTGAATCTATAGTCATCACACATATATGAGCAACCTCAAGAAAAAGCAACTAAAAATCCAACCTCACAAGGGTAATGTGTTTCTCTCAACTCTCATGTGTTTGGGCTTATAATAACAACTCTCAACTCAATCCAATATAGAAAAAATCAACATAGCCATTGTTACTTATATCACCAAACTCTCCACCTGAGATGTCAAAACACATAAAAATCATCAAGAGAACTTAGGCTCAATGAAAAACTTCATAGAAGCTTCCATTCGGCCGGGTTGTAATGGGGCTTGGTAATGACAATAAGGCATGGTAAATATTTTGGTCATGTGGTGCTAATAATATCCGGGAATAAAGACTCCTAATAACTCACACATTACCAAAAACTCTCATAAAAACAAAATACCAAACTCACTCTTCATTATAGAACAAACTTTTTCTTTCTTTCAACCCCTTTAATATCCCAACTAATCTTGCTCAAGATGACAAGGAAGATTTGTCTCATGCACATTATTCATTATACAACTTCTCTCTTTCTTTTTCAGCTTTTTCTTCTCCCCTTTATATCTTCATTTTTTTGTGGGAGGTTCGGTACCAACCCTGCAGAGTCGGTAACAAGTTCAAATGCTGCTTCTTTTTCTTTCCACTTCACTTCTTTTGTAAGTGCATTCAGGGAACCAAACTCCTTTTACATAACAAAATGTAAGACTTTTCACTTCACCCAACCCATATTACCCCACACTTGAACCAACACATCTCACTTAACAAAAATTATAACCAACACTAAGTCCTAATCCCCGGATAGGGTCAAGCTTTTTTCGGCTAGGAAATAATTTTGTGGAGCTAGAAATAAAAGGGTATAAGGCTCAAATTGGCTTCAAAAAGAGGATAATGATAAGGTAGGTAAAAAGAGAGGATAAAAAGTGGTTTAAAGAAATAAGTTCTCCAACATATGATTTCACATGCAATGAACTAATATCTCATATAGGTCTCAAGAAATAGATAAACATATCAATGACAAGAGATAATATGCATAAGGAGAGTAAATCACACAAGAAAAGAAGAGGGATTTTTAATGTTCTCCCTATAAGGCCAAAAACAACTCACAAGGTAGCAATTTTTGTTGGATTTAAGTCACTTCTACCTAAGATCATATGTGCTCAATTTCATCACGAGCTAAATATCCACATAAAAATAATTTTCAACATGATTCAGGCAAAGCTATCCAAACATGCTATGGGATTACATGATCAATCAAGTTAAAGCATATCATAGGACATCTAAGTGGAGCATTATCAATCCTAAAAACACAAACAAAGACACAAAAACTGACACCAAACTGAGTTACCTTTTCCCATTCCCCATACTATGTCCCCACTGTTTAAAAACATTAAAAATAAAGTGGGAAAAGAAAAGGGAACTCACAAAATAAAACTGAAGTTGTTTGAAACCATTGATCACTTGAGGAGTATTTCTCAATTTTTCTTTGGTTATTTGTAGAGGTCGGTACCGACCCTGTGAGGTCGATATCGAGCTTGTTGTATGCTTGTACCGATTCTTCTTGATTTTAGCACTTCTTAACTTCTTGTACCTGAGTCACTTTAGAAAAACTTCTATCCCTACTAAACTAATCTGACCTAAAAACAAGTCAAAAGAAAGCTAGCAAAAATATCTAAGAAAGCAAAAACTAAAAGCGAAAATAAAAAGCGGGTTGCCTCCCGTAAGCGCTACTTTTAACGTCGTTAGCCCGACGAACTTACCTTGGCGGATCAGGGTGGCTTCCATATAGTTATGTCGAGTTCAAGAGAAACCCCATACTTAGCTTGAAAAACATCATGGCTTCTCTCCAAAATATTGGGCCCTAGATCATCAATAAGTATGCTTGGAAGTCCTACAACAAGGTTAGTAAAATCCGAAAACCAAGGAGGTTTTGACCCCTTCACAGGACTAACAATAGGATCTAGTATAAAACAAGGATAGGAGAAGAGATCATGACCAAAATCAAACAACTCAGAAAACGAAGACTTACCTTGATTGAGCTGATAAGGGCTCATTACCGAGGTGGTGTGGGTCGTTAACGACCCTATTGGATCTGGAAGTGGCTCGGTATCGTGCCTAGATCCACCTCCAGCTTCGTAATCCTTCATATTAGGGTCATTACCGACCCATGGGGTGTCAGTAGGCTCCTTGATAGGCGTGTCTCCATTGAAATTGCTCGTTTTTCTACTCAGAGAGGGGTCGTTACCGAGCCATGGTGGGTCGGTAGGCTCCTCAGTACTACAACTAGCCACTTCGCTTACGGGCGATATGAAATGAAATTCGACCTTCTCTTCTCTGATGTCTCTCTATTTGGTGGTGTTTTCATATGTGATTTCCTTTGTAAATATGTTTCTTTATCCCCTTTTCTTGTGCGTTTTGTTCCTTTTTAGCTTAGTTCCCGTATTTCTATGAGATTCGGAGACTATGCACATTTTATGTGTTTTGTAGGTAATTTGGCATGAATCGAGGATCGATTTGAAGGAGGGTCGAGACATGGAGCAAAGGCCGAGCTAAAGCGGGAAAGAGAGAAGCAAGCCATGAAGAAGAACAAGAGAAGCCAACAAGAAGAAGGTGGAACGAGGTCCGGACCGAGTTGCAACCACGTCGGGCCCGACTTTGAAGTCTCCAACCTCGGACCGAGTTACACAGTAACTCGGGCCCGAGGTCCTCCGTGTCGGTCCGAGTCGGTCACCGAACTACTTGGGCTCCAAGGCACGAATTTGTGGACTTCCACTTTTACCCCTCATCTAATCTTTAAAAGGCCTTCTTGTCTTCTAGGAAAGGGGTTCCCCCACATACACACAAAAGGGGGGAAAGGGTTCCCCCACATACACACAAAAGGGGGGAAAGGGTTCCCCCACATACACACAAAAGGGGGGAAAGGGTTCCCTCTCATACACACAAGAGGGGGGAAAGGGTTCCCTCACGAAAAAAAGGAACCAAGAGGATACTTGGAGAGCAAGGAGGAAGGAGAGGAGAAGGAAGAGAGAGAGAATCGGCCAAGGGAGAGGAAGATTGATAGGTTTGGTTGATAGATTAGCTTTGCTTTGTTTTGATCTTGTGGATTTGGAAACCCTTGATTGGAATTTGTGGATTGCTTTTGATTTGAATGAAACTTTGCTTTGTTTTGAGATTGATGATGTTGATTGCTTTCCCTTTTGATTTGTTTGCTTTCTTTGTTTGCCGTATGGAGTAGATCTCCTTGATCTTGGGTTATGGGGGAAAACCCTAGCTAGGTTTGGGCTAGAAACCCCAATTCCATAGCCTTGAGTGCTTGATCTAAGGAACCCACTCTACATAGAGCTACAATTCCTTGCGAAAGTTGGGAATCAAGGCTTGTGATTGGCAAAGTAGCGAAAGTGAACATGTGTCAATCTCAAGACCTTGCTTCGAAGGGGATTTCCCCAATGATCGATGTGTAGAAGTGGTTGGAACGAGGGCGAAAGCACTCGATCCTAGTCCGATCATCACTCATTGCTTGAATTGGGGTGGATAAGCCTTAATCTACTAGAGAAGGAACCCAAAAGCCCAAGATCTACTTTTAATCTTTGAAGTTCGACAAACCCAGCTACCTCGGGCCCGACTTACCCTACGTCGGTCCCGACTTCCTATTGTCGCCAACATCGGGCCCGACGTGACCTCTGTGTCTGTCCTGACTGTTCTCTTTGTTTTCCTTTGTTTTAAGTTATCCTTTCTAGCTTTCTAGTGTCTAGGCACCTCGATCGAATAGACTTCCCGAGTGTTCGACACCCACCACGTGCTACAACGGGGTCGGGTTATAAATTGTATCTCTTGACCCTCGCATCCGAGAGCGATCAAAAAGATTGGCGCCGTTGTCGGGGAAGTCTAAGTGCATTGAGTGCCAATTTGGTGAGTATCTTGTGTTTTGGTAGTGATTTGGGTGAGGGAATAGCCCAAACCCTTTGTTTGTTTTTGATTTGTTTTGGTTTGTGTTTTTGTTTCATAGGTGTATGCTAGCTCGTTCCTCCCGAGGAACACTTGAGCTCGAGTTTGTGAGTGATCCGGAAAGTATTCTCAAAGAAGCCCGAAGAAGGAAAAGGATGGAGAATCAAGCTCTCCATGTTGATGAGGAGTTGGCTCAACTTAGGGCCGAAATGGCTAGATTGCAACTTGAGAGGGACAATCAAGAGGAGGTGGTAAGAAGAGAACGGGAGCAACGGATGAGAGCCGAGGCTCAACTCAACGCTCTACCCCGGAATGCACGCCAATACATGCATCCGGAGTTGAGGGTACCCGAGCCGGCTATTGTGCTTCCCGAGGTTGCCAAGAATTTTGAGATCAAGACGCAATTCATCTCCCTCATCAAGCGTGATCAATTCGAGGGCCGTCCACATGAGTGTCCCATAGAGAATGTTAAAGGATTTGTGGATATGTGTGAGACGATCTCCACCGACGAGGAGACATTGGAGTATGTGCTTCTAAAGGCGTTCAAATGGTCACTTGGGGGCAAGGCCACACATTGGCTCGAGAGCCAAGCTCCTAGGTCAATCACAACTTGGAAGACACTCTATGACGCTTTCTTGATGAAGTTCTTCCCGCCCTCAAAGACAACCGAGTTAAGAAGGAAGATTGCAAGCTTTCAACAAGGTCCGAATGAGCCCCTCTTCGAAGCATGAGACCGTTTCAAGGAGATGTTGCGCCAATGTCCTACTCATGGCCAACAACCATATGTGCTTCAAGATATCTTTTTCCAAGGCATCAATCCGGTAACGAAGGACAAGCTCAATCTCCACACCGATTGTGGGTTCATAGACTTGACACCGGATCAAGCTTGGGAGCTACTTGACAAGCTATCCGATTATGAGGCCATGTATGGGGTGAGTCAAGCTAGCAAAGAGGTGAAAGTTCAAGGTGAAGGTGCAAGGAAGTTATATGATCCAAAGGGAGAAGACATTGATAGGGATGTGAAGCTCCAATTCCTTGAAGGTGAAGTGAGCAAGCTTAAGAGGCAAGTCCACTACTACAAGCAAAATGCTAGAGCTTGTGAGGAGTGTGGATCCTTTGCACATGCTACACAAGTTTGTCCGAATGAGAGCCAAGTGCGCTTGGCCGAGCGAATTGAGGAGGCAAACTATGTTCGAGGAAATTTCGGTGGAAGAGGCAATTTCAACAATGGTGGCAATGGCCGGTGGAACAACGGTCAAGCTCAAGGTTACAACAACAACTTCAACCAAAACGAGCCAAGGGCGCCACCACCACCATATAGACCACCGGGATTCAATGAGCTACAAATATTTGCTCAAGAGATGAGAGATGGGTTCAAGGAGATGAGGACCCAATTCAATGAGTTTGGTGCATGGAGGAGGCAAGTCGACAATCAATTTGCCCAAATTGCAACTCAAGCCCCGAGAGAGAATGGGAGACTTCCGGGCCGACCCGAGGAGAATCCTCGAGCTCAAAACAATCAAAATGAAGTCCGGGCAATTGGATTGAGAAGTGGCCGAAACCTACCCGAGCCACATATGCCTAAGAAGAATGAAGAGAGTCGGACCAACTTACCCAGCAAGTCGGGTCCGACGTCCCCCGAAGTCGACCCAGCAAGAAGATCGACCCCTTTACCCCGGACCGAGGTTGAGAGCAACTCGGGACCGACGTACACAGACCTCGATCCAACTCCTTTGCCTCGGACCGAGATTCACAACATCGGGCTCGACATGGTGCCCAAGTCGGTCCAACCAGGAAATGTTGCAAGTGAAGTGGGGAAGTCCAAAGAGGTTGATCCAAGCAAGATTCAAGGTGCAACAATTCTTCCATATCCCTCGAAGAAGCCAAAAGATGTTGTCGAGAACAAATTCAAGAGGTTTCTCAAACTCTTGCAAGGCTTGAACATCTCTATCCCGTTCACCGATGCATTGAGCGAGATGCCATCTTATGCCAAGTTTTTAAAAGAGATTTTGAGCAAGAAGAGATCCATAGTTGAAATGCAAGATGAGGTCAAGACCTTGGAGTTACCACAAAAGCTAGGAGATCCCGGTCGTTTTGCTATCACTATTGGTGTGGGGTCTCAAAACTTCCAAGCCTTATGTGACCTTGGGGCAAGTGTTTCGGTGATGCCCGCTAGCATCTGGAGAAGAGCAAATTTGGGTGAAATGGAGCCGGCCGATATGTCCCTAACTATGGCCGACGGTTCCATCATCGAGGATAAGGGAATATTGGATGACGTGCCGGTGCGAGTTGGAAAGTACTTTGTTCCCGATGATTTCGTGATCTTGGACATGCACGAGGACCCCTTGGTCGCAATAATCTTAGGAAGACTATTCTTAGCTACGGCGGGGGCAAGGTTTGATGTCAAAAACGGCAAAGTTTCCTTTGAGATTGGTGAAGAAAAGGTCGATTTTCACTTCAACAAAGCTTTGAATGAGCCGGACGCCTTATCTATCCTCAAACTTGAAGAGAATGCCAAGAGAAAAGGAGAAGAAGTGGAAGTTGCTAGTAAGGTCATTGTGTTGAGAAGTGATGAAGGGTTCAATAAACAAATACAAGCAAGGGAGTTGTTGGAGCAAGTTGAGGATCAAGATGAGTCAAGGATCAATGCTAGCCCAAGGAGAAATGAAGAGTACCCTTACTTATATCCTTTTGATGTTGGTGATGACCACAATTCCTCCCAAAATTTTGATTCCTACATTTGTTTAAGTGATTTGAAAGATGACTTAGGAGACTCCTACATTTGCCTTAGTGACTTGAAAGATGAATTGGTAGAATCTCCTAGGAATTCTTTGGATAACCTTGGTGTAGGAAAAGAGGAACATGATGGAGCAAGTAAGGAGGAGAAATCTCATTCGTTGAAGGAGTATGATGAGAGAGGCCCGAGATCGGAGAGCCATGCCTATATAGACCATCGTTGGTGGTTTTATGGGTAGGAAGGCAATGGGAATGGGCATAACAATGGCGAGCAATTCACCGTGTTTCACCCGCCATAAGGTTGAGGTTAGGAAGTCAAGCTAGTGACTCTAAACGAGCGCTTCACGGGAGGCAACCCGAGCTAGTAGTTTTCTTTTCGCAATTTTAGTTTGCTTTTTCTTAGTTTATCCTAGCTTTTCTCTAACCAATCTCTATCGAGTGTTTTGTGGATTTTTGGTGTTGTGTATTCTTCAAGGTTGTGTAGGATTTGAGGTGAAATATTTAAATGGAAATATGGGAAAGAAGTTGCAAGAGGATGGAGTAAAAATTGGTGACCCGAATACTCCCACATCGAGCCCAGGTAAGTCGGGCCCGACATAGGGACGTCGGTCCATGAAGTCGGTCCGATCCGAATTGACTAGTTGGAATGCCAATTTTGCCCTTGACCTAATTTGTCCCTTTCCCCCATTAAATACCATCCCCCACCTACCTACCTTCTTCATTATCAACTACCATTCCCAAAATACAACCCCTCTCCCTCAAAAAAAAAAAAAAAAAACTCTCAAAGTCGGCCGCCTCTACCCTTACCATACTCAAGGTGAGAGCAAGCTCAAGGTGGAGGTTATGAAGGCTATGCCCAATGGTACGGTCCGAGAATGGTGTTTCCCGAGCAACAACAACCGGTGGACATGTCCTTCTTAGCCAACCAAATGGCCCATCTCCAACTTCAACAAGAAAATGTTCTCCAAGACGTCCATCAAGTGAATCTCCAACAACAACAAATGTACCAACAACAACAACAAATGCTTCAACAACAAAGCTCTTTCCAATCTAGCCAACAAGAGATGAACCGGGCCCTCGGCTACACTAGACGAGAGGTAGAGGAGCTTAGGGAGGTGGAAGACCAAAGGTGGCGGGTCCAAGATAGCTACAACACGTGGATGAGCGGGAACTTCCCTTCCTGTGAGGACCAATGGACACGCCCGGAGCCTCAACTCCAACCACCACCACAAGACTTCTACCAAGAGCAAGTGTACGAGAGGGAGCGGCAAGCAAGGCTCCAAAGAGGACGTAGACGTGACAACCCCTTCGAGTGATCCTATACATGCCATTGAAGAATAAGAAATTGTGAGCTTTTCATACTCTTCTCTCTTGCTTTTAAGTTTTGATTTCCTTGTTTGATGGGGACATCAAAATTTTAAGTATGGGGTGGGGGTAAGTGTGTTCATGATTTCACTTGTTTATGTTTGTTTATTATTTTGAGGATATTTAGTTTGTGTTTCTAGTTTGTATTTGGGATGTTTGTTTCTTGGTTTGTGGTTTGATGAAAGACATGGATGATTAATTTGGTCTTGAATGGATGAGTTTTTGGTTTGGGAGAAATTTTTGCAAAAAAATCCATAAAATCAAAAAAAAAAATGTGAAAAAAATGTGTTAAAAACAACAAAAAGATTTTGTGTTTTGTAGGTTTTGGACTAGAAATTCCCATCTTAGATTGCCAAAATAAAAGCTAATGATGATGTGAGCATGTAAATTCCTTTGCATATTTTTGGATAGTTTAGCCTCTAAAATGATGTTGCTTTTGATGTGATCATGATATCTTGCTTGTTTTATTGAACATGTGAGTTCTAGGATGAGTTCTTATGCAACTAGGTATGAGTGACCCTTGTGAGATTGATTTTTGGCCATTTTAGGGATGCTTGTTCATATTTGCATATCCCTCATTTTTCTTGTGTGATTAGCTCATTCATGCTTAGTAAAACTTGCTATTGCGGTGTTTATCTATTTTCCAAGACCGTCATGAGAATTGTCCTAGCATGGTCACATTGATTTTGAACTTTATTCTTCTAGTCACATAAATGTTCCATATCCTACCATGAAGATAATCCTTTATTTGTAGCCCCGTTCTAGCCTAAGCCTTTGTTTGAAACTCCTCAAAAATATTATTCCTAGCCTTATATGACTTGACCCTTATGGGATTGGACTTTAGAAGAAAGGTTGGGATTGTATTTGAAGAGTTGAGATTCTCTTGGGTTTAAGGGCAAAGAATGGTGTTATGAATCATGTGGGTAGTGCATCTTTGTTGTACAAAAATGAAAAAAAAAAAAGAAAAGAAAGAAAGAAAATGTTGGAAATGTAAAGTGGAATTAAGCAAAGAGCTTAAGTGAAGGAAAGGGTCCGACCGAGTTACAAGCAACATCGGGCCCGATGTCATAAGAAAGTCGGTCCAAATGTAGAAAGTGTTGAAAATCCAACAAAAAGCATAAGAGCAAAGATGAAGTGGAATGTTAAGTGAAATTTTGGGTTGAAAGGAAAATTTTAAGTCTTTTGGGTGAGTGTGAAAGTAATTGTGGAATTTAGGTGAAGTTGGTGAGAGTTTAGGTTGTTCAATCCCCATTGTAAGCACCACAAGACCAAATAATTCCCACCTTGAAAAAAATACCAAAAGCCCCATTACAACCCGGCCGAATGGAACCTCTTTGAGGATCTCCATTGAGCCAAGTTCAAAATTCTTTGTGTACATTGTATTAGGCATCTCTAGGTGGAGGAATTGGTGATATTAGCTTCAATAGTAAAGTCCTTACTTGCATGATTTTTGAGCTTGAGTGTTCATTGCTAAACCCAAACACATGATGAGTGATACACATTCACATATCCCTAAAGTGAGGCTTAGTTGCATTGACTTTATTCCTTGGAACACTTAATCACGTGTGATGATGTAATCTTGCTTGAATATCAATCACTTGTGCTTAAAATGTGTTTTCATACGAGGCTTTACTTGAAGATTATGTTTCGGTCTTGCTTACATTGTTATTGCTTGAGGACAAGCAAGTTTAAGTATGGGGTATTTTGATGTCTCTCTATTTGGTGGTGTTTTCATATGTGATTTCCTTTGTAAATATGTTTCTTTTTCCCCTTTTCTTGTGCGTTTTGTTCCTTTTTAGCTTAGTTCCCGTATTTCTATGAGATTCGGAGACTATGCGCATTTTATGTGTTTTGTAGGTAATTTGGCATGAATCGAGGATCGATTTGAAGGAGGGTCGAGACATGGAGCAAAGGCCGAGCTAAAGCGGGAAAGAGAGAAGCAAGCCATGAAGAAGAACAAGAGAAGCCAACAAGAAGAAGGTGGAACGAGGTCCGGACCGAGTTGCAACCACGTCGGGCCCGACTTTGAAGTCTCCAACCTCGGACCGAGTTGCACAGTAACTCGGGCCCGAGGTCCTCCGTGTCGGTCCGAGTCGGTCACCGAACTACTTGGGCTCCAAGGCACGAATTTGTGGACTTCCACTTTTACCCCTCATCTAATCTATAAAAGGCCCTCTTGTCTTCTAGGAAAGGGGTTCCCCCACATACACACAAAAGGGGGGAAAGGGTTCCCCCACATACACACAAAAGGGGGGAAAGGGTTCCCCCACATACACACAAAAGAGGGGAAAGGGTTCCCTCTCATACACACAAGAGTGGGGAAAGGGTTCCCTCACGAAAAAAGGAACCAAGAGGATACTTGGAGAGCAAGGAGGAAGGAGAGGAGAAGGAAGAGAGAGAGAATCGGCCAAGGGAGAGGAAGATTGATAGGTTTGGTTGATAGATTAGCTTTGCTTTGTTTTGATCTTGTGGATTTGGAAACCCTTGATTGGAATTTGTGGATTGCTTTTGATTTGAATGAAACTTTGCTTTGTTTTGAGATTGATGATGTTGATTGCTTTCCCTTTTGATTTGTTTGCTTTCTTTGTTTGCCATATGGAGTAGATCTCCTTGATCTTGGGTTATGGGGGAAAACCCTAGCTAGGTTTGGGCTAGAAACCCCAATTCCATAGCTTTGAGTGCTTGATCTAAGGAACCCACTCTACATAGAGCTACAATTCCTTGCGAAAGTTGGGAATCAAGGCTTGTGATTGGCAAAGTAGCGAAAGTGAACATGTGTCAATCTCAAGACCTTGCTTCGAAGGGGATTTCCCCAATGATCGATGTGTAGAAGTGGTTGGAACGAGGGCGAAAGCACTCGATCCTAGTCCGATCATCACTCATTGCTTGAATTGGGGTGGATAAGCCTTAATCTACTAGAGAAGGAACCCAAAAGCCCAAGATCTACTTTTAATCTTTGAAGTTCGACAAACCCAGCTACCTCGGGCCCGACTTACCCTACGTCGGTCCCGACTTCCTATTGTCGCCAACATCGGGCCCGATGTGACCTCTGTGTCGGTCTTGACTGTTCTCTTTGTTTTCCTTTGTTTTAAGTTCTCCTTTCTAGCTTTCTAGTGTCTAGGCACCTCGATCGAATAGACTTCCCGAGTGTTCGACACCCACCACGTGCTACAACGGGGTCGGGTTATAAATTGTATCTCTTAACCCTCGCATCCGAGAGCGATCATTCTCCACTATCAAATTAAACGTGAGAAGTCCCTTCCTGACATCTACACGTGCCCCTATGGTGGCTAAGAATGGTCTACCAAGAATGATTGGCACCACAGGGTCTTCAGGCATATCTAGCACAATGAAGTCGTTGGGAACAAAAAATTTTCCAGTTTAGATAGGGACATCATCAACGACTCCAGTTGCTTTTACAAAAGATCCGTCCGCCATGTAGAGATTCATATCAACAGGCTCCAGTGGTCCCATGTTAGCCTTGGTCCAGATAGACAATGGTAATAAACTGGCACTGGAACCTAGATCACATAAAGCTTTAAAATGATAAGTCCCAATACCAATTGAAATTGCAAACTTGCCTGGATCACCAAGCTTTTCAGGAGCTTTATAGATCGGAATTCACTTGACAAATCTGAGATAGATCTTTTCCTGCTCAAAATCTCTTTTAAAAATTTAGCGTAGGCAAGCATTTCATTAAAGGCTTCAGTAAAAGGAATTGAAATATTTAACCCTTGAAGAATCTTAACAAACCGTCTAAACTTTCCTTTTGTAACATCATTAGACTTCTTAATCGGGAAAGGAAGAGTTTTTGACGGACTCGGGATAGAGAGACCCTGATCGAGGCTCCACCGAATCGATAAGAGGGTCGATCGGTGTAGATAAGGGGTCGGTACCGACCCTGGTGGGGTCGGTAACGAACATAGAGTTTGGTTTAGAAGACTTACCTGGCATGGATGGCGCGTTATCGAGCTGGGGAGCCTCGATATCGAGTGGTTGAGCCTCGATATCCACCCTGTTGGAGTCGGTAACGAGCCTGACCGGGGCATCATCTTCGTTGATGTGCTAAGTGTCTTTAGGTTGTGTATGGCTGCAATTTTTCCTCTAGGGTTCTCTTCGGGTCGGCCCGGAAGTTGACCTTGATGTCTTGGAATCCGTGCAACTAGTTTACCCAGTTGGGAGTCAACGCTCTTTTTCCAGATCTCGAACTCTCTCCACCGTTTCATTCGATTGTTAAGGTTTACTTGGACCCCATTAATTTCATTCTTCACTCCATTGATCCCTTCATAAAGTCCTTGCACCCAGGATGGTGGATCTTGATAGCCCGGGGTCTATAAGGTGGAACCCTCTGTTCTTCCTGAGGAGGTTGGCTCCATTGGCCATATGCATAATTGCCCCAGGTGGGCTGATTGTAATTCCTCCCTGCATGAAAATTATTACATTGCTTCCGATATGGACCTATCATATAGTTAGCTTCTTCATATGCCTCAGCAGTACAGACCTGTTGCAAGTTAGTGCAGGCAGAAGTAGCATGGGATTGAGACCCACATTCTAGACAAGATGGAGATGATTTAAGAAAACTTACTTGCTTGTTTAGACAGTTGATCTCATCTTGCAAGAACTGGTGTTTCACCTCGAGGTCTACCTCATCTTTGTTTGGATTGTAGAGTCGTCGTTGGGGCTGTCGGGCTTGCTGTGTTCCATACATTGTATCATAATTTGTCAATTTATCAAGCAATGCCCACGCCGTATCGGGATCCATCTCTATGAAACCACAAGTAGTGTGCAGGTTGATGCGGTTCTTTGTTTCATCATTGATCCCCTGGAAGAAGATTTCTTGGAGTACATATTGTGGTTGCCCATGAGTAGGTCATTGTCTGAGCATCTCCTTGAATCTCTCCCACGTCTCCACAAAGGTCTCGTTAGGCAGCTGGTGGTAGGAGGTGATACGCTTCCTTAACTCCGTAGTTTTGGCAGGTGGGAAAAACTTTGTCATGAACAAGTCATGTAGAATTTCACACTTCTTTTTTGACTTGTGAGGTAGGCTCTCCAACCAGCTCAAGGCCTTTCCTGCAAGAGACCACTTAAAAGCTTTCAACAGAACATATTCCAAAGAGACACCGTTAGCAGCAATAATATCACATAAATCAAGGAAATTTCTGATATGTTCTATTGGGCACTCAATGGGTTTTCCCTCAAATTGAGCCCTTTTGATCAATGATATAAATTGAGATTTGATCTCAAAGATCTTCTCTATCTCAGGAAGCTCAATGGCGGATTCTGGCACCCTTAGTTCTGGATGCATATATTGTTTAACATTCCTTGGATAGGCATTCAACTGCTCCTACAGACGGGCAGTGTGCTCTCATTCACATTCAGTGTTTACTCGTTCACATTCAGCGGTAGTAGCAACAACGTCTCGATCAGCTTGTAACGCCTCCATTTGCCTTTGGAGAGCGGCCATCTGTTGCGCCATCTCTTCAATGGTTGCCATTGCTTTGTTTTCTCATAATCTGCGGTGGAAGGATCGCTCGGGTTCAAAGTCTACTATTGGATTAGAGACAACTCGACTTTGAACCCGATCAGCTTGTAACGCCTCTGTTTTTGTTTTTGTTTTTGTTTTCGCTCGGGTTCATCTGCGGTGGAAGGATCTCTTCAATGGTTGCCATTGCCTTCAACTTTTGTTTCTAGGATTAAGAGCAAGAGAATAGATTCATGCAATAAAAACAATCAAGACATGATCACAAACAAGCATGCACAACCATTGTTGGGTTCAACCCCAACCTTAGAGAGAAAGACTACTCACTAATCATAATTGAAAACATAACAATTGAATTAAAAAGAAAGCTTACAACTTGAATCCAAACAAACTTCTCTTCCACAATCTCGAAACTCGTTTCTCTTCTCTCCCTACGCCTCCTCCCCTCTATCTCTACTCTCTACCCTAAACTAGGTTAATTGTGGCATAAGAAAATTAAAGAGGGAAGAAGAGTATTTATAGAGAAACTAATCTATCTAAAAAACTATCTCTAAGGAAATAATATCTTCTAATAAGATATATTCCTTCTATCTATCTAATAACATAAAAGGAAATAGGATAAAAGCCTTTAAACTGCGTCGACTCGGTCTTCGCTACACCTCGGTACCGACTGAGAGCCTCGGTACCGACCTTGTTCAGCATCGAAAACAGCCTTGAGTAAAACTTGCGTAGCGGGTTCATTACAACTCCGTTTGACTCGATTCTTTTTCATATGTTCTTGTAACGAATTTCTCTATCTCTTTCCAAGCTCAAACTATATCTTCAATAAATTTATGAACTTCATCCCTTGAGCTTTTACTTAAGCATTTCTCCTCGGTTTTGCTCTTTTCCTCAAAAGTGCTCCAAATAGCTTCTAAAAACCTACAAAACACCACCAAAGCTTATGTAGACTCCATATCTTAAGAAAATACGAAAACCTACACAAACGACTCAAAACAAAATACAAAACTAAAGAAAAAGACTCAAACACACAAAAACACACCCTAAAAACATAACCACAAAGGCGGACATCAGTCACACGTACTACAAAACTCAAAAGCTTACCCTTCCATCCAACAAGTATTTGTTGAGCCTTCTTCAAAAATAGCTTGTAGATGCTCTTTGAAATACAATATTGGAAAATTGACATTCCTAAGTATGATCCTAGCTCATGCGTGGCTAATATGCCCAAATTTTCTGTGAAGTAGGGACCAATAATTAGAGGAACATTATATTGTACAAAATGATTGGATTTAGCCAAATTGATCTTTTTTTTGTTGAAAAGTAGCACAAAATTAGTCAATACATTGCGTAATAAGTTAGTTTGTCACACAAAAAGTTAGTTTCTCACATTAAATGAGCATGGAGGTCGAAAAAGGATGTACTAAGAACATAGAAAAAGGTAAGCACTTCATTTCATATCTTCTAAGGTTCGTAAATGTTTTTTAAAGCTAGGGTTAATGAAATCTAGAATTACTGCATAGATAAATTCAAAATTCTAGTAATATTAGGGTTAACAATGCATGTAGTTATAGGTTTGATGCTCGATTCTCGTGGTTTTGTAAGGTTCAAAGATTGTTGAAATTTAAAAAAATTGTAATTGAATATAGGGTTTATAAGTAAAAATCTAAAATTAGTGACGAATTTAGCATTCATAAGTACTAGAAATCTAAACTAGAAATGGGATATACAATTCATATGTAGATTAAAATTAAAAATATAACATTGACTATGGTTTGTATTTTTATATGTTCATTTCCTGTTCAACACCTTCTAAATATCTTTTGTCTTCATACTAAGTTAACCATTGCTTACATAGCTTTATTGATCCACTTTTGTTAGCAAAGCTTTATTGATCCACTTGAATGTGTTTTACATACATTAATCACAAGAAACCTTCATTATAATTATTAGCATTGTACTTTATTAAACAATTTCTTGCATAGCACAACATTCATTAGGGAGAATGAGATTCTAATCTCAAACACATGGGTTATATTGCAGTCGTTTGAGGTAGTCAGAATTGAACATGTACCTCGTGATTGTAATAAGGTAGTGGATATGATTGCGGGTCTACATCATTCGTGTAGTACCCATCAACTTCAAATACACTGAAGACTTCAGGTTCTTATCCACAAAGGATGCTATAGATTGATTTTTACTCAACCTAATTCTTTCCTACTCAAAAAAATATTAATATAGAGCATAAGCTAGCTAGAAAACATATATTGTACTTTCCAATTTGAAATGTTATTGCACAAGACATTTAGAAAGAATCATTACTAATATTTATTTTCCTACTAAATAGTAATGGATAAGTTTTGATATTAGTTTATTATCATCATATCATCGCAAAATGATGTCAATTCATATCATCTCTTCTTTTTGTAACTTTTTAAAACGAGGAAAATAAAACATAATTTTTTTGTATTGTAAAGCTCATAAAAGGGTCATATGGTTCATATACTATAATCATGAGTTGAAAACTTAGATGGTAGCATAATGGATAAAACGATAGAGCAATAGGCTCGTGCACATAGATTTGATTTCAAATTTCAGATATGGTAATTACAGTAATAAAGTATATGCAAACACAAATGAGAAAAAGCAAACTGAAAAAACCAACAAGTGAGCAAAACTAGATTCGCCATCAAGTAAAAAAATCAAGGTTGTGAAATTTGAAAATTGAAATGAGTGATTAGGTGAAAACCCGAAAGGGCGCCTAAGTAGAATTGATTGGAAAAATTGGAGTGTTTAGGATTTCATTCTACTTTGGGGCTTGGGGATTACATTTTAGATGTCGGGTAGATCCTAGGACGCTCTACAATTTTTAGAGCTTGAGAGTGATTTTATATGCATTTTGGTGAGGTGTGTGGTTGAGCTTTCATGTTTTTGCTCATTATTTCTCTACATGGGTTCGGGTTGTGAGTTGAGAGTGTTAGAGATTTTTCATATTCCCTCATTGCTTCCTGTGGATCTTTGTTGTATTGTTTGTTAGATTTTGTTTGAGCTTACTCGAGGACGAGCAAGATCTAAGTATGGGGGAATTTGATACGCTGGATTTTATGTAGCGTAATTAGGTATTTTTATAGGATTTCTGAGTGTTTTAGGCTTGTTCAGAGTGTTTAATTGTAAAATCAGTAATGCCTACAGAAAAAGAGTTTTGAAGACAGAAATCTAAAGTTGAGCTGAAGACCCGCTATACAACGGTTGCGAGGAAAGTAAAAGAAAGAAGACCCGTGAGTGCGAATTATTACCGAGCCCGCGGTGATGTCCAAATCCACGGGGATGGGAAGACGTTGGAGCCGCGCCCGCGGCCGTCAGCCGCGATCGCGGGTGGTCGAGTTTCAACGCCGACTTCCTTTTATCCTTATTTTATGTTTTATTATATTTTTATATTTAGTTATTATTCGGTTGTTTTATTATTTATAAGACCTAGTTCGTGAGTTTTGAAGAGAGCCTCCTTTTAGTTTTAACCTAGAGATTATTTCAATTTTTATGGAGAACTAAACCTTCTAAGTTCGTTCGTACTTTGAAGCTTTGATTTGTAAGTTTGTGAGATTTGGTATTTAATCTCCTTTCTTTGGTTGATAATTATCTCTCTTGTGCTTGAATTCATATGAATGTGATTTATTTCTCTTAGTCTGATCACCTGATTGAACTTGATTATATTCTATTGCTAGATCCGAGTTTTCTCATAGTAAAACTTGATCTTAGTAGCAAACTTGATGTTCTAGGACTCGTAGGACTAGATTCATTAAGAAAGAGAGGTATTTGCATGCTTTTATTAATTAGCTCGTTGTGATTACAATTGCATGTATCCAAATTATCCTTGTGCTCTATGCTAATATTGAATTGATCGTTTCATTCAGTTTAAGTATTGCTTGGATCGTAGACTTGCGATTATCCATGATTAGGATTGGAATTAACGAAGAGAATAAAAGGAATTTATTGCAAATCAATGATCAAACAACCTTATCAAATTGGATATGTATGGATGAATTCGTTTTAATAATCTGATTAAGAAATTCAACTTGTTTTCATATTTGTTTTAGTTGCTTAGTTTTATAGCTTAATTCACAAATCCCATATTTTTATTACTGTCGGTTGGTAAAAGTATTAATTTAGGAGCACGAATTCTCTTGGTTCGACCCCGACTTATCAACTATACTAAGTTGTTAACTATGGTATTATCTTTGACTTGGCACAACGACTTTAACCCGGTTAAATTTTGGCGTCGTTGTCGGGGACTTTGTGTTTAATTCTAAAGTTAGTACTTTTATTGACTATTGTGTGGACCTAATTTATGGTCCACACTCGTTCTACTGACTCAGATTTGCTTCCTTTTGATACAGAAGTTGAGAGGACTCTTTTCATGGTGCGACGTGAGATCTCTCGTCGATTACTGTTTGATCAGGAATCTGCTGAATCTGAATCTGAAATCATGACTGAATGAACTTTATGGCAATTGACGACTCCTAATTTGCAACAACAATAGTTTGTTGTTGAGTTTCCTGCACTAGCCGACGATGTCTAGTTTGAGCTGAAATCTGGACTGATTCATCACTTGCCTAAATTCCATGGACTCAGTGGTGAAGATCCCAATAAACATCTCTCTGAATTCCATGCTATGTGCATAAGTATGAAGCCAAGTAAGGTGACAGAAGATCAAATCAAGTTGAGAGCTTTTCAATTCTCTTTGGAAGGCAATGCAAAAGAATGGCTTCTCTATCTTATTCCAGGGTCCATTACTACATGGGCTCAGATGAAAGTTAAGTTTCTTGAGAAGTATTTCCCTCCCACCAAGCAGACTAACCTCAAGAAGAGTTTGAGTAATCTTGAACAACAAGAAGAAGAAAGCATGTATGATTACTATGAGCGCTACAAGAGACTAGTTGCTAGCTGTCCATACCACGATTACAGTGACAAGGATCTCATATGTTTTATCTATGATGGTCTTTGTGATGACGATAGAAGGATGGTTAATGCTACCTATGGTGGAAGTATAATGAACAAAACTGCAAGGGAAGCTTTTGAGATCATTGGTGCGCTTGCTGAAGAATCAAGGAGTTTTAGCAGGAGGACTACCACTCGTTCCACTAGATCTGCCAATGTTGTTGAGTCTAGCAGTTCTAATAATGCTGAACTCAAGGAACTAAAAGAGATGATGAGGCAGATGATGTTGAAAAGTGAAATCCAGCAGGTGAAGGCGTGTGGGATTTGTGCTGAAACTACTCATTCTACTGATACATGTCCTATTATGTAGGAGCCCGCTAAGGTTAACACTGTAGGTGGATTTAGCCGACCAAGGCCTCGATTTGACCCTTACTCGAATACCTATAAGGCTATAACCCAGGATGGGAATCCCACCCTAATTTGAGGTGGAATCAAAATCCACCTCAGCCAGGAGGTCAACCACAGCTCAGACCTCATAATCCTCCACGATAACAAGGGCAAGGTTCTTATAACTCGATTCCTCCTGAAGATGCAAATAGGAATGCAGACATCAATCAGCTTATCAAAAAAAATCAAGAGACCAAGGCTGCAGTGAAAAATCTTGAACATCAATTGAGCCAGATTGCAACCATGCTTGGTCGCTTAGAAGCATGAGACTCAGGGAAACTTCCATCTCAGACTATTAACCCAAGAGAGAATGTGAGCGCCATCACATTGAGAAGCGGGAAGGAACTGAATATCGACGTTCCAGCCTGCGGAAACCAGCCGCGCTCACAGGTAGAAAACCTCGACCGCGGTGCAGAAGACGAAGTTGAAGCTGAACAACAACCAGGGACCGAGACCACGGAACCAGACCGCGACTGTGATGACACCCGCGCTCGCGGTGGACCGCCACTCCCGCGGTGCCTCTCTCCTACTAATACAGATAATTATGTTCGGCCTTCGTTTCCTTCCCTAGGGTCACAAAAGCTCGTTCCTCCATTCCCCGAGGCATTGAAAGACAATAGGAAGCTGGTGGATGACAAGGAGATCTTTGAAACTTTCGATCAACTGCCAGATAAATGTTCCTCTTCTGAATTTATTTAAGAGTGTCCCTCGGTTTTCTAAGTTTCTTAAAGAGTTATGTACTATTAAGAGGAAACAAAAAGAGAAGGGGAAGGTTAAGAAAATCGCTCTTGTTGAAAATGTGGAGAATGTTTCTTCCATGCTTCAAAGGCAATTGCCTAAGAAGTGTGAAGATCCCGAGAGGTTTACTATTCCTGTAAGCATTGGTGAGACGAAAGTTGAGTGTGCTATGATTGACTTGGGAGCATCTATAAATGTCATGCCACTAAGCATGTATGAGAGGTTAGGTCTAGGGCCATTACAAGATACAAATATTACTATTGAATTGGCTGATCATTCTAATGTGCATCCGAAAGGATTGGTGGAAGATGTTTTGGTGCAGGTGGACGGTTTGATTTTCCCGACGGACTTCTATGTGATGGAGATAGGTAAAGGGAGATACGACCCTGTTTTACTGTTGGATCGTCCGTTTATGAAGACGGCGTGCGCCGTGATAGATGTTGTCAATGGCACATGAGGGCAATGATGTCCAGTTTCATATAGATGTGGACCCCTTCTAAGCGGAAAGGGACGTCGAGCCAACGACGTTAAACAAAGGTGTTGCTCGGTAGGCAACCCGAGGTAAGTTTCCCTATTCTTTTTTTTCTTTTATGTCCTTTTTGTTAGTTTAGTTTCTTTTCAGTGTCGTTTTGGTTCTGTCAGGCTAACTCGCAGGTTAAATTTTCTATCTCGAAGAAATTACGAGCCCGCGGTTGTACCCGAGCTCGCGGCTGAAACCGCGATCGCGGCTGAAACCGCGATCGCGGCCAAGTACCCGCGCTCGCGTACTGTTCTTGGCAGAAGTGTTGTTTTTTCGATAATATAAAATAAAATAAAATAAAAATAAAAATAAAATAAAATAAAAAATAAAATAAAAGGTTTTCGGGTGAAACCCCTGAAATAAAAGGTTTTCGGGTGAAACCCCCGAAATAAGCCCAAATCAGTACCAAACCCTAGCCCACTCTTCCTTTATCTTTTGCATCACCCCTCCTAGCCCCCTCAAAAACACCAACCCACAAACATATGATCCCATCACCAAACCCTCACAAAAACACCAGTCTCTAAACCACCGGACCACCGCTCCTACCCCTCCCCCACCGCGACAACAGCCACTGCGCGCGCGGCCTACCACCGGCGACCGCGGCTCACCGTCACCACCTTCATTCCGCTCTTGGATTTGGTTGGTTCAAGTGTTTGTGCAATTTTGGGAGTAGATCTACTTCGGTTAGTACCCTTTCTTGCCTTTGGAGCTGAATTTTTACCCTTTGAGTGCCGAATTGCTGTTGTTGGGAAGATTTGGAGTTTGTTCGGCCGCCATTGTTGTTCGAAGTTCAGATCTGCGCTGAACCAGTACCCGCGTCCGCAGTCAGATACCGCGCTCGCGGTTCTGCTTTGACAGTCACCGCCCCCTCGGAATATTTCCGTGCTCGCGGATCCACAGTCTGCCACCGCGTCCTCGGCCTTCCACCGCGCTCGCAGTACCACAGTTTCGGGTAATTCCTTTGATTCTGTTTTAAATTCAGTATGGAGTATTTCGGGCTACAGAATCTTAGAGATAGGCAGAAGCAATTGTGGGATCGATATGAGGGTCGGAAATTTGTTAGTACTAAATTCTTTGACATTCCGACTCTGATTGATTTGGGACTCCAGGAGTGCACTGAGCAGTTATTGGCAACTGGGGGATTGGGTAGATTCAACACTTTGCCCATTCCTACTTACAGAGGGCTTACTATTGAGTTTCTATCTACATTCCGTTATGTGGATGGTATGCTGACGTTCGAATCATGTGATCGGTTCTGCACTGTATCTCGTGAGCAGGCATCGCTTAGTTTTGGGATTACTTCCCCACCTACTGAAGGGTGGAGGAATATACTGACAGATGAGAGGTTCTTTGACTTCTAGAAGGCACTCATTGGCTCCCCCTTTAACACCAGTACAGGGGAGCAAAATAGTAAGATCCCTCATTGATAGGCCCGCAAGTGCACGGTACTATCGAAGTAATATAAAAGATATCGAATCCAAGGGAGCACTCGTTGATCACCAATTTCACACAAACAAGTAATCTAGACCACAAACAATTGATTGGGATTTGGAATTTTTATAATTAAAACATACACAAGAACAAGATATAAAACTAGGAAAGCTAGAAAAGGGTTTTGGTTGTTTGAATGATGGGAGGCTAGGATTGGGTTCACCACAATGGAACTATGCAATGTCAAGCAAAAATCTCTCTAAGGTTTGCATGTAATGGTCTACTATGGTCAATTGTCCTAAAATATCTCCAATCCTCTTTCAAGGCAAAGGGAAACTACTTAAATCTAGCTTAATCCTTACTTTCGTGGTAATTAATCCTAGATTAAGTGCATTAAACACATAGACAATTTTAAATAACCACTAAGAAATTAGGCCTACTTTCGTGGTCCTAAAATCCCTAGCTCAATTCTTGAAGGTCCAATGTCAAATATCATCTTTAAATGCATACTCAACATCCAAAATATGAGAAAATGCTAGCTAGGCATTTTCACAAACACTTGGTGTGCAAGAATTGAGTAGTAAACCAAAACCAAAACTAACCCAACTAGGAACTCAACCCAACTTGTTTTCCATGGATGAATGAAGAATCAAGACTTGATTTGAATGATAAGTGCCTATTTCCTTTTCCTTATGAGTGTCCTGATTGGTTTGCCCTTTTTATAGAATCAGCAAAGAAATACCCCAAGAGATCAGGGCAAATTGGTTTGGGTGGTATGGTGACTCGTTTAGCCACTCGGTTCATTACTATTGAGATGATCGAGGCTCGCTATGGAGGACGGTTGGCTGATGGTCACATTTATAACCATCAGGCATTGATTAGGGCGGGGTGTTTGAGGGGTTCTGCTGAGATTGGTTGGACTTGGCTTCATGGGCATCCACATGCGCCTTTTCGATATTTGCCTAGAGTGTTACAGTATGGTAAAACTGTAGCTGATTTTTGCTTACAACCTGATGTGGCTATTCCTGAGGAGGAGGAGGATTATGATGCTGAGGATGATGGTGGGGGTAACTGCGATGATCAAGTTGCGGCGTACCAATCACGATATGCTTTTGAGCCGTTTGGTTGGGCTGCTGCAGGCCCATTTTCTTCAGCTGGTTAGGGTGGAGCTAACCCATCTACACCTACTTCTACTTCTTTTGGTTTTCCTTGTACTTCTGAGATGGGATTTTGAGGAGCGGGTGTTGAGTGGATTGGAGCATTTATCGATGCGCCAGGATGCTTTGGGTCGCTCTTTGGATGCACTTACTGAGCATCAGAGAAAGGCTGCTATCTTCTTTCGGAATCAGTGGCCAGGTTACCCATCTTTCCCTCCACCAGATCATCAGTGAGTCTTCTGATTCCATCTTATATGCTTTGCTCTATTTCTTAGCTTCATTGGGGACAATGAAGAGTTTAAGTATGGGGGAGGGGATTCACTGTTTTGTGATATATGCACAGTTGCATTTTATTGCTGTTTTTTGATTCAGTTGCTTTCAGTTGGTATAATTAAAAAAAAGACAAATAAATCTTGTGGTGAGCTGAAAACCCGAAAGGGCGGTTCAAGCAAAATTGCAGGTGCTCGGACCAGCATTAGGCCAGGGTAATAAGAGGCTAATGAGAGATGTGAGCATATGTGAGCATATGTGAGCACACCTATAAGAAAAATGAAATGAGTGATTAGGTGAAAACCCGAAAGGGCGCCTAAGTAGAATTGAGTGGAAAAATTGGAGTGTTTAGGATTTCATTCTACTTTGGGGCTTGGGCATTACATTTTAGATGCCGGGTAGAACCTAGGACGCTCTACAATTTTTAGAGCTTGAGAGTGATTTTATATGCATTTTGGTGGGGTGTGTGGTTGAGCTTTCATGTTTTTGCTCATTATTTCTCTACATGTGTTCGGGTTGTGAGTTGAGAGTGTTAGAGATTTTTCATATTCCCTCATTGCTTCCTGTGGATCTTTGTTGTATTGTTTGTTAGATTTTGTTTGAGCTTACTCGAGGACGAGCAAGATCTAAGTATGGGGGAATTTGATACGCTGGATTTTATGTAGCGTAATTAGGTATTTTTATAGGATTTCTGAGTGTTTTAGGCTAGTTTAGAGTGTTTAATTGTAAAATCAGTAATGCCTACAGAAGAAGAGTTTTGAAGACAGAAATCTAAAGTTAGGCTGAAGACCCGCTATACAGCGCTTGCGAGGAAAGTACAAGAAAGAAGACCCGCAAGCGCGGATTATTACCGAGCCCGCGGTGATGTCCAAATCCGCGGGGCTGGGAAGACGCTGGAGCCGCGCCCGCGGCCGTCAGCCGAGCTCGCGGGTGGTCGAGTTTCAGCGCCGACTTCGTTTTATCCTTATTTTATGTTTTATTATATTTTTATATTTAGTTATTATTCGGTTGTTTTTAGTATTTATAAGACCTAGTTTGTGAGTTTTGAAGAGAGTCTCCTTTTAGTTTTAACCTAGAGATTATTTCAATTTTTATGGAGAACTAAACCTTCTAAGTTCGTTCGTACTTTGAAGCTTTGATTTGTAAGTTTGTGAGATTTGGTATTTAATCTCCTTTCTTTGGTTGATAATTATCTCTCTTGTGCTTGAATTCATATGAATGTGATTGATTTCTCTTAGTCTGATCACCTGATTGAACTTGATTATATCTATTGCTAGATCCGAGTTTTCTCGTAGTAAAACTGGATCTTAGTAGCAAACTTGATGTTCTAGGACTCGTAGGACTGGATTCATTAAGAAAGAGAGGTATTTGCATGTTTTTGTTAATTAGCTCGTTGTGATTAAAATTGCATGTATCCAAATTATCCTTGTGCTCTATGCTAATATTGAATTGATCGTTTTATTCAGTATTAAGTATTGCTTGGCTCGTAGACTTGCGATTATCCATGATTAGGATTGGAATTAACCAAGAGAATAAAAGGAATTTATTGCAAATCAATTATCAAACAACCTTATCAAAGTGGATCTGTATGGATGAATTCGTTTTAATATTCTAATTAAGAAATTCAACTTGTTTTCATATTTGTTTTAGTTGCTTAGTTTTATAGCTTAATTCACAAATCCCATATTTTATTACTGTCGGTTGGTAAGAGTATTAATTTAGGAGCACAATTCCCTTGGTTCGACCCCGACTTATCAACTATACTAAGTTGTTAACTAGGGT
The DNA here is from genome assembly GCA_964016875.1 of Fallopia convolvulus. Lineage (NCBI taxonomy): Eukaryota > Viridiplantae > Streptophyta > Magnoliopsida > Caryophyllales > Polygonaceae > Fallopia > Fallopia convolvulus. The sequence continues at coordinate 44,459,049 of OZ024729.1, forward strand.
ATTATCTTTGACTTGGCACAACGACTTTAGCCCGGTCAATGGTTAACTCGTAGAGCATTGCCAAGATGCGTCTACAGTGCTGCTTTGCCTTCCTGATCTGCTCGGGCTTTGGTTGTTGCCTAATTCGGGGCTTTGTACCCATTGGCGGTTTGCACTCATCGTCCAACCTTTCTCCAGTTCCCTACGGTAGGTGCTCTTGGTCCAACCACAACATCAAAACCCGGTGGGTTGGTACACCCCTCTCAACCATCTCTTCCCGTTCTTTCATGTCATTTTTTTCCATGTTTGGTAGCACAAATGTCAGTATGTTTCTTTCCTTGTCATGCTTGGTTTTCCTCTTGTCTTTGGAAGATTGATGCATCTTTAACTTCAGTCAATATTGGTTTAGTTACCTCCCTTTCATATACTATCGTATGGGGATTCAATCTCTCAACTCTGAACTCTTTCTAAAATTTGTTGTAAGCTGCTTATTTGTTAGACGTTTTGTGTGCATTCACAACACTATACAATCCCCTATTGTGACCAAACCAAAATCCTCTAAAAGGATCTTGTATGAGATTAAACCGAAACCCCTTAACTACAACCTTGCCCAAAAGGCCATTCGGGTGAGTTCGGGCTGGTGTTCTTCTGTCTGGATTTACATGGCTACAATTACTACTTGATGCAAGCTGGTGGTAGACTCGGACACCTGCAACCTACCCCCCATTTTTCGTTAAAATTATATAACTGCTTATCTAAGTTTGATGGGAATTGTAATCTTCTTGTGTACCTCTATGATTGTACATGCTCAAACTCTCTTATCCAATAAACTCAGACAGGGTTTGTTGAATAGGCAAATAAAGTTGCCATAAACCATATCTTGTCAACCTGTGCAACATCAAAAGCATGCACCTTGTGCTTTGTTTCAGCATCATTGCTTGGAACAATGTCATCCCCTAGCCACATCCTACCCCTCACACTGGTGTGGATGCGGTGCCCCAAGAAAGCAATCAAAATGCCCAAAAGGCTACTAATGTTGAGAGCCCGGAAATCCAACCCGAACACCCTTGTTTGAAACCGATGGATTGCATAGTAGCAATGCTTTGGTGACACTCAATTATGGATACTATATGTGTCATAATTGGTATATCCACCTATAATACTAAATCTCTTAAAGTAATAACCAATAACAAAAACTCTTTATATGGGATGACCTCCTCAAATCTCAACTACAACACCGCTAAGATTGATAGCATCATGCCTACTGGTAACTCGTTTAACAACACTATTACAAACAAATTTGAAATCACTTCAAATGGAAAACGTATTATTATTTGCAAAAGCCCTGGGAGGTGGGTACATGATGATATTCATTTTCCCCTAATCCCAATCTTGATCGAAAAAGAATAAAAGTATTATTAAAATTATCAAACTAAACTCATACAAGAAATTAAACATTCCAATGGCCAAAAGCCACAAACAAGCGGATAAGTTATGAAACTCTGTATGTGGAACTATAGGGGTATCAAACGAAAATCATTCTGGACCGCGGTTAACTCGTTATGACGGCTTGAGAACATAAATCTTATCACTTTAGTCGAAACAAAAGCCAAAGAACCACCAGAATGCGCTGGATGGCGAAAAGCCGAGTTTGATAACTTGGAATTTATTCCGTCTATCGGACTCTCTAGAGGGTTATGCATCCTCTGCAAGGGACACCAACTTTCTAGTGAAACACTAAAAACTATCCATTTAGATGATCGATTTATCGGCATCCACTACTGCAACCTGGAAACCTCAAATGAAATGATCATTATCTTTGCATATGTGCCCCACAGGCACAAGAAAAGGAACATTTTTGGAACAAACTTAGTGAATTTATTAAAACAGGGGACCTCCCATGTATACTTATGGATGATCTTAACAAAATCCAACACCCAGACGAGAAAATGGGAGTGGTTAGCCCTAGCTCATCCCGTTTTGAACGACTCATCAAATTCAAAAACGAATGCGATGTTTGTGACATTCCCACTACGGGGAATAAATTCACGTAGAGAAAATCTAAAAAACTAGAGAACACAACACTAGAGAAATTGGACCGTACCTTGTTAGTGAACAAATACTACAATAGTACCCTTCAATAGAGACAAAAATCACGCCTTTTCCTCTTCGGACCATTGCCCAATCACATTTAATCTCCCTACTAACTACCAGTTCAAAACCCAACCCTTCAAATTTGAGATGATGTGGACCGAGAGAGAAGATTTCAGAATATCATCAAACAAGCATGGTGCTTAAACGCTGGCGGATCCCATATCTTTAACATCACAAAAAAATACAACTCCTCAAAAGAAAAGCAAAATTTTGGAATAAACAAACCTTTGGAAACATTTTTGAACAAATTAAAAAACTTAACGAAGAATTGAACACCGTTCAAAAGGATATTATTGAAAACAAGAACTTTCAGCTTATCCAAAAACAAGAGAGACTGACCAAAAAACGTTCCTGTCTCATTCAATTCCAACACTCCTACTAGAAACGGAGAGCCAAAAATACCCTCATCAAATTAAACGACAAAAATACCACGTACTTCCACAGAATTGTGTTAAAACGGTTTCTTGACAACAAATAAATTTATAATCAAGACCCCGCTGAGTACAGGGGAGTCAGGTTCGTCAACGGGAGAAAGTCTAGTATCAAGTTTTATTACTTAGAGCGCAAGTAAGAGAGAAAGTTCAGGTTTTTATCAATAAAGGGAGATCATGCTTTTATCACATATAGGCGCTAACTTTCGTTAACTAAACAAGTAAATCAATCAACTTTCGTCCTATCAATAAACTTACTATCTATCTTTTCTACTTCAACTACGATTGATCCACTTTCGTTTGAAAACCCTAAGTTGACTATTCTGATTTAAAGTTTCCGCTTTCGCTTCAACAATGAATGAGAAATTCATTCAACTTTCGTTTCAAGGATTAAGAGCAAGAGAATAGAATCATGTAATAAAAACAATCAAGACATGATCACAATCAAGCATCCACAATCATTGTTGGGTTTAACCCCGACCTTAGAGGGAGAGACTACTCACAATTCATGATTAAAACAAAGCAATTGAATTAAAAAGGAAACTTACAAGCAAATCCAAAGCAAACTTGTCTTCCAAGCAATCTCCAATCTCTACTCTCTCTCTCTCTCTCTCTCTCTCCCTCTCTCTCTCTCTCTCTCTCTCTCTCTCTCTCTCTCTCTCTCTCTCTCACGCCCCCTCCCTCTCTTCTCTATCTCCTAAACTACTTACTTGAATGATAAGAAAACTAAAGGGGGAACAAGAGTATTTATAGAGAAACTAATCTATCTAAAAAGCAATCTATAAGGAAATAAATCTCTAAAAGATATATCCCTTAAAACTATCTAAAGACGTAAAAGATATAGGATAAAAGTGCATTAAATGCGCCGACTCTGTCTTCGCTACCGACACTGAGTGCCTCGGTACCGACTCCATCAAGGTCGTTAGAATTCTTCGCTTAATTCTTCAAACTTCGTTTCCTGAACACCTCGTTACCGAACATGTTCACCTCGGTATCGACCCCTGCTGACCTCGGTATCGACCCTCACAGGCTCGTTATCGACCCACTTCAGCACTGCAAACAGCTAAGAGTAAAACTTCAGTAGCGGGTTCGTTACACCTCGGTTTGACTCGATTCTTTTCCTATGACTTTGTAACGAATTTCTCTACTTCTTTTCTAGCTTTAACTTGATTCTTCCTCTCTTTATGGACTTCATTCCTTGATCTTTTCCTTGTCTTTGCTCCTTTCCTCAAAAGTTTCTCTAAACAGCTCCAAAAACCTACAAAAACACCACCAAAGCTTATGTAGACTCCATATCTTAAGAAAATACGAAAGCCTATACAAACGACTCAAAACAAAACACAAAACTAAAGAAAAAGACTCAAACACACAAAAACACAACCTCAAAACATGATTAAAAAGGCGGATATCAAATTGCTTCTGGAAGGAGAAACTGGACTAACATCAAAGAAATACGAACATCGGATGGTACTCCTATCACCGGACAAGAGAATATTAGGATGGAGATCAAACGCGATTTCCAAAACCGATTCCGAGCTATTGAAATTAACCATGGGAAACTCCGGGATATGACCCAAATAATACAACGCGAAATAACAGAGGCTGACAATAAAGAGCTAACGAAACCTATATCGAATGCAGAAGTTAAAAATGCAGTTTTTGCTATTGGGGAAGATAAATCCCCTGGTCCTGATGGCATGCCGGCATGCTTCTACAAAAAATACTAGCACATTGTCGGGCCAAACATTACAAAGGCAGTGAAAAGCTTCTTTCGAACCGGAAGACTCTTAAAACAAATTAACCACACATTCATTACACTGATACCCAAATGCGAAAACCCTAATTCAACGAACCACTATAGACCCATTAGCTTATGTAATACTATCTATAAAGTTATCTCAAAGATCCTCACTAATCGTCTTAAAACAGTTATGGCAAAAATTATTCACCCTTTGCAGGGTGCTTTCATTCAAAATCGTAGTATCCACGATAACACCCTTATTGCTCATGAGATTTTTCACTCATTCAGCAACAAAAAAGGCAAAGAGGTGTGGATCGCTGCCAAACTGGATATGGAAAAGACATATGACCAAATCAGTTGGGAATTCGTAGTGTTCATTTTTAACAAATTCGGATTCCATGACAAATTCGTGGATAGGATCCGAGAATGCGTGGAAACCGTCTCATTCTCAATTCTAGTCAACAACGGACCAACAGAACAATTCTTCCCCCAAAAAGGACTCCGACAGGGGGACCCTCTATCACCCTACCTTTTAATCTTGGCTTCAGAGGTACTTGCTCGACAACTTCACCTCATAAGCACTAACCCAGATAGTGGGATCGGTATTCAAATCTCACGTAATGGAACTAAAATCCCATTCCTCGCCTTCGTTGATGATATTATCATCTTTGCCAAACCTAAAGACCAAGCATGCAATAACATCATAAACATAATTGATAATTATTGCCAAATATCCGGACAAAAAGTTAACTTCTATAAATCGGCCTTTCAGGTCACCAAAAATACAAACAATACAACAAAAGAACATATTAAACAAATACTCCAGATCACAAACACAGCTGCACTGGACAAATACCTGGGATGCCCAATCATAAATGGCAGAGTGACTCAAAACACTTTCAAACCGCTTACTCTCCGAACTAGGGCCCAATTAACCAAATGGAAAGCTAATTCGCTATCCCAAGAGGGCCAGAAAACCCTAATTAAAGCCAATCTATCGGCACAACCAAACTACCTTATGCAATCCTTCCTACTCCCTAAATCTACATTAAAAGAACTTGACCAAATAAACAAAACGTTCTTTTGGAACAAAGAGAGGAACCATAAACCTCTGATCAGCTGAAACTCAATTTGCCAACCTCTTGACCATGGGGATCTGGGAATTGCCAAGTCAGAAGAAATGAACCAAGCCTTACAAATGAAACTTCTATGGAAAATCCTTGCGGAACCAAACAACCCCTGGGTCAAAATCGTCACGGAAAAATATCTAAAATCAGATGGACTATTTAACTACCAGAAGAAACGTAACTCCTCTTGGCAATGGTCCAAACTAATGAGCCTAAAAGATCTATTCTTGAAAGGTCTCATTTGGCAAGTTGGGGATGGTAGAACCATCCGTTTCTGGAAAGACAACTAGACGGGCAATGGTTGCCTAAAATCGAAAGAAGATATCAATGATGATATGAATTGGGAGGCGAAAGTCGACGACTTCTTTATGGAAAAAACACTTGGGACCTTCACAGGCTCAAACAGGTGCTTAACCCAGAGGACATCCATATGGTTACGCAAATCTCCACCACAATTAACGAAATTCCTTATAGAATGTACTGGCAACCAAGCAAGAATGGGTGGTACTCCACCCACTCCACCATGCAGTGGATCCACAAAAATAAGGGAGAATCACAAGTCAACCTAAAATAGATTAGTAAACTTAATATCCCCCTGAAATGAAAAACTTCCTATGAAAAATAGCTCGAAATGGGCTCCCTATAAAAAGTCGTTTGGCGGCGAACCATATTCCGGTTGTCCAAGGTTGTGTTGCATGTGATTGTACCAACGAGGACGTCAACCACATTCTTCTTTCATGCAACCGTACTAAAAATACCCTAAAGGCGATAAACCCTAAACTCGAGATGATCATTAACCAAATTAACCCAAACCATAAAATACCAACTCAAATTTTAGGTGAAATCATGAACAAAACATCCAAGATCAAATTTGAGGAATTGATATGCTCCTGGTGGCGTATTTGGTTTTTCCGTAATAAAGCGGTAACCTTACTCTCCAACTACGACGAATGCGAAGGACAACCTTTGCGACTTCATCCGTAACCAAATAAAATAGTGGCTAAACGCCCACAACAAAGCGAAAACGTATCTAACCAATGGCGGACAACGGACTAAGTGCATACGCTCATGTGCCAAATGGAGAAAACCTCCTACAAATATTGTTAAACTCAACTTTGATGGGGCAGTCAACGTCGATGGGAAGGCTTCATTTTGGTTTATTCTCAGGGATTCCAAGGGTGAGCCCATCCATTTTGACAGAGGACTAATCGGTCGACAATCTGTTCTAAAATCCGAGACCATCGCTTTACGACAGGGAATCAAAGAAGCCACCCGACGCGACATTTCCCATATCCAGATCGAAGGCGATAACTTGCAGTTGGTCAAATCCGTTCTTGGTGACTGGCGTTGTCCATGGGAGATCGAGATGTTACGTGCGGATATTCACTGCTTACTTGCCCGGTTCCGGAGCTGGAGCATTGCCCATGTCGTCCAATTAGTGGCGGACTTCATTGCTATTTTGCTTCGCCATGTTTCATCTGTTCCACTTTCAGTTGACCCGGTTCTTCGGGACCTCATCCATCTGGATGCTCTAGGGTGACCGCTAGCCTGTTAGTGGCCCCTAATCCCTTTCCTTATAAAAAAATAACAAAATCATGATGTGATCTACAATCATCACCATTTGATGCCCGAGCAATGTTTGAAAAGAAACCATGGGATTGTCCTTGGTTGGCCAAAAAATAATCCATGAGTTAATACTACTTTTTAGATATTTGAGATTTGACTTGAGTGCAATCCATTGAGTAACTAGGAAAAGGATGAAAACCTATTGTAAGACACCAATGAATCTCTTGTAAAGATGAGGGTTAGCAACAAGATCACCAACTTGTGTCAATTTGGAGGCAGGGTTGCAAAAAGAAGAAATTAGATTAGCATTTTTCATTATTGTTCATTCAAAAAGATCTTAGATATATTTTTCTGAGATAAAGCAACACAATATGAGGATCTACCGATCTAGTAAGCTCAATCCCAATAAAATAATGAAGGTCACCAAGACCAGAAACATAAAAGGTAGTAGTACGAAGTTGAACAAATTGATGAATAACATCTAAATAAGTGCCTATAATAATCAAGTCATAACCTTGTGTTATTGGACTCTCAATTCACCAAAAAATTCAGAAATTGTGTTATTGAACTCTCTTTTTTTTTCGGCCCAACCCACATCATGCATATTTGTTAGGCTCTCAATTCACCCAGCCTAATCCTAATTGGGCTCTCAATTCACCCAAAAACCTAAACTCATATTATGACTTAGGGTTTCACTCTCCATTTCGGTTTCTTGGATATCAACCCAATCCCTCTCTGTTTCACTCTCCATTTGTTCAACCAAAACCATCTTCAAGTGGCGGTTATAGTCTCTCCGGCCATTTCTTCAACCCAGAAGCAGCTTCAAGCGACAATGATAACCTCTCCATTTCTTCAAAATAGAAGCAAGATCCATCGTCCTCTCCAATCGCTCTAATTGCTTCCTCTCGATCTCACTCAGATTCACCATCGATCGACTTCCTCTCGATCTCACTCGCCAAATCGACTTTCTTCCTCTCGACTTTCTTTACACAGGTAAACACTGGAACTCTATTTTCAATGGTCTTCATGTTTAGAGTAAAAAACATGGTTTGCAAATGTGAAGGCCACCAATTCATCGACCTTGATATCTCATCAATTTGTTTGAATTGTATCAATTTGTTGCTTGGATTTGATGAATTTTGTCAATTTATTCTTGAATTGTGTGAATTGATTGTTGAATTGTACCAACTTCTCAATCAAGTATTCCATTAATGACTGAGTTGGCAAGGCTTCTGAGTTCTTTGCTGGGTATGAAACTACATAATGGCTTCCATTTGTACTTGAATTTGTTGCTTAGATTTGTTGAGTTCTTTGCTCGCTTCCATTGAATTATACCAACTTCTCAATCATGGCTTCGATCTATTATGACATTTGTATATGATAGATGCCAAAGGGAAAACATCTGTTATGACAATTGTATATGATAGATGCCAAAGAGTTTCTGAAAATGTTTATGCTAATTAACAAGACTTTGAAAAGAAAAATAGTTGGATCCGATGAATGATGTTTTAGGATAGTTAATATTTTACTTGAGATTATCATATGTTATGCTTTCTTTAATTGTCTCTCTGCATCCATTTATAGGATGCTTAAGAATTCTCACTTTCAGGAATCATGATAGTTAAAATCTTTACTATAATAATTGACATTAAAATATCCTTAGGAGCAAAGTCTATCAGTGGACAAACTATATGTGTTCGTTCTGATTTTCAAATATTTCAAGCTTCCTATTGTATATCAGGATGTTTGTGGCCATTCTTTACCTCTGACTAGCTAGTAGTGTCTCAAAAGGCCAACTGTACTAAAACATAATCCTTTGAAGGGCTATTGGTGCATTTAAGCCTTTTATTCACAATGTGTTTTATTGCTGCATTTATTTTGTCAAATACTTCATTGCTATTTTTGCATTGCTTTTCTTGATAGTTTATTGAAATGTCTCCAACGAAGTGGACTCATCAACATAAGATGATCTTCCTCAAGATTGTTTTAGACCTTTCCTACAAGGATGATCCCAGGTGCCCTAATTGGGTTGTTGTACACGAGCGTTTTCGTGCTGAGACTAGGTGGTTGTCTACGAGAGTCACTATGAGACCAAGGTACTATCACTTTTTTAGGCTTTCGAAGATATGGTGAGACTTTTGACAAACTAAGGGGGTATCATGTGGGATTCAATGACTTGGAAAGTCATTGGTCACGACGAGTGGTGGGAGGTGAAAGTCAAAGTAAGTGCCAAATTCTCTTGTTTACATTAATTACTTATGTTTTGTTTTGTTTTATTTTTTTAAACTTGCAATTCTCTTGTTTGGTAGGAATGCATATATTACAAGCATTTCATAGTGAGTGGCATGGACCCCAATATGAGTCATATTTTGGACGATATCTTTAGATTCCGAACCATAAAAGAGGAAGAGATAGAGATCAACCTTACTAGTGACGATGAGGAAGAATGGGGTTGTAGCAAAAAAGAGGAAGATGAACAGGAAGGGTAAGAGGATTGACATTTAAGGTTTTATGTGATCTTAGACATGTATTTTATGTGACTTTAGATAGTTTATGTGACCTTAGAAGATTGTGTTGGAACATTTTATGCATGTTTGGGACATTTTATGCATTTTTTTAGGTTTGAGCAGATTTTTGATAGTGTACAAGTTTTGGTGAATTTTATATGTGCATTTTTTGAGCAGGTTTGGGACAATTTTTTAAGGAGTTATCTAGTTATGACAAGTTATGGAGTCAGCTAGTTTTGACAAGTTATGGAGTCAGCTAGTTTTGACAGGGTATAAGAATCTAATTTTATGTCTTGGTTTTATTATTTTAAGAGTGAGTCCATTTCTCCTCTTTTGCTAAGTATTTTGACTGATTTCAAGCATGATGAGACATAGGGGAGCATGCATGGCCTACGTCTTTGCATCATGATCCTAGCCTACTTAAAAGTGCTTGGCATGAGTATAATGGGCTCTAAGGATCCTTGTTGGGCAAGTATAGCTCTCCTATTTGATTTGTTCTTTATGTGTCTTTGGGACTTATATTTCTGAGTAGTTTGATTCAGTTGTAATTATATATGATTCAGTCGTTAGGAATGAAAAGAAGTACTCGTTGATAGTCTTGTGGTTGCTTTTGCAAATTTTCATGAAATGAAGAACCCATGGCTAATATCGTGAATGTTTTTGTAAATTTCTCCAAAAAAGGCAAGTTATACACAATATGCCCCAATTGTTACGAGTCTATGGTTCAAATAACCCACCAAAATAACCACAAAACTAGTCATAAAAGCAATTTGGGTATTCAGCTTCCGAAGTAGTCGTGAATATACGCTCAAACCATTTTTCATGGGTAATTAGCTAAGCCACTAGAACCGAATTTAGCCTCGTTAGTCATTTGTGTCATATTGGCCACAAACTTAGAACTGAATCTAGCTACGTAAGGCAATCGTGACAATATGGCCTCACATATACCCATAAACGATGTTTTTATGACAATATGGCCACAAACTTAGAATCAAATCTAGCTACGTGGGTCATTCGCGTCATATTGACCACAAATGTAGAACCGAATCTAGCTTCATAGTTCATTCGCGGCAATATGGCCTCAACTATAGCCAAAAACCATGTTTTCATGACCATATGGCCACAAACGTAGAATCGAATCTAGCTGCGTGAGTCCTACGCTACAATTTGGCAACAAATATAGCCCCAAACTTTGATTTCATGACAATTTAGCCACAAAGGTTGAATTTTGAGGTTAAAGTTGTGGCAGTTACCCACAAAATTAATGACATTGTGATTTGTAGCTACGGTTTCCGGGCTATGGATGCGTTTTTCAATAGTGTGTTGTGTTATTTTTGCCCCCAATCTTCACCTAGTTCGTCTTCCTCATCCATTGAATCGTCAACAAACTTGCACACAACCCTCCACCTCTTCCTTCTCCAGTCCTCCTGGTCTTCCTTCGCTCGCCTCCACCTTCGCCCAGTCCCGACCGCCCTGTGGGGGTGAAATTTCAAAATTTTCCTTCATTTCCAAACCTCTCTATGTAATCTTATCGCTCCTCGGACCGGATGTGGAGGTAGCCGCCCCTGCCTAGATCCGCACATGTATAATATATAGTTTTAAACTAATAGTTCAATAAAATCTAAAAAGGTATTTTTATCACTTAACAGAGTGTGATGTAAAAATAAAATTAGTGTGAAGAAAATGTAACCGTATATTTCTGATATCTTTTTTTTTTTGAGCAATTCTGATATCTTCATCATAGACCATTGTTAAACATGATATGGTATGTCCTACCAAAACATGATATGGTATGTTGGTTTGTCCCAATTCCAAACACAAACAAGCAGCCGTAACTAACCAATCAATCAAGAACATAAAGAATAATCGTTTGAAGCAAATCAACAATCTTCCATATTTATCTTTGCGCATATAATCAAGCAAATAAGCCTCTAAACGTAATATCCATAAGTCTCCGATTCGACTCTCATTAGTAACACCCTTCACCAAAATAATAAAAAAAAAAAACAATCTTCCATATTTTTGCTCCAAAAAATAAACTAATACTCCATATTTCACCCCAAACACTCCTACAAAAATAAATATGAGAAAACCCCACCGAAAATATAATCCCCCAAAAATCAATTTCCCCTTTAAAGTACACGAGTGAATACCTAACTAGCAAACATGATGGAATTAATCCAGGATAAACAATTACTCAATATACATAATAAACCTACGATTTGAAATTTCCAACTCGACCTCGAAGATATAAATACACGAGTGCTAGGATCTCCGGCGGCGATTATCGGCGAAGAGAGCGAGAGGAACAACTTCGGCAAGCGGCGTGGAGAGCGGCGTCGGGAGGGGAGAGCTCCGGCAGACGGGACAGGAGCCGTTGAGTCGGAGCCAGGCGTCGAGGCAGAGGAGGTGGAACGAGTGCTTGCAATCCGGCATCATCCGCAGCATCTCCCCCTCCCTGTAATCGGAGAGGCAGATCGAGCAAACCGCCGAATCGGAATCGCCGTTCGATTTGGAGAAGTGTAATCTAGGGTACGAATTGATGATGGACTGGTCCAGGCCGACGACTCCGGCCGCGGAATTCAGCCGGTTGGGGTTCTCTCGGCCGTTGTCGTCGTCGTCGTCTTCGGCTACGAAGATCACGCGAGGCACTATGACGCCGCTGTGGGCGGCGGAGGGGTGGCGGATTTGGCGGCGGCGGAAGCAGACGTAGGAGGAGAGGAGGAGGGCGGAGAGGATGAGGAGGAAGCCGAGGGCGATGGCTAGGGCGTAGCCGAGGCCGATGTTAGTTAGGTTGTAGGGCGGCGGCGGAGGAGCGGCGGAGACGGGAGGAGGAAGGGGGAGGAGAGTGGACATTGGGAAGAGAAGAAGCCACAGGAATGGGGGTTCATATTTTTCCCAGGCCGATGGGGGTATTTTTTTCGTCGAGTTTTTGTTTATAATTTATTTTTGCTGAAAGAATATGAGTACTCTCCGTATAATAAAATTAAATAAAAAAGGATATGAGTAGTTAATGCGAAATTAAATACGGGAGAGAGAGAGGTAGGTGGGGTTTGTTTGAACTTTGAATTGAAGGCCAATACACAGCTGCCGCATTTAATTTCTTGTAAATACAGGGCTGCGTCTCGGTCACTGTGGGGCTTTTACTCCAAGGGGGTGTGAACCAGGCACGATAATCCGTCACAAATTATGTTAGCTTTCTTATTTTATTTTATAAAAAAACGAGATTGGATATATCGGATAGACTAGACCTGATAAATTAAGAGTAGGGTGGGCATAGTGGACCGGATCGGACTAGGACCGACTTTTCCAAATCGTTGGACCGAGGTTTGGATCGGGATTTTCCAGTTCGGATCAGTTTAGGTCCCGATTCGGTCAGGTCCACTTTCGGACTGGTTTTGGACTGGGATATTATTATTTTTTAAAATTAATATTTTTTAAAGAAAAAAATTATGTTTTTATTGTGAAAATTTATATATTATTTATGAAAAATATAATGTTACGAAGTATATACATAAAATGAAACTTAAATAATAAAAAATTATATTTTTCATGAGGTTATTCCAATCATAATTTTATAACATAAGAAATATTATTTATGTATATAAATTTTTATTTTTATTTTTATTTTTAAAAAAGTCAGTCCGAAACGAGATCGGAATTTTAAAATTTATGGACCGAGGACCGGACCGGTATACCCTCGATCCGGACCGGAATTTGCCCAGCCCTAATTATGAGACTAAAACAATTAGTAGTTGGACAAGCTAACAAATAGGACATAATATATACTAACTCAAACAAGCAAAAGAGAAACATAACAAAGAGCTAAAAAGAATGGGTAGACAGAGCCAAGCACTGTTAAATAGTAGTGTCGGTATGTAGGAAAAGCAAATCGACTCCATTTTGGGAGTGCATAATGGACCACCATGACGTTGTCCCATGTTAGGTTTTTAATTTTTTTTTTTTTTGATAAGGAAAGGAATTTGGGTGGTCACTAACACACTAGTGATTGCCCAAGAGCATCCTGAAGGATGAGGGTTTGGAAACCCGAGTCAACTGTAAGCGGAATAGAGGAGACGCATCGGAAAGAGCCATCAATGTAGTCCACCACCGAATTGCATTCATTGTAGACGTGAGCGATACTCCAATCTTAGAAACAAGCCAACATGCAGTGGATGTCCGAACGTAGCAACTCAATCTCCCACGGGCAGCGCCAGTCACCAAGAACAGCCTTGACAAGCTGCAAATTATCGCCTTCAATGTGGATTTAGGGGATACCACGACTAATAGCCTCGAGTAGTCCTTGGCGCAAGGTGATGGTCTCGAATATGAGAACAGACCGCCGACCACTCAGTCCTCCGTCGAAATGGATAGGGGAACCACCGGAGTCCCTAAGGATGAAATCGAACGAGGCCACGCCATCCGAACAAACTGCAACATCAAAATTTAATTTAATAAAGTCTCTCTTGGGTTTTTCCCACTTTGCAAGCTTTCTCCCACCCCTAGTTCTCGCAATATGAGAGTGCGGGGTGATGTTTTCCATATTTCCTGCTAGTTTCCAATCTTTGACCTGGTTGCGGGTAAACTCGTAAAGGTACAAGACATGGTTCGAGAGTTGGTTGTTGTTGTTGTCAAAAGTTCTCTTATTTATAGTGAACCATAGGCTCGACCAAGCGTTTGTGAGGAGTTCCCTCTCCTCCTTAAGTGTCGTTGCCCTGATATCGTCAAGGACTTGGTGTGGTTTCTTGTCGTCAGGTAGTACTTGATCAACAATCCAAAGTAGTTTTGAGCTTAAAGAGTTGAGTGTTTCTCTGGTAAGAGGGCACGATAGTAAGATACGATTATTGTCTTCTAAAGGTCTGTTACAGGCTTCACAATCTTGCGGAACCGGGATATGGTTAGTTCCAAGCCTCGTTTTGTTGTTCTGGTGGTAAGTGGATGGGACCACCTTCATGTCGTGTATCTAGGGTCTCCCCATAATGATGTTGTTGCAGGAGGGACAGTCCAGAACGGAGAACTTTACTTGTAAATTCACCCCTTTGGCGTATGTGGGTAAGGTAATTTCACCCAAGGTCTAGGCGATCTCTCAGCTTAAACCAACAAGAGCCATTGATTTCCTAATAATATCCTCTTTTCTCAGACCCATCTCCTTGAGGGCGTCCAACGTGAGCATATTGGTGGAGCTTCCGGTGTGTATGAGGATCCTCCTCATCAAGACATTTACCACCGAGAGCGAAATGACCTGCCCATTTTGGTGGGGGCCTACAAGATTCTCTGCATCTGAATCATCAAAGGTGATTGCATTTTCATGTCGGCCTCCTTTGTTACAGATGCTTAACACTGGACACCCGACGATGCGCTTTTGCGCGTGGCGCTTAGCCACTGAGTAGGATATCCCACATATTTCCAATCCGTTGGTGATCACGTTGACGACTTTGGCATACTCTGGCGATGGGCGTATGTCCATTGGGCTATCAGCATTTTGGCATGTCGGAACCCCAACATTGGTCGCGATCTCTGCAACCCACCCCTTTGAATAAAGGAAAGCTATTTCCTTCCTGAGAGAAAAACACTCATCAGTTTCGTGCCCATACTTTCCGTGAAAGTCGCACCACCTCGTCATATCTCTTTTTGGATTTGGGTTTTCTGTCTTCTTAGGTCACCGAATTTTCCCTCCAAACCTTTCGAGGCATTTCACCACCTCAGCGGGTGCCATGCCAAGGATACACTCCTGGACCCTAGGCGGAGGAGGCCATCATTCTTCCCTCCTGATTGCTTGATACCAGTAGCATGAAATCCTGGAACTTCAAGGCGAGATTTAGGATACGGCTGCCCGTGATGCTCCCGGAAATGGTCGGGTGCAACTTTTCTTTCCACTCCGTCAAAAATTGACGTGGTCCGCGAGGGAGCTTCACCCTCCTCTAGCCTAATGTGTGCTAGAACTTTCACCTGGACGTCCTTGAAATTAAGGCACTGATACTTGTTCATCTCTCGGTAAAGCTCACTGCCAGTGATCAACCCTTGACGGAAAGCTTCTATCGATGCTGGGACATCGCATAGCGGAATAACGACTTTCTCTATGTTGAACCGATTGAGATAAGCCCTTAAGGACTCTCTAGGCCTTTGGGCCACCTTGTACATATCGTTGGAGTGCTTCATGAGCTTCCTCCTGCCGGTGAATTGGACCCTAAAGGCATTCACTAGGCCCGTGAAGAATCCGATGCTCCCACGGGGCAGATTTATGAACCAGGTCAAGGTCGCCCTGGACAGTGCTGTCCTAAATCGTTTGCACATTACCACTTCTCTAGAGTCCCTTGGGACCGAACTCATCATCATCTTCAGCTTAACGACAGTCACATGCACATTAGTGTCCCCAGTCCCATCATACGTGGGGATTTTCGGGACGCTGAACTGTTGGATCGTAGGTTAGTCGAAATCAGTTATGGGAACTATTCTATACAGTTCCCACACGCAGCAGAATAAACAAGTAAGCATGTAAATAAAAACAATAGAGACAGTTCCCTTATAGAGGAACTCCACAACGATCAACTAATCGCGTGAGTAAACCTCTACCTCCCCTTGGAGGATTTTCGAATGTTACCTTTTCTTTATTGCTTAGTTCCCTTCAGGTTACAAGGCAAAATACAAAACTTCTGTGTTCCTACTAGGACTCTCTCCGTAGGCAACACTAATGTACTCTCTCGACCCTAACCCGGTGAACTCTTACAATCAATGACAAAGCGAAACTCAAACCTCTCTCTCTCTTCTTCTGTCTCTTCTCCTAAGTTCCCCTAGACCTAGGAACTCGCTCTTTCTCCTACACCATCATCGAGATTAGCTCGCCGTCGGGGACTTTTCACCATCTTGATGACTCTCACTTAAGCAGCTCTTTGGCTCTTATTTCTCCGAGTTTGGAATTTATGATTTGGGAAAAGTGAGCAGCAAGGTGACTGTTGAAGGGTTTAAATAGGTGTGATGAGAAACCCTTATCCACTTGAGATATTTGTCTTAAATTCCCTTTTTTCCTTGCTCTCACAGTATGATTCCTTAAGGTTGACATGTGACTTTGATTTGAATTTGAATTGTCAACTCTTGAATCAATCAGGATATCGCTCATTTAGGCTCTCCCAATTCTTTGATCCTCCACAAATAAGTACTCAGTTTTGAGACTTTCATGAATGTGGTGGCGGAGGAACACAATGGCTTTTGCTTTTTCTTATGGGGTGGCACTATTGTTTGCCACAATTGTTTCCTCAAGGCCATTTGATTTGAGGTGAGCCATGACATCAACCCTCCATTCGAGGTATTTTTGGCCCGACAAATCAAGGATGTCAAACTCCCTTTTAGCGATGTTTGCCATTTAGTTACTACACATAAAAATATGCAAAATAAAGGTTAATATAATCAATATTTATAATTTATGAGTCGTGTATGGGACGATAGAAGGACATGTCATATCAAACAATAAACATATGCATGTAGATGATATATTCAAAATGTGTAAAGAAAGATTGCGTGAGTCAGAGAAGTAGTCAATCAATATAGATATAGGCATAGACAATATCATAAGACAAAAGTAAAATATCATACGAAATGAAAGAAAAGTATTTAGCGGGAATTTTGAAATCTTTAAAGTCCTTAGAGTCCGAGGTCCTTAAAGTCCTTAGTATGAATTCTTTAAAATCCTTACAAAGTCCGGTTCCCTTCATCCCCTTTTTTTCACCTTTTCACTTCCAACCATATCTCCTTCCTCCACTTGCATATTCGACTGCCTTTACCAAATTTTTTCTTTCGAC
Organism: Fallopia convolvulus; assembly: GCA_964016875.1. NCBI lineage: Eukaryota > Viridiplantae > Streptophyta > Magnoliopsida > Caryophyllales > Polygonaceae > Fallopia > Fallopia convolvulus. The sequence goes on from OZ024729.1 coordinate 44,476,350, forward strand.
ATTCTCCATGGCCGACGACGAGATTATGCATCGTCTTAGAGCCGGTAATAGGAGATTTATGATTGAGATTTTCATTTGCCTTGTTCTTATTGTGATTACCAACATCATGCTCATAATCCTTTTGGTTAAAACTTACTTCCAATCCAAGTGGTGAAAGTGAGGATTTTCAGAGATGAAATCGGGTTAAACTTCAAAAAGAGGTAAGCAAATCTAATATTTTGTTTGTATCTTGTACATATCCAAAAGCGTGATTTATTTTTGGTAAGAAATCGTTTCAAATCTAGAAAGAAAATTAGTTTATGATGTAGAGGATCCCAAATCGGGCAACTACAGAGCATACTCCTCAAAATGGTTCTAGGAAATAAACTTCTTGCATGATTAAGATTAGGAAGATATAAGAGTTTGTACCTTGGTGATTAGAGAAGTTCAATTGGTAATTAGAGACTCATGCTGATAACGTATTATGAAAAGATTTATAAAAGCAAGACCACTTGAACTTTTGGAAAGAACACTTAAACAACTTTAGAAGAACTTTTAGATCATTAGAAGAGAGGGAGGGAGAGTAAGAACTTTAGAGAGTGTATTTCTTACTCTACTTTGGTGCAAGTTTTACAATGGATGATGGCCATATTTATAGGCCAAAGGTTGGGCAAAAACTTTGGAAAATCTCCATGATTCATGCATGGAAATAAGGAGGTGAAGAAGCTGAATAAATCACCTTGTAAAATTTACCTCCTATCATACATTATACAATACTACATGTTCAATCTATGTATACAAGCAATAGGTGAAAACTAAGGGTAACTTGTAGCATTGTATGCGTGGATATATTCATAACAAAAATTTTATTTTTAACGGAAATAATAAAAAATGGATGGAAAAGAGTTTTTGGGTGAATTTTGGCTACATGACAACTTTTGTGTAGAATAGAGGGGTACCAAAAGGAATAACTTTTTTTGGGCACCAAAAGGAAAAGTCAAAACCTCGAGGGCACCAAAAGGAATTTCCTTTTTTTTTTCCTAACAAACTTGTAAAAAAAAAGACAATTCGAATTGACAAAGAAGAATTACTGCAACGTGGCTGCCCTAATTCTCTCTTGTTGTGGTTCTGGTTCCTTCTATTCCGGTGATGAAGAATTCGAATGCTTTCTCTAAGTCTTCAGTTCCGTCCTGATTCTCTATGGTTTTGTTCTTCCTATGCCGACGATGAAGAATTCCGACCTCCCCGAGTCCATCGTGGACCAGACTATGTCAGTTTGCTTATTCCATCCAGATCTAGAATTCTAGATCCGAATCCAAGTATGTGTAGACTTCCAACCCCCCGAGTCCGTCGTGGACCGGACCAGTTTGCTTATTCCGGCCAGATCTAGAAATCCAGATCCGAATCCAAGTATGTGTACACTTCCGACCTCCTTGAATCCGTTGTGGATCAGACCAATTTGCTTATTCCGGCCAGATCTAGAAATCCAGATCCGAATCCAAGTATGTGTAGACTTCCGACCTCCCCGAGTCCGTCATGGACCGGACAATACCAGTTTGCTTATTCCGTCCAGATCTAGAAATCCAGATCCGAATCCAAGTATTTGTAGACTTCCGACATCCCCGAGTTCTCGATCCGGCCAGATCTAGAATCCGTCCGAATCTGGGGTGTGTGATGAGGAATTAATTAAAAAAGAGAGGAAAGTGTGTGTACAAGTCGAAGAATTCTGATTCTCCCTTTGGTTCCTCTAGCTAGGATTATCAATTGAATAAAGAGGAAAGTGGAAGAAGATAATTCTTTTTTGATATTTGTATAATTTTAAGACCATCTACATCATGCACCTATTTTTTTTTTCCATTTCTCTCTCGGCCACATAATCCATGCACCTCATTTTAATTTATACCCACATCCATGCACCCTATAAATTCATATTTTTATCATTTTCAACACTTCTCTCTCTCTCTCTCTCTCTCTCTCCATATACAATTACACATATACCCTCTTCTCCAATTAAAATTATATACATGCCCTTATTATGAATAAAATTGTTAATTAATGAAATATTTTAATTAACTATAATTATTATAATAAATAACAAATTATGCTCGTTAATTTATGAAAAAAATATTTTTAATTTTTAATTTAAAAGTCATTCTACATTTGTTAAGAATTTTACGTACTATTCTTAATTAAACAAGTATTTGTACATGGAATTGAGGAAAATAAACATCATAATTGGATAGATAATGCAACTCAAACCAAACAAGAGAGTACATCTCAACATAAAAAATATAACGCAAGAAAACACACAACAAACTGCATACGAGATACTTGATTCAAACAAATACAATACTTAAATATCATAATACGACTCGTACTCATGCCCGAATTTTATCCAAATGTGCTCCACCAAGTCTGTCTTCAGCCAGTTGTGTGTATCCCTATCCCGAAATTGAAGATTGTTTAGGATATAGTTGCTCATTTCATCTGTCCTCTCAGCTGAGAACGTTCGATTGACACCTTCTGGCTCATCATACGGAGGAACCACCCATCCATTACATTCATACATAGCTCTTTCATCTTCTACAATGATATTGGTAAAATTACACAAGCTCTCATTATTTTTCCAACAAACTCAGCATACCAAGAGCGAGCTGGGTTGCGAATGATATGAAATCGGGATTGTAAAATACCAAATGTCCTTTCCACATCTTTGCGACAACACTCTTGGCGTTGGGCAAATACTTTTGCTTTACATCCTTGGGGGAGGCTAATAGATTTCACAAATGTTGCCCAGGCTGGGTATATACCATCAGTGAGATAATAACCCTTGTTGTATTCATGCCCATTCACCGTAAATGATACTGGTGGAGCTACACCTTGCAGAATGTCATAAAAAAGGGAGAACATTTAAGCACATTAATGTCATTGTACCAAAGAATGCATGTCAAATCCATAGGTCATATGATGCAACAACCTCTAGGATAATTGTTGGACCATCATGATCTCCACGCTCAAACTGGCCTTTCCATGCAATTGGACAATTTTTCCACTTCCAATGCATGCAATCAATACTACCCAACATGTCGGGGAATCCATGAGCCTCTCCTACGCTTAATAAGTGTTGTATGTCTTCGGGAGTTGTTCGCCTCAAGTACTCTTCACCAAAGAAAGTTATAATACCTTCAACGAAGTTGGACAAACATTCTCTTGTAGTGGATTCCCCGATACGAAGGTAATCGTCACAAGCATCTGCAGCAGTACCATACGCCACCATGTGCATTGCAACTGTACATTTTTATAAAGCCGATAAGCAAAGTATATCGGTCGCATCTGGCCTTTGTTAGAATTACTCCATCCCAGTTGTGAGTCGATCAACAATGCTCTCGAATACGTGCTTGTGCATTCGGAACCTACATCGGAACATGTTGGGCGGATAAGTTGGATTGTTGGAGAAGTAATATTTGTATAGTTAGTCATGCCCAGCTTCCCTTCCTCTTTTGACGTGGGCTCGAGTGCCTCCTCTTCTTGATCTTTTGGCTCGTGCAGTCTCCCTACGATTTAGGGCAGCTTGTTGGAGATACCCGTATATATCTCTCATGTAGTTCAAAGACTCATCTAGCTCATCATCTATGTTGGAATATTTGGAGCTGAGTTTTAAGAGTGTGTTGAGTTTGAAGAATCATCAGACATTTTCACAATCTGAAGAGTAATAGAAATATGAAGGGAGTAGAGATATGAAGAGTGATATTTTCTTGGAATGGTAAAATATGGTTTATATAGCAATTTTGACAATTTCAAATTTTGAATGCTAGATGGTTGCAGAACCACACAATCTCCGAGTGTTGCAGAACCACTCAAATTCTGAGTGTTGCAAAACCACTCAAATTACTTTTGTTGCAGTGACTTATCACATCCTACTTTATTGTATGTCAAGAACCATTTTGGTCAAACAATGACTAGCCGAAGACTACTAACAATGATTTCTTTAAACAAGAATTACATTAAACCCAAACTCAAGTTAACAAAGCTTATGTTAGAATGAGCAAATACAAGAAGCAAACCGAATTGAAGTTAACAAAGCTTACACTAGAATGAGCAAATACAAGAAACAACCCAAATAACAAAGCTTACTCTAAAATGAGCAAATACAAGAAACAACACAAATAATAAAGCTTACACTATAATGAGAAAATAACTAGAAGTAAACTGATACCATCAATCTCTTTTTATGCCAAGATAATCCATCAATCGGTTCTTCGTCACTTCAACTGAAGTAGGGAGTGGTGACATCTATTCCACCTTGATTAGTTCCATCAATCTTTTCTAGTTCCTTTCCTTAGCCTCCTCTTCCAGTTCTTTCTCCCTAATCCAAAACTCCTCCATCCTGAACGATTCCACCTTTTTTGTATGTTCATGAAGTTTCTCCCCTAACATTAGAACTTTCTCCTCAAACTCCTAATCTTGTTTAGCATATGATACTTTCTTTTTTCCTCTAGCTGCCTTTGCAGCCTTTCTCCCAGGTGGACGTTGGATTGGTGCACTAACTGAGGTATCTGGATTAGGGTTACCTGAATCATCTTTAGTGTCGCCCCTCGTTCTTTTCGTGCCACTACTTTTCGTGCTTATTTTTTGTCGATTCATCTGCAATATGTACTCTTTATTCCACCTTGGTTGGTGTTTCAAGATCATCCATGCTTCCTCTTCATCAAACTTTTCACCCTTCAAATGGTTTTGGTGATAGTCGTGCTTAGCCTTTTCCATAACATCCTTATCAGATTCGCCACTATCCCAATTATCCTTAGCCTTATCATGATAAACAACAAACAAGTCAATAGCCCTTTTAATTCTTCCCCACTTCGTCTTTAGCTTGCATTTGGATCTCCAAAGTTGATTGCATCCTTTGTGATAATTGTAGAACCACTCAATTTTGTCCTAAAATGCTTCGCACTTTTAATCATTGTCGGTGATTGGGTCATTGCTAACGTTGACCCAAGCGCTAATGAGAAGCGTGATGTCTTCTTTCTCCCAATGATATTTTACGAGTGGAGCTCTAGTTTCAGCGATAGCACTCCTACCACCGTGAGATCCACCACCGCGAGACCCACGACGAGCACGTGGTTGGTCACTAGCACCACATGGTTGGGTGCTATAGGCTCGGATGGACAAAAGATCGACACTTCCGTCTAAGCTTATGGGCGTTTTTGGTTGAGTATGAACAAATTGCATATTTGGATGACCAACAACGTTGGGCGAGAAAGGCATAACATATTGCACATTTGGAATACCAACAAAGTTAGACGAGGAGGCCATAGCAAATTGGGCATTTAGATTACCAACAAAGTTGGACGAGGAAGGAAACACAAAGTGCGCATTTGGATTACCATAAGACTGGGAGAGGAATTGTTGGATATATTCCAAATCCGCTTGGGAGTTCATTTGGAAGGGATTTTGGGAGGGATCCATAAGATAGATAAGGATGAAGAGATGTAGTGAAATACGCAAATGAGAGTTGAGATAACTAGCTATATATATCCATAAATTAGGGTTTTCTAACCCAAAACCACTCCATCAAAACCAGGGGCTCCTAAACCACGGGCTCTGAAATTTGTATTAAAAACACAAAAATACTAAAATGCTCTTTTTAGCCCTGAAACGACCTCAAACACCCGAAAAAGCCCTTATGTCATGGAGAAGCAATGAGTTTGACTTGTGAGCATGTTCCTTACTCGGAATGGTATAACAGTAGTCATTCTGACATCGGACCACCATTTTCCGCCAATCTCGGCGAATGCCCATATCAACCTAAAAAATACAATTATTCTAAATTTAATCAAATATATGCAATATTAATATTTACATATAGATAAAAAAAATATGAATTATGGTATAATTTTTTTATAATGTATAAATTGCCCAAATGGGCAATTTTAACCCATTCCATGACCTCTTTACTAGCCAATTACAACTTCTTACATTTAATTTATTCAACTATTCTTCTAAGTTGATCTTTTTGGGTAATCTTCTAAGATCTAATTTTTATGAATATTCTCTATGTATTGCTCTCTTCTGCATAATCATTTCTCTAGCCACCTATTCATTAAAGTCTTTTGTACAACTATCTCTGCATTCCTTCTGTCTAAGGATTTCTATCTCTGTAATCTTTTTATCTTACCATATGCATCAGACTAGTCTCTATTACTCTATTTACATGGTTACTGTTGACCTCTACTATATCCAATTACATTTGCTTGTTCTGAATTCACTGAGGCATGTCATTTATTGTTACTTCTATCCTTCTAACTACAGCTTCCCACTTCTTCATCTTACTTCTCTATTTAAGGACTGCTTTGGTATCAATAGTTCATACCATCCTCGGCATACAAAGCCTCTTACTTACTTACCTTCCCTCACCTTGGTTATCCTTTCCAGTATGTCTGATAGTTTATCCTATCAAGATGCATTAGTCAACTTTCCAATTCTAAATTCTATGTCTTCTAGCATGGAGGTTGAAGGCCTTTTGGCTCCTTCTTCCCCTCCTGCTCTTATCCAGCCTCTTGGGGCCACTCCACTCAAATCTTTAAGACCTACAAGACCTCTTTCTTGTGGGGAGACTTTGTCCCACATATCTGATGAGTCTCCTGTCATTATCCCTGAGTGTGACTTTGTTCCTTCAAATGATATTCTCAATCCTGCTATTTTTACTGCCACTATCCCTCTTCCAAATCCAACATCTATTCCTTCTGTTAAGAAATACTTGCAAGAACTGATGCACTTTTCCCTCCTCCTCAAAATGGTAGAAGATCCTATTTCTACCACTTTGATCAATGGGAAAATGAAAGAGGTTTGGAAGGATTATGTGAAGGGTGAAGTTCAGTTCTAGGAATTTGCTAATTTTTGGATCCTCTTTAAATTTTCTAACAAGGAAGCCAGAGACTCTGTTTGGAACAAAAGGCCCTACCTTGTCCAGGGAAAACTTGTTGCCCTTCTTCCCTTTTATCCTGAGTTCAATCCTATTTCTGATGAAGTTTTAAGAGCTGATATATGGGCTCGTATCCCATCTTTGCCTTACTACCTTTACAATCCTTCTGCCCTTGACCTTATTTTGAGAGACAACCTTATTGGGCACTTTGTTAGGGTTGATGAGGTATCTAATGCAAAAAATAAGATGAAGTTTTGTAGGGTTCTTGTCAATGTTGATATTACCTCTCCTCTCAAGGGTAGTGTCAAAATTCAAACCTAAGTAAACACTGTGTTGACTTTCAAGGTGTGGTATGAAACTGTCTCTATTGGTTGTGGCTATTGTGGGGAGGGTTCTCATTCCTTTGATGAGTGTCCTCTCAACAATATCCAACCCAGAAGCTGCAAGCTCACTGTTCTTGAAAATCCTGCTGAAGTTGAACTCATTAACCAACCCTATATTAGGCTGCATGGGGATGACTTCCTCTAGACCTTTTGTTCAGAGACTTCCTAATGGTCCTACTTTTGTGAGGTCCAATGTTGTTGCTCCTCTGTTTGCTACAAACCAAGCTTCTGGTGGCCCTGTTGTATCTGTTGGTTTGCCCTCTGTTGGGGTAAATCTTCCTAAGCTGAACCCTGTGCAGACTATGCCTCCCTATAACCCTCTCATAACCATAGACTTCTATTCCTCCATGGATCCAAGTGTGTTCTCTGACCCTGTTGTGTTGTTGAATGCTAGAGAGCAAGTTGCTCTGGCACTTGCAAACCTGAATGCCGTGCTTCTCCCTTGGTGACTAGTGGAATGACTATGCCTAGTGCTTCTCATTTTGTTCCTCAACTTGCCTACTTGGGATTGGCTGGTATGGACCCAAGGATTGAGTCCTCTAACATTCTCTTGAGAAACCAAATGGATGCTGTTGACATTGTGTGCTGGTGAGAGCACCTCTGACTCTTCCAAACGTAAGGACATTGAGGTTGTCAAAGACCTTGCTGAAGCTTCTTCTGTCTCAAATAAACCTAAAAAGACTCGAGGCAAAAAGCAAGCCACTTAATGATTAGTGCTCCCCTTGTGACTGGTCCTGTTTTGTGTAAAATAACTTATGAATCCGGCCTGCTAGTTTGTTTTATGTTCCACCTGTTTGTTGCACCTTTGCTGTATTTCCTGTTTTTTCCTTGCTGTTGTGGAATGCTGGGCTTTGGCTTCTTCATATTGCCTCCTTTTGATATCTGTAATGCCCTTTGTAGCTCCTCTTGGATGGATGTTTCTTGTATCAACCTCCTATGTATAATATTATGCTTATTTGGTCTTTACTTCTGGTTGTCAACTTACTCTTGTTTTACTAAATCTGGTTGCCACTACAGTTCTCCCTACCATATCATTCATAGGTATTATTGTTTCTCATGGGTTAAGTTTTATCCTTTTGGTTTTATCTGTATGACTTACTGCTTTCTTCAATTTGTTTGGATTTTGTGCAGGCTTGCTAGCTCGTGCTCCTCTCCAAATACTCTTTGCTGTATTTGTTCTTTTTCTTTAAAACTTATCTTCTCTTTTGTCAGATTTAATCAACTGGAAACTAGTTTTGAGGTTTTGTTGTTGTTTGCCTTTTTAGTTTCTTTTGATCTTAATGTTATGCCCTTGTTGAATGTTTGGTGCTCTACTTCAGTGAAGTTCTGGTTTGTCTCAACCTGCTCTTATCTTCTTCTTAATAATCCTGTGCAACATTTACTTAATAAAATCACTATAAAGTCAAGGTCTAATGGCTTATCTTATGATTTTTATTTTCTAACAGCTTATTCCTTTATAACTTACTGGTTTATTCATTGTGTTGTGCTCTTATACAAGCTGTTTGGCTTGTGCTTCTTTGACAAATTCCCCAGCAGCTTCACTTATTTTTTTTATCAATCTTTTCCTTTTGTTTCATCCTAGGCTTTTTGTAACCCTTTGTATTTTTTGGTTCTTATCTTTTCATTGTTGGTATTTGTTGTGTATCAGATTTATTTGGCTTGTTAATTTTTCTAGTAGCTTCGGTTGTAATTCTTTATGTTTTTTTGCTAATCCCTTGTGTGTTTGGAACTATGCAAGGACTTTAACTATTTTGATTATCTTATCTCTTTTGATGAATTATGATATGAACCATACTTGCTTGATCTTTGTTCTTTTTTATAAACAAGGTTTTTTATGATATAGGTTAAGAGGTATTCGTAGGCCTAACTTCTGGGAGGAAGTTGGGTTCATAAGAAAGTTTAATAAACTTATTTTTCTTTGCCTAGCGGAAACTAAAACCGACTCTGACCCCGTCGTTTCGATTATTCGAAAAGCTGGATTCCATAAAGTTATTTCTTCTCCTTCTATTGGTACTTAAGTTGGGATTTAGTTACTTATTTATGAAAATATAGAAACTCGAAAATGTGTATTACTTCATCAATCTAATGATCTTATAATTATGCAATATAATTACCGTCACCAGACTTTCTTAATGATATTTGTTTATGCCCCCTCTCGAGAAGACCAAAAATTCCTATTCTAGAACTCAATCTCTGAAACCATTAATCGTTTCCAATTACCTTTTCTTTCAATAGGTGATCTAAATGAAATTTCCTCTCCTAATGATAAACTTGGAGGTTCTACTCCGTTATTAAGTCGCTTTAATATACTTTTAAACTTTACGAATGAGTTTGGACTTGTTGATTTAAAAACTACTGGCTTCCCTTTCACTTGGAGAAAACGGTCTGTTCCTTTGGATAATATTTTCGAGAAATTAGATCGTGTGTTATGTCATCAAACCTTAACTTCTTTATTTCCTTCTATTGTAGTTCATCACCATCCGTTCACTACTTCTGATCATTGTCTTATTACCTTCTCCCTAGGATCTACAAATTCATTTCGGAAAATTCCTTTTCGTTTTGAAAATGCTTGGATGTCAGAATCTTCATTCATCCCGTTAGTTTCTAAAGTATGGAGTTATCGTATGTCAGGTTCCTTTATGTTTCGCATGTCTATGAAGTTAAATCTTTTAAAGAAATATTCAAAGGTATGGGCTAAACATCATACAAATAATAATTTTGAACAATTAAAAATCTCGGAAAATCAGCTCCAAAACCTCCAGTCAGATTTATTACTTGATCCCCTTAATTCTACCATTATTTTGCGGCTTCAATCACATTTAAATAAATATAATGCTCTGCTGGATTTCTAGCATAACTTTTGGAAGCAACGTGCCAAGGTGACTCATTTACAAAATGTAGATAAAAATACCAAATATTTTCAATCAATCACTAAAATACGGTCTTATAAACAGAGAATTATTTCTTTCCAAACACATGAGGGTGTTGTTATTTTTCTTATCATTGTTTGATTTTGCAGAACATCACTGAAGAACTTAGTCATAGATTTTTTATTAACCCTTCCTGTTCTATCCTTCCGGCTGATCTTGATATCATTCCAAATTCAATCTCTACAGCTGATAATCTTATGCTTATTAAATCTCCTTCGGCTGCAGAAATAAAGTTTGCAACTTTTGATCTTGCTCCAAATAAAACTCCGGGTCCGGATGGCTTTCTAGCAGATTTTTTCCAAAAATTTTGGAATATTGTGGGTAATTCTGTTATTTTAGCGGTACAGGCTTTCTTCCATTCTGGACATATGCTTCGTTCTGTTAATAAATCCTTTATTACTCTTATTCCTAAAATAGATGCTCCTTTAACTATTAACCATTTTCGTCCTACTAGCCTTTGTAACACCATTTATAAAATTATTACTAAAGTTTTAGCCATCGTTTGGGAACGCTTCTTCCTTCTCTTATCCATCCGCTTCAGGGGGCGTTTGTGAAAGGAAGACTTATCTAGGATAACATCCTTATATCACATGAAATTTTTCACTCTTTTCATAGAAAGAAAAAAGGTAAAAAAGGCTGGATGACCATTATATTAGATATGGAAAAAGCTTATGACAAACTTGATTGGAACTTTATTAAATTAATTCTTTTAAAATTTGGATTCCATTCTAAATGGGTTAGTCTCATTATGACTTGCATTTCCACTTCCTGTTCTTCTGTCCTTGTTAATAATGAACATGGGATTGAGTTCTCGCCTCAGTGCGATATTAGACAGGGGGATCCAATTTCTCCTTTTATTTTTATCATTGCTATGGAATATCTTGCACGTACACTGCAATTTCAGTCTACTCTCGACTCTAAGTTTGTTGGTATACAATTAGTTAAGAATGGTACGTGTTTACCCTTTCTTAGTTTTGCTGATGATACTCTAAATTTTGCAAATGCTTCTCATGCAAACATTAATTATATTAAAATCTAGTTAGATAATTTTTCGAGAATCTCGAGCCTTTCGATTAATTACCATAAGAGTAGCTTTCCGGTTTCGGAAAACATCCCTAGAAATTCGGCTCTTTCTCTTGCTTCTGTGTTAAATATTCAGATTACTACGTCTATGGAAAAATATCTGGGAATTCCGATCCTTAAAGGGAGGGTACAAAATTCTGTTTTTTTAGAATCTATTAAACTTAAAAGACAATTATCTCAATGGAAAGCGAATTCTATTTCTCAAGCTAGAAGGGTTGTCCTTATTCACTCTAATCTGCTTGGCCAAGTCAACTATTTAATGCAAAGCTTTCTTCTTCCTAAGGGAATCTTGAGTGATATTGATAAAGTAAAAAAATCCTTTTTTTGGAACAAATTTCAACCGAATCACCATCCTCTGATTAGCTGGGATAAGTTGTGTTCTCCTAAAGAGTCTGGGGGAATGGGCCTTCGTTCTGCTGAGAATAATAATCTGTCTCTTCAAATGAAACTTCTTTGGAAAATTTTGTCCTCTCCCCATAATTATTGGGTTCGAATCATTTTGGAAAAATATCTCGGAACTGCTTCGCTTTTTCAATATCAGAAGAAAAATTGCTCTTGGCAATTTGGAAGACTAATGAATCTCAAGGATAAGTTTTCGAAAGGTATTTTGTGGAGTATTGGAAATGGCCAGTCTGTTAATTTCTGGACAGACCCTTGGATTCCAAATATTGATTTATTTCCTTACTTTGATAATATTAATATTAAGTTAAAAGTCTCTTCTTTTATAACATCTTATCATTCTTGGGATTATGATAAATTACATTTAATTCTGCCAGATTTTTTGGTTGATTTAATTTCAGATATTAGAATTCCCATTTCTCCTTCTTTGGATAGATTAGTCTGGCTTCCTTCTTCTGATGGAGATTTTTCTGTCCACTCAGCGTCTTCTATGCTTAACTCTTCCCATCCTGAGTTTGCTTTTGACTTTTCTTGGATTTGGAAATCTTCTCTTCCTCCTAAAATAAAAAAATTTCTTTGGAAAGCTTGTGTAGATTGTCTCCCAACTACAGATCGTCTGAATAGGCATTTCAATTGTGTTTTTAGTACTTGCTCCTTATGTGACTCTGAAGATGAAAGTCTGAATCATTTATTTTTTAAGTGTCCTTTTACCCTTAAAATGATTTCAAAATTAGAGGCTTTGCTTAATGTCACCTTCTATATTTCAAGTTCGGATAATTTCTCTGACAATTTGTTGTCTACTTTAAAATCAAACAAAAATAGTAATGTGCTTTGTTTCTTATGGTGGTTTATTTGGGGCCATAGAAATTTAAAAAAATTTAATCCGGTCAAGCTTATGACCATGCTTCCTCCTTGTGATTTGGCTTTTTCACAACATCTCCAATGGGTTTCTTCACAGGGTCCTCCCGCTCGCAAAAACAAATCTCGTCCTAAAAGGATAAATAATAGTGTTTGAAAGAAACCGCCAGTTAACTCTTTAAAATTAAATTTTGATGCTTATAAACATTTGAATAATTCCACTTATACAGGTTTCTTAATCCGTGATCATAATATCAAAATCCCGTCCTATGACAGACAACACATTCGCTCTGTTTCTGTTCTGCAAGATGAGGCCCTTGCCTTGATTGATGGTCTTAAAAGTGCGGTTCTGTTAAGCCGTCTCGTCTGATTATTGAGGGTGATAACTTGATGCTTATTAATTCTTTGAAAAACATTTGGAAAGTTCCTTGGGAAATATAAACTATTGTAAATGACATCCGTCATTTTGCTGCTTTTATTCCCTGTGTGGTGTTTTTCATTGTTTCAGGGAGTGTAATTCGGCGGCGGATTTCATCGCCAGAAGGTGTTTAGTTTTTTCGGATCTTAGTTTTGCTATTTCTCATTTTTTCCCGGGATCGTTGTTTGATCCTTTGGATTTTTCTAGTTTCAATGTTTGGGTCCAGACTCATCCTCTGTTATTTGACTTTCTAAAGATCATCCGCTGTGATGATTTAGGGTAGCCTTGTAATATACGGGCATCCTAGTGTTGGCTTTGTAATGAGCTAGTAGCTCATTTCTAAATAAAAAAACAGTAGGTATATCATATCAATTATTTTTTTCTGATTTATTTTAAAATAGAATATTTAGCTTACTAACTTACGAAACAATTTAATTTCAGTTATATACCAAAATATCCCCCCAAAAAACATACTGCATCAGCTGATCGTTTGCTCACGCTTAATTGCATTTATTTTGGTGGGAATTAGAACTATCCAACCCGAGAATCAATCTCATTGTTGAGCAAGTCTTAACAAGATCTTTTGATTCCTTAATGGGCTATGGACCCCCACTTAGAATGGATCCACCTTTTATATCTGACGTCTATCCTACCATTTCGAGGAAATAATAAAAGAAAAAAAAACTAGTTTCTTGGTTGGAAATTTGCTGTATCCTCCCTCCATTGAAAAGAAACATTTTTTCATTCCTTTGGCGTTGAAAAAAGTAGAGGTATTGGGTAGCATGAACGTACATAATCAAATTAATCAAAGTCAGAATGAGAGAGTTGTGCTTGCTTACGTATACGTTCTAGTTGCATACACATATATTGTTTATTGTTTAATATTGCTTATGTGTAGTGAATGTTATTGACAATCCAAGATTCTTTTTATTTCTTAATCTTTATCGTTTTAATTAACTCAGGAGATCGATAGCTACTTACTTGCCTTGCGAATGCTGCTGTTGTAATACTATATATACATGTATACATGTATTTGTGGTTGTGTAATATAAGTGATCCCCACAAAACAGGTCTCAGAATTGAAGGCAATTAAGGTAGAAATCAATCTGAAAGGGATGAGGCGCAATGTATCTGATATGTTCAGAGTGGATGAGGATGAAGGAGATGATGCAAGAATATTATATACTACAGATGTTGAGGATGACTTACAAATACAGGAGGATGTTCTTACTCCAAGAGGGTTTGAAAATGGGAATCCTGTTGATATTACTATGTCAAGCTCTCCTTATTCCGGTCATTGGCCTCAAAGTTATCGGTAACTTGATGCATCATAATGTCTTTCTTTGATTCATCTCTTCGTGTTGCTTAATTGCTTCAAAAATAGAAATACGACCCCATGATTATTGATTCTTGTTTTCTTTCGTTTACTGCGTGCGTGTAGAGAGACTACAGACTCTTTCACTATAGCCGCATCACCAAACCTGGACATTCTTCGCGTCTTCTCTCCACATCCGAGTGCTCATGACTTGGAGGAATCCAAAATTCCATTGCTGTCTCAGAAATCCAACTTGAGCAAACTCTTAAGCATACAATCCTTGTTCTCGGTCGACAAAGCTTCCTTCTCTGTGCCTAGTACCACCACAGGACAATGCAGTGTTACCCAAACAGTCTTCAATGGTAACCCAACTTGAGTTTTTATTTCATCATGGATTTTTCTTTCCCAAATATTTCTAGCCACTTGTGTAACATTGCTTCTCATTCACAGTTTTTCCATCTTGTTCCTATATCTATATATATGCATAGGTTTTAACATATTTGTGGGGATTGGGCTTCTTTCCATGCCCTCTACCATACAAGAAGGCGGTTGGTCAAGCGCAGCGTTTCTCCTACTATATTCTGCACTCTGCTTTTACACAGGTTCGCTTTTAAGACGATGCATGGATAAAGACAAGAACATCATCACCTTTCCTGATCTAGGAGAGGCAGCATTCGGGGCATATGGCCGCCTATTTCTATCCGCAAGTGTCTCCATCTTTTTATATACAATATCATCTCCTTCATCTATTATCATTCAATCCAACTCTCACATCATATTCTGCATCTGATTGTTTATGTTTTGGATGTTTCTGCAGATTGTCTTCTACATAGAGTTATATGTAAGTGAAAACGTACAATATGATCAATCTATATATGTTTTCCGGTTCCTTGCGAAATTAATCATACTTTGCAATTCTATGCCATATATATAATACATATGTATGCAGTTCTGCTGTGTGGAATTCATCATACTCGAAGCGGATAATCTTGCCAAATTATTCCCAAATGCCTCCTTAACACTAGGCGGACTCTACGTTAGCCCTGTGCACTTACTCGGGATCATTGCCACTCTCATTGTCCTGCCAACTTGTTATCTGAGGGATTACAAAATAATATCCTTCTTTTCAGGTAGGGTTAGTTTGGAAATATATTAATGAAATTTGTGCTTCCAATTAATTAATTAAACACGGTGTAATCAAATTCAAAGGATATATGTATGTATGATGTGCAGCTGGTGGTGTGTTTGGAGCTTTCTTTATAGTGGTCTCACTGATTTTAGTTGGCACAATGGAGGACATAGGGTTCAACCAAACGGGCCCTATCATCAAGTGGAGTGGTCTTCCTTACTCGTTCGGCGTGTTTGGGTTTTGCTACTCGGGCCACTCTGTGCTTCCAAACCTTTACAACGCCATGGCTGACAAGACCAAATTCAACAAAGCACTCGTCTTGATGTAATTAAGAAAACAATTCAATTATCATTTTAATTTCTGCCATCTATCTGTTTCTCTAACAAATTAATTAAAACTCCATCCATGCGCGGATGCAGCTTCCTTCTGTCTACTTCAGTATATCTCTCCGTTGGTGTACTAGGCTTTCTCTTGTTTGGTGAAGATACTGACTCTCAAATCACCTTAAATCTGCCCGATCAGGCTATTGCTTCAAAGATAGCATTGTGGGTAACTGTGAGTATCACATACGTAACGTACTGAATTTTTGAACTTCCTCTTGTATATATTACTTTCAAACTAACTAAACATTTCCCTTTTCTTTCCCTCGTATACTTTCAGGTTATCACTCCGTTGTTCAAATATCCTTTTGTAACAAATTTTGGTTGGTTGCCTATAATGGATTTGCTTTGGGAGTAGTTTGATATATAACATAATGTACTCGATCGAATGTGTATGTGTTAGCCTTAACTTTCATCCATCACGTATCCTTTGTTGTTGAATCCCTTGGCTAGTTGTTTAGAGGAGTTGCTGCCATCAGGACAATCCAACAATTATGGGTTTGTAATTCCTCTAAGGACTACCCTCGTCATCTCAAGTGTTTGCGTTGCATTCCTCGTGCCCTTTTTCGGTATGTAATATCAATCATCTTTATCAAGCTAGGAAGTAGAGAGCTCTGCAATCTGGTATATTTTGCACTCACTTTCTCTGTTTTGAATTTCTGATAAATCTCAGGTCTTGTGATGGCATTGGTTGGATCCCTTCTGTGTATGCTTGCAGTAAGTACAACTTTACAATTTATAAGGCCATGTTTATCAATGATCTACCATCATCTCCTCTTGTCATTTCTCTCTCTATTATATCGTCCCACAATCTCATCACAATTTAAAACAAATAACCGATTATCTCACCTTTTTCACATCTTTCATTTCTCAATAACTATATATTTTTCCATACACAATGACATATATACTTGTCGTTTATTAATTTTATAATTGGATAGTTAATTTTATTCGTTTACTAATTTTATCAAATTACAAGTTTAATTAATTTCTTAAATTTTAAATTTTTTTGATAATTTTCTTTAAATTGTAATTAATTGAATATTTAATTAAGTTCATATTTAATTAAGAGAAAATTAATAAAATAAAAATGTGGGCCATAACAAGGGGTCGTGCATAGGTAAGCCTAGTGGGGTTTCATCCTAAAACCGGAGGAGTAATCCAGTTATATATAGTCCAATTCAGTCCCAACTTTCAGATGTGGGATGGACATTCTAACACACCCCGCAGGTGAAACTAGGGGAACTGGCCCAGTTGACACTTGGACAACACAACGGGATGGGCCCAAGATCGAGAGAAGTCATTATGCAAATGGCTCTGATATCATGTGAAAGTCTATGTGCCATAACATGGGGTGGGTTACATCCTAAAACCAATTGACAATAGAAGGAGTAATTCACTAGGTTATATATATTCTAATTTAATCACAACTTTTAAACGTGGGATGGACATTCTAACAAATAAGATCATCATTAAACATACTAATTGAATAATCCGAATCAAGTATGCATCACCTTCAATAATGTCTCTCGATTTCTTTGAGCTACCAATTCCTGAGCTTTGGAATCTCTAGCCCCCTTTAGCATGATAGAGTTGATGAGCCCTATTTAGAAAAACTTGGTTTGGCTTGCCGCTAGCTTTTATATTTGTTGCTTTTTCCCAATGACCTACATATTTTGAAACATTTTTGTTGATTCTGTTCCATCTAGACTTACATTAGTTTAGGGTTTTGTAGTCTTAGGGTGGCTATTTGAATTCATTGTAGTACTGGTTAAGCCGCATCCAAAAAGCATTTGATTTTTTTATGTGAACAAAGTTTTTGGAGGCTTGCATAATGGAGGCATACAAATTATTATAATTATGAGATTAGTATTGAAGATCATTCAAAGAGAAATATATTGGAGGGTTTTTCTTTGGATCTATGTTGAAGAGAAGATTTGTTGGGAGAAAGTTTGATTCTAGGAGCGATTAGGGATGTTAAGTGAGTTTTGCAAATGAGTGACATCCATACATATAGTCAAAAATATTTTTCTAACCCAAAACCATATATAACAAACTTGGGCATATACGAAAAAAAAACATGGGTAGATTCAAAAGTCATGGGTGGACACAAAAGTCATGGATAAATACAAAACCTGTGGATGAAAATATAGTTTCTAAGTTTAAAACAAGCCAAAAAATATATTTAATTTAATAATAAATCAAATATATACAAAATTAGTATCCATCGGTTGATATAAATAAATTATAAATTTTGATATAACTTTTTAATTAAAAACGTCATGTTGCCTCTTGGTATAATCTTGGTAATTTATAAAGGCTATGCACCTGCCCACTCTTCATATGTCCCATTGCCTTTGTCTTTTTTCCTTGATTTTGGGAAAACAACGTTATTTTATGCCTCTCTGCATTAGAACGCAAAATTTTGACTTGTTGTTGGTACCCCCTTCTTCCTTTCTTTCTTTTCCTATATCATGAAATATTTCCATGGATCGTCTTACCACCTTAAATCATTCAACATCCCCTTAAAATATATTAATTTTACCCATGATCCCCCAATGATTCTATGATAATGTAATTGAAATTCATGGCAAGTCGTGTTCATAATGTTTCTTGATTGTTCTAATGAGCTACTGCATTTCATACTACAGTCCATCATTATGCCTTCACTATGTTTCTTAAGGATCAAGGGAAATCCAACCTTGTTGCAGGTAACTTTTCATCTGCTTATGAGAGATATTATTAATTTTAATTGTCCCGCAAAATCATTAAACTACTCTACTTTATAATCTAATTCTTCCAAGATTATGGTCATTTTTATGGATGGACTATGTATATTATTACCCAACTATTGCTTATCAAGGAGATACAATCACAAATTCTAGACCAACTTCATCCCTTCTCACTCTAGTGAAAAACCCGTGATTCATTATATAAATTTGGATGAAAAGAACAAATAGTGACTTAGGGCCCGTTTGGTTTTAGATGTGGAAAGGAAAGGGTTAAGGAAATGTATCTAGCCTATTTTTAGTTTATAATTCATTGATACAAGTGGTAATCATTACTCCCTTTTTCCCAATTTTTATGTAAAATTTGAGCTAACTCTCCTCATCCCTTTTCTTTATTTTGACATGGGGTAAGCATATCCCCTATTCTCCTCTAATCATTTCCCTTCTCCCTCTCTCTAGACAAAAAAAAAAGAGGATCAACACCACTCTTCCATATAAATTTGTTTCCTTTCCCTTTTCTTTCCATACTTTTAAACCAAACGGACCCTTAGATTCATTTGAATTGTAAGAAAAAATGATGTGAATAACTTACCCAATTTTTGGTTTTGTATGTAGGTTGGAACTTGCTACTTTATAGCTGTTGTGGGTATTGTTGTAGCGATATTTGGAACTTATTCGTCAATTTATGAGATCATTCAGAGCTATTAATGACCTTCCTCAACCGAGTTTTTTTTTTGTTATCAAGGCTATGTATTTCATGTATTACATGCTCTCTTTATACACTATTTCTATAAATTCAATTTTTCTTAAAAATAAAGAATTGTGCATATCATATCATAATTTCCTAGTCGTGATTGTTTGAAGAAACTAAAAAACCCTGAATAACATGTGGTCACCTTCCAATTTGTCATTAATTATAAGAGACTCATATTTGCTAATAATTTCGTAACACATGCCATATGAAAACCAGAAATTTACATAATAATCATGCGCATGAAAATTTTGGTGTGAGTATTGTGCTTAACAAGAACAATCTCGTAGATGACTCCGGAAGACTACATCCGTTGAGTAATTAAAAAAAATACACTAACTAGAAGTTAGTTGATCATAATATAAAACATGGTATGATTGACGTGGTAAGCTAAATTAAAGTAATAATATACATAATCATTGAATGTTCATATAAATACAGTACGAACAAAAGTTCCTAAGACTAGAAGTTTCTCTCTAAAAGTGACCTTGTGTATATGTATGACTTGAAATCTTGGAAAGCTAGTAGCAAAGACAATATAACACAACTAACTTCAAAGTCTTTAATGCTCCTTAATTGACTTCAAATGATATAAGAGAACTGATTACATCTCCATGTGGACCGTTGGATATTGTCATATATTCTATGATGTGTACAAAAGCCTCAACACAATGATAACATGAAAAAAAAGAATGAAATTAATAAATTATTATAGTGCTATAGTGGTTGATCATCAAGTAGCTTTCACGCATATTCACAAAACTACCTAGTAGAGTCATTAATATAATGCTTTCATAATTGATAACTAGACAAGTGCTCATACATGACATACACAACTTGGGCGAGTCGTTGATCAAGTAGAGTCGTGAAATTTGGATGTTGAGAAGTAAAATTGACTTAGACCGATTGCTTATAATAAATTCTCCTAATTAAAACTTGTCTTTAGAGGAGATGAAATGATTTTAGATAAGAATGACATGTACTCGTATCTCCCTTGACAATTTTTTTTAGTAATGCCACAAAAAAATTTCAATAATGCGAGAGGTTCGAGTCTCTTGTCATTTATAAAATACCTAAAGCTTATTAGTTGTGATCGATATATTTCTCTATATTAAGATTATCAATTTGACTAGGTGAAGTATGTAAGAGATTGCATTGAGTGCAATTTAATATTTTAGATCTTAAGATAAATAAACTAGAAGTTTAATAGGTTGTATAACTAACATGCAATCAAATGTATTTACTAATTCCATGAAAGTGTAATATTAAGTCACATATACTAGCTAAATATACACCAACTCATTTGAAGGTTCCGGTAGTAACTCCATAACATCAAATAGAAAGTGTATGTTTCTAAAATATGCTGGAAGAATTTGAGAGCACTAGGCTCTAAGGACGTAATTTTTCAAATTCATTGGGAGAGTTCAAAATAAGAAATTTAGTAGAGTTGGATTTTTTTTAAATAAGTCTGGTGTTCTTGGACATGTAGATCTAATACTTGAAAGTGTGAAGCTTGGAAGTTGTATTGTATGAATTGTTATTTAGATTAAGATGGATATATCTAAATCTTGGTTACTCACACGAGGTCTTACAAAAATGTCCATGAAAGATTTAAATGAGACAAAGTCAATTTAAGATCAAAACTCTAGAATAGATTTGTTGATCCAATAATATTTTATCTTATAATTAAGTTCATGCAAAAAGAATAACATTTTTCTCCTTGGTAAATTATGTCGATAAGGTCACTAGATGTGACAAAGAGTTATTTATCTCCTTACCCATGCAACAAAAGATTGTTTGGTCTCGAGCTATCATATCTTCTACGAAAGTCACATGATGACAAAGGGTTATTTTTTTTTTCGAAGCAAAGTTTTAATGAGGCAAGTTCATAATATAAGGAATCTATCAAGACAATCTCGACCTATATTTTGAGGTATGTGAAAAATGGAATGGTTATCCATCAATCAAATCAAGTTAAAAATATTCTAGTAGTGTCATAAATAAGCAATCTGTGTCACCCAAATCAAGAAAGGATACATTAATGGCGATAAGATAAAGCGCCTATCACCAAAAAAGTTTTCTACTCACACACTTCAAGTAGAAGGCAAACCTAAGGTTGATATTTGAAAAATCAAATGAAGCAAAACTTAGGAGATTCACTTACAAATTTTCTACCAATTAATGTCTTCAAGAAATTCATTCACGACATTGGTATGTAAGGTTTGAAAGACATATCAAGTTGAGAAGGAGACTTATACTGTAATATCCGCTAAATTCTAAATAAAATAAATTGGATAACTTATTCCAATAATTTTTTTCTCTAAAATAGAGAATTTAATAGTCTTTATAATTTCATATTATATTAAGAAAGGTTATAAAAGTTTACCACAATGACAATAAAGACTTTTATTAAATATATTAACCAAGTAGGATATCTATTTAAATATTTTCTCATAAAAAGAGAGTTTAATTATTTTTATAATTATCTTAATAAATTATAAAAATAATATCCGCAATGCTCCAAGGTTGTAAAAACCACTGTAATATAATTTATAATCCTTTTTCTCTATAACAAGAGAACTTAAATAATTTAAATAAATAAATTCAAGAATATATTATAAAGGATTATGGAGGCATAAAAGCATTCAAATAAAAATAAGGCTTTTATAAAATTCGAAATTATTAAATAAAGAGAGTGTACAAGACTAAAAATAAGTACAAGGGAATTTAAATAAAAATGAGCCAAGAGTCGGGACTTGAACCCGAGACCTCTTGCGTCTCCCCTTCCCACACACACACTCCAAATCCGCTATTCCAATGTAACTCATCTACCCAAATTACAACACTTTTAATTTTAAAGTATTCTATTCTCTCTTCTTCTCCAAACAAGTCAAATTGATGTTGATTGATTTGACGCTTCACCATTGTATGCTCCTCTTCCTTCTCCTTTGCTTGCAAGACCAAGTTCCTTGCATCATCACTTATAACCATCAAACTAGCACACTTGTGCCCAATAGATGATCATCTCCTTCTTCTCCATTGGTGCACTTCCATTGCCATGGATTGAGAAGCTTGCCCCCTTTGCCTATTTAAAGGAGCTCCAACCTCCTCCAAATTTACACAATTCTTCAATCCTCCTCTCTACTAGAAAACTCTCTCAATTTTAGTTCAAAAATCAGCGCTAAAGTTCTAGTTTTTCCCATTCAAAGGTCCACCAAAGAGCCTTCCTTCCTCCCTTGTGTGCACCGCAAACCACCACCAGCCACCGGAGCCCCGCCTGGACGCCGCCGCGCCGATCGCCGCCCCCTGGAGTCGCCGCCGTCCCGCCTGGTGTCGCCGCTGCACGCCCCTACCTCCTCCTCCTCCTCTGTATTCTGTAATACAGGATACAAGATCTTAGGTAAAAAATTTATTCCCTTTTTAATGTTTATTAATTTAAATAATTCATGTGTTATAAAATGGTTGTTAGTATAAGTAAACAATTTAAATATGGGTTAAAGTACAAGTTTTGATATAATAAAAATATGAGTCACGCTCTGGTGCAATATTTTGCTACAATGTAAAATGCGAGCAAAGTAATGGACGACCTAGATTAAATAAAATGAGTTTGATTACAAAAACAAGGAAATGTGTGGGTTCATTTACAATGGCACACGCGGGTAAATAAATCAATTTTTTCATGCATAGACAAAATTACCCTTTAGATAAATAAACCCTAAAAACAAAAACCTACACGCAGCTTTTTTCTCCACCTTCTCCCTCTCCCTCTCTTTCTCCAATCCCCTCTTACTCGCCAGATCTGAAGATGCAAATCTTCATACTTTTCTTCTTTTCTCTTTTTTGGGTGAAATTAAAAAGCTTTTGGGTGAAATCTAATTAAAGACATGTAAATTTCTTCTTACAGTGTTTAATTTCCTTTGCCTGATTAATTAAAGGCGTACATGCTCAGCAAATTGGTTTGTTGAACTTCATGAGAATTATGAAAGATGTTAGATTGTTGGTCTTTAATTGTTTCTCCATTTGCTATTTAAGCAAACCTAATTTTTGTTTGCTATTTGGGCATGATTCTTTTATGCAAGTAAAATTACTTTCTTTTTTCTTGATTTAGGTTGTTCTTTGAAGCCAACTGAAGTGACAACTTGTGGGTTCATGTGACATATGATTTAGGTCGTTCTTTGTTTTTCTATCGTGTTCTTCTCGTATGTATGTTAAGGTTCATAACTTTGTATGTTAAAGTTCATCATGAGTGTTCTTACAGTTCACACTTTGTACTACGTTCACTAGTTATATGTTGAAGTTATTTGGTAGTCTATAAGCATAATTTGGAAACTTATTTGGTAGTCTATTAGCTCAAATGGTAGAGCGTGCAATGTGCATGTGCACATAGATGTGAGTTCAAATTCCACATAAGCTAATTCTTGATACGGTCATGCCTTTTTGTTCATATTGGTTATTATTTTGGTTCATGACTTTTTAAGGTAAGGATCATACTATTTCTTCTTATGGTTTATAAATTTTATTTTATTCTTTTTTGTTTATAACATTTGTTCTTTTGGTTCATGTTTGAGTAACCTTAGGTTCATCAAAGTTCATCTTATGGTTCATGTCTTTTACTTCATGCTAGTTACTATTTTCTTTCGTGATTTTTGGTTCATGGTATTTGTTCTTTTGGTTCATGTTCTGTAAGCTAGGTTCATAAAATTCTTATGCTTCATGACTTTTAATTGTTAATAGCTTATCTTATAGTTCATGTCATTTGGTAGCCTATTAGCTCAAATGGTAGAGCAATGTGCATGTGCACATAGATGTGGGTTCAAATCCCAGATAGGCTAACTCTTCGTACTGTTTATGTCTTCTGGTTCATAGTAGTTCTTTTTTGGTTCATGTTTTTATATGCTTAGGTTCATGATAGTTTAAATTACAACTCATGTCTTTTAAGTTGTATCCTAGTTGTTATTTTGGTTCACATCTTTTGGTTCATGATATTTGTTCATTTGGTTCATGTTTTATAAATACATGTTCATAATATTTCATCTCATGGTCCTTGACTTTTAGTTCATAAAAGTTGGTATATTGGTTCATGTTCTTACATTGTTAGGTTAATAACAATTGTCAATAAGGTTCATTAAATTTAATTCACAATACTTGTTATTTTGTGTCATGCATGTATTCATGAATGATATTCAATTGAGTCATGTCTTTATATGACTATGTTCATAACAATTGTCAATAAAGTTCATGAAATTTAATTCATAATACTTGTTATTTTTATCACGTAATCTAGTACATGAACTTATTGTGTGGGTTCACGTCTTTATACATTTAGGTTCATAACAATTATTAATAAGGTTCATGAAATATAATTCACAATACATGTTACTCGTGTCATGTATTCTACTTCATAAATAGTATGTGTTCATGGTTTGGTATGTTGGGTTCATAATTTATGAACAACTTGTAAAAAAATGCTCTAAGCTCTAAATTAACAATTTGAGCATTTTGTCGAACACATGGTATGCGGTTAGATGAGCATTGACCATTACCCTTTGTTTTCAATCAAAAACTTGAAATTGTAACAAAACATACACAATCTACACAGGTTTGATTAAAATCAACAAAAATCAGTCCAAAGACACACAAAAACATGTAAATCGAAGTACCAAGATCCAAATTTTGAAAAAAAAACCCCTAAATGTGAACTTGAAACCATAGAAAAGATATCTATAGCAAAATCTATAAAAACAGAACATAAATTGCGGCCAAATTCAACAAAATAAGCGAGTCAAATTAGAAGAAAACAAGAGGGAATAAGAATGGAGAAGATTCGATCGAAAAGGCCGAGAGAAAATGCACCCTCTGAATGTTGAAGAAGACTCCTGCAGCTTTTCTTCACCAAAAAAGACTCATGCAGCTTTTGTTATAATTTAATGGATGAAAGACGGAAATACCCCTCCGTTTAGAAAATCATTAAATGACGTGTCTTGATCTTGGCCATTTAACACACTCGATCGAACGGCCTAGCTATGTTCGCATATAACACCGTAACGAAGGTTTCATATGATCTTAACTCATAAAAATATTATGTTAAGATATTGTTAGTGGAATAAGAAGGTTAAATCATTTGAATAAATTAAATAGATCTCATAATATTTGTTAGCCTACAAGTTGTAATTTAATAAAAAAAATTAGTTGAAATCTTGTTAGTTGAAAAGAGGAAATAAACCAATTAAATAAAGTATTATTGATAATTCCTTATGTCATATTATGATATAGTTGCAAGAAATGTTTTATAATAAAAATGGTGTGAAACCATGTAAAAAGTATTTTTATAAAGTTACTAATATAAAGTTTGTAGCTTTCTACATCTAAAAGATATTTTGTTAGAGGAATACTTATATTTACTTAAGATATTAATGTTACAAATCCCTAAGTGTAGAGAATATAAAGATATATGAATTTTTATAATAATGTTAATAAATTTATTGTTTAATAAAAATATTAGTTTGACATATCTCTAGGTGTAGAGATTCCTAAAAGATATAAGTTTTAATTAGAAATATGATAGTTGTGACAATAAAGAGAAAATTGCACTAAACCACTCGTTAAATAAGCGAATTTACACTTAACCACCCGTTATATACGAATTTGTTTTAAACCACCCAAAACTTCGATTCCGTTAACAAATAGCCACCCACGAGCCTTTTCCGTAAAAAAATCCATTAAATCCTACCGTTTGACACTTTTACCCTCAACTGTTCATCCTTTCTTCTTCTTCTTCCGTCTTGTCTGGCCTCTAACCTCGCTCGCCAACCACACAGGTTCTGGAGGCCGCCGAACACCTTGGATTTGAGCACTAGAGTCGCTCATGTGCCACCTCGCCCTGTCCTATGATTGCTGTCGAATGTGGCACGCTCGGGACGAGCCTCATGGAGGCGTTCTGATGAGATTAGTGGCAAGGAGAGAGTGATTAATATAAAGGAAGTACATAAGAGGAGGAGGGGTGCTCGAATAGAAAGAGGCTCGAATTGGGACCCGAAATCTCGATCTCAGTTTTGACCTAAAACACCCCAAACTTCAAAATTCGATTGTGAATTCGTTTCTTAACCAAAATTGGTGATTCAAATTGCTATATGTCGAGGATTAAGTGCTCTACAATAACCCTCAATCAATTGTAGAGAAAGGATTGAAGAATCGAGTCGAAATCTACCAAAACAGATCGGGTACTGAATTTTCCAGATTTTCAGAGGTGGGTGACGAAGGATTTTCATGGGCCTCGTTCATAGCCTTCCGGTCACCTATCCGGTCTCCACCGCCGACATTAGGTAGATGGGGAAGTCTATTTTCAGCTGTCGCAGGTCCCTTGGCCACCTCTCCCATGATGTCTCCGGTGGAAGCCGACGTACAGACCTTCGTGACCAATGTTGCTGCTGGTTTCTTTGCCCGGAAAATTCAGCAGCGACGAGTCAAGTTTGTGGGCTTCGTGGTTGACCTTCCGGCCACAAAATCTGTTGGAAACGGCCTACAGTAAATAGAGGGGATATCGTAGGTGCTTCTGTCGCTGTCCTCTTTGCCTCCCCGTCCGTGGTGTCGCCTCCCTGAGTCGGTGAACAGGTGTTCCCGACCAGCTTTTCTGCTGATTTCTTTGCCCAGAAATTCAGCTTCGGAGAGTCGATGAGGGACTTGAGGGAGGAGAGGTGGCCCGAGAGGCGGGAGAGCTTCGGGTCAGAGGAGAGGATGCTGTCGACATGGCTCCTCCGCATCTCCGCTCCCATCCTCTACCTCATCTTGGAGCAGATCGCTCCTCCACACCGGAACCCTAAACGACCGCTCCGCCGCCGCCGCCTCCCTCGCCGGACCAATCTGGATGTGTGTTGTCGGCGAGCGTGGTTAGAGGTTGCCAGGTCGAGCGAGACGGAAGAAGAAGAAGAAAAGGGGTGAACAATTGAGGGTAAAAGTGTCAAACGGTAGGATTTAACGGATTTTTTTACGGAAAAGGCTCGTGGGTGGCTATTTGTTAACGGAATCGAAGTTTTGGGTGGTTTAAAACAAATTCGTGTATAACGGATGGTTAAGTGTAAATTCGCCTATTTAACGGGTGGTTTAGTGCAATTTTCTCTAAGTTATTATATAATATGTTATTATATATTGCTAAGTAATAAAGGTTGCCTTGCATGAAAAGATATTGGAAAAAAATGGGAAAGATGATATAAATTGATTTAAGATATCATAAGAATATGCTTTGATTATAAAATGAGATATTTTAAGTCATGACCATATATTTATATAAACTATAGATATGGGAAGATTTATGTGAATAAAGTAAATAAGATTAATTTAATATTATGTCAGGTTATGGAAAGCTTACTTTATAAAGTAAATAGAAAGTTCTATTTATGGAAAATACTAAGAAAATGGCCTATTAATATTTTATCTCTATTTAATATGGTTTTTATAGCTAAACAAGGTTTTATTAAAGTAATGTTATGAATAAAATATTCTTTGTTGAGAAAATAATATTTTAAGTATCATTATGAATATTATTGAAAATAAAGTAATATTATAATGACACTAAGTGAAATATCTTAATAAGGATATAATAGACTTTATATAATCTTAAGGATGATATAAATTCAAAATACCTTTTTGGGTAAAATATTATCATATGCTTTTATAGAGTTTGGTTCAAATAAAACAAACTCTTATCCTAAAACGTGAAACGAATGCACTTTTTCTAGTACATAGTGCACTTTTCATACAAAAGTGAATTGCAAAATACAAAAAGTGCATTCCAAAAAAGTGCGCTACAAAAAATATGAAAAATGCACCAAAAAGTACGAAAAGTGCAAATCCGAAAAAGTGCACTATGAAGTAGTTAAAGTGCAGTACGAACTAGGAAAAGTGCATTGATTTCGGGATAAAAGTTCGTTTCAGGATAAAAGTTTGTTTCATTTGAACCAAACTCTTATAAGTTTGTCCTTGCTTAAGTATATTAAGAAGCTAGCAAGGGAAGTTAAAAGAATTATTTTAATAAATTGAATAAGATCATTAAGGAATAAAAGGATATTACAAAGTTAAAATAATAATAAAGGAATATTATTATTTTATTAGCCCACCTAAATTATTAATATAATAATTTAGAATTTCATTCTCTTATACTAAGTATACAAGAGAATTCCAAACCTTAAAAGAAATTCTTATTTAAAGATCGTTTGTAAATTCCGTGTATTTAGGTCGAGATTTCATTCCGAGTCGTGACCAACACTTTCCGTCATATCACTATTCTACTCGAAAAAGCAAAGGCAAGTGGAATTTCCCCTTGTAACCTTATATATTCGTTTCCGTGAAAATTCTCGATGTTGGGATCAACTTGTGTGCTAAGTAACAAATGAACCTAGGAAATATCGATTGTTAGATATAACGACCCCACTGTTAGCGTAGCTCGCTCTTTATTATTGATAGGATTATTTATGCTAGTTTGGTTGTGGCCTTGATTGTTTACGGTCTCGTTAAGAGATCGATGTCGAACAAACTAGTGAGGGGCGCGGAAGTAGCCCGACGCCTCTATATAACTTACTAAGTCGTATGCCTATGTGCTTAAAGTACGACTTTCAGGATCATGCTCCAGTCCGCTCCGATTGCAAGGAGGGATGAGCAGCACTCTAGCTAAGTGTCGGAAATTGAGTTTTCCCTTGGTGGACCGGGCCATACGAGGCCCCACCCCCTTTAAAAAAAATATCATTAAAAATGATCAATATCTTTTCGTCACGATATAAGATAAATGCCCGTGCACATTTAAAAGACATCAAAACCGGACCGTCTCAAATGATCGATCCGGCTCTCGGTCCGTTCAGGGCTCGAGAGGTTTTCTTAAACTAGTTTGATTAAATAATGTTCCCAACATACACTAATCTATTCTAAAAGAAGTCTACAAGCTAGTAGCTCTTCTCTCGATTATCGAGCTATCTCCGCTTGAGATACGCTCTTCTTCGTACCGTTAAAAAACCCACATAAATAAGCCATATCTTAAACACAACCCGATAATATCTCTCTCGATATTGTTAAACTACCGAAATACCCTTGGGAAGTTCCGTTCCCGCTTGCTTAGTCTCCTTAGACTAATTCCCCACTTCTGCATTTTTGCCTGGTATTTCTCGCCCTTCGCGACAAATGCCAGATTGTAGGAATGTACACCGAAGTTTTGAAGACAAAGTCAAGAAGGTTCAGGAAACGTTAGGCGAGGATTGAAGGTCAAGGCAAGACGACATTGAAGGAAGGAAGGAATTCTAATAAGAGCAAGGCATTCCGAAGATAGTGCACTAGCTCTTCCCTTTTAAAAAAAACCAAGCAAGTCATCATCACATGAGTTGTCTTGGGAAAACATTCTTGTAATTTTAGATTACGTATTTTAAACCCTTTTTAAATGGCTTTGCCTTCCGCTGCTACATCTTTTGTAAAACGACCCTCAATGTAATGAACGAAAGTTCTTATCAACAAATAAAATTCCGCTTTTGGTCAATTTCATCTTCAATTGAAGAATCAAGTCTCATTCGTGAGCATCCGTTTATTTATGTAACGTTTATGTTAAATTTCCGCGTTTGTATGAGTTCTATATCATTCTAAAAGCCTTGGGTGACTTTGGACAGGAAAGTCCGAGGTCACTGGCGGTAATACCCAATGTTGTAAAATAGGGGTGTTACATATACATCCACTCTTTTTTCTTTGTTCTTGGTTTTTATCCTTTTGGGTTTTCCAAACAATGTTTTTAACGATGTAATTAGTGATATACATCCACGGAGGAGTGATATAATACTATTATATATAAATGTACATATCTAAACCCTAAGCTTTATCCCCAACATTTGTACACTATAAAGGACTCCTATGAGTGGCCTAATAAAACTTAATCTGGATTCTCCCTTTCTCTCTAGTCTCTCTATTATCTCAAATTTATTATAAAATTTGATTTATGACAATATTAGAACATGTAGTTAGTTATGTTTGGGAACTTCGTAAGGTCCTTAATTCCTTTGTGTTTTTTGATGAAAAACCATTTGGAATTTGATGATTTATTTTCTTTGTGTGTTTCAAGATGCAAGGAACAACGATATAACAATTGAGAAGAACCAATAAAAGAAGAGAAAGCAAGCACGCCGTGACAGACAGGTGACCCGAGTGACTGGAAGTCGAGGGAACAACAATCAATCTGTGTAGCTTCATAGAGAAGTTGCAGCTTGCTAAAACAGGAAAGTTCCCATATTTTCTAAGTGCAATATAGAAAGGGTGTGGGTGGATAAGGACATTTGTTTCTATAAGATCTTCTATGGGAACTGAGGATATGTTTCTTAGTTGGCACTAGAATCATTTGGATAAGAAAGATATGGCGAGATCTTTCAAGAGTGGAGACCGTGGCTTAGATAAGAGTAACTGATTTTATATCATTCTCTTGTCGCAATATTAGTTATTTGTGGCAAGAAATAACTAAGATCAACCCTATAGCGTTCATTATAAAAGAGGATAGGATTTCTAGGTTTATGTGTGGTTATGTGCAGCTTGAGAGAGCAAAGTCGGGCAATTGGTGCAGAGTATTCTGTGGAGTTTTCTGACGACTCTTTCATGGTGGTTGATGTTTTCTAAGGTTTTTAGTTCTAAGTTAAGTATCACTTGTTTGAGGGACATAAGTAGAGAAGGATTGGTTAGGAGTCTAGTTACCTTAAGTCTTGTACTTGTCTTTGTACTTATGATATTAATAAAGAACTATTGAACTCCTCTAGGTAAGTTTAGAGGGAAATATTTTACTAAAGTAACTAGGTGGTCGCTTTAGGTTTCCTCTATAAATTGAAGTGTCCTTATCTGCCATTTATATTCTGCTGCCCTGCTTTGTTACCAACGTTTTTTTTATACAATGAACTACTAGCTCATTACAAGGCAAACATTAGACCACCATAAAAGAACAAGGCAAGCCTAAATCATCACAACGGGTGATCTTTAAAAAATGCAACAACAGAGGATAACAAAACGGGAAATCCCTAAAATTACAAAAACTAGAAACTAGAGAAGAAGAAGCTTGATATGAAGCCAAAAGCACTTGACGGCAATGATCAACATTGACATGTCTTCTGGCAAGGAAATCAGCCGCTGAACTTAGGAAATATCGATTGTTAGTATAACGACCCCACTGTTAGCGTAGCTCGCTCTTTATTATTGATAGGATTATTTATGCTAGTTTGGTTGTGGCCTTGATTGTTTACGGTCTCGTTAAGAGATCGATGTCGAACAAACTAGTGAGGGTCGCAGAAGTAGCCTGACGCCTCTATATAACTTACTAAGTCGTATGCCTATGTGCTTAAAGTACGACTTTTAGGATCATGATCCAGTCCGCTTCGATTGCAAGGAGGGATGAGCAGCACTCTAGCTAAGTGTCGGAAACTGAGTTTTCCCTTGGTGGACAGGGCCATACGAGCCCCCACCCCCTTCTAAAAAAATATCATTAAAAATGATCAATATCTTTTCGTCACGATATAAGATAAGTGCCCGTGCACATTTAAAAGACATCAAAACCGGACCGGTCTCAAATGATCGATCCGACTCTCGGTTCGTTCAGGGCGCGAGAGGTTTTCTTAAACTAGTTTGATTAAATAACGTTCCCAACATACACTAATCTATTCTAAAAGAAGTCTACGAGCTAGTAGCTCTTCTCTCGATTATTGAGCTATCTCCGCTTGAGATACGCTCTTCTTCGTACCGTTAAAAAACCCACATAAACAAGCCATATCTTAAACACAACCCGATAATATCTCTCTCGATATTGTTAAACTACCGAAATACCCTTGGGAAGTTCCATTCCCGCTTGCTTAGTCTCCTTATACTAATTCCCCACTTCTGCATTTTTGCCTGGTATTTCTCGCCCTTCGCGACAAATGCCAGACTGTAGGAATGTACACCGAAGTTTTGAAGACAAAGTCAAGAAGGTCCAAGAAACGTTAGGCGAGGATTGAAGGTCAAGGCAAGACGACATTGAAGGAAGGAAGGAATTCTCATAAGAGAAAGGCATTCCGAAGATAGTGCACTAGCTCTTCCCTTTTAAAAAAAAAACAAGCAAGTCATCATCACATAAGTTGTCTTGGGAAAACATTCTTGTAATTTTAGATTACGTATTTTAAACACTTTTTAAATGGCTTTGCCTTCCGCTGCTACATCTTTTGTAAAACGACCCTCAATGTAATGAAAGAAAGTTCTTATCAATAAATAAAATTCCGCTTTTGGTCAATTTCATCTTCAATTGAAGAATCAAGTCTCATCCGTGAGCATCCATTTATTTATGTAACATTTATGTTAACTTTCCGCATTTGTATGAGTTCAATATCATTCTAAAAGCCTTGGGTGACTTTGGACGGGAAAGTCCCAGGTCACTGGCGGTAATACCCAATGTTGTAAAATAGGGGTGTTACAATTATGGCATCAGAGCCAAACGTTTTGTTTTTAAAACCGAAAGCTTTCAAAACCGAAAATTTTCAAAACCCGAGAACTTTTAAAACGTCAAGTTTCTCTTCCGCAAATCAAAACTTCTATTTATAGAAAGTTCCTTTTATATCCTCTAGGAAACTTAGAAGTTTCAACTTACTAAACTTAAAAATCTTAGCTAAGAATCTTCCTCTAAATTGAAAACTTTAATACTAAGTATTTAGTTCTAGAACTACTATCTATATAAACTTCCTTTAATTTCTACATTTTAAAACTTAAGTAACATAATTATTTCAACTTTCTAAACTTAATCATTTTAATTAAAACTTCCTTCCAATATCTTCGCCTTATAGAATCAAAGGATTTTCTTTAACGATAGTACGAAGAATTTATCTCCTCAAAACCCGAGATATAAATTGTATACTTAAAAATCTTTAAACTCTCCTTCCATGATTTAGAATTATGATATATTGGTTATGAATGAAATTTTTAACTTTAAAAGTTTCTCTTTAAATTTAAAGTCATTTACAAAAAAATGAACTTTTAATATATACTCAAAAACCATCTTAATTCTTTAAGAATATAAATGTGTTTAAAATGAAAATTTTAGTTTTCAAAACTTCCTTTAACTATATCCTCCTTCAAATATAGGATTACGGATATTCTATATGAATGTCGATCGTTAGCCATTTACAGAAAATGGTTGTAATGAAAACTAAGTTCATGCACATCGGAAATGAGAAGAAGTCACGCCAGTTAAAGGTTATACTTATGTTTCCATAGAGCCAAACCTACTGAGCCAGTGACTCACGGGAAGATAGAAATTTCCAAAGAGGACACCAAGGAAGGCTTAGTCGACTAAAGATCTAACATGTCTCCACTTAACCAGATCTCGAAACAGATTATCGAGGGGTATGTGTGGGGAAAACAATGATCTAGCAATAAAGGAGTGGTAGAGATTCCGATCAATGAAGGATATATTAGTCCGACGTACCGGCAAGTAGTCAGGATTTTGCTCAACTAATATATGGAAGCTTGGCGTGATGTTTGATGTTTGTCAAACGAATAAACCAACCATAATAAAGCTATGCGAAAGCCACGTCATAGACTTTTCTTCGCTTCCATTTTTATAAGTCAACACGGTGATAGATGAAGTTAGAAAACAAGTTGCTAGGACCAAGATATTTTGGACATGGATTATAAGTTCGCTAAGTTGCCCGATAGGCCTAGTGAGTCATGAAGTTGCTTCATCATTTTAGACAATTAGTGGACATGTGTTCCTATTCGTCACAACTAAAGTAGTAACTCTTCCATACTCGACGTTATTATTTCCCAACCTTGGTTTTCCGTTATTTGGTTGGATAGTCCTCTTGCACCTTGTTAACCATCCCTTCCTTGTAGACATTAGAAGGACATCAAAATCTCAGCGTCAAAAGATGGCAAACGCTAAAGAGAACAACAATACGAGCACATTTGTTTGCAATCCGCCTCAGGAAAATGATGAAGGGTCTAAGCACTCTGGTCAAAATCAAGAAGACCCACTTCAACAAGTCCCTTCCCCACCAAGGACGGTGGAAAGTGGTCCATTAAGGATCGAAGCTGCAAGAGTCCACATGGAACAACTCAGTCATGAGATGATTCCAAGTACATTGCCCAACGTGAAGAAGTTAGCAAGAGGAGATCAAACTACCAATGCAAAGGATAATATCGTTCAGACTTCTTCATCAATAATTTGCTCAGAGTGTGACAAGAACCTGAGAACTTTTTCCTCATTGAAGCCAGACATTTATGACGGTACGGGAGAAACCCACGAAATAGTCAGATGGTTCTTACAAATGGAGCGCCTCCTAAGCACGCTTGAGTGCAAAGAAGTGGAAAAGGTGCACCTTGCCTCCCTTCAGCTAAGGGGAGAAGCACGAAAATGGTGGGAAAGTTCAAACTTGTCGGAACAACCATGGTTGAATTGGGCGATTTTCAAAGCAAAGATGTTGGATCACTTCTGGGCAACTTGGGAAAAAGAGAAGCTTTATAAGGTTCCTTACCAAAAGATTGGTGGGCCAAGAATACCCGAGACAACAAAGCTTAAACCCCAAATGGGTGATGCCACAAAGAAAGTCCCCACCAAGGTAGAGAGAATTCAACAGTTCCATGAATTATTGAGCCCAGAAATCAAAGCTCTGGAGATATCGCAAGTGCACGACGTTGGGAGAATATGTGGATGCGGCCCACATGGCAAAATCCTTGCTCGAGGAACCCGCACCAAGGGTGGAAGATTGGGGAAAATCTCATAAAAAGGAGAATGGCAAATTTAAGAGGCCAGGCTCTCCACAAAGTTCAGGCTGGTCAAAGAAGAGCAAGACTGGGTCCGAGCCAACTAAGTCTAAATCATTCCAAGGCTCGGAAACCAAGAAGAGATCTATAGTCTGTCACAACTGCGGAGAACCGGGACACATCAACCGAAACTTTACCAAGAATCCTAAGAAGTGCTTCAACTGTGGGAGAGACGGACATCTCCGCCAATTCCGTAGGCGACCAGCAAATAAGTCAGGACCAACTCGCTCCAACACAGTCTCCCAGTACCCTTAGTTTTCCAACAGAATGACGGGAACTACTTCTGTGCAATCTACAGCTCCGGATAAAGGAAAGAGGTCGATTACGACCCAGAGTCAAGATGAATAGCTCTATAAGATGCACCACAATGACAAACCTTTTGCATCGGATGTTCAAGAGGAATAATTGGATCCTCCTTCCTATCCAAGTTTAATCTTCGTAATCGTTAGTTTTGCCCTTAAGGCACTTTTGTGTCGCAACAATAGTTGAAATGTCGAACCCAGCCGGTGACACTCTTCCTCGTAAGGGTGTCTCCTTTTGAAATCTATATTATGATTATGGGTATCATATTATATCCTTGTGTATCGAACCAAGCCTGTGTTTCCTCGTTAGCATCATATAAGAGAAAGTTCGAGCTAAACCCTGATTTAACTTTATGACATAATCATTGTATTACTAAGTTTGCCTCAAAATGTTACTTTTATACCATAATGAAATTGTTAGCCATAAAATCAAGAGTTTCAGTATAGATTCATGGTGGTGAATAAGAATGGACTCTTACCTCCCATCTTGGCCACATGGTTGAGGTAGAACTTCAGGTCTTATTCCAATGAAGATATACACTTTAGGCGACTATGTTGGAAATCGCTCCCCGATACTGATCACATCGGTGGAATGAAACCACTTAGTCCCTCGAGTTTAACCTTGCCTACGAAAAACTACATTTTTATAAATACTGTAAAATATAATACAAAGGGACGCTCAAACCACTTCTCAATAGTATAATATATCCGATTACGACATCTTAAATATGGTTACTCCCTCTTGGGAGATAACCATCATCTATCCCAATAGTAACTTCTTTAGAAACCATAATTCGAGATCCTTCTCCAAGGCATCGTAAAGATGGTTTCAAATAGTCAAAACTTCAATTCCATACCATCAGTTATCGTAGGCCCATCTTAAAAGAATTCTTCCGTCAAGACTCTATTCTAAAAGAATGGAATGAATTTAGTCATTTTCGTACTCGCTTCCTAGAAGCACTTAAGTGCTCAATTCAATTAGAATGCTTATTCTATAAGCAGTCCCACTTTTATGTTGGGAAGGTCAACCTAAAACTTCCGTAGGTATGACTCAAGCTAATGGATAAGACCGCTTGACCAAAAGCCTACTTCACTAGCAAAACCAATTGGTTCTCCATTCCTATCCCTTTATTTCGTTACACCACATAAGTCCAAATGTGAGAATCGTTCTAAGAATACTAAGTTAATGATTCCTTAAGAAAAATGTACAATAGTAATTCTTCTACTTGTACAGTCATCTTAACTAAAAGAACGAAATGATCTTTAAGGGGGTACTAGACCCTTTGTTCATTCCTCACAGTTGTGAGTGTTAGTGGTTTTCCGTGTTAACCTTGTACCGCCCTAAGTCTTTCCTAGTTTCGGGGACGAAACTAATTTTTAAGGGGGTACTATTGTAATATCCGCTAAATTCTAAATAAAATAAATTGGATAACTTATTCCAATAAATTTTTTTTCTCTAAAATAGAGAATTTAATAGTCTTTATAATTTCATATTATATTAAGAAAGGTTATAAAAGCTTACCACAATGACAATAAAGACTTTTATTAAATATATTAACCAAGTCGGATATCTATTTAAATATTTTCTCATAAAAAGAGAGTTTAATTATTTTTATAATTATCTTAATAAATTATAAAAATAATATCCGCAATGCTCCAAGGTTGTAAAAACCATTGTAATATAATTTATAATCCTTTTTCTCTATAACAAGAGAACTTAAATAATTTAAATAAATAAATTCAAGAATATATTATGAAGGATTATGGAGGCATAAAAGCATTCAAATAAAAATAAGGCTTTTATAAAATTCGAAATTATTAAATAAAGAGAGTGTACAAGACTAAAAATAAGTACAAGGGAATTTAAATAAAAAGGAGCCAAGAGTCGGGACTTGAACCCGAGACCTCTTGCGTCTCCCCTTCCCACACACACACTCCAAATCCGCTATGCCAATGTAACTCATCTACCCAAATTACAACACTTTTAATTTTAAACTATTCTATTCTCTCTTCTTCTCCAAACAAGTCAAATTGATGTTGATTGATTTGACACTTCACCATTGCATGCTCCTCTTCCTTCTCCTTTGCTTGCAAGACCAAGTTCCTTGCATCATCACTCATCACCATCAAACTAGCACACTTGTGCCCAATAGATGATCATCGCCTTCTTCTCCATTGGTGCACTTCCATTGCCATGGATTGAGAAGCTTTCCCCCTTTGCCTATTTAAAGGAGCTCCAACCTCCTCCAAACTCACACAATTCTTCAATCCTCCTCTCTACTAGCAAACTCTCTCAATTTTAGTTCAAAAATCAGCCATAAAGTTCTAGTTTTTCCCATTTAAAACTCCACCAAAGAGCCTTCCTTCCTCCCTTGTGTGCACCGCCGGCCACCACCAGCCACCGGAGCCCCGTCTGGACGCCGCCGCACCGACCGCCGCCCCCTGCAGTCGTCGCCGTCCCGCCTGGTGTCGCCACTGCACGCCCCTGCCTCCTCCTCCTCCTCTGTATTCTGTAATACAAGATACAAGATCTTAGGGTATACAAAATTTAATCCCTTTTTAATGTTTATTAATTTAAATAATTCATGTGTTATTAAAATAGTTGTTAGTATAAGTAAACAATTTAAATATGGGTTAAAGTACAAGTTTTGATATATTAAAAATATTATGTTAAGATATTGTTAGTGGAATAAGAAGGTTAAATCATTTTAATAAATTAAATAGATCTCATAATATTTGTTAGCCTACAAGTTGTAATTTAATATAAAAAAAATTAGTTGAGATCTTGTTAGTTGAAAAGAGGAAATAAACCAATTAAATAAAGTATTATTGATAATTCCTTATGTCATA
This sequence comes from Fallopia convolvulus, assembly GCA_964016875.1. NCBI lineage: Eukaryota > Viridiplantae > Streptophyta > Magnoliopsida > Caryophyllales > Polygonaceae > Fallopia > Fallopia convolvulus. Next base: position 44,514,570 of record OZ024729.1, read on the forward strand.
TTATGATATAGTTGCAAGACAAGTTTTATATTAAATAATGGTGTGAAACCATGTAAAAAGTATTTTTATAAAGTTACTAATATAAAGTTTGTAGCTTTCTATATCTAAAAGATATTTTGTTAGAGGAATACTTATATTTACTTAAGATATTAATGTTACAAATCCCTAAGTGTAGAGAATATAAAGATATATGAATTTTTATAATAATGTTAATAAATTTATTGTTAAATAAAAATATTAGTTTGACATATCTCTAGGTGTAGAGATTCCTAAAAGATATAAGTTTTAATTAGAAATATGATAGTTGTGACAATAAAGAGAAAATTGCACTAAATCACTCGTTAAATAAGCGAATTTACACTTAACCACCCGTTATATACGAATTTGTTTTAAACCACCCAAAACTTCGATTCCGTTAACAAATAGCCACCCACGAGCCTTTTCCGTAAAAAAATCCATTAAATCCTACCGTTTGACACTTTTACCCTCAACTGTTCATCCTTTCTTCTTCTTCTTCCGTCTTGTCTGGCCTCTAACCTCGCTCGCCAACCACACAGGTTCTGGAGGCCGCCGAACACCTTGGATTTGAGCACTAGGGTCGCTCATGTGCCACCTCGCCCTGTCCTATGATTGCTGTCGAATGTGGCACGCTCGGGACGAGCCTCATGGAGGCGTTCTGATGAGATTAGTGGCAAGGAGAGAGTGATTAATATAAAGGAAGTACATAAGAGGAGGAGGGGTGCTCGAATAGAAAGAGGCTCGAATTGGGACCCGAAATCTCGATCTCAGTTTTGACCTAAAACACCCCAAACTTCAAAATTCGATTGTGAATTCGTTTCTTAACCAAAACCAGTTCGGTACCGAGCTAGCAAACTCGGCAACGAATATCTCTTAAGCAAATTCAAATAAAAACAAAGATCTAGGACTAGGGACACCACAACATACTCATGCATATAAACTCGTAAGAATATGAGATCATGCCTTTAAACAGATAAATTTATCAACTTTCGTTGAATATCAAGTAAATTAACCTACTTTCGTAACCCAATTCACTCAATTGCTTGTTTTGGATCTAAAGCTTGAAACTTTTGTATTCAAACAATATCAACCTTCAAGTTAACAACTTTCTCTTTCAATCAAGTCAATAACTCAAATTACCTCAACTTTCATCTCGGTATAAGCACAACAAACAATTTCAATAATAGATAAAAGGCATTCAACACACAATCTTACTCACCAAACATGCATAACTATGCCAGGCTTAACCCCGACCCTAGAAAAGAAAACTACTCACTAATCATAACTACGAAACAAATAAATTCAACAAAAGAAATCATAGAAAACAAATCACTACTCAAATTAATAGGAAAAATATCGTCTTATAGAAATTCAGAAGAAACCGAAAAATACAAAGCACCGAACCAAAATAACGATTAACGAACCCGACAACTCTCGTCCACCGAGCTTCGATCTCGATTCCGATCCTTCTCTCTCTCTTCTCGGCTCTTCCTCCTCTCTTCGTCGATCTCTCTCTCTCTCTAAAATCCCCCCCTTTTCTAGGCTAAACAAGAGGGCTATTTATACTAATAAAGCTAGAAATTAATAAGGCTAGAAGATAAAAACTTTCCTAAAAAGATAGAAATAAAATCTAAAAAAATAGAAATAAAATCTAAAAAGATAACAAGACCTAAAATACATAATATAATAACCCTAAAAATCATAAAAAGATACTCTACTGACACGGAAATAAATTCCCGCACAGGATCGGTGAATCACAAAGTCAACTCTCGAAATCTCTATCTCGTGGCCTCGTTAACGAGCCCTTGCAGCCTCGTTAACGAGCCTGGGCTTGGTTTCTTCCACACTTTATCTCATAAAACTCGAACTCCGACTTCTTCAATCTTGTATTCCTCTGTCTTTCACTGTAGCGCTCCAAATTCAGCTCCATATAGCACCTTTTCCTTGCTAAAACCTACAAAAATACACGAAATAGAGTAGCTTCCATACTTTTCATAAAAATATGCAAAACTATCCAAAAACACATAAAACTAATCCTAAACTATCAAAACTAAGTCTAATAAACTAAGAAAATATACTAAAAACTATACTAAAAATAACTCACAAGGTAATTATTTTGTTGGATTGCATCACTTATGCTATAAAGTAAATGTGCTCAATTTCATCAAGTGCTATTCCTTCCTAAAAACACAATTTTAAAACAAGAATCCGGCTATACTATCAAAGACATGCTTGCAAGGATTTATATGATTATGTTAGCGACTACCATCATAGAACCTAAGAAAGGGATATCTATCAATTCTAAAATCTTCTTCTTTTTTTTAGATTTTTTCAAAATTTTCGATTTTTTTTTCAATTTTTTTATGTTTTTTTATGAAATGAAACTACTTAAAACAAATAAACACACAATACACATAACACATAAGTTTTCTACTTTCTCCCACCCCATACTTAAAATTACAGTGTCCCCACTGTAAGAAAAAATAAGAAGAAGGAAAGAAATAGAAAAGGAAAAGAAAAGAAAAAAAAACAAAATAAATAAAAAGAAAAGACATAAAAACTTACAAAGTCTCAAAAGTGGAAAAACAAGGAAAACGTCTTCTGCAGGCTGAATCACTGGTTCGGTGGAGGAAAGTAATGCTCAAAGTTCCCCATGAAGTCGTACATCGTCCTCCAACGCTCTGCATCATCCGCCTCTCTCTGACGATGCCTCTCATCCTCCATCGACATGCGAGCAGAATAGACGGTCTCCCATCTATCCATCCTCCTATGAATATGGTCTTGCTGGAGGTGAAGCTGTTGCATCTGAGTAGAAAGATCCTCGGCCCACGGTGGTGGCATACTCGATCCTGTGTACTCGGGCTGGGGAGGTGGTAGATAGTGAGGCTGGAAATTGTCTTGATACAACACCGGGTTGTATGGCATGAGACCATAAGAATGAGGGTCGACAGGAGCTGGCGGTGGGTCGGTAGTCATCCTCGGTACCTCGTTAACGAAGCTGGGTGCCTCGTTAGGAATGTAGGGAGGAGGCTGGAAATGGTCGTTAACGAGCCTGGTAGGCTCGTCAACGAGGACGTTGGTGCCCAATACTTCCGTGTCGATGTCGTCATCCTCGAAGTTAAGCTCTTCCGTACCTCCCTCGGTGTTGGCTTCTTCAGTGTCATCGCCAACTACCTCGGTAGCCTCATCTTCATCTTCATCTTCATCCATCTCTTCCTCGTCTCGCTCAAATCTCGTCTCACACGGTCTAAGTGATAGCTCATCCTCCGGCTTGGGCTCTAACGGGTAAGCATGGCCCGTCCATGCCTCGTACCAATTTGGTACGTAGAGTAGCTCCATTTTGTCAAGGGTGGGTCTAACGAGGCGGTCTTGAACTTTCACTTTGAACCCTCCCTCGGCTTGAATGAAAATACCGGAGCTATACCAATAGCCCTTGTTGAGGAGTTGAGCATGAGCCGGTGTGTAGCGAGTAAGGTCAACTCCGAGGTTTGTAGCCAAAAGACTAACCAAGTTACCACACCAAACTTCCTTGGACTTGGTTGATTTCTCTATGTAGTAGAGCCATTCATACCCCAAATTCAAAGGGTCGGGCTCCTCGAAAAGGATGGTGCGGAGACAAGCAACTTCCGTCCTTGTTGGCCTGTTCAGCTCTCTCTTCGGCCAAAATGTAGCGGCTAGGACTCGAAGAATGATTCTGAATATGGGGTTGATGATGCTTGCCCCAGATAATGCCGCTGTGGAGGATTGTTCCTCTCCAGTGATATAGCTCCAAGTCCGAGTCACCCTGTAGTCTTTCAAACTGTAGTCTCTAGAAGGATTTGGGAGCTCCATGATAGCATTGAACTCCGCCATGGTATATTCTCGACTCACATTACCGAGCCTAAACCGGATGCGTCCCGCCGAAGTCTTTGACGGAAAACTAGTCTCTAGAGTGGCCAAAAACTCGAATGTGAGGGTCGGAAAGTGTGGTAGTGTCTCCTTCTTCAGCAAATGAGACACTCCAAGAATAACGAAGGCCTCCTTCACATCCGTGTAAATTCCCATGGCTTTAGCACTTGTCCTTGAGAACCACCGAGTGTTGTGGTCCCTGTCTAGGATTGCTCTGTATCGGTCCGCTTGCCCTTGAGTGCGCAAGATCACATTGTCCATGCGAGGTGGAGATGGGGACCTCTGGTTCCTTCTCTTCTTCTGAGCTCGGGTAGCAGGTCTACTGGAACTTGCCATATGATCTGCAAAACAATTATGATTTTCCAAGATAAGATCCACTCAAGTTAAGTTAGGCAAGAGACCCCATACTTGGTCTCGAAATAATCCTCGGAATTATTCGTTAACTACCCAATTGGGTCGTTTACGATTCTGGACTGGGTATTGATCTTTGAGGATATGCAGGGTCGTTAACGAGCCTGGGTGGGTCGTTAACGAGCTGCCGAGAGCCAGTTCGCAGAATTTCCGAAGTCTTCAACTTTAAGAACAAGCCAAAATCAAGCATGCAATCCTCTATACTGCTTCACTAGGCACACAATCGGATATATGTACCCCATACTTGCTCAACTACCCATCCCGAATATGCTAAATTTACCCGAAATTTTGACATGCAAAGTTTGTATCTTAATACTTGAACAAGAAAAATTCATGCTTTTCTAAATCAACTTTTCACAATGAGACATCTAACATGAATATCCTTCCCTAGGCCAAGAACTACTAAGCATAATCAAACTTTCATGAGCAAAATCCAATCATATCTATCAATCCTCTCTATGAACTCAATTCAAGATATGAAATTTCTACCCTAAAAACCATGAATCATGCAATTTCGAGTTAGGGTTTAGAAATCATACCGGATAATCGAGAAATTGAAGAACAAGAGGTTGGATTTGGGTGGTTTAACGAGCTCAGATCTCGTCAGTGAGAAGAATGGGTTTCCGGGCTTCGGTAACGACGGCTTCTCGGTGGTCGGTGGGGCGAAGGATTCCGATCGGTGGTGTGGAGATTCGGTGGAGGTTTTGAGGGATTTGGAGTTGAGAGATTTGTGGGTAGAATTTTTTAGGGTTTAGAGAGTTTAAATAGGAGAGGGTAGGGATAGGAAGAGGTAGAAGGGGGCGGCGGCAAGGGGTAGGAAAAGATAGATTTAGGTTAAAAATAACTTACCTGCCCATTTTGCCGAATCGGGTCATCGAACCTGGTCGTTAACGACCTTGGGTGGGTCGTTAACGAGCCACCGTAGCCTCTTGGAGTGATTTTCGAGCCCTTCTCCTGTATCTTGTTAGGTCTAAATTTATCCTAATTTCTATCCTAAAAACTACTAAAAAGAACTCAAAAGAAAGCTAGGAAAAAGAATCTAAAAAGAAAAGAAAAGAAAACTAATTCTATACTAAAAAGCGGGTTACCTCCCGTAAGCGCTATTTTTAACGTCGTCAGCCCGACGTACTTACCTGAGCTCAAGGTGGCTCTTTCGTAGCTATGTTGGGGTCTTGAGGTACCCCATACTTAGCCTTGCAGCCTTTATGTGCTTGAGTTACTAAATTAGGTCCCCTTTCTTCTATCAATATGCCCGGTATTCCTACATGATGGTTAGTGAAATCCGAAAACCAAGGTGGTTTGGACTCCTCTGTAGTGCATATGATGGGGCATGGTGTAGGAACAAAAGATAAAGAATAGTCATGACCGTCTTTAGTGGATTCATAGTTAGAGTACTTACCGTGGTTGTATTCTTGCACTTGGGACTCGGTAGTTGGCCAATGTGGTTCGGTAGGGACTCGTATGAAATTTTCTCCTGTTTTGGTATTTGAGAGAGGCTCGGTAGGGCCAGCTGTTTCGAGTTCTGGTTGAGTCAACTCGATTTGTGCGACCGCAGTTGGGTCGTTGGCATTCTGATCTAAGCTGAATTCCACTCGTTCCTCTCCAATATCAAAAGTGAGGAGTCCTTTCCGCACATCGACTCTTGCACCTGCTGTGGCTAAGAATGGTCTGCCGAGAATTATGGGGACATGAGGGTCTTCAGGCATATCGAGGATGATAAAATCATTCGGTATAAAGAATTTCCCGACTTGAATAGGATAGTCGTCCACGACTCCTGTGGCCTTGACACATGATCCATCTGCCATGTACAGATTCATATCTACCGGCTCTAGTGGTCCCATATTAGTTTTGGACCAAATCGAGAGAGGGAGTAAACTAGCACTGGCTCCTAGATCACATAAAGCTTTGAACTTGTGGTCGCCTATGCCGATTGTTATTGCAAATCTCCCTGGGTCTCCTAGCTTTTCTGGTAAAGCTATAGATCTGACTTCATCCTGTAGCTCTGTAATGGATCTTTTCCTGCTAAGAATATCTTCCAAGAATTTTGTGTAAGCCGGCATTTCGCTTAGGGCCTCAGCGAATGGGATGGAAATATTAATGCCCTGAAGAATCTTTACGAAACGCTTGAACTTACTCTCAGTAGAGTCCATAGATTTCTTAGTGGGAAATGGAAAAGATTTCACCATCCTCGAAACCAAGTTAGGCTCGAGGGGTGATGCTACCGGGTCGACACTAGGGTCGTCAGGTATGCTCGGCGGGTCGTTACCGACCCTGCTAGGGTCGTTAACTACCCTGGAATTGAGAGAAAGGCTCGGATTAGAAAACTTACCTGGGGTAGGGTCGTTAGGTACCCTTGGAGCCTCGTCATCATGGTTCACTGGTTCGATAATTGCCCTCGCTGGCTCGTTACCGAGGGTAACCGTGGTGTCCTCTTCTTTCTTATCCTCAGCTTGGACTCGCTCCGGTAATGTCTTTCCGCTCCTAAGGTGTACTGCTGCTATTTGTACTTTAGGGTTTTCTTCGGGACGGCCCGGAAGTTGCCCTTGTGGTCTCGGAATCTGTGCAGCAAGGTTCCCTAGTTGGGAGTCTACATTTTTCTTCCATACATCGAACTCTCCCCATCTTTTATTCTGGTGGTTAAGGTTAGCTTGAACTTCATTGACTTTGTTGTGTACCCCATTGATGCTTTCCTGTAACCCTTGTACCCAAGATGGTGGCTCTTGATGGCCTGGAGGTCGATAAGGTGCAGGTCGTCTATCTGGTGGAGGCGTTGCATAGCTTGGATTTGGATTCTGATTGCCCCACGTCTGATAGTTATTTGACCTATCAAAATTGCTAGGCTGGTTCCTGTATGGGCCTCTCATGTAATTCATTTCAGCAATTGTCTCAGCGACTCTTACATGCTCTATGTTAGTGCAAGCAGAAGTACTATGGGCAGAAGAACCACACTCTTGACAAGATTGAGAGGATTTTAGAAAACTTACCTGTTTCTTCAAGCGGTTGACCTCGTCTTGTAGAAACTGATTTTTGACTTCTGGGTCAACATCTTCTCGGTTGGGCACATAGAGACGTTTCTGCGGTTGGGGGGTCTGTTGGGTTCCATACATGGCATCATAATTGGACAGCTTATCCAGCAATTCCCATGCAGCCGTAGGATCCATCTCTATAAAACCACACGTTGTATGCGTGTTAATGCGGTTCTTGGTCTCTGCGTTGATACCCTGGAAAACGATTTCTTGCAGAACATATAAAGGTTGCCCATGAGTGGGGCACTGTCTAAGCATCTCTTTGAATCTTTCCCATGTTTCAACAAAGGTCTCATTAGGCAGCTGGTGATAGGAGGTGATGCGTTTCCTCAACTCCGTCCTCTTGGCAGGCGGGAAGAATTTTGTAAGAAATTGATCATACAAGTTCTTCCAAGTCCTGATAGACTTAGGAGGTAGGCTCTCCAACCAGCTCAGGGCCTTTCCAGTTAGAGACCACCTGAAAGCTTTTAACAGAACATATTCAAGTGAGACACCTTCAGCAGCTATGGTGTCACATAAATCAAGAAAATTTCTAATATGCTCCATAGGGCACTCAGTAGGTTTCCCTTCAAACTGAGCCCGTTTAATTAAGGATATAAATTGAGACTTGATCTCAAAGGTTTTCTCTATCTTCGGAAGCACGATTGGGGACTCTGGCACCCTCAGTTCTGGATGCATATACTGTTTGGCATTCCTCGGATAGGCATTCAGCTCTTCTTGTAGGCGAGCATTGTTAGCTCGTTGACGCCCAGCTTCGGCAGCAACGCCTTCCTTCTCGGTTTTCAATGCCTCCATCTGGTTTTGGAGGATCTCCAACTGACGAGCCATCTTTTCAGGTGTGGCCATGGCTCGGTTCTCTCGGCGTCGACGGTGCAGGGAACGTTCAGGTTCGGAGTAATAACCAGCGTTGTCAAACTCAAGCCTTCGACGTCATACCGGCATGCCCTGAGAAAACAGACAAAGAAAACAAGAATTAAAACAAAAAACGGGGTTGGGCTATTCCCGAACCCACAGATAAACAAACGAACTCGTTGCTTCCTCGGCAACGGCGCCAATTTGTTGACGGGCCTTCACTCAGGACAACAAATAAATTTATAGTCAAGACCCCGCTGAGTATAGGGGATTCAGGATCGTTCCACGAGAAGCAAGGTTTTTTGTCTATCGACTACTAAAAATCAAACAAAAACAAGCAAAACACTCACAAGCAGCCTCGTTAACGACGTTGTCAGGGTCGTTAACGAACCACCGTAAACAAAAGACCAAAAATAACGACCAAAAATAACGACCTAAACCAGTTCGGTACCGAGCTAGCAAACTCGACAACGAATATCTCTTAAGCAAATTCAAATAAAAACAAAGATCTAGGACTAGGGACACCACAACATAGTCATGCATATAAACTCGTAAGAATAGGAGATCATGCCTTTAAACAGATAAATTTATCAACTTTCGTTGAATATCAAGTAAATTAACCTACTTTCGTAACCCAATTCACTCAATTGCTTGTTTTGGATCTAAAGCTTGAAACTTTCGTATTCAAGCAATATCAACCTTCAAGTTAACAACTTTCTCTTTCAATCAAGTCAATAACTCAAATTACCTCAACTTTCATCTCGGTATAAGCACAACAAACAATTTCAATAATAGATAAAAGGCATTCAACACACAATCTTACTCACCAAACATGTATAACTATGCCGGGCTTAACCCCGACCCTAGAAAAGAAAACTACTCACTAATCATAACTACGAAACAAATGAATTCAACAAAAGAAATCATAGAAAACAAATCACTACTCAAATTAATAGGAAAAATATCGTCTTACAGAAATTCAGAAGAAACCGAAAAATACAAAGCACCGAACCAAAATAACGATTAACGAACCCGACAACTCTCGTCCACCGAGCTTCGATCTCGATACCGATCCTTCTCTCTCTCTTCTCGGCTCTTCCTCCTCTCTTCGTCGATCTCTCTCTCTCTCTAAAATCCCCCCCTTTTCTAGGCTAAACAAGAGGGCTATTTATACTAATAAAGCTAGAAATTAATAAGGCTAGAAGATAAAAACTTTCCTAAAAAGATAGAAATAAAATCTAAAAAGATAACAAGACCTAAAATACATAATATAATAACCCTAAAAATCATAAAAAGATACTCTACCGACACGGAAATAAATTCCCGCACAGGATCGGTGAATCACAAAGTCAACTCTCGAAATCTCTATCTCGTGGCCTCGTTAACGAGCCCTTGCAGCCTCGTTAACGAGCCCTTGCAGCCTCGTTAACGAGCATGGGCTTGGTTTCTTCCACACTTTATCTCATAAAACTCGAACTCCGACTTCTTCAATCTTGTATTCCTCTGTCTTTCACTGTAGCGCTCCAAATTCAGCTCCATATAGCACCTTTTCCTTGCTAAAACCTACAAAAAAAACACAAAATAGAGTAGCTTCCATACTTTTAATAAAAAATATGCAAAACTATCCAAAAACACATAAAACTAATCCTAAACTATCAAAACTAAGCCTAATAAACTAAGAAAATATACTAAAAACTATACTAAAAATACGAACATCACAAACTAGTGAGGGGCGCGGAAGTAGCCCGACGACTCTATATAACTTACTAAGTCGTATGCCTGTGTGCTTAAAGTACGACTTTCAGGATCATGATCCAGTCCGCTCCGATTGCAAGGAGGGATGAGCAACACTCTAGCTAAGTGTCGGAAATTGAGTTTTCCCTTGGTGGACCGGGCCATACGAGGCCCCACCCCCTTTAAAAAAAATATCATTAAAAATGATCAATATCTTTTCGTCACGATATAAGATAAGTGCCCATGCACATTTAAAAGACATCAAAACCGGACCGTCTCAAATGATGGATCCGGCTCTCGGTCCGTTCAGGGCTCGAGAGGTTTTCTTAAACTAGTTTGATTAAATAACGTTCCCAACATACACTAATCTATTCTAAAAGAAGTCTACAAGCTAGTAGCTCTTCTCTCGATTATCGAGCTATCTCCGCTTGAGATACGCTCTTCTTCGTACCGTTAAAAAACCCACATAAACAAGCCATATCTTAAACACAACCCGATAATATCTCTCTCGATATTGTTAAACTACCGAAATACCCTTGGGAAGTTCCGTTCCCGCTTGCTTAGTCTCCTTAGACTAATTCCTCACTTCTGCATTTTTACCTGGTATTTCTCGCCCTTCGCGACAAATGCCAGACTGTAGGAATGTACACTGAAGTTTTGAAGACAAAGTCAAGAAGGTTCAGGAAACGTTAGGTGAGGATTGAAGGTCAAGGCAAGACGACATTGAAGGAAGGAAGGAATTCTCATAAGAGCAAGCCATTCCGAAGATAGTGCACTAGCTCTTCCCTTTTAAAAAAAACCAAGCAAGTCATCATCACATGAGTTGTCTTGGGAAAACATTCTTGGAATTTTAGATTACGTATTTTAAACCCTTTTTAAATGGCTTTGCCTTCCGCTGCTACATCTTTTGTAAAACGACCCTCAATGTAATGAACGAAAGTTCTTATCAATAAATAAAATTCCGCTTTTGGTCAATTTCATCTTCAATTGAAGAATCAAGTCTCATCCGTGAGCATCCGTTTATTTATGTAACGTTTATTGAGAGAAAGTACTATACAAGTACTACTTTAAGACCTTCTAGCAAGGCTACAGTCTCAGCCCGAAGGACTGACATTGAATTTATTTTTATACAGTCTATACAAGTAATATTGCTATTACTATTTCTAATAATAAAGCTTATAAACGTATCAGAGTTAGTCTGTTTTGAAGCATCAAAAATTTAATTTGGACCAGTTATTGGGAGGTTTTTTCCAAACTGTATTTGGTCTTCTTTTACCAATATTGCTCCTTATAGGAATGCATTTTTGATTTTCCAAAATCCACAACGAATGTTCTCTAAAGGACAATTCACTAGGAAGCAAATTCAAACCAATTGTTGAACGACTAAAGATAATTGCATTTCTATAATTCCAAATATACCACCAAAGGAAACATAAACTATCCCCATTACTATTCGATTTTAACGTTGAAACTAAATCATCCATAAAACAATCCGAAGAAGAATTGACATTAATCTTTACTTGTAGCCTTAACTCTAGACTTGCAATCATTTAATGGTAAAAGGGCAATGGAAAAAATGGTGTAAAGATTCATTAGAAGAATCACAAAGTGAACAAGTAGCCGGTATAGAATTATAGAATCTATTAAGTCTTTCCGTTGTAGGCAAACAATCTGCAAAAGCTTTCCAAATAAAAATCTGAATTTTAGGAGGAATATTTAATTTCCAAATTCAAGAAAAGTCTGTAATCGGTAAGCTTCGCATTGAAGTGATTAATTCAGGAGCTGATTTTATCGAAAAGTTACCATCAGAAGATGGACTCCAAATAATTGAATCTTGTACATTAGAAAAAGGAATAAAAATGGAAGAAATATTACTTACGAGCCAAGATGGCAAAAGAAGAGCTAAAGCTTGAATATTCCATTTTTATTTGGAAGAATAAAGTATGAGACTTTTAATTTGTAATTTATATTATCAAAATATTCCATTAAATTTGAGCTTTTTATCCAAATATCTAACCAAAAATGTATATTTAAACCATTTCCTACTGGCCATTTAACTCAGTTGTTACCAACACATTTTTTTATGGAGTTACCAACGCTTTTTGATCCAAGATGTTGGTTGCAATTATTACAACTATAGTTCAATCACATATCCCACCATGATAATATTTTCACCATAGTTACAAATCGGACATGACATACCTTTTATTTTCCTCTCCTTAAAACCCCTATTGAAAAACCCCATCCAAACAGGCTGTTTAAATTCGGAACAAAAAACAGGCCGTTTAAATTTAAAGTATAGATGAACTGTGCACACCCTTCAAAATTTTAGGATATTTAAATTAATTTTTCATAAAAAAAGTTAAAAGATCGATCAATCTGAAGTCAAAGCAAAGTGAAGTTACATGAGCTCAAGAAAAGAAGCCATAACACAATGGTAAAACTAAAACAGTATGCAACATAGCAGTAAAGAAAACCACATGAAGTAAAGGCTCACATGTCTATTCTCGTCCTTGTACAAGATTTTATATAGATTAAGAGATATCTTGACAGGCCTATGAGCTTCATCAAAAGAAATCTTTAAGGGTGGGGAGCTTGATCTCTCCCTTGCTATGGAGGGGAATGGTGAAGTTACCAATGATTGGGAGGTCAATGATGAGACCCACGTCAAGCTCGTAGTCGATGTCCCAGTCTCTAAAGACGTCCTTAACCAGGTTCACTAGTATGCTGTGTGGCACCATCAGTGGCACTTCTAGTTTGGTGGTTGCATCACCGACTATGGAGCCTGGGTCGGCCATGTTCCCGGATATTATCAATCTTCATCACGAGATACAAAAATATGGGATTAGTATAATGCTCTAACTAAACATGAATGACCAAAATGGTACTAGCTACTAATTGGTTAACTCTGTAGTAGATATGAGTTCTTTTGAAGTGCGTCACAATTTTTTGTGATTTGACCATTTCATTCCTGGTATGGTGAAAAGCAATTTTCAATCCTGATCACCAAGATGCTTCTGAATAAACTTTGCTCCATCAACAGGGAATGCTAACATACAATACTTGAAAACAAGAAACAAATATTAACAAATATCAGTCACAGAAAATTGATCTAACCATGACCTGAAGCGTTGCAGCAGCTATGGACAATCTAAGCATTTCTACAAGGAGTTTTGATCTATTTAAGATGGAGATTTTCAATTCAAGTTTGTTTCCGAACAGCCAAATGAAATCCAGCCCTATTCATATGAAAATCATCTCAGACCAATCAATTTACATTCAAAAAGTTGAAATCATCAAAACCTTCCATTAAACCAACACACTGAAAATCGAATTCCAATTTTAAACAAATTAGCAAACATCCTATCATCAAATTCACCGTCAGTCTTATTCAAAACACAATCACCGAGCTTATCACACAATAACTAAACGATCCGAACGCAGAGGCAAGTGCGGGAAAAAACCGAGATCCAAATCCATATCAGTACAAGCACAGATCCATCAACAAGCAGAAAGCAGAGGCAAGTGCAATTACACAGATGTATCACTAATTTAAAAAAGAAGAGGCGAATTAGGGATTGAAGAATCTGGAAAATGGAGAGAAAGAGGGATCGGATTACCGGCCGTCGCTCTTGAGAGTGTAGTTGACCTCGCAGATGGGGATGGAGTGGCTGTAGGGGTTCTTGACGTCAATCATGGCGTGGTAGGTGACGCCGTCACGAGCGACGCTCTTGATGTCGACATCAGACATGCTCGCCTCCGGCTTGGGGAGATCGGCGATCTTCTCCGCCACGAAGTTCTTGGCCTTGTCCATGAAGCTCGACATCTTTTCACGATCGTCGGCGATGATAGAGAGAGAATGCAGAGGACGAAAAAGACGAATAAAAAGGGTGGGGCCGTGGGGGATGGTGGGATACGAATTACGCGGCCGCTTGTTATAAAGGAAGGAAGACGAGACGTGGGGTGCGCGTATGATGGGCGCTTTGCGTGGAAATTCGGCGTTTTATTTTTTTAACAAATTGGTTTCTGTATCTGGGCGGTGGAACGTGGCGGAGACACGTGCTTACTGGGGTGTCTTCCGTATTGCCAGATCGCAATCAATTCTCAATCAAACTCTTCTACGCTTACGCTTAGTAAGCATTGTATATCTTGGGAGGTTAGTCACCCACTCAACGTCAAAGAAAATTATAACACGAAGGTATCATAACCATATGCAGCAAATGTTTTTTTGGTGTCTATGGAAAAATTTTAAAAGTTATAAATTGTGGTAATTTTTAAAAAAATGTGTAAACAAAGGGGCAATTTAACTGCCCATATACGCGCGTTTCTTCCAAGTGAGAGATAAAACACGTAGTTTTGAGCCCATATACGGGCGCTACACGCGATCCATGTATGCTCCCTTTCTGATTCATGATATGAACCCAAATTCCGTGGTACATGTAAAAGCTTCATTCTTTTAATATTTCACTGACTCTATGCATCAATGTATAAAACTGATGTGGATGCTCTAAGAAAACCATCTAAGGATCAAATCACATTTGAATCACTATATAATTACAACATAATATGTAGGAATAGGAATAGTTTTTAGATTTCAGTTCAAGTAAAAATATGAATATGCGACTTAAAAACATGAATATAGTATAATATGAAAAAAATATGCAACTCAAAATCATGAATACAGATTTTCTATACGGTTGTACTATAATAATGATTTTACCTGAACTAGTCTCTATGTTTTCAATGACGATGAATTTGTTCTAGAAATTCAAATGATAGGAGTTATAAATCAAGTAGACAAGGTGTTGACAAACTCAATCTAATGAGAAAAAGATTAGATTTGGGTTTTATTTTCATACTTCCTATTACGAGGTTATCGGTCTTGTTTTCATAGACTTAATTAGAAATCTTGTGGGTGAATTTTAAAATTCTAAAAAATTAATAAACTCTATGTAATATAATTGAAAAGAAAAAAATCAATATCTTACCTCCTAACCTCTCTTTTTTGTGAGTGGCCTGATTTTAAGGTCCATATGGATCAACGAACTTGGAACTATAATCTTTAGCAAATCCTTGTTCCGCAAAACATCAACTCAAAAAATTGGTCAAATGAAAAATTCAATACATGTTATCAAAGACTCACTAATTTGGTATCCTTCTACGAACAATAAGTTTCTGCAAAAAATCAGCTTCGCGCAACCTTAAAAAATAGCAATAACGAGATTAACCTATCTTTGATTTGAAATACTAAACTTCCTTATCGAATCAAGAATTTCTTATGAAACACTTGTTCTAACTACATGCCAACAACCAAAAAAACTCAACAAACATCTCATTTTTGTTCCTTCCTAATGTTTCCTTAGTTTTTCAATTTTATCAATACTTGAAAAAGCTCCAACAATGTCTATTATGGATGTAGTTCTAAAATGATTTAAATATTAATATTTTCGATATTAAATTTGCAAATAATAATTTTGAGCTTTCATTTTTAATATTTAATCTCGTGGCATCTTTAGGAAAGGCATAATAGGATCCTCTTCAAAATGCCAATCTTGACAAGTCCCCACTCCATGAGGCATTCGCCGCTTCATTTGGTGGAAGAATGCATTCTTTAGTAATGATAAAAGAATACTAGTAAAATGAGATAAAAAAAAATTCATGTACTAATCCTCCACAAAATTTTGTAGAATTCAATTTTGACTGCTAAAGATATGATCAATCTATCGACATTAGCTTCATTATGTATAATCAATCAACCTAAGCATCGCGACTTCCGCATCCCCCATGGCATGTCAACGACATTGACTTGCACCTGATCTTGGCGGGGTAATGGTATAGAAATGGACATTGCTCCTTTAGACCATCAACAACCTATTTGCGCTCAATATGCCCAGTCGTTGGCTAGGGACACGGGGTCTCATGATCCTCATCATAGTGGATATGCCCTAGTGTCTTGGCTTAGAGATCCTCAAAATTCTTACATGGGTAGTGGGTGAGATTTGCAATGGTCGGATACTCATTCTATTCCCCTCTTGAATGCCTCAACAAACGTATTCACAGTTTGGGATTGACATTGATGGAGTGCAAATGATTCAAACAATAAATGAAAATAAAATGATCGAAGCAAGAGGAGAAATCGAGAAAGAATGACGTAGACAACTCGAAACTCGCGTCATGGCGTACAACTCTAGTAGAATCACGCAGCTTACAAAAAATACCCACAAAGACTGAAACCTTCTTGCCAAAACATGCTAAATCGAACAAAACAGTTTCTCCTGTATATAAAGCGTGCGCTCAATGAACTAAAATGCAAAAACCAAGAAACCAAGTAAAAATCCTATGAAGACATAAGTACGAACAACGTGCGTTTTCAAAGGGAGGATCGATGTTTGGAGCATTTGACGTGTTGATTGACCATAAGATGTAGTCGTAGGTTACTCAACATGGTTCCAACCAATGATGGTTTATGGATGTTGTGTTCCAAATTTGTCGACTTATGATACAAGTTATGTCAATCATATCTTTAACTAATCAACGAACAACACCTCACCCATTTTCTCGCTCGTCCCACATAAGAGGATCTAAAACATCCGACTAAACTACATACATATTCCACCAATGGCAATACAACATGTCGCATGTCCCACTTGCCAACTCATTAGGCAAGGAGCTTACCTTATGTTCCACCAATCAGCAGTCAATACCACGACAATCAATAAACCTCTTCCACATCGAGAAAGTACAAATTTTGATCCCTTCCAACACCTATAAATAGTTGAAGAAGGAGAAGTTTCAAGGGTCGATTTCTAGCTCAAGATAACTCCTTTTTAAAAAAGACTCAATGTATTGAAACATTTTGAACAACCACACTATTTTCGAGAAGGAATCCTAAAAGGTACCAAGTTGCTATTTTAAGAGAGAAAACACTTAAAATAATCGGTGAAAGATAAGTAGAATATCTAGAGTAAGGGAAAGAACACGCATAACCTGAAGAGATGTGAACAATCAAACTGTAAATCCCTTTTACCGCGTGTTAGCCATTTGGCACATAGAATAAGAGTGAATCTTTTGCATGTTTGTTTTTCCATCAAATTAATTCATCATTCCTATTGCTTGTTTATTTCAGGTTTCAACACTAGCGCCAATAGTGGGGACTGTTTCACCATACAATGCCCGACGTTAAAAGTATTCACTCAAAGAATGATTTTTCACAACAACAACATCCCACAATTCACAAACAACACACCTTTGAAAGGTGCACCAAGGTGGCCCTATGGTGCCCAACAACCATGTTGGCCCTATGACGCACCAATGGGTGGACCTCTGTTGCCAGCATTGTATCCCTACCCGGATATGTGCAAAATTATTCAAGAAGTGCAGGCATTCCATACCACCAAGAGCAACACCCATAATAGACACTCATATACATGTTAGCTTAAGAGCATGGCTATATGCTCGAGATGGATCAAGGTGAAGAAAAGACCAAACTCAAAAATGGTTTGGTTGCGATAACTAGTTAGCGCAATCGATGAGTATCCCATGCTCCCGCTCGCATCGGTCTGGTAGATCGATAGTGGTCGGGGTCGAAGGCCCAAGAATGAAGTAGGTTGGGGCCACTAGTCTGTTTGCATTCTATGAGGAGATTTAGAGTGCGTTGATAGCTTGCATTTAGGTATAGTTTAGATGCATGTTTACGTTTGTTTTGCATAGGTTTTAGCTTAGTTTAAGTGTAGTTTCTAGGGTTTAGTGTTTTCGTGTAGTTGCGCTTGTTTTGTTCGGTTTTGCAGATCTTTAGGTAAACAAGCATGGACGGGACGAATCTTAGATGATTATGGTGGAGTTTGATGAATCTTAGAGTGGTGCAAGTGAAGATTGGAAGAGATAAGGCCCAAGAGCTTGTGTGAAAAGAACGCTTAAATACGGGTCGTGGATTGAAGTTCTTATTTTGACACCTCTATCTTGCAATGCTTTGATTGGGAGCTATAGTGATCTGATGGACCTGAATTTGGTATCAATGTAAAACTTACTCTAAGAGCAACAATTCATGTTTTTACTCCGAGTCCAAATTCCAACTTCAAGGGGGTCAAAACAGCATTTGAAGTGTCACATGAATGCTAAACCAAGGGTAAAAGCGCGGGTTAGCAAGTAAAAGCGCGGCCACGCTTTTAAAGGATAAGCCGTGCAATTGGCTTTCTACTTGGTGATGTTTTGGGCCGAGATTTGGGCTTAGTTTTGGGCTTGGCTTTATGTTTCTGACGAGTTGTCTTGTATGGGCTATTGAGGATTTGTTTCCTTGGATATCTTTAGTAGTTTTAAGAGATATTTAAAACTCTTTTTAGTTTCTCTCTTTTGGCATAACTTGGATCATAATTTGGAGGCTAGGGTTTCTTCTCTCAAGGAGCAACCTTTGAACCTTTTGTAAGTTTTTCTTAATTCAAGTATGCATTGCTAATTAAATTCATTGTGTTTGACTAGTTATTGAAATCATAGGTTGCATATTATTGTGACGTTTGATTGATTCTCAATGAACTTGAATAGAGTTTATTCCATGTGCTTAATTGAATCTAAACTAGGGTTTTGTTAGATTGATGACCTAATTGAATTTCTAGTTATAACTGAATCTTATTAATTACCGATCGGAGTTAATTTGATCAAGAGTAGAACTTTAATCAACTTAGGACCGGTTGGCCTAGTTGGTTGAAGAAGGGAATAAATTCACAAGTCATTTAGATGTCTGGTTGCTCTAACACTGCTGGAAAACGCGTCTGTAGCCGGAAAATATTTAGCCACGAATATTGTCGAGGTTAATTTGGGTGGTAATGGCCACAAGTTTAGCCACAAATATTTATGTTTGTGGTTATATTGCCATGAAAAATACACTTGTGGCTATATTTGAGGCTGAATCGCCGCGAAAAGAGCGCGCGGCTAAATTTGGTTGTAGATTTCTGGCCATGTTGTCATGAAAATATTCCCGTGGCTAAAGTTTAGGCCAAATTGACGCGAATGTCTCGTGCGGCTAGATTCATTTCTAGTGTAGTAGCTAATTATCCACGGCAAAGGATTCGAGTGTATATTCACGGCAAAATCTGGAGCTAAGTACTCACATAATATTTATGGCTAGTTTTGTGGTTATTTATGTGGGTAATTTGAATCATTGACTTATAAATGTTCCTTCATTTCGTTACAATTTTTAGAAATAACCACAAAACTAGCCACGAGTTCTTATTTTCGTGTCTAACTTAGTTTGTTTGGAAAAATCTGCGATAACAGTCACAAGATTAGCCACGAGTTCTTCATTTCGTGAGAAATTTGCAGAAATAACCACGAGACTAATCACGAGTTCTTCATTTCGTGTCTAACTTTGTTTGTTTGGAAAAATTTGCAGAAAGAATCACGAGATTAGCCACGAGTTCGTCATTTCGTGAGAAATCTGCAGAAATAACCACGAGACTAGTCACGAGTTCTTCATTTCGTGTCTAACTTTGTTTGTTTAGAAAAATTTGCAGAAACAGTCATGAGATTAGCCACGAGTTCTTCATTTCGTGGTTAATCTTCAGAAATAACCACAAGATTTCAACGAAGGAAGAGGAGAAGAGTTTGGATTGGGCTGCTCCTCCATATGGGCAGAGTAAGGTGATCCAAAAACGGGCCCATTTCTTTTGACTCCCAAGCCCATCAAATTTTCTATTACCTCACAAGCCCATTTCTAATTAATTTTTATTATTTGTAAAATTATTTTCACTATAGATAATAATTATTTTAAAATTTTAATAAATATTACCCATACGTCTTTATAAAAAATATTTATTAAAATAAAATATCAATCATGCTCACCTATGAAATTAATAATTTTTAATAAATTATAAATGACTTCCTAGAATAATAATATTTATGAGAATAATATTATTATGCATGTTTAAGACTAAATTATTCGAGAATAATAATTTAAAATAATTTCCTTTAGAAATCGTTCATTCTTATAAGAAATCGTTATATTCCTTTAGAATCGTTCATTCTTATGAGAAATCGTTATATTCATTTAGAATCGTTCATTCTTATGAGAAATCGTTATATTCATTTAGAATCGTTCATTCTTATGAGAAATCGTTATATTCCTTTAGAATCGTTCATTCTTATGAGAAATTGTTATATTCCTTTAGAATCGTTCATTCTTATAAGAAAATGTTATATTCCTTTAGAATCGATCATTCTTATAAGAAATCATTATATACATTTAGAACCATTCATTCTTGTAAGAAATCGTTATAGTCCTTTAGAGTCGTTCATTCTTATAAGAATTCGTTATATTCCTTTAAAATCGTTCATTCTTATGAGAAATCGTTAGATTCCTTTACCATCGTTAATTCTTATAAGAAATCGTTATATATTCATTTAGAATGATTCATTCTTAGGATAAATCGTTATATTCATTTAGAATCGTTCATTCTTATGAGAAATTGTTATAATAATTATTTTAAAATTTTAATAAATATTACCCATATGCCTTTATAAAAAATATTTATTAAAATAAAATATCAATCATGCTCACCTAAGAAATTAATAATTTTTAATAAATTATAAATGACTTCCTAGAATAATAATATTTATGAGAATAATATTATTATGCATGTTTAAGACTAAATTATTCGAGAATAATAATTTAAAATAATTTCCTTTAGAAATCGTTCATTCTTATAAGAAATCGTTATATTCATTTAGAATCGTTCATTCTTATGAGAAATCGTTATATTCCTTTATAATCGTTCATTCTTATGAGAAATCGTTATATTCCTTTAGAATCGTTCATTCTTATAAGGAAATGTTATATTTCTTTAGAATCGATCATTCTTATAAGAAATCATTATATTCATTTAGAACCGTTCATTCTTGTAAGAAATCGTTATAGTCCTTTAGAGTCGTTCATTGTTATAAGAAATCGTTATATTCCTTTCGAATCGATCATTCTTATAAGAAAACGTTATATTCCTTTAGAATCGATCATTCTTATAAGAAAGCGTTATACTACTTTAGAATCGATCATTCTTGTAAGAAAGTGTTACACTCATTTAGAATCGATCATTCTTATAAGAAAGTATTATATTCCTTCATTCTTAAAAGAAATCATTATATTTCTTTAGAATCGTTCTTTCTTATAAGAAATTGTTATATGCCTTTAGAATCATTCACTCTCATAAGAAAACGTTATATTACTTTAGAATCGATCATTATTATAAGAAATTGTTATATTTCTTTATAATCGTTCATTCTTATAAGAAATCGTTATAATCGTTCATTCTTATAAGAAATCGTTATATTCATTTAGAATCGTTCATTCTTTTGAGAAATCGTTATATTCATTTAGAATCGTTCATTCTTATGAGAAATCGTTATATTCATTTAGAATCGTTCATTCTTATGAGAAATCGTTATATTCATTTAGATTCGTTCATTCTTATGAGAAATCGTTATATTCATTTAGAATCGTTCATTCTTATAAGATATTGTTATATTCCTTTAGAATCGTTTATTCTTATAACAAATCATTATATTCATTTCAAACTGTTCATTCTTGTAAGAAATCATTATAGTCCTTTAGGGTCGTTCATTCTTATAGGAAAATATTATATTCACTTAGGGTTTAGGGTATAGGGTCTAGGGTTTAGGGTCTAGGGTTTAGGGTCTAGGGTATAGGGTCTAGGGTTTAGGGTCTAGGGTTTAGGGTCGATCATTCTTATAAGAAATCATTATATTCTTTTATAATCATTCATTCTTATAAGAAATCGTTATATTTCTTTAGAATCGTTCATTCTTATAAGAAAACATAATATTCACTTAGAATCGTTCATTCTAATAAGAAATCGTTATATTCCTTTATAGTCGTTCATTCTTATAAGAAAACGTTTTATTTCTTTAGAATCGTTCATTTTCATAAGAAACCTAATTAGTTCACATGTTATGGTTAAAGTTTAAGATTAACAATACCTAAACCTCTATGATGATCTTTATATGCTTGATGTTAACAGTACACGCCAGGGGTTCGGGGGGCAACGCCCCACGACGGTGGTCTCGCTGACCGGTCAGCGAGTTGGGGGTCCAGGGGGCAATTTCACACATTAGATTAATATCGGTTTATATATAAAATTTTCAATTTCACACGTTTAATTATTATACTTTCCAGATAGGAAAGTGTATATATGGGAAAGTGTTTATATGGGAAAGTATTTTAATTGTTTAGATTATTTGTATATAGAAAAGTGTATTTAGTTAAAGATTTTTTTAAAAAAATAATTGCTAATTTAATCATCTAGGAGGAAAAAATAATGATATTTGATTAAAAAAATTTTGGGCGGGCTAAAAATAATACAAGGAGGGATATTTTGGTTTTAAAGAAAATTTGGGCGGGCTAAAAATGTTACCAGGAGGGAAAATTTTATTTAACGAAAATTTGGGCGGGCCGAACATTGTGGGCCTCTTCTTTATCGATTAAAAAAAAGTTCAAAAACTCAAACTCCAACTTTGCGCCGCTCATATCTCTAAACCCTAAACACTTAGATGTCGCCTCCTCTCACCAAGAGAGAATCGGGAACGAGAGAGAATCAGGAATGACGGCGGACGAATTCACAATCGGAAGGGGGAAGACGTCGCTCTCGTTCCAGTTCGGATTGAACACCGCCGCTTCAAATCCTGACAGATATGTGGTCTTTCTCTGCAAACGATCCAAGCTTCTCAACACACCTCCTTACCTCTCTCAGGTTAGCCCTAGCTTGCTAATCCACCGCTTACTCTTCTCGTATGTCACTGTGTCCGTTCTAATTGGTTCGTCTGCTGCGAATTCCAGGGCGTTAATTCCTCTAATTCCATATTCCACCGCATACAGATCAAGTATCTCCTCCCGATTCCTTTTTTGTCTTTGCAATTTTTGTTCCAATCTCAAATTCCATACAACATAATTTATGTTTCCTGTGAATGTGATTGAACCTCGAAAAAAGGTATGTGGATGACGAGCAAGGTTTGAAGAGATACTTTGCTGCGTTTCATCTCCTTGCTAGTTTCCCGGTGGCTATTATTGTTGATGATCTAGGTCATCTGTTTGATGATAGGTAACTACAAAAACTCAGCAATATCAAAGCAGATCTGTAGAAGGAGAAGCTAATTGATTTTGTTTGCACATGTGTCAAAGGATTTGTCAGGAGAGATACGGCAATGCGCGTGGACGTGAGTTGGCCATGGTTCGACTCCTCTCTTTATGCCAAAATGCTATTGATCATGCCAAGTAAATACGCTTTCGCTGCACTTTTGGGAAAAGAACAGAGATTAAATCTGCTTTTGCTTTGATACTCTCTAATCTTTTCCCATTTTGTTAGCAAAACTGCTGCATGTGAGCTACTACTCACCGAAACTCACCATGGCGATTCCCCTAAGCTGTTTTTCATCTACAGGAGGTGGATTTCCTCCATGTTTCTTGTCAAAGGTATTGCCTAAACATTATTGAGCTATCTTCTGTGTTTTAAATTTGATCAATCCTATGGTTTTGTGATCTTAGTTTGTTGTTCAATGAATATGGAATGCAAGGTGATGGCTCTGGCTCATTCCTCCTCCAGAACACTATCCATCCCAAAGCAGACAACTTAAGCACCTCAAAGATAAGTACTCCATTGCTCTTCAATACCTTCTTTTGGAAGGAATCCTACAACCCTCTCAATTGTGATTTTCTTTCTTACATAAACCCAAGGCAAGATGGTTTTCTTCGAACCTCAATACATGCTAATACTGTTGCACTTTTCGTTTCTGCACTGATGTCAATATACATGATGTATGCCTGTTGGGATGCATACATACACATGTGTCTCAAACAGATTTCCACAGCTATGATATGAGTTTACTTTGCTCAGTTTGCTGTTTATAA
Organism: Fallopia convolvulus; assembly: GCA_964016875.1. Classification (NCBI taxonomy): domain Eukaryota; kingdom Viridiplantae; phylum Streptophyta; class Magnoliopsida; order Caryophyllales; family Polygonaceae; genus Fallopia; species Fallopia convolvulus. Next base: position 44,538,405 of record OZ024729.1, read on the forward strand.
TACAACAACTTCTCTAGCTCTATCTATGAATGTTTTTTGTTTAATTGTATTGAACTCTACAGGATTGTTTCTTTTCTTTTTTTTTTGCGTTTTAAGTCTGAAATTGTGTTTAGGCACTAGTTTTGCTTTTACAGCCTTCTTCTCAATACATTCTGTGTGTACTTGGATATAGTACCATTTAGCTTAATCCATGTTTCTTGAGTAAAATAGTTATGTTTCATGTGTTTTTTTTATTTCCCCCAGCTGATTTTGTTATCTGGATGTAGGTTTTCAATTATGGGATTGGTCACTAACTACTTCAAGCCTACACCGTCCAAGCAAAGATGATTTTCTGGGTTGCTTGAAGCTGTGTTGTTAGAATAATATGTTCTCTAGAACTTCCATAGCAATTTCTCCCATTCAAGGGTGGCCCAATCATTCCATCCCGGTCTGTTGTATTTTATATTTCAATTAAGTTGAATTGAGTTTCTGCTTTTTACAAGATTGGTCATCAAACACTTGAATTATGAGACTGGTTTTGTTTTCTAGATCGAAAATAAAAATGGGAACAAAGCAAGATGCTTGGACAAGAAGGGTATATCTACATGAGTTGCGTTGCTAACATTTCTTTGTTGAACCATCTATGTATTTATCTTCTAGTATTTTTTTGGTTTGTTGTGGATTTTGGTTAGCATGTGGATAGAATGTGGTTTGTTATGGGATGTTTCAACAAATATGTATTATAGATTATGTAATTGCATTACTATGATGATGCAAATATGCAATATAATGGTATAATTTTTTTTTAAAATGCTTAATTATTTAACCACAAAATTTGAAACAAAATAGATTCATGGCAAATTTCAAGGCTAATGGCCACGAAATAGGTGCGATTATGAGTTCAAATTCGACTTGACTTTAGATACAAAATATATTCGTGGCTAAAATTTGATGGTGATGCACTCAAAACCAACCACGAAATTCAATTCTGGCTAATATGGTTGAACATGACTTTCGTGGCCAATAGCCATAAAACTAGCAATGAACTAATTCGGGGCTATTATTTGCAGCTAAATAGCCACAAAACTAGATTTCTGTGGTTCTTTTTCAGAGTGATATTTAGCCTCGCGTGTTTTAGCCCCAGGGCACCTTTCGTAGGGCAATCCGTTGGGGATGTCGTGGCTAACGTGATTTCGTGGTTATTTTTGTGGCGGAAGTCGTGTCTATTTTCCTGGCTACAAACGCGTTTTCCAGCAGTGTAAGTGCTTGTTTCTATTGATAACTTGAATCGTTATGTTGTTATCTAATTGAATGTAGAAGGTCTTCTAGGTTGTTAGATAATTAGGGTTGTTAGACTGGTAGTTCTATCAACTAAATCTGAAGTTCGGGTCATAATCCTTAGTAGGGTCATAATCCACAATAGATTATTCAAGTGAGAAGAGAATCAAGAGAATCAATGATCAACTAAGCAATATTATGATGGATTTAACTAGTTGAACATACTTGTCTCTCATTGATAAAATCACTTTTTGCATTCATATTTTCTTTTACTTTGCATATTAGAAATAGTCAATCATTCATAACCCTCCCATATTTCTATTACTTGGCACTCAAGTTAAACACACTTACACGAGTCTCTGTGGGATCGACGCTTACTTACCGCTCTACTGAGTTTGGTAAAGTTAAGGTTTCTTTGATACGTATAACGACCACTGAAAATACCTCATGAAATTTGGTGTCGTTGTCGGGGACTCATCGCTAGTTGTGTTTTACTTTGTTTGCTATTCTTAGTGTTGTGAACCTATCTTACGGTTCATAACACCCGTGCTACTAATCTATGGCTTTGATCGATTGTAGACAGATGTAGGATGAACACTTCCATGACTATTTTTCAAGATTTCAAGACCATGTGTTTGAACTTGGTGGTTGGGGATTACAGTACAGTGATAGAGAGGTAAACATGGGAGTTATCCATGGTATGAATCTTGAGACAACGACATTGGTTGACTACATGAGCAATGACATGCTTTTATTTATGGGACCTGAGGAATGCTGAGATTTCTTATGTTTCATGAGCCATCAAATCTTTCTAGTTGAGTCATCTTCCCAACCACCCCAGCCAGTTAATAAGTCTCTTGAGGATATAATCAAGGATCTCTCCAAAGGGGCGGATGCTTTAATCGTGGAGCACTGTGAGTCATGTTCTTCAAGTTTTCATTCCACAATCTCATGTCCTTTTGAGTTGTGTGAAAGGAGTTGGTGAAATCACATTGGAGTCAAATGATCATGAGTCAAATACCCAGATACACGTTGATGAGCAATCTAAGACACTTGATGTGGGTTGTGAGGATGAATTTGATGCCCAATATGAATTCACACCTATAAGTCATGCTGAGTAGATTATCACAAAGCCAAAGGAAGTCTGTGCTGGCATAGAGATTCTTACAGAGCCTAAAGGAGCATGAATCATCTTCACCCATGTGGAGTAAATTGCTAGAGGGTTTTGTGGTTTTGGAAGAAGATTACTTTGCCGATCATGATGACTTCTTTGTTGATGAAGTAGACAACCATGAGGGAGAACATCAACATGATGCATCTATTAAGTCTCCCACTGTCATGGTGTACCCTATGTTAGGCCTTGAAATCCCATGCTACAATTTCCCCACCTTCTCACATCCAGAGCTTATGGAGTTCCAAGATGAGGAACCAAGTCTACAACACATGGTGGAAGATCAAAAATATATGGAGTTCATCTTGGATATAAGTGGTATTCCTGACAAGTGCTTTGATTCATACTGTAAGTATTTTCTAAAGCCAGCACTTATGTTGAATTTATTTTAGCAAATGCCACCTCATGAAAATTGGGCACACATGTTTGATAAGTTGAAACGATTTTTAAATGGTATATTATTCACGTTCAATTTATCATTATGTTACATATGTTTTTCTGAGTTGTGTGCACAGGGGTTTGACAGGTTGCTAAGGGTATTGACAATGTCTAATCTTGTCAATTTGTGCTAAATGTCAAGCTAATGACGTTAAACAAGCGCTTCTTAGAAGGCAACCCAATACTTAGATAGATTTCTTTTTCAGTTAATCTTTTTCTTTTTAGGTAGTTTTTGTGTGTGTTTAGATATCTCAGGTCCGAAGATTGATAACCCGAAGAAGCCTTCACCACCACTGTCAGATTACCCACCGCACTACCTAGATAGCTAGATCTCTGTAAGTTTTTCTCTTTCCCTTTCTTTTTACTTTACTTTGGGGACAAAGTAAGTTTTAAGCATGGGGGAAGGGAATTACTTACTTGTTTGCATTCATATAGTTGCATTAGATTAGGCATATTTAAAAATTTGCATGCATTGATTAAAATTTTGAAAAAATGAAATTTGGAAAATTTGGAAAAAAAAATACAAAAATATTGCATTTAGGTTCTTATTTCCCCATTGTTTGATACCTCTTATGTTTCTAAGCTAAGTATGAGTCCTAACCCATTATTTGCGTGATATGCTGAAATTTCTATGATATGAGCATGATCTTTCATTGATTACTTTGACTATAGGACATAGCATGTATATGGCTTGAGTTTTAGATTCATTCTGATGTTCTAGACAAAATTTGCCTTGTGAGATTTTTGGCCTTTCATGATTATTTTTTCTCTATATTCTTGATTGTATCACCATGATTATCTAGCTCTAGAACTTGCGTTTAGACTCTTTTTCAAGACTGCTTTATATGATTGAATGCATGACATTAAAATGATTGATGCAATGTTTCTTATTAGCCTATTATTTCCTTTCCTACCTTACAAGATCAATGTTTTGACATCCCATTTCTTTAAGCTTTAACCTTATTTTTATAGCTCCACAAAATTTTCCTAGCCTATTAAGCTTGACCCATCCGGGATTTAGGACTTCAGGTTGTGTTTTGTTTTATGTGAGTTTGGTATAAGTATGGGGGAGTGTGAAAGAAAAGGTGGAAAAGAGGAAATACAACTCTAAGTGCAAAATGAAAAAATGAAGGTGAAAAAAAGAAAGAAGAATGAGCTTGAAAGGTTAGTAACCTTCAAAAAATGAAAGAAGAGTTGAATAAAGAGGCAAGGAAAAAAATGATGAAAAGTGAGAAGAGAAAAAGAAACAAAGTGCTTGAGTAAGTTTACGGAGTTGGTGAAGAAGTTTTTGGTATTAAGAGGAAAGTGTGAAGTTTGGGTTTTAGAATTAGTTCTTTATCCCGGATTTAGCACCACATGACCAAAAATTTATCCCTTCCAAATTTCTCTTTACCTTGGCCCCATTACATCCCTTAAAAGACCTCATGATTTTTGTTGTGTATTTGGTCCATAGCGGTGGAGAATTAGGACGCTGATGCAAGCCTATGGTAGTCTAGTTTTCATAGTTGATTTTGAGTGAAACACTTCTTTTAAACACTTGAGAGTGAGAGCACAACACATTACCCTTAGTGAGGTCTAGAATGGATGAATAATCTTTGCTCTATGCTTGATAAAATGCATGCTAGGATGCCTTGGTCAAGTTTTGATTATATGTTGAATTGCTTGATTGATTATGAGATGGATGCATGATTGCATTTTTATGGTGTGACTTGGATTTATGACTTGCTTGAGGACAAGCAAGGGTTAAGCATGGGGGAATTTGATAGCTTGCATTTAGGTATAGTTTAGATGCATGTTTACGTTTGTTTTGCATAGGTTTTAGCTTAGTTTTAGTGTAGTTTCTAGGGTTTAGTGTTTTCGGGTAGTTGCGCTTGTTTTGTTCGGTTTTGCAGATCTTTAGGTAAACAAGCATGGACGGGACAAATATTAGATGATTATGGTGGAGATTGATGAATCTTAGAGTGGTGCAAGTGAAGATTGGAAGAGCTAAGGCCCAAGAGCTTGTGTGAAAAGAACGCTTAAATCCGGGTCGTGGATTGAAGTTCTTGTTTTGACACTTCTATCTTGCAATGCTTTGATTGGGAGCTATAGTGATCTGATGGAGCTGAATTTGGTATCAATGGAAAGCTTACTTGAAGAGCAACAATTCATGTTTTTACTCCGAGTCCAAATTCCAACTCCAAGGGGGTCAAAACAGCCTCTGAAGTGTCACCTGAATACTAAACCGAGGGTAAAAGCGCGGGTTAGCAGGTAAAAGCGCGGCCACACTTTTTAATGTCAAGCCGCGCAATTGGCTTTCTATGCGGAGATGTTTTGGGCCGAGATTTGGGCTTAGTTTTGGGTTTGGCTTTATGTTTCCGACGATTTGTCTTGTATGGGTTTTTGAGGGTTTGTTTCCTTTGATATCTTTAGTAGTTTTAAGAGATATTTAAAACTCTTTTTAGTTTCTCTCTCTTGGCATAACTTGGATCATAATTTGGAGGCTAGGGTTTCTTCACTCAAGGAGAAACCTTTGAACCTTTTTTAAGTTTTTCTTAATTCAAGTATGCATTGCTAAATTCATTGTCTTTGACTAGTTATTGAAATCATAGGTTGCATATTATTGTGAGGTTTGATTGATTCTCCATGAACTTGAATAGAGTTTATTCCATGTGCTTAATTGAATCTAAACTAGGGTTTTGTTAGATTGATCACCTAATTGAATTTCTAGTTATAACCGAATCTTATTAATTACCGATCGGAGTTAATTTGATCAAGAGTAGAACTTTAATCAACTTAGGACCGGTTGGCCTAGTTGGTTGAAGAAGGGAATAAATTCACAAGTCACTTAGATGTTTGGTTGCTCTAAGTGCTTGTTTCTATTGATAACTTGAATCGTTATGTTGTTGTATAATTGAATCTAGAAGGTCTTCTAGGTTTTTAGATAATTAGGGTTGTTAGACTGGTAGTTCTATCAACTAAATCTGAAGTTCGGGTCATAATGCTTAGTAGGTTCATAATCCACAATAGGTTATTCAAGTGAGAAGAGAATCAAGAGAATCAATGATCAACTAAGATATATTATGATGGATTTAACTAGCTGAACATAATTGTCTCTCATTGATAAAAATCACTTTTTGCATTCATATTTTCTTTTACTTTGCATATTAGAATAGTCAATAATTCATAACCCCCCCATATTTCTATTACTTGCCACTCAAGTTAAACACACTTACACGAGTCTCTGTGGGATCGACCCTTATTACCGCTCTACTGAGTTTGGTAAAGTTAAGGTTTCTTTGATAGGTATAACGACCACTGAAAATATCTTATCATGCGTCCATGCCCAAAGGTTTTTAAAAGCCCTAGATGGAGCACTACAACAGGGGCAGGGATCCTAAAGATCATGTCAAACTCTTTGTAGTATAGATGTGCATGAACTCCTATAGTGATGTAATGTTTTGTAGAGTTTTCCCTACCATCCTTTAAATGGAGGCCTTGAGTTGGTTCATAAGCCTTAATCCCAGGATGGTCACGTCGTTCAAGCACTTGACAGATTTGTTTTGTATCCCATTTTATTAGGGTGAGGAAGCATAAGTAAAATATGAGCAAACTTCATGGCATAGAGCTGGGCGAGGACTTCATTGGATTCATTATCATCATGTCAGAGATCAACCATGTGGAGGAAGCATCGGCCTGAGCTACTTTGATAGGCAACCTTACGCACCAGCCCTACAAAGTCTACATCTTTCGAATGTCACCAAAGACTTATGAAGCTATTTGTATGGCAATCACGAAAGAGGTATATACGAAAGACACCAGAAACCAAAGCTCGTGATCTAAGGGGAAACAACGCATCGTGTTAGCCAAGATAGAAAAAATAGAGGTCAAGCAAAAGGTCGTGGTCAATCCCCTAGGTGTCCGATGCATACATGATGCAAGCACAAGCCCTTGCAAACCTACAACCTCAACCGAACCTGCTAGAGGCAAGGGGTGGGTCATGGATGAGCGGTTGGAATAGCTTTGGCAGTGGCGAATAAGGGTCCTGGGGACAAGGAGGGCCACTTTAAACAGCCAGGAAGGTGACACCATGCAACAGAGACAAACAACTTGCTTGAACGGAAGAATAATTCCCTGCTTCCTCGACCCCCCTCAAAGGATGAATGAGCAGTAGGCTTCCATTAAACAAGTGTGCCTCAGCCCAACGGGGGCCATAGACAATTATAGCAATACCATATATGGTGGGTTGTCACTCGCGGGATCTAGCAGACACGAGAGGAAGAGGTATGTGTGGGAGAACCATCACGACCCCTCAATATATAGTGTTGAGATGTCATCAAGAGTCAATATCGATGTAGTTTTTACTGCCGAATATGCCAAGGCCTACACATGCCACACATCGACCATTTTGTGATCCATGCCCAACTCAGCTCAAAGATGGTCAAACACGTCTTGGTTGACACCAGAGCCTTGTTGGGCATCATGTACTATGACGCATTTGACAAGTTGGGCATCTCCCCTCGTCCCTCAATCCATCCGCGAGGAAGCTCATTCCTTTTCTGGGGACAAAGTCTTTGTGGGAAGATTAATCGACCCCCAAATGACTCTCGGGACGGGTTTGTTAAGCCGAACTGAGTAGTTCAAATTCACCATTGTTAGGCTCTTATTTGTCTACAACGTGATAGTCGGGAGGGTTTCCCTAATAAAGTTTGAGGCGTTGATTTCCATTTACCATATAAAGATGAAGTTTTCGGTGGAAGGAGGAGCAAGCGAGGTCAAGGTCCATCAAGAAGAAGGGTGAGCTTGCTACGTAACGTCGGTGAATCAAAGAAACCTGATAGCTTGCATATAGGTAGTGTTTAGGATGCATGTTTTCGTCTCGTTTGCTTTGTTTTTAGTTAGATTTAATTTAGTTTTCTTTAGTTCTTAGTTTGTCTATGAGTTTTGGGTTTTTGCTCTTGTTCTATGTTGTTTTACATGTCTTAAAGTGAACAAGTGTGAGCAGAGTGGAAACCGGGGCAAGGAAGCGGGTTTTGGGGAAGCTGGAGCATTTTTGGAGAAAAACGGAGCGGTGCGAATTTACAATGGCAGCGGGCACCGCCTTTTCCTGGATGCGAGATTCAGTTCGTCGGTTTCACTTTATCTTAGTATTATTATATTAGGTTTATATCCTTCGGGATTTATGTTGTTTAGATCTAGTTTCCTACTTTACATTAGGGTTTTAGAGAGGAATAACTCTCATCTATCATATTCTCTTTTCATTATTTTGGTCTCTCTACTTTTCTATGGAGAACTAAGCATCTATGCTTACTCAGACAATTGAAGCATCCTTTTGATTAAAGTTGTGATTTCTAATTCCTTATCTATTGCTTGGATTTAATCTTCTCTTTTGCTTGAATTTCTATGATTTATTTCAATAGTTTCTATCCTGATCAACTAGGGTTTGTTGTTATTGAATCTATTGGTAGATCTAGAGTGTTAATGGTTGAGCATCTCTATTTCAAAGTAGCAACTGCATCGTACTAGTATATGGTTGCGCTAGTCATATACAGAAGAGATTTGAATTACATTCTAAGGTAAAAGCTGGTTGTTTGATGCTAGAATTGTATCAAACTTTATTCATATCCTTAATGTTGCTATTAAGTTGGATTTTGATGGTTTCATGGTTGTTTAATTAGTTATAACTAATAGTATCTGATTGTGTTGTTAGTTAGAATTGAAAAGGAATTGGAAAATCCATTGCATATGATACTGAGGTGAAATCAATGATCAACTTGTCATACGCATGTGGATATTTGTTTGCCTAAGCTATCTTCCCAAATCTTGTTAATCACAACCTTTTATTGCTTTGCTAGTTTTGCATTATTAGAACTTTTCACCATAAAAAAACCCCTTTGTTACTTGGTTTGACACGAAATTCATACAAAACAATCAACTTGCCTCCATTTGGATTCGACTCTGACTTACTAAACACTACAGTTTTTAGATAGTTTAGACTATTTTGCATAACCGTGATGTGCACGACAAAATCACCGTTATCAAATTAGCGCCGTTGTCGGGGAGGTAATAATTGTCTTTTGTGTGATTTTTGTGCCAATCCTGGTGTGAACCTGTCTTATGGTTCACACCCGTGCTACTAATAATTCAAATCTTCTTTTTGATCCAGAAATTGAAAGGACTCTATTTAGAAGTCGTCGAGCTGTGCGTGCACTATTACAAGAGTTTGAAGCAATGGGTGAACACCGTGTTACTCTTGAGAGCTTGACAACTCCTAATCTGAATCAACCAACTCGCGGTGCAATTTCCAGCCCTTGGTGATGGGGTTAAGTTTGAGCGTAAGACATGAGTAGTCCATCTGCTCCCGAAATTCAATGGAACTCCACTTGAGGATCCCATTTAACATCTTGATGAGTTCCTTGATGTCTGCACCAACATGTGCCCATTTGACATTACTAAAGAGCAAATGAGGTTGAGAGCATTTTCTTTCTCTCTAAAGTTGAAAAATACAACACAAAAGGCTAAGGCTTGTGAGATTTGTCATGACGACTTGCATCCTACTGATTCATGTCCTACACTACAAGAAGAAGTAAATGCAGTTGGAGGATTTCAAATGAAGCCTAGATATGATCCTTCTTCAAACAAATATAATCCAGACTAGAAGGATCATCTTAACTTCAGATGGAGAGAGACAGAACCACACCAACAAAAGGACAGTTCCCACAAGTGAGACCTCCCATGCAAGGACTTCAAGGTCAGAACTTTAATTCAGTTTCTTCTATGGATAACATGGTGAAGATGTTGATGCAAAGTCATACTAGTCTCAATGAGAGTGTCTCTAAGTGAACCAAGAGCCAGATGCAATTCCAAGAAACTACATCAAGCAAGCATTCAAAACTTGGAAAGACAAATGGGGCAAATCTCACAAGTTGTGAGCAAACTTGAAGCAAAGGACTCGACTAAGCTTCCATCTCAGACCGAGGCAAATCCGAACATTCGGAATGTCAGTGTTATCATGTTGAGGACTGGGAAAAGTCTCAATGACAAAGAAGGTCATGGAGTGGACGAAAAAGATGGCGATGACCGCCACCTACAAGGCAGCAACCGCCGCCAAAAAGAGCTCGCTCTCAGCCATTCAGAAGAAAATGGCAGCGACCGCTGCCACGATGCCGCGCCGCCCTCCGATTCCAAAGAAGGCAATGACCGGTGCCCCATAGGTATCGACTACCGCCTAGCCATCGGCGACCGCCGCCTCCTTGAAGTTGATCGACGCCCAGCCGCCGAGACTCCAGATGCTGAACAAAGGCTCGAAAACCCTTGTTTTCCCAAAATGGAAGCCCGTTGCTCCATTTCTTTATGCATTGAACATTACATAGCCCCTTAAGCAAGACAAGGACATGTTTGAGATGTTCAGAAATGTTGAGGTAAACATTTCTCTACTCAATTTGATCAAGTCAGTTCCTCGTTATGCTAAGTTCTTGAAGCAGATGTGCACTACAAAGAGGATTCAGGATAAGAATAGCAAGAAAAAGGTGAAGGTGAGTGAACATGTCTCTACAATATTCCAAAAGCGCTTACCTAAGAAATGTGGAGATCCAAGTATGTTCATGTTGAGAGGGTTTCTTGACAACAAATAAATTTATAATCAAAATCTCATTGAGTACAAAGGAGTCAGGTTCGTCCACAGGAGAAAGTCTATATCAAGTTTTGTTACTTGGAGCGCAAGTAATCAATCAAAGGTAGGGTTTTTATCAATAAGAGAGAAAATCTAAGGTTTTGGTATCTCCACAACAACAATTATGCATGAAAACGCTAATGAAACACAAAGATCATGCCTTTACCACATAAAGTCGTCACCTTTTGTCAACTAAGCAAGTAAATCAACCAACTTTCGTCAAATCAATAAAATTTACTATCTATCTCTTCTACTTCAACTAGGATTGATCAACTTTCGCTTCAAAACCCTAATTTACTATTCTGATTCAAGGTTTCCGCTTTTCGCTTCAACTATGAATGAGAAATTCCTTTTCCACTTTCGTTTCAAGGATTAAGAACTAGAGAATAGATTCATGCAATAAAAACAATCACAACATGATCAAAAGCAAGCATACATAACCATTGTTGGGTTTAACCCCAACCTTAGAGAGAGAGGACTACTCACAAATCATAATTAAAAACAACTAAATTAATTAAATAAAAACTTACAACTGAATCCAAGACAAACTTGTTCTCTAAGCAAACTCCAAAACTTGTCTCTTTATCTCACGCCCCTCTCCTCCCCTCTCTACTCTCCTCCTCAAAATTCCCCTCCAAAAGATCACCGAAAAACTAGAGCTAGACAAGAGTACTTATAGAGAAAACTAAACTATCTATAAGGAAATAAATCTTCTAAAAGATGTATCCCTTAAAACTAACTAATAATATAAAGATATGGGATAAAAAGATCATTAATTGCGCCGACTCTGTTGTCTCTACCAACACGGGACCCTCGATACCGACCCTGTCAGGGTCGGTAGAACTCTGATTTGCTGAATGTTTCCTTCTTTGTTGAACACCTCGCTACCGACCTTGCACACCTCGGTAATGATCCTTACTGCGTTAAAACTTGGCTCGAAACTGGGACTTCTCCCTTGTTATTTGGGTCATTAACCTCCTTTTTGCTTTGATTCTTCTTCCTTAAGCTCGGTAACGGGTCTATAGACTTCTCTCATGGCTCAAAACTCGATCTTCACTTCATTCCATAAGTGCTCTCATTCGGTTTCTCATGTTCTCCTAAAATATGCTCCAAACAGCTCCAATACCTATAAAAACACCACCAAAGCTTATGTAGACTCCATATCTTAAACAAATACGAAGACCTACACAAACGACTCAAAACAAAACACAAAACTAAAGAAAAAGACTCAAACACATAAAAACACACCCTAAAAACATGACTAAAAAGGCGGATTTCAAAATACCCCGTACTTAGACTTGCTTGTCCTCAAGCAATCAACAAGACATCAATCAAAACCATCATCACATTCTTCAAGTCAATGCCCTTATCAAAAAGCAACATCAATGCACAAGTTGAATAAATAGACAAGTGATTCTAACGTCATCACACATATATAAGCAACCTCAAGCAAAAGCAACTATGAATCCAACCTCACAAGGGTATATGTCTTTCTCTCAACTCTCATGTGTTTAGGCCCATAATAACAACACTCAACTCAATCCAATATACAAAAACTCATAGTCATTGTTACTTATATCACCAAACTCTCCACCAGAAATGTCAAAACATATAAAAATCATCAAGAGAACTTAGGCTCAATGAAAAATTTCATAGAAGCTTCCATTCGGCCGGGTTGTAATGGGGCTTGGTAATAACAATAAGGCATGGAAATATTTTGGCTTGTGGTGCTAAAAATCCGGGAATATAGACTCCTAAACTCTCCAACACAAATCCCCAAAACTCTCAAAACATCATACCAAACCCTCTCAACATTTAAGAACACTCATCTCTTTTTTTTTTCATTCAACCCCTTTAATAACTCTTTTTCATTCAACCCCTTTATAAACACTAAGGAAGATTTGGATCATGCACACTTTTCACTATTCAACTCTTTTTCATCTTTTGATTTTTCTCATCTTTCTTTTCTCGATTTTTTTTCATTGTTGATTTTTCCTGGAAAGGTCGGTACCGAACCTACTAGGGTCGGTAACGATGTCACTGTTCTGATTTTTTTTTCTTTCTTTCTTTTATAGCAAGTGCATTCAGGGAACCAAACTCCTTTTACATAACAAACTACAAGATATTTTACTTTACCCAACCCAAAATTACCCCACACTTGAACCAAAACATCTTACTCAACAAAATCATCACCCAACACTAAGTCCTAATCCCCGGATAAGGTCAAGCTTCATCGGTTAGGGAATATTTTTTGGAGCTTATAAATAAAAGGCTTAAAGGCTCAACTTGGCTTCAAAAAGAGGATAATGATAAGGTAGGTAAAAAGAGAGGATAAAAAGTGGTTAAAGAAATAAGTTTTCCATCATATGATCTCACATGCAATGAACTAATATCTCATAAAGGCCTCAAGAAATAGATATCAATGACAAGAGATAATATGCATAAGGAGAGCAAATTGTGAGACGTTAATTACGAAAGACCCCTTGGGGGATTCTCCATTCATAGATTGTATTATATACACATGTACAAAAGGGTTACTTGTATGACAAGTTAGGGTTACAAAGATATTCTATTACGCCCCAGCAGTCGAAATAGGAGGAGCCCTAACAGTAAGACTGTCTCTAAAATCTAAGAATAACTGTCTAGACAACCCTTTCGTAAAAATGTCCGCGTATTGATACTTGGACGATACATGGAGAATCCTAAAATTACCCAAAGCAACCTGTTCCTGAACAAAATGAATGTCAAGCTCAATATGCTTTGTCCGCTGATGTTGCACGAGATTATTCGCCAAGTAAGTGGCGGAAATATTATCAGTGTAGACCAGCGAAGCACGAGACAAAGGTCAATGAAGTTCAAGGAGTAAGTTACGGAGCCAACAACATTCTGCAACGACGTTCGCAACGCCACAGTATTCGGCCTCGACAGTAGAACGAGAGACGATCTATTGTCGCTTGGCAGACCAAGCAACTAAAGTGTCATTAAGGAAAAATAAAATCAGGACACCCCGCCCAGTCAGCGTCGGTATATGCAACTAAGGTGGGTCGATCAGCTACTGTAATAGTAATGTCGAGAGAAGGAGAGCCGTGAATATAACGAATGATGCATTTCAAAGCAGCAAAATGACGTTACCGAGGGTCATGCATAAATAAGCAGACTTGTTGTACTGCATAAGAAATATCAGGCCTTGTAAATGTGAGATACTGAAGGGCGCTGGCAAGACTACGATATAAAGTGGGGTTCGAAACTGGTGGTCCAGCATTAGCGGAAAGCTTGGATCCCGAATCAATAGGAGTAGTTTCCGGATTACATGAGGCCATAGAAGCTCTATCAATAATCTCAGCAGCATATTTTTCTTGAGACAGAAACAAGCCAGATGTGGTGTTTGTAGCAGAAATACCCAGAAAATAGGACAATGGCCCTAAATCAGTCATAGCAAACTCCATAATAAGACGAGAAACAATCTCGGCACGTAATGCATAAGAAGAAGTTGTCAGAATGATGTCGTCAACATATAGAAGTAAGTAAGCCATGGATCAGCCATGTCTGTAAATAAATAATGAGGTGTCACTTTTGCTGCTGTAAAAACCCAATCGGACCAAATGAGAAGCAAAACGCTAGTACTAGGCCCGGGGAGCCTGTTTCAGGCCATACAGAGATTTCTTCAATAAACACACATGCTTTGGTTTAGCCGGATCTGTGAAACCCGTGGTTGAAACATGTAAACCGTTTCCTGAAGAGACCCGTGAAGAAACGCATTCTTCACATCAAGTTGATGAATCGACCATGCACGTGAGACAACAAGATGAAGTACAATGCGAATAGTTGCCGGCTTAACAATCGGGCTGAATGTCTCATCACAATCAATGCCAACCTCTTGTGATTGACCATTAGCAACCAAACAAGCCTTATACCTCTCCAAACACCCATCAAACCGAAACTTATGGCGAAACAACCACATGCAACGTACCACATTAGCCTTTTCAGGCCTAGGAACCAAAACCCATGTTCCATTACTTAAAAGAGCACGGTATTCGTCATGCATGGCGGAGGACCAATTCAGGTCTAGTAGGGTTGTTTTATGGGAGGTCGGAATGGGAGATAGAGAGGAGGTTTTTGTAGATGTGGTATTTAGGTCGAAAAGTTGGTGAGGTTTAAGGATGCCAGCGCGAGACCGGGTTATCATGGGGTGTGGTGGCGAGGCTGGTCGAGGAGGCGAGGGAGTCTTGGTTGGAGGGGTTTGGGGGATGGCCGAGGCGGGTGTTGGGGACCGTACCAGGGATGAGGCACTAGGCGAGGGAGAGAAGGCCATGGTTGGGCTCGATGTGATAGGTGGGCCAACCGAAGATGTAATCAGACCTGGCGAGCTCGGGAAATTGCGAGTGAAAAACGATGATATAGAACCATCACTGTCAAGGAAATCATATTCTTGTGAGGAAGGCGCAATGGAGTTGGCAAAAGGGAACACACGTTCATCAAACGTGACATGCCGAGAAATTATAAGTGTAACACCTCGGTTTTTCATACTGGAATGCTACTCGGTAGTAGACCTCACGTGGGTCCACTTAAGCTAGTTTGACAACAGATTCACAATATGGATCTTGCAACAAAGGCACGACGAGAAAATAAGAAAACATCCAACTCATATTTTATTAAAATTGAAATAGACAATCATGTATGCACCAACTTTCCAACATAAACAACTCAAACAAAAACTTCTAACCATTCCTTTATACTCACAAGCTTTTATTTTAACAAATTCTCAAAGACAACATTAATCCACTACGTTGCATAATAACCCGATGTAATATCCGCAATATTTCAAGATTTTAGAAATGAAATTTAATATAATATTTTTTTTTGTTATCTATTTCTATTTCTAAAATTTTTATAATAAACTTTAAACTTCTCTTGGAAAAGAGAATTTTGTGAAAAATTAATTAAATAAAATCAAGGAATACTCCATAAGGATTTTTTTTGGGCAATTTTAAAAAGCTTTGAATAAAATAAGGGCTTTATTAATCCCAAAATTTATTAAAATAAATAAAACACATTAAAATAAATCTTTTCTCCTCCTTCTTCAACCTGATGCAATTAACGTAGATTGAAAGAAGGGGCCAATGCATGCTCCTCTTTCCACCATAGCCTACAATTCTAGCCATGACATCACCTTGCTTACCTCATCAAGATTACATCACCATTCTCACCAACCCTCCCCAATCACCATTCTCCTTCCTCTTCTCCATTGGGCAAAATCCATGGCAATGGATCACAAGTCCCATGAAATTCACCTATTTAAAGGGGCTGAAATCCCCACTTAGAACTCACCCATTTCATTCTTCTCCTTCTCATTACAATTTTGCTCTCAATTCTCCCAAAAATCAGCCCTTCAAGCTTTAGTTCTCCATTCAAAATCCCACCAAAGGAGCCTCCTCCTCTCCCCTTCGGACCACCGGCCACCGCCTCTGCCACCGGAGCCACCGCCGGCGACCACCGCGCCCCTCCAGCGCGCCGCCTTGCCCGCCGCCGCAGCCCCTGGTGCCGCCCCTCACCGCCGGCCCTCCTCTTCTCCTGTGTTCTGTAACACAGGCAAACATACAGTAAACCCCAAAAACCCTTAATTCTATTTCTATTTAATTTATTAATTTAATTTAAGTTTATTATAATATACTAGTATTAGTAAGTTGGTCAAATAATAGTTGCTTGCAAATTATTAAGGTTTATAAAAAATTATTTTGTTAGTTGAAAGGAGGGGATAAATCATTTTAATAAACTATAATTAAATTACTATATCCTAATATGAATAACAAGGACATGTTTGTTTAGATAAATTTTTATGAAGCTATTATAAAAAGTATTTTATTTTATAAATTTATTAGCTTATGACTTTGTCTCTATATTAAATATCACCATTATAAAGGTATAAGCTTTTCCAAGTAATACTTTTACTTATCTCTAAGTGTATAGAAATACCAAATTATATGGAAATAAGAATATTAATAATGATTATTTTAATTATTTAATATAATATTAGTTTAACTTATCTCTAGGGTAAAGTATTCCTACAAGGCCTAAGTTCTTTTATAAATACAAGGGTATGGACAATAATATGAATTATAACATTATATTGTTAAGTATTTAAAAATATCTCCCCTAGAAAGATATTGTATAATATAGAAAAGAATATTATTTTGTGACTTAGAATATCATAAAAAGTATATTATAAGGAAATGATTGGGTATTTTATACCATGATCTTATAACTATAGATAAATTATGGGAGGAATTTTGGAAATAAAATAAATAAGAATATTTATTTTATATTATGGTAGTTTTAGAAGGCTTACCCTATCAAGAAAATAGAAGTTTCTATCTATGGGAAGTTACTAAGAAATAGCCTAATATTATTCTATTTTTTTATTATAACCCCCTTAGTTAAAAAGGGATTTTTATTGAGAGAATATTGTTGATAAAGTATTTTCGTAAAGGGAAAATGATTTTTAATAACCCTTGAATATCATTGAAATTAAGGAAATTATTTTTGAATAATCAATAAGTTTTATTTTAATGGAATAAAAGGATATTACGAAATTAAAATAATAATAAAAGAATATTATTATTTTAATTTAGCTACCTAAATTATTATTATAATAATTTAGAATCTTTCCATCCACCTAAGCTAAGTACACTTGAGAAATCCGAATCTTAAAAGGAATTTCATATCTAAAACCATTCGTAAATTTCCGTGTCGATAGGTCGGGAATCTCGTTCAAAGTCGCGAACCCCACCTCCGTCGTATAGCTAAACCCGTTATCATCAGAACCAAGGAAAGTGGATTTTCCCCTTGTGATCTTTATAAATTCGTTTTCGTGAAATTCTCGATGTTGGGAACAACTTGTGTGCTAAGTAATGAATGAACCTAGGAAATATCGATTGTTAGATATAACGACCTTTGTTAGTTTAGTTCGCTATTATTATCTCATAGGACTATTTATGCTAGTGTGATTATGGCTTTGGTTGTTTATGGACTCGTTTAGAGATCCACGTTGAATGAACTAGTAAGGGGCGCGGAATAACCGACGCCTCTATATAACCCTTCTAAGTCATAAGTGCCTACGTGTTTGAAGTACGACTTTCGGGATCATGATCTCATCCGCTCCGATTGCAAGTAGGGATGTGCGCACTCTAGCTAAGTGCCGGGAAACTGGGTTTCCCTTGGTGGATCGGGCTCACCGAATTCCCACCCTTTTAAAATCATTAAATCAAATACGCTACATAAGTGCCAATGCACATTTAAGATATTAAAATCAGACCGATCTCAAATTAATCGATCTGGCACTCGGTCCGCTTAGGGCGCGAGAGGTTTAACTCGTATGAATTAATAATGTTCCCAACATATCTTTTATTCTCGATGCTAAAAGAGGCCTACAATTTAGTAGTTCTTCTCTAAATTAACGATCTATCATCGCTTAAGATACGCTCCCCCTCGTACCGTTAAAACCCCACGTAAATAAACCCTATCTTGAAACACAACCTATTGTTATCTTCGTCTTTATTTCACTAAATTACCAAAATGCCCTTGGGAAAGTTCCGTTCCCGCTTGCTTAGTCTTTTAGACTAATTCTTCTTTTCCGCATGTTTGCCTGGCATTTTATCGCCCCTCGCGAATTATGTCAGAACCTAGGATTAATCCCAAGGCGTAAGATGAAGGAAAAAGGAAGGGCAAGAAGTTTCAAGATGTAATCGAATCTCTTTTCGGTTTATTTTCATTATGCTTTAAAGACGGTTTCTTTCATGAATTGTAATTTCCGAACAAGTTTCTAATCATGTGATTTGGGTTGTAAGAACAAAGTCTTCTTCGGAAGCACCTTTTATTTATCTAAGTATGTTTAAATTCCGCATTTTATTATTCTATATCATTCTAAAAGCCTCGGGTGACTTTGGATGGTAAAATCTGAGGTCACTGGCGGTAATACCCAATGTTGAAAAATAGGGGTGTTACACCCGACACATCCTATGACACGCCACGTCGAGCTGACACACCATTATCTTGGAAGAATTTCCTTGAAGCATAGCTCGCATCTGTGTTGAATCCTAAAAAAATCAACGCCTTGAAGGGTTAACTAACAATTCTAATATGCACTAAATAGTAAATGCGACATGCCGCAACAAAATTAATTTAATATTTTATAAACAGGATATTAATAATATAATATTTCATATACCATATTCACGAAGGCAGACAACACACTCAACAATACTTATAATCATAATACCCTTAATAATAATAATAATAATAATAATAATAATAATAATAATAATAATAATAATAATAATAGGTTTTTAGGTTAGGGGAGGGGATGGGTGCGATTAGGGGAGCGATCAGAGGGTGATTGCGTTTCTGTGGCCATCTTCGGTCACGTCCGGCCACGTCCGGCCACGACCCGCCACGTTCGGCCATCTCCGACCACGTCCAGCCATCTCTGGCCACGGGCGTGTTACTGTCGTGGCATATCGATCACTTCTTCGCTGGTTTGTTTAGAGGAGCGATAAGAGGAGCGATCGTTGGTGTGATTTCAAGGTTACCTTTGATCGCTGGTGCATATCGCTGGTTCTTTGCTGCTGCTGTTTGATCGCAAATCGGTCACTTCTTCGCTGGTTTGTTCAATGGATCGCTGGTTCTTTACTGTTGCTGTTTGATCGCATATTGATCACTTCTTCGCTGGTTCTTTGCTGCTGTTGTTGTTTGTGCCTTCGCTGCTGCTGTTTTTTGTGGTTCGTCAACAACATTCTCGGATCGTCAACAATCGTCAGCGGGTAACAGTTCGGTTTTTGCTGCTGTGTTGTTGTGCGAATTGTGTTGCTGTGGTTTTGCTGCTGTGTTAATCGTTTGGTTTTTGTTGCTGCGAATTGGGTTTTTGCTACTGTGTTGCTGTATTATTCGTTTGGAAACAGAATTGTGTTATTCGTTTGCTGTTGCTCAGTCTGGTTTTGCTCAGTGCGGTGTGGTGTTGTTGAGCCTCTTTCCACGGGCTACCTTTTCGCATTCTAATGCCTACTGTTGTAGTGCGTTTTCATTGCCCATTTGTGGGTCTTAATGGGTGTCGGGATGGTGGGGGTAATGGGCTTACTAAGAGTTCTTTGATCACTCATCTTCGTGATCGCCATTTTACTCCCGATGCTCAAGTTGTTACACGACATTCTATTACCACTGACTTGGCTATTTTTTCTGAGGCTGAGTTGACCTTCCGTCGCATGGGGATTTGGCTTTGTGGGGTTTGTTTTAAGACGCATTCTCTACGTTCTAAGTGTCGTCATGGTCAAGGTTCTGATTTTGTGGCCCCACCGAATGTTGGGGATGGTGTAGTTCGGTTTGTGCTCTATGATCTTCCTAAACCGCAACTCAATTCTGTTGTACCCAATCCTGTGGATTCTGTTGGAGATGGTGCACTCAATTCTGATGTTGTGCAAGAACAGGTTTGTGGTTTTTCCATCACTTTCCTTGACAGATTGCTTTCTAAACGGCTTTGCACTGTGAAATCCATCCCTCCTAAATGTCGTTTGGGCTTCTCCCGGGTTTTGAAAGGCGCACTAGATAAGGTGCTTTGCAAGCCTGAAGATATCTCTTGCTGGGTTAATCTTCTCGTCTTGCCTCTTTGTATCCTTAAAACCTTTAGTCCGAGGAGTAATCGTGAGTGCACTTCTGCCGTTAGACGAAAACGACAAGAAGAGAACATAGCTAATGCTATTCGTACTTGGAGTGAGCCAGGTGGTAATTTGTTGCTTTTGCGAGAAACTTTGGCAGTTGGATCCCCACCTTTGATGGATGCTGATGAGGGCCTTGATTTGGAAGAGCGTAATATCAAGCAGTGTCGTAGGAAGATCTGTGATGGCCATTACACTGCCGTAGTCCGGGTTCTTTCTTCTTCTGGTATTGCTCCTTATGATGAAGCCACTCTTGTAGATTTACAGTCAAAACACCCTTCCTCTCCAGCTCCATCCTTGCCTGATATACCTGTTGATCATCATCATCTCATCGCTTCTTCTGCTATTGTTTTGGACCGAATTAAGAGTTTTCCATGGGGCACATCATGTGGTAGGGATGGTTTACGTGCTCAACACCTTATGGATTGCTTGAGTGGTGCTGCTGTGGCTATTTCAGATGAGTTAGTTGGCTCTATTTCTGGGGTGGTTAATCTTTTCCTAGCTGGAAAATGTCCTATGGTTTTGGGGGAGTATATTGTTAGTGCTCCTCTCACACCTCTTCTCAAGCCTGGTGGGGGCATTCGTCCTATAGCTGTGGGTACTGTCTGGCGCCGTCTGGTTTCGAAGGTCGGCGCTGTTATGGTAGGCCAATCTTTGGGAAGTTATTTTGATGTTCTTCAATTTGGTGTTGGGGTTCCTGCAGGTGGTGAGGCAATTCTCCATGCTGTGAATCGGTTGATTGAAGATCGTGGTACTGATGTTGGTCTTTCTATTTTGTTGGTGGATTTTCAGAATGCCTTCAATTTAGTTGATCGTGAAGTTCGTCTTCGATGTCCGACCATTTCACGTTGGGTTGAATTCTGCTACTCAAAGCCAGCTAGATTGTATTATGGGGAACACACCTTATGGTCATCTCAAGGGGTGCAGCAGGGTGACCCCCTTGGTCCTCTGCTTTTTGCTTTGGTTTTACAACCCCTGGTCTGTAAAATAAAAGATGCCTTTAATGTATGTCTCCATGCATTGTATTTGGATGACGGCACTATTATTGGTGACACCTTGGTGGTGGGGCAGGTTCTGCAGTTGATTATGGAGGAAGGGCCTCATTTAGGGTTACATCTCAACGTGGAAAAAACTGAAGTTTTTTGGCCTATAGAAGACCCTCGGAGCAGGCTTGCGGGTGTCTTTCCCACTAATATTGCTCGACCTTTGCATGGTGTTAAGTTACTTGGTGGTCCGGCCAGTTCCAATTCTGTTTTTAGTGGAGAGCTTGTGATGCAGAGGGTGACTAAGACTATTATGCTTATGGATAAAGTTGCTAAGCTTAATGATCCTCAGTGTGAGTTGTTGTTACTTAGGGCATGTACTGGAGTTTCTAAACTCTACTTTGCTTTGCGTACTTGTCCTCCTGATATTTTTGAGATGGCTCAGCGCACTTTTGATGGGGCTCTTCGATCTTCTTTGGAGCGTATTGTTACTGCTTTGGGACCCGGGTTTGGTGATTGGCAATGGCGACTTGCCACCTTACCTTTTGCGTTTGGAGGGCTCGGTGTTTATTCTGCAGGTGATGTTCGCCATTATGCTTTTCTTGCTTCTCGGTTACAATCTGCCGGTTTGCAAACAAAGCTTCTTCATAATGCTGGAATTGTTGGCCTTGTTCATGCATTTGATGATGCGTTGAGTCTTTTTAATAGAAATGTGGATTCAGACTTTTTGAGTAATCCTAGTGAGGTCGCTGCCCCTAAACTCATGAAGAAATTGGCAGATATATATTTCACAAAGGTTAATACTTCTGCTGAATCCACCTTTTCTTTATCTCCTCGACAATCGGCATTGTGGAAAACGCAGCAGGGAGATCACACCTCTGTTTGGCTTCGGGCGGTCCCCATCTCGGGTTTGGGACAGACGATGAATGCTAAGACTTACCGATGTGTGTTGTGCTATCGGTTGGGTGTCCCTTTGTTATCTGTTTCGACACCTTGCTCTGCTTGCTCCAGGGTTTTTGATGGGGATATCTTTGGTGATCATGCAGTGTCATGTGCTGGTATTGTAGGTATTAAGCATCGGCATAATGTTGTTCGGGATACCCTTGTTGATATTTGTTACCGGTCTGGGATTTCGGCAAGGAAAGAGGTTGATATTGGATTGTCTAGCGGCAACGACGGAGCTCTCCGGCCTGCAGATGTGTTACTCTATTCTTGGGATCGAGGGCGTGATGTATGTGTTGACTTGACAGGATCTTCTCCGTTGACGCATTCCGGTTTGTCTAACTTTGTTCCGGGACGAGTTGTGGTTGATGCGGCTAATCGAAAGAGGGTCAAGTACGAAGCTAGTTGTCGGGCTTTTGGTTATGGTTTTCTTCCTTTCTCCTTTTCTTCACTAGGGGAATTGGATAAAGATGATGTAGCGTTGCTGAAGCGGGTTCAACAGTTTTCTAAGACTCAAGACATTGGAGCTCGTGCTGCTGTTCATATCTTCACTAGAATAGGCTTTGCTATAGCTAGAGGAGTGGGGGCCCAGATTGTATCTCGGCTTCCTACTAATTTTATGTAATTAGTTTCACTTTGTAAATGTTCATCGATAATAATAATAATAATAATAATAATAATAATAATAATAATAATAATCCATCAATTCATCTCTACATCAGGTTAATCATAGACCACATCAACTTTTAACTATCAATATCAATTTTATAGTAATAAAAATATCCTCCATATAACTCGAGGTGTGTGAACGGCGGCATCGACTCGACCATTTATCCGAACCACTAGGTGAACGGCGACATAAACTCTACCGATCATCCGAACCACCTATCACCCATAATATTCCTTCTTACCCCTGGTCAAGTCTCCTCTGGAGCACACGCCAAAACATTTTATTATAATTTTAAAGGGGCCCTCCTTGCCATACGACTAAGCCAGGGATGTCTCCCACCTTACCGATCATCCCATAGGCATCGTCGTACCGGTAGATGCCAAAGTTTCACAAATCGAATAAAATATGAAGTATTAATCATCTACTAATATATCTTTAAAAATATCGATTTACTCACATGTAGATGTATAACAAGATACGTGGACGAATCCCAAAATAAAGCTCTACACATCATATCTATACATCCAATACACATTAAAACTGATAACTAAGTAAGTCTAGGCGACTTACCTCAAACGCAGAATTTCAAGGATATCGAAACAGACGTGGTCAAGCTATTTACCAACAACACCGATCACTAGCGACAACGATTTTTACAGAGGTGTGGAAGGTGATTGATGGGTGCCAGGGGCGGCCCATGGCAGGTGCAAGCTGTGCACCTGCACAGGGCCCCCAAAGTTTGAAGGGCCCAATAATTTTCTTAAAGCCCATGTACACAATAAAAAAGACCTAATAAAGTCTTGGAACTCGTTCAAATACAGATCACGAGTCTGTCTATCACCAAATCCTTTTCACTTTTCAAAACTCAATTACCAATTGCGAATATGGCTTTTTACATTTATTGTTCTGCACTTTTCAAAACCCTTTTTGAATTGAATAATTTTGCTCTTAATTAGTCCCTTGTTAGTTTTAAGCAGGTCCCTAAACTACAATTAGCCGCCCCTGATGGGTGCAGTGGCTAAGTAAAACCGGACAAGAAAGAAAATAAAAAGAAACAGAAATGGAGAAGCTAGTGCGATGGAAGGAAGAAAAGGTGGAATATAACCAAGTGGAGATAGATATCTATCTACACTACTAAAAAAGGATGGGAAGCTAATGGCTGGGATTTGCCTATTTTTACTGACTTTGGGCTTGACTTTAATCTGACGCCTGTAATTCATCCTCCTTCTCCGTTTGCCAACGTTTCTTCTTCTTCCACCTCTTGCTATTCTATGAAAGCCTTGTTCTCCACCTCCTGCTATCTGATTTCTCCACCTCCTGCTTCCTTCCTTTCTCACATATCTCCCCTCTGCTCCTCCTTTCTAGGGTTTTTTCTTTTGGCTTTTTGTCAATTCAATTTTGTTCCCCTGATATCTTTAGGTCAATCGTGGTTCTCATTTCTCCAGGAGGGGATCCAGAACCAGAGAGAGAATCAGTACGGCACGACGGACTCAGGAGAAAGAATCTGTTACCGCTAGCAAATCTTCTCTGCCTCGTCAAAGTCTACGAATTCGTCACCGCCGGAATATCTTCTATGCCTCGTCGGTTTGAACTTGTCGTGCTCAATTGAACCAGAGAGAGATTCAGGACGGAATGACGACATCGGGCCGAAGAAATCTTCATCGTCGACGTATCTTATATGCTCCGCCAAGGTCTAAAAATTCGTCCTCAAAATTGATGGTTTCAGCTTGTCGTTCTCAATTAACCCAGACAACCAGAACCAGAGAGAGAATCTGGACGGCGGGATGACCTCGGGAGAGAGAAATCTTCGCATTCGTCTCCAAAATTGATCGGTTTGAAATTCTTGCTCTCAATTGAATTTTTTTTCCTCTTTTCCTTTTTATTTTTATTCTCATTCACATTAACTCTACAAGGAAGTCTAATCATTGATCTTTGGAATTTTAACATGGATATATCAAGCATTTTTAGAGTGTGATAAATGAAATTCTACTGGAATAAAGCTATAGTAATTTGCATAAACTGGTGGCTTGACAACAAAAGATGTTTTCTTCAAATAATTTGCATATGAAAAGAAGCTATATTTTTGCAAGTTACATTAGTTCCTGCATCTATATGAGATTAGAGTAATTTTGATGCATCATTACAGTCATAGCGTTGGATCTGAAGCAAAATATTCGAGTAGATGAAGATCTTGAAATCTGAGCCTACTATGTTGGGCATGTAAGGCTTATTTTTTAGCTCTACTTTTGAAGCACTTGATTCTGTAAAGAGGCTTCCATTTTTTCCGTAGCGTGTTAATGTGTTATTAAATTGTGGCTTTTTCCTATTCATTTTATGGTTGATGAAGTCAAAATATGTTTCAGGTTCTTGGAGCTGCAATGTTCTATGCAAGGGCAGGTGACACTTCTATGGTTTACACAGGGGATTACAATATGAGTCCTGATAGACATCTAGGTGCTGCATAAATTGATCGTCTACAATTGGATCTCGTTATAACTGAGTAAGCTTCTTTACATCTGCGTTAAGTTCCTTGAGTCCCTTCAATGTTTTATAATGATTGCAAGTTGGAATGTTTTTACCTTTACTCTAATAAACTGTTTGATTAGAGATAGGCGTCTTTCATTTATTGTATGCTTTCTTGTAGAAAGGAAAAAGAGAGGGCTTCAGATTGATTTGACTGTATCAGGACGACAATTTTGATGTGTTATTTATGTGATCTCATTTTAAATCTTGATGACACTTACATTACTGATTGGTCATTTGAGACTTGGATACTTGTGTCAGGGAAATGTTGTGTTTATTTGTTACTCTGGCTACTGCGATTGTATTAGTTGTTATCATGAGAGTTTTATAATTTGGTGATGTGTGATGAATGAATAGACACTGTATGACTATATCTACTTTCATGTATACAATGTATCTACTTTCATGTATGCAATGGCTATGCCACCTCTTACCACTTGCTTAACTGTGGATCTTAGTTCTATATTACAATTTGAGTGAGCTGCTAGAGCACTAGAGCACTAGAGCTCCAGAGCTTATGATTCATGTAATCAAATAAAGAATACATGCACAATTTTTCTTCTTCTTTGTTTCACATGATGTTACACAATAGCTGGTCGCTTATCTTTTGATTGTTTTAGGTACACAATTGTGTTATAGAGAGTTTGTAATTTGTGTGAAAAGAGTTATAATATTATTAAGAGAAGATGAGCCTTTAAATAGGTGATTACACAGGATATTCTAAGGAGGCAATCAAGGGATGCTATCCTAGAATAGCTACATAATTGATATCATTAATCCTAGAATATAAATTGACAAATACTATCCATATAAGATAAATTAAACCCTAATACAATATAGACTAATATTAGGCTTTATTACTAATATCCCCCCGCAAGATTAACGGTTTTCTTGATAAGGCAAGCTTGGAGAAAATATAGTTGAATCTTGGTTTGTGAAGTGCACATCACCAACTTGTTCTTCAGTAGAGACTCTTGGAGACGATTGTTTGAAGCCGGACAGGCTAATCTCGTGTTGTTGGATGAGACACCCGAAGGCAATGTTGATTTTGTATGAGATGCCCGAAGGCAATCCCGGTTTTGTACGAGACGCCCCAAAGGCGATCCCGGTTTTGTATGAGACGCTTGAAGGCGATCCCAGTTTTGTAGGAGACGCCCGAAGGCGATCCCGTTTTTGTATGAGTCGCCCGGAGGCAATCTCGACTTTTTGTGAGTCGCTCGGAGGCGATCTCGGCTTTTTGTGAGTCGCCCGGAGGCGATCTTGGTTTTGTCGGATACGGAAGTGATGGTGCTTTGTCTAGTGGCAAAACGAAGTGGATTGGATTCATTTTGAACGAAAGAGTTTTGCGGAAGCGAATTTTTCGATTTGGTGGTAGTTAATGGAAACTGATCATATACATCAGAAGCCATGGAAAAAAATGGAGGATCAAAAGCCGTCAGGCAAATTGCTCTGATACCATAATAGAGGAGATAAATGAAGATGAAATTGCATTACTTTTATTAATGAGAAAGAAGAGTATTTATACATGAGGTACATAGAATGATAAGGCAAGAATCTCATAAGATAATATCCAAGAATATTATGCAAAGATATGATAAACCTAAATTACAAAATATTATCTCATAATAGAAGATATTATATGATATCAATATCCTCCCGCAAGTTGGACGGTCGATCGAAAAGGCCATGCTTGGATAAAGTAACGGTTGATCTTGGCTTTGTATGAGTCATCCGAAGGCGATCCCGATTTTGTATGAGAAGCCCGAAGGCGATCCTGATTTTGTATGAGATGCCCGAAGGCGATCCCGATTTTGTATGAGACGCCCAAAGGCGATCCTGATTTTGTATGAGATGCTCGAAGGCGATCCCGATTTTGTATGAGACGCCCGAAGACGATCTCGGTTTTGTATGAGACGCCCGAAGGTGATCTTGGTTTTGTATGAGACGCCCGAAGGCGATCTCGGTTTTGTATGAGACGCCCGAAGGCGATCTCGGTTTTGTATGAGACGCCCAAAGGCGATCTCGGTTTCGTCGAAGACACTCGAAGGCAGAGATTTTTTTTTAAAGCAGCGGAAGTTATTTATTTTGTGGTGATTGTTGGTGACCGATTATAGACATCGGCGGCCATGAGAGATAAAAAAAAATTGAGGATCGAAATGCCGCTAGGCAAAACGCTCTGATACCATATAGAGAGTTTGTAATTTGTGTGAAAAGAGTTG
Organism: Fallopia convolvulus; assembly: GCA_964016875.1. Taxonomy (NCBI): domain Eukaryota; kingdom Viridiplantae; phylum Streptophyta; class Magnoliopsida; order Caryophyllales; family Polygonaceae; genus Fallopia; species Fallopia convolvulus. Next base: position 44,565,963 of record OZ024729.1, read on the forward strand.
TAATATTATTAAGAGAAGATGAGCCTTTAAATAGGTGATTACACAGGATATTCTAAGGATATGTGTTTCTGGTGGAGGAAAGGTTCTCATTCCTACATATGTTGTTGGAAGGGCTCAGGTATTTGTCTGAAATTTTAAAGAAATGATGCTCTTGTGCTTTGTATGCAATCATAATGTGATATTCTACTCTATATTATGAAGGAACTTTGCATATTGCTGAAAGATTTTTGCGAGAGGATGAATTTGAACATTCCAATATACTTCTCGTCAGGTGTGTTTTCCTTCTCTTGCTGGCCCCAATACGATCCGGCCAAGTGCCCGTTTTTCTCTTGAGGTTGTCTTTAAAAAAAATGTGTCAACATTATTTGCTTTTGCAGGAGTTGCTTTTATTAGAAGGAGATGTTAAGGCTTTAGAAGAAGTATATCCTCAGGGAGAACAGGCTGAGACTTCTTGGCCTTGTACTGTTCTTGGATACTTGGCAAAACTTATATTGGGATTATTAGGGTTTGTGCTCGAATCTTGTTAGAACTTTTGTTTGCAGTACTGTTTCGAATTAAAATAAATTTGGGGTTATTAACATTCATGTTCTATAATAGGTTAATTGTTTATGTGGCTTGGATTGCTCATATTGTGATATATCTGTTGGTCAAGCCTCCTCTTTCACCTTTCTTTAAGTGGGTATTTATCAAGCTGGATGATGTTTGGGGTACGCAAGTATTTTTTTTCTCCTCATTATTTTGCTTCATTCTGTATGCAGAATGTAACATGTATGGCATGATTGGAATATTTTCAGGTCTCCTGGGAACTGCAGCATTTGCATCCTTCTGCTTTTATCTTTTGGTTGTTGTTGTGGCTGGTGCAATGCTGATTGGCTTGAGATTAGTTTTTTTTTTACAATCCACCCAATGCAGTAATGGACCTCTTACATTTTAGTTATATTCTGAATAAAAATGTTTCTTCTGTGATGCTTATGTAATTGATTTTTGAACAGGTGGGGAGGTACCCTCATGAACTCTTTTCTGTGCAATGTTGGTCTCATTCTTCTCTCCTCCATAAGGTTTGTTCTTTTTCTTGAATATTCATAACTCTGTCAAGTGTCAAGTGCTAATGGCTTGATACCATATGTATATAAAAGGTCAATCAATTATGAGCAATCTTTTCCATAATCCCTCGCCTGGTTTAGTACGGATTGAGAAGTTTTCTCAATGACACTTACACATGTGGGCTATCTAGCAATAGACTAAAATGATTAGTCTTGGACGGTATATTAAAAGTCATGGTGATGCTTCTATGTTGGTTCAGAGCTCAGAGGTACTTGTGAATGAGTAACTTTGATGACTGATTTTCTTCTCAGGGTGGATGTAGAACGAGTATGGCAAAAGTGACAAGTGTGTATGATCTTCCTACGAGGTATTGGATTCTCTTTCGCTCCCCCTCCCCTCTCTCTTCTTGTCACTATCAATATCTCTTTGATGTTTTCCTTCCCTTATTGTTAAATGCTACAACTTATTGTTTTAATATTATGAAATTAATATGATTTTTGGCACAACCAAACACAGTTTCATATATGTTTCTATAAGAAATTAGATGTTTACCAGAAAATTGGATGTTCTTACAATTGTATTAACCAGACACAAGTTTATTAGTGTTAACACTGATTATATTGCTTTTTGTTTATCATAGTATGAAACGAATAGGAACACTAGCACAACCAATTCACTAAGAAAGTTGATATTGTTTCGGTCATGTATTCCTTATTAGATAAGAACCTAAAATGAGCTAGGCTTGGGTAGTGCATCAGTGCCTGAGCTGTTTGCTTTGCTAATGCTACTGGAGGTAGATTCTTGATGTGAGATCACTGTTGGAAAGAAGTTTGAACCGAGTATTTCTGCAAAATCTGCAACTTGTAGAGTAAAGAATGTGCTGAAGAGAAATACGTCTATTATGATTCAATTTTTTCATAAATTTTCACAATTAATTGCAAGTTTTTATTTTGAAGTATTGTATATGTATCATGTAGTAGATTTCTGTCAGCCAAGATGTGATTAAAAGGGGATTTTGAGTGTGAGTCTAAAAAGGGGAAAAAAATATGTTTCCTCTATACATATATTTTTCCAGCTTGATGAAGCACTTGACATGTGACTTCATTGTCTACTTCTACAGTTATAGACTGGATTCAGTTTATCCTTTTACTTGGTTAGTGCTCAATTTCATGCTCCATTGATTTGCCAAAATATGCCTGGTTGTAAGATTCAAATTGTTGTTGTGTCATGTGTATTGCAGATCTGTAAAGACAGTGACATATGAGTCCCTGAACAATATTGTGAGGCTGATAAATGGTATTTTAGGTTTAGTATTGGCCATATTACCTGGTAAAGGTATGCTCGAAGGTCTTCAAAGATGGGAGCTGTAACCAACTTTTCGGGGGCCTCGTCTTCCGCATTGGATGGGGAAGTAAGGCTAACTTCATTGTCATCATCTTCTTAAAAAATCATTTTGTAAAATAATTTCACAATTGATGAAGGTTGTTAACATTTCACCTACACATAAAATTACTTTTGATTGTTCTCTCTCCCTCCTCTCTAGCTAGCTCAAACAGGGAGACACAAAAAATGATACCATTGAAGCAGGATATAATTAAATGTTGAAGCATAATTTTGTGCAGCGGGCTTGGAAAAGCTGATGTAAGTGTATGGGACCTGTATACATAAAAACAAGTCAGAAACTTTCTTGATAACAATATCTTAGGAGGAGAAAACTCACTTTTAAATAGCTACACTAAAGGAAATCAATCTACTCAGTGTTCCCTCTATTTCTTGTAAGTAGTGTATTTTGATGCATCACATGCATGATTTTTTGGCCTCAAAGGAGCTGGCCTGCCATTTTCATGGTAAAAAATAAGAACATTTCATTCTCTTAGAGTCTTATTGTCATTTAAATTTAACCATATTCATTACGCCTACCTTAATAATGTATAAAAACAAGGTGGCAAGCCCCAATCTGTTTATATGCTTTGGATAATGTGTAAGCAATCATAACCCTTGGCCCTTTCTTTGATGCTGTTGTTATATAGAGCTAGGCAGAAACATTTTTTTGTGCTGAGCCCGGTCTATTTATCTATTAATTAAGTAACAAGTCTCCTCAAGATGGCGAGCATTAAGAATATATCAATCAATGAAACCTATGCATACTACAAGAAGTCAAATTTGACTAATGGCCCAAGGGAGGGGAGATTTGGTGAGTTGTCTTTTCTATATTTTCAGTTTTCTCACACGGTCTTTTCTTTACAATGTTAGTGGTGTCTCTTCTTTCAACCAGTTCATTCATGAACTCTCTGTGTATTCTGATACAACAAGCATTGAGTACTCATCCGAAGAAGAAGATAATGATGAGGATATGGGATTGAGCTCAAGAAGTCTTTCTGCTTCATTACAAAAGCTCTATATGTGGAAAAAGACTCCTGGATTTATTTAAGGTTTGCACTTCTAATTTTTGACCTGTGTGTAAGGTGTGACCTTCAATCTTGCCCTGAAGAGCGATGAGTATTCTAAATAAACAATTTTTTTATAAACATTTTTTTCCTGAACCACATTTATCATTAACAATTCAGCCATATATCATCAGATTTGCAAACGCCACTGTGGATGTGTAGATTGGGTGTTCAAATAGGACTTGGATTAATTGAGCTTGAGCTATCTGCTTATGTAAATCCCTTTGATCCATTATCACATAACCTTTTTATTATTAACACATGAAGATGATCTAACCCATATTTTTATCTTGTTATTTTGTATATGTTTTCTGTTTTTTCTTCTTTTTATTTTTTCAAATCATCTGTCTAAATGCACAATGATGTAGGTGTATATCCCAACTAAGAAATTGAAATGATGCAATTGCTCATGTTACCAAATTTGATTTGACCATTCCTTGATTGTGTTGCTGCAACTTGGTTTTGCTCTTAAATGGCTCAAGTTATGAAATCTTACTTGTGCTTTGTTAAAATTCAGCTTTTGCTCGCTTTAAATTTTGATTCATATTATCACTAATGAATAATATATCCCTATAACATCCATGATCAAGTTAGTTTATTTGCTTGTGGACAGTGAATGCTCAACACTTTATATATGGACTGATCACATTCAAATGTGGTTGTCATGTTTTGCCTATTGATGAGGACAACTAATGTTGTTTTTCAGGTTCAGATCCAGATGGATATAGTTGACAATGATCATCAATGCGCAATGAAGTTGGAAATATTGCATAGGCATCATTTTGCAGCTATCAAAGTTGCCTCCAACTCTACAAGCAGGTACTTTTTGATAAAGTTTGTCTTCTCACAAATATGTGAACCATTTTTATACTGAAAATCAAGAATGTAGTAGTATATCCATCATAACTGTGTTAAGAATTTCACAAAAAAATTACTATTAACACTCTAGGTGTTTTAATGAACAAATGAATACTTGCAACACTTTTCTTAATCGAAAGTTGTGTTTCTTTATTTGCATCTTGATCTTCTATGTTGTGCTTTTCAGATAACTAAAGAGTAGTAAGGGGAATGGAAAGGGAATGCACCAATCAATTCGTTTGCATTCGCTCGCATTATGAGTTGTACTTCTCCTAAAGGTTTTCGACATTCCTTTTCTTTCTTTTATACTTTTCCAATTTTGATAAACAATTTTAACAAAATAAGAAAAGTTGTTGTCTCCTGCAGCTTCATGCACTACTCTACTTAGTTGCTTTAGTATTCAATTAGGTTCTATCACATTGTTAGCAATGCATATGACCAATTGTATAGTCTTTGAGCAGGTGTCTGAATCGACAATGGTATTGTAGGTGCATGAGAGTTGTGATCGTGGGCTTCTATGCCCCTTCCTTTTATTGACTTTTTTTAACTTTCTGTTCGTCTTTTTGTATTTTGGGGTTCGTATTCCTGCATGCTCAATTAATGGATATCTGGGATTCCATTGTGCATATCAGGTTCATGAAGAAAGTCTTATATTTATTTAAAATTAAGATTACCTCAAGAATATACTGTTGTTTTGATATGGATGGAGTGGCAACTATCAAAGACAAGAATGAGTCTTATATCCATGAAGCTTCCTGTTGTGAGTCCAAAAATCAACTTCAACATTGAGAATACGCAAAGAGTTCTCCCATAACTGTCCATCTGGGATCCATAAGTTGTTTTTATGAGATCATTGTGTAAATTGCAAGGTGTGTTTACTTTTTCAGTCATTTTCTTACAATCTTAAAGGTTGTTTATAATCATTGTAACCTCCATGAAGGTCAAAATAAAATTACATTATGATGTCATTTTCAATATTAAAATCCATTTGATACAGTTGTGGCAATTTGATTTAGATTCAATACAAATAAGAAACACAATTTGGATCCCATCTCTTACATTGAAAAAAATATTGCTTATAATTTGCTTGGTCGCCCACCTTTTGAAAGATTTCCCATGGCTGTTGCCTTTTTCTTGAGCACGAATTTCTGTGTCTTCTCCGTTGATGTCTTGGCCAATTCATCAAACACCAACTGCTTCAATATTTTACTATGTCACAATACCGGCAATATAATGGTGGTGCCAGACCATAGTTAGCAAATGAAAGCTCTGATGCTCACCCCAAAGTTGGAAAGGAGGGTGGGATTTCAATAGAGAATGAAAATGACTCTAAAAATGGTAATGGTTTAGTGACTCTATTGAGACTTGAGAGGAAGGATTAGTCCCCTTAAGAGAAAGAGAAAGACGGTGATCATGATAATAACAAGGCTGCAAGTGAAGGTTAGTTCATTGTGCACTGAATTTGTCGGTGTAATGCATTAAGTTAGAGCTGGTTATTAAGATCTGTGAATTAGGTTACCTATAGAATTGCTCCAAATGAAGGCCAATATATAGTCACGTACGTGGGAACGAGTATTTGCACTGCCACTTCAATTTTTTTTTACGGAATAAATCATTTATTTGCCTCTAATTTCATGGTTGTGAATCTCTAATAATTCATTTTAAGTTCGAAATGTTTCTTACTATGTATGATATAATTTAACTTAAAAATGAGATCATCACACCGAATAGGCCGCGCAACGCGCGGCGTCGCTGCTAGTATAACAAAAATGAGGGTGTTAAAGTTGAATTTTAACTCCTCTCTAATACATACACTTACATATATAGCTATCACACACACCCACGTATTTGATTTCTAATACATACACAAAAGGAAAAGAAAGAAAATGGTTAAGGTGGATGTCAAATGAAATTGGAGGCGGTGGCTTCTCCTTTACAAAGCCATAGACACGTATATATACTACATGCATGTAAGTCGGCCTACTTCAAATTATATATAAATATAATATTAGAATTTCAAGACAAGTACAATTGCAACTTGCAATTGTTGCACGTAACAAATTATTGTGATAAGGTCCACTTATATATTTTACTATGTATAAACATGTATGTACGTGTGTACGTATATACATATGTATATAAATTGCACATGATTGAACTAGTGATCCCGTAATTATTCTCCAAAATAATCTTATTAAAAGTTTAGGGTCGAATTCTAGTAATTATTTAATAAAAGTAGTCTTTAATTAATAAAAAAAATTAACTAGATAATGAATTTCTAACTGGAAAGAATACCCGAGTATTACATAATATATGTGTTTGTGAGCCGACATTACACCTATGTATACATATATAAAATTTTATTTAACTTGTCTTTACAATTTGGCTTGACTAGTCAACAAAAGCAACTAGCTAGTGAATTTGATATATCACACACGTACAATCATAAAGATATGTTTATACAAAGTCAAATTCGATTCTATATTTAATTAGTCAAATAAAGTGGCTTCACTTATCTCATAAAACCAACAAGCTTATCATTTGTGGAGCTAGCTAGCTTAAATAAGAAAGGTCTACATTTACGTCTAACAAGTGTTTATAGTCGGTGTACCATAATTCACCCAAAAAAATGGAACGGAAATATATAAAGCAACTCGTATGTATATTCTTAACATATACATCCCGATCGTTAAACGGATAATATGTCGATCGCATAGGTGATTTTACTCTTTTATTTATTTAATGATCCTTATGAGATCATGCCAGGTATATTCTTATATACTCCTATTGCTTGTGTACATTTCGGAGAATTATCTAGCAGAAAAAAATCTTATAAACTAAGAAACGAATTAATGAATAACTTTGACAACTAAATAACTTTTAATATATAAAATTTTGGTAAAAACGAGATTATCCGAGATTACTTAATAGCTAAGCAATACCCGCAGGACTTTCGAGAAACTTTAAAATATTAAAAATATTCCTGAATATTACAATAAGTTTGTGAGAATTGAGGTCCATGCAAATTTAACCTCGGTGATCTTTAGGATAGCCTAGAAAAACACAAGGAGTAGAGCGTGGTTGTAATTTATGAGCGGAAGTGGCAGAAAGATTGGGAAAACACAAACAACCAAACACCCGAAGATGATTGTAAGTTGGAGTAGTGTTGTAAAGAATTTGAGTAGGGCTTTTATTATGTATGGAAGACGATGGAAGGATATTAATGAGATAAATACTCGTGTCTAATGCAAAGTGCCAAAAATGAGGTGGGAGAGATGAGTGAAGAAGCATTGTTCTGAGCATATTGTTTATAGTGCGAATCATGCGTGCAGATTTTCCGTTTTAAGATGATGTGTGTGGACAAGAGAACCTAAAATTGATCCCATTTTGGTGAAAGAAGGAATGAAATTGATGATTGTTGAATTCTCTACCAATATCACATTGAAAAGATTTGATAGCACACCGAAACTAGGTTTGAACGAATTTATGGAAACACACAAATAGGTCAAAAACCTGTGACTTATATTTGATTGGAAAAACCGAAAAAAAGTGTGTAAAATCATCCAAAAATAATAGGTAGTATTTATGCCCTTCTGTGCTAACAATAGGTGATGTCCACAAATCATTATGAATAATGTCAAACGGAAATAAAGTGCGAGTTTGAGAAGAAACAAAAGGCAATCTAACATGTTTTCCTAGTTGACAAGAAGAACAAATGGAAGACGAAGTCTCCTTATTGACTCGAAGTGGCAGCAAACGACGCAATTGATTGAAGACGGGATGTACAAGGCGTTCATGCCAAGGGACGGACGACACGGAAAACAACGACACAGACGAAGGGGGAGACGAAAGGGCAGTGATAGGGTAGAGCTCGCCAGAATTGTTACATCTCAGACGATTGGTTCCCGTTTGAAGATCCTTCACAGAAAAACCATAAGGGTCAAATTCAATAGAAACATTATTATCTCGAGTAAACTGTCTAACGGAGACTAGGTTTTTGATAATGTTGGGAGTTATAAGAATATTTTGGAGGTATAATGGCCGGTTTGTAGTGGGTATTGTGGCTTTGCCTAGGCCCGAAGTTGGAATTCTCTTGCCATTTCCGACTATAACCGAATGTAAAGAAATCTTAAAAGTAATGGAAGAGAGTATACCTGGATTATGGGCCATGTTGGACGAAGCACCGGTGTCCATGTACCATGAATTGTCTGGCGGGTACAAGGTCATCGTGTTGAAAGAGTTAGCAAGATCGGTGGTCGTGTTGTAGCCATAGCTAGGCTCGGGGTACATGACATTAGCTTGATGCTTTTGTTGGCGAGGAGTGGCGCCAAGGATACCCGCCCCCGGAATATTGTGGTAGGGACATGGTGGTTGGTTCCATACGTATATCGGCCACTGCGGTGAAGGCTGCAATGGAAACGGGACCCAACCCAACTGAGTACGCTGAAATTGCATAGGTTGTTGCTGCTGATTTCCGCGCTCGCGGCCTCGACCACTGCGCCCGCTGTTTTGGCGATTGGACGCATGATCGGTGTTGGAATTAGGCTGCGACGGAGAATAGTCCGGGTTAGGCAAGGTGGACTTGTCCGAAGTGGCATTGAGGGCTTTCGAATCAGCAGCTATAGATTTTTGCTGTGTACGCCTGGTCTCTTCGAGCACAACCATGGAGCGCGCTTTAGAGAGATCCGTGAGAGGTCAAGTTTGTTGAATGAAAATGGCTACGGTGTCGAATTCAAGAGTTAACCCGACGATCAATTGAATGACTAATTGATGATTTGAGATCGGTGCATCAATGTTAGCAAGTTGATCAGAGATGCCTTTTAGTTGTTGACAATATGCCGAGACTGAGGTGAAGGTTTCTAAGCGACATCGTGAAAATTCATGTTGAAGATGGACGGCCCGATACACTTTATTGTCATGAAAGATGTCCTTCAATTTATTCCAAGCAGACAAAGCCGTGGAATTGGTATCAAGAATTGTGAGCAACAGATATGGGGAAATTGTGGCATAAATCCATTGAAAGATTATAGCGTCAAGTTGATCCCATAAGTTGTCATCGACATAAGCAGGGCGAGCAACAATGCTATCGATATGGTCTAAAACTCAGTGTGCCCTAGAAACGACACGAAACAGTTGGGCCCAGGAGTTGTACTTCGTGTTGGAGACATCGAGCACAATAGGAAACAGATTCTTGACATTGGAGATGGCGAGAGCCGAGTGGAAGCCTGGCTTGGAAACCCCGGAAGACGTGCCGGACGAGGAGATGAGAATCTGCGTTGGCGTATGAACACCGCCATCCACGTTGGCTGTTTTGACAGCACCATCATCATGAACCTCCTTCTCGAGATCGGTAGGAGTGTCTTCATTCGCCATGGATCGAGATTAGGGCAAAAGAAAATTGGTTGAATGGATACCAGAGAAGAAGACCGGCGACGCAGGGGATTAGGGTGGGCTAGGGTTAGGTTGTTAACGCTCGTGATACCATGTGAGACGTTAATTATGAAAGACCCCTTGGGGATTCTCCATTCATAGATTGTATTATATACACATGTAAAAAGGGTTACTTGCATGACAAGTTAGGGTTACAAAGATATGCTATTACAAATCACACAAGAAAAGAAGAGGGATTCTTGATGTTCTCCCTATAAGGCCAAAAAACAACTCATTAGGTAGAATTTTTTGTTGGATTTAAGTCACTTCTACCTAAGATCATATGTGCTCAATTTCATCACATGCTAAGTATCCAAATAAAAGCAACTTTTCAACATGATTCAGGCAAAGCTATCCATTCCTGGCATGACTCGGAAGATGAAGAGGGGGCAGGCACTTTAGGCCAGTCCTATGGGCTCCTCATTTCCCTATGGTCGAGCGGTAAAGGAATGACATGATCAAGCAAGTTATAGCATATCATAGGACATCTAAGTGCAACATTATCAATCCTAAAACAACAAAACACAAAAACACAAAAACTGAGTTTCCTTTTCCCCCACCCCATACTTAAACCAAACAGTGTCCTCACTGTTTAAAACATAAAAAGAATAAAGAGGATAAGAAAAGGGAACTCACAAAATAAAACTGAAGCTGCTTGAAACCATTAATCACTGAGGAGTTTGATTTTTTCTCGGTTATCTAAAGAGGTCGGTACCGACCATGGGGAGGTCGTTACCGAACCTGATGCTTGTACACCGAATTTTCTTTGTTGTTGCATTTGTCACCGAATGTCTTGAATTGTTTTTCTTTGATGTAGCCCTTCATCTTTTTCTTTTTGTACCTGAGTCACTTTATAAAAACATCTATCCATACTACACAAATCTAACCTAAAAACAAGTCAAAAGAAAGCTAGCAAAAAGATCTAAGAAAGCAAAATAAAAGCAGGTTGCCTCCCGTAAGTGCTATATTTAACGTTGTTAGCCCGACGAACGTACCTTGGCAGATGAGGGCGGCTTCCATCGAGCTTTTTCAGGATCAAGAGAAACCCCATACTTAGATGGAAAAGCTTCAAAGCTTCTCTCCAAGAGATGTGGTCCTCTATCATCAATAAGAATGCTTGGTAATCCTACACAAGGGTTAGTAAAGTCCAAAAACCAAGGAGGTTTTGACTCTTTCACAGTATGCATAGTAGGATGGGATATAGAACAAGGATATAAGAAAGGATCATGGCCAGAATTAAACAAATCAGAGCAAGAATACTCACCTTTGTCCCATGGAGGATGGCTTGTTAACGAGGCAAGATGGGTCATTACCGACCTGTCTGAGTTAGAAAAGGCCTCGATATTGTGTCGGACTCCACCTCTAGTGTCGTATTTTGTCAGAGAAAGGTTGTTACCGACCCATGGTGGGTCAGTAGGCCACTTTGTACTGTATTTGGCGACTTCACTCAATGGGAAGTGATCTTCTGGTTTAGAATTTCTGGGCTCTGGCTGAAGTAGCTTGATCTCTACAACAGCAGCGGTCTCATTGACAACAGGGTTGAAACAAAACTCGACCTTCTCCTCTCCTATATCGAAGGTGAGGAGTCCCTTCTTAACATCAACTCGTGCTCCTGCATTGGCTAGGAATGGTCTTCCAAGAATGATAGGCACTATAGGGTCTTCAGGCATGTCTAGAACAATGAAGTCGTTTGGGACAAAAAATTTGCCTACTTAAACAGGGACATCCTCAACGACTCCAGTTGCCTTGACACAAGATCCATTTGCCATTTAGAGATTCATATTGACAGGTTCCAGCGGTCTCATATTGGCTTTGGACCGAAATAGAGAGTGGTAGGAGACTCGCAATAGCACCTAAATCACACAAAGCTTTAAACTGATAAGCTCCAATCCCAATTGTAATGGCAAACTTACCTGGGTCGCCTAGTTTTTCTGGAAGTTCCAAAGATCGGACTTCATTTGTGAGCTCTAATCTAGATCTTTTCATGCTTAAGATTTCTTTCAAAAATTTGGTATAGGCATGCATTTCATTAAGGGCCTCAGTAAATGGGATAGAAATATTTAAGCCCTGAAGAATTTTGACAAAACGTCTTAAACTTTCCTTCTGTGGCATCATTAGCTTTCTTGGTCAGGAAAGGAAGAGTTTTTTACGGACGTCGAGTAGAAAAAGGCCCGGATTGAGGCTCTACCGAGTCGACAAGAGGGTCGACTGGTGCAGAAGTAGGGTCGGTACCGACCATAAGAGGGTCGGTAATGACTTGGTGATTGAGAGGGGAGTTTAGTTTAGAAGACTTACCTGGTATGGTGGGCTTGGTAATGACCTAGGTGGGGTCGGTAACGAGGTCGACTGGGACTTCGTCTTCATCGTCATGCTCAGTATTTGTAGGCTTGGCTCGATCTAGAAACTCCTTCCCACTCCTTAGGTGTATAGCTGCAATTTGTCCTCTCGGGTTCTCTTCGGGACGACCCGGTAATTGCCCTTGAGGTCGGGGAATCTGTGCAGCAAAGGTTGCCAAGTTGGGAATTGACGTTTTTCTTCCATGATTCAATCTCTCCCAATTGTGCATGTACACCCTTCATCTGATTATTTAGGTCAGCACAGACTCCATCAATCTTATTGTGGACTCCATTAATACCCTCTTGTAACCCTTGTACCCATGACGGCGGCTCTTGATAGCCTGGCGGCCTATAAGGCGGAACCCTTTGTTCTTGCTGAGGAGGTTGACTCCCTTGGCCATGTGCATAATTGCCTCAGGTGGGCTGATTGTTATTCCTCCCTGCATAAGAATTATATACTTGGTTCCTATAGGGACCCTCATGTACTTAGCTTCTTCATATGCCTCAGCAGCATGAACCTGTGGCAAGTTAGTGAAGGCAGAAGTAGCATGGGATTGAGACCCGCATTCTTCACAAGATGGAGATGTTTTAAGATAACTTACCTGCTTTTTCAGGCGGTTGATTTTATCTTGCAAGAACTGGTGCTTCACTTCGGGGTCTACCTCGTCCTTGTTCGGATTATAGAGCCTTCGTTGGGGTTGCTGGGCTTGCTGCATTTCGTACATTGCATCATAGTTAGTCAACTTGTCGAGCAACGCCCAAGCATCCTCGGGATCCATCTCTATGAAACCGCAAGCAGTATGTAGATTGGTGGGGTTCTTCGTTTCAGCGTTGATCCCTTGGAAGAAGATCTCTTGGAGTACATATTGTGGTCACCCATGAGTAGGGCATTGTCTAAGCATCTCCTTGAATCTCTCCCATGTCTCCACACCCAGTTGGTGGTAAGAGGTGATGCGTTTCCTTAACTCTAAAGTTTTGGCAGGTGGGAAGAACTTTGTCATGAATAAGTCATGCAAAGCTGTCCACGACCTAACCGACCTAGGAGGTAGGCTCTCTGACCATCTCAGGGCCTTTCCTGTAATGGACCACTTAAAAGCTTTCAATTGAACATATTCTAAAGAGATATCGTCAGCAGCAATAGTGTCACATAAATCAATAAAATTTCTAATATGTTCCATAGGGAACTCAGTGGGTTTCCCTTCAAACTGAGCCCTTTTAATCAAGGATATAAATTGAGATTTGATCTCGAAGGCTTTTTCTATCTCTAGAAGCACAATTGCGGATTATGGCACCCTCAATTCTGGGTGCATGTACTGCTTGGCATTCCTTGGAAAGGCATCCAACTGCTCTAGTAGACGAGCAGCATTCTCTCGCTCACGTTCAGCCTCAACAGTTGAACTATCTTTTTCTCTCTGCATTGCCTCCACCTGAGCTCGAAGTGTGGCCTTCTGTTGGGCTAACTCCTCAGTAGTTTCCATTGCTTTGTTTTCTCTTAATCTGCGGTGGAAGGATCGCTCGGGTTCAAATTCTACTACTGGATTAGAGACAACTCGACGTCCTCCAATTGGCATGAACTGAAAACAAAAACAGAAACGAAATTAAAAGAAAAAAACGGATTTTCAGAGAGGGTTGGTACCGAGGCCTAGAGGGTCGGTAACGAGCCTGTAGAGATCTCGTAAACAAAAACTGAAAAAGGAAAAACTAGGTTCCATCGATAGAGTCGGTATCGACCTGGTCAGGGTCGTTACGGAATCGATAGTGATCCTAAAAACGAACAGAAAAAAAAGAAAAGAAAATTGGGTTTGCCGACAGGTTCAGTACCGACCCTAAAGGGGTCGTTACCGAGTCGACAGTGTTCCCGAAAACCCTAAAAAACAAAACTTGGCACAATTCAAAGTTCCCTGAAAACGGCGCCAATTTGTTGAGAGGGTTTCTTGACAACAAATAAATTTATAATCAAGACCCCGTTGAGTACATGGGATTCAGGTTCGTCCACGGGAGAAATTCTATGTCAAGTTTTGTTACTTGGAGCGCAAGTAATCAATCAAAGGTAGGGTTTTTATCAATAAGAGAGAAAATCTAAGGTTTTGGTATCCCCACAACAACAATTTTGCATGCAAAAGCTAATGCAACACAAAGATCATGCCTTTATCACATAAAGTCGTCAACTTTCGTCAATTTCTCAAGTAAATCAACCAACTTTCGCCAAAATAAATAAACTTTATTATCTATCTCTTCTACTTCAACTAGGATTGATCAACTTTCGCTTCAAAACCCTAATTGACTATTCTGATTCAAGGTTTCCCCTTTCGCTTCAACTATGAATGAGAAATTCCTTTTCCACTTTCGTTTCAAGGATTAAGAACAAGAGAATAGATTCATGCAATAAAAACAATCACAACATGATCAAAAGCAAGCATACATAAGCATTGTTGGGTTTAACATCAACATTAGAGAGAGAGGACTACTCACAAATCATAATTAAAAACAACTAAATTAATTAAATAAAAACTTACAACCGAATCCAAGACAAACTTGTTCTCCAAGCAAACTCCAAAACTTGTCTCTCTATCTCTATCTTACGCCTCTCCTCCCCTCTCTACTCGCCTCCTCAAAATTCCCCTCCAAATGATCACCGAAAAACTACAGCTAGACAAGAGTGTTTATAGAGAAAACTAAGCTATCTATAAGGAAATAAATCTTCTAAAAGATATATCCCTTAAAACTAACTAATAATATAAATATATGGGATAAAAAGATCATTAATTGCGCCAACTCTGTTGTCTCTACCGACACGGGACCCTCGGTACCGACCCCGTCAGGGTCAGTAGAACTCTGATTTGCTGAACTTTTTCTTCTTTGTTGAACACCTCGTTACCGACCTTGCACACCTCGGTAACGACCCTTACTGCGTTAAAACTTGGCTTGAAACCGGGACGTCTCCCTTGTTATTTGGGTCGTTAACCTCCTTTTTGCTTTGATTCTTCTTCCTTAAGCTCGGTAACGGGTCTATAGACTTCTCTCATGGCTCAAAACTTGATCTTCACTTCATTCCATAAGTGCTCTGATTCGGTTTCTCATCTTCTCCTAAAATATGCTCCAAACAGCTCCAATAACTATAAAAACACCACCAAAGCTTATGTAGACTCCATATCTTAAACAAATACGAAAACCTACATAAACGACTCAAAACAAAACACAAAAATAAAGAAAAAGACTCAAACACACAAAAACACAAGCTAAAGCGGATATCAGCTCACTATCCCTATAACTATTGAAGGTAATAAGCTCAATAAGGCCATCCTAGATTTGGGCGCTTCCATTAATGTTATACTTTCCTCTCTCTATGATTCTTTGAAATTTGGACCTATGCAATCAAATAATATTTCAATTCAGTTAGCTGATAAGTCCATTGTGCATCCTATAAGAGTGGTAAAGGATGTTTTGGTTATGGTTGTTGATCTTACTTTTCCTGATAATTTTATGTGCTTAATATGGAACATGATAATCATGCAATCCCTATTCTGTTAGGGAGACCTTTCTTGAAAATCGTCGATACCAAAATAAATGTGAGTATTGGTTGTTTGACTATGGAATTTGATGGCCAAACTATCAATCATAATATCTATGAAGCCATGAAATCTACATTTGATACTCATTCTATCTATGTTGTTGATGTGCCTCAGCCTGTTGTTCAAAATGTTATTGTTGAGAACCATCTAGATGATGTGAAATCTTTTGTTGATTCTAGTTTGGATTTCACTTTATCGCCTAACATGTAGGAAACTGTTAATGAGTTAGATGCTTACTACAAGCTTCCTCTTGAGCTATTAAGACAAGCTCCTTTACCACTAACCGTGCCTAGTAAGGAGCTTTTTTCCTCTATTGTGCAAGCATAGGTAGTTGAGTTAAAGAAACTTCTAGAGCACATCGGGCAACACTCGCCGCCACCCTTGCAACCGTCGTCACCGCAACCACCATCGTTACCTTATCCAGATCTTTAGTTGGTTTGTAAAATTTTCTCTTTCTCTTTACTTTTACTTTACATTAGGGACAATATAAGTTTTAAGCATGGGGGAATGGGATTACTTGCTTTGCATTCATGTAGTTGCATTAGTTTAGGCATGTTTACTTTATGTTTTGCATTGTTAAAATCTTGGAAAATGAAAAAAATCAGAATATTGAGAAAATAAAAAAAATTGCATTTTAGTATCTTATTTCCCCATTGTGTAAGACCTCTTGTGTTTCTAAGTTAAGTATGGATCCTAACACATGACTTGTTTGAAGTGTTGAAGTTTCTATGATATGAGCACGATCTTTGATTATATACTTTGATTATAGGATTGAACATGCATAATAGCTTGAATCTGTTATTTATTTTGAAGTCTAGACAAATAGCCTTGTGAGATTGTTTTTGGCCTTTTATTATTTAATTGTTCTCTATTTCTTGAGTGTATCACTTTGAATTGCTAGCTCTAGAACTTGCGTTATGACTCTTTTTCAAGGTTGTTTTTTATTACAAGATGCATGATATTAAAATGATTGAGGCATGTTTCTTTATTAGCCTATTTGTTCCTTCCTACCTTGACCAGATCCATGTTTTGACACCCCATTTCTTTTGCGCCTTAAAGCCTATTTTGATAGCTCCACAAAATAATTCCTAGCCTATATAAGCTTGACCCAACCGGGATTTAGGACTTTAGGTGGATTTGTTTGTGTGGTAGTGAATAAGTATGGGGGAAGTGTGACAGAAAGGTAGAAGGAAAGACAACTCTAGTGTGAAAGTTGAGAAAAAATGAAAATGAAGAATAAGTAGAAAAACAATGTTTAAAGGAAAAAAAAATTGAGCTTCAAAGAAAGTAGTCTTTATAAAATGAGAAAAGAGTTGAGAAAAAAAAAGAAACAAAAGAGCTTAAGTGTGTTATTAGAGTTGGTAAGAAAAGTTGGAGTAGTAAGAAGAAGAGTGTGTTGGTTTTTGGTTTAGGATTAGTTCAATTTCTCGGATTTAGTACCTCAACAAAGAATGCCTTAAAGATAGCTTCTCACTTTCTTCCATCGACAAGGAATGTTTAACCAATCCAGTTAGAAAAACCGTTTTAAAAAAATCAGCCCAAGTCATAAACTAGTTAGATGAATAAACTGAGGTCATATTATATAGGCCGAATGGCTGAAAACGACCTGTAGAATATTTGATATTTCACTTAATCACCCGTATTTTGAATAATTATTGAAAACAACCCATATTATATTCTCCGTTAGTGATTCACCACCCAAATCCAAAATTCGTTCGCTTCCGTCAAAAAATAGTGACATGGCACTTATATTTTAATTTGTTTTTTTAACCTTGCCATATCGACCCATTCCCACTTGTTCCACCCACCTAGTTGCCAAATAAAATTAATTAAAAATTGTGTGTGGAAATTCCTCATCCATCCGTACTAAATTATCAATTTCTCTCTCTCCTCCAGAGGATAAACTTGTTCCCAAATTACAGAGACGAAATCGAAAAGCCAGATTCATCAAACTCAACAACGACGACTTCCTTTCCAGATCTAAGCTCGGTGTCCTTTTCAGATCTGAGCTCCGTAAGGTTTTTCGAATTGATGTGCCTGATTGAGACACACTTCGGGGTGGAGGACGCCACCGCGCCGGACCAGCTCACCAAGCTCTACGAGTCCATCTACGAGGGCTTCGACGGTAACCACAATGACACCGTTGACCGCGTCAAGTTCCGATCGGAGATCCACAAGATTATGCTTGCAATCGTCGACGGCCTTGGTTCTGATGCATTTTTTAGGGTTCTTTTGTTAGTACAATAGGGTTATTTCTGTGGGAATTTGTGGGCTTTGAGGCATGAAATTACTTTCTTTAAAGTGATATTTGTCCCCTATTAGTTGTTGTTAAGGGTTTTAGACAAATCACTTTTGAGGATACAACAAAGCCTCTAGAAAATTCAGACAACAATCTGATATTTTCTTCATGTTTTCTTGTGAAGAAATATATCCCTATTTATAGAGAATTCACTAAACCACTGGAGAGCAGTTAATTTAGTTTTGGTTGGTTAAAGTTAGTTATCCTAGTAAGATTAGTTAATAGAAATAACCAACTCCAATAAATCTGGAGCGTTGATCTCTGAGAGATCTCAACCATCTATCCTAGGACAGTTTTATCTATTTCCTTGACTAATAAACAAATAATAATAATTCTAAATTAATAAATCAGTCTTATATTTATATACTATAATACCAACAATCCCCACTTAGTCTATAAATCAGACTTTGTGGTTATAGTGTTATACATAATGAAAGTGTTTTTCAACTTAAACTTCCACTTAGTATCACTCCATCAAAGTGTCAACAGAATCAATGGTGGTTGCTTCCTTAAACCATCTTTCTTATATTCAACACCGGATAAAGCATACATACAACACTTCTATCTTCTTCACAGATTTCCAAATTTATTTCTTGCCTTGAGTTTCACCTCAGATTCATAGATAATTTACAAAACAACTGGTTTTGCTTAAGAGAAACTCCACTCTTATATTATCTATATAGGTAAGATCCATTATATTGTTAGTTTACAACCTTTCATGAACCTTATTAAGAGTATCAGATTACTCAACCTACCCTTTTCTGCACCAGCTTTGTAAGCATTTTATTTTGTGCAGTCATCCAATCATTTATCATCAACTTGTTATTACCCTTTAAACTCCATAGCTAGATTTCCTAGAAAGGAGTTGGGTTCCCTTTGTGGTGATTTCAGTTTAGCTTTAATCCCATTGCCGTTGATGTGTTTCTTACCACTTCTCTCAAAGTGCTTTAGTAAATGGGTCAGCCAAATTTTTACATGACTTGACATAAGTAATGGTAATCACACCTTCTTCAATCAATTGTCTGACATATGCATGTCTTAGACTTATATGTCTAGATTTTCCATTATAGATCTTGTTATATGCTCTAGACATTGTCGCTGCACTGTCACAAAATACAGAAATGGCTGGCATCGGTTGTGGCCACAACATTATGTTTAATAAAAAAAATTCTCAGCCATTTCGCTTCCTTTCCTGCAGCCTCTAGTACTATAAACTCAGATTCCCTTGTAGAATGAGTTATGCAGGTTTAATTTTTTGAAGCCCAAGAAATAGCTCCTCCTGCTAAGGTAAAAACCCATCCACTTATTGATTTATTTTCATTTGTACTAGATATCCAGCTGGCACCAGAATACCGTTCCAAAACTTTAGGAAAACCATTGTAGGACAAATTCAGATTTATTGTCCTCTTTAAATATCCTAGAACTCGATTTATAGCCTATCGATGCTCAATTCCAGGATTGCCAGTATATCTAGATAACTTGCAAACAGCAAATGCAATGTCTGGTCTAGTACAATGCATTGCATGCGCCAAACTCCCTATCGCACTAGCATAATCTGTTTGGTAGTTCGATCTTCCTTCATTTCTAAACAACTTACATGAAGGATCATATGGAGTATTTGCTTCTTTAATTCTCAAACGCTTAAACTTATCTAGCATCTTATGAATATAATGGGATTGAGATAAAAAGAACTCCTCACTATTTCTGATTATTTTAATAACCAGGATAGTGTCTACCTCTCCTAAATCCTTCATTTTAAAATGTGATATTTCAAGAAATTCTTAGTCTCATCAGCATCATCCATATTATTGCTTAATATTAACATAGCATCGACATATAGACAGATTATCACACTATATTTGTCAATGAATTTCATGTAAACACACCTGTCAGTCCCATTATGTCTAAATCCGTATGACAAAATGGCTGAGTCAAACTTATCATGCCATTGTTTTGGAGCCTGCTTTAACCCATAAAGGGATTTCACAAGTTTACACACTTTATTTTCATTCCCTGGAGCTACAAAACCTTCTGGTTGCTCCATATACAATTCTTCTTCTAAATCTCCATTTAAGAATGCGATTTTAACATCCATTTGGTGCAGTTCCAGCCTATAAACAGAAGCAAGAGCTAAAAGTACTCTTATGGACGTTATTCTGGCTACCGAGGTATACGTATCAAAATAATTTACCTATTCCCTTTGCCTAAATCCTTTGGCCACTAATCTGGCCTTAAATGTTTGTATTGATCCATCGGTATTGTACTTTCTTCTAAATACCCACTTGCTGCAAATTGGTTTAGAACCTTTAGGTAAATCCACTAAAACCCAAGTATTATTGGATAATATTGATTCCATTTTATCATTTATGGCTTCTTTCCAGAAAGCCACATCTCTAGAGGACATTGCCTCTTTAAAAGTCTTAGGATCTCCATCCGTTTGATCTACTTGAAAGATTATAGGGATTTCATTTAATATTTCTTTTCTGGATCCTTCAACCAGAAGTAGGACATCATTTGGTAATCGAAAATCAGAACCAAATGACTGTTGAATTCATAATCTTTGACTTCTTCTTTGTTCCTACGGTTCATCAAATTTCCTTTTACTTGATGAAGAGGTCGATGCACCAGGTTGTGCTGCATTTCTAGATTCATTAGGATCTGCAATATCTATTAGATTTTCATATTCATTATATTCTATAATATCTTCTGGTGCAAATTCTGCTAGATTTTCAGTTCTATCTCCAGCAAACTTAGTTTCAAAAAATTCAGTATCCCTAGACTCAACAATAAGATTAGAATCCAAATCCAGAAATCTATATGCTTTAGAATTTTCAACATACCCTAGGAAAACAGTTCTTAAGGCTTTAGGACCTAATTTTGATCTTTTTCGATTAGGAATTCTATAATATGCCAAACATCCCCATACTCTCAAATAATTTAAATTTGGTTGTCTTCCATTCCATACTTCGTATGGAGATTCCTTAGTTCTTCTAGAGGGAATACTATTATGCACATGACAAGCTGTCAACAGTGCTTCTCCCTATAAATTTGAAGGCAATTTGGCATTTAACATCATAGCATTCACCATATCACACAAAGTTCTATTTTTCCTCTCCGCCAACCCATTTTGTTGTGGGCTATAAGGGGCTGTCCTTTGATGAATTATACCACTAATTTCACAAAAATCATTAAATTCATTGGAAAAGTATTCACCTCCCCGATCACTTCTCAGAATTTTAATTTTCCTTTCTTTCTGATTTTCAACTTCAGCTTTATAAATCTTAAATTTTTCAAAAGCTTCCTTTTGGCTTGCTACAAGCTTCCTTTTTCCTCATTAAGTACACCCGAGTATATCTAGACTTATCATCTACAAAGGTAATAAAATACCTATTACCTCCTCTAGTCAAAACTCCGTTCAATTCACATATATCACAGTGCACCAGATCTAAAATATTATTAGTTTTCTCTACAGCAGGAAAAGTTTTCTTTGACATTTTAGCTTGAACACAAATTTCACAATTTTTGTTTGTAGAGTCAAAAACCCCACTGATCATGCCATTCTTAGCCATTAATTTTAAAGTTCTAAAATTCACATGGGTTGCTCTTAAATGCCATAAATCAGTAGAGACAACAGAATAAACAGAACTGGCACTTTTATTCATAATACTTAGTTTAAACATTCCATTACAAGCATATCCTTTTCCCACGAAAACCCCACCCTTGGTCAGAATCAACTTGTCTAAGTCTAGAACAGCCTTTATTCCAGCTTTACATAGAAGACTAGCAGAAACCAGATTTTTCCTGATTTCTGGAACATGCAGTACATTAGATAGTGTCACCTTCTTTCCACAAGTAAATTGTATGTGTACATTTCCCATTCCTACAACTTTTGACACATTGTTGTCTCCCATTAAGACTCCATCATCTTTCTCAAATTCTTTGTAATCAAAGAATAGAGAAATGTCATTGCACACATGCACTGTTGCACCAGAATCATACCACCAATCCTTAGTGATTACAGATGTTGCTAGACTGATGTTGCTAGATTCAGTTCAGTCACCATGCCTATTTGCATATCAGATACCATTGCAATGATTTCTAAGACCTCTTTGTCGGTTGTATTGACTTGTTTGTTTCCCGACTCTTGTTGCTTTTTCTTCCAGAATCTGCAGTCCCTTTTAAAATGGCCTAGTTTGTGACAAAAATGACACTTTATCCTATTGTCCTTCTCATCTTTTTGGACTTCTTAATGTTGTTGGTATACCCTTCATCAGGCTTCTTCCTCTTATTCTTTCCTGCACTCTTGTTAGAGTTTTCACCAACAACATTATTTACTTCTGAATCAGAATCCGTTTGCTTATTATACTACTTTCTAGTTTCTTCTTCAATCCTTAGATGTTTCTGTAATTGCTCTAAGGAGAGATCTTCATTTGTATGCAAAAGTTTCTTCCTATAGTTGTTCCAGGATGTAGGTAGTTTTGCAATTATAGCCCCTACTTGTAATGGTTCAGAAATGTCAACTTTTAGTTCCTTAAGTCGATTGACAATGCTTTGCAGATCGTTCACTTGATCTATAACTAATTTGTTATTATCCATAGAAAACTCGAAGTATTTCATCATGAGAAACTTATATGTCCCTTGTTTTTCATTATTGTAACGCGTCTTCAGCGTACTCCATATCTCCTTTGGGGACTTGATCGCTGTGAACAGATTGTAGAGTCTGTCAGAGAGTCGATTCAGGATATGTCCTCTGCACAAGACTTCATCTTCATCACGTTTCTTTCTCTGGTCCTTGATCTCTTCACTTTCTCCTTCTGTTGGATCAGGGATAGCAACTAGGTCATCATCCAACACATAAGATATTTTGAGGGTAGTTAGTAGGAACATCATTTGGTCCTTCCACCGGTTGTAGTTCGTTCCATCAAATCTGTCTAATTTGAAAAAATCTTGATTCATCAGAGTCAAGGCTGATGCTTGTGATCCAACCTCCATGACGAATATCACTTTAAAATTGTTAGTACAATAGGGTTATTTCTGTGGGAATTTGTGGGCTTTGAGGCGTGAGATCACTTTCTTTAAAGTGATATTTGTCCCCTATTAGTTGTTGTTAAGGGTTTCAGACAAATCACTTTTGAGGATACAACAAAGCCTCTAGAAAATTCAAACAACAATCTGATATTTTCTTCATGTTTTCTTGTGAAGAAATATATCCCTATTTATAGAGAATTCACTGAACCGCTAAAGAGCAGTTAATTTAGTTTTGGTTGGTTAAAGTCAGTTATCCTAGTTAGATCAGTTAATAGAAATAACCAACTCCAATAAGTCTAGAGCGTTGATCTCTGAGAGATCTCAACCATCCATCCTAGGACAGTTTTATCTATTTTCCTAACTAATAAACAATTAATAAATTAGTCTTATTTATAGACTATAATGCCAACATCTTCTTCCCTCATTTTTCTACGGTTTCTCTTTAGATCTGAGGACTAGATCTAAGGACGAGGGTGAAGAATTCGTTCTTTGAGTCCATGGTCTTGTCCTGATTCTCTCTGGTTCCTTCCTATTGTGGAGGTGAAGAATTCAAATTCTTTCTCCGAGTTCGTCATTTCGTCCGGATTCTTTATTTCGTTCGGGCGTTGCTGGCGGTGAAGAATCTGAATTCTGAATTCTTTCTTTGGTTTCTTGCGTTTTGTTGGCGGTGAAGATCTGGATTTTGGATCTGGTTTCTTCTTATCTTTGTTCAATGGTGAAGAATCTGAATTCTTTCTCTGGTCATGTGTTGAAAAAAAACAAGGAAGAAGGGTAAAAATAAGTCTATCTGGCAAGATTTAACAAAAAAAAATTAAAAAGAAATACTTTGTCACACTATTTCTGACGGAATCAAACGGATACTGGTTTTGGGTGGTGAATCACTAATGGAGCATATAATATGAGTAATTTTCAATAATTATTTAAAATACGGGTAGTTAACTGAACTATCGCATATTATACGGGTGGTATTAAGCCATTCGCCCATTATATATAGTGCGAGATTGAAACCTGAAAGGCATTGCCAACACGAGATTCTCGACGAAACCCTAAACCCTCCGCGTCTCTGGCTCGGAACTCGGGTGACTGCATACCATGAGTAGAGGAAGAGCGCTGCTTCTTTGGAAGGGGGCCTTCTCTCGGCTGTGTCATCTGCCATCACCTCCGAATAGGATTTCTCCCTCTCCTTCCTTTTCCCCTATCATTCCTAAATTCTTCTCCTCCAAAGGTGATTTCTCGTCACGAAACCTGATTCACCCCGAAACTAATCCAACCGCGAAACGCTTACCTGAGGATGATGCATCATCTGGCGTCGATGATATTAGTACCGAAGGTATTCCGATAACTCTTCGCTGTGACATTGTTTGCTTGATTTTTAGATTATTGAACATCATCAGATCGATCGATTAAAGTGGTGGTTATTTTCGTTTCCTATTCTAAATCCGTGTTATTGGAGAGGGCTGGAAAGATGTCAAATTTAAATTTTGAAGAGAAAATATGAGATAGGGGCCGCTACTTTTCTGTAGAAATCTTTCTATTGCTTGATTGAACTGTGTGTGATATACTTTGTGACGGATTTCATCTATGACGGTAGAAATGCAGAACTTGGTCCTTGTATATAGGCTTAGTTCTGGATTCTGTTTTTTGACTTCCCAATTTCCGGTGTACTTTATTTCCAACTATAATCATATGGTGTAACGGAATGATTGCAATAGAGGGAGGCTTGATGAATTAGAATATCTTTCCCATCTTTAAGATTCACTCCTTTTATCTTGTCAATGAGAAGAGAAGCTTATTATGCTGGTAATATGGAGAGTTTGCATCATTGTCTGGTTCAGACTTCAGACTGCTTATCCAAACCTCTTTATATTGAAATGAAATATGATATGCTTTGATTGGGGGCATAGGCAATATGCTGAAATAGACTATTTTGTGCTGTTGATTAAGGACTTGACTTTCCGCTATAGGATAGCCGAAGTAAATCCCTGTGACAGATGAGAGTCACCCTAGAGCTCTGATCATGCATTTTATTTGTGTCTATATCCTCTGTACTTATATTGAAAGGCAAACCTCTCATTTTTTGGACCCTTTCTTGGCCTAATTGTTTTAGTATTCAAAAATTGTGGATCATATGCCTCTCTCTAAATATTGGTTTTATATGATGTTAGAGCTGAAGAAGAGGATACGTAAGTACAGAGAAGGTGATATGGAAATAGTTCCTTCCATCTTTGAAGCGATATTGCAGAGGAAGCTATCAGGGAAGCATAACGACACTGATGACGAATTGATGGGGGAACTTCGATCACAGATGCCGCCTTGCCCTTCTAAGGTTGAAGTAGAATATGATCTTACAACATCCGATGATGACTCTGATACGAGTGATGACGATTCTTATACGAGTGATGACGATGGTGATAGCTCATCAGAGTAATTTTGTGTTGAAGAAAAATCAGAAGAAGATGACAAGCAACTTTTCTACCTAATTAATGACTGGAAATGACTTCAATAATCTCCTTGATGACAGAATCATTTACAAAAAAAATGTTCCTTTTGCTAACTAACTTTACAGTTGATGTTCATCGCCGTGATTAAATTTTGACTTGATTCATAGATCTGTACAAATGTGGGTCTGGACCGGACAATGGTCGTGCTTTTTTTGAAATTTGTTTTGGTGTCAGATATGGGCTTGCCCAGCCCGAAATTTTCTGGCCTAATTCCCTATCCACGCCTGCCCTTGATTACGGGCCTTCTAGAATTTTTTATATAAAAAAATTAGAAAATCACGGACTTTCAGAAACTGCCCTTGATTACATGTCCTTGCGTTTTTGCCCTTGCCATTGTCTTTTAACAATGGTGGACATTTTATATAAATTGAAAAAAATTACCATCTTTATGGTTGAGAATCTTCCGTTCTTGATCTTCTTGTAATGCCTTAGGAGAGGGGGAATGTGTTGGAGTAGACTTGGCAATTTCACCGCACCCAATGGGTACCCGAAAAACCGACACAATAAAAAAGATTAAAAACGGGTATCGGGTGATCAGGTGATGGAGTGGGTACGGTTTCGGCTATGGCTTCATCGAAAAAATGGCTATGGCCTCATCGAAAAAATGGTAGAAGGAGAGGAGAAGAGGAGCCGAGCCAATAAAAAGTGAAGGAGAGAAGAAGAGGGTTAAGTGTTTGAAGCCTAACTATAGAGATATGCTTTGGGCTAATCCAATGGGTAGTCCCTATATAAATTGGTTTAAATATAAATTGGTTTAAATTTTAGTTTAAAATTTAAAGTTTTATTAGATCGATTAAACGGGTTGACCCGTAATCTGACATGTTGGGTCACGGGTTAAGTTTATTTTAGTTTAAATTTAAAAGTTTTATTACATGGATTAAACGGGTTGACCCGTAATCCGACAGGTTGGGTAACGGGTTAAGTTTATTTTTTTTAGGGGTCATCGGGTTGACCCGTTGAACAAATGAACTTAAGCTTAATTTATGATTGAAAATTGAAAATTTCAACTTTTTATAACACCCGGAAAAAAAACCGACCCGACCCGAAAACCGACGAGTTTCGGGTGGGTCGGTTTCGGGTGGAACCTGTCGGTTGTAGGGCTGTCCAACGGGTGGGTTGACCCGTAAACCGACCCGACCCACCCGTAATTTTACGGGTTACGGGTCAGATTTTTTCAGTTTACGGGGTACGGGTCGGGTAATGGGTCGAGGTTTTTTTAGTTTACGGGTTACGGGTCGACCCGACGGGTTATGGGTTGACCCATAATATTAAATAAATAAAAAAAATATTTTTATAGTAAGTGGAAGGAAGAAATAAAAGTTTACGGGTTAAATGGGTCAAAAAGGGTCAATTTTACGGGTCGAAAAGGGTCAAACGGGTCAAATTTGACCCGTTTGACCCTTTTCGACCCGTTTGACCCAGTCAAACAGGTCAAACGGGTCAACCCGTAACCCGACCCGTAATCCCGTTTTACGGGTTGCGGGTCGGGTCACGGGTCGACTTTATTTTTTTTACGGATCGACCTGTTGGACAGCCCTAGTCGGGTGAAATTACCGAGTCAGTAGACGGTTTACAACCGCGGGTCGGGTGATGGAAGTAGTCCACCCGCACCCGACCCGACCCATTGCCATGCCTATGTTGGAGAAACCAGTCTGTTGGTACTTGGTAGATAGGATAGAGCTTCACCACATTCTTTTTCGTATTATTGGTAGATTCTCATCTTCAAATTTCTTAGTTTTTTTTTTCTAGCATACTCGGAAGCAAATCACCCTCTTGCTTTGTAAGAATTGAGGAGAGGTTTTAAGATTTTGAGTCTCCTCAAGCAAATCGCCCTCTTCGTAAGAATTGAGGAGAGAAGGAAAGAAGGAGAAGGTCTTTGTCGTGGGAGAATGTATGAAATGAAGATGGTTGGTTTTCCAGTTTCTTTTAAAATGTTTTTAGCAAAAACAATTTTTTTAAAGAGGGAATTAGGTAATATATTCTATTTTAGGTTTATAATTAGACATAAGTAAACATAACACCCAAAATTGGCCGTGTAACCCTCCTTAATCCTCTTTTTTATGTACCGACACCGTCCATGGGCTGAGCTCGCCGATCGCTCCGCCTTCTCCTACCCCGAGAACGTCTTCGACGCCACCGCTCGCCTCCGTCGCAACTACTCTTAGTTTCGCGTCAACTACCTCTCCCTCATCATCGTCGTCCTCGCCTTCTACCTCCTCACCAATCCTAGATCTCTCCTCCTCCTCCTCGGTCTCCTCTACGCTTGGTTCTTCATCTACCTCTTCCACCCTTCAGATAAGCCCCTCAACCTCTTCGACCGCTCTTTCTTTGAGCGCGAGACCCTTAGAATCCTCGTTGTCGGTAACGTCTTCATCATCTTCCTCACCATCGTCGAATTTGTCTTGATCTTGGGCTCCTTATCAGTGTGGACCACACTGATAAATCTTGGGCTCCTTCGGTAACGTTGTCGGTAACCCTAAATGTGCCATGAGCGGCGACAATGGCCACACTATGTGGCCATTGTCGCCGCTCATGGCACATTTAGGGTTCCCGAGGATCTGTTCTTGGACGACAAGGAGTAGGTTTCTACCGGTTTCCTTTCTTTCATTGGTGGCGTCGCCAAGAACGCCGTTGCCGTTGCCCCTTCCGTCGTTGGCGCCACTCGTGAGGGATCCTTGATCTGGATTATGCGGGGTAATTACTGAATCTATATAAGTTTGGATGCATGCTTTCTTTTGATGATGGGGTACAGAAGAGATTTTCCCAAATCTATTTGAAATTTACTCTATCAGTGTTATATAGAACTGCAAAAGAGACTGGATACGCAGATTTTGTTTTACGGTTTTTTTTATTCTGTGTGCTTTTAGATACTACAATGTCAATGTCCTTACATGTTTGATCCTTTGGTATTTTCTATTTACAATCAAGAGTTACTGTGGGTGCTTGTTCATAAGTAAAATATAGTCCTTGATGACATTTTTTTGCCATCAATGTAACACCCCGATAATTTATAAGGGATTGAGGTGCTCCCCATGTTAACAAGAGCTCTTCCTTTTCTTGGTTCGAGTGAGGACAAAGAACTCAGAAGTTAAGCGTGCAGGGGTGATAGTAGTACTAGGACGGGTGACCTCTTGGGAAGTCCTCAGGTTGACATGGGATAGCGCTTCTAAAGGCTTGGGGTCTTACAAATGGTATCAGAGCCGACTCTAGGTTACGAGTGCACTTGGCCCGGGGGCGGTGACTCGACCTAGAGGGTGGTGCTTGGGCCTTGACGAGGATGTCAAGTGTGTAAGTGAGGGAGATTGTAACACCCCGATAATTTATAAGGGATTGAGGTGCTCCCCATGTCAACAAGAGGTCTTCCTTTTCTGGGTTCGAGTGAGGATAAAAAACTCAAAAGTTAAGAGTGCAGGGGCGAGAGTAGTACCAGGATGGGTGACCTCCTGGGAAGTCCTCGGGTTAACATGGGATAACGCTTCTAAAGGCTTGGAGCCTTACAACCAAGGTCATTGATGACACACATTTTGCCTTTGAAGACAATTAATGACAATATTTTTGTCATCACAAAAGTTTTATCGACAAAAAAAATTGTCTTCAACTGTTGTTGTCACTTCTTGACGGTTGTTGGCAGCTTGTGAGTTGAATGTGATAAGTTTTAATTGTTGGGAACAATTGACAACAATTGTTGACAATAATTGTTGACAGTTGATGACAATTGTTGATAGTGGTCAACGCCGGTCAATGATGTTGACCGAGTCAACTCACAATTCTTACCCTTCCAATTCGGTTTCTACCAACCCTTCTCCTTCTTTTCAGCCAAGGGGTGTTCCCAACATCACCAAGGCACCCTCTCATGCCTCTACTCGTAGCCTCAACATCTAAAGAGAGAGCATGTGACATTAGATGCGTCAAATCTCAAGGATGAGGACATGTCTCCAAAGATTACCCAAATTCCAAGCAAGTGCCTTATACCGAGCAAGGCTATATGTTGGATGGAGAGGAGATTCCAAAAGATGTATTCTCAAAACAAGTGGAGGATGAGTTTGAGTAGAATGATGAAGATGTCGAGTATGTGGCCCCAAATACAACACTACAACCCCTTGCTTTGGGAACTATGAGCACTCTTCATCTACATGAGTCTCCACCGACTGACCAACGAGAGAACATCTTCCATACCTTTTTCACCGTGAAAGGTTAGAGTATTTGTCCTATAATTGATGGTGGTAGTTGTTGCAACTTGATTAATAAGAGGGTTGTTGAATTCTTATAATTACCTACTACTAAAAGATCTACTTCCTATAGCTTGAATGATATTAATGAGAAGAGAACTTGATCAAGCACCAATGTATTGTCCACTTTTCTATTGGACCTTATAATGAAAGCGTTGTGTGTGATATCACAGAAATGGATTGCACTCATCTACTTCTAGGAAGACCTTGGATGTTTGATAAATGTGTTATAATTCATGAGGCTATTTGAATCGCTATTGTCTTAACCATAACAAGAGAGTTACTCTCCTACAGTCCTACCCATCTCTCCATTTGAAGTTTTATATGAATAGGTACTTTGAAACCAAACTAAGGCACTTCGGGCCGCCGAAGTCGATAAGGACAAGCACCCGCTAATGCTGAATATAGGTGCGCCTCCGAGCTCTCACCAAATTAGCTCTCTGATGACCGATCACGATTATGACCCCTTGTCACGACGAGAAGCGCCACCTGAGGCAAACAAGAGGCTTTTCATGACTAGTGACCCCCAGGCCACAAGTTGCCACCCCTCTTGCTAGACTAGTTTTTAACCTAGGTTGAATTGATAT
The DNA here is from genome assembly GCA_964016875.1 of Fallopia convolvulus. Classification (NCBI taxonomy): domain Eukaryota; kingdom Viridiplantae; phylum Streptophyta; class Magnoliopsida; order Caryophyllales; family Polygonaceae; genus Fallopia; species Fallopia convolvulus. Next base: position 44,596,294 of record OZ024729.1, read on the forward strand.
TTGGTATAGAAAACTTATGTGTTTTTCTTGTTCCAAAGATCCAACACAAAACTTATCCTTTCTATCTTTTATTTCCACGTCCAAATACACACAAATTCTATTTGTTCTTCATCCAAAATTCATCAAAGTGAAACCAAGAGAAAGTTCCAAGCTTATCTTCCAAGTAATCTAGTCTACTACCCTTATTCTTCTATATATCAAGGGAGTGGCTTTTTTCCATTAAAGGGGAAGTATTTTTTCATACTATCCAAGGTGTTTCCAAGTGTAGAAGAAGAGGATTGAGACTTGGCAAGATCGGGCCTGAAACTCTAATGGAAGTGAAGCCTAGCGAGCCAAGCAATCCCATATCACATGTTAAGCTTGAGAGCCAAATAACCTCCCCCCATTGGTCTTCATATAATGGAAAATTTTAAAGGTTGTTAGTGATAAGCTAACCCATGATAAAGGCACTCACTCTTTGAGAATCAACTTGCACACAATTCTTCAACCCGTTCATAATTTTTTTACTAAAAATCAATCATATAGTATCACTCAAGATTTAAGCTTATTTCTAGTATTATCCTTACTAGAAAATTAGCTTATTTTATATTTTTTTGGATGATAAAATATTACCTTTTTACACCTTTCTAAAAATCGCTTAATTTTTGTAAAAGAAAAAACATATTTTTGAAACTTTTTAAAAGTCAATACATTTTGATAAAAGTATTCATTTTTTGTATAAAAAATACGTAAATTTTTTTAGTTTTATAGAAAATTTTAAGAAAAGAATTGTACAAAAGGCCCTAAATATTAAAAAAAAAACTATCTACTTCATTCAAATATTACTTCTCAATTATATTAGTTTTTTAGTTAAAATTTTATAAAATTTCAAAATAAATGTGATGGATAATTTTTACTTAAAGTATGCTATTTTGGAAAAAATGTTTTAAATTTGTTTTTTGAAAACGTGTGTAAAAATGGTTTGATAATTTATTAGCATTATGATCGAAATAACTTTGTTTCAACAAATATTAAATAACCATGAAGTTTGGATGATTTGATATTAATTAAACTTAAAGTCCAAAATAAAATAAAAAGGATAAAATAGTGACACTTTATCAAATTTTAGGGACAAAAAAATTATTTATAAGAGTTAAGGATCAATAGTGAACAAGCCTAATAAGTGAGGTACTATTGGGGAAACTTGACCTAGCCTTATCATAAATGCAATCATATACTCCCTCTGTATAACTCTACTTGTCTTTCTACCAATTTACACACATATTAAGACGAGACTTACCTTTACCAAATTACCCTTATTTAATCTACACTAGTCTAATTATTTCTCCACCTTCTTCCATCGTTAATTACAACACCCACCCCATTTTCCAAAGACTTCATTTACTCCATCAGTCTCCATATAATGGTGGAATGTAGAGAGACAAATGCATATAGTGGCTCTTTGATACGGACTAATTCAAATTGCATTGAAACAATTTCAGAACTAGAAAATTGGAGGTAAAACTAATCAAATCCAAATTTTTATCAAAAATTTGATGATAAAATTGGAGCCAAATTTAAAATTTCGTATTATAATTGATGGACAATACATAAATTCTGCATATTTAAACACACAATTGACTACATGCCTAACTCAATGTTTTTTTACCCATGGCTTCATTCAGCACTTTTGATTTGAATAATCTTCCAGATGAAGATAATTCTTTTGATTTGAATGAAGTACCCAATTTAGAATTTGAAACAAGTGAGGACTTTCTGTTTCATAATCAAGACGAAGGCGAGGACATTGAAGGAGGAGATACAAGAAACGACGAAACGATACTTGATGGATTCCACGAAGACATCGAAGAACCGAGTATGTATATGTTACTGTATCTATTTTGCAGGAGCATGATTTAAATACACATGAACTAAGTTGCATTCTTTATTGATCACCTAAAATCAACTTCCTTATTTGTTCTGTGTGTTGCATGATTTGTCTTGACTTAATTTGAGATATGTGTAGGAAGGATATGTCTCGTACATGATTTATCTTGTGACATCATTCGATCTGTCTATTATCATTAAATAAAAAATTTGTTCATTAATAGAATTATTGTGTGTTTAACATTGAAAATATGGATATATCTGTAGCTGAAATCCGAAAAAGAAAGAACAGGACCATGTCGAATGAAGAAAGACGAATGATATATAATGCTTTGCTTCAAAGGAGTGAGAACGGGAAACTAAAACGCAGCACAACAAGTGAAGTTTCATCGTTGTACTCGGTTCCATTAAAAACGGTGCAGCGTATCTGGAATCGTGGAAAAGGTACCCCAAGTGGCTTGGATGTGGATTTGAGTGACAAAAGAGGAATATATAGTGGTCGAAAGCGAGTTATGATTGATCTTGATCGCATTGTTGAAGTACCTCTGCCTCAGAGAACAACTTTGAGGTCACTTGCTCATGCTTTGAATGTCAACCATGGCACTTTACACAACCGCTTGAAGGAAGGTAACATACGATGTCACTCAAATGCCATTAAACCACTTTTAAAGGAAGAAAACAAGATTGCACGACTCAAATTTTGCATGTCAATGTTGGATGCAACTACTTTGCCACATGATCCTAAGTTTTCGGGGATGTTTAACATCGTACATATTGATGAGAAGTGGTTCTATTTGTCGAAGAAATCAACAACATACTACTTACACAAGGACGAGGAAGATCCCTTGCGTTCATGCCAATCCAAAAACTTTATTGGAAAAGTCATGTTCTTAGCTGCCATTGCAAGGCCGAGATTTGACGAGGAAGGGAATGAGACATTTTCTGGAAAAATAGGTGTCTTTCCATTTGTAACCATGGAGCCATCCATTAGAAGCAGTCGAAACCGAGAAGCGGGAACAATAGAGACAAAGGCAATCACTTCAGTCAAGAAAGAAACAATACGCGCCTTTTTACTTGAAAAGGTTATTCCGGCCATTCGTGCTAGGTGGCCTGTTGAGGAGTTAGGAAAAACAATCTTCCTCCAACAAGATAATGCAAGGACACACGTTCGACCAAATAATGAAGAGTTTATGATTGCAGCATCACATAGCGGGTTTGACATTAGACTACTTTGTCAACCACCGAACTCTCCGGATTTGAATGTTTTAGATCTTGGATTTTTTAATGCAATCCAATGTTTGAAAGATAAACAGCAAGTTAGAACAATTGATGAACTCCTTGGGGCTGTTCTGAGGGCATACGATGAGTATCCAACAAAAGATCTCAATCGTGTCTTTTTGAGTTTACAGCTATGCATGAGAAGAACTATGGAAGTTGGAGGGTCGATTAATTATAAGATTCCTCATGCAGGTAAGCTTGGTTTAGAAAGAAGAGGTTGTCTTCCTATAGTATATGACTGTCCCTCTGCCTTGGTTGAAGATGTGAAGAATACATTAAGAGCAAGGCATGAATAGGATAAATTTTCAATCTATGATATGTATTGTAGTGATCAGTGAAGATATGTACTATTAAAATCAAGTGCTGATTTCATGTCAATCTTTTTTACTACTTGGCATTTCTTTTGTTAATTTCTACGTGGACTTGCTCAAGAGAGTTTGTTTTATTGGCTGAATTATTTGGCTATGAACTGAATTATCCTTTGAGCTGAATTCTGCTTTGATATGCTTACTGTATTAATGGTCCCGAGAGATGGAATTTCTTTGAGCTGAATTCTCTTGATATATGGGCTGAATTCTTCTTTTGCACATCACTTTATAATTGGAAATGAATTCAGCACATTGGTATTTTTTCTTAATATTTCCCTTTGAACTAAAATTCACCATTTGTAAGATTCATCTTTCTTGTTTATCATCACATTTCAACTCAAGTGAGTTTGCTAATGTAGAACCTTTCACAATTTCCTCTCACACTAATTAGGACTTGTCAATACAGCACATCAACAACAAATTTTAATTACTAAATTGTAACAATACCAAAATGAAAGGAAATATTTGTCCTTTCCTATTGATAACCAACAATCCAGATCCAATCTGTATCATTCAATCAAGAATACTCTTCAACGCTGGACACAAGTTCGTTAGTAGTCCTCGTAGTTCTTTAGTTGCTTGTAACTCCTTACTCTGGAGAGGCGTCTTGCTTGACTCATATCTACGAACAGCGTCGTTGAAATAAGACTTGGGATGTTCCTCAGGTAGAGCATCGAGATTCGCTTCCTCAACTAGTGGGAAATTCAAATCAAAATCATGCTTCACTTTGAGTTTGAAGTCTTCGTCTGGTGAGAGGTTCAAATCGAAATCATGCTTCACCTTGAGTTTGAAGTCTTCATCCGGTTGGAGGTTCAAATCAAAATTCAATCCATTCTTCTTAGCATTTTCAGAAGACATACCTAAATTATCTCAAATTTCCTGATGAAAAACGTTAATGACTTAGTTTGAATATGTATATAAGTGCAATATATAACTTCAATGGGCAAGATTCACCTAGACATTTAATCGAACATCTTATGTACAATATATTTTCATACTCAGCTATACCCCATACATTTATCTAAATTTGCCAACACAAGTCGACCTAACTTCAATCCAACTTGCATATATAAAGTAATACAGATTGATTCGAAAGAACTTATTCGAAAGAAAAAAACTGATTCTACCAAAAAAAAACTATGACATACCAATGTGGAAGGAATTTGCGCTTGAACAGGGGATTAGGAAGTTGAACATGGAACTGGTGCAAGTCTTCCATTTCAATCTCAGAGAAAATTATTGATAAAGGAAAAAAGCCTTGTTCTTGAACATAGGGAATAGGAGGAGTAATGAATGAGGCAATATGAGCGTGATTTTTTTTTCTTCCATCAAACACAATACAGAGTAAGAGAGTTATTACACGTTTATACCGAGAAATTGGGTATTTGAAGTCTGAGGGCAAAAAGGGAAAAATTTGGACAAAATACTTTAAAAGACAAGTAGAATTAGACAAGAAATTAAGGGTAGAAAGACAAGTAGAGTTATACGGAGGGAGTATTTAAAAGTCTCATTTAAGGCTATTTACCATTATCATTAATGCAAAACTATCATTAATGCCAAACTATATTACTACAATAAATCTCATTGAAAGGTTCTTGCAAGCAAAAACACCTGCAAAAATTGCAGCATAAAAAAGTAGATTTACTTGACCCAATTCCAAACTCCAAAACTACTAAGGAAATGGACAAGTCTTCTATCAAAGTGGTGACATTGGTTGTCATGCTTATTGTCGCTTTTGTAGGTAAGTTGCATATCGAACACCATAATTTCCTTTCAATTCAATCTCTTCACGTTCATCAATTTCATGTTGATGCAATAACTTGAATAATATGTATCCACTAATGTAAAAGTCATGTAATTTGCGTATGTAACCAAGGTTTTTTTTGGTCGAATGTAACCAAGGTTTATTATAGTGAATAAGATTATCAAAATCGCCAACGCGTGATTTGCATCGCTGTTGTCAAATATAGTTGAATAAAAATGTAGTAAGATTTTGTGATGCTAGACCCCACCAACTCAACTTTCTTCACAAATGAATTCAAATATTTCTAATGGGCCAAATCTTTTTTTTTCCCATTTGTAATATATAAAACAATCAAATTAGAACTTTCATTATAATTTTCTTGTTTCTTTCATGTTCATTTGCAACTTTATTATATCAATAGTATCATTTCATAAAATTGCCATATTTATTTCAAAAAGAAATTTGTTTCGTTTTTTTATGAAACAAATGAACATCCTTCATATTATTAATTTCTTAAGAAAAACAAGCTAAAATACCTATAATGGTATTTTTTTTATGGCAAACCGATTTAGTAAAGTAAGAAATTGATGGATTGTTCAAGATTCAACAAGTGTTGCATACTAGAACATTTTGAGTTTAATGGTTTTGGCATACTAGAAACATTTAAGGAAAAGGATACAATCTATTTGTTAGGAGGTCCCGTGTTCGATTCTCCCTATGCAAAACTTCATTAGGCTTAGTGGCAGCCATGAATAATGTAAATGGGTTAGTCTTAGATCCTTATGGATTGAGAGACACCAAAGGTTTCTAACCTAGGACTAAAAAAGAAAAAAAATAATTTAAAACTAGATTGTACATTCTTTAGGTTGTAGATATTATAGCAAGTGCGTACGCAAATTTTGTAACACTTGTGTATATGTATAAATGTCTCACATGTATAGGTTTGGTCGGGAAGGTGGAAGGTTTTTCGTCAACTTGGGGTGAATCTGTGGAACCAGAAAAAGATGGAGGCAGAACGATGGACATTTGTAAAACAGATTTGGATTGTGTCAAATATTGTCCTCCTCGTTTAGCTGCGCTATGCTTAGGCCATCTTTGTGAATGCCCTTGCTGATTTAATTTTCATCTAGTCCTAAATAAAATCCAAGTGTTGTTTTAGTAGGGTTCTAAACATCACCCGTATTTTATAATAAATTTGGCCATAAATTTAAAACATTTCTAATCCAGTCTATTATAAATAAGTAAAACTCATAAGAAGACATATTAAAATCCATAAATTAATGACCAAAATTTCACCAATTCTACCTAGATGCTCTATTAGAACTAAATCCATAAAATTCATATATGTAGTAGGATTCTGGATCAAATGAAAATGGACTGTACGGTGTAAAATATGGATCATTTGGGACTGTCGAGATGTCTCCATCGCACGTTTTTTATGTACCTCATTCTAAGGTCTTGTTTTATGGACTTTGGGGTATTTTGGTCATTTTACAATCTGAACCTTTTCTCCCCAAATACACGTTTGTGTTCATTTTTTGTAGCCATCTTCTCTCTTTCTTAATGACTCTCTCTCCCCTCTAATTCATATTGATTTCTACTCCTTGCTAGCCTCACCATGATGTAGTGGTTACTTGTGCTTATTCGTCTTGCTTGTTCTTCTTTTCAGGTATCTGAATTGCAAAGACAATGGTTCTTCACAGTCAAAGGTTAGTTTGCCTAATTCTCTTCATGTGGGGTTCTTCTACTAAATTGTATGATTCAATTTGGGGGTTTTTGTATATTGATGTGAACCTACTCGGCTTCGGTCCACGAAGGGCGGATCTATGCTCGAAACGCCAAGATCTTCTCCGACAATAGAAACCGGGATAAGTACGAGACCACAAAGTGGACTCGCAGGCCTCTAATGTTCGTCGGAACGAGGGTGGGGAGAGGCAGAGATAAGAGATGTCGGCCCAAAGGAGGACCGACAAGATGGAAAGGGGTTTGGAAGGTTTTGGTGACGTTGGGCCAAATCAGGAGGAAACTCGACTCTACTTTAACTTGGCTTAATCTTGACGTAGATTAAAAGGAGTCCCGGGTGCCTCTTATAGAGAGAGCAAGATCGAAATCCTAGGTACAAAGAAGGGGATCGGATTGGGCCTAACAAGCAATCAAGGCCCACATCCAAAAAGCCCATAAATCTAATAATAGTAAAGCTATAAAGGGAAAGGTGCAACAAACCCTAATGGGCCTTATTCTACCATAATTGGCCGGTCTCTTAATCATAAGAGAACACATGCCTAAAATAGTAAAGACGGAATGTAAATGATGGAAATAAAAATAATAATATAAATAATACATAAATAAGACTATGTCCTAAGCCAAGGGGATCCCCAAGGTCTAGGACATCTCCGAATGGTAGGAGTTGGGTCCGAGCTAGAGCAGGATCACAACATATATGGTGTGTGAATAAGTTGCAAACCATATTTTGGTCCAATTTAAGCCTTATTTTGTTAATAGTTTGAAAGAAGCCTGCAAGGTGTTCAATGAAATGACTGAGAGAGATATTGCAAAATGGACATGAATGAAATACCCTTTAGGGTTGATAACTCAGTTTGTTGTTGACATTTCGTTATGTAAAGAATATGAGAAAGGAAAAAATGAAACATAGTGGAATAATTTGAACCTTGACTTTATTTTATATAAATCCGAGATTACTGTACATGAGCATTGATATGTAACATATCAAGCCCTAATTTTGTTATATTTCATAGACCAATGTAAATCAAACACGAATGTGGTCAAAGTAATATATACGAACATTAACGGACTATATTCAAACGTACATACAATAGGTGAACATTAATGTAATATATATAGTTGAACATGATCCATAAGAATTCGACTTTAAGCTGCGACATCACAAACACAATATGTAGTTTATCAGATATTTGAACCCACATACATTTGTATCAGCACATTACTTTACCATTTTAGATGATATAATATGATAAAATAACTAATATGGAAAATAAAAAGGAACATATTTCAAATGACTAAATATGAATCTGATTAATATGAAAGGATACAAACTGTTTAAATAGAAAAATGTAATAAGAAAACCTAACTATCCTAATAATAAAATAATATAAAATAATGTGAGCGGGTAAAACAAACATAATTACCATAGTTATTTTCGCTATTAAAAAGGTATTTCTTAAATTACTGCGCATTTATTTTTCGTTATTTTCTATATAAAATTATATGGCGGTTATGCAACTTTATGGAAGATTCTATCCTGCAAATATGATAGAACTAAACCCGGAGAAGGTGGGAATATTCCTAACTTGGGCTTTAAGCAACCCTAGGAAATAATTAAATAAGGCCTCCTTATCTCCCTCTTCCATTATAAATACACGCCCTAGGCGTGTAGGGAGAAACACATGTGCACATCGGCATATTCAGAAACCCTAGGCAGGCTAATATTCGCTTAGCTCCACTATTCAGGCATCGTCGCGAAACGAAGTCGTGCAAACTGTCCCCGGCGAGCGAAACCGCGACCGAGGGTGCCGTACACCGCGAGCGCGGGTCGGCGGCCGAGGCCGAAGATTCTGAAATCGACCGAGGGTGCCCTGATGGAAATCGACCAAGGTAGTTCCGATACTCGCTCGGAAGATCAGGCCTTAGTGCCTGAAAATGACTCGAACCGTGACCCGACCCCTCTTGCTAATATATTTGTTCATCGCACGGGCGGTTTGGGGTCTGAGTCAAGCGACGGAATCGTCAATCGTGATACTCCAGGGCCCGAGTCAACCGGATTTGATCAATTGTGGGAATCAGCCATGCGCGTGGCCGAGAACGAAGGAGACCGAAGATTACAGGGGCGAAGCGAACCCGTACAGGCGACCACAATCGCCGGACAAAACTGCGACCGCGGCCAGGAGGGCCGCGATCGCGACCGGTAAAACCGCGCCCGCGGTCCTGAAAACCGCGATCGCGGGCTGCGGATCTCTGAGCCTTCGCTCCCTATTCGCGAGCCAAACCCTAGTTTGGTTAGCCCACGTCTAGAGCAAGGACAATCTAGCCGTGCCGGGTCCAATCCCGTGAGAGATGACAACCGCAACGTCTTGTTGTCCGCTCCAAACGGCGGGAATGGGGCATCTACTACCAATGAAGAAGAAGACGAGATCACCCACGCTTTGGCTACCACTCTAAGAGAGAACAAGAAATATCAAACGAGGTGTGCGGAATTCGAGTCCCGATTAGAACATGTCCTGGAAGAGGTCGCCAGGTTAAAACGCTCCTTGGATAAAGTCCAAGGCAAGCGCCCTGTTGATGAATCAAAAATTGAGAGGACTACTCGACGACTTGCTAGTGTTATTGAATTCGCCAATAACCGCCGTAGTCCTCAATCGATTAGTTCTGATGGGCAAGGCGATATGAAAATCGATTACAACACCGATAGAAGAGCACCAAGGAGTCGGCGAAGAGATCACTGCCACGAGTCGCCCCCGCATAAGAGATCGCGGGCCACAAATCCTCCTCACCCTAGCGGGCCATCATCCAGCGACTCGTGCAAAGCCAACAACCGCGACAATCGTCGCGGTCAAAGCCGCGAGCGCGGCTCAAGGGACCGCGAGCACGGCAGATCAGACTGCGATCGTGGGTCTGGCGGTCGGCGCAATTCTTCGCGCGAGCGGAACGATCGTTATGTCCCTTCTAATCGCGATCAAAGTCTGGAAAACAGGAAAAGACAGCGCAGCCAACGTCGGAGTGTCAACCTCGAGAGAATTGAAGGAAGAGCCCGAGCTCTTGAGCGTACCTAAAACAGGCTACTTGATCTTTTAGGAGCGCAAGACAATACCTTGCAATCGGCTCGGGATCAAGCAGAGCACAAGTTGGCCTTGCTGACATCAATGCCGTTCCACCCAGATATTCAACGAGCTCTGTCGCCGTCAAAATTCTCTCCGCCAACCTTTGCTGTATACGACGGAAACACGGATCTTGTAAATCACATAGCCTCTTACACCCATAAAATGGCGATAGGGGTGTCTGAGGACGCTATCATGTGTAAGATGTTTCCAAGTAGCCTTGGTAAAGGCCCTCTGAAATGGTTTCGGAGTCTGAGGTCGGGCTCGATTCGAAGTTGGGGACGATTGGCTTCTAAATTCATGAAGTGATACATAACTAACAGTCGTGATGCTGCCTCGCTTGACACACTTTTCGGTCTCAAGCAAGAGAAGGGGGAAAGCTTGCGTCGCTTTTTCAATCGGTTTATGGAGTGCTATGCGGAAATTGAGGGGTGCGATCCTAGAACCGCTATCACTGCCTTTAAAAGAGCGATCTTCACAGACAGTAAGCTAAGAGAGGAATTGAAACTTCGTCTTCCCTCCACGATCGTAGAACTCCAAGAGCGCGTTCATCAATATGTACGGTTAGAGGAGTCCAATCTCAAGATAAGAGGAAGGTCGTCCTCTCCTCCTCGTAAAATCCGCCGCCGTGCTAAGAACTTCAAGGGAGAAAGCCAAGTCAGAGCAATTTACACCACTTTTAGCGTGCCGATCTATCGGATCCTGCCTCGCATTAAGCATGAAGGCTTCTTCCAATATCCCCAAAAGAAGAATGTCGTGACGACGATCCGCGGAGCAGAAAATATTGCATGTATCACAGAAATCGGGGACATATGACCGAGCAATGTGAGCCATTTAAGCAGTATCTGGAGAGCCTGGTGGAAAAGGGGTATTTGCAAGAGTTCATCAAGAAAGAGAAGCTTGAGAAGAATGATGAACCTGGGCAGAAACAGATTGAGGTTATACAGACAATTTCGGCGTCTTACAGACATGAAGATGATGAAGCAAGACGTAACTTCAGAAAGTCTTTCCATGAGCTTGAGGTTATGAGAGTTCAACAAGTCGAGCCACGAAGACCTCCTTCCCCCGTGCGTGCGGTGGACGGACTAGTCTTTAGGGACAAGGACCTCGCTACAGTCCAAGTTCCTCATAACAATCCGTTGGTTCTAGCAATCGAGCTAGAAGGGTTTAAAGTGCGTCGTGCTCTTGTTGATCCAGGGAGTTTGGTTGACATCATGTACTTTGAAGTTTTCAAGCTCCTTGGGAAAAGCAGTGAAGATTTGATCCCGGTCAAGATGCAGCTAACCGGACTTGGTGGCTATCCGACATATCCACTCGGAATGAATAAGACCCAAATCAGCCTTGCCAAGAAAGTGATGACCGTTGAGTTTCTGATCGTTGACGTGCCTTCTCCCTACAATTTAATTTTGGGAAGGCCTTGGATCCATGGGATTGGAGCGGTACCATCGACCCTCCATCAAATGGTCCAATTCAGAGATGGAGATGCAATTGTTCGAGTTTGGGCAAATTAGTTGGATGCTCGTCTATGTTCCAAGGGAAGTCGTCCTAAGTCGGAATTCATGCAGAAAATAGAAGACGAATCGAAAGCCGAGAGCCAGCCGCGAAACCGCGATCGCGGGTCTGAGGGCCGCGACCGCGGCGCTGGAGCTGAACGTAAGACCCCGATTCTGGGGCAAGACCGCGGTCGCGGATCGCCATGCCGCGACTGCGGAATTGAGAGCCGCGATCGCGGATCCCCTCGCCACGATCGCGGCACTGGAGCTGACTGCCTTACTTCGCGAGACGAGGATCGTGTGTGCGATCACCCGTCTTCCCCTGCGCAGGGATCTCGGGACTAGGATTTCACGTAGACAGGGCACTCTTTTTCCCACGTGGTTTTGATGAGGCCCTTAGGTTTTTTCGCTTTTTGCATTCATTCTGTTTAGCTTTGTAGCTCATAATATTCACGTTTATTTATTAATAAAAGTCAGCTTTTTTGCATTAGTTTGAGTCTTGCATAAAAAATATCGCACAACATTAGTTAATCGCACTAATGGATTTTTCATATGCGTGTATGAGAAAGTTTATGATATTCGCTCATAACACATATGATATTGCTCATGTGGACTTGGATTTACGAATATACGAATATACGAAAGCGCTAGGGGACTTGACATCGACCAATCCACTTGGCCACTCCGATTAGAAACCCTCTATACCCTACGTCGCCAAACATGGTGAGACATGTAAGGCGGTGTAGGTGGGACATTTGTGAGCGGGTAAAACAAACATAATTACCATAGTTATTTTCGCTATTAAAAAGGTATTTCTTAAATTACTACGCATTTATTTTTCATTATTTTCTATATAAAATTATATGGCGGTTATGCAACTTTATGGAAGATTCTATCCTGCAAATATGATAGAATTAAACCCGGAGAAGGTGGGAATATTCCTAGCTTGGGCTTTAAGCAACCCTAGAAAATAATTAAATAAGGCCCCCTGATCTCCCTCTTCCATTATAAATACACGCCCTAGGCGTGTAGGGAGAGACACATGTGCACATCGACATATTCAGAAACCCTATGCAGGCTAATATTCGCTTAGCTCGACTGTTCAGGGATTCACCGCTCTCTTGTTGTACATGGTCGCTCAAAACGAAAATTTCTCTTCTAACTTAGGCATCGGAGGTGGATTAGGAGGTCCCCGCCCCCTGCGTCCATTTTTTTGCAGGTTTTCTAGGTCACGAGATCGAAGAGGAGAGGAAGAGGAGGAGTTCTTAATTGGTGTATTAAAAACGAATTGAAGGCGAGATTTTGTACACCAACAAATAATAACTTAAGTTTCTCCTCCAAGGAATACTTTTTAGCCAACTCAAATTAAATTTATATCTTTTAAAACAAGGGCAAGTTTGTTACGTAAGAAAAATTGTAGGTGCAGGAATCGGATCGAGGAACTTGATAACTTCGGTGTCGAGCAAGTACAAGGAATCTAGCCTTGAGGAACTCCACAGAAAACTTGTTGTTGATGTTGCAGTTGTGCAGGTTATTCTTTCTATTTGTTTGTTAGTTTTTTTGGAGTTTTGGGGGATGTTTGATGGAGGAATTTTGAGGCATGTAATGACATTGAATGGAGGGATAATTGTTTGATCTAGGGATTGGATATGACACACCAATTCTTAGCCAAACAAGCCGAGTAATACAAGGATATGACTCACCTTGAATTAATCAACAATCTTGAACTTTGATGTTACTCACAAAGCTCGGCTTGAATTTGAGATATAACTCACCCAAATTCAGACTCACTACAAGAAAATAAACTCTTTCATTAAGCCAAAAACGTCCTCGAATCCTGAGCACCATACCACCTGAGCGTCGTACCACCAAAATCATCTTCAGTTAAGCTCGACGGGTTATCTTCTTTTGCCAATGGACTCTAGGAAAAGAATATTGGAAGTCTTGGATGTGCATCCAACCATGGAGTAGCCAAGGAATACAGTGAACTACCCAGTCGAAGGTGAGGGCTCTACAACTTCCTCCTCTTCAAAAAGTGGCTCATCCCTTGAGAAGGTGTCCACTTCAGTTGACATGGCCTCCCTTTCTTGCAAAGGCTCATCCCAAAGGGTTGGCCCTTCAAAAAAGGGCACTCCTATTGCAATATGTGCATCATTTCTATGGGACACTTGATAGCGATGAGTTGATCCAAATCATGGAAGAAACTCATTCTTTTTCTCTTTCTTTTTGAACAACTTGAGAGACCTTCTCGGTGATTCTGTTTCTAGAATTTTACACGTTCTTATTTGTGGTGTTTCTCTCGACTCCGAACTCCAAATTGGGTGATTCAGAAACCTAGATTTAGATTTAGAAGTCTAGTTTGTAGCCTCCAAAGTCGAGCATTTGAAGTTTTGGGATCCGAAAGTTATTGCACTTTTTCTTAGTCGTCATAGAGGACTTCTGAGCCATTTGGCTTGGTGCTCCATGAGCCAAAAGTCCATCCTTGAGCTAGTCTTGCAAAGCACGAACTTGGGCTCGAATGATACGACCTAAATATGGCCAAGTGTTGCCATTAACATTGCTTGCGCCAGGCGCGCCTACATCGGGCGTTCTTGCATCAGGCATGCCTTGCTCTTCCTTGGTGTCATCATTCACATGATGTGATAAAGGGCACATGACCGAAGGGGAAAATTAAAGTCAGGTGCACGATCATGCTGGGTGGGGTACACGACCCAAGGGAGAAATTGAGATTGGCGCATGACCATGCGTGTACATCACACGACCCAAAGGTGAAGTTGAAACTGGCACACCAGTAGCACGTGATCGGACGCACGACCTGAAAGGGAAATTGAGCTGAAGCACATAATGCACAGGTTAAACTTGGATTGGGTGCATGACCGATCCTTTTTTTTCGATTGTCCTTGTTCCATGTCTTGTACAAATTCAATCTAATATAACACAAAGCTAGGATAGGGATACAACAACCCTTGCATATAAATATGATTTAACACACACAAGCATTCTACATTTTCCAATGTTTGCTTGATAGGGGTTGCATGTAAAATAGAATATTCTTCAAAAATATTTAAAAATTGAATGTCTGAGATCTTCGAAATGGTTTTGGTCTTTCACCCCGAAACATCTTGTTTGCCTAGTATCAAAACCTTATAGAGTTATATATGAACATACAAAGGTAACATGTGAACCCGAACCATCTAATATGAACCTTATATACTTTATTAATCTTCGAATGAATCTTATAATATTTTGGAATATCTCTTTGGACATTCATATGCACTTTTCACTGTACCATGAATTTGAACTTGAACCATACTCTATGTAATAGTGGATAGAATCTAACGCAACATAAGCCAAGTACAAACCATCGAACTCATATTTAGAAAATATATGAAGTACCCTAACTATATTAATTTTATAGAAAATAGGTAATGTGGTTTAATATATATTTATTATTTTAACATCTTCTTTAGTATATAGTAATGATTGCAAAACTTATCCCAATTTTTATTGTTTAAACATTTTCACCCTTATTTAATAAGAAGTTGTCTCAAAACATTTAAAAGGTACTCTTTAACATAATTATATTTTCCTAAATTATATTGTGCAAAATTTAATTATAAAAGGATATCCTTATTTTATTTTATGAGTTTGAATTTTGTGCAGAACAAATGTTCTATGCTACAGACAAAAGTGCTTCGTAAAGAATAAAAAATGCATCGTAATGTCTTAAAAGTGCATTTCTAAATGATATTATTATGATGTATCATAAAATATCAAAAGTGCATTTAAATTAACAATTTACGACACACTTTTAATAAGGACCGTAGATGGAGTGCATCAAACGGCCAGTAGTGAGTCTTATATTACACATACTATATCTTCTATGCCGCACATGATTCATACTCCCTTGTTTCACTTGTGGGTGTAAAGGGGTTTTGGGGTGAAAAGTGATTTTTAGTGTCTCGAAAAACGTAAAAAGTAGAGAGAATTACATGGATTTCAAGACATTAAAAGTGGTTTTTGGGTAAAAATGGCTTTTGGAAACAAAAGTGAAACAAGTATATGCTTCTTTAAATCTTTAAATCAACTTTTTTGCAAATAATTTTGCATTGAATTATGGTATTGTCGAAATTTAATCCCTTCAAATAAAATAAACATCATAAACTTAAATTATAAAAACATTATAAAATATCGTCTCATAAAAATTCAAAATTTTTAGGACTATTATATTTGATAGGTCTTTATTAACTTTTTGTTGGATTTACCAACAGTACGTTTATGTAATTATGTTTCATTATTCTCTCATAGGCATCGTCCTCTGTTAGGCTCAAAAACACAATACCGTTAATTCCTTGCCTTCTGAGCAGGGCTGATTATGGGTCGGTTTATGGGTGGGTGGAGCACTTTTATCACCCGACCCGCAAAATAAATTCTATCACCCGATCCACCCATCACCCGCGGAACCTCTCACCCATGTCCGACCCACCCATCACCCGCGGGTGAGTCGGGTGACCCGTCACCCGCGAATTCTAAAATTAGAATAAAATTTTATAAAATTTCAGAATTAATATAAAAAAAGTTAATGCAACAATCTGCTTACTGATGTGATATCTAGGTTATTCTCAAACATAACAAATTTTTATATCTTTCATTTGCTTAAATTCCAACAGTAATCCTCAACTTCCTCTCATTAAAAATAGTTCCTATGTCATTCAGACCCCTTAGCAAAAAACGTTTACATTATCGTAACGTCATTCTATTAGGGATTTAGCCTTACGGTCCGTATAGTTTTAAATTTGTAATATTTTAAAAAAAAACCCTTTTTTTTAAAAAAAAGCCCACAAGTCCCAAACTTTCTTTTAGGAAAAAATTATAACTTAATTTTAATTTAGGATAAATTTTTACGGGTGGTAGACGAATGAAACGGGTGGTGGGTGATGGGTCGGGTTAAACGGGTGTAAAATTTCACCCATATCCGACCCTTCACCCATTTCACCCGTCACCCGACCCACCCATCACCCGCTTCATTACGGTTTTTCACCCGTATAATTGAGTCGGGTGAAGCGGGTGAGTCGGTCACCCACGGATAATGTCCCGCCCTACTTCTGAGCAAAAGGGTGCATGCTTTGCTTTGAATAGAGAGAATTAGAAAATGCTTCTCTTTAACTTTCCCTTACTTTCCTTTTTTTATATATATTATCTCTTTTTCTTTTTGTGAGTATTCTTCCGCAAATCTAGAACCTCTTTCACACTAATTTGTGTTTAAAAAACGGGTAATCGTTGCGCCCATGTCAGAAAAGCGAGGCGCCCACGTCGGTCACCTCGACCGACGTGCAGCTGCCTCGAAATTGTGGAAAGGGGGAAATTGCATCGGTCGAGGTGACCGACACTGTTGTCGGCTGTCTCGATCGACGTGCAGTGTCAGCTGTCTCGACCGACGCGCCACCCGTTGAGATAACGGGTGGATTTTCGGTCTATATAAACGTGTATCCGAGCATAAATCGAGCACACAAACTCGATCTCAAAATTGTCCAAAAAAACTTCCTCTAAAAAATATGAATTGGCTCACTTCAAAATTTAATGTAAGTAATTTATTTGGTTTTTTCCGTTAAATTTATACGATTCGATATTATTTTCTAAATATTTCGTAATTTTATGTAGTCGTTAATGGTGGGAGGGTCAAAACCACCGGCTCCATTTGATTTAAACGAGGAGTACGTTGATGACGACGATGGAAGATATGAGGTTTCAAATGAGCACAATTACGACGTCGTTTGTAATCTAGAATCAAATCAAATCAGGTTTCAAATGAGCACAATTAGGGCGCTCGCTTCTCAGATGGGGTGGAATGCGACTGATGGATGGATGCGTATGCGACTGCAGCTTGTCCAGGAGCTGAGGACCCACCGCGAGATATATTTGATGATGGAGCATCACGGCTTCCAACGGGTTGATGAGTTGATCCGTAAAGTCAACTGGTTGCACGCGTCTTGTTCAGTGGAGTATTGGATGGAGACACCTTCGATGGGTGTTGTATTTGCTACTAGATTTCAGTGTGCATTGATCATATTGGGTCGGGGTCTATCACACACATGTTTCCCGATCACAGGAGACGGGGGCGTTCAAAGCCCTCTTTGGGACAAGGTTGCATGTATTGCTTTCCTTGGAAACCACTTTGTTCCGGTAAGTCAATATCCTCATTATTGATAAATATTGTATTTTTATTTAGGACATTAATAATTGCGTGGTTTGTTTATTATTGTAGGTTATATTGCACGATGATTCTCCGATGCCCCCCCCCCCCCCCCCCCCCGCTAAGAATGTGGAGGGAGTGTCATCATCCATCAGTGGGCGGATATCTAGCCCGATATCATCATTGTTTATCTACGTTCGATCAGTATCAGAGTGCAGAAAATTTGGTTCATCCTTATGGTGGTTTATCTAATCCTTATCAAGTTTAGTGTATGAATGTTTAGGGTATTGTATGTTCGTATGATAGGTTTAGTGTATGAATGGTTTAGTGTATGAATGGTTTAGTGTATGAATGGAGTGTATGAATGGTTTAGTGTAATATTATCGTTCATGTACGTTCGTATGAATGGTTTAGTTTGTATGGTTTAGTTTATTTCAAATTAAGCCCCAAATATAAGTAACAAAATAAGCCCCAAATTTAAATTTCAACTAAAAGATACAAAGTGCAAGACTAAGTCTTCATGAACAATAAAAAACCCTAAACCCTAAACCCTAAACCCTAAACCCAAATATAAGTAACAAAACAAGCCCCAAATTTAAATTTCAACTAAAAGATACAAAGTGCAAGACTAAGTTTTCATGAACAAAAAAACCCTAAACCCTAAACCCTAAACCCTAAACCCTAAACCCTAAACCCTAAACCCTAGACCCTAAACCCCTAAAACCTAACTAAACTACCTATAATACCCAGCATCGCTATGACGAGGCGGCTGGAAGGAGGTTGAGCGACGGCGAGGCGCTCGTGGGGCATCCCTCTGTCGGGGGGGTACCGGAGGTGGAGCGTGTTGTGCAAATACAATGTTATACAGTCGGCGACTAAAGGTTCCCAATATCCCGTTGTCATTCCGATATACCTCCATTTCCCTTATTACGCCTCGTATGTGTTGCATACGCTGTCAATCAAATACAACTTTTATTAGTTCGAGGCAAAAGAACATTAAATCTAAACACTATAGGGGTTTTTACATACCGTACGATCATCCAGCTCTGGTCGAGGGTGTCGAGGGTTGTTAGCTACTTCTTGTGCTGAAGTGTGAAGTATAAATGGATGAGTGCGCCTCAAATGCCACTGCTCATACTCGACATCCATAGAGTAGGGGTACGCCGCCGGTTCACCAACGGACACCAAATGGTCCCACCGTTCTTCCCAGTGGTCGTCATCATACGAGAAGCACACCGACCACACACCCCATTTCAGAGTCGAGCCTCGAAAAGAAGAGGTCGGCCTGATGACATCAAGCGAAGGTATAGCTTGGTGCCATCCAAACTGTCGGGCACACCTCTCGGGATGGTACGCCGCCTTGATATCGATAAACGTCAACACGCCCCGGTACCTCGACAAACTTATAGGTGGAGATGAAAAGTCAATAACTTCACGCCACGGCATAAAGTCGACCTGTAAATGTATAAATTAATCGATATATTATGATTTGTTAAATAACCTTAAATATTGTTTAATTTAGTAGAGATGATACTTACTTGGTCGATTCTTAAGGTATCCAAATAATGCCGATACTGCATCAATGACATAGTATCTCTGTTTCGGCCCCTATCTCTCAAGAAAGCCTCCCCAGGCAAGCGTGCAATATCATCATGGTTGAGGTGACCTCGTAAACCAGGAAAGTACCTCCAAATAAAATTCTACAAAAATAGGTAAAATAAGTGACACAAATAAATTTGGATTAAAAAATAGTAATACTAGATAGCATTACTCACGTGTAGGACATATAAGCAACCGCCTATTTGTGCAGCATCAGAACGGGTTGCCATTCCAAGGTGGTGGAACAAGTATGAGAGTGTCGCGGAGCACCATGAATACTCACGTGTGAGATTAGGGTTCATCACCAGCTGCATCACTTTCAGCAACGCTCCATCGCCTGTCTTGTCAATAAATAAAGTACATCCTAACAACTCAAATAGATACCCTGTCGCCAACAAAGCCGGATCTCCTCTATTAGCCATTAGGTTTTCCATGATAGCATGTCATCGCATCATGGAAACACTTTTCCTCAAAAACAGCCCATCCATCTGCGCCGACGTCAATTGATAGGCTTCTATTATCCAATTAATCAGATCATTATCGTCATACGTCTTTCCAGCCTTTCTCCCGTCCAGCGGCACTCCCAAAATGAAATGCACATCATGGAGAGTGATCGTTATCTCGCCCCAAGGAAAATGGAAACTATTCGTTTCCGGATGCCACCTCTCGACGAACGCCGTAATCAATGCTTCATCTGTTTCGTTAAACTTCCAATTCTGTAAGCGGATTAATCCGCTACGGTTCACAATGCCAACCCACTCCGCATCAGCGGGCATCTTACCCTTCCACCAAGAAAACCCTCCTCGCTTTTGTATCTTTAACGGTCTTCGATTCAACTGAAACCATTACAAACAATAAATCATTGTAAAATCAAGTTAAAAAAGGTTATTTTATTTAATATTTCATGAACGTTCTTACCTTGCTAGGGTCTTCCCATAAATCATTCGCAATATGATTGTTGAAGTCGGTCAATAGACTCGTATCAATAGGTCCACCACCATATTCCTCTTGTGCAGGCTCGACCTCAGCGTCAAATTGGGGTGTTCTGTGGTAGGAAGGCTCGGCCTCGCGGGGTGTTGAATGATAAGCCTCATGATAAGTCGGATTGGTCTGATAGTGGGTGGGCTCAGGTAGAAAGTGGGAAGGTCCGACACCTTGGTGGGAAGGTCCGGGACCTTGGTAGGAAGGTCCGGCACCTTGGAAGGAAGGTCTGGCACCTTGGTAGGAAGGTCCGACACCTTGGTAGGAAGGTCCGACGTGGTGGGGGTCGGACGGGACTGAGAGAGGGGTGTATGAAATCATATTGAGGAAAAATGGGTCAGTCCCTGGTGTGACGGTATTGTCAAATTCTAATTGTAAGTTTCGAGTAGGCCCGAAATCAAGAGGATTTGGTGTGGGTTGGGAACTAGATGACGCCCACAAATTTTGGTAATCGGGGGTTGGGATTTGAGTTTGAGTGGGTAGATTGATGGGATTTAGTGGATAAGGAGAGGTAGAGAAGTCGAATTGTGGCCGGGACCAATCTACGCATAAATAATTATACTTAAATGGTACGCATAATAAAAATTATAAATATCACGATAAATTAAATATAGTTCTAATATATTGCTGTATAAATAAATAAAATAAATAAATTGATACGCATAATTAAAATTACGATCTAAATAAATTAAATTAAAGTGACTAAATTAATATTTCAAGACCTAAAATATAATAACTTACCTAAATCAAATCCCATCGAATGAGATAAATTGAAATCAAATTCATTTGGAGTCGTTGGTTGAACCGACATCTGCTCTTGCTCAACTTCGGTGATTTCCATATTCGCTTGATTTAGATCTATAGGATTCGATGCAGACGGAGGCGGTGTTTTTGAACGACTTTTTGATTTTCTTCGAAATATATTCATTTTTTCTCTTTTTTTTTTTCCCTTTCCCTTTCTTTTCTTTCTTTCCTTTGCCTTGCCTTGCCCGATTTATGGCTGGAATGCGGATGGATTGGATTCCACCCCGGTGGAATGCTCCATTTATAAGGGCCGCGAAAGAGCCGTTGCAATTGCAACGGCTCTCTGGGGTGCGTCGGTCGAGGCGACCGACGCGGGCCCCACCTCGCTTCTGCAGCTCGCTGCAGAAAACGAGTAATTTAAAAAAAAAAATTATAACTGTCGGCTGCCTCGACCGACTTGTAGGCACATGGGTCGAGATAGCCGACAAAAAAGCATGGGCGACCCGCATTTCTGCAGGGGGCGCTTCGTATTGACCTTAAAAAAGGGTTGCAAAGTCTACACGAGCTGCAAGTGAACAGCTGTGCCTGCCATCAACCGTATGTCACCCTGGATTCCGCCCTTCTACAAATGGTCCCATAACCATTGTCAAACAACTTCGATCACCCACAACAAAAGAATCAAACACTGGTTACACTGCTCATCCTCAACAATGTAACTCTTTAATATCTAAAAAATCATAAATTTTTACTCAAGTATATATGTATGTTTTACAAACACTACTTTACATATCTCTTATTTACTCTTTCAATACAAGACAAGTGCGTCTCTCTCTATAGTTAAATAGTACTGTAAAATTAAATAGCTGCTGACTGCTGTTATTAACTAAATACAAAAGCCAATTGAAAGAAAAGTTCTTTCCCATCCCCAATTCCCTCTATTCCCACTAGCATTGTGGTAGCAGAGATTCCCACCTCCATAGCGCGGGCCAACAGTTGACTAATTCTAAAAGAAAAAAAGATGATAGATGAAGTAAACCCTAAATTAATTCCCAAAATTTGTTCCTGCAAACAAAATGAAAAAGTCAACTCCCACCAGCAGCTGCGGCTGTGCTACTAGCACTGCTACTGCAATTTGAAAGCCATGGAAAATCCTCCTCCACGCTCCCTTGAATCTGATCGGAGAACAACTCGGAGTCCGTATCGTCGAGCTCTTCGAACCCGACGAAGAAATCGTCACTCAACACCCTATCATCGAACTCCTTCTCCTCCTCTTCCTGCTCTGTTTTGATCTCAGATTTCTCCGCCGGAGATGAGGGTCCTGCAGGGTGGTCGCTGTCGGTGGCCGCCTTCTGGCGGGTGCTTCCGGCGAGGGAGTTCCGGTGAGTCGGCATAGGGTGGTTGTGCTCAGCTGTGTAGGTGAGTATAAACATCTTAGGGTTTGATCTGTTTCTTTCCACTTGTTTTCTTGCTGGGCATCCTTTGGAGCTGCTGCATCTGTAATATCCCCTGTTCCAACAAATCTGTTTATAATTTGATTGAAAAGAAAACTAAACACAAGTCTTGAAGAAAGAAAGAAACCCACCTTGGATATGGGGAGCCTTTGATGGGTTTCTGTCCATACTTTCTCCAAGCCCACATATCCGAACAAAGCCCTTCTGCAGGTACATGGCAGACCTTCTTTTGCAAACTCTTCCTACAAATGATGAACACGGACAAAATTAACAAATTACAACCCAGGGAAAAAAGGTGGAAAATGTTCAATACCTTTTCTTGGCCTTTTGGTGGGTTTGAGAAGTTGTAGTAGTGCTAGTTGTGGGTGTACAAAGAAGACTGTTTCTCTGGCTCTGAGTTGTGATAATACTAGTACCAGCTAAAACTGTAGTGCTACAACAGGTAGTATCAAATATGAGCTGAGACTCTTCCACTTGTTGTGGGCTTTGTTGCTGAAACACCATAATCTGATGTTGTGGTTGTGGCGGCGCCCTCTGTTGGAGTTTGAGTTGTTCCCTGACAAACCCACCAACAAAAGGAGGAGTTGAGATGGGGTATTTGAGATTTGGGAAAAAGGGTTTGTAGAGATCCTGCAAATCTTCACACCCAGATGAGGATCCGCCATAGTAAGATTCTGCAGGTGGTGGGGGAGGAAGATCTGCCGCGGGGAAAACTCCAGTGGCGGTGGTTGCGGAGGAGGAGGATGTGCAGCCTCTGACAACTGCAAGCAGATCCCAATCTGCTTCCATGCCTCTTTTTGATTGGAAGGGGGACAAAGGCGCTGACTTTTGGAGGTGAGATTGGGGGAGTGGAAGAAGATTGGAGATCTGTGTAGAGATAAGGATTTTTATATTTATAATATTGATATATATTGATATTGGTTTATTGGTGGTTTGTAGTATTGGGTTGACTTTGGAAAAATGTCAAAACGGTAAAAAGAAACACTCCCCTTGTTTAAGGCTTTATGTGTAATTGTAATGTGGTGAAGTCTTGTCTTGGGTTTGACGATTTCTGGATATGGGTGGGGGTGCCGACAAGAAAAAGAAAAAGCGTTTATACGCTCACTCGGTATGACATATTTGTGTGGGTGGGTCACTCACGAGCATTATTTGGCACTAGGTGTTGGGCCCAGAAATCACCAGCCCAATCGGAGACCCAGCCCACTAGCGCAGAGTTCTATTACGAGGCCCAGATTACCGAAAACTCTCCCAGACGACAAGGCTCGCTAGTTGAAGCTCGACGGTAACCGTCTAGATAATGGGTCTCAGAACGCAGGGGACTGGAACCACAATCTCAGGAGCAGGGAGACGGAGATTGACACCAGTTGTAGGGTTTAAATATAGGAGATAGGCAAACGGAAAAGGGATCGGAAGTCAATTGTAACAAAACCGACTGATTGTACGTAAGAAATCCTGAATACAAACAATTGCTTTGGTTCCGATCTTGTCCTTATCGGTTAGTTCGCTCCCACAATCTCAAGTAGCTCATTCATGATTGTCGTTGGTCGGAAATTGACCAAAACAATTTGGCGCCCACCGTGGGGCACTAGCCGGTTTCACTCGCTCTCTCAATCAAAGCAGGAACGGTCTCATTCAGGAAGATGACGAATCTTCCACCATCCCTTCCCACCGACGGAGGAGACGGAGGGAGCCAGGGCGGTCACCCGGAGAAAGATGTTCGTGAAAGCAGCGCCGAGGAAGTCCCGGACCTGCGAAACGTCTTGGATGAGTTCGCGGCTAAAATAGCTGCCCTCCAACAAGACATGACGAGCCAGAAGGACCGCAGCCAGACTCACATGGATCGTATCACCCAACTCACTACGGAGAATACTAGCCTCCGCGAGCAGTTGCAGACGGCCTCAACGTTGCACAGCGGATCCCGCCCAACCGGAACCGTCAGGGAGGCTAATGTCCGCCTCAACTTAGGGGAAACCTTCAACTCTCAGGCCGGAGGGCCATCTTCAACGGCGAACATGACTACCCCGACGGCCACCCTCCCAGGAGTGCCCATCGCCCCGACGCCCAAGAGCGGGACCGCGGGCACGGGGGTCTTTCACCCGGTGTATGAGGAAGGACTCGGAAGGCAGGTACCCCCCACGGAACCCTTCCTAGAGGTACTTTTTAATAAGTACATGCAGGATCGGCTCAAGGGGCTAGAAGACAAGATCGCACAAATACCTGGGGTCCCCGCTCCTCTCGAGAAGGAAGCCCCAGATGGCTACGACGAATCTCCGTTAATGGCTCCAATCGCCAGTGTAGATATCCCGAAGAGATTCACTGTCCCGGCAGTCCCTGCCTATGATGGAACGGGAGATGCAGATGAGCACGGCGCTATCTTTAAGCAAAAAATGATGACCAGTTCAAAACCGCGAGAATCCAGAGAGGCGATTATGTGCAAGGGGTTCGGTGCCGCCCTGTCTGTCGCGGACTTGACCTGGTTTATCAACCTCCCTAGGGGGGGATAGCGTCCTTCGCAGGGTTGGTGGACGCCTTCCGAATGCAATTCGCTGTTGGACGGGTCTTAACTCGGGACAACAAATAAATTTATAAGTCAAGACCCCGCTGAGTATAGGGGAGTCAAGATCGTTCCACGAGAAGCAAGGTTGTTTGTTGATCGACTCCTAATGGCAAAAATCTAACAAAAACAAGCAAAACACTCACAAGCAGCCTCGTTAACGACGTTGTCAGGGTCGTTAACGAACCACCGCAAACAAAAGACTAAAAATAACGACCTAAACCAGTTCGGTACCGAATCTACGAACTCGACAACGAATATCACTAAAGCGAATTCAAATAAAAACAAAGATCTAGGATAATGGATACCACAACATAGTCATGCATATAACTCGTAAGAAGATAAGATCATGCCTTCAAATAGATAAATTCATCAACTTTCATTGACTAATAAGTAAATTAATCTACTTTCATAAACTAATTCACTCAATTGCTTGCTTTTGATCTAAAGCTTGAAACTTTCGTATTCAAACAATATCAACCTTCAAGTCTATAACTTTCTCTCTCAATCAAGTTAAAAACTCAATTCACCTCGACTTTCATCTAGGTCTAAGCACAAAAAACAATAAAAAATAGATAGAAGACATTCAACACATAATCTTACTCATCAAACATGCATAACTATGTCAGGTTTAAACCCCGACCCTAGAAAAGAAAACTACTCACTACTCATGACTAAGAAACAAATAAATTTAACAAAAGAGATCATTGCAAACAAAACACTACTTCAAATTAATAAATATCGTCTTACAGAAATTTAGAAGAAACCCGAAAAAAATACAAAGCACCGAACCAAATCTTGACTAACGATCCCGGTAACTCTCGTCCACCGAGCTCTCGATCTCGACTTCGTTCCGTCCCTCGCCTCTCTCGGCGTAATAGATGGCGTGGAGTTTCTTGTCCTTCCGTTGTCCTAAGACTGCGCCAACTGCATAGTCACTGGCATCGCACATAATCTCAAAGGGTAGTGTCAAATCCGGGGACTGCATAATGGGGGCGGACACGAGGGCAGCTCTTAACCTGTAAAATGCTTCAAGACATTCTGGAGACAGCTCAAACACTACATCTTTCATTAGTAGGTTAGTCAAGGGTTTATCTATCTTAGAAATATCCTAAATGAATCGTCTGTAAAAGCTAGCATGACCTAGAAAACTCCTAATGTCTCTCACAGAAGAAGGAGGAGGTAGTTTTTCAATAAGCTCAATTTTTTCTTTATCTACCTCTATCCCTCTTTTAGAGACAAGATGTCCTAGTACTATCCCCTCTTGGACCATGAAATGGCACTTTTCCCAATTTAACACAAGATTGGTTTCTTCACATCTTTTAAGCACACGTGCAAGGTTAGCAAGACAAGCATCAAATGAAGAACCATAAATAGAAAA
Organism: Fallopia convolvulus; assembly: GCA_964016875.1. NCBI lineage: Eukaryota > Viridiplantae > Streptophyta > Magnoliopsida > Caryophyllales > Polygonaceae > Fallopia > Fallopia convolvulus. The sequence continues at coordinate 44,622,799 of OZ024729.1, forward strand.
GTCATCCATAAAAACCTCTACAATCTCCTCTATCATATCTGGAAAAAAGGCCATCATACACCTTTGAAATGTGGCAGGGGCATTGCAGAGCCCAAATGGCATTCTTTTATAAGCAAAGGTTCCATATTGGTCATCAGGATGAATGGGGATATGCCAAAAACCGCTATAGCCATTTAGATAACAGAAATAATCATGCTGGGCTAAGCGTTCTAATACCTAATCAATGAAAGGAAGCGGAAAGTGATCTTTTCTAGTAGCACTATTAAGCTTCCTATAATCAATGCACATCCTCCAACTGGTGGTGGTCCTAGTTGGAATAAGCTCTCCCTTTTTGTTTTCTATGACAGTCATCCCCCCCTTTTTTGGGACCACATTGACCGGACTCACCCATTGGCTATCCGATATAGGAAATATTATCCCAGCATCAAGTAATTTAATGATTTCCTTTTTAACCACATCCTTCATGTTAGGATTTAATCTACGTTGATGCTCTATAGTGGGTTTATGATTATCCTCCATGTATATCCTATGCATGCAAAGAGAAGGAGATATGCCAGTTATATCATCAAGGGAGTAGCCTATAGCTTTTCTATGCATCTTAAGCACATTCACCAGTTTTTCTACTTCCACATCTTTTTATTTTGCATTAATGATGACAGGTAAGGTAGGATTAGGACCAAGGAATTCATACTTGAGGGAGTCTGGCAGGGGTTTGAGTGTTGGAGAAGGTTCAGCGGGGATTAGAATTGGTTCTTCTGGCTCCGTCTTCAACACTTCTTCAAGATTTTCAAATGCTGAAATTTCATTATCTTCTGCCAGGTTCGTTAACGATGCTGATGGGGTCGTTAACAAGGTTGCTTCTTCTGCCAGGAGAATCGGTAACGAGGCTGGGGAGCTTTTTGCCGAAACTGCAGGGGTTGTTTCTGCCCATCGTTGTCCTGAAAATTCATCACTTGATACTGCTTTTCCAACTGGGTCTCCACATTCGATGATCTCGTTGTGGGTGTAGAGCATCTTGACTTCAGCTCTATCGGTCTCCTTTATTGATTGTTTGAACCGGAATTCAGTCACCTCATCCCCAATCTCAAAAGTTAGGAGTCCCCTCCTAACAACAATTATAGCTCCAGCTGTGGCGAGGAACGGTCTTCTTAAGATAATAGGCACCACCGGATCTTCGGGCATTGCCATAACAATGAAGTCGTTTGGAACAAAAAATTTGCCCACTTAAACCGGAAAGTCTTCTACCACCCCTGTTGGTTTGATGCAAGAACCATCTGCCATGTAAAGCCGCATGTTGATGGGCTCTAGTGGTCCCATATTGACTTTGGACCATATTGAGAGAGGGAGTAAACTAGCACTGGCTCCCAGATCACATAAAGCTTTAAACTTGTGGTCGCCTATGCCAATCGTTATAGCAAATCTCCCTGGATCTCCTAGCTTTTCTGGTAAAGCTATAGATCGGACTTCATCCTGCAGTTCTGTAATGGACCGTTTCCTGCTAAGAATATCCTTCAAAAAAATTTTGTAAGCCGGCATTTCGCTTAGGGCCTCAGCGAATGGGATGGAAATATTAATTCCCTGAAGAATCTTTACGAAACGCTTGAACTTACTCTCAGTAGAGTCCACAGATTTCTTAGTTAGAAATGGAAGAGATTTCACCATCCTCGGAACCAATTTAGGCTCGAGAGGTGATGCTACCGGGTCGACACTAGGGTCGTTAGATATGCTCGGCGGGTCGTTACCGACCCTGGTGGGGTCGTTAACTACCCTGGTATTGAGAGGAGGACTCGGTTTAGAGAACTTCCCTGGGCTAGGGTCATTAGGTACCCTCGGAGCCTTGTCACCATGGTTTGCTGGCTCGGTAATTGCCCTCGCTGGCTCGTTACCGAGGGTGACCGTGGTATCCTCATCCGTTTTGTCCTTAACTACGACACGCTCCGATAGTGTCTTTCCTCTCCTAAGGTGTACCGCTGCTATCTGTCCTTTAGGGTTCTCTTCGGGACGGCCCGGAAGTTGCCCTTGTGGTCTTGGAATTTTTGTAGCAAGGTTCCCTAGTTGGGAATCAACATTCTTCTTCCATACATCAAACTCTCCCCATCTTTTATTCTGGTGATTAAGGTTAGCTTGGACTTCATTGACCTTGTTATGGACCCCATTGATGCTTTCCTGTAACCCTTGTACCCAAGATGGTGGCTCCTGATGGCCTGGAGGTCGATAAGGCGCAGGTCGTCTATCCGGTGGAGGCGCTGCATAGCTTGGATTTGGATTCTGATTGCCCCACGTCTGATAGTTATTCGACCTGTCAAAATTACTAGGCTGGTTCCTGTATGGGCCTCTCATGTAATTCATCTCAGCAATTGTCTCAGCGGCTCTTACCTGCTCTATGTTAGTGCAAGCAAAAGTACTATGGGCAGAAGAACCACACTCTTGACATGATTGAGAGGACTTTAGAAAACTTACCTGCTTCTTCAGGCGGTTGACCTCGTCTAGTAGAAATTGATTTTTAACGTCTGGGTCAACTTCTTCTCGGTTAGGCACGTAGAGACATTTCTGCGGCTGTGGAGTTTGCTGGGTTCCATACATGGCATCATAATTGGACAGCTTATCCAACAATTCCCATGCAGCTGTAGGGTCCATCTCTATAAAATTGCACGCAGTATGCGTGTTAATGCGGTTCTTGGTCTCTGCGTTGATACCCTTGAAAAAGATTTCTTGGAGAACATATAAAGGTTGCCCATGAGTGGGGCATTGTCTAAGCATTTCCTTAAATCTTTCCCATGTTTCAAAAGTCTCGTTAGGCAGCTGGTGATAGGAGGTAATGCGTTTCCTCAACTCGGTTGTCTTAGCAGGAGGGAAAAACTTTGTAAGAAATTGATCGTACAAAGCTTTCCAAGTCCTGATAGACTTAGAAGGTAAACTCTCCAACCAGCTCAGGGCCTTTCCAGCAAGAGACCACCTGAAAGCTTTTAACAGAACATATTCAAGTGAGACATCTTCAGCAGCTATGGTGTCACATAAATCAAGAAAATTTCTAATATGCTCCATCGGGCACTCAGTAGGTTTCCCTTTAAACTTAGCCCACTTAATTAAGGATATAAATTGAGATTTAATCTCAAATGGTTTCTCTATCTCCAGAAGCAAGATTGGGGATTCTGGCACCCTCAGTTCTGGATGCATGTACTGTTTGGCATTCCTCGGATAGGCATTTAGCTCTTCTTGTAGACGAGCATTGGTAGCTCATTGACGCTCAACCTCGGCAGCAGCGCCTTCCTTCTCAGTTTTCCATGCCTTCATCTGTGTTTGGAGGACTTCTAGCTGACGAGCCAGCTCTTCAGGTGTGGTCATGGCTCGGTTCTCTCGGCGTCTACGGTGCAGGGAACGTTCAGGTTCAGAATAGTAACCAACATTGTCAAATTCGAGCATTCGACGTCCTACCGGCATACGCTGAGGAAACAAGCAAAGAAAACAAAAATTAAAAACAAAAACGGGGTCGTGCTATTCCCAGACCCACAGATAAACAGACAAACTCGTTGCTTCCCCGGCAACGGCGCCAATTTCTTGGACGGGTCTTCACTCGGGACAACAAATAAATTTATAAGTCAAGACCCCGTTGGGTATAGGGGAGTCAGGATCGTTCCACGAGAAGCAAGGTTGTTTGTTTATCGACTCCTAATGGCAAAAATCTAACAAAAACAAGCAAAACACTCACAAGTAGCCTCGTTAACGACGTTGTCAGGGTCGTTAACGAACCACCGCAAACAAAAGACTAAAAATAACGACCTAAACCAGTTTGGTATCGAGTCTACGAACTCGACAACGAATATCACTAAAGCGAATTCAAATAAAAACAAAGATCTAGGATAAGGGATACCACAACATAGTCATGCATATAACTCGTAAGAAGATAAGATCATGCCTTCAAATAGATAAATTCATCAACTTTCATTGACTAATAAGTAAATTAATCTACTTTCATAAACTAATTCACTCAATTGCTTGCTTTTGATCTAAAGCTTGAAACTTTCGTATTCAAACAATATCAACCTTCAAGTCTATAACTTTCTCTCTAAATCAAGTTAAAAACTCAATTCACCTCGACTTTCATCTAGGTCTAAGCACAAAAAACAATAAAAAATAGATAGAAGACATTCAACACATAATCTTACTCATCAAACATGCATAACTATGTCAGGTTTAAACCCCGACCCTAGAAAAGAAAACTACTCACTACTCATGACTAAGAAACAAATAAATTTAACAAAAGAGATCATTGCAAACAAAACACTACTTCAAATTAATAAATATCGTCTTACAAAAATTTAGAAGAAACCCGAAAAAAATACAAAGCACCGAACCAAATCTTGACTAACGATCCCGGTAACTCTCGTCCACCGAGCTCTCGATCTCGACTTCGTTCCGTCCCTCGCCTCTCTCGGCTCTTCCTCTTCTCTCTACTTCCTTCCTAATCATCCTCTAACTTCTATCCCCCTCTTCTAGGTTAATAAGAGGGCTATGTATACTAATAAGACTAGAAAATAGAAAAGACTAGAAGATAAATTTTTTTCTAAAAAGATAGAAATAAAATCCTAAAAGATAGAAATAAAATCTAGAAAGATAACAAGACCTAAAATACATAATATAATAACCCTAAAAATTCATAAAAATCACTCTACCGACACGGAAATAAATTCCCGCACAGGATCGGTGAGTCACAAAATCAAACTCTCGAAAACTCTATCTCGTAGCCTCGTTAACGAGCCTGGGCTTGGCTTTTTCAACACTTCTTCTTCAACAACTTAAACTTCGACTTCTTCATCTTGCATTCCTCCATTCTTCATCATAGCACTCCAAATTCAGCTCCAATTAGCACATTTTCTTTGCTAAAACCTACGAAAATACACAAAACGGAGTAGCTTCCATACTTTTCACAAAATATGCAAAACTATCCAAAAACACACAAAACTTAACCTAAATTTATCAAAACTAGTCCTAACAAACTAAGAAAACATACTAAAAACTATACTAAAAACACGAACAACAAAATACCCCATACTTAGACTTGCTTGTCCTCAAGCAATCACTAAACAATAACCAAAACCAAACAAACACACTCATCAAGACATAGCCATCCTCTTAAAAACAACATCAACACATAGAAAAATAACAAATGATTATTAATGTCATCACACACATATGCACCAAATAGACACAAGAAAATACAATCCAACCTCACAAGGGATAATGATGTGTTTCACAACTCTCATGTGTTTAAGCTTATAAATATATCTCTCAACTCATCTTATATACAAAAAACTCATAGAAATTGGAACTTAGATCACCAAAACTCTCCACCCAAGATTTGTCAAAATAAGCAAAAATCATCAAAAGAACTCAAGGGGCTCAATGAAAAACTTCATAGAAGCTTCCATTCGTCCGGGTCGTAATGGGGCTTGGTAAAGACAATAAGGCGTGGAAATATTTTGGCTATGTGGTGATAATAATATACGGGAATCAAAGACTCCTAAAAACTCACACATCTCACCAAAACACTCATAAAACATATACCAAACTCACTCTCATTATGCACACTTATTCTTTCTCACCCAATATATCCTAGAAAGTCTCATAAAAACAAAAAGAATCTCTGATATTATCTATATAAACACAAATGCACTTCAAACTTCTTCTTTCTCTTCTTTTTTTTCTTTTTTTTTAATTATTATTGTTTCTCGCTGCCTCGTTAACGAACCACTTCAGGGTCGTTAACGAACTTCATCGTGTACTCTGCTTCTTCTTAACAACTTCCTTTCTTTTGTGCATCTTTTGCTATCAAGAGATCTTCCTCTTTACAACTTAAAAACAAAGAGACTTCCAATCTACCATTCCCAACAATCCCTTAATTTCAAACCAAACATAACTTGCACTCAACAAAATATACCTCTCCAATCTAAGTCCTAATCCCCGGATTGGGTCAAGCTTATCTCGGCTAAGGAACAATTTTTGTGGAGCTAAAAATAAAAAGCTTCAGGCTCAAAATTTGGTTTCAAAAAGAAAGGATAATGTAAGGGTGGATATGGATTAATAGGGCTTACAAAAATAAGTTCTCTATCATCTGATTTTCACAAGTAATGAACTATAAATCTTATACGGGTCTCAAGAAATAGATAACCATCACAATTTCAAGAGATAATATGCATATAGAGAGTAAATCACACAAGAAAGAAGAGGGATTTTTGATGTTCTCCTTATAAGGCCAAAAAATAATAACTCACTGGGTCATAATTTGTTGGATTGCATAACTTATGCTATAAAGTATATGTCCTCAATTTCATCAGATGTTATTCCTTCTAAAAAACAATTTCATAACGAGAATCCGGCTATACTATCAAAGATATGCTTGCAAGGAATTATATGATCATGCTAGCAACTACTATCACAGAACCTAAGAAAGGGATATCTATCAATTCTAAAACTCTCCTTTTTATGATTTTCTAATTTTTCGATTTTTATTTATTTATATTTTTTTATTGAAGTTTTTTCAGAACAAAGAACTACTTAAAAAAAACTACTTATGACAAACAAAACACATGAGTCAAATAAGACACAAAACAAACAAGTTTTTCTACTTTCTCCCACCCCATACTTAAAATTACAGTGTCCCCACTGTAAGAAAAAAAAGAAGAAGGAAAGAAATAGAAAACGAAACAAAAGAAAACAAGAAAAGAGAAAACCAAAAAAAACTTACAAAGTCATAAAGTAGGAAACAAGCAAACTTCATCTTCAAGCTGAATTAATGGTTTGGTGGAGGAAAGTAGTGCTCAAAGTTCCCCATGAAGTCGTACATCCTCCTCCAACGCTCCAAGTCCTCTACCTCTCTCTGACGTTGCCTCTCGTCCTCCATCGACATGCGAGCGGAATAGACAGTCTCCCATCTATCCATCCTCCTATGAATGTGGTCCTGCTGGAGGTGAAGTTGTTGCATCTGTGCAGAAAGATCCTCGGCCCATGGTGGCGGCATACTAGATCTTGTGTACTCGGGCTGAGGTGGTGGTGGGTAGTGCGGCTGGAAGTGATCTTGGTAAAGCACCGGGTTATATGGCATGAGTCCATAGGAATTAGGGTCGATGGGAGCTGGCGGCGGGTCGGTAGTTGTCCTCGGGGGGTCGTTAACGAAGCTGGGTGCCTCGTTAGGAGCATATGTACAAGTCTGGAAATGATCGTTAACGAGCCTGGTAGGCTCGTCAACGAGGACGTTGGCACCTAATACTTTTGTGTTGAGGTCTTCATCCTCGAAATTAAGCTCCTCCGTGCCTCCCTCTGTGTCGGCTTCTTCAGTCTCGTCCCCAACAACCTCGGTATCCTCAGCTTCATCTTCATCCTCGTCTTCGTCCCTTCCTTCTCCTTCTCGCTCGAACCTTGTCTAACATGGCCTAAGTGATAGCTCATCCTCCGGCTTGAATGAAAATACCGGAGCTATACCAATAATGCTTGTTGAGGAGTTGAGCATGAGCCGGCGTGTAGCGAGTGAGGTCGACTCCAAGGGTTGTAGCTAGAAGACTAACCAAGTTACCACACCATACTTCTTTGGACTTGGTTGATTTCTCAATGTAGTAGAGCCACTCATACCCCAAATTCAAAGGGCTGGGCTCCTAAAAAAGGATAGTGCGAAGACAAGCAACTTCTGTCCTTGTTGGCCAGTTCAGCTCTCTCTTAGGCCAGAATTTAGCGGCTAGGACTCGGAGGATGATCCTAAATATGGGGTTGATGATGCTTGCCCCGGATAGTGCCGCTGCGGAGGGTTCAACCTCCCCGGTGATGTAGCTCCATGTTCTTGTCACCTTGTAGTCTTTCAAGCTGTAATCTCTAGAAGGGTTTGGGAGCTCCAGAATTGCGTTGAACTCCGCCAAAGTGTATTCTGTACTCACATTACCGAGCCGAAACCGGATGCGTCCCACCGAAGTCTTCGATGGAAAGTTTGTCTCCAAAGTGGAAAGGAACTCGGATGTGAGGGCCGGAAAATGTGGTAGAGTCTCTTTCTTCAACAAGTGAGGCACACCTAGAATAGCAAAGGCCTCCTTGACATCCATATAAATCCCCATTTGCTTGGCACTCGTCCTTGAAAACCACCGAGTGTTGTGGTCCTTGTCTAGGGTGGCATTGTAACGATCCGCTTGCCCTTGAATGCGCAAGATCACATTGTCCATGCGAGGTGGAGATGGGGGGGACCTCTGGTTCCTCCTCTTCTTCTGGGCTCGAGTAGAGGGTCTGCTTGAACTTGCCATGTGATCTGCAAAATAATCATGATTTTCCAAGATAAGATCCACTCAAGTAGTTTAGACAAGAGACCCCATACTTGGGCTCGAAATAACCTTCGAAATTACTCGTTAACTACCCAATTGGGTCGTTTACGAATCTGGACTGGTTATTGACTTTTTGAAGATACGCAGGGTCGTTAACGAGCCCGGGTAGGTCGTTAACGAGCTACCGAGAGCAGTTCACAGAATTCCGAGTGTTATCAACTTTAAAAATCAAGCCATAAATCAAGCATGCATCCTCTATACTCCTTCACTAAACACACAATCGGGAATACACACCCCATACTTGCTCAATTACCCATCCCGAACATGCTAATTTTACCCAAAATTAATCATGGCAAAGATTGAACTTAATACCTAGAACAAGGAAAATTCATGCTTTTCTTAATCAACTTATTGCAATGGAGAATCTAGCATAAATAATCTTCCCTAGATCAAGAACCACTATGCACAATCAAAATTCATGAGCAAAATCCAAATATGCAAATCGACCCTCTCTATAAACACAATCCAAGTATGAAATTTCTGCCCTAAAAGCCATGAATCATGCAATATAGAGTTAGGGTTTAGAAATCATACCGGAAGATCGGGAAATTGAAGAACAAAAGATGGATTTGGAGGGTAACGAAGTTGGGTCTCGTCGGTGGGAAAACGGGGTTCCGGGCTTCGGTAACGAAGGCGTCTCCGACGGTCGGTGGCTTGGGAGATTCCGATCGGTGGTGAAGGTCTTCGGTAGGGTTTGGAGGATTTTGGAGTTTGAGATTTGAGGGTAGGATTTTTGAGAGTTTAAAAGGGTTAAATAGGAGAGGGTAGAAATAGGAGGGGGGTAGGTAATGGCGGCGGCTAGGGTTAACAAGGGGGGTAGAAGATAGAAGATAGAAGAAGATAGAAATTAGAGTAGGGTAAAAATAATACTTACCTGCCTCGAGTCGGTTCGCCAAACCGGGTCGTTAACGACCCTGGGTGGGTCGTTAACGAGCCACCATAGCCTCCTTGAGTGATTTTCGAGCCCCTTTTCTACATCTTGTTAGCTCAAAATTTATCCTAATTTTCTATCCTAAAACTACTTAAAAAGAACTCAAAAGAAAGCTAAGAAAAATAATCTAAAAAGAAAGAAAAATCTAGTCTATATTAAGAGCGGGTTGCCTCCCGTAAGCGCTATTTTTACCGTTGTCAGCCCGACGTACTTACCTTGGCTAGTCCGACGTTGTAAGAGCCATGGTGACTCTAATCTCTTCATCCGGGTTGGGTTGCTCGTGAAACTTTTTCAGCCTGTGCCCGTTAACTTTGAAGATTACTCCTTGGTTATCAATCAACTCTACCGCACCGTGAGGATAGATGTGATGAACCACGAATGGCCCACTCCACCGTGTCCTAAGCTTCCCTGGGAATAATCGGAGTCTAGAGTTGAAAAGAAGTACCTTATCACCAACCTCATAGGTTTTTGGCACTAATTTCTGATCATGCCACCGCTTGGTGCGCTCTTTGTAAATTTTAGCATTTTCATACGCCTTTAGCCTCAACTCTTCTAATGCTTGAAGTCCATGAATCTTTTGGCTCCTGCCGCGTCGAGGTTCATGTTGAGCTCCTTAAGAGCCCATGGTGCTTTATGCTCCATCTCAACCGGTAAATGACATGCTTTGCCATACACTAGATTATAAGGAGTGGTGCGTAAAGGTGTCTTGTATGATGTCATGTATGCCCATAGAGCGTCATTTAATTGGGAAGACCAATCTTTCCTAGAACAGGACACTGTCTTCTCCAATATGCTCTTTATCTGCCTGTTGGAAACTTCAACTTGGCCGCTGGTTTGGGGATGATATGGTGTTGCCACCTGATGTGATACCCCATGCTTAGCCAAAAGTGCTTCAAAACTCCGCTCAATGAAATGAGAACCACCATCAGTAATGAGGACTCTTGGAACGCCGAACCTGTGGAAAATGTTAGTCTTAATGAACTTAGCCACAGTTTTAGCATCGTTAGTCCTTGTAGCAATGGCTTCGACCCACTTAGAGACATAATCGACCGCCACCAGGATGTACTTGTAGGGGCCTGATGCGGGAAAGGGTCCCATGAAGTCTATGCCCCATACGTCGAATAACTCGACCTCTAATATCCCGGTTAGCGGATTCTCATGTCTCCAAGTGATGTTGCCTGAGCGCTGGCATTCATCACATGTTGTCACATAAGCATGTACATCTTTAAACATGGTTGGCCAGTAGAGACCACTTGAAAGAATCTTCGCCGTGGTTTTGAATCATTTTGCATGGCCACCGGTAGGAAGCTTGTGACATTGACGAATCACGTTCTCGACCTCTTCTTCTGGGATACAGCGTCTAAAGATCATGCCTTCAAATAGATAAATTCATCAACTTTCATTGACTAATAAGTAAATTAATCTACTTTCACAAACTAATTCACTCAATTGCTTGCATTGGATCTAAAGCTTGAAACTTTCGTATTCAAACAATATCAACCTTCAAGTCTATAACTTTCTCTCTCAATCAAGTTAAAAACTCAATTCACCTCGACTTTCATCTAGGTCTAAGCACAACAAACAATCAAAAATAGATAAAAGGCATTCAACACATAATCTTACTCATCAAACATGCATAACTATGTCGGGTTTAAACCCCGACCCTAGAAAAGAAAACTACTCACTACTCATGACTAAGAAACAAATAAATTTAACAAAAGAGATCATTGCAAACAAAACACTACTTCAAATTAAAAAATATCGTCTTACAGAAATTTAGAAGAAACCCGAAAAAAATACAAAGCACCGAACCAAATCTTGACTAACGACCCCGGTAACTCTCGTCCACCGAGCTCTCGATCTCGACTTCGATCCGTCCCTAGCCTCTCTCGGCTCTTCCTCTTCTCTCTACTTCCTTCCTAATCGTCCTCTAACTTCTATCCCCCTCTTCTAGGTTAATAAGAGGGCTATTTATACTAATAAGGCTAGAAAATAGAAAAGACTAGAAGATAAAAACTTTCCTAAAAGATAGAAATAAAATCTAGAAAGATAACAAGACCTAAAATACATAATATAATAACCCTAAAAATTCATAAAAATCACTCTACCGACACGGAAATAAATTCCCACACAAGATCGGTGAGTCACAAAATCAAACTCTCGAAAACTCTATCTCGTAGCCTCGTTAACGAGCCTTCACAGCCTCGTTAACGAGCCTTCACAGCCTCGTTAACGAGCCTGGGCTTGGCTTTTTCAACACTTCTTCTTCAACAACTTAAACTTCGACTTCTTCATCTGGCATTCCTCCATTCTTCATCATAGCACTCCAAATTCAGCTCCAATTAGCACCTTTTCAAAACGGAGTAGCTTCCATACTTTTCACAAAATATGCAAAACTATCCAAAAACACACAAAACTAACCCTAAATTTATCAAAACTAGTCCTAACAAACTAAGAAAACATACTAAAAACTATACTAAAAATACGAACATCATTCGCCAGCAGCAGGAAACTGATGAAACAATCTAACGACATGTACCGAGTGGCCCAAAGATGTGGAGAGTCCCTACGCGCCTTCCTGAATCGGTTTAATCGAGAGAAGGTAGCGATCCCGCTTTGCGACGTGCCCACTTCAATAGAAGCCTTCCGGAGAGGCTTGTTGCCAGACAGCGAGCTCTACAAGGAACTCACCAAGTATCTGTGCCATAGCTTCGAGGATGTTCAGGTAAAGGCCTTGGCACATATCCGGCTCGAGGAAGACGAAATCCCCGTGCGGGCCGCGTCAGTCTTTGATCGGGTCGAAAGGAAAGACTCTTCTGACCAGCGAAGAGAACGCCGAGGTCAGCCTTACTCGAGGAACCGACCTGAACCGCCAGGAGTTCATGCCGCACGCGTCAAGCAACCAAGCGGGAAGAAAGATGCTCCCCACAGGCCGAAAGTCCACGAATACAATCTGGGTCTGGGGAAAGCGGAGATTGTGAAAGGCTTGGAGAAGTTCGGGGATCATATCAAATGGCCTAAGAAGGCGGAAAATCCAAATCCCAAACGAGATAAAACAAAATGGTGTGATTTCCACGAGGATTACGGGCACGAGATGGACGAGTGCTTCGCCCTCAGGAAAGAACTGGCATACCTTCACTCAAGAGGTCGGTTGCCCGAGATCTCCGCCAACTAAAGTATGCCCGCCAGCCAGAATCTCTTCGAGCCCATGGACATCCCATCCTCCCCGGAGTATGCTAAAGTCGTCAATGTTATCAGCGACGGCTCAGATATCTGTGGCGTTACTTACTCGGCAGCCAAACGCCACGCACGAGGACGCTTGGAAGGACCGTTGATAGCAAATATCCGCCAGACAGATGGGTACCCCGGGAGTACCATTACTTTCTGCGACTCAGATTCGGCTGGTCTAGTAGGCCCTCACCACGACGTGTTAGTCATATCTTTGTTAGTGGGAACGTGCTAATAAGGAGGATCCTCATCGACACCGGGAGCTCCACCAACATGATCACACTCGACGCCCTCAAGGAGATGGGGCTGAAAGAAGAGAATATCCTCAGAAAATCGGAGGCGCTGGTGGAATTCAGCGGGGAAATCGCCCATACCCTGGGGGAAATAACCCTCCCCACTTATGCTAAAGGAATCAACTTGCAAGTCAGGTTCTCCGTGCTTGATTGCCCATCCTGCTACAACATCATCATGGGACGACCTTGGATCCATGACATGAAGGCGGTCCCTTCCTCCTATCACCAAACCATAAAATTCCCCACGCCGTGGGGGATCAGGGAGATCAGAGGGGATTAAAGGTTGGCCAGGGAATGCTACAAGTCCGCCCTCACGGCGACCGTCGCCCACACCGCATAGCAATTATAGGAAGCCAAGGGGCCCACGCTAGCACGGGACCCCGAGGCCGATAGGATCAAGGAAGTCGTCCTCAACAGCCAGAAACCCGAGCAGACTGTGAGGATCGGGAAGGACTTGGCTCCCGAAAGAAAAGCTGAACTAATCGATTTCCTCAGGGAACACAGCAGTAGCTTCGCATGGTCGCACGAAGATATGGTAGGGATCGATCCCACCGTTATCACATATCGGTTGAATGTGGATCCCCGCCATCCACCAGTCAAGCAGAAGAGAAGGAAATTTGCACCCGAGAGGAACCATATCGTTGACGAGGAAGTGCAGAATCTACTCCGGACGGGGAAGATCAAGGAAGTGAAATACCCGGAGTGGTTAGCGAACGTCGTGGTCGTGAGCAAGAAAAACGGGAAATGGAGGGTGTGCATCGACTTCACGGACCTTAACAAGGCCTGCCCGAAAGATTCTTTTCCCCTGCCACACATAGATGCCATGGTAGACGCCACCGCCGTCCACGAGATGCTCACTTTCATGGATGCCTTCAACGGCTACAATCAAATCCAAATGTATCTAGACGATCAGGAGAAAACCTCATTCATCACCAGTCAAGAGACATACTGCTATCGAGTGATGCCATTTGGGCTCAAAAACGCCGGGGCTACCTACCAGCGACTGGTCAACCGCATGTTCCAGAAGTACATCGGCAGGACCATGGAAGTATACATTGACGATATGCTCGTCAAGTCGAAACAAGCCATGCATCATATCCAACATTTAGAGGAGGCCTTCCGAATCCTGGACAGCTACCGCATGAAGCTCAATCCGGTGAAATGCGCATTTGGGGTAACTTCCGGTCGTTTCCTCGGGTTTATGGTTACCCAGCGCGGGATCGAAGCCAGTCCTGATCAAATTCAAGTCGTAGTGGGCTTGCGGTCGCCCAGATGTGTGAAGGATGTGCAGAAACTGACAGGAAGAATAGCGGCCCAGAATCGCTTCATCTCAAAATCATCCGACAGGTGCCGCCTGTTTTACGATGTGCTGCGGAAGAACAAAAAGTTTGAGTGGACTCCCACCCACGAGACAGCCTTCCAACAGCTCAAACAATACCTATCCAATCCGATGCTGCTGTCTAAACCCGAGGAGGGCGAAAATCTTCTCTTATACCTAGCGGTGACCGAAGCCGCCATCAGCGGCGTGTTAGTGCGTGAGGATCAGGGGGACCAGCTACCAGTGTATTACGTCAGCCGCACCCTGCTTGCATCAGAGACGCGTTATTCACCTTTGGAGAAGCTAGTTCTAGCTCTGGTCATGGCTTCCACGAAGCTGAGGCCGTACTTCGAATCCCACCCAATCACCGCTCGCACAAACTACCCACTGAAGGCCATACTGAGGAAACCAGAGATCACCGGGCGAATGGCCAAGTGGGCAATACACCTGAGCGGTTTCGATATCGCTTATGAGCCGAAAACAACAATCCGAGCCCAGGCACTAGCAGACTTTGTGGTCGATTTCAGCCCTACCTTAGAAGAAGAAGCCAGACAGCAGGAAGCCTTCGTGACAGAAGGCGAAAGCTCCGGAGTTTGGACCTTGCACACAGACGGAGCTTCTAACAGCCGAGTAGTAGGGATTGGAGTAGTGCTGAAATCGCCGAGGGGGGATAGGATAGCACAGGCAGTACGGTGCGCCTTCGGGGCTACCAACAACGAGTCGGAATAGGAGGCACTGATATTAGGGCTGACGATCGCCAAAGATTTGACTGTCAAGGAAATAGAGGTAAAGTGTGACTCGTTGCTGATCGTAAATCAGATTTTGGGGACCTTCATCGCTAGAGACGCTAGAATGGCGGCATACTCGGAAAAAGTCAAAGAAATCATGCGCGAGTTCGAGACCTTTACTATCCAGCAAGTTCCCAGAGAAGAAAATGCACAAGCCGATGCCCTTGCCAACTTAGCCTCTCCTAGATCCCGAGGAGTTCACATCGATCCCCTTGGTACATGTGTTAGTTCCAACAATCAAACGGGGAGCAGATTCGTCAAAACAGGAAACACAGGACGACCCGCTAACAGCCGGAGAGAAAGTGGCAGAAATCCTGGGAAGCCGCCATCCCCGGGAGATGCTTGACAGTGATGATCTTGGGCGGCGGGAACTTCTTGGCCCCGAAACCCTCAGGATGTCGGATAGCGAGGATCTCCACGGGGCAAGAACGCCTGATGGTGAAGATCCAGCAGCAGATACGGCTGATACCCCCCAAAACAAGGAGTGCTGGACTAGACCCTACCTGCAGTGGCTCGATCATGGGCAGTTACCGACGGAGAAATCCAAAGCAAGAGCACTCCGAATGAGAGCCGCCCGCTACAGTGTAAAAGATGGCGTCTTATTCAAGCAGTCCGTAGTGGGGACCTCACTCCGCTGCGTAACCAAAGCAGAGGTACCCAGGATACTCAAAGAACTCCATGAAGGTGAGTGTGGGAACAATTCCAGGGGGCGTAGCTTCTCAAACAAGGCTCTTAACCTGGGATACTATTGGCCTACCATGCGTCAAGATGCTGCAGAGTACTCTCAGAAGTGCGAAGCTTGCCAGAAACATGCTCCAACCCCTCACCAGCCGCCGGAACCACTGTATCCCACGCTGACTCCATGGCCATTCATGAGGTGGGGAATGGACATTGTGGGGAAACTACCGTCGTCTTCTGGCCAGCGAGTGTTCTTCCTGGTGGTCACTGATTATTTCTCCAAATGGATCGAAGCGGAGGCGTACAAAGAGATCAAGGAGTCCCACGTAGTGGCGTTCATTAAAAAGCACATTATTTGCCGCTTTGGGATACCTTCAGAGATCATCTGTGATAACGGGTCGCAGTTCATTGGCAGGAAAACCCGCGATTACTGCCGGCAATGATCCATAGACCTAGTAACCTCTACTCCCCGCTATCCACAAGCCAACGGACAAGTTGAATCTAGCAATAAAGTTATCATCAATAATCTCAAGAAGCGGCTTGTAAAAGCCAAAGGGCGATGGGCCGACGAGTTACCCTACGTCCTGTGGGCCGACATGACCACCCCAAAGGCCGCCACAGGGCAGTCACCGTTCTCCTTAGTGTACGGATGCGAGGCGGTGATACCCGCTGAAGTCACTGTGCCAACCGCGCGATATGGGCTACAAACGCCCGACCAGAACGCCGCCGAGTTAGCAGCCGATCTAGATACTTTGGAAGAACTAAGAGAGCGAGCACGAGTGCGCCTAGCTAGGCACCAGCAGCAAGTAGCTCGCAGTTACAACAAGAACGTATGGATCAGAGCTTTTGCTGTCGACGAGTGGGTCCTTCGAAAAGTGTTCCAGAACACCACTGAAACAAACGCAGGGAAACTCGCTCCCGCCTGGGAAGGACCCTACAAGATAGTCGGCATCACCGGGCAAGGGGCTTACCGACTAGAGTCTAGAGATGGAAAATCCATCCCGCGTAGCTGGAATGCTACGCACCTATGGAGATACCATTTCTAAAGAAGTATCCAAGTCGCCAGAGACGGCTCAATAAACTAAAGTGAGACCCAAGCCACGGTATGAATTCTTTCAAAAGAAATTCGATCAAATGAGTATTTTAATTCAAAACGTCTGTGTTACATTTCCCCAGAAAGAACAACAAGAAAATAAGAAAGCTACTCTCGGCAGACACCGCCAGAAAAGATAAACCTTGGTACATCGGACAGCGAAAAATAAAATAAAAAAAATGGTACGATCGCTCCGAAACTACAAACGCGTCACTTGTATTCCCAAAGGGCTTTCTCTTACAAAACTAATTATATGGCAAATGAAATAATTTCCTAGACGCCCGCTATCCGGCTGAATCGCCAGCCATGGTTATCTTCGAAAGGTTGCTTCCCAAAAGCTCGCCAGTCGGCGTCGTGGATTCATCCCCCGAGTCGCCAACTCCACCAGCAAATGCCAGATTCTCGACAGTCATCGTCAGGGCACTGTGGGAAACGACGGATACCGTCCTTCGCGCGCCTTCCAGGTAGGTAATCTTCTTAACCGGTAGGGGCTCGGGAATGCACATCGAGTCACCCGTAATGCTGGTCAAGGTTTTCCTCACCCATCGAGCCATAGCTATGCATATCCTAAACAATCAGCCTTCTGCAGGGGCTGCTTGGACACCAGTCGGCACGTAGAGAGACACCTGCACAAACGCCAGCAAAAAGCACAAGCAAAAAACAACAGCCAAGCAAAAGCATAACAGTAGATAAACACCCCCGCCCCTTGACGGGGGGCAAAAAGCAAAACATAGTATCTGTGGCTTCGCCACCACCAATAAACCCTCACGAGACGCCCGATGAACGGCACGCCTGTGAGGTACTGCTTGTCTTCTAACAAATTGTCCACGGAAAATCAAAAGATAGAGAATTTTTTACAAAACGGCCTAAGCCGCCAGATTTCTTGACATCCAAAGAGAAATTATGCAGGGTTTCCGGAAACGCCCGTCTCCTCCATCTGCTCGCCGTCCTCCAAGTCCGCCTGGTCCGCTGGAGCCGCCAGAGAGCCTAACAGAGACGCGATACGAGCCGAAGGCACACCACCGGGAAAAGAGTCCAGGAATTGCTCGTTGAGTTTATCCGCGTCCCCGACCGAGAGCTTCCCTGCCTCAAATTCCCATATCGTCTCGAGCCACGCCAGCATACTGAAAAAGGCCCCAATGTCCTCAGCATCCGCCTTTCCCTTGGAAGGCACTCCGACAGCCTTCGCCTCAAGTTCCTTCACCCTGGCCTCCTGATCAGCGATCACCCGTTCCAGCTTTCTTGACATCCAAAGAAAAATTATGCAGGGTTTCCGGAAACGCCCGTCTCCTCCATATGCTCGCCGTCCTCCAAGTCCGCCTGGTCCCCTGGAGCCGCTGGAGAGCCCAACAAAGACGTGATACGAGCCGAAGGCACACCACCGGGAAAAGAGTCCAGGAATTGCTCGTTGAATTTATCCGCGTCCCCGACCGAGAGCTTCCCTGTCTCAAATTCCCTGATCATCTCGAGCCGCGCCAGCATACTGAAAAAGGCCCCAATGTCATCAGCATCCGCCTTTCCCATGGAAGGCACTCCGGCAGCCTTCGCCTCAAGTTCCTTCACCCTGGCCTCCTGAGCAGCGATCACCCGTTCCAGCTCTGCAACCCGCACCTTCGCAGCCTCCTCCTGAGCGGCCAAAGCCTTGCCGCGAGCAGCGGACTGCTCTCGAGCCTTAGCGATGTCCTCACGGTACTTGGCGACCTCTTGCTTCTGTCGTTCCTGCTTAGCAAGTTCCTTGTCCATTTCATCGATGAACAAGCCGACTTCCTGAAAGAGCTGCATACGACGAGAAATAAAGTTAGAACACAATCCCAAGCGGGCCACCAGCTACAACCAGCAAGCAGACAAAATAAAAGGCTCGTTACCTTCCAGGCTCCCAAGCCTACCTCGGTTGCCATGGCGTGAGCAGAAACAAGGGTCAAGCACTTTTTGAAGTTAGGGTCCCGGTACCGCTGGAGGGATTGCCAGTCGGAAGACGCGTCGTCTTGAAGATCCAGAGAATCGTCATCGCTCGGAGCGGGACGCTTGCGAGAAGTTTTGGGAGCGTCCGACAATTCTTTTCTGACTGGGGGCGGCCGGAGGTTTCGATCGCTAGAGCGGGTCTTCCTAAGGATCAAGTCTGAAGCAGAAAAGGAGGAGCCCGACTTGTGTGCCCGAGTTTCTGAAGAAAGAAGGACGAATTAGGCGACATAAGGGCAGCCTCATAAAATCATCGAGTGAAGAAACTTACCCACAGAGGGACCAGAAGCGTTAGTTGAAGTCGGCACCGCAGACATCTTAACGACAGTGAGGCGAACCTTTTCGCTATCTCCTTCTGAATCTGATGAAGTCGCACTACCTTCGTCTTCCGAAGACCCGTCTGCTGGCTTGGTGAGAGACGCTCCAAAAGTCCTTTGCGCAGAAGTGAGCTTGAAAAGCTTCGACAGAACCCTCTCCGAACTACTCGGTGGCTCGACGTTATCTGAGATACCTGCAGAGTAAAGAGGAAAAGGATAAATAGGTGTTAAAGCGGTCTCACAGATCAACACAAAAGAAGAACTGGAATTCTTACTAGCAGGGTTCCATTTGTCATGCAAGAACAGACGGCTTTCAAGGGTCAGGGACGCAATCTCAACAAAGAAAAAACGGTTCACCCAGCCCTTCCCATTAACCTTGGTATTCAAGACGAGAGGTTGGCGAGCAGTCCAGGACTGTAAAATAAAGTGTCCCTTCCTGACTGTGGTGATATGGTAGGCCTGAAGCAGGTCCGAAACCGTAAAATCCACGCCCGCGACCTCCACCATCCGACTCACCCAGAAGAGGATCTTCCAAGCGGAAGGGAGTAGCTGTGCCGGGGAAAGCTTAAATCGGGCCAAGAACTCCTGAACTATAAGGGGGAAAAGGAATTGACAGGATATGGTGAAGGGAAATTCAAAAAAGCAAACCCAGCCGGGACGAACCCAGTCTGAGCATTCGGCATCGGGACACAAAGCCACTACACCCCCAGGAAACCCTCCCTCCATGATAGTTTGGTTCACCTCTTCCAGGGTCATCGTATTTGGAACCCTATCACACTCTTGAAGTATACCCGAAGGCAGGAAACCATGCTTGGAGACCGATTTGTCTCTTGCCATTAAGGGATTGAGAAGAAACTAGGGAAATGAAGAAGGAGAAAGAAAGGGTGATAAGTTCGTACCTCGGGAGAGATCAACAACGGGGCAGTGAATGATGAGTTACCACACAAGGAAGCAATAAATATAGCAGTTCGGCGTCTTTTCGCCTGCAACTCAAAGCGCGTAGAAGAATATGGGCCCTACACGTGGAGGATCCGCGATGGCAAAGATCTCGGATACCAACAGGCGAAAAGATTCGGCGAATTCAAATTCACCCAATCTTTTGGGGCTATTGTTGGGCCCAGAAATCACCAGCCCAATCGGCGACCCAGCCCACTAGCGCAGAGTTCTACTACGAGACCCAGATCACCGAAAACTCTCCCAGACGACAAGGCTCGCTAGTTGAAGCTCGACGGTAACCACCCAGATAATGGGTCTTAGAACGTGGGGGACTGGAACCACGATCTCAGGAGCAAGGAGACGGAGGTTGACACCAGTTGTAGGGTTTAAATATAGGAGATAGGCAAACGGAAAAGGGATCGGAAGTCAATTGTAACAAAACCGACTGATTGTACTTAAGAAATCCTGAATACAAACAATTGCTTTGGTTCCGATCTTGTGCTTATCGGTTAGTTGGCTCCCACAATCTCAAGTAGCTCATTCGTGATTGTCGTTGGTCGGAAATTGACCAAAACACTAGGTAAGGCGAAGCACATCGAAACCCGAGCCATAAACAGAGGATACAATCAGAAGGAAAACGCGAGCTTCAAATAAACAGGCTGAAAGTGAATCATTTGCACATCCTCTCCTTCATCCTTCATCACTAATTAGTTTATATTTGAACTGAAACTCGCACAAGAAGGAAAGTAATTTTTAATGTAAGAATATTATTCTAGAGAAACAGTGAAACATTTAACTTACCAGCAGCAGTAGTAATAGACTAATATTAGTATCTTATGGTGCATGTATATTTAATTTACAAGTAAGATTTATGAAGTAGCAGTAGCACAAAAAAACTCTGACAAAAGACCCGTTCATAAACATAAAGCATATGCACTGGTGTTTTCTTGATCGTTCATGACCTTCTAAGCCACGACTCTTTCATAGGAGCTCAAAAGACGGATTCCGCCTTGAAGACAATAAAAACCTTGAGAATAAAAAATATAACAAATAAGGTGCCACGTTTGTTCAATCGAAGGTCGTGGAAGAGTGGAAGAATGGAAGAACGACAAGCATGCATAGATTAGAAGATGAAAAGGCACATCACCTGTTGCATAATTTGAGGGAACTCAGATCGACTATGAGAGCTGTGTCACTTTGATGTCAGCACATAGATCTAGAATACAAGAAATAAGCCACTCGACATATGAATACAACTCATTTTTGACCCTAGGGACAAAATCTATAAAGGCAAACCGCATCCAATCTCAAAAATACCCAGAATTCCATATCCAAATTAGAGTTCTCTTTAAACCATGGGAAGCATTTCAATAATAAAGGGATAAGGACTAATCTTCAGATTGAAATGAAAGTATTTAAAATGACAATAAATATGTTGAGGACAATAGCTTTTGCTTGTAAGTACAAGCCTTCAGAAGTTTCTTATGATCTAAGCTCCAATAAGGAGGATCAATAGGCACCAAGTACTTGGAATGATTCAATAGAAAGCACCATAGAAAACACACAAGCATTATGATTAGAGTGTCTAAACCAAAACTATATATCATCCTCCACCGTGAAGCGTGTAACTGCATGGTGGAGGATACAAACCATGTGTTACTTTCTTGCCCTCTCACTAAGGCAACCCTTAACTCAATTGACCCGAAACTAAAGGGGATAACTAGCCGAATATACCTGGATGGGAAAAAACCACATGAGATCCTAGAAGAAATCAAGAAGATAACAACGGAAGAGGAATTTGAACTCCTCACCAACACGTGGTGGAGCCTCTGGTTTTCGAGAAACAAAAGAGTATTTGATGGTAACACCGGAATAAACCTGACCAATGTCGATCAAATAGTTGGGTTCGCCCGAAACCAGATTAAAGAACGGAAACTTGAAGATACCGTAGCCGTCTCTGATCCCCGTAATAGTAATGTACGCGGTCGGAGTGGTAGAAAACGAACGAGATGGGAAAAACCCATAAGTGACTTTATTAAATTAAATTTTGATGGTGTTGTTAGTGCAGATGGCGTGGCTTCGTTCGGGTTTATCCTCAGGGACTCAGGTGGCTCCACCATCCATTTTGACGGAGGACTGATTGGTCGACAGTCTGTTCTGATATCCGAGACCATCGCCTTGCGCCAGGGACTTCTTGAGGCCATCAGACGTGGCATTCCCCGGATCCAGATTGAAGGCGATGGTTTGCAGCTGGTCAATGCCTTACTCGGTGACTGGCGCTGCCCGTGGGAGATCGAGTTGCTGCGTGCGGATATCCACTGTTGGCTCGTTTCCAGGATTGGCGTATCTCTCACGTTTTCCGGGAGTGCAATTCTATAGCAGACTACATCGCTGGATCGTTCAGACGCGTCTCCTCCACCCCACTTGTAGTTGATCCGGGCTTTCTTACCCTCATCCGCCAGGATGCTTTAGGGTGACCACTTGCTGATCATCCTAATCTCTTTCCTTATAAAAAAATATCAATCTCAAACACATTAAAGGATACACTAAATTAGCATACCAATCAGATGGATTCTTATTAGTACTCTAGAACTGAATCTCTTTAATAAAGCTATAAAGATGCTTCTATAATATGCAAGAAAGGGATTTAATTCAATTAATTAATTAGTTATGGAAAAAACTGTATGAATGAAAATTTGGTGCTAAGCATACTAATGAAGTAATAAGAAAAGCTTCAAAATATTAATCACAAAATATACCTAATAAGAAAAGCTTTAAATTGCATGATGTTTTACTTTCTTAGTCTCAGCAACCAAATTCAGCTTTTTTTATATGCTAAAAACATCACTAGATAACTCATTCTTTGTTGGTGATTGAAACATGACATGCTCCTTGATTACCGGTTTAAAAAAAATTACTGCACTAATTAAAGTGTCAAGTCTATAGTGATTAATGCAGAGATAAACCAACATGGTCTACAATTAACCTTTCTACTACTACAACCAATTCAACCGGGAAAGAAACGAACCACCTTCCCCAGCCATCGTGGCTCATTCAACCTTCTTTATATTTCTTCATCGTGACTTTTGTTGTTGTTTACTTGTTTATAAAAAAAGTGATATGAAAATAATAAAGCTTATTGTCTAACTTAAAGTTGTAGATTCATAGCGTACATTACCAAACTTTTGTCTTTGTATCAAGTGGTATTGCTCTGGGTATTTTATTTGTATAATCGCTTCACATCCTTTGGGCCTTTCTTATTTAGCTTTTACTTTTTTCTTGTTCAGTTTCTATCCCATACACCTACTTGAATAAAGGAAACTTGTTCCAGAACAAAATGAAAAAACTCAGGAAACCAAGCACACATTATAACTATTGCACCAATGCTGGTAACTCTAAGAAAATTCCAGTATTTAATGGATTTGAATCACCATCATTATACCACAATTAAATTTTACCCACTGCTTGCTTTTGTTACTGATACGAAACTGTATAGATCTCGTATCGAATTTAATGAATAAAATAACCGGGTGAAGGGAAGAAGGGCCAAAGCCGGGGATAAAGAGTGACTCAGATGAGATAGGGGAGAAGACAAAAAGAAGCGTAGAATGAGAATGAGGAGATTAGAGTTTGGGGGATAATTGTTTTCTTCATTGATTCATTTCCCTAGAATACAATATAGCAGTATATATAATAATAATCCCTAACCCTAAGCCCTAAGGGTTCAAATAAAGCGTCCCGGGAAAGAACCGCAAAGAAAACCCGTGAAGGAGTATTAAAACTCTATTTAAAAATTACACTAATGAATTAATTACTAATAATTCATATTTGTAGCGTATCAATTCTCCCCCGATGACAATCAACTTGTCCTCAAGTCGGAAATAAGGAGAAGACTCATGAATCGTATCTTGGAGCATAATCCGCCAGGGTCGAAAACCCAATTACCCAATTCTAACCTAGCGTTACTCACTGGAATAATTTCATCATTAGCATTGAACCCTCTAATAGGCATTTCTTCGAACACCTGTTGTGCAGCAAAACTTCCACAAACAATTATAGAATTTTGCATCAAAATCCTCAACAGAGACGCATCAGACCCTTTATCCTCATCAATGACAACAATTTCTAGCGTCTGATTTGTTGGAATTTTTAATTCACAAACAACTAAGCAATGGTTCATGCTCACCATTGGCCGATGAAGTTCATACTCAGGAAAAGAAGACGCCGGAGCCAAAAAAATTTTAGAAGGCGGCGGCTGCGGGCAGGCAGTAGGCGCAACGAATGGGGCCGCGGGCGTTGGAGTGGTGGCCGTGGGCGCGGGGCTGGTCGTCGGGGTAGGGTTTTGCGGCGGCTCATTCGCATCCTGGAGAGGAATCGCCATCTCGTTTAGTTTGTTGTTGATCCGATCACCAGGGAACAATTCCAGTCGACAACATCCATCATAGATGCATCTTCCGTTGAAAGAGATGAAAGCATCTATGGCGGATTCCTCGTTCTTGAAACAAAGTTTTGAATGAAACCCTGTGTCCGAGCTCAATCTCTCAACATACTCTATAATTCCGAACACGGAAAACACTTGCTCCAATATGTTGCAAGAAACTGTGTAGATTTCCCCATGAATCTTGACATACAGAGTTCGACGTTGGACCTCTTGCTCCTGGCAAGTATTATGGATCTCCAACATCAGATTTTGAAAAAGTGTCCGGATCTCTCGAAGATCCGCGTCATTGGACATGGTAATTGCGATGTTCAAGAATGAAAGCACCAATTGATACGAAAATGTATAGATCTCGTATCGAATTTAATGAATAAAGTAACCGAGTAAAGGGAAGAAGGGCCAAAGCCGGGGATAAAGAGTGACTCAAATGAGATAGGGGAGAAGACAAAAAGAAGCGTAGAATGAGAATGAGGAGATTAGGGTTTGGGGGATAATTGTTTTCTTCATTGATTCATTTCCCTAGAATACAATATAGCAGTATATATAATAATAATCCTTAACCCTAAGCCCTAACGGTTCAAATAAAGCGTCCCGGGAAAGAACCATAAAGAAAACCCGTGAAGGAGTATTAAAACTCTATTTAAAAATTACACTAATTAATTAATTACTAACAATTCATATTTGTAGCGTATCAGTTACTTCATGTTGAATCATGAACAGGGAAAGAAGTAAACAGAGCGAGGGAAAGAAGAAAGGAAAAGAGGGGAAAAGTTTGAAATCATTCAATGTAATCTGTTACAGTAGTGCTCAGTATTTATATCCCCTATTACACTTGTACTTAGTACAGAATTACACTTGTATTAAGCTATAATATTCATCACCCCCCCCCCCCCCCCCTCAAGCGAGGCAGGCAAAAACATGCCAAGCTTGGATAATATGTAATTCTGCTGAGTTGATAGCAAGATTTTTGTAAAGATATCAGCTAGCTGCTGAGTTGTAGGAATGTATGAGAGTTGAAGCAAGCCTTCCATAACCTTGTCTCTAGTGAAATGAACGTCTACTTCAATATGCTTCGTTCGTTCGTGTTGTACTAGATTCTTGGCTATTTGCAAAGTTGGATTATTATCACAGTGTAGGACCACTAGTTTAACAGAAGCAACATCCAGATCTTGAAGGAGTCGAACTAGCCAAGTTGTTTCAGCTGCAGCTTGTGCCATGGCACGGTATTCAACTTCAGCTGAACTTCTAGAGACAACTGATTATTTTTTAGACTTCCAGCTTATAGGAGACTTGCCCAACATTATCACATAGCCTGTAACAGATCACCTAGTAATAGGACAGGACGCCCAATTTGAGTTAGAGTATGCAACCAAAACAGGATCATCAAGTCCACTGAGCACAATGCCATACCCAATAGTACCTTTGATGTCTATTAATGTGTGTAATAAAGCTTCATAATGAGAAGATCGAGGTTGTTGCATGCACTGACTTAAAGTTTGAACAGCAAAAGAAAGATTTGGCCGGGTGTGAGTAAGAAAGTTTAGCTTGCCAATCAACATTCTATAGCGTGTAGGATCAGGTAATAAAGTACCTTCATCATTGGTCAGTTTGCAGTGTAAAGGAAGGGGTGTACAAACTGAAGAAGCTTGATCAAGAGTAATGTCTTGTAATAATTCCCGAGTAAAATTGCGTTGAGTTAAAGCAATACCTCCAGACCGAGAAAGTAATGTAGTCTTCCAAGATCCTTAATACTGAATTCTGAGTGAAGGAATTGGATGAGATGGGAAATTTCAGTTTTATCAGATCCTCTTACCACTAAATCATCAATATACACAGTGATGTCCGCCTTTTTAGTCGTGTTTTTGGGGTGTGTTGTTATTGTGTTTGAGACTTTTTCTTTAGTTTTGTGTTTTGTTTTGAGTCGTTTGTGTAGTTTTTCATATTATCTTAAGATATGGAGTCTACATAAGCTTTGGTGGTGTTTTGTAGGTTTTTAGAAGCTATTTGGAGCACTTTTGAGGAAAAGAGCAAAACCGAGGAGAAACGCTTAAGGAAAAGCTCAAGGAATGAAGTCCATAAATATATTGAAGATCAAGTTTGAGCTTATAAGGAGATAGAGAAATTTGTTACAAGAACATAGGAGAAAGAATCGAGTCAAACGGAGTTGTAACGAACCCGCTACGCAAGTTTTACTCAAGGCTGTTTTCGATGCTGAACAGGGTCGGTACCGAGGCTCTCAGGTCGGTACCGAGGTGTAGCGAAGCCCGAGTTGGCGCCTTTAAATGCACTTTTATCCTATTTCTTTTTATGTCCTTAGATAGTTAGAAGGAATATATCTTATTAGAAGATTTATTTCCTTAGAGATAGCTTCTTAGATAGATTAGTTTCTCTATAAATACTCTTGTCTACCCTTTGTTTTTCTCTATACAATCAATTACCTTGGAAGGCAAGTAAGGGGAAAAGAGAGAAGTTAGAGAGAGGCGTGGGAGAGAGTGGAGAAGAACTATCGTTTTGGATTCAAGTTGTAAGGTTTCTTTTTAATTCAATTGTTATGTTTTCAATTATGATTAGTGAGTAGTCTCTCTCTCTCAGGTTGGGGTTAAACCCAACAATGGTTGTGCATGCTTGTTTATGATCATGTCTTGATTGTTTTTATTGCATAAATCTATTCTCTTGTTCTTAATCCTTGAAACGAAAGTTAAAAAGAATTTCTCACTCATAGTTGAAACGAAAGCGGAAACCTTGAATCAGAATAGTCAAATTAGGATTTTGAAGCGAAAGTGGATCTGTCCTAGTTGAGGTAGAAGAGATTAGATAGTAAGTTTGTTGATTGAACGAAAGTTAGTTGATTTACTTGCTTTGGTTGACGAAAGTT
This sequence comes from Fallopia convolvulus, assembly GCA_964016875.1. Classification (NCBI taxonomy): domain Eukaryota; kingdom Viridiplantae; phylum Streptophyta; class Magnoliopsida; order Caryophyllales; family Polygonaceae; genus Fallopia; species Fallopia convolvulus. Next base: position 44,650,013 of record OZ024729.1, read on the forward strand.
GACACCTTTATGTGATAAAAGTATGATCTATGTGTTTCATTAACGTTTGGCATGCATAATTGTTGTTGTGGTGATACCTTTACCTTAGAATCTCGCTCTTTCTTACTAAATTCCCTAGATTTAATTGATTGCTTGCGTGACAAGTAACAAAACTTAGCACTGACTTTCTCCTTTTGGACGAACCTGACTTCGCTATACACAGCGGGGTCTTGATTATAAATTTATTTGTTGTCAAGAAACCCTATCAACAAATTGGCATCGTTGCCGGGGAGATTTCAATAGTGCCAAGTTTTGTTCTTTTTACGTTTTTCAAGACTCAGTCGAGTCGATAACGACCCCCTGGGTCGGTACCGACCCTGCTGGGCAACCCAGTTTCTGTGCTTTTTCTGTTTATTTTCTAGGTCACTATCGAGTCGTTACCGACCCTACCCAGGTCGGTACCGACCTTGTCGACAGGTAGTTACTTCTTCCTTTTCAGTTTTTATTTTACGGGATCGCTGCAGGCTCGAAACCGAGCCTCTGGGCCTCGGTACCGACCCTCCTCCGAGAACCCGTTTTGCTTTTTGATTTTGTTTTTGTTTTTGTTTTTGCTTTCAGTGTATGCCAGCTGAAGGACGTCGAGTTGTCTCTAATCCAATAGTAGACTCTAAACCCAAGCGATCCTTCCATCGACGATTAAGAGAACGCAAAGCCATGGCCATGACACCGGAAGAGATGGCACAACAGATGGCCGCTCTCCAGAGGCAGATGGAGGCGTTACAAGCTAATCGAGATGATGCTGCTACTGCTAAACGTGAACGAGTAAATGTTGAACGTCACCGAGAGGACAATGCTCGTCTACAGGAGCAGTTGAATGCCTATCTAAAAAATGTTAAACAGTATATGCATCCAGAACTGAGGGTGCTAGAGTCCGCCATTGAGCTTCCTGAGATAGATAAGACCTTTGATATCAAACCTCAATTCATATCCTTGATCAAAAGGGCTCGGTTTGATGGAAAACCCACTGAGTGCCCGATAGAACATATTAGAAATTTCCTTGATTTATGTGACACTATTGCTGCTAACGGTGTCTCTTTGGAATATGTTCTGTTGAAAGCTTTTAAGTGGTCTCTTGCAGGAAAGGCCTTGAGCTGGTTAGAAAGCCTACCTCCCAAGTCAATTAAAAAGTGGGAAACTCTGCATGACTTATTCATGACAAAGTTCTTCCCACCTGCCAAGACTACGGAGTTAAGGAAGCGCATCACCTCCTACCACCAGCTGCCTAATGAGACCTTTGTGGAGACATGGGAGAGATTCAAGGAGATGCTTAGACAGTGCCCTACTCATGGGAAACGACAATATGTACTCCAAGAAATCTTCTTCCAAGGGATCAATGTTGAGACGAAAAATCGCATCAATCTTCACACTGCTTGCAGTTTCATAGAGATGGATCTCGATGAAGCATGGGCATTGCTTGATAAATTGACCAACTACGATGCAATGTATGGGGTACAGCAATCCCAACATCCTCAAAGACGGCTCTATACACCAAACAAGGATGAGGTTGACCCTAAAGTGAAGCACCAATTCTTGCAAGACGAGGTCAATCGCTTGAAAAAGCAGGTAAATTATCTTAAATCATCTCAGTCTTGTCTTGAATGCGGGTCTTCAGCCCATGCTACTTCTTCCTGCACTAACTTGCAATAGGTTCGTGCTGCTGAGGCATATGAAGAAGCTAACTATATGAGAGGTCCATATAGGAACCAAGGTTATATTTTTTATGCAGGGAGGAATTACAATCAGCCCATCTGGGGCACCTATGGCCAAGAGAACCAACCTCCTCAGCAAGAACAAAGGGTTCCGCCTTACAGACCCCCGGGCTATCAAGAGCCACCATCTTAGGTGCAAGGACTTTATGAAGGGATTAATGGAGTAAAGAATGAAATCAATGGAGTCTAGGCCGACCTCAATAATTAGAGGAAAAAGTGGGGAGAGTTCGAGATCTGGAGAAAGGGCGTTGACTCCCAACTTGGCAACCTAGCTGCACGAATTCCAAGACCTCAAGGGCAATTACCAGGCCGACCTAAAGAGAACCCTAGAGGACAAATTGCAGCCATACACCTCAGAAGTGGTAAGGAGTTGCCAGATCGAGCCAAACCTAAAGACACTAAGAACGGCAACGAAGATGATGCCCCAGTCAGGCTCGTTACCGACCCCAACAGGGTCGATATCGAGGCTCAACCACTCGATACCAAGGCTCCCCAGCTCGATAATGCGCCATCCATGCCAGGTAAGTCTTCTGAACCAAACTCTGAGTTCGTTACCGACCCCACCAGGGTCGGTACCGACCCTCCTACAACACCGATCGACCCTCTTGTCGATTCGGTAGGGCCTCGATCCGAGTCTCTTTCTATCCCGAGCCCGTCTAAAACTCGTCCTTTCCCGATTAAGAAGTCTAATGATGTTACGAAAGGAAAGTTTAGACGGTTTGTTAAAATTCTTCAAGGGTTAAATATTTCAATTCCATTTACTGATGCCCTTAATGAAATGCCTGCCTACGCTAAATTTTTGAAAGAGATTTTGAGCAGGAAAAGATCTATATCAGAGCTGAATAGTGAAGTCCGATCTATAAAACTCCCTGAAAAACTCGATGATCCACGTAAGTTTGCAATTTCAACTGGTATTTGAACTCACCGTTTTAAAGCTTTATGTGATCTAGATGTCAGTGCCAGTTTACTACCATTGTCTGTACCAAGGCTAACATGGGACCACTGGATCCTGTTAATATGAATCTCTACATAGCGGATGTATCTTTTGTAAAAGCAACTGGAGTCGTTGACGATGTTCCTATCCAAGTTGGAAAATTCTTTGTTCCCAACGACTTCATTGTTATAGATATGCCTGAAGACCCTATGGTACCAATCATTCTGGGAAGACCATTCTTATCCACCGCAGGAGCACGTGTAGATGTCAGGAAGGGACTTCTCACATTTGATATAGGAGAAGAAAAGGTCGAGTTTCGTTTTAATTCACCCGTAAGCAAAGTGGCTAGTTGTAGTACTGAGGAGCCTACCGACCCACCATGGCTCGGTAACGACCCCTCTTTGAGTACAGAAATAAGCAAATTCAATGGAGGCACATTTACCAAGGAGCCTACCGACCCCCCAAGGGTCGGTAACGACCCTTGTCTGAAGGAAAACGAGGTGGGGGTGGATCCAAGCACGACATCGAGCCACTTCCAAATCCAACAGGCTCGGTAACGACCCCCTACACTTCGGTAACGAGCCCTTCTCTGAACAATCCAGGTGAGTTTTCTTGTTCTTATCTAATCAATTCTGGTCATGATCCCTTCTCCCATCCATGTTCTATATTGAATCCTACTGTTAGTTCTATGAAGGAGTCAAAACCTCCTTGGTTTTCGGATTTTACTAACCTTGTTGTAGGATTACCAAGCATACTTATTGATGATAGAGGACCAAATATTTTGGAAAGAAGCCATGATGTTTTTCAGGCTAAGTATGGGGTTTCTCTTGAACCCGACATAACTGGATGGAAGCCACCCTGATCCGCCAAGGTAAGTTCGTCGGGCTAACGACGTTAAAAATAGCACTTACGGGAGGCAACCCGCTTTTAGTTTCTGTTTTTGTTTTAGTTTTTGCTTTCTTAGATCTTTTTGCTAGCTTTCTTTTGACTTGTTTTTAGGTTAGACTAGTATAGTAGGGATAGAAGTTTTTCTAATATGACTCAGGTACAAAGAAGAAGAAGAAGAAGTGCTAAGTAGGAAGAAATCAATGCACTCGATACGGGAGCAACAACGAAGAAATCGGCAAACAACAAGTTTGGTAACGACCTCACAGGGTCGGTACTTGTTGAGAGGGTTATTTGAAAATAAATAAAATTTATAGTCAAGACCCCGTTGAGTATAGGGGAGTCAGGATCGTTCCATGGGAAGCACAGTTGTTTGTCTATCAAACTACTAAAAAAATAAAACAAAGCGAAACAACACAAAACACCTACGACCAACCTCGTTAACGACTTTGTCAAGGTCGTTAACGAACTTGGATAACACTACTAACGACTTCAAACACAGGTTCGGTACCGAGGCAACAAACTCAGTAACGAATGTATCGAAGAAAAAAACTCAAATAGGAATAAAAATCTAGGGCAAGGGTTACCACAACATAGCCATGCATATAAATTCGTAAGAAGATAAAGATCATGCCTTTAAAGAGATAAATTCATCAACTTTCGCTGACTAGCAAGCAAATCAATCTATTCTCATAAACTAATTCACTCAATCACTTGTTTTAGATCCAAAGCTCGAAACTTTCATAATCGAACAATATCAACCTTCAAGTCTATAACTTTCTTTCTCAATCAAGTTAAGAACTCAAATTACCTCGATTCTCATCTAGGCATAAACACAACAAGCAATCTAAAAATAGATAAAAAGGCATTCAACACTTCAACTTACTCATCAAACATGCATAACTATGCCGGGTTTCAACCCCGACCCTAGATAGGAAAACTACTCACTACTCATAACTATAAAACAAACAACTTCAAAAAGAGAAAACATTGAAACAAAAACTACTTCAAATTAATAAGAAAGTTATCGTTTACAGACTTTAGAAGAAACCGAAAAACAACAAGAATACCGAACAGAGGACACGATTAACGACCCTGGCTTCGCTCTCGTTCCACCTCGACTCGATAATCCTCCACTCGACTTCTCCTCTCTCTCGGCTCTCCTAAAACTGATCTCCTACTCGCCACCTCCTTTCTAGGCTATAAAGAAGGGTATTTATACTAATAAAGCTATCTAATAAAAAGGCTAGAAGATAAAAAACTTTCCTAACAGATAGAAACTAACCCTAAAAAGATAGAAAGAAAATCTAGAAAGATAACAAGACATAAAACATAAAATATAATAACCCTAAAACTCATTAAAAACCCTACCGACAAGGAATTATCAAGATAGATTTCCGCACAGGGTCGGTAGACATAAGATCTCTCGAAAAATTCTATCTCTAAGCCTCGTTAACGACCCTTCACAACCTCGCTAACGAGCATGGATTTGGTTTTCTTCAATTCTTCAACTCTAAGAGCTTGGACTTCGACTTCTCTATCTTCACACTCTTCCGTCTTCCACCATAGTACTCCATTCAGCTCCAAAAAGCGCTCCTTCTTTGCTCAAAACCTACAAAAAGACACAAAATGGAGTAGCTTCCATACTTTTCACAAAATATGCAAACTCATCCAAGAACACACAAAACTAACCCTAAAAACTATTAAAACTAAACCAAACAAACTAAGAAAACACACTAAAAACTAGACTAAAAACATGAATATCAGTACCGACCTCTACAAATAACCGAAGAAAAATTGAGCAATACTCCTCAAGTGATCAATGGTTTCAAGCAGCTTCAGTTTTATTTTGTGAGTACCCTTTTCTTATCCTCTTTATTTTTATGTCTTTGTTTTAAACAGTGAAGACACTGTTTGGTTTAAGTATGGGGTGGGGGAAAAGGTAACTCAGTTTTGTGTCAGTTTTTGTGTCTTTTTGTTTGTATTTTTAGGATTGATAATACTCCACTTAGATGTCCTATGATATGCTCTAACTTGCTTGATCATGTAATTCCATAGCATGTTTGGATAGCTTTGCCTGAATCATGTTGAAAATTGTTTTTTATGTGGATATTTAGCATATGATAAAATTGAGCACATATGATCTTAGGTAGAAGTGACTGAAATCCAATAAAATTGCTACCTTGTGAGTTATTTCTGGCCTTATAGGGAGAACATCAAAAATCCCTCTTCTTTTCTTGTGTGATTTACTATCCTTATGCATATTATCTCTTGTCATTGATATGGTTATATATTTCTTCAGACCTATATGAGATATTAGTTCATTGCATGTGAGAATCATATGATGGAGAACTTATTTGTTTAAGCCACTTTTTATCCTCTCTTTTTACCTACCTTATCATTATCCTCTTTTGAAGCCAATTTGAGCCTTAAGACTTTTATTTTTAGCTCCACAAAATATTCCTTAGCCGATAAAGCTTGACCCTATCCGGGGATTAGGACTTAGTATTGGTTATTGTGATGGCTTTGTTGAGTGAGATTGTTTGGTTCAAGTGTGGGGTAATATGGGTTAGGTAAAGTAAATATCTTGCAGTTTGTTATGTAAAAGGAGTTTGGTTCCTTGAATGCACTTGCTATAAAAGAAAGAAAAAGAAGCAGAATTTTGAGCTCGTTACCGACCCCAGTAGGGTCAGTATTGAACTTCCCAGCAGAAAAAAAGGGGAGAAAAAATCAGATGAGAAGAAAAATCTGAAGAAAAAAAAGAGTTGAATGGTGAATAAAGTGCATGAGCAAAATTCTCCTTGTTGTTGTTAGCAAGATTAAGTTGGGATATTAAAGGGGTTGAAAGAAAAAAAAAGTTTGTTGCTTAAAAGAAGAGTGGGTTTGGTATTCTTTCATGAGAGTTTTGGTATGTGTGAGTTTTTAGGAGTCTTTATTCCCGGATATTATTAGCACCACATTGCCAAAATTTTCCACGCCTTATTGCCATTACCAAGCCCCATTACAACCAGGCCGAATGGAAGCTTCTATGAAGTTTTTCATTGAGCCTAAGTTCTCTTGATGATTTTTTCTTGTTTTGACATCTCTGGTGGAGATTTGGTGATATAAGTAACAATGACTATGATGATTTTTGTATATTGGATTGAGTTGAGAGTTGTTATTATAAGCCTAAACACTTGAGAGACGAGTGAAACACAATACCCTTGTGAGGTTGGATTCTTGGTTACTTTTGCTTGAGGTTGCATATATGCATGATGACGTTAGATTCACTTGTCTATTTATTCTTCTTGAGCTTTGATGTTGTTTTTTATAAAGGCATTGACTTGATATATGTGTTGTTGGTTTTGATTCTTGTCTTGTTTATTTCTTGAGGACAAGCAAGTCTAAGTATGGGGTATTTTGATGTTCGCCTTTTTAGTCGTGTTTTTGGGGTGTGTTTTTAGTGTGTTTGAGTCTTTTTCTTTAGTTTTGTGTTTTGTTTTTAGTCGTTTGTGTAGGTTTTTGTATTATCTTAAGATATGGAGTCTACATAAGCTTTGGTGGTGTTTTGTAGGTTCTTAGATGTTATTTGGAGCACTTTTGAGGAAAAGAGCAAAACCGAGGAGAAACGCTTAAGGAAAAGCTCAAGGAATGAAGTCCATAAAGATATTGAAGATCAAGTTTGAGCTTGTAAAGAGATAGAGAAATCCGTTACAATAGCCTAGGAAAAAGAATCGGGTCAAACGGAGTTGTAACGAACCCGCTACGCAAGTTTTACTCAAGGCTGTTTTTGATGCTGAACAGGGTCGGTACCGAGGCTCTCAGGTCAGTACCGAGGTGTAGCGAAGACCGAGTCGGCACATTTAAATGCACTTTTATCCTATTTCCTTTTATGTCCTTAGATAGTTAGAAGGAATATATCTTATTAGAAGATTTATTTCCTTAGAGATAGCTTCTTAGATAGATTAGTTTCTCTATAAATACTCTTGTCTACCCTTTGTTTTTCTCTACACAATCAATTGCCTTGGAGGGCAAGTAAGCGGAAAAGAGAGAAGTTAGAGAGAGGCGTGGGAGAGAGTGGAGAAGAACTATCATTTTGGATTGAAGTTGTAAGGTTTCTTTTTAATTCAATTATTATGTTTTCAATTATGATTAGTGAGTAGTCTCTCTCTCTCTAAGGTTGGGGTTAAACCCAACAATGGTTGTGCATGCTTGTTTATGATCATGTCTTGATTGTTTTTATTGCATAAATCTATTCTCTTGTTCTTAATCCTTGAAACGAAAGTTGAAAGGACTTTCTCATTCATAGTTGAAGCGAAAGCGGAAACCTTGAATCAGAATAGTCAAATTAGGGTTTTGAAGCGAAAGCGGATCTATCCTAGTTGAGGTAGAAGAGATTAGATAGTAAGTTTGTTGATTGAACGAAACTTAGTTGATTTACTTGCTTTGGTTGACAAAAGTTGACACCTTTATGTGATAACAGCATGATCTATATCTTCACATGAGTTTATATGCATAGCTATGTTGTGGTAACCCTTGTCCTAAAGCTTTTTATCCTTTGATTTTCCTTTGTTTTGCATTCGAATTCACTCGTTACTGAGGCACTAGGATCGGTACCGAGCCTGCACTTGCATCGTGTTATTTGCTCTGTTTTAGTAGAATTCCAACATCGTTACCGACCCTGACAAGGTCGGTACCGAGGTCTATGGTAGCTGTTTTCTTTTGTTTTGCTTTGTTTTCTTGTTTTCTTAGTTCCGTAAACAGACAACCTTGCTTCCCGTGGACGATCCTAACTTCGCTATACTCAGCGGGGTCTTGACTACAAATTTTATTTGTTGTTAAGTAAATCCCTATCAACACACAACTACTAGAGTAGTATGATTGGTGGTCTTCTTCATAAAAAGAGAATAGTCATTCTTGGATTGGGAATAACCAAGAGAAGAAAGAGCAGTAGTAAGGCGATGAAACCACTGTATGGAGGCCTGTTTCAGTCCATAGAGAGACTTTTTAAGTCGACAAACAAGATTATTTGGATTAGGAACTCCTTCTGGAACTCTCATATAAACCTCTTCATCAAGAGAGCCATGCAGAAAAGCATTGTTTACATCAAGTTGATGTAGTTCCCATTTTCTTGAGGCAGCAAAGAAATGACACTTCTTAGGGTTGGCAATTTGACAACTGGAGAGAAAGTCCCTTGATAATCTATCCCTTCTCTTTGAGTAAAACCTTTTGCTACTAAAACAGCTTTAAATCTCTCAAGAGAACCATCTGATTTTAACTTGACACGAAAAACCCATTTGCAACCTACTGTTTTGTTGACAAGAGGAAGAGAGACGAGATCCCAGGTGCCATTCTTTTGAAGAGCTTCAATTTTTGTTTGCATAGCTTGCATCCAATGAGCATGTTTAGAAGCCTCCTTAAATGTAGAAGGTTCGGAGTAAGAAGTGGAATTGGCAAGAAGAGCAAAATGAGAGGGGGGTAAAGAATAAGAGGAAACCATAGTGAAGTTGCAGATGTAATCTTTAAGATAAGATGGTGGATTATGTGGTCTGGTGGACTGTCTTAGTGGTGGAGAAGGAATGGGAGTAGAGGAAGAAGAAGTGGGCATAGGTGAATTTGATAAAGAAGGTTGTAAAATAGAGGTAGTAGGTAAAATAGGGGTAGTAGGTAACTGTGAAGTAGGTAAAGTCTATTGAGGAAGAAAAATATGTGTTGGGTAATCAGAGGCTAGAGTAGGTAAAGTAGAAGAGTCAAGAGTAGAGATATAATGAAAAGGAAAATGGTTTTCGTGAAAAGATATATCTCTAGAATGGATAATTTGTTTGGTTTGGAGATCCATCACAGTGTAAGCTTTCTTGCCAAAAACATATCCAAGGAATACACAAGGACTAGCACGTGATGTTAGCTTGTCTCTTCCTCTTTTAAGAGTAGATACAAAAGCTAAACATCCAAATGTCCTTAGGAAATTGTAGTCTGGAGCTCTTTGAAAAAGTAATTCACATGGAGACAGATTTTTTTAAAGATGGCAAAGCAGTTCTATTGATGAGAAAGGTAGCAGGCAAGACACAATAGCCCCAGATACTATGAGAAATTTTAGACTGATAAAATAATGCTCGAGCCACTTCAAGCAAATGCTTATGTTTTCTTTCTACAATGTCATTTTGCTGAGGACTTTCAACACAAGTAGTCTGATGTAATATACCCAAATCACCATAAAATTGCTTAGCAGCAGGATGAGCAAATTCATGAGCATTATTTGTGCGAAAAGCCTTAATAGAAGCTTGAAACTGAGTCTTTACAATTGTGGTAAAAGACTTAAGTATTGACAAAGCATTACTTTTATTTGTCATCAAAAATGTCCATGTACATCTTGTGTAATCATCCACAAGTGTAAGAAAGAAACGAAAACCATTATGTGTAGGAAACTTATAGGGTCCCCAAGTATCAACATGAAAAAGGTCAAAAGGGGAAGTAGATATACTTTGAGAAGAATATAATGGTTTTCTATGTTGTTTAGCCATAGGATAAATAGAACAAATCTGCAGTGCCAAATATCTATAATGTTATGAAAAGCAGAATGCAATACTACTGAATTACCAGAAATCATAGAAGAAACTTCAGAAACTTTAGAATCTGGAGGAGTAGAAAACTCATGAGCTGAAAGAGTGACATACATGCCATTGACTGCTTTACCAATCAATAGTGGCATCTTCATTGAATGGCCATGAATATAGCAATCAATAGGTGTGAAAATGACATTTACTTTCATGTCTTGGCTTGATTTCTTAACAGAGATTAGATTGAAACAAAACTCTGGCACGTGCAGAACATTTGAGAGATTTAGAACACCAGAAACTGTAGTGCAACCAACATGCTCAATAGATGATTTGTGACCATCTGGTGTAGTGATAGCCATGGGAGATGAAACAGTAGTAATAGAGTGTAATAGATCAAGACAAGGCGTCATGTGATCAGTCGCCCCACTATCAATAATCCAATTGGGATTAATATTTGTTGATAAGTAGCAAGAAGCAATACCTGCCAAGAAAGCACAAGAATCGGAAGGAGAAATATCGAGATACTGCTTGCTGAGGAGAGACATCAGTTTGTGATACTGTTCTTGAGAAATAGAGGTAGTTGATGGAGTAGAACTTGCAAGAGAAGATGAGGAAGATGCAGATGTATCAGTACCATCACTAGAAGCATTAGCAACAGTTTTGCCTCCACGTTTATGGTTAGGAGGATAACCATGTAACTTCCAACAACGATCCATAGTGTGCTTGGGATGCTTGCAATAGTCACAAAAATATTTGGAATTTCCTCCTTGAGAGTTTGATTTACCAGTAGAAGAATGGTTATTAGAATCAGAAGATCGATTTCCTCGATTTGCAGCCAACATAGAGGATTTAGAATCTAGAGGAGAAGAAAAACTCTTAATATTGTGATGTGATTCTTCTAGTAAACAAGATTGTAGACAGAGTAGATATTTGGAGGAGGATACATCATCAGGATGTTGCCTCGAATAGTAGAAAATGAGTCATTTAATCCCATGAGGAACTGAATGACTTGTTGATCCTCAAGAATGCTTCGAGCAACAAGAGTAGAACCACAGCTAGAGGCTTTCGCTTCAACGATCTAAAGATATTCATCCCAAATCTTCTTGCACATGGTGTAATAATTTTTAATTGAGAGATTTCCTTGAGCCACTGAAGAAAGATCGCGTTGAATTTGATAAATGTGCGTTCGATCAATTTTATTGAACCGCAATTCAAGTTCTTGCCAGATTTGATGAGAAGAGCGACAAAAAAGTACTGATTCAACAATATCTTTGGTAACAGAATGGAGGAGCCAAGAAAAAACCATTTTGTCGCAGCGATCCCAGTGAAGACGATGAATTGAATCATCGAGAGGACGGGGACACGAACCAGTCACGAACCCTAGCTTGTTTTTAACAGCAAGAGAGATCTCAACAGATCTTCTCCATGTCGCATAGTTGCGATCATTAAGTAGACTGGTAGCAAGAACATAATTGGGATGGTCGCTATGATGCAGATACAACTCATCCATTTGATCTTGCGGATCACGAACATGCGATCGATCCCATGGATTGGCAGAATCATGAACATCTGCAAAATCACGCAGCGGAGAATTGCGAGTAGATGCTGATGAATTCACCATGATTACAGAGAAGAAACAGAGAATTGCAAAGAGGATAGAGAGAATTCGGATCGAAATTAGTCTGCTACCATGTTACTTCCTGTTGAATCGTGAACAGGGAAAGAGATAAACAGAGCGAGGGAAAGAAGAAAGGAAAAGAGGGGAAAAGTTTGTTATCATTCAATGTAATCTGTTATAGCAGTGCTCAGTATTTATATCCTCTATTACACTTGTACTTAGTACAGAATTACACTTGTATTAAGCTATAATATTCATCGGCTTTCATCTACTTCATATTGCACCATTAAAAGTACATGAAAGAGAATTGTAAGAGATCGTGTAAATAATCACTTGCCTGATGCTCTTCATCACCACTACTATTATTATCATTATACCATAATAAAATTTTACCCAATGCTTGCTTTCATCTATTTCATATTGAACCACTAAAAATATATGAAAGAGAATTGAAAGAGATTGTGTAGAAAATCACTTGCCTGGTGCTCTTCATCACCACTACTATTATTATCATCATCCGAGCAGCTTTCTCCATCCTCTCCTTTAGTGTTTGGAATGGCATAGGTTAACAATTTTGGACCACATGTGAAGACATGGTATTGTTGTTTACTCTTACAGTTGCCAATGATCAATAACATACACATGTTAGAAAAGAAAGAAATATCTTCTTTTTTTGTTTCACGCAGTGATGAAACATCTAATACTTTAAAAATAAGTACATAAATTACCTACTCAAGCAAGAGACCAACCTCAAGTATTAACATATACAAAGAAAAAAGTTGCACAAACACATTTTGAAGAAAAAATAATCAGTTTAATGTATGTCTATATTGCCAAACAAATCTTGCAAAAATCACACCTTCTTCTATGTTTCCTCTTTTGTTGGGTTACATAACGAAGTTTTAAACCAAAACACCTCCACTCACTTTGGGGGTCTCACTTGTATCAAGCTGATACTTGATACATGCCCTCCTTAACAAATAGTAGTAGCTACGAAAATGTTACTTTTCCTTCTATTCTCATGATATATGAGCACAGTTTGAAATTTTATTCAACAAGCAAGAATATATATAACATTCAATTAATGTGAAATAGAATTAAGAATGATCACTAACTTCTAATAGCATTACATATTTACTGATCACAAAAACAATCTTTCCAATGACTAATTTGACGATTTCCTAATCTGCATGAATTCTATGGGCTCAGCCCATCTGAGCCATCATAGGCCCAAGCGGCCTACTATCTTTACATTTCCCGTTTTAGCATACAACTTTCAGTTATTTGCTTTCCAAGCACTCTTATAAATAGATGCAACCTATCTCCTTTTCAGTAGCTTACAAAATTGGAAAACTCTAGTAGTTGTGTGGGTTTTCGTCTTCCTCACGATTCCATATTCTGTATGCCTCATTTTGTTTAATAAATTGAAGTTAAACTTGAGTTTTTGTGGCTCGTTTATTGGTTTGAATACATTACTTTACATGGTATGAGAGCTTAGCAGAATTTGATTTTTGCAACGCTTTCTCACTGTTTTTTACTCGCTTTCGTTACTGTTCTATCGCTTTTCCAGTTGATCGCTTGCTTCTCCTGCTCCGATTTCGCTGTCTGAGTCGTGATGGTTCTTGAAGATCGTGAATCCGTGACTCGAGGGGATGGATCTGGTTTGTACGACTTTGCTCATCGACGGGAGGCTTATCGTCGTGCTCGGGAACTGGGAAATCCACCTGGAGGTACAAATTCCTTTGATCCATATCATCTATCCAACTCCGATAACCCTGGCATGCAATACTGCTTTGTTCGATGGAACGCACTTTCGTAGTTAGAGCAGAAATGTCAAAACAGCTTTAGGTGCTAAGATGAAGCTTGGCTTTATCAATGGGGTGTTTCCCAAACCAGATGAAGATTCTGAAGAGTTTGATAAATGGAATCGATGTGATTGTATGGTGCGTAGTTGGCTTATCAACTCTATGACCAGTGACATTTCGTAGAACTTTGTTTTTGCTTCTACTGCTCAACATTTGTGGGATCATCTCCTTGAAGAGTATGCTGAATCCAATGCATCCATGATATATCAGTTGCAACATGAGCTTAGCAACATCAAACAAGAGAACCTACGCGTTACAGGTTATTACACACAGCTGAAGAGGGTTTGGGACGAACCTCAATTTGTGGATGGTGTCCCTCTGTGTTCTTGTGGAGCAATTGGCCACTGTGGTTGTGCTTTAATGGCCAGAATGGTTGAGCGTGAAGAGACGACAAAACTGATGTAGTTTTTAATGGGACTTTTAGATGCTTATGAGGGTGCTCGAAGTACCATTTTATCTACCACACCTCTTCCTAAAGTAAGGATTGCTTATCACACTATGCTCACCATTGAAAGGCAGAAGAACATCACTAGTGCAGGGTCCATAACCCATGATGCTCTTGCTGTCAATAGGCCAGGGAATGGTGGTTCCAATGGTTGGAGTCTCAACGCACCAACAACAAGGATAACAAGACTGATTTTGCTCAAGAATTCAAGAAGGCCAAGTATGACAGGAAGTATTCCTTTTGTCATGAGAATGGCCATGTCAAGGAAACTTGTTTTAAGATTGTGGGTATCCTGACTGGTGGAAGGGTCCACGCACAGAAGGGCCAAACAGAATGACATCTAATATTCAGGATACCAACACTTTTGATCATCCTTTAGAGCATGAGGATAGAGAGACTCCTAGAGTGGATAAAGGACATGTGAATGCAGTTATGCAAGAATTGCTCAAGGCTATGAAGGGGAAGGCACCAGCAGAGGACAATGGCAATCATGGTTATGCAAATACCATAAACTTTGCAGGTAATGCCATCCTTTTAACCCGTGATTTCTCTCCTCCTTCTCTTAATTGCACTTGGATTATTGATTCTGGCGCGACAGATCATGTTACCTATGATAAAGCACTTTTGTTGGATTCTAAGAAACTAATACAGCCTATAAGAATTGGCCTACCAGATAGGTCTACACAACTAGTTGAGTATCAGGGGACAGTGTCTTTGACTGCTAACCTGAAACTAAAACATGTTCTCTATGTGCCAGCTTTTAAGCACAATCTCATTTTAGTTTCTCGGTTACTAGCTGATTAGAATTTTCTATGTTCTTTTGGGAAACATGGTTGCCATTTGCAGGACCCTACAACTAAAGAAGTATTGAGCTTAGGCACAAATCAAGGGGGACTCTACAAATTTGTTATGACACCAGTACAGTCAGATGGAGCTGATCACCAAGACAGTCTTCCCTTGAGTTGCCAAAACAATTTTGATTCTAGATTTATCTCAACAGTAATTGTAATAAGGCTACAACATTGGATTTATATCATGCTAAACTTGGCCATATGTCCTTATCTAAGATGAATCATCTTCCTTTCTGTAATTCAACTACCATGACTAAGTAAGATTGTGATGTTTGCTCTATGACTAAACATCATAAGTTGCCCTTTTCTCCTAGTTCTTCCATTGCTACACATTTATTTGACTTGATCCATATTGATGTGTGGGGACCCTACAAAACTCCTACGTATGGAGGGGCCAGATACTTTCTGACAATAGTTGAAAATTGTTCAAGAGGAACTTGGACATTCTTGATCAATAATAAGGAACAGGTACACAGATTGTTTGCTCAGTTTTTGAGGCATGTTCAGACTCAATGGGACAGAATTTGTTAACTAGAAGGTAACTTCCTTGTTTTTTTACCTTGGTATTTTGCATCAAAGATCCACACCATATGTGCCCCAGCAGAATGGTCGTGTTGAGAGGAAGCATCGTCACCTTGTTGAAATGGCCAGAGCAATAAAACTACATGCAGGTTTGCCTTCTCAGTTTTGAGGTGACTGCATTCTCTCTGCTACTTATCTTATCAATCTCTTACCCTCTTCTATTCTTCAATGGAAGTCTCCATTTGAAAAGCTCCATGGACAAACACTTGATTACTCCCATCTACGAGTGATTGGGTGTCTTTGTTATGAACTTATTCCACATTCTCTTCGTAGCAAATTTGATGCTACCTCTAAAAGATGCATTCTCCTTGGATACCCACCGAGTCAAAAGGCCTATAAACTTTATGACCTTTCCACTAAACAGATCCTTATAGCCAGGCATGTTCTTTTTCATGAGACTGAATTTCCTTTTAAAACACCTACTCCCATGCCTTCTTCCAAGTCCTTACCCTTGGTTCCTTTGGATCTTGATGATCAGTTTGTGTCCACACCTATTCCACCTGCACTTAAGCATTCCTTCCCACTTCTATCTCCTCCTAATTCACCATTCCTCACATCTTCTCCTCTTCCAAGTACATCTTCCCCTGCAACCATCCCATCTGTCCCACCACCAGTGGTTAGACAATCCACTCGAGCGACTAAATTACCTGCTTACTTAACTGATTTTGTACACCCTGAACTACCAGCTAGGCATATCCCAAAGCAGCCAGCTACTACTAAACCCATGAACCAAACCACTGACTTTTTTCCCAAGCTTTTCATATCATTTTCTTACATGACTTGCAGGGGCACTCCACTGAATATGTCCAATCTCTTTTTAATGTGTTTTCTGTGGCTGAACCAAACACTTACTCTCAGGCTAAATTGGATTTTTCTTGGATCCAAGCTATGAATAAAGAGTCGGTTGCCCTCGAGGATAATCACACATGGGATCTTGTTGATCTTCCTCTAGGGAAGAAAGCTATTGGCTCCAAATGGGTTTATAAAATTAAATTTAAACCCAATGGAGAAGTAGAGCGTTACAAAGCACGCTTGGTAGCTAAAGGCTATAATCAAATCAAGAATAAGGACTACAAACACACCTTCTCTCCCGTGGACAAATTTTCAACTGTTTGAGTCCTTATAGCCTTGTCTGCAGCTCATGAATGGCCTCTACACCAGCTTGATATAAAGAACGCCTTTCTCCCTGGCTTCTTAGATGAAGAAGTCTTTATGCTTCCCACTCCAGGATATTCTAAAGCTCACAAAGGTCAAGTTTGCAGACTCAAACGCTCCATTTATGATCTCAAATAAGCAAGTCGTCAGTGGAACATTGAATTGACTAGGCATTTAATTCAACTTGGCTACTCACAATCCAAACATGAATATTCCTTATTTATCAAGCACTTACATGGCTCTCTCACTCTTGCGCTTGTGTATGTTGATGATGTTCTTATCACAGGGAACTCCTCTACTGAAATTGAGCACCTCAAAAACCATCTTGACAAGGCCTTTACCATTAAGGACCTTGGCTATGCTAGGTATTTTCTAGGCCTCGACATTGCACGCACTTCCAAAGGCATACAACTCAATCAACGCAAAGTACATTCTTGACATGCTCAATGATGCTCATATGCTTGATTGCAAGGCTGCTCCCTTTCCTATGCAACGTAATCTCCACCTTCATCCTGACCATGGAGATCCTCCTGATGATCCAGAAAGCTACAGACGCCTCATAGGTCGATTCTTATATCTTAATCTTTCTCGACCTGACATTTCATACTATGTTCAGTAGTTGAGCCAATTCATGTCCACCCCCCGGATTCCTCATATGCAAGCTGCTCAGTACTTGCTTCGCTACTTAAAAGGCACTGTCAACTCTTTTCTCTTTTACCCAGTCCAATCTTCGTTTCATCTCTCTGCTTATTGTGATGCGGATTGGGGAGCCTGCACATTCTCCTGTCGTTCTCGGACTCGTTATTGTGCCTTTCTTGGCCGCTCCTTGGTTTCTTGGAAAACCAAGAAACAGAAGGTCGTCTCCAAATCTTCTGCTAAAAGTGAATACCGTGCCATGTCTCAAACTGCCAGCGAGTTGGTATGGCTTGATGGTCTTCTAAAATATATCACAATCAATGTACCTCGACCAATTTCTCTTTACTGTGATAATAATGCAGCCCTCCAACTTACCAAGAATTCGGTATTCCATGAGCGAACCAAACATTTATGTGTGGACTGTCATTATATTCGAGAGCTAGTGCAAGATGGATTCATTGTTACCACTCACGTTACATCTACATTACAGCTTGCTGATGTTTTGACCAAAGCACTCGGAGCACAACAACACCATTTCCTATCTCGCAAGCTCGGCCTTGTTATACCAAGTCCGACTTGAGAGGGGTATATGGGCTCAGTCCATCTGAGCCATCATAGGCCCAAGCGGCCCACTATCTTTACATTTCCCGTTTTAGCATACAACTTTTAGTTATTCGCTTTCCAAGCACTCTTATAAATAGCCGCAAGTTATCTCCTTTTTAGTAGCTTACAAAATTGGAAAACTCTAGTAGTTGTGTGGGTTTTTGTCTTTCTCACGATTCCATATTCTGTATGTCTCATTTTGTTTAATCAATTGAAGTTAAACTTGAGTTTTTGTGGCTCGTTTATTGGGTTCAATCCATTACTTTACAAATTCTGTTTGGATAAAGATCATGGTTCAAATGAAAGATGAGAGATACTTTGGACAAAATTTTCAGTTTTTATGAATATGAAGGTAAAGTTCAAGAGTATACACCCTCTGATCAGACTTATACAATGGTATGAGCTTATTAGCAAGTAAGTCCGTGGCAAATGACTATAGAATTGAACAATAAGCTGAGCAATAGTTGGATAAAATTTAATAAATACTTGTTGCTTTGTCTCGTTCCCGACGAAATCAAGCAAAAATCAATTGCAACATTACCTGATGAATAGAACATAATCCCAAACTTTAATTTTCTCGAATTTTACAAAAACAATATCCAACCATGTAAAAAGAACCCTAAATCCGAAATCACTACACAAATCAAAATTAACAAAATTAGAAAACCTAAAACAGTTCAATAAAGTTCATAAAATTAAAATTGAACTTCAACAAAAGTCAACCGAATCACCTTTTTTTACCGAAATCGATCTACTTTCTCTACAAGACCTAATCGATCACCCCAGATCCTAAATTACAGAAATGTAATTACTAAAAAATTAGAATAAGGAAGACTAAACAACGTAAGAAAAATATAAAGAACAAATTTAGAACCCACCATCCATGCCTATCGCCGGATACCACAAGCAACGACCATCGCCGGCCACAATCAGTCGCGTCGCTCACCAGCCACCATCAAGCTCTCCTTCGACCGACAAGTCAATGTTTCATCATCCATGCTTCTCTCTCTAAAGCTGCCAAGAATCGAGTACTTGATGATGTTTTGCTGAGTTTACTTAATTGATGAAAAAGTGCCTCTTTAGTTAAACAAGAAAAGGGAGAAGGAGGAGCTGAAGCGGAGGAGCGAGAGTCGGTGGAGAAGAACAACGAAAGGAAAAAGAAATGAGGGCGGTGGAGAGGAAGGAGATTGAGGGCGTAGGGTTTTATTTGGATAAAAAGGACACGGGGATCGAAAAAAATGAGGTGGTGAATTCCCACATCCCACCTGCTTGTTTCACTATTCATAAGGGAGCGTTCCGCTTTTATATATAGTATATAGATTTGGTGAGAACTCGGAATTGTTTTTGGATATACTCAGTCACACTCACAATATTACAATAATAATGCAAGGAAAACTTTCCTGTGGTAAATTACAACTTACTTCAGATTCGTTTAGATGTCATGTATGAATAGATTAATGTTAAAAAAAGCGAAATGGATTTTGATGGTTTCAAGCGTAAGTGAAGTGACCAATTTCAAAACTGTGAAATAGGTCGTCAATGTATATGATGTCCCTCACATGAAGTTAAGATAAACTGAGAGGATCTAGAAGATGTGTGAGATATTGCGATTGAGATCAAGATATTATGTTTATAGATAGAATCTTCTCAAATATATATGATAAGCGTCGAAGTTGCCTTATACCCCAAGTATTAACTTATTGTGATATCCTTACTTGCTTAGGATGTTTTTGTAAGATTAGATGTATATTATCTTTTCATAACCGATTTGGAAGATAATATATCTCTAATTAACCTAGTTTCGTTCTATTTTTAAGCCTAATGATTAGGTTAGAATAGCACAAACTCTATAATGCATACTTGTGAAAGAAAAATCCATTGTTCGAGAGCTCAAAGAAGAATAAGAAAGTGTAGGCTAGGCGAGTTGATTGAGAGTAGGGTATTATTCAGTTCAAACGAGTGTTACCATACTAATAGAGTGAGAGAGTAGGGTTAACTTCGGGTTGTTCTTGTAAACATACTCAAGAGATTAATAAAGCAAGCTACGACTTTGAATCCTTCCAAGCGAGAACTTGGAAGGGAGTGGTTTTTCACTTAGTAAATAGAGTTTGTTGACTAAGTGTTTCCACTATAAAAAGATTTGTGTCAAGTAAGTATTTCTTGTTTAAGTAATTTTCTGTTGCGTATACATATAGGTCGACGATTTTGGCTAAGTTGACGACTTGATGGTACTAACGATTCTACAATTGGTATTTGAGTCTTGGCTCTAGATTTTTTTAGTACTCTATCTTTGCAAGAAAAATGACTTCAACGAACAAAGCAATTAATGACTCGTTCTAGAAGCCACCTATGCTCAAGGTTGGTGAGTATGACCGGTGGGTCAAGCAAATGGAAACCCACATATAATCTCTCAATGGATAACTCTGGAAAGTGATCGAGATGGTCCTGCAACCTTCCTTACTACTGATGGGAAGAAGGTGAAGAAGATGAAGGGCTACAATGATGCCAACTTCAAGAAGTTGGAGAAAAATGTGCGTGCAAAGAAGGTTCTCTGTCATGCTTTATCTCTTGGAGACTTGAAGAAAGTCAATCAATAGAAAACGGCCAAATAAATTTGGGATGCTCTCAAACAACTTCATCAAAGAAATAATGATGTGAAGAACGATCGCATCATTAGTATAGAACGTGAGTATGAGGGAATGAGTCAAGGATAGAATGAATCTTTGGATGATTATCACTCAAGATTTCAGGTTGTGGTTAGCCAACTTGAGTTTTTTTGGGAGAAAAACTTCCTCAATGAAGTTGTTGTTGCGTTGCTAACTAACACTAAGACCAAGACTCTCACTTTGGAGGATATAATTGATAAGGTGGAATCAAGAAACATCGAGATGATCGTCTTGAAACTGACAAGGTCAAGAACATTGCCTAGAAAGTTGAAATGGCTTTTGATCTCGCACAAACTAATGAAGATCAAGTGGATGCTGATGATGAGGTAACACTCATTACAAGAGCTATGAAGAGACTTTGGAATCGAAACAAAGTTTCTTCAAAAGGTTTTGAATCAACCAAAGATATGAGAGATGTGGTGTGTTGCTATCATTGTCAAGAAAAGGGACACTTCACAAGAAATTGTCTCAAAAAGATGACATAAGGTCTTAAAAATGCTATGTTGGCCACTTAGGATGGTTCCGATGTTGAGGAAGATTCAAACTAACAAGGAGAAGTATCTCTCATGGTTGTTGACTCTCCAAACGAGGTACAAGAATCTAAACTTTATCTATTTTGTTTGGTAAGTCCAAATAATGATTGCATGCAATCATTGACAAGTTGGGAACTTAGGTTTTCGAACTTAGTGAAAATTTGGAAGAAAAGAGGATACTATTTCTAACTTAATGGATGATAATAAGCGATGGTTTGAAAAAGTTATTAAGTTAGAAAAAGAGTCATCTATTTCTATGTATGTTGTTTGCAAAGTATGAGATGGGCTTAAAACGGAAGTTGAGAACTTAGATAAGAAAGTCCACTACTACAAAATACATCGGGAGTATATCGTTGTAATACGGTTTAAATACACCGGGCGTTAAACGCCCGGTGTATTTGATGTGATACTCTTTTAGCTTGACGTTATATAACTCGTAGTATATAAGCCCAGGTTAAACGCCATGAGGTAATAGCCAATTTTTGTAGTAGTGGTCACTAACCTGGAAGGTGAAAATCTCATGTTAAAACTTGAAAATGTTAAGTTAGTTAATGATCTTGAGAATATCAAACTAAGTGATGAGATTAAAAAGAAAAAAATGGATGGAAGAGTTTTTTGCTAAGCAAGATGCCGATGTCTATGCAAAGATGTTCGGAAGGTCAAGCCCGATGGCTTAGATATTCCTATGTACCAAAAGGTTCGATTACCACATGCTCTTCTAAGTCTAAAAATCACGCTCCTCTATGTAGGAACAATGCAAGTTGCTCTACTGGTAAGGTGGGGAACATAGACAAAGGTAAGCAACCTTGTTATTCTATTCAAAAGGTACACAAAATATGGAAAAAACAGGTTCATAACTCTCAACCTTGTCGACTTTCAATTCGAATTAACAACAAGCCGATCTATCTTGGCTATAGTAAGTATTGTGGAAAAGAAGGTCATTTACCAACATGAGTGTAGGAAAAAGAAAAGAGATAGTGAATTCTACAGTTTTTGGAATGCTCATGAACATGAGTCAAGCATTGATCCCGAAAGAGTTTACCTTGAAAGAAATCATGAAAGACACGATGTTGCTCAACCCATAGGATTTGTTAAACAACTCCGGGTTCGTAAAAACTGACTTTTACCTAGCAAAATAAAGTGAGAGAAAGTTGTCCAAGATTCTTATATAGTTCATGATCAACTCATATAACGGGAAGCTTCAAGTCATTCTTCTCACATCAACAACACGAAGGTATCAACATCACATTCGGTAACAACAACAAAGGGAAAATCATGGGCATAGAAAAGGTAAGTATTTTTGAAAACCTTAGTATCAATAATGTAAGTTTTGTGAGTGGACTTGGGTATAATCTTGTGAGTGTTTCCCAACTATGTGATAACAATCAACATCAAGTTGTCTTTGACTCAAATGGATGTCAAGTTATTGAAAACAACTCAGGTAGGATTCTTTTGAAGGGAATATGTGAGAATAATCTTTAAAAAGTCGATCCTTGTTTCATACTTGAAGAATGCTTATGTCTCCAAGTAATCAAAGATGTGGACAACCTCTGGCACAACAAATTTGACCATGCGAGTCTGCCACTTATTAACAAACTTCACAAATAGGATTTGGTAAGAGGTTTACCAAAGATTGATCCAAACAAATATGAAATTTATGAAACATGTGTCAAAGGGAAATAGATTAGATCTTCATTCAAATCCAAGAAGGAGGTACGTTCATCTAAACCCTTGGAATTAATTCGTATGGATTTATGTGGACCTATGCAAGTGAGAAGTCACGGAGGTAATAGATATATTTTTTATTGTTGATGACTTTTCACAGTACACTTGGACTACTTTCTTGTCTTCTAAGGACTAGTATTCGAATAATTCAATGCATGGGTCAAACTAACAGAGAAGGTGCTTGGAGTACCTTTGGTTTCAATTAGATCAGATCATGGCACTAAATTTGAAAATGCTCAATTCCTAGACTTTTGCAAGCAGAATGGTGTAGGTCACAACTTTTCAACTCCAAGGACTCCCCAACATAATGGGATTGTTGGGAGAGAATCGAACTTTGGAGGACGGATTTTTCAGAAAATACACAAATAATTTGACAAAAATTCATATGTGCCATTTTCCCCTCTTTAATTAATGAAAGTCTAATCTATGATGTTGACTTTTTTAAGGGAACGAACGAGGTTCATTTCGATTTTACACCTAAGCACCCATTCATGTGATCCTTTTCCATAAATAAACACGAATAATAATATTACATAAAATTAATAGTATTATTTTGTTATCGTTTACATCAAGAAATTTACAATTCGGTTTTTAAAAGCAAAAGCATTATAAAGTCATATCAATGAGATCCAATAAACTTTTATCTTTAAAAAGTTCTTGAAACTTATGTCGAAAATACTACATCCCCTACCTCTTTGTTTCAAATCTCAACATCTTAATCGCCACTATATTTTTAACCATCAACTCCACATTCTATTATTAACCACTTAACTCCCCCAATAGTAATGATTTTTGAAACTTACAACCACGTTTGACCTAGATTTGCAAGTCACCACACCTTGATCACCCAAATAACACAAACAAATGACCAAATAAACATAAATACTAAAATAATGTGAGAAGAGGATTACTTCAGAAAAATGATACCTCTCATCAACTCATTATAATGACATGATAAGCTAGTAAATTTTCTAAAACCTATTTGTATATATCATGAGGGATTATTCTATTGTAGGATATAGAGGTTCGGTAGAGTGTTTGAAATTTACAACGACTTACATATAGTAAGTTCTCAAAATATTATCGACTTACCTTATCTTTTCTACATTTTTAACAACTAAAAAAGTTAGTTCAAAAATTTGTTATGATAAAAAGGAGTTAGTAGAGCAAAATTAGATCATTGCGACATGTAAACATTTAAGAACGCTCAATACACGTATCAATAAATAGTCAAACCGAGCCTTATACAGGATACAATCTTGATCAAAATCAAGTAATAGAATTAAATGTCAAAAACAACATTTTAATGAATAAGGGACTACAAAGATAATAAGCCTACAAAAAAGTGATGGTTGAAGCC
This sequence comes from Fallopia convolvulus, assembly GCA_964016875.1. Classification (NCBI taxonomy): domain Eukaryota; kingdom Viridiplantae; phylum Streptophyta; class Magnoliopsida; order Caryophyllales; family Polygonaceae; genus Fallopia; species Fallopia convolvulus. Next base: position 44,674,155 of record OZ024729.1, read on the forward strand.
CTGGTCAAAACATGGACAGTTCGATAAAGACTAAAAATACCAAATCATCTACACGAAGAATCGAGGTGTGAGTATGAACAAACGAATACAAAGTGATCTTTTAGATTGTGATACAAATAAAAGACACTATGATGTCAACAAGAATCAGCCTAATCTTTAGGGGAAAAGCCAAAACATCCATACTAGGCAAAGCAAGTAGAGACCACACAACTTATGTATAAGTCAACAAGAAAAGTAAATCAAAACTCACCACTCACAACACACTCTCATTTTAAACCAATAAATGAACGACACGTAAGCAAAAACTCTATAAACTCAAGTAGCATGAGAGGTATATACTTCACAATGAACGACTAGACCACCACCCTCTCACACAAGTAAGAAGACAACACCTCATATATCCTTTAAGCACCTCACAAGAAGCTTATACCCCAAGACAACGACCCTTGTTGGCATCAAAACAACTCTAAAAGGAAAAAACTTAAAAAAAAGTAAAGACATGTTATATTCTTTGAATCATTCGCCTCATTTATAAAATGATATGTAAAAAATTCCCCATGGTGTATACATTATATGAAAAACGTCTGTTGCTTTGAACTTTGAATGTTACAATTTATTTGTAGATATTATCTGCATACTACGTGAGAAATTTTAAGAATCGATCAACACACCACTGGTGTAGTGGTGTATACATTATATGAAAATCGTTTGTTGCTTTGAACTTTGAATGTTACAATTCGTTTGTAGATATTATCTGCATACTACGTGAGAAATTTTAAGAATCGATCAACACACCACTCTGCAATCTAGTAATTCATGTAAACTTTTTTTAGATATTGTTTAATGCCAATTTAAATTTTAAAATTTAATTGAATTTTCGATCAAAGCTGAGATGTTGACAGGAAGACGTCAAAGGTTTTTTTTTTCAAATCTTCGAGAACACATTGGATCACTTTTTTTTCAATGACTTTGGATAGGTTATTTAAAGCAACGGAAATTATATTTCATGAATTTGCAACTAATTTATGAAATAGTTAAATTGCAAGTTCACCTATCAATCCCTATAGAAAAAGGTTCAACTATCTTATATTTCAATATCAAGTATTTACCATTTTCGAGGCTTATAGTGTCAAGGGTATTACATTATGAAGTTGGATAATTTTTCTTACTAAGCAACTATTCCCCAACTTGAAGTAAAGATATTCTACAGGTATAGTGTCTTTGATTTTCAATCGCAATAATCTATTTTTCAGTAAGATTGAGTATTTTGACATAGTTTCCAACTAGTTTAGAGTTAGGCACAAATGTTGAAGATTGATAAAAAAAAAAAGATAATAAGAAGAGAGATGTCTTTGATTTTACATGTATAGTGTCTTTGATTTTCAATCGCAATAATCTATTTTTCACTAAGATTGAGTATTTTGACATAGTTTCTAACCAGTTTAGAGTTAGGCACAAATGTTGAAGATTGATTAAAAAAAAGGATAATAAGAGGAGAGATGGATATAGTAGACCTGGTTCCGATAACCGGACCCAAGAACTGGCTAGATCAAGATCGTATGAAATCGGAACCGTCGGTTTGGTTTTGGGGCGATCTTGGTTCCACTACCCTCGGAACTGTGGAACCGGCGGTTCGGAACCTATTGGAATCAGATGTTCCAATAGTCAGAGGTGACCAATAATAAGAAAGATGGTAAGACTTGTTTTTATTAAAGGAAGGAGGTGAGGAGGCAATATCTAACTCGAAACCTCCCAAAATCCTCATACTTTCTACCAGTAGGTCACTTTATATGCGACATATCAATCAAATACTTAAAGGTGTATCCAACTATCCACCAAGCGGTCTAGTAGCATTTTATTTGTTACAAACACATGAGTGTGGATCACATGAAACACACCCCTTATGTACAATATGAGGCGCCATATCAGTCGTTGGATGGGCCAAATCCATGGCCCAAATTAAACACTTAAATCTTGAGAAATATAGGGGCATTGTGGCATTTTTTATAATTTATGAGAAATTACAAAAGTGCATCGCTATGGTGAAAAAGTGCATTGCGATATAGGTAAAAGTGCATTACTAACCCAAAAAATTAGGAAGGAAATGGTTGAGCTGATTCGGGACTGGGTGAATCCGGAATCCCAGGATGATGCGCTTTTGCAACACACTTTTACCGGTTTCATAGTGCACTTTTCCACCATAATTATGAACTTTTGTAATGTCGTGAGCTTTATTTTTGTTTGCACTTTTTTGGTCTAGTAGTGCACGTTTTGGTATTTCGTAATGCACTTTTCCGCCATAACGATGCACTTTTACAGCGAAACGAACATGAAGTGCGTGCCTTGCGGAATTCATTTTTGCTTGCACTTTTTCGGCTTCGTAATGCACTTTATGGGATTTCGCAATGCATTTTTTCACGATAGTGATGCACTTTTTAATTTTCGAGAAATTACCAAAATGCCACCGCGTCCTACACATCTCGGGATTTAACTTTTGTGATCCGGGCCATAGATTTGGCCCATCCAATGGCTAGGATGGCCCCTCATATTGCACATAAAGGGTGTGTTTCATTTTTTTCATAAGGAAAGAGATTAGGGTGACCACTAACAAGCTAGTGGTTGCCCTGGGTATTGGATGAGGGTTAGGGGTGGGCATCGGTCCAAAATCGGACTGGACCGAGACTAAGTTTTCTAAATCTTTGGACCGAGGATCGGACCAGAGGTCCGGTCCGGTCCACTTTCGGACCGGTTTTGGACGGGTATATTGTTTTTTAAAATTAATATGTTTTAAAGAAAAATTATGTTTTTGTTGAGAAAATTTATATACGGAGTATTATTTATGAAAAAATATAATGTTATGAAGTATATACATAAAAGTGAAATTTTAATAATAAAAAAATATTTTATAACATAAAAAATATTATTTATGTATACAAATTTTTATTTTTATTTTTATTTTTAAAAAAGTCGGTCCGGACCGGGATCGGAATTTTAAAATTCATGGACCGAGGACCAGACCGGTATACCCTCGGTCCGGTCGATCCGATCCAAAAATCCGGTCAAGACCGAAATTTGCCCAACCCTAATAAGATAAGTAAACCAGAATCAGTTTCACCACAACCAAGTGTTATACAAAAACAATGGCGTTTATTGAAAAAAAAAGAGTGTCTCCTAAACTACCATAAAACATATTGGAAACAATGGGCAAAAATGAAACACATTAAACTTTCTGACGCAAATACAGGATACTTCCATAAGGTTGCAAGTGGGAGGAGAAATAGAAAAATCCTGAAAGAAATTAGAACTACTGAAGGCACACAAATCGTTGGGATAGAAAATATTCATGAGGAAATTAGAAAAGATTTTAAAAAGAGATATACAAAAGAACCAACACACCTAAGTAATGCAAGGGATTACATGAACTTAATCTCTAAAGAAATAACGGATGAAGATAACATTATGTTAACAGGGCCAGTTACAAATGAAGAAATTAAAAACACGATAACGAGCCTCGGGTCTAACAAGTCTCCAGGACCGGATGGTATGATAGCCGAATTTTATAAAAGATATTGGGATATTGTGCGCCCTATGGTTATTAAGGCGGTGAAAAGTTTATTTCACTCGGGTAAGATTCTGAGGCAAATCAACCATACCTTCATAACCCTTATACCGAAAATAGAAAACCCAAGTTCAACAAACCACTATAGACCGATTAGTCTATGTTCCACTATATATAAAGTCATTTCTTAAATCATAACGGAAAGACTGAAGAAAGTGATAAATAAAATTATACATCCGTTGCAAGGTGCATTTGTAGCAAATCGTGCAATTCAAGATAATGTATTGATTGCCCACAAGATACTTCACTCCTTTAGAAACAGCAAAAATAAAGATGGATGGATTGCTATTAAACTTGATATGGAGAAGGCATATGATCGGGTTGACTGGGACTATCTCCTAACGATTTTAGGGAAATTTGGATTTGATAAAAAAATTTATAGGATGGATTCGTGAATGTATTTGCACAGTGTCACTGTCAATCATTGTTAATAATGGACCCATGGAACCATTCACGCCTGAAAGAGGACTAAGACAGGGTGACCCCTTATCACCCTTCCTATTTGTAATTGCAGCAGAAATCTTGGCACGGAAACTACAAATAACAAGTGAAACTGATAAGAATTCGATTGGCTTCCCGATCACTCGTGGTGGTGTTAAAATTCCCTTTCTAGCTTTCGTTGATGACATTATTATTTTCGCTAAGGCTTCACAGGGATCGTGTAACAAAGTGAAAACTATAATAGATGAATTTTGGGTCAAAAAGTGAATTATAACAAATCTGCATTCCAAGCCTCCAAAAATATGAGTGTTCAACAAAGAAACGTTGTCCATCAAACGCTAGGGATTCCAACAATGACAAATATTGAAAAATACCTCGATTGCCCAATGATCAGTGGTAAAGTTAACAAAGATACTTTTAAGGACCCGATTTGAAAGGCTCAGAACCAACTTACCAAATGGAAAGCTAACTCGGTCTCCTTAGAAGGGCGAACGACTCTGATTCGAGCTAAACTTGCTACAAAACCTAACTATGTCATGCAAAGCTTTATGCTCCCAAATTTCATCCATGCGGAAATGGATAGAATTAATAGAAGCTTTCTATGGAACAAGGATAGACAATACAAACCACTTGTGGGGTGGGATAAGATATGCAAACCAAAGGATATGGGAGGATTAGGAATAAGGAAGACGGAACATATGAACAAGGCATTACAAATGAAACTACTATGGAAAATTTTAGCAGAGCCAAATAATATTTGGGTAAGAATTGTGACGCAAAAATACTTTAAAAATGATAACCTTTTCACATATAGGCTTAAACAAAATGCGTCGTGGCAATGGAAAAAACTTATCCAACTTAGAGAACAGTTCTTCAAGGGGTTAATATGGCAAATTGGAGATGGTAAGACGGTTAACTTTTGGAAAGACAAATGGATCCTTGGAGGCCCTCTACACACCCATGCTAAGAATCCGGCAAATATTGATGAAACTTTAAAAGTGGCTGATTGGATATCAAACAATAAAACATGGAAGATAGACCAATTAATACAGGATCTACCGGACGACATAGTTGACCAAATACAATCAGTACCGATTCCGGATAACCACATACAAGATCGACTATATTGGGCACGCAACAAAAATGGGTGGTTTTCCACAGCCTCGGCTATTGAGTTAATTACTAATATTGAAAACCAAATGATAAGCCTAAATAACTAGATATGGAAATTGGACACATACCCGAAAGTTAAAAATTTCTTATGGAAAATTGATAATAACGGCCTCCATACGAAAGCGCGTCTATGGGACAAACAGGTTATTACACCAGGTGGATGTATATTGTGTGATTGTACCAACGAAGACACAAACCATATTCTAACAAAATGCCCATATATGATACATATAACCAATAAAATAAACCATAACACGACCATGTTGATTAGGGAATTTGATTCAGACAACAAATCCCCTAGAATAATTTTGAGTGAAATTAAACAACTACTTGGGAAACAAGAGTTCACGGAAATGGCAGTTATTTGGTGGAGTGTCTAGCATCAACGCAATAAGCTAACATTTCAGCAGGATCAATCCAATGGTATCCTAGATTTGACAGTGTATATTCGAACCCAAATCACAAACTGGAACAATGCAAAACAATGGACGGAAGATGAGGAAAGTATAAAAAAATGGCAAAGTAAGCAAAAAGAATCATCGAAACAAAACAATTAGGAGTTGGAAAAAGCCTAAACAAGACCACATTAAAATCAATTTTGATGCATCTAGACTCCCTAATAAACAGGCAACAGGAGGTATCGTAATTAGGAATCACCTTGGTCGAATGATTGACTTGAAAACTTGTAAATTTGGTAATATGTCTGCTTTAAAAGCTGAAGCCTTAGCCTTCAGGGAGGCTATCCGTGAAATGAAGAAAAGAAAATTGAGAAATGTAGAAATTGAGGGAGATAATCTCCAAGTAATTAATGCACTTAAAGAAATAAATAAATGTCCATGGGAGATTGAACTAATAATATCTGATATCCTTGCTTCCATCCATGGAGCACATGATATTATAATTAAGCATGTTCCTATGGAGTGTAACGTTGTGGCCGATAAAATTGCTAAATTGGGTCATAGTATCCCCGATGAGCTTATTAAGAATCACCCAGAACTTGACGTTCTCATCCGAAAGGATGCTCTAGGACGCCCTCCGTAAATGAGTGCGCCCTAATCCTTACCTAATAAAAAAAAAACAATTCGCACCAATTAGATAAAAATTGAAAAAGCAAATATTAATACCGTTACACTTACACCTTACATTACCTTGTTTTCTAAGCAAAAATATCAAAACCAACAACCCCCAAAAATCCCCATCTCCATTTGAATCTCAGTGCCGGCTAAACGTGGGACACCTCCTACCCTTTTCCCCTAAATCACCTCCCTCTCTCACAACACACGTAGCTTAGAGAAATGAAGCCCTAGCCGCTGACGATCCCCGCCGGAGATTTTGAAATCCGCACTCACCTCCGCCATGGCCAGGTCCTCGTCGGTGAAATTCGCTCCCACAATGTCTCTCCTTGAGGCCGACGACCACAACACCAACAAACCTACGCCTGTTCCTCTGATCGTCACTTTAAACTGCATCGAAGACTGCGGACTCGAGCAGGACTCACTCGCCGGCGTTGCCGCCGTCGAACACGTCGGCCTCAACCGCCTCGCGGACGGCCGGATCGAGTCTGCCTCAGCTGTCTTGCTCCATTCCCTCGCCTTCCTACCCCGCGCCGCTCAGCGCCGGCTCCGCCCGTGGCAGCTCATTCTCTGTCTGGGCTCCGTCGACCGCTCGGTGGATTCCTCTCTCGCCGCTGACCTAGGCCTGCGGCTGGTGCACGTCGACGTTTCGCGCTCGGAGGAGATTGCTGATACCGTGATGGCGTTGGTTCTAGGTCTTCTACGGCGGACTCATCTCCTGTCTCGGCAATCTCTCTCTTCCTCTGGTTGGCTCGGCTCCGTCCAGCCGTTGTGTCGAGGGATGAGGAGGTGCAGGGGTCTTGTACTCGGGATTGTTGGCAGATCTGCATCGGCCAGATCGCTGGCAACTCGGAGCTTGTCTTTCAAGATGAATGTTCTCTACTTTGATGTTCAGCAGGTATGGATTTATTTCAGGGTTCCTGCTTTTATCCGTCACATAGTGCAATTGTGCTCTGATTAGGGTTTTGCTAAATGAGTTGCTTTTACGTATTTCTATGTCAATTCCTTCTTATATTGCTGTTAACTGATGTGCATCCTTTTTATCGCTTGTGAGGTCTAGATCTACTTGTAGAGGAGTAAATTGGGCTTGATGTCCAGCTGCATTCTATAGGGCTGCCATTATCATTTTTTATGCTTTTCGATTTTTGAGCATGAACTTAATTATGCCCGGATACACTTTATGGTTTAAATTGCGCTGATCAATTGGATTTAATACAGTAACTAGTTATGTGAAGTAGAATTCCACTCTGTGCAGAGGCAAATCCTCGAGAATTTGATTAGCTAATTCTCTTCTTTCTGTCGATAAATGAACTATTCCTAGTTCAAATTACCAGAACTATGATTTTTTTAGTTAACATACTAAAAGGAACCGAAGTTTATGAATCATGAGTGAAAATGTATGCATGACAGACAGCTGAAATAAAAAAGACTAAAGAAAAGGCTGAAGAAATTCTGTACTCAAGCCTCATAAAAACACCATGTAGTATAATGGCCTTTTGTGGTGCTAATATTGCATTAGCTTAAGTGTTGGACAGTGTAGAAATATTTTCAGATCAAACAATGGCGCCATATTATGTCATTTATATTCTATAATGAATGCATTATATCATCTAAAACTGCTTACTATTTCTTGTTTGTAAAATTGGAAAAGGATCAGTGGCAAACTTATGTATGACTGTAGCACTGACATATAATTTGTTTTATGTAAATTGATTAGATAGCACGACATGTATGCTGTCTGTATATACTTCAAGCATGTCTTTGTTTGCCATTAGCCTATCAATAGTAAATAAATGACTTTGTTAATGCCGTCTACTTGGCACTTTGTTAGGGAAACGGCAAGATAAGCCGAGCATCTATAACATTCCCTCCTGCTGCACGGAGGATGGAGACACTCAATGATTTACTTGCTGCAAGTGATGTTGTCTCTCTCCATTGTGCTTTGACAGATGAAACGGTCCAGATCATTAATGCTGAGTGTTTGCAACATCTAAAGCCTGGTATTTTATTATATTTATTTGATAATTGGCCTTCCAATGGACTGTTATATTCTAATTCTTCGTGTATATGAAAAGGGACGGTATACTATTTTCAGGGGCATATTTGGTAAATACTGGAAGCAGCCAACTTTTAGATGATTGTGCTGTGAAACAGCTCTTAATTGATGGCACCCTTGCTGGCTGTGCTCTTGATGGGGCTGAAGGACCACAATGGATGGAAGCATGGGTAATATGAACTTCCCTCAACTAAAACTCCCTGATTAATGTATCATCTAACTTGAATGCAGTTCTTCTTTCTCAGTTTCTAGTATATTGTATCTGGTTTTATGTTGTTGTTGATACATCTCTTCAGCATCTATCAAGGGTCTCATATTTAAAGATTACTCATCAGGAGAGCCATACAATGGGGGTTCAGAAAACTTGTAGTTAGATGTAGGAGGTATCCTGGTATTGAACAAATAAGTTTGACTCCATTTTACCTTGTATACTAGTGCCTTTTTGCTTTTTTCTTTTTTTTGAATTGGGCCACTGATGTTTATGATGACATTAAAGCATGTCGGATATGAGTGACTTCTTGAAGGGGAACAATGGTACAAGATATTAGGCTTACACACAACTGCATTTTGGCTGAGATTTCACTTTAATAAGAACTTTTTCTTGGTTTTATTTTATCTGAATGAGGCTCCAAGGTGAATGTCTTTTCCATTAATTTTTGTTTATACTTATTTATAAAAACTATATGGAAGCTGAGAATTTATGGTTGGGTTATTATATTTTTTTTAGACCTTTGGATCCTGAGGCTCTGTTCGGCTGCATCGGATTATTTAAAATAAGCTATTATAATCCATTTTTATGTATTCTAGACCATTCTATTTCTTCCTATACCCATAGGTCATTATTACAAAAAAGCTATTATAATATATAATGAGCATGTATCCGAACAGACCCTGAGTATGCGTCAACTATTATATGTTTTACCTACAAAACAAGTATTCAAATGTTCCATGCTTTGCCAACTATGTTCTGATTCCTTGAAGAGTAAAAAATACACAATGTATAAAGATTGTGATTAGAAATGTCTTGACTGCATTTTATTATTTTTCCAATTCTACCCTTGTGTATGTGTCACACAAAACTAATCTTAGGATTTGACTGGTATGAAATAAATCCTACAAATTAATATATTTTATAGTTGCCACATGCATAGAAAACTAATCTTAGCATGTGACTTCTATGAATGAAATAAAACTTGCAAATTAATATATTTTATAGTTTCACATACTTGATGAAATCAGTGTCAACCTTGTAATATTTCAACTTTTCGGGGCACACATGTCCAAACATGCTGTTCTTTTTTCTTGTTAGTAGCAAAACTGAAAGCTTAGGTAAATTGTGGATTTTTTTCCTGGGATGAGGATGGTGTTCACATCCTTGTAATGTTTGTGGAATGGAGTCAAATTATCAAGGAACATTCTGTTTCCACCATGATCTTGCCTTCTTTGGACAATCAACTTTTTCTCTATTTGTTATTCATTTAATTCAATTTGTGCCATTATTTACTGAAGCTTTTGACACCATAAGCAATGGGCTCAAAGTAACATTTTGAGAATCATATTTCGATATTATCTTTTTGAAATGGACATCATAAATCAATGAGGCTTATATTAATTTCGTGCAGCATTTGATAGCATTCTGTTACTTGAAATTGCATGTTGCTTATATTAGCCTCATTAACTGAGAGAGTATTTACAGCAATGAGCATTAGCCTATGTAAATTTTCTGTTTTCTACATATTTATAGCTGTGTCTAGTTTTACCGACAGCTTATTGATTGTGTCATACATTGTGTGACCCTAGGTCAGGGAGATGCCCAATGTTCTGATACTCCCACGCAGTGCTGATTACAGTGAAGAAGTGTGGATGGAAATAAGGGAAAAAGCGATTTGCATATTGCAAGGGTTTTTCTTTGAAGGAACTGTTCCAAGTAATGCTGTATCTGATGAGGAGGAGGAAAATGAAGCCGTTTATGAAGATGAGCAGTTGGATAAACTTGACCGGGATAGTTCATTGCAGCTTTCAGTTATTGAGCAACCGACAACTGATAATTCTATGAATCCTGAAAGCTCTCAAAGAAGAGCTAATAGAGAATTGGAGTCTCCTGCCCATGATGATTCAGCCTTGTCTCAAAGTTCTCCTCAGGCTGACTCTGAAGCTAAACATAGCAGATCAAGTAAGAAAGCCAAAAAGAGGCACGGTCGCCAGAGATCACAGAACAAGTCAGAGGACATCATGGAGAAGGAAAGCAGTTCTCAGCGGGAAGATGATACAGCTATGAGTGGATTTGATCAAGTGCCAAGCCCTGTTTCATTCAATGCCTCCTCTGAAGACTCGAAAAACAGGAAAACTAATATTGAATTGGTGCAAGATTCATCCTTGAATCTGCTACAGGATTCTGGAAAAAGCACAACTAGAAAGCCTTTGGAAGTGCTTGAGGATGGCTGTGTGATCGCTTTGCGTACTAAGGATCATTCTGCACTACACATATCCAGGCAAAGAGTAAAAGGTGGAGGTTGGTTCCTAGACACTGTGTCTAATGTGACAACAAGGGATCCTGCATCTCAATTCCTTGTTGTTTTAAGGAACAAGGTATATTTCATAGATGTCTGGATTCTGTATTGATACACGTTTTCTATAAACTTAGTTATAGTTGGTAATTCTGAATGGCCTTCCTTTGAGACTGTTGATTTGATGAAATGTTTACTTCTCTTCAGGACACCATAGGTTTACGGTCTTTTGCAGCTGGAGGGAAGTTATTGCAGGTAATTTAAAATTTCTCAAGCTTTGTCAGTGTATATTTCTTTTTTTTTCAACAAACGAAGTTTTTTGAGATAAGCACTTCATACAATTTTGACGTGACAGATATCAACCTTATTTGGAAACAATTTTTTTTAAATGTAGGAAGGAAACGACCATTCTTTGTTGTTATTATTAGATATCAAGTTGGAAGTTATAATAGCATTGGTAAAAGGAAAATGCTGCATGTAACATGCTGATTTGGAGATTGTTTAGCGTATTATGTGGGTATTGGATAGCTGTACAACATTCTTATGTTTCTCTCTTTTTATTTTTTGTGAAAGTGAGTTTTACATGTCTCACCTAAAAACAAGAAAGCTTACATGTGGAAGCCTGGAAGGTTTGATTGTGCAATACAAACTATCTCCTATTTGGTGTGTATATAATAAATTAAAGTTATTTGATATTGCAGATAAATAGGAGGACGGAATTTGTGTTTGCAAGTCACAGCTTTGACGTTTGGGAGAGTTGGACTGTGGAAGGTCCTTTGGATGAATGTAGGCTGGTCAATTGTAGGAACCCCTCAGTAAGTTCCCTTCAGTACTTGTTAATTGAAGTGCATAAATACCATACAATACAATTTACGATGTAACTTGCCTTCAGGATTGATATTGACAACGTTGTAAAAAAAAAAATACAAAAAACAATCTATCCATATAAAGTTTGTAATTGTTACTTAGATCCGTCTGATTCGCGTTTTCAGGTCACATTGGATATAAGAATTGAAGTCCTTGCGGTTGTGGGGCAAGATGATGGGGTTATGCGTTGGATCGACTAGTAGTTCAGAGATCAGGAGAGCAAGCTGCCTTGTTCCATCTTTCTTCTTTTCTTTTCTTCCTCCTTTTAAATTTTTTTTATCTGTCCGTACCTTAGGTTCGTCCTGTAACCTTGTGTAAAATCTTTATGACGTTTATCAGCGTTTCCTTTTTTACATGCCATTGTTGGGGTTTCATTTGTAGTGGGCTTGCCTGTTCCGTGGTGTTCCCAGCAGGCATTAGTTGACACTTGACGGCGTCCTCCTGCTGAGAAGGCAGAGCTGCCACTGAGAGGAACAATTAGGATCAATCAATCATAGTAGAATCTTTTTTTTCTTTTTTTATTGGTATAATTATTATTATGATTTTTTTATGTGCTTGAGATTTCTGCTTCCGTTTGTTCTTTTGACAACTACCAAATGGTTGAATGGTCAAGATGGCCTTCAGGTTGTTTGCTCTTGTATTGTATGTGTAGTGTGCCACTAGGCCTAGTGGTATTTGTATTGCAATTGTTTTTAGGTGAGACATGTAAAACTCATCAAATCTAGCCCTTCTCTTCTTTGTTGTTTCTCCTTGCTCTTGTATTTTATGTGTAGCTTGGCTCCCTGAATTCACAGATCGATGCAAGCATCGAAAAACCTAAAAAGGCGAAATCAAAGCACAAGAAATTCAAGATCAACAAAAAGGCTAATGATGGTGATTCTAAGCGCAAGAAGAAACAACAAAGAAGAGAAGGGCTAGATTTGTACATCGAGATGAAAAAAAAAACCCGGATTGGCTCACTTCTAGGGCTAGGAAAATTCTGGCGTTCGAGAAGGGGAATTTCGAGAGCACTACAGGAGAGAATGGGTGAGGGGCCGCTCTGGAACGCTGGCCTTGCAAGGGGCGTTCATGGTGTAACTACAGATATGGAGGCTCAACCTCCAAATTTATTCGATAAATCGGGTGGTTTCTCCTCCTTTGCTATCTTATCTATACTAAATACTTTGAACGGTTGCTTGGGTGCTTGGTGATTATCTATAAAATGAATCCCCCAGGACCTCCGAAATATACGTGTATGAATTACTCATTTATTGTACTATCAATCTCCGTTCTTATGCATTTGTAGGTTTTCTTGAGATCATGATGCATATTTTTTAGATAAAAGGGTGCTATCCCTACAGAACCTTGGAGAGAGACTTGATTAATCTCTTCTCAGTTATATACATTGATAAGAATCACTTCTCTGAACAAATCTAACAAAGTGACCAACTCTGAACAATTTGAAATCAGGCCTACTATGGTTGAGAAAATCAAAAGTAGTAGTGCCAAAAACGAACAATTTGAAACCAGGCCTAATGACCAACCTGAACAATTGCCTACTATGGTCGACGAGACCTTAAAGACTAGTGCAATCTATAACAAAAATAAAGAACATGAACAACTGCCTACTATAGTTAAGGAGACCTTAAAGAGTAGTGCAATCAATAACAGAAATGAAGCTGGTCCCTCGGGGATTAAGAAAGATATGCTTAAGGGCATGTTTGGATTACCTCACATAATGCATTATTTTGTATTATAATGCAAAATTTTGTATTATATTCTGCATTATAATGTAAAATTTTGCATTATAATGCAAAATAGGAGGTAATCCAAACAAGCTCTAAGAACAAAACCAAAATTGACATGGGCTTACCACCCTTTGTTTTTGTGGGATATCTATGGAAGCTTGTAATGCTGATACTTGGTGTTCTTCTCAAGGCCAAGTTTAGTTTCATTTCTATCTTAGGCAATTTAGTTGAATTAGAAGCAGTTGATTATGACTCCTAGACTGCCCATTATTCTTTGTTGCATGGCCATATCTTTATAAGCGAATTACATGCTGATTATTATGACCTTTGGAATGTCTTCTATGATCTGTTGGATGAATACATCAATCTCATTGTAACCTATTATTAGTCACTTTGCTTTTGTGAATGTATACTTCATAACAATATCCGGGAACCTCGGATCTCAATCTTGAAGATCTTGAAACCTCTGTATGCTTGTTTAAGTGATTACAATATTATGATATTCAGCACTTACTATCTACATTTTTACCCTTCCCTTAGATATAGAAGAAAAAATGATAGATATATAAAGAAAGAAATATCAACATTTGGTCAAATTAATTATATCGAAAACTGCTTGTGTTGGGATATTGATGGTCTCTGTGTGGAAACTTGGCTTAACCATTATGAAAAAATAGGGTGTACGTGTTGAAAATAGAAGGGAAAAAGATCAAAATACCAACTGTGACGCTGGCCTGCTGGTTGTCTTTGGTTCAACTAATCAGTTTGTCAAGCTATACTTGTATCTTCGTGATTTTGTTTGGTTTGACAGGCTTTTGAAAAAACAGGAACAATCAAACCTTAGAAGGGAAATGGGGAAGGAGTACAAGCATGACAAAATTCAAGTTATGAACAAGAAGATTGTAAAGAAGAATGATTGCTATAAAGTCGATCAAAACAATGAGAAGTACATCAAGACCCTAAGATCAAGAAGAATTAGCAAAGGAATATATTACCCTTGCTGCAATAATGTAAATAAAAATAGGGAGTGTTGGAAAAAAGTTTTTACTTTGCATCTCTTTATTCAAGAAATAGACTATTTAAAACTACAGAAATGTCTAAAAATTTTTGTTTGTATCCAGGATTGTTCACCTTATATAACTACTGTTTGGATTTCGATTTTGGTGTGTAAAATAGCTTTGTATTCGAGCAATTGTGGAGTGGAAAACATGAAAAGAAATGTGCATAAGGGTCAAAATTGCAGCATGGTTTCGGTTAAGTACTATGCTATGAAACGAAACCAAATTACAATGCATCATACCTTTCCCAAGATAAGAACAATCGAAAATTTTAAGATTCGGATTAAAAACAAATTAGTTCAAAATGAAGGTTGGATTTTGGAACTGTAGGGGTATAGGGAGGAAGTCTTTTTTGCCGGAACTAGATTCCTTTTGTAAAATACAAAAAATCCAAATCATGGCGATTGCGGAAACAAAAACGACCAGGTCTGGCGACGGGTTGGGTTTGACAATGTGTTATGGTCCCCTGCTTGTGGCCGAGCGGGTAGTATTGTAGTACTTTGGAAAGCACACCAACTCATTAACGAAGAGGCTACGATAATTGACCAAAAACCAAGATATATCATTCTAAAATACCACCACATGATAGCTAAATATATAATAGCTATTTGTTGTACGCATGCCCCCCTAATGCTGGGGATAAGGAAGAATTTTTGAGAGAGTTAACGGTAGTACTACAAAATATAGGGCTTCCTATCATCCTGATTGGCGATTTGAATGAAATACAGGAACCTAGTGATAAGGAAGGAGGTGCCACCCGGAACCATATAGATTTGAAAGACTACTAAAGTTCAAAAATGATTGTCTCCTTGAAGAGATACCGTCAACTGGTAATATGTACCCTTAGAGAAAAAATAAGACAGAAATTGATAATATCTATGAAAAACTTGATAGAGTGCTGGTTAGTAATAGTATTATCCAAAATTTCCCGGATATTAGTACAAAAAACCATGCCTTCACTAGCTAAGACCACTGTAAAATTTCAGTAGAAATAAATAACAATGAGATGATTAAAGCGCAACCATTTCAACTAGAGAAAATGTGGATGTATAGAAAAGATTTCCGTAATGTAGTCAAGCAAACTTGGAGGGTGCAATTTCAGGGTTCTAACATGTACCAACTAGTCAAAAAAACACAACTGTTTAAACCAAACGCTAAACGTTGGAATAAGCATACTCTAGGGAATATTTTTGAACAACTAAAGGAACTAGAAGAACAACTCCTCGAGATTCAGAAGAACATTCTAATATCCCCGCAAACGAGCATGATACAAAAACAACTTAGGCTAATAAAGAAAAAAGAATGTATCTTAAACTATCATAAGACATATTGGAAACAACGCGCCAAAACAAAACATATTAAACTCTCTGATGCAAATATCGGCTATTTTCATAAGATTGCAAGTGGGAAACGCAATCGAAAAATCATTAAAGAAATACGAACAACTGAAGGCACTCAAATTATTGGTACAAAGAATAATCGGGAAGAATTAAGAAATGACTTTAGAAGAAGATATACAAAGGAACAAACTCATATTAGTAACGATAATGAGTACTTAAGTCTAATCACTAAAGAAATAACGGACGAGGATAATAGCATGCTCACCAAGGCGATTACGAATGAAGAAATTTAGAAAATGGTATTGAGCCTCAAGAAAGTTATTTATAAAATTACACATCCACTACAAGGAGTATTTATAGCTAATCGCGCCATCCAAGACAATATCCTTATTGCGCATGAAATACTTCATTCACTCAGAAATAGAAAGACAAAAGATGGTTGGATTGCAATCAAACTTGATATGGAGAAGGCATATGATAGAGTTGATTGGGATTACCTCTTTAATGTCCTTAAAAGATTCGAGTTTGATACTAAATTTGTAGGGTGGATTAGAGAATGCGTTTGCTTAGTAACCTTGTCGATCCTCATTAATAATGGACCTACAGATCCATTTACACCCGAAAGAGGCCTAAGAGAGGGAGATCCCTTATCACCTTTTCTTTTTATCCTTGCAGCATAAATCCTTGGGAGAAAACTCCAAGTTACTAGTGAAATGGATAAAAAATCGACCGGCTTCCCTATAAGCCGCAGGGGAATGAGAATTCCCTTTCTTGCCTTTGCCGATGACATTATTATTTTTGCAAAAGCTTCTTATGGGTCGTGCGTTAAGGTAAAAAACATAATTGATGAATTCTGTAGGATATCTGGTCAAAAAGTAAACTACAACAAATCGGCCTTTCAAGCCTCCAAAAATATGAGCAACAATCAAAGAAACCTCATTCACTAAACATTGGGAATCCCAACAATGACAAATTTAGAGAAGTATCTCGAATGCCCAATTATTAGCGGAAAAGTCAACAAAGATACCTTTAAAGAGTCCATAAGTAATACTCAAAAACAACTCACAAAATACAAAGCGAACACTCTCTCTCAAGAAGGAAGAACCACATTAATTAGGGCGAATCTGGACACAAAACCTAACTTTGTCATGCAAGGCTTCATGTTGCCTAGCTCTTTCCACTCTAAAATGGATAGAATTAATAGGTTTTTTTTTCTGGAATAAGGATAGACAATATAAACCTCTTGTGGGGTGGGAAAAGATTTGTAAGCCTAAGGACATAGGTGGACTAGGTCATAGAAAGACTGAACATATGAACAAAGCATTGCAGATGAAATTATTATGGAAAATCCTAGCGGAGCAGATAACATTTGGGTTCGGGTGATCACCCAAAAATACTTGAAAAATGAGTACCTTTTTACATATAGAATGAAACAGAACACATCATGGCAATGGAAAAAGCTAATTCAACTTAGAGAGGAATTCTATGAAGGGCTCCTATGGCAAATTAGGGATGGAAAGACGGTAAAATTCTGGAAAGATAAATGGATCTTCAATGGAACGCTGGATATCAGTGCCAAGGACCCTGTAACCATTGATGAATCAATTAAAGTGGAAGAGTGGATATCCAACGAAAAAACATGGAAAGTAGACCAACTAAAAAGAGTTCTACCGGATGAGATAGTTGAACAAGTACAAGCAATCCTGATCCCAGATAACTATATACGAGACAGACTCTATTGGGCTTCAAGTAAGAATGGGTGGTTTTCTACCTTATCGGCTGTAGAATTAATTACAAATATAGAGGGTCAAATCCCAAGTCTGAACAACTGGATTTCGAAACTTGATATATACCTGAAAGTTAAAAACTTTCTTTGGAAAATTGATAACAATGGCTTCCCCACGAAATCTCGGCTACGAGAGAAAAATGTAACTATACTCGGAGGATGTATTTTGATCACCATAATAAACCACCTCGAACAATCCTGAATGAAATTAAACAACTACTTGGGAGAAAAGACTTTTACGGATCTTGCAGCCATTTGGTGGAGTGTTTGACATCAATAAATTAAGCTAACTTTCCAAAACGATCACGGTGAGGGTATCTCGGATTTGACAAGGTATGCTCGTAACCAAATAGCAAACTGGGAAAAAGCAAAGAATTGGGTGGAAGATGAGGAAAATAGAAAAATTAACAAGAACCAGAAGGTTAGTTCTGGCACGAGAAAGCCCAAGAAATGGTAAAAACCAAAACAAGATCAGGTAAAAATAAATATCGACGCCTCTATACTTGCTAATAATCAAGCAACTGGAGGTTTGGTAATTCGGAATCACATGGGCCAGATTATAGACTTAATGACTTATAACTTTGGAAAGATATCAATATTAAAAGCAGAAGCATTGGCATTCAGAGAAGTTGTCCGAGAAATTAGAAAAAGAAAATTAAGAAGAGTAGAAATTGAGGGGGATAATCTCCAGATTATTAATGTAGTTAAAGGGATTATTCATTGCCCATGGGAGATTGAACTAATTATTTCGGATATCCGGGTGTCCATTGTTGGTCTTCAAGATGTCTCGTTCAGGGATATTCCTAGGGACTGTAATACTGTGGTCGATAAAGTTGCTAAACTGGGTCATAGTCTCCTTGCTGAGTTTATTAAGACTCATCCAGAACTTCTTTTTCTCATCCGCAAGGATGCTCTAGGACGCCAAGGCTTAAGATAGTATGGCAAAGAGGGAATTCTTGCCCATATATCTTCCCTAATTACCTCATCATTTATAGGATTAAATTCAGGGTAGAAAGGGTATAAAGCAACCAACTTGCCTTGAACATGGTAAGGCCTTTTGCGAAACATGGTCGGATTAAATTTTGGAAGGTCTATTGGTGTCCAAACCCGGTTAATCGAGATTTAGATTAACCTAAGTTTGGTTAACCATGATTTCAGTTAGTTAAAATCATAAACCGTGTGAGCGGGTAAAAATTAACGATCATTATTATTTTCTCTATTTACTGCCATAAAGGTATTTTATTTACTACGCTTTTTATATCTTTTAATATTTTAATATAAAATTAAATATGGTGGTTATTCGACATAATGGAAGATTTTATCTTAACGAAGAGATAGAACTTTCGCTTGGAGTAAGGAGCAAGATATCGCTTTCTTGGGTGACAAGGCATTGGGCCGACCCTAGTGATGAGGTATTTTTCAGTCGTTTACCTATCAAAGAATCCTAACTTTACCAATCTGAGTAGGATGGTAAGCAAGGGTCGATCCCACAGAGACTCGTGTATTAATGTTATTACTTAAGTGCCAAGTAACTAAAGATGGGGGGTTTTTATGAATGAAATTCTAATCTATTATGCAAAATTGAAAAGTATCTAAGAATGCAAATATGATTAAGTTTGACAAATATGAGAGAAATATGTTCAACTAGTTAAATCCATCATAGATATGCTTATTGATCATTGATTCTTTCGATTCTCAATTCCCTTGAATAATCTATTGTGGATTACACTCCTACTAAGGATTATGACCCAAACTTCATAAATAGTTGAAAGAACTAACAGTCTAAACAACCCTAATCATTTAACAATCTAGAACAACGTCTAGATTCAATTAAACAACAGCTTTACGAATCAAGTTATCAATAGAAATAAACACTTAGAGCAAACAGACATCTAAGTTATCTGTGGATTTATTCCCTTCTACAACTGAATAGCCCGAACGGGTCTAAACAATTATAGATGCTATTTTATCTAATCAACCCCGAACGGGCATTAATCAGATTAGTTGTAAATTAACCTAGAAATTCTATTAGGTGATCAATCTAACAAAACCCTAGATAAATTCTGATTCAATTAAGCACAGGGAATAAAACCTATTCAAGTTGTTGAGAATCAATCAAACCTCACAATAATATGCAATCTATGATTTCAATAACTAGTCAAACACAAAGAAATTAGCAATGCATAATTAAATTAAAATCAAACTTACAAAGGTTCAAAGGTTCTTCCTTGAGAGAAAACCCTAGCCTCCAAAAGTATGATCAAAGTTATGATAATGATAGAGAGAGAAAACAAAAAACAAGGTTTAAATACCCCTAAGATATCCAAAGATAAAATATCCCGAAATTACATTAAAATAGTCGGAAAAGACCTAATAAAGTCCAACCCGAAGCCCAAAACACGCGGCCCAACTCTCCCACGACAGAACAGTAGGCGCGGTCTCATTCCAGGGTGGCGCAGCCGCGTCACTTGCCTTCCTAGCCCGCGGCACTCTCGGTTCAGCATTTCAAGCGACACTTTAGAGGCTGTTTTCACCCCCTTCGAGTTGAAATTTGGACTCGGAGTAAAAATATGAATTGTAGCTCTTCGAGTTAGCTTTCCAGTTATACTAAATTCAGCCTCATCCGAGCATTATAGATCCCAAATTAAGCATTGCAAGATAGAGGTGTCAAAACAAGAACTCCAATGCATAACCCGGGTTTAAGCGTTCTTTTCACACAAGCTCTTGGGCCTTGGTTCTTCTAATCTTCACTTGTATCACTCTAAGCTTCCTCAAAATTCACCATAGTCCTCTAATATCCATCCCATCCACGCTTGTTTACCTAAAGATCTGCAAAACCGAACAAAACAAGCGCAAAACCGGAATTTCCTAGAAAACCTAAAAACCTAAGAACTACACTAAACTTAAGCTAAAACACATGCAAAACAAACATAAATATGCATCCTAAACTATACCTAAATGCAAGCTATCAAATTCCCCCATGCTTAACCCTTGCTTGTCCTCAAGCAAGACATAAATCCAATCATACCATAGAAATGCAATCTTACATCCATCTCAAGTCAAACAAACATTTCACATATAATCAAAAATCCAACCAAGACTTCCTAGCATGCATTATGGTAAGCAAAAAGTAAAGACCATTCATTCATTCTAGACCTCACCAAGGTAATTGTGTTTGCACTCAAACTCTCAAGTGTTTAAAGGTATGTGTTTCACTCAAAATCAACCATGAAAACTAGACTACCATATGCTTGCATCAGAGTTCTAAATCTCCACCGTTGGGGATCAAATACATAACAAAAATCATGAGGTCTTTTTAAGGCTTGTAATGGGGCCAAGGTAAAGAGAAATTTGGAAGGGATCATATTTGGCATGTGGTGCTAAATCCGGGATAAAAAACTAATCTAAACCCAAAACTCAACACTTTTTCATAACACTTCCAACTTCACTCTACCAACTCCTTACATTTATACTTAAGCACTTTGCTTCTTTTTTCCTTCTTCTTTTGCCTCTTCAACTCTTTCCTTTCACTTATGAAGGTTACTTACAATTAAGCACAATTTTCTTTCTTTTTGCTTTGCAACAAACATTTTCATCTTCATTTTAAACCCAAGAGTTGTTTTCCTCTTTTTCTTCCACCTTTTCTTCCAACTCCCCCATACTTATACATAGCTCACACAAAACAAAAACCAACCTAAAGTCCTAAATCCCGGATTCTGGGTCAAGCTTATTAGGCGAAAATTTTGTGGAGCTATCAAAAATAGGCTTAAAGCTCAAATAAGTGGGGTGTCAAAAACATGGATCTTGTAGGGTAGGAAAGGAAAATAATAGGCTTATAGAAACATTGCCTCAATCATTTTAATGCTATGTATTCAATCATATAAGCAGTCTTGACAAAGAGTATTAACGCAAGTATTAACGCAAGTTCTAGAGCTAGATAATCATGGTGATACACTCAAGAATGTAAAGAACAAATAATCATGATAGGCCAAAATATCTCACAAGGCAAATTGTTGTCTAGAACTTCAGAATGAATCTAAAACTCAAGCTAAATACATGCTCCATCCTATAATCAAGGTAATCAATCAATGATCATGCTTATATCATATCAACTTCAGCAAATCATGCAAATCATGGGTTAGAATTCATACTCAACTTAGAAACACAAGAGGAATTAAACAATGGGGAAATAAGAACCTAAATACAATATTTTTGTATTTTTATGAATTTTCTGATTTTTTTTTCATTTTTCAGGATTTTAATCAATGCATGCAAAAAATTTTAAATATGACCTAATCTAATGCAACTATATGCAATGCAAAAGTAATTCCCTTCCCCATGCTTAAAACATACTTTGTCCCCAAAGTATAGTAAAAAGGAAAGAGAAGAGAAAACTCACAAAAACTCTAGTGATCCGGGTAAGATGGTGGGAAATCCGACGGTGGCGGTTCTTCGGGTTATCAATCTTCAGACTTGGAACATCTAACACACACACAAAACAACCTAAAAAGCAAAAGATTATAACTGAAAAATAAAACTACTCTAAACCTTTGGTTGCCTCCCAAGAAGCGCTTATTTAACGTCATTAGCTTGACCCTTAGCATGAATTGACAAGATTAGACATTGTCAATGCCCTTAATAACTTGTCAAAGCCCTGTGCACACATCTCAGAAAAGCATAAGTAACACATTGATAAATCAATTAAGCATAATATAACACTCAAAGACCGTTTTAATTTATCAAACATGTGTGCCCAATTTTCATGAGGTGGCATTTGTTCAAAGAAATTCAGCACAAGTGGTGGCTTTAGAAAATAGTTACAATATGAATCAAAGCACTTGTCAACAATACCACTTTTATCCAAGATGAACTCCATATATTTCTCATCGTCCACCTTGTGTTGTAGACTTGGCTTCTCATCTTGGAACTCCATAAGCTCTTGATGTGAGAAGGTGGGGAAACTGAAGCATGGGATGTCAAGGCCTAACATAGGGCGCACCATGACAACGGGAGACTTAATAGATGCATCATGTTGATTTTCTCCCTCATGGTTGTCTACTTCATCAGCAAAGAAGTCATCATGGTCAACAAACGAGTCTTCTTCCAAAACCGTAAAACCCTCAAGCAATTTACTCCACGTGAGTGAAGATGATTCAGGCTCCCTAAGCTCTGTAAGAATCTCTATGCCTGCACAGACTTCCCTTGGCTCTTTGATAATCTACTCATCTTGCCTTACAGGTGCAAATTCATATTGAACATTAAATTCATCCTCATAACCCACATCAAGTGTATTAGATTGCTCCTCAACTTGAATCTGGGTATCTGACTCTTGATCGTTTGACTCCAATGTGATTCCACCACTCCTTTCACACAACTCAAAAGGACATGAGATTGTAGAATGGAAATATGAAGAACAAGACTCACAGTGCTCATTGATTATAGCATCTGCCCCTTTGGAGAGATCCTTGATTATATCCTCAAGAGACGTATCAATCGGCTGGGGTGGTTGGGAAGATGACTCAACCAGAAAGCTTTGATGGCTCATGAAACATAAGAAATCCCAACATTCCTCAGATCCCATGTATAAAAGCCTCTCATTGCTCATGTAGTCGGCCAATCCCCTTGTCTCAAAATTCATACCATGGACAACTCCTATGTTTACCTCTCTATCACTATATCGTAATCCCCAAGCACCAAGTTGAAACACATGATCTTGAAATCTTGAAAAATAGTCATGGAAGTGTTCATCCTGCAACTGTCTACAATCGAACAAAGCCATAGATTAGTAGCACGGGTGTTATGAACCGTAAGATATGTTCACAACACCAAGAATAGCACAAAAGTAAAAACACAAATAGCGACGAGTCCCCGACAACGGTGCCAAATTTGATGAGGTATTTTTCAGTCGTTTACCTATCAAAGAATCCTAACTTTACCAATCTGAGTAGGATGGTAAGCAAGGGTCGATCCCACAGAGACTCGTGTATTAATGTTATTACTTAAGTGCCAAGTAACTAAAGATGGAGGGTTTTTATGAATGAAATTCTAATCTATTATGCAAATTGAAAACTATCTAAGAATGCAAATATGATTAAGTTTAACAAATATGAGAGAAATATGTTCAACTAGTTAAATCCATCATAGATATGCTTATTGATCATTGATTCTTTCGATTCTCAATTCCCTTGAATAATCTATTGTGGATTACACTCCTACTAAGGATTATGACCCAAACTTCATAAATAGTTGAAAGAACTAACAGTCTAAACAACCCTAATCATTTAACAACCTAGAACAACGTCTAGATTCAATTAAACAACAGCTTTACGAATCAAGTTATCAATAGAAATAAACACTTAGAGCAAACAGACATCTAAGTTATCTGTGGATTTATTCCCTTCTACAACTGAATAGCCCAAACGGGTCTAAACAATTATAGATGCTATTTTATCTAATCAACCCCGAACGGGCATTAATCAGATTAGTTGTAAATTAACCTAGAAATTCTATTAGGTGATCAATCTAACAAAACCCTAGATAAATTCTGATTCAATTAAGCACAGGGAATAAAACCTATTCAAGTTGTTGAGAATCAATCAAACCTCACAATAATATGCAATCTATGATTTCAATAACTAGTCAAATACAAAGAAATTAGCAATGCATAATTTAATTAAAATCAAACTTACAAAGGTTCAAAGGTTCTTCCTTGAGAGAAAACCCTAGCCTCCAAAAGTATGATCAAAGTTATGATAATGATAGAGAGAGAAAACAAAAAACAAGGTTTAAATACCCCTAAGATATCCAAAGATAAAATATCCCGAAATTATATTAAACTAGTCGGAAAAGACCTAATAAAGTCCAACCCGAAGCCCAAAACACGCGGCCCAACTCTCCCACGACAGAACAGTAGGCGCGGTCTCATTCCAGGGTGGCGCGGCCGCGTCACTTGCCTTCCTAGCCCGCGGCACTCTCGGTTCAGCATTTCACGCGACACTTTAGAGGCTGTTTTCACCCCCTTCGAGTTGGAATTTGGACTCGGAGTAAGAATATGAATTGTAGCTCTTCGAGTTAGATTTCCAGTGATACCAAATTCAGCCTCATCCGAGCATTATAGCTCCCAAATTAAGCATTGCAAGATAGAGGTGTCAAAACAAGAACTCCAATGCATAGCCCGGGTTTAAGCGTTCTTTTCACACAAGCTCTTGGGCCTTGGTTCTTCTAATCTTCACTTGAATCACTCTAAGCTTCCTCAAACTTCACCGTAGTCCTCTAATATCCATCCCATCCACGCTTGTTTACCTAAAGATCTGCAAAACCGAACAAAACAAGCGCAAAACCGGAATTTCCTAGAAAACCTAAAAACCTAAGAACTACACTAAACTTAAGCTAAAACACATGCAAAACAAACATAAATATGCATCCTAAACTATACCTAAATGCAAGCTATCACCTAGGGCGGTTGATTTTCGGTCCCCCTACCCTCTCTCTTCCTAGAGCACACATTCACACATTGAACAAGCTAATATTCACTTAGCTTACGTGTTCAAAAATACTCAATACTCACTGAGTTCTCTAGCTTTTCTTGTCTTTACCTTGACGTTCGATCGAAGACTGCTCTTTTGACTTAGGCATCGGAGGTGGATTAAGGGGTCCCTGCCCCCTTTGTCCATTGTTTTGCAGGTTCTAGGTTGAAGAAAAGTTGGAACGGAAGGTGAAGAAGGAGCAATCAATTAGTGCATTACATGAGAAGTTTTTTGCACTAACAATTGGCGCCGTTCGTGGGGAACGAGTACACGATCCACGCAATTATGGTGGTTGAATCGGTCCTTGAGAATCAAGAAGTGGTTTTTAATAACTCTGAGGCAACCGCGCAAAGCGAAATCGAGCGCAATGCCGCCATCGAACAGATCCGCGATCGCGGAAACGAGACCCGCGACCGCGGAACAGTACTCAACGACCGCAGACCCACCTCCTGCGACCACGGAATAAGGGGCGATTGTGCAAACTTTGAGATTCTCTTGGAGGATCAAACCCTAGCACATCTTGATCAATCTAATCCCGATATTCGATCGGAAGATCAGACTTTTCACAACCCAAGCAAGGCCTCTTGCCCATAAACGACTTGAACCCTGACTCGACCCCTCTCGTAAACACGGTTGTTCATCGCGCAAACCATCAGGGATCCGAGTTAAGCGACGGAATCCACAATTGTTATACTTTGCGGTTTGAATATTCTGGATTTGATCGAGTTTGGGACTCAGCGATGCGTGTCGTGAATCCGAGAGCAACCGAAGAACTCAAGATCATGAGCCATTAGGACTAGCAATCACGGTCGCAGAATAGAATCACGACTGCGACCAGTCAAACTGCAACTGCGAGTTACATATTTCTGAGCTCGTGACGCCCAGCCACAAGCAAAACCCTACCTTGCTCAACCCTCGCTACGAACAAGGTCAATCAAGCAATGTCGGGTCCAATCCCATTCGTGGTGACAATCATATACCTTTGGCATCCGCACCAAACGGCAGGAATGGGGAATCAACCACCACATGGAATGAAGAAGACGATGAAATCACCCATGCTTTTGCTTCTACTTTGGGAGAGAATGAGAAGATCCAAACTAGGTGTGCTTAGGTTGAGTCCCTCTTAGACTAAGCCTTGTTGGAAGAGATTGCCAGATTAAAGTATACCTTGGACAAGGTTCAAGGCAAGCGCCTTGTCAGCGAATCAGCTATCGAAAGGACTCGTTGACTGCTCGCTAGTGTTATTTAATTCGCCGATAACCACCGTAGTCCTCAGCCATAAGCTTTGATGAATCAGAAGAGATGCAAGTTGACTGTGAAAGCGATCGCAGGGCGCCTAAAAGTCGACGAAGAGACAAGCATCACGAGTCGCCTCCGCGTAATAGGTCCTGAGCCACAGACCTCCCTCAGTCCATTAGCCTGGCCTCGGATGACTCAAGCGACTCCGAAGACTGTGGAGATCTCCGCAGACGAAGCCGCGATTGTGGAGACCAAAACCGCGACCGCGGAAACATGGACCGCGACCGTGGACAACAAGATCAGTGCGATTTGTCGCGCGAGTGTGATGATCTCTATGTCCCCTCTGAGAATCCCGAGTTTAACCATGACCGGGGCAAAAAGAAGAAAAGACAACGGAGTCAGCGTCGGAGTGAAAGTAGAGAAAGACATGAAGGGAGGAGTCGGGCTCTTAGGCGCACTAAGAGGAGATTGCTTGATCTCTTAAGAGCGTAAGGTGGGACCTTGCAATCGGCTCAAAAGCAAGCAAAGCATAAATTGGCTATGGTGACATCGACACTTCCATAGAGATATTCAACAAGCCAGGCCCCCAGCAAAGTTCTCCCCACCATCATTCACTCTTTATGATGGGAATTAGGACCCTATAAACCATATAGCTGCTTTCTCTCACAAGATGGCACTATGGGTGTCCGAGGAAGCTATAATGTGCAAAATGTTTCCATGTAGCCTCACCAAGGGATTTCTGAAGTGGTTCCAAATTCTGAAACCAGAATCAATACGATCTTGGGATCAATTGGCCACTAAATTTGTGAAGCACTACATTGGCAACAGTTGGGACACAACGTCTCTTGATACACTCTTCGGCCTTAAAAAGGAGAGCAATGAAAGCTTGCGTCGCTTTTCCAATCGTTTCATGGAGTGCTACGCTGAGATTGATCGGTGTAATGAGAAGACTGCAATTACCACCTTTATTAAGACAATTCCATTTGAAAGCAAGCTAAGGGAAGAGTTGACACTTCGTCTTCCTTCCACCATTTCTGAACTTCAAGAGCGTATTCACCAGTATGTGTGCTTGGAAGAAGCTGGCTACATGACAAGAGGGAGGTCTCCCTCTCCACTTCGAAAGCCCCATTGTCCTTTAAATGGGAGCATTAGGCAAAATACACACTTGTCGGAGGAACAAGATAGATCGGTCTACATAACTTTCAACATCCCGATCTATAAAATTTTACCGCGCATCAAACATGAGAGCTATTTTCGCTATCCTTGTCAGAAAGAATGCCCCAAAGACGATGTCCTAAGCCGGAAATATTGCATGTACCAAAGAGTAAGGGGGCACATGACTGAAGATTGTGAGTCCTTTATGGATTGCCTTGAAGGTTTGGTTCAAGAAGGGTACTTGCGTGAGTACATTGTGAAAAATGAACCAGAAGATAGTGAAGAGCCGAGAAAGAAGCAAATTCAGGTCGTTCAAACAATCTCGACGACATACGAGGATGAAGACGAGCCAAGAAATGACGACCAGAAGCGTAACTGTGATCGCAAAACTGGTCTTGAGAGAAAGACCCCTTCTCTGGGGCAAAACTGCTACTGCGGAGTTGAAGACCGCACCCACAGAAAAGAAAGTCGTGATTGCGGAACCCTCGTCTGCGACCACGGACCCCCAGGACGCGATCACGGACCTGTAGCTGAGACTGAGTCTTCTCAGAAGGAGAACCACGGCCCGCACGAGGGTGATCGTGGTTACCCGTGTTCCCCAACGCATGGATCTCGAGATTAGGGAATGCATGTAAATAGAGCACTCTTTTTCACATGTCGTTTTGATGAGACCCTTAGATTTTTATTTGTCATTCATTAGTCCGTCCTTAAGACCATGTCATTCATGTTTATTTTTAATAAAAGTCAGTTTTTGCATTAGTTTAAGTCTTGCATAAAAAAAGAGCGCAACGTTAATTCATCCCATAAATGGACTCCTACATATGCGCGTATGTAGAGGAGTTAAAAATCCCATAATATTCGCTCATGGATCTACGAATACGCACGCACGAACCCCATGATATTCGCTCATGGATGTACGAATACGCACGCACGCACGTTAGGGGACCCAGGCGACTAATCCGCATGACCACTTTATGTTATTATTTTCTCTATCTACCTCCATAAAGATATTTTATTTATTATGCTTTTTTATATCTTTTAGTATTTTAATATACAATTAAATATGGTGGTTATTCAACATAATGGAAGATTTTATCTTAAACGAAGAGATAGAACTTTCACTTGGAGTAGGGAGCAAGATATCACTTGCTTGGGTGACAAGGCATTGGGCCGACCCTAGGGGGTTGATTTTCAGTCCCCTCTTCCATCTTTCTGTCATTATAAATACACGTTATCGCCGTGTATGAAGAGCACACATTCACACATTAAACATGCTAATATTCGCTTAGCTTACGTGTTCAAAAATACTCATACTCGTTGAGTTCTCTAGTTTTTCTTTTCTTTACCTTGACGCTCGATCGAGGACTGCTTTTGACTTAGGCATCGGAGGTGGATTAAGGGGTCTTCACCTCCTTTTCCATTGTTTTGCAGGTTCTAGGTTGAAGAACATTTGGAACGGAAGGTGAAGAAGGAGCAATCAATTAGTGCATTAAAGGCGAAGTTTTTTGCACTAACAAATCGTAACCGAACCGTGAATCCCGGTTAATCGTAGTTCGGTTAACCAATTTTTCAGTTCGGTTTTCTCGGTTAACCAATAACCATTTATGTAAATTTACCTTAAATAATTAAAACTAAAATAATAAAATTTGAATAAAAAATGATCAAGCTTGACTTTTATTTTAAATATGTACTTATACTATATTGTTTTGGTTGTTGTAAATAAATATCGAGAGTATATACTATAGTGTGAACACAATAATTATTTTTTATCCCATCAAATTTAATAAGTGAGTCTTATATCAATGAGAAGTGGAAAAATAGTGTGTAAATTGTTAAAACTAGTTGTACCCATCGTACCATGTACGACTATGATTCGTTATTTTATAAACATTATAAATAGGATATTAATAAATAAGCAATTTTATTGCTTGTAGAATGTATAATTTCTTTAATCAATAAAAATGGTTAAATTTAATGTTGAGAATGAAGATATATTATTAAGATAAAATAATTATATTTCTCTTTTTCCTTGATAATATTTCATGGATATAAAAATTTATATATTCAAATATGGAAGAGATAAGAATTTAAAAAACAATAGTTAACTTAATAGATAAGATATAATAAAATATGAAAGATAAAGATAATTTAATTATATGAAATATTTCAAATTTAATTTAAGATGCGACCATACTCAGTTTGTGATTATATCTATAAATAAATTAGTGAAAAGATATCATACTAAAAGATAAAAGATATTTATACTTATTTTAAAATATTTTAAATTTGTTATCTTTAATTTTAAATATTTGTATAAGGAAGTTTTCAAAAGATATTGTTATAGTAAATAGATGTTTGTTTGATGTTAAAGATAGATTTAGATAGTTAAAGAAGAATTTAATAGAAAAAGTTAAAATATTAGAAATAAAAATTAATTTTGTAAATATGAGGTGGGGCTTGAATCGTTTTGATGGCTCGAAAAGGTATAGTTTTAATATATAGTTATAGATTGGAGAATGAAAGACTCAAACTAGATCAACAACTTGAAGATCAAATAAGCAAAGATAACCAATATTTGAAAAAATATTTAACATATTTTCGGTTTTTCGGTTTTTTGGTTAATCATTATATGTAAAATCGTAAATTGAAACCGAACCGATAAACCGAAAATATTGTCGCTACGGTTAACCAAACTGAAATTTTTAAAAAAAAATCGTCTTAATTAACCTAAAAAATAAC
Organism: Fallopia convolvulus; assembly: GCA_964016875.1. Classification (NCBI taxonomy): domain Eukaryota; kingdom Viridiplantae; phylum Streptophyta; class Magnoliopsida; order Caryophyllales; family Polygonaceae; genus Fallopia; species Fallopia convolvulus. The sequence continues at coordinate 44,704,461 of OZ024729.1, forward strand.
CGTTTTTTTAGTTTTTCGGTTCCGATTTTGTATGGACACATGCTATTAGCTATTAGTGAAATATACCCTCTTTAATTCCGGCGTGGGACACCGAGGAACCACTACTTCCCTGCAACTTTAGCAGTGAAAATGCACGTGGTGTGATGGCCGCGTGGTCAGCTGCTGAGCCTCCTAACCTTCCATTTCCAGCGCAAAATACGACACGTGTATTTTCGTGAATTTACTACTCTACCCTTCTCTTCTACATCAATTTACCCTTTAACCCCCTCTCTCCCCTCTCCGAGCACGAAAGGCGGTTAACTGTTTCTGCGACCCTAAACCCACGACTCCCTGCTTGACCCATTTCCGAAATCACTCTGAATTTCTCTCTACAAAAACTCATCGCAAGCAAGCTCGATTCCTCCACCAAATTCTCCTGGATGGTGTCCATGAATCCGAACTCGGTGCAAGCTCAAGGATTCTACTTGGATCCGTCAGGAATGCCTCTCCCTGGACTCACTGCGGCCACACCGCTTCCTCTTCAGCCGGAGGATCCGAGTAAGAAGATCAGGAAACCCTACACCATCACCAAGTCTCGGGAGAGCTGGACTGAGCAAGAACACGACAAGTTTCTCGAAGCTCTTCAGCTGTGAGTCTCCTTTTTTTTTTCCCAGTGATTGTCATATTCTTTTATGCGATTTCCTTTCAATATATGTTTTCTTTCTTCTTTCTTCGGGAATTTGGCGTATTATAAATTTATAATTGTTTGGCGATTGAGAATTATGTTCTTGCTTACCCGAATGCTCTGGCTCCATTGTTCAATGGATTTGGTATTCCGTGCTGTTTTTTCCATTATTCAATTTGACGCAATTTGTGTTATTAGATCCCTGTTTGTCTTCATTCGGATAGTTCTTGAAAATGGTGAACTGTAGTTTGTTCTTCGGTGTTTGAATCTTCTGTCTTGAGTATATCTCAGTCGATTGCGAATTTCTTTCGTGTGTTACTATTGAGAGTGGAGGAACCTGCTAGAATATGTATATAGGTGAAAATGCTGAACTTGAAGAAGCATGAGGTTGAACCATTTTCATGTCCATGACATCACGAAAGTTAAATTGATCTTTTGATCTGCAAAACTAATTTAGAGTTTTGAGCTGTATGAGTGTATGACATAAAGAAGCAATATTGGAAATACAGGCTGAATGAGATTTTGACCAAAAAAAAAAAAAAGAATTTAGAATGAGAAGGTAACATGTGAGTCTTCTTTTTTCTACAGTTTGCTGTTAGTCCTGTACTCTTCAAGAGAAGAGTAGGTTGGGGACAAGGGCAGAAATTGTATTCACCATCATTATGAATTATCGGGACTTGCATAGGTTCTTGCTATAAGTTGTCTGGCAAGTCAGCTCAAGTTTACTAGTGTTCAGAAATATAGCTAAAATGAATATGGAGTTCTGATATATTTTATTACTCCCAAGTCCCAACCATCAAAGAGAAAGTGTCATCCGAAGACTTCTTGGACTAAAGATAGAAAGCCCAAATTGTCAATTCTTTCCCTTTTAATCTTTGTTTTGAGATTTGTTTTTGTTAGGCAATATAAATTACTCTTTTCAGCATGCTGTGAAGGTCCGGTCCCATGGTTACCTCTTTCTCCATTTGAGGATTTTTCACTCTAGGCTTCCATGACTTAAATGTACTGTAATTTTCTTAAGAAAATTTAATTAGAGTGATCATTATCTCTATACATATTTGTTTATTGGATTCTTCAAATTCATTTTAGTATTTGTTACATTGCAGGTTTGATCGTGATTGGAAGAAAATAGAAGCATTTGTTGGTTCAAAAACAGTTATCCAGGTCAGTTGTGGATGATAGACTTAACATGCTGATACAAAGTTGTCCTAGCAACAGTTGCAAACTTTTGTACCTGAATATAACTTTTTTTTATGAGTCCTCAGACTTATAAGGTAAACCTAGGAATAATAGTATAGATAACTTGCCTCATTTACATCTATAAGAATGTTTGTATCCTTTTATTTATTTCATGCTGACTGATTACTTACATATCTAGATCCGTAGTCATGCACAGAAGTACTTTCTAAAGGTTCAGAAGAGTGGCTCTAATGAACGAGTACCACCTCCCCGTCCAAAGAGAAAAGCAACCCACCCATACCCACAAAAGGCTGCAAGGATTGGTATTTCTTGCAATTTCTTTTCTGTTGCTTCTTGTTCTTCCTGGTTAATTTTCTTCTTTTTTACTTCTCTTGTGGCATTCATTGGTTGAACATCAAATTTTATTCTTTGCAGCCCCAACAAGTTCACATTCTCAGTCTATAGGTTTATATCAAGCTTCTGCATTTTGCGAACCAGGATATATATACAGCTCTCAGTCATCGTCAGCTGTAAAAAACCAGCCTTCAAATGCTCTTATGCCAAGCTGGAACTATAATGCTATGCTACCAGCCGGGCTAATGAACGAGGGTAAGGTTTTATTCTAATGTGCCCTTTTGTATCAATGGTTTCTTTTAAATAAAATTTTTCTCCTGGATACAAGTTAGTGCTTTACCATATTTACATTCTTGCCATATTATTGCTTGCAGCAGATGCAAAGTTGGCCATCCGTGCAACAATGCCCACTGGTTGCAGCAGTAGTAGCAGTGAGGGTGCACCAAATGCATGGCATACTGCTGGAGTTTCTGATATTAGAAATCCAGCAAATATGATCAAAGGTAACTCCTTTCTCACATCAATATTGTAGGTTTAGTTATATCCTACTCACCTACTATTCAAATCGAGTTTTCAAAGTCCTCTCTACCCACATTCGTCAATTCCATCTTTCAACAATCATCTTTCTGACGTGTAGCACACCAACTTGGCTGTTACACCATGATCTTTTCTTAAGATAATAATTTCTTCTCATGTTTTTGTAGCAGCTATGCCAGATTTTGCTCAAGTTTACAGCTTCCTTGGTAGTGTATTTGACCCTGATGCAAGGGACCACTTGCAGAGGTTAAAGATGATGGATCCAATAAATGTTAAAACAGTATGTTCTTTGGCCTCTTGCTTCAGATTCTATTTTTGGTTTGCTGGTTAGTTTGCGTATATGAATATTTGGATATATCTTATAAAAGTTTTTCTTTGTCACAGGTCCTGTTATTGATGAGAAATTTGTCTATCAATTTGACGAGCCCTGAGTTTGAAGATTATGTGAGTTCCCTTAATTGTTTTTCATTGAATATAAGCCTGCTAAGAAATATAGCTTTCTTGAAACTTGAACTAATGTGGAACAGGAACATTTAGTTCGTGAATATGGTTTTCAACTTCTTTTAACTATGGTTACTAGCTGCAATGTTTTGTTTTGTCTTATTGTATTCAACTAGCTTAGCACATGTCTCAAGTCTTTGAAATTATTGTCTGTACTGTAAGTGTTTCTGCCATCTTCTGTGGAAAAAGCATAATGCCAATGTTGCATCTGACTTGACCTTGGCCATTTGAATGGCTTGTATCCCTGTTTAATGGCCATTTGTTGTGTTGCTCATTTAATTTAATCTCTGGTCTATAATACCATGTTGCTTGTCCTAGTTTCTGTGGTGATAAGATGAAAATCCTTGCATCAACTTGCTGCAGAGATTCTAGAGTCTAATATTTTCATACGTTGCATCTTTGAACTGTTGTAAAGATAATGTTCCACAATTCTGATGATTGACAAAATTTTCCTTGCTTGACATCAGAGAAAACTACTTTCATCCTATGACGTGGAATCAGGGAGGATCAGATCCTGTAATCGTGTGATGCAAACCCCTGGAAACTCCAAACCAATCATACCAGCAGTGTAGGATCTGCGCAAGGAATTCCCCCATGGTACGCGTAGGTCTCCATGGTAGCGCGAGATAAGCCAATTCGCTAGCTTCATAATTGATACTGTGATCAGGGTCAAGCTGTTTTTCTTCCTCATGTCCCATCTTTCTCTTGGATAACGTCACAGCTTGATCAATTGATACACATCATCTGTAAATTCAGCCCAACAGGAGTTCCTTGCTGGAAAATGCCCCTCTTCTGTAAATGCATAGCTTGTTGAATTTTTTTTTTTTGATATGTGCCTTTGTGTTTTGGGGTCCAGGATTCCCGGTTGCACCGAAATCATTGCTTTGTTAATGGTCTTCCTCCGCATGCACTTCTGTCCTGTGGAGGAAGCAAGAGTGTATATATGCTGATATCAGTTGATTTTATATAGTTGCTCATTGAAGAGCCAGTTTATGCATGTTTACGTCGTATTATATATATATATATATATATATATAGGTGTGATGAACTAGATTACACCCAAATTCCTAAAATCTTGCTACTCTCTTTTCATATTTTATTCTCTCTCAGTGATTTATCGTTAATCTACAACTTCGTGGTTTAGTTCTTCAACCCCGATTCCAACACCACCACTCTTTCTTCACATGTTTTGCCTTCTCCATCGTCAATCTCAACCCTAGATCTTCCGGCGACAGGCTCGCCTTTTAACGGCGACGGGCGCCCTTGAGCGAGTCAGAGACGTTGAGCCTAAAGGCGCGATCGCCGTTGTTGATCTCTACGTGTGCAGGGACTTCTTCCGGGAGACAAGCGCATTAATCTATTAAAGTGGGTGTATTTTTTGGATAGTTGATTTTTATTTGCCATTGTACATATTCGAGTTCTTTTGTACACATATTCAAAATAGTGAAGTTAATATTCAGATATATTGTGTACATATTCAAGTTATTTGTACACACATTCAAAATTGTATTTTTTGGATAGTTGATTTTTATTTGCCATTGTACATATTCGAGTTCTTTTATACACATATTCAAAGTAGTGAAGTTAATATTCAGATATATTGTGTATATATTCAAGTTATATGTACACACATTCAAAATTGTGATGTTCAGATATATTGTGTACATGTTCGAAATTTTGTACTTAATATTTAGACATATTATATACATATTCGAGTTCTTTTATATACATGTTCAAGATGGTCAAGTTAATATTCTGATATATTGTGTACATATTCGAGTTATTTTGTACACACTTTCAAAACTATGAAGTTCAAATATATTGTGTACATGTTCGAAATTTTGTACTTAATATTCAGATATATTATATACATATTCAAGTTCTTTTATACACATGTTCAAAATTGTGAAGTTAATATTCGGATATATTGTCTACATATTCGAGCTATTTTGTACACATGTTCAAAAGTGTGAAGTTAATATTCGGGTTATTTTATACAAATGTTCAAAACTGTGAAGTTCAGAAATACATATTCACATTCGATATTAAACATTTTTGCAATTATACAATGTTACTCGTATATTCAAAATTCTATGTATTCATATTCACTATTCAATACGAAATATTTAAATATTGGGTTATTCATACACATTGAATTGAAAATATGTAGACATTCAAATCCTTGGTCACTCATGTTCAAACTAATTGTTCGTTATATTCAAATACTTTTATAATTTTACTATGTTATTTGTATATTCAAAACTTTATGCCTTTATATTCAGTATTCAATAATTCGAATATAAACACACTTCAAATTGAATATACATAGCAACAAGATGAATATAAACGACGTTCCACATCCGTTTCTCCACAACGGTCGTTTCTCCTGATCTTGCTCCTACACACACACACACACACACACACATATATTTAAGTTCAAGTAAAACCACTCTTATTGTGAGACCGTGCGCCCAGTTTATATTCATGGTTTTGAATTGCATATGCATGATTGTTTGAATAATTATAGAATCGTATAATATTTATAGCTGAGGTTTGAATAACTCAATAATCATAAAATATTTATAGTCGAGGTTTGAATAACTCAATATGATTGTTTGAATAACTCGGTTTAACACATTGTGATAACACAAAACTTATTTGATACAATTGCATTTCATAACAATAATATCAATATGAATAACTAAATGAAAGTAGTAAAAACAAAATTGTTCATCCTGAATAACTAAACTTATTCAATGGTTTTCACTAGTATTATTAGAATGTATTGACATAAATAATGTATACTATTGGATAACAATTGCAATGCTTCTGAAAAACAATCTTTAATATTGTGAAAAATATGTGATTCTTTGTATTAAGTTATGCTATCAATAATCATTACACTGCTTATGATTAATAATTACCATGCTTATGAATTACAATTTTTTTGGACCCAGGTCAAATACATCAACATTATTATCATTTGGAACATGTTCCATGGTGCGAAGTCTTTTAAATTGGACCTTGGTGCACTTTGACTTTTCTCCAATGTCCAATTGTTGATCATTACCACCAGTTCCATTTGAAAACTCGGTTAAACACAAATGATAACACAAAACTTATTTGATAGAATTACAACTCATATATGGATACATTAATATCAATATGAATAACTAAATGAAAGTAGTTGAAAAACAACATTGTTCATCCTGAATAACTTAACTTATTCAATGGTTTTCACTAGTATTATTAGAATGTATTGACTATGTACATAAATAATGTATACTATTGAATAACAATTATAATGCTTCTGAAAAACAGTATTTAATATTGTGAAAAAGTCGTGATTCTGTGTATTAATTTATGCTATGAATAATCATTACACTACTTATGAATAACAATGATGAATACTCTGAAAAATGTTTGAATTCTTCTGTATTGTTATGCATCAGTTTGTGTAAAAACAATAGAATAATTCATTACAATGAATTGAATAATTCTAATGTTACGTGATTTGAAAAACAATTTTATTTCTCTTGAATAATAAAATACATTCTTTTGAACAATAATGCTATTTTAAAGTAAAAGCATGTATATAAGAAAAACAAATAATGCATAGGAGGATAACAAGACATGTATATACGAAAAACAAAACACGTATAGATGAATAACAAGGCATGAGTATATAAAAAACCAGCACACATAAATGAATAACAAATCACTTCATATATTTATGATATCAAAATACGTCTAAATGAATAACAAAAGGATTTTTCTAACATATGCCCTAAGGACCTAATTGTAGAAAGAAATCAATAATTGCGTATTGAAAGTTCTTTTAATTTTTTTTCCAAAGGGTTTATTCTTTCCAAAATAGGGTTTTAGTTTCTAAATTCGGATTCTTATCATATGCCCTAAGAGCATAGGATAGAAAAACCGATAACAAAATAAACATATATGAAAAACAATTCACGAATATGTGAATAACAAGACAATGTATATACGAATAACAATCCATGTATATATGAATAACAAAACACGTATAGATGAATTACAATGCATTCATATATGAATAACAAAACACGTATAGATGAATAACCATGCATTCATATATGAATAACATAATCTAGAAATATCAACATGAATATCAAGCCACACATGTATAAATAACAAGCCACAAATGTCTGAATAACGTACAAGCCACACATGTATGAATAACAACATATGAATTCATGAATAACAAATAATGTATAGGAGAATAACAAGGCATGTATATACGAAAAACAAAACACGTATAGATGAATAAGAAGGCATGAGTTTCTACCAAAAAAATAACAAGGCATGAGTATATGAAAAATCAGTCACACATGTATGAAAAACAACGTATGCATTCATGAATAATGAATCATAGATTACTCTTTGTCTTGAAATTGACTCACGCCTATCTTCTTTCTTCGTTCTTCCGCTCAACCCAAAGTCACGAACCCTAGTTTGAACCACATATCGATCCACACTCGGATCCCTAACCGAACCCTAGGATCAGCCATACTTGCGCCATCGTTGTTCGTTGCGGCGCACCGAATCCACGCCATCGATTTTTCTCAATTTAAACTTCGAAATTATGCAATTCAAACTACAAATTGACCAAACACGTTCGTAAATGAGAATAACAAAGTTTTTACTATATAAAGATACTAAAAACAACGATTACACTTACCAATTTGCTGAAGTTCGTCGCGATTTGCCTCACCATTCGCCGGTGTTCTTTGCTCCTAAATTGTCACCGATAAAGAGAGCAAAACAATAAATCTGATTTTGGAGAGATAGAATAAACGTTAAAAGGAAAGAGAATTAATACGCTCGAAATTTTAGGCTATTTCAACTGAAAATAAAAGTCGTAATTGATTCTTTCCTAATTGAAATTATCCCGTAAAGCACCCACATCTAAGCTTTTTACACCCCTTTTCTTTTAAATCCTATCCATTCATTTATTCCAATTTGACGGATGCCCTTTAACCATACGCTTACACTCTAAGAGATGTTTTTACTAGAGCATTATTCTATATATATATATATATCAATTGATACTAAACATACAAGATTACCATACACAACACTTAGGGCCTGTTTGGATTACATGTATTATAATACAATTTTGCATTATTTTGATTTAATTTTATAATTACATTATGTGACAATTTAGGATTTGTGTGTTTGGTTGGACATACATTTAATAAATTATTCTTCTATCTCTCCTACTTTCTCCATCCCCTTCAAGTGTTCAACTACTGTCACCAGGCAACATCCACTTCACCGGTCAACCGCTGCAACCTCCTCTTTGCCAACCACCAACACCGTAACCACCCACTTTGCCGACGCCACCAACATCTCTAGCAACTATAGATTAAGTTTAAGAACCCAAAATTTTAGATTTTTAAAGAAACCAAAAAATTGCTCTTTGGTGAAGTGAGCCCAAAATCCTAATTTGCATCAACGATTTAAATCAAAGGCACACACATTCGCCCCCCCCAAAAAAAATGAATTGACTAAGGAAATTGCACAAATTTGAAGAAATTTTCGATTTAGGGTTTACTGTAAAAATTGGGAGAAGAGAAGGACGTCGCAAGTCCGCAAACCAACCCTTCTAATTTAGATCTGTCGCTTCTTCCCGACCCCGTCACCGTTCGAATTCCCGACAACCTATATCCTACCTTGCAATTGTCGATTATGTAGATGGCGTACTGAATATGCTTGCTTGGGCCATTGGGAGGCTAGACCAGCTGCCACAGAGCCGGGTCAAAGAGGGTGAGTGCGTCAACAACGGATCCAGAGGGTGGTGCTTGGGCGGTTGGCTAATCGATGATGCACACCCCTCTTCCTCTCTATTTCTACATGCTTGAACATGGAGGTCGGGGATATGGGGGAGGTCAGGGGTGGAAGGGAAAGGAAAATGCTATTTTGTCTTAAAATATGCTTTAAAGTTTATATTTGTGCACCAAACACACATTTTCAATTTCATGCATTATAATGAAGTAAAATTAATTATAATGCAAAATGACATTATAATGTTGGTAATCCAAACAGGCTCTTACAAGAAGCTTATAAAAAAATTTAAACGTCTACAAGAATTGAGTTTAGAAAAGTACAAAAAATCAAGTGAATTAGAATATGAGGTCGTTGGTTGGCATTGGCATTTAGTCTTAGTTTGTTTCTTTTTCTATCTTAGACTTTGCTTTATGTGTTGATTTTCAAATTATTCATATTATGGAGGTCTATACATATCTACATTTTTAGGTTTGTTGGTGGTGTTTTGGAATCAAAATGAAGTGATGACATGATGACAAGATCATAGTGGAGCTTAAGGAACGACTCTAAGGACTGAAGATTTGAAGATTCAAGAAGCTTTCAAGAGTTGTGGAGAGGCTATTACGAGTCATGGCACAAGCTAAGGATTGAAGGAAGAGGCTAGGAGCCATGTCACGAGTAGAAAGGGTTGCCATGACCCAAACCAAGACAAAAAAAAGCCAAGATTACCTCTTAGGTATCCTGTCATGGATCGTAAACCACGTCACCGTTCCTGATACCTCTGTTGCTTAGGTTGCTTAGGTTGTTAGTCTTGTTTTGGTTGCTCATCGAGAAGTGGTGATTTACGTAAGTAAATAAAATAGAGAGAACGCATCGAGAGGTGGTTGTTTCTATTTGGAAAAACTAGAATTAAACTTGAGATTAGTTTCTCATGTGGTTAATTGTCATAGAACTTCTAGTTGTTTAAATTAAATTTGATGTATTATGAGAGTGGGTCAAGTTTGGTTTACCATCTAGAATTCTAGGTACATAAATGATTTCTATAGATTTTATTTCATCATGAGAGTGGGTTCTAAATTTATAGTAGTGCAAATGTACAATAACTTAGACTTTGAGAAAAGTTAATTTATGATATTAGACAATAACATTCATAACAAAATATCGAACTTAGTTTATGTAGAAGTTAGATACGAGTTCGTGGATCAAAGTTGTGGGGAATTCTAACTTTGAAACTTTTCATTCTCATATACATTCACTAATAATTTACTTGTTTTCATTGCTTCATTTAATTAGAATCACACTACACTCATATTATTTAGCTTATAAATTGGTCTCTAGAATTAACTATAGTAGACATAATCCGTGTGATTCAATCTTTGATCATATACTACATTTGATCTCGTATTCTTACGAGTATTGGATAAAACCTACATCAAGTTTTGGTGTCATTTTCGGGGATCGAACCCGGTTCACTTGCGTGATAGGCGGGAACTAAGGTCCCTATGATGTTGGTATATCCTACTTCGGTGAGCGCGACTACTGGTGGAGGGTTATTGATAAACATTGTGAATGGTATGAGACCGACGATGGAGCATTGATTTGGTCGGATGTACGGTGGTTTAACTGTGGTTTGTGGTTGTCTACCCAGTTAGGGAGGGCGGTTGTGTACTAATTTGGTTGACAATGATGAATGGTTTTTAGTACAGTGGTTGTTCTTTGATTTGGTTCGCAAAGAGAAGATAGTAATTGATAGGGAAGATAAGTTTAATTAAGGGCAAATCAATCAAAATAAAATTGAGGAGATCTATTAGTTTGTAAGATTAGAAAGGGGGATATTTTAGTATAAACAACTATAAAAATGGTATACTAAACTAATTCCCTTATATTATATGCATTTGAATTGCATTTTTAAAAACAAAAACCGGGAAGAATTTTTCATAATGAAAATGTTATGGATTCAACTTCTTGAAATGAAGAAATTTCAATTAAACATTTGTTTAAATCACAAATGTCTTATTTATCTATTTGTGTATCGCGCCCTGGACTTCTGTGTGTCATGTCCGAGAGCCATTCCTCAAGCACACTGCAGGGTTTTGTAGTTAAAAACTAGGATACATATTACGAGGAGTCCGCTGATCTAGCAATTCCTAGCAAGGAGAGCGACTCGCAAACTCCACCTTCTCCCTCTCTATTCTTTAGCGAACCCTCCCCAACTCCTTTTGAAGTCCTTATTACCTCGTGGATGGCACATGCCCGCATACACTCGCGAGTTGAAGTGGTCTCACCATCGGTGTAAACAAGGAATCACTTGGATCCGAAATGCGCACCTCCGATTCTGGCGAACAACCTAGCTTCTTCCTTCAATATATCGACGATCATGTCTCAGCGGTGCCCTTTGTGATCGAAGAACGCGTTCCCATGAGACCGAACGAGGAGCACGAGATGTTTCTTCCCCACGGCGTAAGATCGATCCTGGGGATGGTACAACTTCTTCAGGTCGCCATGGATTTTGCTTGGCCCGAGGGAGTCGAGCTAGCATTACCCGAGGATGGAGGTAACTCCATGGGTTGCTACGATGGATGCGCGGTGGTGTATTATCATAGCCTCTAGGTCGGTTTCCCGCTTTCACTTGCCAGACACATTGCTGAATACTTGTGGACGAGAAACATTTCGGCCGTTCAATTGTTTCCCAACGCGTGGAGGTACCTATGTGTCTACACTATTCGGTGCCTCGAGTTGTCCGAAGAGCTCGGGCCCGACACCATGCAGACAATGGTGTTGCCGAAGCCTTAGGGTGGCTTCATAAACCTTAGCCCGCCCAACGTGGACTTTATTACCACTCCTTTCAACTTGGGAAATTGGAGGGGAAAATGGTTTTGGTCCGCGACCTTACTAGGGCACTTTTTAACTTTCCCAACATGCGGCTTTCTTATAAAAAAACTGCCAAAACGTCTCAAAAGGCGATAAACAAGAATAAGAAATGCTTCAAGGCAGAGAAAATGAGGTCACACAAAGACCTCTTGACCCAGGATCGCCTTGAGCGCGTAGGGCTTGATGGTGCGCGGAAATAGCGAGGTGCGAATAGGAAGAACAAGTCACGAGGTAAAGCCAAAAGAGCGACGTTCGGGACCGCTCCTGGGGCCTTTCTGCACGCATCTAAAAAACTGAGGTACCCAAGCAAAACAATTCGCCAAATGGGGGCTGAAGGCCGAATATCACACGTTCCCAATCAAAGCGGGAAGTAAACAAGCTGAACGATCCAAGCCAGAGAAGGGCCAACGATCGATCACCGCACATTCTTCACTAAGGTAGAGGATTGACAATATGGTTTCAAGTCGGCAAAGGGGAGGAAAATCGCGCATGTCTAAAAGCCGACACAACCGACCCATCCAACCAATCAAAAACCACCCTTCCACTAACCAATTGCTAGTTGCCTCTCTCTCGACCAATCAAGTAGCAATAGCTCGCACATCCCACATCGGATAATGGTGGGAACTTCACTTCTCAAAAGTCTATAAATAGGGAAGGAGCTCGAATGTAGAAAGGGTCGAAAAACATCTCTAACTCAAGAACTATCTTGCTTGTTGAAGATCGACGTGTTGAAGCAATCGCAAAGACCACACTACAATCAAGAGAAGATCACTAAAAAGACTTCAAGTCGCTCAAGAGTAATTCTCCCGCACCTATAAGAAGGTTGCAGACAAGCTACAAATTACCCTCAAAGATCCCGAATCTCAAATAGACAACTATTCTCAATCTTTAATAGAAAAGATCTCGAACGTAGTTCATTAGTTATAATCTCGTTGTAATCAAAGAGGTCTCGAACCTCGTTAGATAGAGACCTCGAATCTCGAAAAGGAGATCCCGGGCATTCCAAACAATTGTAACCTCGCGTCGCAGTCATAAATAAAAAGTAAGGGTTTGTTTCGTCGAAATCAATAATCTCGTTCCTCGTTTTTAGCGTTGGTTTATTTCGAGTTTCATCACTGTTGACTATCCGTTTTTCGCAGGACGATTATAATCAGGGTACTAGCTCTTTTCCAATGTTTTCACTATTTATTGTTGACTAACTTTGTGCTTATGCTTTTTAGAGAAGAATGCCAATGCGATGGCTGCAAGGATGAGGAAACAAAGAACCACCACCAAGGCGTCTGCCTCACATCTTATCGGCTTCGGCAAGGCCTCGGGCTCTCAACCTCCCTCGACCGCCAAGGCCAGACCCAAACTCCCCGCCAACGGTGGTCCGATGCTCCAATAATAGGAAATTTTTGGTGAAGACGATGCATAATTTGATTGATATGTGGTATGTTAAGGTCGCAACGTATGTGCTTGATGAAATGGGTGCGAAAGATGTTGTGGCTTTGGATTGCTCTTGTGATATGTTATGTAGAGAATGGAAAGAATGAGAAGGCTTTAAAATGTCTGTGTAAGATGTAGAGTAAGGATTGATGGGGAGAAGGAGGGTTGCAACTTGTAAGGTTGTGGCAATTTGGATGCTTTAAATGAACTTGTTATGTTCCTCCAACTAAGTTACAAGCTAGGACCCAAAAATATAACGATGAGGGTAAAGTGAGAAAGAAATAAATGACCTAAGGATAAATGCAGGTTGGTGACACTTGTTTGATGATACTTTGGATTATCACATTTTTTTGTACGAGATCATCATTTACTCAAAAATTAGAGACAACTCATAAAAAATGAAGGAGACTTAATTAGAAAACGATCAATCATATTAAGTTGTCGATCATGCAATTTTTTTTAAAAAAAATTTCATCAAATTTCTACCAATTAATAGTTTAATCACCTATTGAATCTAGGGAAGAATACCGTGTCCATCAGACCATCATCCTTCCGTCTCTGAAGCTCGAGCGTAAACTCCGTATGCCTTTGATCTCTTCAACAAAAACAAAGAGGGCGTCATTGAAAAGAAAGTCAACAATGTCAACAAGTCAACAATATAGGAAAATCAATGGCTCCCGGGCCTCTAGGCTTGGAAGAGGGTGAGGATATCGTCGAAGATGAAGTCAACATATATGCTAGAATTAAAGATCTTTAACATCGTAGAGTTTGAAGATAGAATACTAGCTTGGAATGCGCTTTTGATGAGAAGGCAAAGTCCGCATTTTAAATTAGTATACAACAAATTTAAATTTCTTATAAATAATTTACTTTCAATTATTAATCCAATTCGGATTTAAACAATTTAAATCTCTTAGAATATTAAAAACTAACCGAAATTAGTTACTATTTTCATCAAACTTTTTGGGCAGAATACATCAACAGACCCCTGTACTTAAACTTTTTTTCCTATTGGACCCCTGTACTAAAAAATGTTCAAACAGACCCCTGTACTGCCCCCAATTTTTCCTATTGAATACTTTCAATCTTATTCTCTTTCCAGTGTACATCACGCGCCTTATGTGTCATGTTATTTTGCCAAATAAGCCAAAATGGTCAAATACATACATGTTATTTTGGCAAAATACGTACATGTTACATAAGGCGCGTGAAGACTTGAAAGTGTTCAATAGGCAAAATAACATGTACGTATTTGACCATTTTGGCTTATTTGGCAAAATAACATGACACATAAGGCGTGTGATGTACACTGGAAGGAGAATAAGATTGAAAGTGTTCAATAGGCAAAATTGGGGGCAGTACAGGGGTCTGTTTGAACATGTTTTAGTATAGGGGTTCAATAGGAAAAAAAGTGTAAGTATAGGGGTTTGTTGATGTATTCTGCCAAACTTTTTGGGGTGAAAATTGGATTAAAAAGTAAGTAATTAAAAAGGCAAAAACACAAATCATTTTTTCTAAAAACTGGTGATTCCGTCACGGCATCATCTCTCTCCCCCTCTCTCTCTCCACCAGCCAGCAGGAAAAACCATCTGAGTAGCGAGCGGAAGAAGCAGAGAAACCCAGCTGCAATCCCAGAGCAACGATTCGCCATAGCTTGTCTCTATCCCTCTCCTGTTTTTCTTAGCCCCTTTTCCTTTTCTTCCTAATTTCTCCTGCTCGGATGACTTAGGGGAGGCAGTTCTTCTCGTTAATCTCCCTTCCCCCTCTGAATTTGGCCGCTGCAAATGGGCGAAGTGCTCTATGGAGGTTTCGTTTAATGAATCTTGGCCATTGACACCCGCTGTCAGAGTTTAGAAGCGTGAGTACAAGTCAAACGCCTGTTATCCTCTTCTGCAATTCTCTCTTCGTTGCGCTTTTGACAGGTCGCCTCTGAGCCGAGCCCCCAATTTTCAGGTGAGCTGGTTTTTTGTTTTTGTTTTTTTTCGGTAGTGCTCATGACTTATTAGATTCTGGTTTATTTCTGATACTTGGCTGCCTGCGTTCCTCTTTTGTGTTGAATTTTTGTCATCTCTGGATTCTGACGAAGTCTAGGGTTTTCGTTTTCTTTGAACGGATCGATCTCTGGATTCTGATTGAAGTCTAGGGTTTCGTTATCTTTGAAAGGATCGAGTATCGAAAATTTTCTTCTGGAGTCATCTTTGGATTTTGATGTCAGGTTCGGATCAGATTTTCTGAGACGTTTTTTTCCCCTTTTGGGTCTCTCACCCCTTTTTTCTTATGTATATTGGTTTTGCAAAATTTACATGGAGGATGATTGTAAATGAAATATTGTAGAATACTTGTTGTTTAGATCGGAGAGGAGCATTAGCCCAGTCTTGAACTCTAGAAGCATATTTAGCTTGAATATAAACTCTAAGGTGGCAATTGTATGCTGAATATTTATGATTTCTTATGGAGGCTGAATATGTATGATTCCGTATGGATGCTGAATATGTATTGTTTGGAATGATCTAATTAAGAATGGTGAGTCAGCTCAAAACTTGACTTGCTTGTTTCAGCTTCTAGGATATGAGATGTGGTGTACACGGGAAATATGAGGGTGCCTTCTAGGAAGAACTACAAACTTCGTTCCTATTTACTCTGGTTGTTGCTTATTTTGTTCTTCTAATTTGGATAGTTTTCATACTATTGTATCCCATGTGATATGGAACATGTATAGCTATTTTGTACTCAGAAAATCAAACTAAAAGCTTGGGGTGTTTATAAAGCAGAGTTGTGTTATTGTTTTATAAATCATACTTGTATTTAGTTTGATAGTAGTCTTAAGGTATGTCTAGAATTTACACGTGTTAGTTTGTATAGGGAACTGCAATTAGATGCTTTTCCTTTTGTTTTCCTAAGTAACTTGGACATGCTGCTTGTTATTGTCAATTTTGCTACAATTTTGACGTGTTTGGGATAATAAATATCATGGATATTTTTTTTTGGTCGAAAATAAATATCATATATTGAATGGACTGTCATGGTCTAAGGATTTAGTTGTGCTTTACTCTTGGCTCTCATTGTACCAATTACTAAGGAGTTCTGTTACTTCCAGAAGGTTGAAGGATGAGCATAGGCAATGACAATCTTCTCCAAATTATGCAGCCTGAAGAAATAAACCCAACATTTTCAAGGTACTTTAAATTCTTATGTTATATATTTGCTTTCTTTCCTGAACTTGTGGCATTCTAGTAAAAAAACAAACTGTTGCAAGCAGGCAGTCAAAAATATCATATACAAGAGAATTTCTTTTGTCTTTCGGTGATTTGGAGATCTGCAAAAGGCTCCCAAAGGGCTTCGATGAATCACTTTTAAGGTAGGTGGTGTATTCTTCAATTGCATACAATTAGTCACCTGTCTGTGTAGAGGAATTAATGTCTTTCTTTTTGTGAAAATAGTCTGATTTTGGACGTTTACTGCTTTTGTGTACTAGTGAATTCGGAAGTAGTTCGCCGCTTCAAAGTTTTAGACGTAATGATTATAGCTCAGGTCCACCTGGAAAAGGGGAATCTGGTAACTTTTCAAGGGTACCGGATAGGTGGGATAGCCGTGCTAGTGGGCGAAGTGATACTGACTCACAATCTGACAGGGATTCAGGTATTTTGAAACACCCACTAAGCAATTGAAGTGGTCTTGATGCTCTGATATCTTCTTATAACTCTGGCCTGACTTTATTTTTAATTTTGGGTTTTCCCAGTTGGTTATCTTCTGTTTTCCATAGAATTCATTTTTGATGAAGTTTTTAGTCCTATAAACTAGGAAGTAGGTTCATTAGTTTATTACAGTTACACAGTCCATGCAGAAGAATAACACTGATGATTATAACTCCTATCAGTAGTCAATTAACAAATAAATAGTCTTTTCATTAATTCAATAAGTTGAATACTAAGGTCTTATAAAGAATTAATAATCATGGTTCCATGGGAGGGCATTGGTTACTGCTGTGCCTTATTTTGTCTTTTCCACCCTGTAAGAGTTGTACTGTACAGAATACAGATTGATAGTATATGTCCAAGCAGACTACTTCCCTCTGAATTTATATTAACTTTTCTTTTCAGCAATTTAAAAATTTGGACATTATTGTGAAAGTTGTCTGTTGATGATGGAAGCTAGAACATAAGCACACACCAGGAGAGTGCCACACCAAAGCAAAGGCCTTTTCTTGCAAAATATCACTGAATCTTCTACTTATACTCAAGTGCATCTCTTGATTTCCTTACTGCGACCTTACAAACTCTCCCTCACATCCTTAACTGCCGGAGTCCTGGCCCTCATTCATTTTCTTCTCCATTTCCAATGTTTATTCTCCTAACAGCTTAATTTTCATAACAGTTGATGATAGGTAAATAGAAAAAAGTAAGGTCATAACTAAGAAATATGTTGTTCTTTTGGTTCATTGAACATGTGTGACATCAACATGATTGTCAACTATCAGGGATGTGAACATAATCAAGCTTGTATAGGTTTGTTTCCAATACTTTAATATGGGTGTTAAAAAATTCCAATTTGTTATCTTGCATATATTTGTTTATTTGCATTCAATTCACTGAAAGTTCCTATGAGTTTTATGTAGATTAATTAATGCATCCTGATTTTTCTTGGGTATATCGGGTGTACCCCCTTTCCCTTGGGCAGGGGTACCCCATGTTGACCCCCCAGATTCCGCTGTAGCGGAGCCTCACTGGGTCAATGATGATAATTAATGCATCCTGATGTTAGTGTGAACTGATTTTCTACTATATTGTTATGTTACCTAGATTCTGGGAGGCGATATAACAACCAATTTAGGCGGTCTTGGCAGAATCCTGAGCATGATGGTCTTCTTGGGAGTGGCACTCTTCCAAGACCACCTGGATACAGACCTGGTGCATCACTAACAAGTTCTCGTGCAAATGATCAACTCCAACTGAAAAAAAGTAGTGATCCGTATCACCCTCCTCGTCCATTTAAGGTAGTTTAATGTTTATGACTATTTTAACATCATGTGCTGACTATAAAAGTTCCATGAATCTATGACGACATTAAGTTGCTTTGAGATTTTTTCGCAAATTACATTTTCTTGTCAACTAAGCATTTGAACTCCACTTTCTTCAGGCTGCACCTCATTCCCGGAGGGATAAGGACTCCTATAATGATGAGACATTTGGAATGGATGAGAGCACCAGTGAGGATAGAGTTGAAGAGGAGAGAAAGAGAAGAGGTAATGTGCCTTTGCATTGCATTGCCTGGCCCAATAAATGATCAAAATTCGATGGTTCGTAGCTATATCTGCGTCACACCTGATTAATAGTTTTATGTGTGTTTTTTCAGCTGAGTTTGAGATGATGAGGAAGGAACAGCATAAAGTACTACAAGAAAATCTGAAATCGAAGGCAATAGACAAGCTCAAGGATGATCCTATAACTGAGTTAGCTGCTTCCTTGGATAGTGGAGATGATGCTGTAATTACTAATGAATTAGACACATCCCTGATGAAATTGCAACAGCAGAATGATTCTGGCAAGGGTTCTTCTTCACAAGGCAATCCAATTAGACCACGTGTGCCACCTGGGTTCGCAAATGCAGCAGTGGAAAAAATCTCTGGATCAAAATCTCTGGAACATCCTGGCCCACTAGAGGTACCTCACCCCCACCCTATAACATTACATTCAGATGCTGTAATTGCTTTTCTGTGGTTTGGTTTTGCAAAATATTAGGAGTACGAAATTACTTTGTGATACACAACATGAGATTCGTGCTAAAAAAACTGCATGAATTTATTTGTAACCTTTATTTATTGATTGATATCTAAGTAACCATATTTGAAGACAAGAATTGGACCTATACTTGATCTATTGATGAAGGTAAATAGAGAGAATGGAGATAAGCCAACTTGGACAATGAAGCTTGCTGACCTTATTTGTTATTGCAATCATGAACCATACATTTTGGAGGATTATAATTAACAGGCTGAAGGATAAAGTTCAGAATATTGAAACAATTAAATGTGCAAAATATTAAGGTAGTATTCAATATGTTTTTGTTTAGCAATAAGTGGACTGGCCTAAAAATCTAATTTGCATGCTATATTACTCTCATGTTTGCTACGCCAATCTCTTTTCTATCCACCAAAGACGCTGATACGATCCCAGAAGGACAAGTTAATTTAATTTCATGTCAATTAAGGTTATTTAATTGGTTAGTGTCATTAATCAGTCAGTAGGTTGGTTTAGTTGCGATTTTCTAGTTAGAGAAGAGAGTCAGTTTCCTGAATTCAGTTTATACGTAGTTATTTTCTATTCTAGTGGATAGTGGTTAAGCTTAGTGGGTTAGTGCTCTAGTCTCCTTATATTTCCTATTTAAAGTCAGGTTAGCATAGGTTGTAAGCAGCTTTTGTGAAATTAATAAAAAGAGTCGCAGGATCGTTTTCTGCAAATTCTCCTCTTTTCTAGATTCTGGCTTAGAGTGGTATCTTGGTATTTATCAGACGTTGCTTTGCATTTACCTGATTTAGAGAGTACAAATCACACTTTTAAGTCTGTAGGAGTATATTTTGCTTTTTGAGGGGGTCATCCAATGTGCCACAAAATGCAGGGAACTCTGCTGACTGTTATGTGACAAATTGAATAAGCTAATGTAATTTGTGTCCGAGGTTCATATGCTAGTATTTTTGTGTATTTTTTAGGGTGTTCCCCCTGCATCAGGTTAGGGGTGCTCCCATCTTGACCCACCAGATTCCGCGGTAGCGGAACCTCACAGAGTCAATGTTGTTGTTGTGTAATTTTTAACCTATCTAGTTGCATTACACTACAGGCTGGAAAACTTGAACTTGAAATTGGAAATAAAGATGAGCAACCAGCTCCAATGGATCCGGGTGATAATCAATGTGAGACCACATCTCCATTAGCTAGCAAGGGTGGAATCAAGGGTCATTTATCATCACCATTTGAATTATCCAGCAAGACTACAAATATTTCAGAGATTAGTGAAATCCTTAAAAGTAGTAATATGGTGGGTATTGACTCTGAAAACCTCAATGGACATAAAACTATGGGTGAAAGTGGTCGTTCAACTTCAATTTTAGACAAGTTTTTTGGAGGTGCATTAAGCATAAATAGCGGCACTCCTCCTGACGTCATTGAGGTATGTACTTCTGCCACATTGTTTTTATTTGCTGTTTGTGTCCTAGAATTTGTTTTGCGGTGATTATTTTCTTATCTACATGAATGCTATGCTAACTGCATCTTTTCAACAAGGTAAGGAATAGAAAGTTCTATTCTATGGATGCAATTCTCCTGTAGTATATTTGAATGTATTCGGTTGTTGTTTCCATGTAATATTTATCTCCAACTTTGCATCCCTGGTGTTGTTTAGGCACTTTTTTTTTTGTCATATTTCCTGCATTGCACATGATATTGTCTTGAAATATGTTATTTTTGGCCTTCTGTTCTTTTCGATGGATTTTATTGTTGCTTTAGTGAAAAATACTATTGCCATACTTTTTAACTTCCGCTGTAGCTCACTGGGTCAATGATGATGATGTTTTAGTAAACTGACTACTTTTGATGAATATTATACAATGTTAGGATCGAAATGTGAAGACAGATGATGTTTGGAGCCCTAAAGATTCCCAGCACCAAACATCCAAGTTTGCTCATTTGTTTCTTGAAGAAGGTATAGTTTTTATTTCATGTTATTTTGTAAATTCCCTATTAAGCAGTTCACGAAGTTGCACTTTTCAGCTCATCTCCTATATTGATATGCAGAAAAGAAAACGCCAGATAGTGGATCATTAGAAAAATCAAATGACCTGCTTTCTTTAATAGTAGGTGAGAAGAGTGGATTAATAGCATCTGAGACAAAACATGCACAGCAAACCCTACCACTGGAATCTAACTTAGTGAAATTGACTACTGCAATGCCTAATGATTCTGGGATCTCTGAGGTGCTGTGTAATAGTAATAATAAGAAGCCGGAAGCCGTCTCATCATTCCTTACATGTGAAGATTTAGAGCAGTCAATCCTTTCAAATGTTGGGGAAACTAGTTCAACTTCTCAGCCTCCTGGGATAATATGCAGCAAACATGGTATTGAAAATGAGATTCCTAAAGCTAATGTTGACCAAAATGCTTCTCAGCACCTTCTTTCATTGCTACAAATGGGGATTAGTTCGAACTCAAAGACTATGCCATTGATCTCTATGCTGGACAAAGGCTTCTCCACAGAACCCCAGGATTTGAGTGGTCAGGGGATTAGTGAAATTCAAGGTACTATAAGGGATTTAGATGCAGAGAATCTCAATTCTGGAAAGGGATTAACCCTTGAGACACTCTTTGGGACAGCTTTTATGAAAGAGCTGCACTCAGCTGATGCACCAGTATCCGTGCAAAGAAATTCTGCTTTGTCATCAAGTATGGATGTTCCAGAGCCTTCTATGC
Organism: Fallopia convolvulus; assembly: GCA_964016875.1. Classification (NCBI taxonomy): domain Eukaryota; kingdom Viridiplantae; phylum Streptophyta; class Magnoliopsida; order Caryophyllales; family Polygonaceae; genus Fallopia; species Fallopia convolvulus. The sequence continues at coordinate 44,726,259 of OZ024729.1, forward strand.
CACCACTCGTATCAGACAGAGGAGCTTTAGCTTCTTCAGTCAATGATCCTAGATTTAAAAGGGTTCATAAAGATGACTATATTTTGGGATTAGGTGGACACCAAACCAATTTCGAGCAAAATGCTGGAGTGAATTGGTTAAATGTTGATGGCTCACATACAGAAATGGAACCACAAAATTTTGGTATGCGGCTTCCTGAAGAAGATATCTTGACTAGTTTCGGTCTTCCTGCAAATCTTGTTGCTACTAATGCAGAAAAGTTTTCTTCATCCTCAAACCCACAAGCTAATATTGCTGAAAAGCTAGCAGCCCTTGCACACAGGCAGGACAATACTCCTCCTTTCTTGCGTGGTCCTTTTGATATAGTGAAGCAAGAAGTCTCTCATCCAATAATGCATGCTCAATCATCTCCACAATTCAAACCTGCACCTGTGAATCAAATGAGGCCAATGTTTCATCCTTTGGATCCTCATTCATCAGCACCCATGGATCCACATTTTAATTTCATGCCACAAGATGCACCAACCCATCACCAATTTCCTGCAAATTTGGGTCATCATGGTCCTTATAGACACCCGAGTTCCGGGCTTCCTGAGTTTGATCATCCTGTTCATCCTATGCTACAACAGCTGCACATGCCTAACAACCACCTTTCTTCATCCCATCTTCTACCGGGATTTCCTGGTGGCAATCCGCCTGGCTATATTCAGGAGCATAACCCAATTCAGGGCTTCCCTTTTGGTCAACAGCAGCCAAACCTTGGTGGCCATGGAATGCGTTTAGGTAAACATTTCATTCTTCACCACCTTTTATTTCCTCTTGTGGTTATCCTTTTGAAGGGCTAGATAAGTGCTCCTTGATTTCCCTTTGTTATATGCTTGTTAGCGGCCCTTGAATTAACAATGGATTAGATAAAAGTAATTCCTATTTAAATAGCCAAAAGACTTTCCTTTACCACTCCTGCTCTTATCTCTAATGGCATACAAACAGGTCCGTGGCTTCTTGTTAAGGCCTTCTTTAATGTATGCTCATAGTAATTCTAAGTTTAGCAAGTATATTAAATCTAATTAAATTGTTAAGGCTTTTTCTAATGCCCTAGGTCTGTTTGGAAAAGAAGCTTCGGAGCTTAGGGAATACTTTGGATATAATCTATAACACTAGATTATTAAAATGCACCCACGTCGTTTGTTAATGGTTCCATCATTAGCTGAAGTTTGATATATATTTGCAGGTCCTGAACACGGAGATTTAAACCACCAAGCGCCACCACAGGCACTCCAGAGGCTCATTGAGATGGAACTGAGGTCGAGTCAAAAGCCGATGCACCACCCTGGGAGTGGCCATAGCCGGCCTGTGTATGGACATGAGCTGGACGCTGGGCTCTGGTACAGATAGGGCGACATGACAGTGACTGAAAATGTAATTTTACAAGTTGATTCTTGCCCATTCTCTCAGTGGATTCTAGGATGATTTGGTTTTTTTTTTTTTTCCTTTTTACATTATATACAGTAGAGTGGAGAATGCAAAAGGAAACAAAATGGATGCAAGTTTTCATAAAATTATCTTGTGCTTGTTTCTGTTGTGGTTTTCTGTTGTAGTTTGTGCTATTTCCAGCATCACGAAAATTAACTTGACTTTTGATTCCCAAGACAAATTCGTTTACCAAGAATTGTATCGTTCAATTTGGTCAAGTGAGTTGGTTTAAAGTTGGAAAATCTATGACGGTGCTCGACGTGAATTCAATTTTTTTGGGTCTGATCGAATATTCGTTGAGTGGATCTGATAATCGTGCTGTTTTATACAATGAAAATGTGAATTTCATTCCAAAAATGAACGGAGTTTATGTGGAGTAGACTTCTGGCTTACAATCTCGGGAGGGGTTTCTTACATAGGGTTCTTATAAAGATTTTCAATGCCAGTCACAAGTGACGACTTGCAATGCTAGGGTGCTAAAAGTCTAAACCTTCATTAGAAGATAAGAACCTAGGATATAAGGAGAAAAGAGCCTTGTAGACTTGGGTTTTAATTCTATGGGTGACATTGTCGGTTGTGAGTGTAATGCCTTCAAAGATCCTAAGATTTTTGGCCTTCCACAAGCAGTAAGCTATTGCAGCGAAGACTATTTTTTGCATTCTTGGTCTTCGGTGGTGGGCCGGTCCATGGTTATTTGTCAGTAGCTCTGCCATTGCCTCGGCAAGGCTTCTAGCATTGTCGCGGAAGCTGAGCCATGTCTGGATGCTGGTCTAAACATCTAAGCTGAAAGGGCAGCTACAGAAAATATGTTCCAGAGTTTCCTCGATATGTTGGCAAAGTGGGCAGGTTGGATCAATGTCAGGGAGGAATCGTCGCAGCATGTCCCTTGTTGGTAGCCGTCCCAGAGTTGCCAACCATAGAATGAAGGCATGCTTGGGAAAGATGTTGTGGTAGCATACAATATTATGCCTTGGTGTTTCCATACGCCGCCTACGTACAATGTCATAGGCGCGCCCGATAGGAATTTTCTCGCTGGCTGCTAGGGAATCCAGTAAGGTAGCGGCATGCTCAGCAGATCCGACTTGGCTGACCAAATTGTCCCTCACCTTGATGAGGCGTTTGATCAACGGAGAGACCCAATCGTTGATCTCCCAATGCCAGACATTAGAAGTTTGCAAGAAATGCTCTTGAATCCAAACGACCCAAAGGCTGTCTTTTTTGGCATAGATGTCCCATAGAAGCTTGATCATGAAGGCGTCATTCCACTTTGCAAGTTGCTTTAGCCTGAGTCCCCCCTACCTTAGGCAGGCACAAGTCGTCCCAAGCAACCGATTACTTTTCCAAAGGAAATTGCGACACATTTTGATGATGGACTCTAGGACTCTATGATTGATGGGGACAATCGAGTGCCAAAATCATGCGATGCCTTGGATCACGGCATGAATGAGCTCAATTTTGTCGGCATAAGAGAGAGTTGTACCTGCCTAGCTTGCAATTTTCCCACTAATTTTCTCCAAGAGTGGGGCATAGTCTATAGATTTGAGTTTGCTCGCAGCTATCGGAATTCCAAGTTACCTAAAGGGCACGCAGCCCGGTTGGAACCCGATGGAATTAATGATCTGTGTGCGCTCATTCTCAAGGACCCCATCAATGTAGACATTGGATTTGTGCGGGCTGATTGCTAGCCCGGAACAACTTGAGAAATTAGAGAGTGTTCTCAAGATGATTTGAACAGAGCGCAAGTCCCCCCACGATAAGAGGATGAGATCGTCCGCAAAGGTCAAGAGCGGTGCATAGTTTATATTGTTTCTGATTTGTGTTTAGAGTTATTTTTGTGCGTTTAGGACTCACAACGCGTATCCGTTTTGGATCCAATTGGGGTTTCTTATGACATTTTTTTTTGAAGAATTCTTAGCATGCATGTTTATGTGCAAAAATAACATGAAAGACGTAAGTTAAGTTTTTGGAACATGCATATTTATTTTTTATAGGTTTTTCTAGTGTGTCTATAGTATAAAGTTGTAAACTAATTTGAAGGTATTCCTAAGTTAAAATGGGTGGATTTTGATTATTTTAAAACCAATAAATAATCAATTAAATTTAATATACTAACTATGTTTTTATTTCTAGTGTGTGGTCAGTGGCAAACCATGCACTCATTTGAAAAAGTCTTAGTAGAATAATCAAAACTTAAAATGTTCAAAGTACAATAGTAATCATGCTTTTGCACTTGGTCCATTCTAGAAAATAATCAAAGATATAGAGCGTGAAACTCAGATTCTAGAGTGAGAAGCTCTCAAAAGAATGATGCAAATCTACAAGATTCTTCTTTGCTTCCTCAACCAATCTTTCTACTTCGATCTTTTATTTTTCTTATTTCATTTTAGATATAGAAAATGAGCGAGAAGCTCTTCAATCTTATGACTTATAAACTCTCTTTTGAGACTTTGTCTTCAATAGCGAGAATCCATTCCACTTTGACAAGAAACCTTTCCCCACTAAGAAGATAAATTAAGAGAAACTAAACAAGAATTTTGAGTTTGTTCTTACTTAAATGATTAAATTAGACTTTTGCCCTCAATCAATTTCATGAATTACTTGATACATGCCACGATTCTTATCTTAGGGTTTCGGTTTTGAATCGGTTTTTTTCTTTCAATCGAATTACTAAGCTTGAGGCTTGGCTTGCAATTTATATTGTCGATCCCGCCCGCCATTCTTGCGAATCTCCCTGTTTCTCTTTGATATCGAGTGTGTTCCTTAGCCCTTTGAGTGAGAAGTTTTCCTCTACTTGTCGAATCTCTTAATATCCTCTTAGCCATCTTGTTTTTTCACCCTTTGTTGATTGAACTTTCAATTTTAGCCTATCGTCTACCGTCCTCTGAAATTTTCTACGAACAAATGGATATACAATTTTACTGTTTGTGTTAGCGTCAACAATCGGCTTCTCCATGAATAATTTGATAATTGCTTGTTAAATCAATTATGAGGTAAGCCACGGGCCTTTCTTGGTCCTCCTTCCCTTGGGCCTTTGGGCTCTTATCATTAGTGTGAATTTTGAGAAAGTGAATATAAATCATGGCTTTCACATAAAGTTTTTTAGAATTTCTTTGTTCTAAGATACAGAATAAATATTCATAGATTAGATCTCCATCTCAAAATTTGGAACATATATTTTTAAACTTGCTTGCTAAGCTGATTTTCTTGGAACTTTTGTTTTAAGCTCTTAGTCTTCTTTTGATTTTTTATGACACCTCATCTTGTTTAGTTTGGTTAACATGGTTTGATCGAGGGTTAGTACTTCTCCAAATATTTGGACTTGAGTTTGGGTTCGGACTGTCGTTGGGTCATGGCCGTCTTTTGTGCTTCATGGCGTTTGAAGATCTTCATCTCGGTGGAGGGAACATCAGTTGTCTTTTTCGCACATCCCGAGTTGGGTGGACCGTTGTCGGACACTTTTTTTAATGCTTTACTCGCCCTGAGCCTAAAGTCGTTGACAATCTTCTTGTTTAGTTGATTGTACTTCCCGCTCGCTCCTTTAGCTTGTTTTAGTCCGTGTCTCTAATATCCTGTCTCGACTGCTGCCTCGTGCGGCCTCTCAGTTTACTAGGCTTGTCTGGTTACCGAATTCTTACATTCTTTAAAAAAAATCATGCTTTTGCACTCAATATGTCAATAAAATGAATTCATTAGAAAAATTATTAGTAGAATAAAATTTTAATATATTGTCACAAGTATAAAATTTTGGAGAGAGAATATTTATAGTCCATAAATAATTATGGTAAATGGTTGACTAATAATTCAAACTTTCGCTTAGTGTTATTCAATTGCACCAACTTTGGAAAAAATAAAAATGGATTTTTTGCCCGGTTTGGAAAAAATAATAATTCAAACCTAGCGAAGCAGCTCATGAACAACACCTCAGGATCATTCTACAAATCCTTAGGCAAAATGAGTTGTATGCTAAGATGTCGAAGTGTGATTTTTGGCTGAAAGAAGTTGCAATTCTAGGCCACGTTATCAACCAAGAAGGGGTAATGGTAGACCCTCATAAAGTCCAAGCAGTTGCAGATTGGAAGCAACCTCAAAATGTGAAAGAATTTCGTAGCTTTCTTGGTCTTGCAGGATACTACAGGCGATTTGTGGAAGGATTTTCAAAGACCGCTCTTCCTATGACTAGTTTGCTCCGTAAGGTTCACAAGAAGTTTGTGTGGAATGAGAAATGCGAAGAAAGCTTTCAAGAACTTAAAAGGTGTTTGACTAGTGCTCCGATTTTGACTCTACCTGATGGGTTGGATGGGTATGTAGTATACAGTGATGCATCTAAACAAGGTTTAGGATGCGTTCTCATGCAACATGGGAAGGTTATTGCTTATGCATCTCGTCAACTAAAGGCATATGAGGTGAACTATCCAACTCATGACTTGGAGTTAGCTGCAGCTGTGTTTGCTTTGAAGATTTGGCGTCACTATCTATATGGTGTGAAGTGTCAGATTTTCACTGACCATAAGAGTTTGAAGTATGTCTTCACTCAGAAGGAGCTGAACATAAGGCAACGAAGATGGTTAGAACTACTCAAAGCTACATCAAGCTATGGGGACAGAGCTAAGGTTCAGTACTGCTTTTCATCCCCAAACTGATGGACAATCCGAAAGGACCATTCAAACACTAGAAGATATGCTTAGGGCTTGCGTGCTAGACCATTCTGTTAGTTGGGATACCAACTTAAGTTTGGTAGAATTCACCTGCAACAACAGTTAGCCTTCAACCATTAAGATGGCTCCATTCGAGGCTTTATATGGACGGAAATGTCGTTCACCAATCTGGTGGGATGAGAATGCTGATAAGATTCTGCTAGGCCCAGAATTGGTGGAGAGGACTAGTATTGACATTGCTTTAATCCGACAGAGAATGTTGACAGCTTAGAGTCGACAAAAATCCTATGCTGATCTGAAGCGAAGGGATATTGAGTTTGAAGAAGGACACAAGGTTTTCCTCCGAGTGTTTCCATCTAAAGGTTTTTTTCCCGCTTTGGAAAACGAGGAAAGCTTAACCCTAGCTATGTTGGACCGTTTGAGATTTTAGAACGGATTGGCAAGCTTGCCTATCGACTTGCCCTCCCGCCATCTGCGTATCCAGTTCATAATGTCTTCCATGTATCGCTATTGCGAGAGTATGTTCCGGATGAATCACATATTCTCAACTACGATGATATTGAGATTCAACCCAATGGTACATATGAGGAGAGACCTGTTCGCGTGTTGGAACGACGAGTGAAGAGTTTACGTAATAAAGAAGTCCCACTAGTGAGGATCCTTTGGTCCAAGAACGGTGGGGAAGAAGTCACTTGGGAAACATGGGAGACAGAACATGATATGCATAGAAAGTTTCCAGAATTGTTCTCTACCTAGTTTCGGGGACGAAACTATTTTTAAGGGAGGTACTATTGTAATAACCTCCCTTTTTCTAAGATGGATATCTAGTAAGTCAAACCTAGTTTTGGGGACGAAACTATTTTTAAGGGGGTACTATTGTAATAACCCTCTTTTTCAAGAAGGACAATTATGTAATTTCCTTTTTATTTTGTTTAATAAAATAAATTATGGCAATATCCTCATAATAATGATATATTGCTTACCTAAGTTATTTTATTAAGTGAAAATTAATAACTAATCCCTAAAGGGTTATTTGAAATAATAATAGACCTTACCCATATGTTAAAAAAAAATAAAGAAATAAATAAAATTAGAATTTTATGAGAAAGACCTCAAAAGTATTTAAATATATTTTTATAAACAAAGAGAATTATTGTAAAAATATTTTAATTAAAATTTTTATTCTTTAAAAAGATATTAAGGATATTTATTAATATCAAGGGCATTTTTTGTCCATTTCTTAAACTAGAGGGGTTGTTTGTGCAAATTCTTGAAAATAGATTCAAAAATGGGGGTTCTTCTTCCCCAACTTGTTCTTAACTTCAAATGTAAAATTTGATCTCGTTTCTTAACGGAAATGGATTCCGTAAAAGCCTAATTGTCACATTTTTAACCCTCTACAAGTTCCCTCAATCAATTTGGGAGCAATCAATCAAAATCATCCCGAAAATCTCGTTTTAGGTCAAAGTGCACCGTTTTTGGAATCCTTCATATTAAATTCGAATTGAAGAAGGATAAGGTCGGATTTAAGATGGAAAGGATTGGGATGAGTCAAAGGACGGATTAGAAAATCAATCCCGATTCAATTACAACATAAATCACCCATAAATGGGCGAAATCAACGGGATTGTGTCTAAGGCATTAATGGAGGATTTCGGGCTCGTTTTTGGAGCGTTGATGCTCATTCTTGGCCCTATAAATAGCTCTTCCAATTGCCTATCTAACCTTAAGCAAAATCACTCCCTTTCCAATCAGAATTTGGTCAAAAACCGATCTAGAAACCCACATAAAAACCAGTCTCTGTTTTCAAACGACCTCACCGGAACGGCCTGTTCAGCGGCTTTTTTCGGCCACCACGGACCACCTCAGCTGCCGATTCTGCCAACAGTTGGTAGGTCTGCTCGTCCCGGTTCCAACGACACCTCACACGCCTCGAACCGATTCCAGACGAAGGAGAACGAAGCTTCTGAAGTTGGAGACGCGATTTGTTGATGTTGCTGTACGGACCAGGCCCGCGGACCCGACCCGGCCCGTTTGGCTGACCCTCTTCACCCATTCTTGCTTTATTTTAGTATTTTATTAATTGGGGTATTTAAAATAAAATAAATATTTTTAAATCTTGTTTTAAAAGATGTTAAAAATATTTTTTATGATATTTTTATGAAAGAAAAGTAGCAAGTATATATTTTGATAAAATTTGCATATAGAAAGGAAATGATGAATATTATTGATTTTATGTCTTAAAATATGTACTTTGAAAAAGGTTATGACTTTTTTTTATTGAAATAACATAAGGGTAAATATTCTTAATTAATATGTATGTATAAAGATAAAGAATCCACAATATGCAATACAAAGAAATTAAAAAGGTCCTACATTAATAAAGAAAGATTTTAATTAATGTTAATAAGATAAGTTTATTAGAAATATAAACTTAAACGAGTCATAAGAATTCAACTTACGAGGAAAAGTTGAACAAAATAAATTGCTTATAATTTATTTTGTATCTTATGTATGAATCAGGAAAAGGAAATCAATCGTTGGATTGCAAGCTCGTCTAAGATAATTCTCGCTCGCCTTCGAAACAAGACAAGTGGTGGTTCGCTCTCATATTTTATCATGAATACTTTTATTCATGTTTGCATGTTGTGTTGGGAACGCTTGTTTGAATAGAATGAACTTAGGTTATTATAGAATAATAACCATGTTGAAATATATAATTGAATTAGGGTTATTATGCATAGAAATAATGACCCATGGTAGCTTATTGTTATTATTCTATTATGCGCTAGAACTTATACTTAGGTTGCAATGTTTGTGCACATGTTTGTTTCACAGTCTCATTTTGAGATTCGTTGTTTTGGACTAGCGTAGAATTAGGGGTGGGGGTTCACTAACCCCTGAACACCTCTTTATAATATTTTGCATTAGGATGGACCTAGACCCTAATGCTGGTCATGACCCTGCTCACTCAACCGTTTTGAGAAGTGTTTGGCACCTAGCTAGTGCCTTGTATCGGGACTTAGGAACCCGTTCCTCCCTTTGTGGGATTCTATATCTTATGGCATATCGCGTTGCCGTCTTAAAAGCTACCAACTTGAATGCAATGTTTTGTAATTAAATAAGATAAGTGCTAGTGCACACCCATTAAATATGTGTTTAGGGTGGTGACTACAACTTGGAAAACCACTCTGGCTCCCGGCTTTGATTAATCTATTTCCAATCTGAATTCGGACAACACGCATTCGGTGAGGTTGGTTGTAGATTTGATAAGTCGACGGAGGCTTTCAAAATATTGGTTGATAATTAAAGTTCCCAACATAACCTTTCTCATTCTTAAGGAACCATAGTTTTGTGGTGTCCTAATCTTTTCATCATATTTCCCATTCCGTGAGATTATTTGGGTTATTTCATCGACCGGCTTTCATTCAGAGTCCGATGGTTATAATGCAACTAAGATCACAAGAACCTCACATAAAATTCCACTTGCGTAGTCTTTCATTAGACTGACCGACCGCTTTATTTCTTTTGCATGGCCGGCTGGTGTCAACCGTCCCTATACGGAACATCAACGAGTAAAGGAGTGGTGATTCGAGATTGAAGCTGTTGAAGTTGTTGCACGTTTCTTTTGAATAACTTTTTAGTTTAAGGTCGAGATCCTTGGTCTGTAAGGACCGCCTTCAAACATTTTACTTCCGCTTTGTTCAAGACTATTTATCTTTTTTTTTTTCCGCAAGTATTTGGATCATTCAAGATTGTGAAAGTTGGACATTTTGTTTTAATATTTATTGAATTATCATTATTATTTATATCTTGAATACAGTGAAAGCCTTGGGTGGCTTCGGAGTGTAAATTTCGAGGTCACTGGCGGTAATATCTCCGAGGGGAAAACGGGGGGTGTTACAGCTTGGGCCTTGACGAGGACGTCAAGTGTTTAAGTTAGAGAGATTGTAACACCCCGATAATTTATAAGGGATTGAGGTGCTTCCCATGTCAACAAGAGCTCTTTCTTTTCTGGGTTCGAGTGAAGACAAAGAACGTAGAAGTTAAGCGTGCAAGGGCGAGCGTAGTACTAGGATGGGTGACCTCCTTGGAAGTCCTCGGATTGGAATAGGATAGCGCTTCTAAGGCCTTGGGCCTTACAATATGTTCATTAAAACTAACTGTTTGTGCATCAAAACTGGCTATTCGTGTGTTGCTTTTTTTAGCAATATTGTACATTGATTTTGAACTTTATATATATATATATATATATATATATATATTTATTGTTTTACCTTGTTTATGTGCATGAATAAGGTTTTTGCATGTAGTTTAGTTAGATTCGATGCACATACCATTAGTTTCGATGCAAATGCATGCATAAGTGATGGTGTATTTTCAATGGTCGTTATACCTATCAAAGAATCCTAACTTAACCAAACTTAGGGTCGATCCCACAGGGACTCGTGTATTGATGTTATTACTTAGGTGCCAAGTAACCAAATAAGGGGGGGGGTTTGGGGATTGAAAGTCTAATCTAATATGCAAACTAAAAAAGTAAATATGAATGCAAATATGATTGTGTTAAACAAGTATGAGAAAAGCGTGTTCAACTAGTTAAATTCATCATAGACATGCTTATTGATCATCGATTCTCTTGATTCTCAATTCCTTTGAATAATCTACCGTGGATTATTATCCAAAACTTTATATTTAGTTGAAAGAGCTAACAGTCTGAACAGCCCTAATCATCTAACAACCTAGAACAACATCTAGATTCAATTAAATGACAACTTTAAGTTCAAAGTATCAATAGAAACAAATACTCGACAAAAATAACTAATCAAGTTATATGTGGTTTATTCCCTTCTACAACTGAATAGCCCGAATGGGTCTAAACAATTATAGTTGCTACTTTATCTAATCAATCCCGAACGGGACTTGATCAAATTAGTTGTAAATTAACCTAGAAATTCTATTAGGTAGCTAATATAACAAAACCCTAGAATAATTCTAATTCAATTAAGCACAGGGAATAAAACCTATTCAAGTTATTGAGAATCAATCAAACCTTACAATATTATGCAATCTATGATTTCAATAACTAGTCAAACACAATGAATTTAGCAATGCATAATTGAATTAAGAAAAACTTACAAAAGGTTCAAAGGTTCCTCCTTGAGAGAAGAAACCCTAGCCTCCAAATTAGGATCTAAGTTATGACAAGAGAGAGAAACTAACAAGAGTTTTAAAGTATCTCCAAAACTATAAAAGATAACAAAGGAAACAATCCTCATTAACCCTACAAATAAGCACAAGCTCGGACAAATAATCCAATCAAGCCCAAAAACAAAGCCCAAACGTCGGCCCAATTCTTGTCTGTGTAGAAAGCCAATTGCGCGGCTTGGCCTCCAAAAGCGTGGCCGCACAATTACATGATAACCCGCGCAATCAGCTTAGGTTCAGCATTCATTTGACACTTCAGAGGCTGTTTTGACCCCCTTGGTGCTGGAATTTGGACTCGGAGTAAATATGAATTGTAGCTCTTTGAATTAGCTTTCCAGTGATACCAAATTCAGCTTCATCCGACCACTATAGCTCCCAAACCAAGCATTGCAAGATAGAGGTGTCAAAACAAGACTCCAATACATAGCCCGGGTTTAATCATTTTTATCCCTCAAGCTCTGGGGACTTAGCTCTTCTAATCTTCATTTTTATCACTCTAAGCTTCATCAAACTCCACCATAGTCCACTAAACTTCGTCCTGTCCATGCTTGTTTACCTAAAGATCTGCAAAACCGAACAAAACAAGCGCAAAACCCGAATTTCTTAGAAAACCTAAAAGCCTAAGAACTAAACTAGACTAAGCTAAAACCAATAAAAATAATCATAAATATGCATCCTAAACTATACCTAAATCCAAGCTATGAAATTCCCCCATGCTTAACCCTAGCTTGTCCTCAAGCAAGTCATAAATCCAAGTCACACCACATCAATACAATCATGCATCCATCTCATAATCAAACAAGCAATTCAACATATAATTAAACCTTGACCAAGACTTCATAGCATGCATTATAACAAGCAAAGAACATAGATTATTCATCCATTCTAGACCTCACCAAGGTAAATGTGTTTGCACTCAAACTCTCAAGTGTTTAAGGACATGTTTCACTCAAAAATCAACCATGAAAACTAGACTACCATAAGCTTGCATCAGCGTCCTAAATCTCCACCACTGTGGATCAAATACATAACAAAAATCACGAGGTCTTTTAAGTGTTGTAATGGGGCCAAGGTAAAGAGAAATTTGGAAGGAAACAATTTTAGTCATGTGGTGCTAAATCCGGGATAAAGAGCTAATCCTAACCCAAACTTTTATACACCTCATTTCTCATAACACTTCCCAACTTCCTTTTCCAACTCCATACACACCAAAACTCTTTGTTTCTTACTTCTTTTTTCTTCATTGTTTTTTTCTTGCCTCTTATTCAAATCTTTCTCTTACCCTTATGAAGATTACTAACAATTGTACTCAACTTTTTTTTTCTCTTTGCAACATACTTTTCATCTTCATTTTTTCACTTACACACACTTGGAGTTGTATTCCTCTTTTCCACCTTTTCTTCCAACTTCCCCCATACTTATATCTGACTCCCAAAAAAACAAAACCAACCTAAAGTCCTAAATCCCGGATGGGTCAAGCTTATTAGGCTAGGAAATTTTTTTGGAGCTAATAAGAACAAGCTTAAAGCTCAAAAGAAATAGGGGTGTCAAAACATGGATCTTGTAAGGTAGGAAAAGAAAATAATAGGCTAATAAGAAACATTGCCTCAATCATTTTAATGTCATGCATTCAATCATATAAAGCAACCTTGAAAAAGAGTCATAACGCAAGTTCTAGAGCTAGATAATCATGGTGATACACTCAAGAAATATAGAGAACAAATATAATCATGAAAGCTCAAAAATATCTCACAAGGCAAATTGTTGTCTAGAACTTCAGAATGAATCTAAAACTCAAGCTAATACATATGCTCAGTCCTATAGTCAAAGTAATCAATCAATGATCATGCTCATATCATATAAACTTCAGCATATCATGCAAATCATGGGTTAGGACTTATACTTAACTTAGAAACACAAGAGGAATCAAACAATGGGGAAATAAGAACCTAAATGCAATATTTTTGTATTTTTTCAAATTTATCAATTTTTTTTTCATTTTTCAGGATTTTAATTAATGCATGCAAAAATTTTAAATATGCCTAAACTAATGCAACTATATGCAATGCAAACAAGTAATTCCCTTCCCCCATGCTTAAAACATACTTTGTCCCCAAAGTATAGTAAAAAGTAAAGGAAAGAGAAAACTCACAGAGATCTAACTATCCGGGTAGTGCTGAGGGAAATCCAACTGTGGTGGTGAAAGCTTCTTCGGGTTATCAATCTTTGGACCTGGGATATCTAAACACACACAAACTACCTAAAAAACAAAAGATTAAAACTGAAAAAGAAATCTACTCTAAGCCTTGGGTTGCCTCCCAAGAAGCGCTTGTTTAACGTCATTAGCTTGACCCTAAGCATGAATTGACAAGATTAGACATTGTCAATGCCCTTAATAACCCGTCAAATCCCTGGGCACACATCTCAGAAAAGCATAAGTAACACCATGATAAATTAAAAATGCATAATATAACTTTCAAAGACCGTTTTAATTTATCAAACATGTGTGCCCAATTTTCATGAGATGGCATTTGTTCAATGAAATTTAGCACAAGTGGTGGCTTTAGAAAATACTTACAATATGAATCAACGCACTTGTCAACAATACCACTTTTATCCAAGATGAACTCCATATATTCTTCATCTTCCACCTTGTGTTGTCGACTTGGTTTCTCATCTTGGAACTCCATAAGCTCTGGATGTGAGAAGGTGGGGAAACTGAAGCATGTGATGTCAAGGCCTAACATAGGGTGCATCATGACAGCGGGAGACTTAATAGAAGTATCATGTTGTTTTCTCCCTCATGGTTGTCTACTTCATCAACAAAGAAGTCATCATTGTCAACAAAAGAGTCTTCTTCCAAAACCACAAAACCCTTAAGCAGTTTACTCCACATGGGTAAAGATGTCTCAGGCTCCCTAGGCTTTGTAAGAATCTCTATGCTTGCACAGACTTCCTTTGGCTCTGTGATGATCTGCTCAACTTGCCTTATAGGTGTGAATTCATGTTGGGCATCAAACTCAAGTGTAGTAGATTGCTCCTCAACTTGAATCTGATGTCTGACTCATGATCATTTAACTCCAACGTGATTTCACCACTCCTTTCACACAACTCAAAAGGGCATGAGATTGTGGAATGAAAATATGAAGAACAAGACTCACAATGCTCCTTGATTATAGTATCCTCCCCTTTTGAGACATCCCTGATTATATCCTCAAGAGACTTATCAACCGGCTGAGGTGGTAGGGAAGATGACTCCACCAAAAAACTCTGATGGCTAATGAAATAGAAGAAATTCCAGCATTCCTCAGGTCCCATATATAAAAGCCTATCATTTCTCATATTGTCAGCCAATCCCCTTGTCTCAAGATTCATACCATAGATAACTCCCATGTTCATCTCTCCATCATTGTATCGTATTCCCCAAGTACCAAGCTCGAAGACATGGTCTTGAAATTTAGAAAAATAATAATGGAAGTGTTCATCCTGTAGTTGTCTACATTCAAACAAAGCCATGGATTAGTATCACATGTGTTATGAACCGTAAGATAGGTTCACAACACCAAGAATAGCACACAAAGTAAAACACAAATAGCGACGAGTCCCCGACAACAACGACAAATTTGATGAGGTATTTTCAGTGGTCGTTATACCTATCAAAAAATCCTAACTTAACCAAACTTAGTAGAATGGTAAGTAAGGTTCGATCCCACAGGAACTCGTGTATTGATGTTATTACTTAGGTGCCAAGTAACCAAACAAGGGGGGTTTTATGATTGAAAGTCTAATCTAATATGCAAACTAAAAAAGTAAATATGAATGCAAATATGATTGTGTTAAACAAGCATGAGAAAAGCGTGTTCAACTAGTTAAATCCATCATAGACATGCTTATTGATCATCGATTATCTTGATTCTCAATTCCTTTGAATAATCTACCGTGGATTATTATCCAAAAATTTATATTTAGTTGAAAGAGCTAACAGTCTGAACAACCCTAATCATCTAACAACCTAGAACAACGTCTAGATTCAAATAAACGACAACTTTAAGTTCAAAGTATCGATAGAAACAAATACTCGACGCAGACAGCTAATCAAGTTATATGTGGTTTATTCCCTTCTACAACTGAATAGCCCGAACGGGTCTAAACAATTATAGTTGCTACTTTATCTAATCAATCCCGAACAGGACTTGATCAGATTAGTTGTAAATTAACCTAGAAATTCTATTAGGTAGCTAATCTAACAAAATCCTAGAATAATCCTGATTCAATTAAGCACAGGGAATAAAACCTATTCTAGTTATTGAGAATCAATCGAACCTCACAATATTATGCAATCTATGATTTCAATAACTAGTCAAACACAATGAATTTAGCAATGCATAATTGAATTAAGAAAAACTTACAAAAGGTTCAAAGGTTCCTCCTTGAGAGAAGAAACACTAGCCTCCAAATTATGATCTAAGTTATGACAAAAGAGAGAAACTAACAAGAGTTTTAAAGTATCTCCAAAACTATAAAAGATAAAAAGGAAACAATCCTCATTAACCCTACAAATAAGCACAAGCTCGGACAAATAATCCAATCAAGCCCAAAAACAAAGCCCAAACGTCGGCCCAATTCTTGTCCGTGTAGAAAGCCAATTGCGCAGATTGGCCTCCAAAAGCGCGGCCGCGCAATTACATGATAACCCGCGCAATCAGCTTAGGTTCAACATTCATATGACACTTCAGAGGCTGTTTTGACCCCCTTGGAATTGGAATTTGGACTCGGAGTAACAATTTGAATTGTAGCTCTTTGAATTAGCTTTCCATTGATACCAAATTCAGCTTCATCTGAACACTATAGCTCCCAAACCAAGCATTGCAAGATAGAGGTGTCAAAACAAGACTCCAATGCATAGCCCGGGTTTAAGCATTTTTATCCCTCAAGCTCTCGGGCCTTAGCTCTTCTAATCTTCATTTGTATCACTCTAAGCTTCATCAAAATCCACCATAGTCCACTAAACTTCGTCCCGTCCATGCTTGTTTACCTAAAGATCTGCAAAATCGAACAAAACAAGCGCAAAATCCGAATTTCCTAGAAAACCTAAGAACTAAACTAGACTAAGCTAAAACCAAGAAAAATAATCATAAATATGCATCCTAAACTATACCTAAATGCAAGCTATCAATAAGATGTACTTTCGATTATTTTGATGCACATTCAACAAGTTATGATGTAAATACATAAATAAGGCACACTTTGTTCGTGCTATTTTGATACACATCACAACTCATATCTAAGATGTCGATTTTGATGCACATTCAACCAATTTCATTTGATTCACATGCAAACAAGATGCACTTTTTAGCTATTTTATGGACACTCAACTCGTTTTGATGCTTGACGAGCACTTTTATGTTGTGGTAAAAGCGTTGTCAAAGAAAAATCCTAACTTTCAAACCTAAGTATAGTGAAAGCAAGAGTCGTACCCACAGAGACTCAGATTTCTTGTGTTTAATTAATATTACTAAAGTAATTAAAGGGGATTTTAAGATTTTAACTATCAATCTAAGTAAACAAAACAAAGCAAGTAAAATAATTGAGGTTTCAAATAGAGGAAAAACGTCCAACTAGTTTCGTATCCATTGCACACATGAGTAATGATCCTCGATTATTCTTATTTCAATTCATTAACTAATATATTGTGAATTCATGGAATTCAAGCTTAATATGGTTATCAATATGCACCGTCTTTAATAACCTTCTAATCAATTAACCTAGAAAACCTTCTATGTCAAATTGATCATGCAAATAAGTTCAAAGCATTCAATAGAAACATAGTTCATGAATTCCACCGTCTATTCATGAAGTTATGTGATTAAATTGTCCTCCTTTGATTAACCTTATTCCACCGTCTATAAGTTTAATCAAAGGATTCATCCATGAACAACCAAATTCCATCGTCTATTTAGTTATTCTAGTTGTAATTCAACCTAGAAATCAAAATAGGTGATCAATCTATAATAATCCTAAGTGAATTTAATCAATTACGCAAGGAGAAATTCAATCTAGTCAAGGCAAATAGAAATAATTCAAATCTCACAAACAATCATGCATACAATTTCAACTAACTAGTTGGACATAGGAAATTAGCTAGAATATGACATTAAAGAAGACATTTAACTTAGGCAGAATACATAAACGGCCCCCTGTACTAGTGACAATTGGTCACTTGGCCCCCTGTAATTTAGCCCTAACCGTTTGGCCCCCTATAGTTGCACATTGCGACCTATTGAACACCTGCTCGCTGATGTGGCAAGGCGCGTGCAATTTAAACGCAATTGGACTCTTCTTTGGGCAAGTGAGGAAGCTGATATGACATTTTTTTCTTCTTTTTTTTCCATTTTCTTTCCTCTTTTCTTTCCCCTTTTCTCTTGTCTCTCTCTTTTCTTTTCCCTTTTCTTCTTTTATTTCTCTTGGCTTAATTTCCATGGATGAGTGTTTAAAGAACACCCAAATCTATTTTTTGAAGTGAGTTTTAATTAGGAGTTGGACTTGGAATTTTATGTGGGTGGATTTTGGTTTTTCATGAAACAAAGGATATGCAAAAATAGAGATAAGATTTGGGGACCTTCTTTCATGTTCTTCTTCACACATTTCTTTCACCTCCTCCCATGCCTTTTTCAATGGAAACTTACATAAAGTTTTCAATTAAGCATGAAAATTTAAGCAATTTTCAATCAAATTATGGGGCAAACATAAAGTTAACTTAGATCTACTCATATCTTCAAGCAATGTCAAGATTCAAGGCCATAAAAGTATGAATTTCGGATCTGAAAATTATGGGTTCATGAACCCTAAAATTTGAATCCGAAAATTGCTTCAAAAAATAAAATCTACCATGCTCCATCAACCAACAAAAACAACATAATGCTAGATCTAAACAATGGCATGAGGCAAACCTTTTATTCAAGTCTAAAAAAAATTTAAGTAACTATGCAAAAGCTTGATGAGGAAGATGAGTTGAAGTTTATTTATTTTTCTTTATTTTTGTTTTAATCTTTTTTCCTTTTTTCTTTAATTAAAATAAATGACGTGGCATTTACGTGGCATCATTGTGGCAAAAAAACTGCACACCTCAGCGCGCGTACAATACACGTAAAAAAAGTCTCGGTGAACAGGTGTTCAATAGGTCGCAATGTGCAACTATAGGAGGCCAAACGGTTAGGGCTAAAGTACAGGGGGCCAAGTGACCAATTGGCCCAAGTATAGGGGGCCGTTTATGTATTCTGCCATTTAACTTATAAGAGTTAACTTCCTCTCTTCAAGTGTGCAATCTAGGGTTTCTTCCCAAGAGGCGTGAAAATTAATGTCGAAACAATAAAGCATAAGTCTCCCAAATAAAACCCTAAACGAGTATTTATATGATATCCAAAAAACATCCTAAAATAATAAGTCGGCCTAAAGATAAACCGAAGCTCAAAATCAGCGTAGGATCAACGCGCCAGAGCGCGGTCAAGACGCACCGGAGCGCGGTCGCGCTCCACCCCACTGCCCGCGCTCAAGCCTCAACATTCAAGTGACAATTTAGAGGCTGTTTTGACCCCCTTCGAGTTAGAATTTGGACTCGGAGTAAAAATATGAATTGTATCTCTTCGAATTAGCTTTCCAATGGTAACAAATTCAACTCCATCATACCACAATAGCTCCCAAACCAAGCATTGCAAGATAGAGGTGTCAAAACAAGACTCCAATGCGTGACCCGGGTTTAAGCGTTTTTATCTCTCAAGCTCTTGGGCCTTAGCTCTTCTAATCTTCACTTGTATCACTCTAAGCTTCATCTTGATCCTCCACAATCATCTAAGATCCATCTCTTCCATGCTTGTTTACCTAAAGATCTGCAAAACCGAACAAAACAAGCACAAAACCCGAATTTCCTAGAAAACCTAAAAACCTAAGAACTAGACTAAACTAAGCTAAAACCATGCAAAATAAACATAAATATGTATCCTAAACACTACCTAAATTGAAGCTATCAATGCTCATAGGATGGTTAGTTTTGATGCACAAACGAGTACTTTTGATGCACAAACACATATATAAGATGTCAAATTTGATGCACATTTGGCCCTTTTTGATGCACTTACAACCAGTTTTGATGCATAAAAAATCAGTTTTGATGCACATTCTATGCGTGTCCCTTGTATCCATTTTTTTGGAAAAAATACGCATATAATTTGCCAAAAATTCGTCCGTGTTGTACTATTCCCTTTTTTGTGAAACGATCCACGCTCTTGATTTCTCTCATTCAACTCCTTAGATTCATTCTTATTTTGCACTATAGTTCCCTTTCGCATTCGAACTCTACCTATTTTCCGTCACATCTACACATCCTGTGATTTCTAATCAACATAACCCTTTTTATGCACAAGGCAGTAGGCAGGTAATTGGCACGAGGGATTAGGCTTCTCGCTTCCTCTTATGACAGTCTTGTTAATAACCTGACGCTCACCTCAAGTAGAATTTTTAGCATTCCAAAAATCAATATGGATTGAAAGGATTCAAAGAGGCCTGATTTTCTCTACTTATAAGAAACCGAAATAAGTTTGCTTATTAAAATAGGCAATCGTTGCCGAACACGCATCTGAGTTGCTAATATCAGACTGCTTATAAGCCGTACAAACAAGTAACATCAAACGCACCATAAGCCGAACACGTACAACAATACCGAGCGCTTATAAACAACTAAATGACTAGTACGAGGTGTCCATGTTAGACTTTACAGGCGCCCAAGCTTTTTTTGTCGATCGCCTAGACCGATGTGCATGTAGTCGGTCGGCGGATGGGGCCTACTATGTAGTCGATCGAGATGACAGACTAGTAGACTATAATTATTTTTTTTTTAAAACACGCTATCTCTGAGAGATAGCATGCGGGGCCGAAAAGAGCAACGACTCTTTCAGCCCCAAAGAGCCAACGACTTGTTTCATTAAGGGCTTATATATATATCCCTCAATCTCTTCCATTCCACTTCAAAGTACAAGCAAAAAAAAGTCGTAAAAAAATTCGAATCGAGGAAAAAAAAAGAGTGTGAAAATGAAAAGTTGGCTCGGTACAGGAAAATCTAAGAGTAAAAGTCGTTCAAAAACTCCATCTGGGCCATCGTCGCAAATAGATTTGAATCAAGGGGCGAACATTGAGGATGTACAAGCTAATGTTGAGCAAGAGGAGGTACCGATCCAACCAACGACTCCAAATGCGTTTGAGTTTGACTTCACAAA
The DNA here is from genome assembly GCA_964016875.1 of Fallopia convolvulus. Classification (NCBI taxonomy): domain Eukaryota; kingdom Viridiplantae; phylum Streptophyta; class Magnoliopsida; order Caryophyllales; family Polygonaceae; genus Fallopia; species Fallopia convolvulus. Next base: position 44,746,864 of record OZ024729.1, read on the forward strand.
TCAGGAAGCCACGCCATTTAGCGGGGGGATTGATTTAGGTATGTAAATTAGTAATTTAAGTTTTGAATAATCAAGTTTAGTCGGATCATATATTATACTAATACGTTAGAATTATCTTTATTTTATTTGTTAGTATTTTAATTTAATTTATTGTTCATTTACTTCATTTGAATTTTATTATTTTGATTTCATATTATTTTTATTTAATAAGTAATTATAGTATTTAATACATTATATATGATAGTGGACACACATTATTTATGTAGATACACTTATGAACGACCCCCGATATTTGGAGTGGTATACGTCTGGCGGTACAAACCCCCAACCACCACACGAGTTTACCGCATCACCTTTTCCACCTAACCCGACTATTCCGCCCACCCAATACACAACTCCCAACTATTATAATTTGTGGGGGTCCTCCACTTTCCAACACACTCCACACAACACCAACCTAACTCCCACTAGGAATCTGTATACTGAATTCGATCACGCTTTCACTCCCCGGACTGACATTCAGACTGACCCACATGGTGATACATGGATCAAAGATGCAATTTATTTTACTCCCTTGAGTCCTTTTTTCTAAGCTGAGAATCAGGTCGGGACTTCTTATTCCCGACCTCCACCATCCCAACCTTATTTCCAAGATGAGACTCATGTCGAGACTTCTTATTCCCAACCTCCACCATCCCAACCTTATTCCCATGCTGGACCATCTATGACTAAGGCCGAGTCTTTCTATTCACAACCATCACCAGGTCCTCCCAACACCCAAGATGAATATGGTGGCGGACCAATTGATACTAGTTTGTTGGTCAGTTACGACACACATATAGCGAAGGTCATATGGGAAAATCAAACGGTAAGAACGTTTAATTAATTACATTATATTTATGCATAATTAATTATACTGAATAATTTTGGTAATAATGTTTTAGCACACTAAACTCTTGAGAGTGCATAAGCGAGGGACCCTTAAGAAATGGGACGAGAAGTTGACGATAGATGCTTTGTGGGTCACCTTGGTTCAGCTTAGCGGATTAATGCGCCTACAAAAATGGAGGTTCAAACAAACAGATGAAGCATTGATGGAGGCTTTCGTCGAAAGGTGGCATCCAGAAACGAACAGTTTTCATTTTCCTTGGGGAGAAATATTAATCACCCTCCATGATGTCCACTACATTTTGGGTCTACCACTCAACGAGATTAAGGACATTGACGTACTCCGATGCATGTTGATAGGGTTTCTTGACAATAAATAAATTTATAATCAAGACTCCGCTGAGTAAAGGGGAGTCAGGTTCGTCCACGGGAGAAAGTCATGTACCAAATTTTGTTACTTGGAGCGCAAGCAATCAACAAAAGCAATACCAACGCTATGAAACATAAAGATCATGTTTTTATCACATAAAGGTGTCAACTTTTTTCAACCTAAGTAAGTAAATCAACTAACTTATCAATAAACTTACTATCTAATCTCTTCTACTTCAACTAGGATAGATCCGCTTTCGCTTCAAAACCCTAAATTGACTATTCTGATTCAAGGCTTTTTCTTTCGCTTCAACTATGAATGAGAAATTCCATTCAGCTTTCGTTTCAAGGATTAAGAACAAGAGAATAGATTCATCCAATAAAAACAATCAAAACATGATTACAAACAAGCATGCACAACCATTGTTGGGTTTAACCCCAACCTTAGAGAGAAAGACTACTCACAAATCATCATGGAAAATTAACTGAATTAAATAAAAGAGAACTTACAACCGAATTCAAAGCCAATCGTTCCTCCACAATCCACAAATCCGTCCTCTCTCACTCTCTCCACGCCCTTCTCCTCTCTTCTCTCTATTCCTACCCTAAACTAGGTTAATTGTGGGATAAGAAAACTAAAGGGGGAACAAGAGTATTTATAGAGAAACTAATCTATCTAAGAGCTATGTACAAGGAAATAATATCTTCTAATAAGATATATCCCTTAAAACTATCTAATAACATAAAACAAAAGGGATAAAAGCCTTTTAAAACGCGCCAACTCGGTCTTCGCTACGACACGGGATGCCTCGGTACCAACCTGTGCACCTCGGTACCGAGCTGTTACAGCACTTCTGTAACACCCCCTTACTTACCTAGGAGGTATTACCGCCAGTAACCCCGATTAGTACTAAACCGAAGTTACCCAATGCTTTAAACTGACAAAAAGTACTAGAATTGGATAAATGAATTCATTTAAAACCTAATAAAATTTCAGTAAACTATTACAGCAGAAAAACAAGTAAAATGTGTTATACAAACCTTAACTAAAATAAATAAATAAATAGAGCAACCTTCTATTTGAACAAAGTCTTTAAAAAGTTTTCCGTAAGTTCTTAACTTCTTTCCCACTTCGCTTTGCAGCAACTTAACAAAGAACTTCACTCAAGTATAGACATTGGAAACCTTTCTTCAACTTCTAAAGCTTCAAATCTCTGGATCCACCTCTTGATTCAACTTCCAAGAAGAGCCTGATGTGTCGTATACCAATGGTGGACACTGACCGACCATATAAAAGAAAAGAAGATGGACGGGTTAGTCTAATGAAAGACTAAGCAAGTGGAGAAACTAACTTGGTTCTTATGGTTGTGACTAAACATATTGGCATCAAAATCCGATTAGACTCGGATTATGATCCAACAGTTGGCAGTCTTATAGAGAAAAAGAAGGAGACTTGCATATTCAAGAGAGAGAACACCACAACTTGTGGTTCCTTTAAGAAGCATAAACGATTAATGGAAACTTATACTAACCACACAACATTCACAAACATCTTCAACGACTAATCAACTTAACTTAATCAAAGTTTGATTAAGAATTATTCTTAATCAGGAGCAAGAATGGTTATCAAAAGAACTAACCATTCAGTTACATTAACGTGCCTATCGCACTCTCTTCATTTTATGATTTTAACATTACACATTCATTTTAATAACTTTTAATCGACCCAAACTGTTGCCGATCAAATTTCTTGTAACTGATGTCGTCAGGGTGAGAGGGCCTATTTCATCCGTGACCGCTTGACCCACATCAGTTTCTTTTGCACTTAGGTAGAGTGCGCCGTTGTCCTCCTCCAACGTGGAGCGAGACATGAATCATGACTCCAATATTGGGATACGCTAGCAAGCTACGTGTAACAGCCCCTTTACTTACCCTAGAGGTATTACCGCCAGTAACCTTGATTAGGACTAAACCAGAGTTACCCAAGGCTTTAACCTGACAAAACTTACTAGAAAAAGGTAAATGAAACATTTATAACCTAATAAAATTAAGTAAAACTTTGCAGCGGAAAAGAGAATAAAAGGTCTTATACAAGCCTTAACTTAAAAAGAATTAGTAAATAAATAGATTAACCTTCTATTTAAACAAAGTCTTTATCAAGTCTTCCTTAAGTTCTTATTTTTGAAACTCAGCTTCGCTTTGAAGTAGTTCAACCATGATCCTCACTCAAGTATAGCTTTTGGAAACCTTTCTTCAACTTCTGGAGCTTCAAACCTCTGAATCCGCCTCTTCAATCAATTTCCAAGAAGAACCTGATGTGTCGTATACTAACGGTGTACACCAGCCGACCATACAAAAGAAAAGAAGACGGATGGGTTAGTCTAATGAAAGACTAAGCAAGCAGAGAAACTAATTTGGTTCTTATGGTTGTAACTAAACATATTGGCATCAAAATCCGATTAGACACGGATTATGATCCAATAGTTAGCAGTCTTATAGAGAATAAGAAGGAGACTTGCATATTCAAGCGAGAGAACACCACCACTTGTGGTTCCTTTAAGAAGCATAAACGATTACTGGAAACTTATACTAACCACACAACATTCACAAACGTCTTCAGCGGCTAATCAACTTAACTTAATCAAAGTTTGATTAAGAATCATTCTTAATCAGGAGCAGGAATGGTTATCAAAAGAACTAACCATTCAGTTACATTAACGTGCCTATCACACTCTCTTCATTTTATGATTTTAACATTACACATTCATTTTAATAACTTTCAATCGACCCAAACTCTTGCCGATAGTTTCCTTGTAACTGATGTCGTCAGGGTGAGAGGGCCTATTTCATCCGTGACCACTTGACCCACATCAGTTCCTTTTGCACTTAGCTAGGGTGCACCATTATCCTCCTCCAACGTGGAGCGAGACATGAGTCATGACTCCAATATTGGGATCCGCTAGCAAGCTACGCCCCCAATACAGACTTAGTTATAAAGAGGTCATTGGAGACTCGGCTCCTACCCCTGGACTACCTATTTTTGTAACAGTGTTTCAGCATAGGACCACTAAAGAGATGTTTTGGAATCTAAACTCCCATCTCTACCATCTTACTTCACAACAAGGTCTCAGCATGAGACAAATAATCACACAAGGTCACACAACGGTCCTAAATTCAGTTCTAGCGTAAAAACTGAAATAACGACATGGTCGTTATTTCTAACAAAATAGCAACCTATAATACTTTATTCAACACATAAGTTATTCCCAACATGAAGATCAAATGGAATCCAATTCCTCATTTAATAACCATAAAGCAAGAGAGATCCGTCCACTTGCCTTAGAAGGCGTGCTCAACGTCCTTAGCAATTCAACAGTAATCTTAACACCCTTCTGTCAAATATAACAAAAGGATTTGTCAACAACGAGCTCACGGAAACACTTCTTAGCTGTATACTCAAATTCTATAATTTCCTAATCGATAAACGACTTGATTTCCGTATATCGATTTATAATTAATCCTTAGTTATCATGCTTAAGGAGCCATCTTGGAGAATTTATAAGTAATTATCCGCTTCACTTTTGAAACAACTTTCTAAACAAAAAGTGTTCATCAGTAACAGTTCTTAAAGGTGACCAAATCTCGGTTTAAACTGATTAACAACGAATCCTGAGTAATTGTACAAAGTCCTTTACATGTCAATCGATGTCAAAACTAGGGCTAGGATATTTCGGTTTTTGGTTTTTTTAGCCTACCCGCAGGGTATATTTTTTTTACGGTTCGGTTCCTAGATTTTTTAGTGAAGAACCGTAATAACCGAACCAGCACTTTGATCGGTTCCTAACTGCGGTTATTTCGGTTAACCGAAATACATAAATGGCCCATAAATTTCGGTTCTTCGGTTACCCGAAATATGGTTCGGTTCCTATGTTTAATTCGGTTCCTGTTAAAAAATCGGTTTTTTATATATTTTTCGGTTCTTCGGTTAAAAAGTCAGTTTTTTATTTATTATTCGGTTATTCGGTTCTTCGGTTACACGAAATTATATATTTTTATATATTATTAATATATAACGGTTATTCAGTTTTTTTTTGTTTTTTTGTAAAACCGAACCGAACCCGAAGTTTTTTACAAGAACCGAACCGAAAAATTTAACCAAACAAATTATCATTAACCGAATCGAACCAAACCGAAATAAGCGGTTCGGTTCGGTTCTTCGGTTCCACGGGTATAAAGTCCCAGCCCTAGTCAAAACTTGTATTTGCTATAATTGAAGATCCGGACGTCTGTTTCACGAGCGGTTTGAACCTGTGAGACCGTATTAACGTCAAGATCTTAGAAACATAAAAAACAAGTAGCGTAGCGGGACCGAAAGGCCCTTACGGTTGCTCCGCAACCAACCCGCTAATTAATTTCAATCGAAATTACCTTCACTTGAGCTCATGGCTCGTTCGGCTCGTTAATGGCTCGATCCAAGAGCCCAAGGGTGGTTGGGTGATGCCCGGTGGCGGCCCTCGCGGTGGATGGTGGTCGGAGGAACTGGTGATCGTCGACGGTAAAGATTCGAAGTCTTTCTTCTTCCCGAGTCCGTTGTCGTCCTGATTTTCTCGTTGGCTCTATTTGCAGCAGCCACGTTCAAGAACTTATAGAGAGGAAGAAGATGAGGCGGAGGAGAGGGTGGTGGACGGGGAAGAGAAGGCGGAGAAGAAGGAGGTAGCCGGCGGTGAAGAGATCGGGCAACCGAGTCCGTCGTTCATTCGTTCTCCTTCTTGATCCCTTTCTCTGTTTCTATCAATAACACATAAAGCTAGAAGATAAACTCGCCTTCCTTCCTTATTAAGTAAGAGAAGAGGTGGTTTTTTGTTGGATTGGTCTTCACTCGGGACAACAAATAAATTTATAAGTCAAGACCCCGCTGAGTATAGGGGAGTCAGGACGATCGTTCCACGAGAAGCAAGGTTGTTTGTTTATCTACTACTAACAATCAAACAAAACAAGCAAAACACTCACGAGCAGCCTCGTTAACGACGTTGTCAGGGTCGTTAACGAACTACCGTAAACAAAAGACTAAAACTAACGACCTAAACCAGTTCGGTACCGAGTCTACGAACTCGACAACGAATATCACTAAAGAGAATTCAAATAAAAACAAAGATCTAGGATAAGGGATACCACAACATAGTCAAGCATATAAACTCGTAAGAAGATAAGATCATGCCTTTAAATATATAAATTATCAACTTTCATACCCGTAATGTCTTCCTTCATTTGCTTGCCTTCTTCCAGCTCAGAATTAACTAGCAAGTAAATTAATCTACTTTCATAAACCAATTCACTCAATTGCTTGCTTTGGATCTAAAGCTTGAAACTTTCGTAATCAAACAATATCAACCTTCAAGTCTATAACTTTCTCTTTCAATCAAGTTAAAAACTCAAATCACCTTGAATTTCATCTAGGTCTAAGCACAACAAACAATCATAAATAGATAGAAGGCAATCAACACATACTCTTACTTATCAAACATGCATAACTATGCCGGGTTTAAACCCCGACCCTAGAAAAGAAGACTACTCACTACTCATAACTAAGAAACAAATAAAATCAAAAGAGAACATTGAAAACAAAATACTACTCAAATTAATAAGAAATATCGTCTTACAGAAATTCAGAAGAAACCGAAAAATACAAAGCACCGAACCGAAATACTGATTAACGACCTCGGTAACTCTCGTCCACCGAGCTCTCGATCACGACTTCCGATCCTCTCTCTATCTCGACTCTACCTCCTTGCTTTCTACTTCGTCTCTCCCTTTTCTAGGCTAAATAAGAGGGCTATTTATACTAATAAGGCTAGAAAACAAAAAGGCTAAAAGATAAAAACTTTCTTAAAAAGATAGAAATAAAATCCTACAAGATAGAAATAAAATCTAGAAAGATAACAAGACCTAAAATACATAATATAATAACCCTAAAATCATAAAAAGACACTCTACCGACACGGAAATAAATTCCCGCACAGGATCGGTGAGTCACAGAATCACACTCTTGAAAACTTCATCTCGTAACCTCGTTAACGAGCCCTTAAAGCCTCGTTAACGAGCCCTTAAAGCCTCGTTAACGAGCCTGGGCTTGGCTTCTTCAACACTTCAGCTTCAAAAATTTAGACTTCAACTTCTTCATCTTGTATTCCTCCATCCTTCATCATAGCGCTCTAAATTCAACTCCAAACAACACCTTTTCCTTGCTAAAACCTACAAAAATACACAAAACGGAGTAGCTTCCATACTTTTCACAAAATATGCAAAACTATCAAAAAACACATAGAACTAACCCTAAACTTATCAAAACTAATCCTAATAAACTAAGAAACCATACTAAAAACTATACCAAAAATACGAACATCATTTTTAAAACCAAAACCCGTCTCGGAACTGGACTCGCGTTAAAGCGGTAAAATTATGTAACTCGGGTGGAAAAACTTACTAAATACGAAATGTCCCGTAAAGTATGTAGACCAATAAAACCAATTTTCCATGATTTTATCTTGCTACCTTCAATTTCTAAGGCTTTCGTTTCGTATTTTAAATCCTTTACAATACATAATTAAAAAGACAGTTTATCCAATAAATATTCTTTTTCCACTGAAAAATCCTAGAATTTACACCGTGTAATAACTGTGGTTTTTGAGGATATTTTTGAATTTTTCTCGGATATCCTTTTAACCTCTTTGTCCGTTTTAACGCTTAATCCAATATTTTTGTTGGAGATTAAATCCTAGAAAATTCTTGGTGATATCCTAAAATCACAAAGAAATGATTTTATGGATCGATGTGAATTCTAGGGTTTTTCGGTGGAAAAATATATTTATTGTACAAACCGTCTTTTTAAATATGTACCGGAAAGGATTTAAAATACGAAACGGAAGCCTTAAAAATTGAAGGTAGGAAGATAAAATCATGGAAAATTGGTTTTATTGGTCTACATAATTTACGGGACGTTTTTCGCTTAGTAAGCTTTTCCATCCGAGGTACATAATTTTACCGCTTTAACGCGAGTCCCGTTCTGATACAGGTTTGGTTTTGTAAGCCGCCTTTCTCTTGCTTAATAAAGAAGGAGCTTGAGATAGAATTCTCATCTAAGGCATATCTTTCTGCCTAGTCAAAGTCTACTATATCATTTCCAAAGCAAGAAAGGAACCAAAGTCGGATATGGACGACGACGGACTCGGGGAGCTGAACGCTTTCACCGCCGACTATCTTCTTATCAGCCCCGTCCTCTTCCTCTTCCTTTCACCTTCATCTCACCTTCCCCCTTGTTATAGAATTGTTGTTGCTGCTGTAAAAGAGAAGCTGGGCAGAACGATGGATTCGGAAGGAAAGAACTCACCGCCGGTTATCATCTCTGCCTCGTTATGGGCTACCGCCGGCGACCGTCAACTTGTCCAACCACCTCCCACCAAGAGGACCACCACCGGACAACGCCCAGCCACCCGTTGGCTCGGGGATCGAGCCACTATCGAGCTAAACGAGCCATGGGCTCAAGTGAAGGTTCAAACCGCTCGAGAAACGGACGTCAGGATCTTTAGTTATAGCGAATACAAGTTTTGACACCGATTGGCAGGTAAAGGACTTCGGATAATTACTCGGGATTCATTGTTAATCCGTTTGATCCGAGATTTGGTCACCTTTAAGAACTGTTGCTAATGAACAATTTTTATTTAGAAAATTGTTTCAAAAGTGAAGCGGATAATTAGTTATAATTCCGCCAAGAGGGCTCCTTAAAGCATGATAACTAAGGATTTATTATATATCGATATTCGGAAATTAAATCGTTTATTGATTAGGAAGTTGTAGGAGTTGAGAATACAACTAAGAAGTGTTTCGGTGAGCTCGTTGCTGAGAAATCCTTTTGTTATATTTGTCAGAAGGATGATAAAGATTACTGTTGGAATTGCCAAAGACGTTGAGCACGCCTTCTAAGGCAAGTGGACGATTCTCTCTTGCGTTATTGTTATTAAATGAGGAATTGAATCCCATTTAATATTTGATTTGGGAAAACTTGTATGATTAATAAAATATGATAGGTTGTTGTTTTGTTAGAAATAATGACCATATTGTTATTCGTTCAGTTTCGCGATAGAACTGGATTTAGGTTCGTTATGTTTGACCTTGTATGTTGTCTCATGCTGAGACATTATTGTGAAGTAAGTTAGTTTCCAGGGGTAGGAGTCGAGTCTCCGATGACCTCTTTATAACACAGTCTATGTTGGGAGGTTTAGTTCGCTATCATATCCCAACATTCGGGTCATGACTCATACCTCACTGAACGCTGGAGGAGGTGTTATGCACTCTAGCTAAGTGCAATTGGTACTAGTTGTTCGTCAATGATCATGGATGAAATAATCCCTCTCATCTTGACGTCACATGTACATGTGGATTCTCGGCGGTTTCAGTCGATTAAAAGTTACCAACATGTTTGTAAAAAGTATTGAAAGTAATATAAGATAAGTGCGTTATGCACATTAATGTACCCGGATGGTTAGTCTATTCGATAACCATTCTTACTCCCGGTTATGAATGATTCTTAATCAAACTTTGATTAAGTCAATCTGATTAGTCGATGGAGACTTTTCAAGATGTTATGTGATTAATATGAGTTCCCAACAATTGTTTATGCTTCTTAAAGGAACCACAAGCTGTGGTGTTCTCTCTCTCTTGTTTATGCAAGTCTCCTTCTTATTCTCTATAAGACTGCTAACTATTGGATCATAATCCGAGTCTAATCGAATTTGGATGCCAATATGTTTAGTTACAACCATAAGAACCAAGTTAGTTTCTCCTCTTGCTTAGTCTTTCATTAGACTAACCCGTCCATCTTCTTTTCTTTTATATGGTCGGCTGGTGTCCACCTTTGGTTTACGACACATCAGGTTCTTCTTGGAAGTTGATTCTAGAGGCGAATTCAGAGGTTTGAAGCTCCAGAAGTTGAAGAAAGGTTTCCAATGGCTATACTTGAGTGAAGATCATGGTTGAACTACTTCAAAGCGAAGCTGAGTTTCAGAAATAAGAACTTAAGGAAGACTTGATGAAGATTTTGTTTAAATAGAAGGTTGTTCTATTTATTTATTCTTTTAAGTTAAGGTTTGTATAAGACCTTTTACGTGTTTTTCCGCTGTAATATTGAACTTAAGTTTGTTAGGTTTTAAATGGTTTCTTTTACCTTGTTCTAATATGTTCTGTCAGGTTAAAGCCTTGGGTAATTCTGGTTTAGTCCTAATCAGGGTTACTGGTGGTAATACCTCCAAGGTAAGTAAGGGGGTGTTACAAAAGTGGTATCAGAGCTAAAAGTTCCTAAGTCTTGCTTAAGACTTTCATCTTCTAAATAGAATTATCGAGAATTCTATATGGATGTTATGTTAAAACCATTTATGGAAAGTGGTTAAGATTGGAAGTCAGACTCGTGAAGAGATAGAAGGAGAAAAGGGAATCGGAGAACATGAGGTAATAAGTTTGTAATGGTTTATGTGGAAAAAGGACCTATATTGGACATTTGATTCCCTAGAGATGGAAATGGATTCCGTGAAGGATCCAAGGTAAGATTAGGTGAAGATTCCTAAAGTTGAATCGTAACTAGACCAAGTTCTCAATGAATTCCTATTCTCTCTTGTGAGTCTGAATTAGGGTGTACCCTCGTCGTTTCTTCCATATTAGGAAACTTTTTGTGAGATTTTGAAGTTAAGTATTGTACTTCATAAAGACTTTCTAGTTTGAAGGTTTCCTATTTTAAGCTTGTATGATGGAAGATTTCAAGTTAAGAAATTCTGTTAGAAAGTCCATGATTCAAAGTTATGTGAAAGAAATTGTTAATTCCTTTTCTTGAAATGTGAAAGTTCAAATGTTGTCTTTAAAAAGAAAATTTTAAAGTAAGTTTCTTTGATATTGAAGTCATAAGAGTAAGAGTTTTCACGAGTATATTCTTATAGGAATTTCTGAATTTTGAAATTCGAGTATCAAGAAAAGTTTGGAGTTGGAACCTCTACTTCTAAGTATTAAGATTTGGGAAATCTTGTGAGTGTTGAGTGATTCTAAAAGATCAGTATGGATCATGAAGTGATGTAAAAGAATCCTGAAAAGAAAAGGATTGTCTTTGGAAACTTTCTTCAACAACTATGTTTGTGACTCTATAGTATATAATCATGAATATTATGTACTTTTCTTTGCTCGGTTGGAAGTTAAAGAGCTTTGAAGTGCTCAAATGTTGGATCAATTGAATTGTTAATCTATTGGAAAATACAATTCAATTTTAACCTGATAGTGTTCAAACTTGGATTTTCATATATGTTGTTATCTTTTGAGTTAAGAGGATCCTAAATGGAATGGGAATTTCTTATGACTATAGTAAGAAAGAAAGGAAGAATGTTGGTTCAGTTTAAGTTGTGAACAAGTGGTTAATCATCAAGGTTGTTGTGAATAAGGTGGATTGGTCAAAATGGATTGAACAAGTAAGAGTTCATCAGTAATGTGTTTATGTTCAATTAACTACTTAGCACAAGTGTTAATTGATTACATGAGTTGTTGATATCTAGATGACTAACCTATGTGACAACGTTATTGGAGTTTCATTGTATGATACCCAACTCGGGATAATGAGAAAAGACTTGAGGTCTATAATGGACTAGTAATGGAATCAGCATTGAGATGTTCTACTTTGCCAATTGTATTGACTTATGTTTCTTCAAATATGGAAATGATAAAGTTCAGTTTTGAGAAGATCAATCAAGGAATGATCTTAGCATATTTGTCTTTGATATTTCAAGCAGTTGGGAGAAAAATATCAATCATTCAATATTCTGGTCAATAAGGCTTAGACCTTATCGCTGAAAAATAATTTCAGTTGTGTTTGAGTTTTGAAGATTTTATATCAGTCAAATCCAATACCTAAGATGGTACTGGTAAAACTGTTAAGTTGTTGGAAAGTCTCCTAACCACAAGCTCTACCTTTGCAATGTGGTTTGAATTTAAGTTGATGAAAAGGTACATGTTATCTTCTTATAATTAAGTAAGAAGACAAGAGAATGATGAAGAAGTAATAGGGATAGGTTTAAGAATACCTTGTTTGGTCATGTGAATTCTTCTGTTAAAAGAAATTGGAAATTAAAGAACTTTCCTTATATGTAAAGAGATATAGGGATTGAATGTCTTGAACTAGATGCAAAGTTTGAAAGTTCACTTTTTATTTTGAGAAGATTAAATTGTAAAAGGATTGGAAGTCCTTAAAATTGTCAAAAAGAGTTTGATAGTTCACTATTAGATATCAGAATTTAAATGACTATTAACTTGTAGACGGCTTGTTGTTTTGTGAATGGATGAATGCAAGTATTAAATTTTTGCCAATGGATCATATTTGCATAACTTTAAAATAGTATGTCAAGGAGACATACAAGTTGAGAATGATCAAAGAAGAATCTTTCCTATGAGTATGAAGATGTCGGAATCACATTTTCCCTAAGGTTTGCAAGTAAGTGGATTGGAGTGATCAACTCTTTTATGAAACTTGTGAAGTTATGTTGGGCTAAGACCGAGTTAAATCAGGCAAAGATTACTCAATACTATGGATTATAGAAGAGTCTAGCAGTATGTCTAATTAAGAAAAGTCAAGGTATGTCCTCAGATTCTACCTTGAAGAGGGAAGGAAGTGTCACATTCCAAGAGAAATGTGGGACTCAGAAGTGAATCGGGGTATATTATCTCCTTTGAGGCTCAGTTTTAATTTGAAACTTTGGCCAAGTTGGTAAGGTCAGCTAATGTGCAAGTATCATCACAGAATTAGAACAAAGTGTTAGTAGCATCATTAAGATAAAGTCAGCAATTTCATTTGATGCACTAGCTTGACGCGCACAATTCTTCAAGGGAGTGGCTAATCTTTGTTTCCATAGTATTCAAGTTGAAGCCTGTACGCTTGTAGACTATGTCGAGTTCCTGTCAAGCTGTTATGATTTAAGGAATATTTGAAATTGTTTTGTGATTTTCTCTTTTGAGAAAAATCTTATGACTTTATAGAATTCTGGTAGGAATTTTTTAAAGAAATGTTGATTTGATATACGGAATCATGAATAAAATTTTCTACGGTTTTCATGGTGGTGAGTAAGAATGTATTTTGTCTTCCATCTTGATCACGTGGTAAGGCAAGATTACATGTCTTATTCCTATGAGAATGCAATTAAGGATTATGTTTAATTTTATTTCCCATCCTGATCACATGGTGGAATAAGATCACATAATTCCTTGGGTTTTAAAGAATGGTTTCTAGTATGATTTGGTAATCATATAAGTTTTACAATTATATGAGTTTTGCAAGTGTAGTTGTTTGAGATGAAAAGATGCAAGCTTTCTTTTGCATTATAGCAATTTCCTATATTTTATTATCTTGTAAAAATCCTTTGAGTTAGCATATCCTTGGTATCCTATACCATTTAAGGAGTATGGTCAAACTTCCCAAAATAGTTCGATTATATGTAAAGAAATTTGGTAAGATTCTTTACAAATCGGTGTTGGTCTCTGAAGAGCATGGAGTAACTCCGTACTTCTCTAAAAGTTTGGGACTGTTTTCAGTGAACGATTATTGGAATTCTCTAAGCAGTTTGCTAGTAGTTCATCTTGGTTGACGTCATGACCTAAGAAAGTCATTGCCTTTTTAGCGGAATTGTCTTTGAAAGTAAGTTGATATGGACTCATGGGATGGAACCCTTTCTAAGGAATGATATTATAGTAATCCTTTCTTTGGAATAAAGGATGTACTAGTAATTTCTCCATTAGTTGTTATTTGTTTTCATGTTGTCTTGAAAACTTAAATCTCTTTGAGATAAGATAGTCAAGTGAGGACTTTAAGCATAACTCCAATGGGTCTGGAGTTTGGATATGTAAATTAGTATTGATATTCAATCTTAGCCTGATAAGTTGTTGGATATAGAGAGTGGACACGTGAGGATATGTTTTCAATCCTAAGAGTTAGGTTGCTCAACAAGTCAGAATGTTAAGTGAAGTCTAAACAGTTCTTTGATGAAAAAGACTGAAAATTGTCAATGGAGACAATTTTGTTGGAAATTATTGGACTAAAGTTATTATTGTCCAATATGTTGGTATAGTAATGCGTAAGAGTGTAGTTTGAAGTAGTTGAGAGAGATAACTACTTTTTAATGTCAGTATGCCCAAGCTGAGTTTTGGTTGAGAAAAGGATGTAAAGGATTGACAAGATAGGTTATTATCTTGTCATGTGTTGGATAAATCTCATATTTCTGGTTAAAGTAATATTGAGATTTTATCTCAAAAAGGAAATTGAGTAAGGATTTTAAGTAATCCTTCTAAAGGAAATAATTTGAGAAGGACTAAAGGTTTAGTTTGGATGACAACAAAATTTGTTGACCATATCAAGGAAAAGTGGTATGGGAAAGTATTATTATTTAAGATCAATGGAGAAGATCAAGAAGGTAAAACACCAGGATTTGTTATTCAAGCTTATGGATTGCTTGTTTTCAAAACTGTTCATGTGTATCTATTGTTGTTGATGAGCTTTGAAAGCTTATTTCAAAGGAGGCATAGTTATTTGCTTAATTAGTTCAATTTGGAACAAGTAAATGTATAAGGATTAAGATAAAACTTTTGATGGCCTGATATGAAGCGAAATATCACCGAGTTCGTTTTGATATGTTTGGTTTGTTTGGAAGTCTTGCTTGAGCATAGAAGATAGATGAAATGTTATAGTCTCTTCCTGTTTCAGAATGGAAGTGGGAAGATGTTACAATGGGTTCTTGTCATTAGTCGTTCAAGACTTAATGAAAGAAGGATGCATATGAAGATTGTTAAGAAACTCATTTAGATTGTTCTTTTTAATGCATTTAAGATGACTTAAAGAGTACAGAAGTTAGCTGAGGTGTTCATGCATGAAGTTTTTCATCTTTATAAAACTCCAAAGACTATTATCTCTGATTGAGATGGATGGTTCATGCCAATGTTTTGAAAGGAGTGACATCAAGCTTTATGGAGTGAATTGAATTTTAGCGCTGGCTTCCCTCATCAAACTGATAAACAATGCAAAGAAACAAATTCAAACCCCTGAGGACATGTATTCTGGATTCCACAGGAGTTGGAATGGTAGCTTGAGTTTGAGTGAGTTCACATACAAGAATTTTGATCACACGATAAAGAAATGACTCTTTAAAGGCTTTGTAAAGCCGGAAGTGTTGGTTATCAATTTGTTGGAATGACAATACTGACAAGGTTCTTCATGGGCCAGATTTGGCCAAGAGAACAACAGCTGATATCGCACAAACACGATCAAGGGTGTTAACTGCTCAAAATCGACAACAGTCGTATGTTGTTTTAAAGCGAGAGCATGTTAAGTTCATTGTAAAGAACGACTTTTTTGTTCTAATATCCGCCTTGAAAGGCATATTCCGTTGGGGAATGCGAGACAACGTAAATGCTCGCTATGTTGGATCTGTTGAGATACTGGAAAGAACTAGTAAGCTTGTTTATCAGTTGGCATTACCACCTTCAGTGCATTCTATCTATAATGTCATCCTTGTGATTCTTCTAAGATAGTATGCGTTCAATATATCTATGGAGGTGAAGAAAAGACTTGAGAAACTAGACAAGAAATGATGAGCCATTTTCCAAAGTTAATGAACGTTGTAAAGAAGAAGTTTGGTAACCAAGCAATGATTGTTTTGTGTCTGGTGCAGAAGTAACAACATGTTCTTTTTAAGGGGGTACTACAAACTTCTGTATAGGTTTGTAGTGGTTGTGTGTATGTGTTTGTGCTATCTTTCTTTATGATCCGAGTTCTCCTTGGTTTCGAGGACGAAACCATTTTTTAAGGGGGTACTAATGTAATAACTGTGGTTTTTGAGGATACTTTTGAATTTTTCTCGGATATCCTTTTAACCTCTTTGTCCGTTTTAACGCTTAATCCAATATTTTTGTTGGAGATTATCCTAGAAAATTCTTGGTGATATCCTAAAATCACAAAGAAATTATCAGTGTGAATTCTAGGGTTTTTCGGTGGAAAAAGAATATTTATTGGATAAGTCGTCTTTTTAAATATGTACCGGAAAGGATTTAAAATACGAAACGGAAGCCTTAAAAATTGAAGGTAGCAAGATAAAATCATGGAAAATTGGTTTTATTGGTCTACATAATTTACGGGACGTTTTTCGTTTAGTAACCTTTTCCATCCGAGGTACATAATTTTACCGCTTTAACGCGAGTCCCGTTCCGAGACGGGTTTGGTTTTGTAAGCCGCCTTTCTCTTGCTTAATAAAGAAGGAGCTTGAGATAGAATTCTCATCTAAGGCATATCTTTCTGCCTAGTCAAAGTCTACTATATCATTTCCAAAGCAAGAAAGGAACCAGAGTCGGATAAGGACGACGACGGACTCGGGGAGCTGAACGCCTTCACCACCGGCTATCTTCTTATCAGCCCCGTCCTCTTCCTCTTCCTTTCACCTTCATATCACCTTCCCCCTTGTTATAGAATTGTTGCTGATGTTGTAAAAGAGAAGTTGGGCGGAAAGATGGACTCGGGAGGAAAGAACTCACCGCCGGTTATCATCTCTGCCTCGTTATGGGCTACCATCGGCGACCGTCAGCTTGTCCAACCACCTCCCACCAAGAGGACCACCACCGGGCAATGCCCAGCCACCCTTGGGCTCGGGGATCGAGCCACTATCGAGCTAAACGAGTCATGGGCTCGAGTGAAGGTTCAAACTGCTCGAGAAACGGACGTCAGGATCTTCAGTCATAGCGAATACAAGTTTTGACACCGATTGACAGGTAAAGGACTTCGGATAATTACTCGGGATTCATTGTTAATCCGTTTGATCCGAGATTTGGTCACCTTTAAGAACTGTTGCTAATGAACAATTTTTATTTAGATAATTGTTTCAAAAGTGAAGCGGATAATTAGTTATAATTCCGCCAAGAGGGCTCCTTAAAGCATGATAACTAAGGATTTATTATATATCGATATTCGGAAATTAAATCGTTTATCGATTAGGAAGTTGTAGGAGTTGAGAATACAACTAAGAAGTGTTTCTGTGAGCTCGTTGCTGAGAAATCCTTTTGTTATATTTGTTAGAAGGATGATAAAGATTACTGTTGGAATTGCCAAAGACGTTGAGCACGCCTTCTAAGGCAAGTGAACGATTCTCTCTTGCGTTATTGTTATTAAATGAGGAATTGAATCCCATTTACTATTTGCGTTGGGAACAACTTGTATGATTAATAAAATATGATAGGTTGTTGTTTTGTTAGAAATAATGACCATATTGTTATTCGTTCAGTTTCGTGATAGAACTGGATTTAGGTCCGTTGTGTGTGACCTTGTATGTTGTCTCATGCTGAGACATTATTGTGAAGTAAGTTAGTTTCCAAGGGTAGGAGCCGAGTCTCCGATGACCTCTTTATAACACAGTCTATGTTGGGAGGTTTAGTTCGCTATCATATCCCAACATTCGGGTCATGACTCATACCTCACTCAACGCTGGAGGAGGTGTTATGCACTCTAGCTAAGTGCAATTGGTACTAGTTGTTCGTCAATGATCATGGATGAAATAATCCCTCTCATCTTGACGTCACATGTACATGTGGATTCTCGGCGGTTTCAGTCGATTAAAAGTTACCAACATGTTTGTAAAAAGTATTGAAAGTAATATAAGATAAGTGCGTTATGCACATTAATGTACCCGGATGGTTAGTCTATTCGATAACCATTCTTACTCCCGGTTATGAATGATTCTTAATCAAACTTTGATTAAGTCAATCTGATTAGTCAATGGAGACTTTTCAAGATGTTATGTGATTAATATGAGTTCCCAACAATTGTTTATGCTTCTTAAAGGAACCACAAGCTGTGGTGTTCTCTCTCTCTTGTTTATGCAAGTCTCCTTCTTATTCTCTATAAGACTGCTAACTGTTGGTTCATAATCCGAGTCTAATCGAATTTGGATGCCAATATGTTTAGTTACAACCATAAGAACCAAGTTAGTTTTTCCGCTTGCTTAGTCTTTCATTAGACTAGCCCGTCCAACTTCTTTTCTTTTATATGGTCGGCTGGTGTCCACCGTTGGTTTACGACACATCAGGTTCTTCTTGGAAGTTGATTCTAGAGGCGAATTTAGAGGTTTGAAGCTCCAGAAGTTGAAGAAAGGTTTCCAATGGCTATACTTGAGTGAAGATCATGGTTGAACTACTTCAAAGCGAAGCTGAGTTTCAGAAATAAGAACTTAAGGAAGACTTGATGAAGATTTTGTTTAAATAAAAGGTTGTTCTATTTATTTATTCTTTTAAGTTAAGTTTTGTATAAGACCTTTTACGTGTTTTTTCGTTGTAATATTTAACTTCAGTTTGTTAGGTTTTAAATGGTTTCTTTTACCTTGTTCTAGCATGTTCTGTCAGGTTAAAGCCTTGGGTAATTCTGGTTTAGTCCTAATCAGGGTTACTGGCGGTAATACCTCCAAGGTAAGTAAGGGAGTGTTACACACCGATCCATAAAATCATTTCTTTATGATTTTAGGATATCACCAACAATTTTCTAGGATTTAAATTCCAACAAAAATATTGGATTAAACGTTAAAATGGACAAAGAGGTTAAAAGGATATTCGAGAAAAATTCAAAAATATCCTTAAAAACCACAGTTATTACACTATGCCCCCCAATACAGACCTTGTTATAAAGAGGTCATTGGAGACTCGGCTCCTACCCCTGAACTACCTATTTTACAATAGTGTTTCAACATAGGACCACTAAAGAGATGTTTTGGAGTCTAACCTCCCATCTCTAACTATCTTACTTCACAACAATGTCTCAGCATGAGTCAGCTAAACACACAAGATCACACAACGGTCCTAAGTTCAGTTCTAGCGCAAAAACTGAAATAACAACATGGTCGTTATTTCTAACAAAATAACAATCTATCAAACTTTATTCAACACACAAATTATTCCCAACATGAAGATCAAATGGAATTCAATTTCTCATTAATAACAATAACGCAAAAGAGAATTGTCCACTTGCCTTATACGAAATCTTAAGGTGATTAGTTCCATCTAGAACGACGTGCATCCAAGACTTGAGCTCGGGTTGTACCAGAGAAGAAAAGAGAAATAAATTATAATCAATTTATTTCCGTTTCAAGATTAATTACTACAGATTATTATGTCCTTATAATAATTTGTCAAGTACTTGCTTGGCTTAATCCGGCTTTATAACTTAACCAATTCGATAAACCACGTTTTACGAGATTTAATACGAAAAATCCAGCATTGAATGATCTTATCCTAAAATCATTCTAAAATATAAGTCAAGCTCGAAAAGCGGAAATTACCTAATGATATGCATTTGGGATTTGCTTGCATGCAAATCGAGGTGACACGCATAACGAGACATGTGAATCAAGACGGTCCATCGGAATCCATGACACGCATACAAAGGCAAACACGGGTCCACACACTTTTCCTTCTTTCTTTCCCCTTTTCTTTCCACTTTAACCCACATAAAAGCTCGGTAAACAGTGAGCGACGAGCTAACTTCGCCGATGTCTAGCGACTTCGTCTAACATCCGTTTTGGGCGATTCAAGCGACAGTTGGAAGTAATAATTACCTTCTTCCGACTATTGGCAAAATATTTTTAAGTTGTTGAAGGAATAAGGAGAACGGAGGCGACGAAAAGCACTCGTCAAATCTGAATTTTCTGGGCAAAATAAACCAGCAGCAAAGCTGGTCGTGAAGGCCTGTTCACCGGCTTCCACCGGAGACACCAGGGGTGGGGTGGCGCGAATAATTACAACAGTTTAAAGTGCACCTTTCCACCTTCCAACTGTTGGCAACAACCCCGTAAATAGTTGTTGGACGACGGAGAATGAAGCCCGCGAAAACCACTCGTCACTAACCTTTGAAAAACTGGAAAACCAGTATCACGATCTTAATTGGTGAATTTTGGCTCGATTCTTGCATCATTTGACCCCAATTGATTGAGGGTTATTGTAGAGCATGTTCTCCTCGTTATTTCAAGCTTTGAATCAACATATTTGGTTGAGAAACGAGGGAGAAATCGTTCGTTGAATATTAGGTGATTTTAGGTCAAAAATGGGGAAGGATTTTCGGGTTTTACTTCAGATAACCTCTTCGACTTTCATGCCGTTTTCTCTTTTATTGCTTCCCTTCCTCCCTATCACCTCTTCTCTTCCTTGCCTTGTGCTGCAGGAGCCATACACACATGGGCGTACCTGCTCATGCCAGCTCTAACTCCGAAACAGAGGAGCAGGTGAAGGTGGCAAGCGGGAGGAACGTGATGCAGCGAGGCTAGTGCCTAGCCTTGCGAGCTGGCAATTGGTGACATAAGAGTGACGTCGGTGTGATGGTGGCGGCACCGCTATCTTCCGGGTCGCGAGCCATCAGCAAAACAAGGAAGCAGGAAAGGTCTTCAAGAAATTTCAAGTTCCAGAGTCAAATATAATCTAAATGGTTTTGTTTAAGACTAATAGCACATACTTACTGGAGTGGTTTTGGGTGTCTTATTACATGTTTAAGAGGTTATGGGTTCAAGCCACACACCTTCCTTTTGCCATTCTTTCAAGCTTCCTTATTATTTGCCATCTTTTTACAGTTTTACAATTTACATTTTTCGCTAAATACAATTTAACTTGCCAAAAATTCATTTATAAGAAATAAATTTTCTTTTTGCAAGTTTTATCTATTTATAGCGGATTTAAATTAAGTGTAACTCTTCACTTATTATTAACTTGAAAGAATTAAAGTAATAACTCTTTATTAAAAAGAGCGGATATTACAACTTCGAACAACCTAGAGTAAAACCTGCGTAGCGGGTTCGTTACAACTCCGTTGACTCGATTCTTTTTCCTATGTCTTTATTACGAATTTCTCTACTTCTTTCCAAGCTCAAACTTGATCTTCAATATCTTTATGAACTTCATTCCTTGAGCTTTTCCTTAAGTGTTTCCCCTCGGTTTTGCTCTTTTCCTCAAAATGGCTCCAAATAGCTTCTAAAAATCTACAAAACACCACCAAAGCTTATGTAGACTCCATATCTTAAGAAAATACGAAAACCTACACAAACGACTCAAAACAAAACACAAAACTAAAGAAAAAGACTCAAACACACAAAAAACACACCCTAAAAACACGACGAAAAAGGCGGACATCAATGCGAAATTAATGCAGTTTATCAGTGATGCATACAACGTAAGTCCCAATGACATGAAGAGCTTAGTAACCAGAGGTTGAATCAACAATAAACGTTGGAAGACCATGTTATTTAACATGATAGCTAATGGAGGAGACCCAAGGTTGATAGCGACATGATATTTGTGCGAGCTGTTGGGAAGCACCTTATTCATTGACAGGTTAGGTGATGGGGTACCCCTTAGAGTGTTGCAGCTCGTGTTGAACTTCAATCTCACATCGAAGTATTCATGGTGCGCCGCTACACTTGCATTCTTATTAAGGCAGCTCGGAATGGCGTCCCGAGTTGAAGGAGCGCAGATCGGAGGGTGCGCATATGTTTTACACGTGAGTGATGATACCTTGTATTTTTTAAATTGCTAATATGATTTTATTTGTGTCTAACATATTCCCTATTTCAGGACTCAAAGGTCGCCTCAATCACGATAGCACACGATTGCCTGGCCAGAACTTCATAGCTGATCGTGGTCGAAACAAGAGTACTAACTCAGCGCTATACTCTCGTCGCATCTTAGACAAGATAAAAGTTCAAGATGTAAGTAACATCAAATTTAACTAACATTTTTATAGATTATATAACGTAGAATTTAACTAGTGTTTTTATATATTCTATAACATGAAAAAGTGATGCATTTATGTGTAGGTCAATTGGATGCCATGGCGGGATTTTATCGACTTTTCCACTAACGATCTTAGTTTGTCGAGGTATAGGGGTACCTTGACGTGTCTCCACATCAAGGAGGCATATCATCCTGAGAGGTTGGCTCGTCAATATGGATGGAACTAGTCAATCCCAGAGTTAGACGTTATCAAGCCAATTAGTTTCTGCCGACCAAAAAAATTGACGGATGTGCATGTGAAGTATGATGTGCAATACTCAACTGATGATGATCGTTGGGAAGATCGGTGGAACTCGTTAGTGCCTATGGGGGAAATTGCACCACACATCTACTCTATGGATGCCGAGTATGTGCAATGGCATATGAGATACACACATCCTTTTTTTTGCGCACGTCCTCCGTTGAATTTGCAAACAACCCCCCGATGGCGCAACCTGAGGTGGATATTTATGTAGTACGTGATTGTCTCATTTTACTAAAAAAATTCGAATTGTAAGATAACAAATTTGTGTTTGTTTGACAACGCATGGCACTGACGAAAGCGCTCGCAAGAGAACTAGAGGATCATAGGAATTCTAAAGTGGTCGACGTGGCTCGCCGATTACAGGCCATATGGTTTGGGGAGAGGCCTCCACCACCGATCCCGCCACATGTAAGTGGTCGCCGTCGCCGCTCCCCCACCTTCCAAGCCGCACGCCACAGCGATGTAAGACACTATAGGTAGTTTAATTTGTTGTATTTGTAGTTCGACATGTGTAATGGTTACTTATCTTTGTTTTATGTCAGGTTTAATTTAGTCGGACATATGGTTTTGTTACTTGTATTTTGTAGCTTAGTTTTCCATAAAATTTCTTTGTTGGTAATTAAACTAAACCATATAAACGTAAACAAAATAAACCATTCTCATTAAAACGATAATATTACAATATTCAAATGATAATATTACAATATCCCCCTCTCACGTCCCGTAAGGACGAGGCAAATCTTCTTCAATGCGATACTAATCGAACGTACATAAATGATCATGATATTGGGCTACATATCCGCTCACTGATGGATGATGACACTCCCTCCATATTCTTTCCGGGGGGCATCGGAGAATCATCGTATAACGTAACCTACAATATTAAACAAAACGCGCAATTATTAAGTGTCATAAATAAAATACAATAAACAATAATGAGAATATGACTTACCGGAACGTAGTGGTTCCCAAGGAAAGCAATACATGCAACGTTGTCCCAAAGAGGGCTCTGAACGCCCCTGTCTCCTATGATCGGGAAACATGTGTGTGAAATACCCTGTCCCAATATGATCAGTGCACACTGAAATCTAGTAGCAAATACAATGCCTAACGCAGGTGTTCCCATACCAATTGTAGTCTGCTATCATCTTCACCCATTTCGTATCATCATCTTCTATGCAATCATCATCGGGTTCTATCGTCGAAAGACGTTCCCATACCAATTGCTTCCAAAAAGGATGGATCATTGAAAGCTCGATAGGCTTACATTGGGTGATGCATTTCTGGCCTTGGTGAGGGCACGGGAGCGCACGGGCAGTTGTCCACCACTGATCATCGCATATCAGACTATATCATCTGGCTTGTGATGGGCCATGATATGATCGAACAAATGACTTATACAACTGTTGGATACCTTCGTTGGGAGGAGAGAGAATACCGTTCGAAGAGGTTCGACCATGTGATGGATGGCAAGTGGAATAGTGGTGCGATCCATCTCCATCTGCCCACGTACGTTCATAATCTGGATTCTGATAGCGTTGTGTATCTTCCTCACTATAGTACTGAACCCTCCAACAGATGATCCCAAGTAATCCTTCAGCGTGGAGTGTTGTGACTCGACCTTACAAATATTTGGAAATTAGTACTCAATTTTTGAAATTGGAATGAGAGGCAAAAGTAACTTATTTTACCTATTTGTGGTCCTCGTAAAAAGGTTGAAGCGGTGGTCTGTGAATACCCTCACAATCCGATCGTACCAAGGGGTGAGCTAGGAGTTCTGGAGATATGTAAATAAGACTGGCTTCCAATTGGAGTCGCATCTCGTACTCCCCTATAGTAATCAAACAAAACAGCTCCCACACTTTGTTCACAAAAAAGTCTGCCGTTTTATCCGAGAAACCATGTCCCAACGCGTATGCTCTACAGTTGCGTTGGATGTGCACCCAACAAAGCATATGTTTGGCTTTGGGAAATAAGAGATCGACAACATTCACCTCAACCATATCCCGATCGGTCAATATGGCTTCTGGCTCTCTTCCAACCAGCTTATACACCTCTCGCAATTGGAGTAATACCCATTCGTAGTGGTCTTGAATCTCCCTTGTCATAAACGCAGAAGCAATACATAAAGTCTTCCTGGTGCATGTAAATCCAACCATTTTGCACAAAGGCATGTTGTACCTACAATGTCAATTCAATGAGATTTAATACGTGTACTTCAATCTACTACTACATCATAGGTAATAAAGACTTAAATGTTTATTTTGTATGTCGAGTCCATCACAACGACATAAGGGCATAACTTCAGCAACTACATCGACTTGGGATGGGCAAAGAAGATGTCTAGTACCTTGTTGCTACCCTTCGCAGTTCGATAGTTGACATAGTATTGATTCGACTCTAAGAAATGAATCGCAAATTCGCTTATCCCCCTTCTGTTCATCTCCTTTTCAAACACTTCGTATCGAAAATTATACAACTGCTTCATTGATGTGGTCATATCTGGATACTTTTCCCTTAGGAATATCATGGATTGCCTAGGTTCTATATCTGCCAAAGCCATATTTCTTGCGTCAATCCTTTGAGTCTCAGTCAGTCGGCCCACAAAACGAATAACCCTCCAGACTGGTGGAAAGGTCATGATTGTGGTTACAACATTCCACCCTTAAGTGCCACTTCTTGGTCTTTTTGTCCCTCCAACCTATCAACTCGAACGGGCAACCATTCTTTCTAGTATGAGGAAGAGGTTTAATCTCATCATCGACCCCTAAATTCTTAACCATTTTACGCGGTATGCCCTTTTTCCCGCTTTGTACTCACCGCCTAAGACACATGCCAAAATGATCTTTTCCGACCATGAGTTTTTGGTGGTGAGTACAATGTTTAGGCTCCGTTCGGCAATGTAAAAAAAATTCAACTACCCCCAAATCAACTACATCAACTAGATAATGTACCTCCCCCATGCTTATATTTTTTGCAAAATATCAACTACTATCAACTCTATCAACTCCATAAACTCAAATCAACTACATCAACTACCCATTGTCGAACGGAGCCTTAACCCCCTCCCTGTCTCACATGCCCACTTTATCATAGGTTGTCGTTCCTCCCACTCACAATTATTTGCAAAATAAGTAGAAAAATCTGGAAACTGAATAACCTATTATAATAAAAAAAACTAATTAGAATTTTTTATCTTAATGTCTAAACTTAATAAAATGACATTTACATACCTGATTTGATTCTAGACTATAAACGACGCCGTAATTGTGCTCATTTGAAACCTCATCTCCTCCATCATCGTCATCAACGTACTCCTCTTTTAAATCAAATGGAGCGGGTGGTTTTGACCCTCCCACCTAGGGACGAAATTAGGGGTGAGCTAGGGTTTGCTATAGCCCACCCCAAAAATAAAATATATTAGTAGTAGTACTAATAAGTTCACATTTGCAAACTAGTCTAGTGGCAATTCATCTCCACCTTTTTCATGAAAGCGGAGGTCTTCTATCTTTTTTAATTTCTCCCTATTTTTTACTAATTATAAAATTTACTCATATTTTATCCAATATTAAATTTTACCCTATAATTTAGCATACCCTAAATTTCAAGGCTGGTTCCGTCCCTGTGCCACCATCAACAACTACGTAAAAGTACGAAATATTTAGGAAATAATATCGAATTATATGAATTTAACGAAAAAAACTTAATAAATTGCTTTGAAAATAATTAATTAACTTACATTAAATTTTGCAATCAACCAATTCGCCATTTCGATAAAATTTTGAAAGTGATTTTTTTTAGAGAAGAATGAAATGGATTTTTGGATGTGGAAATGGGTTTGGGTTATGACTTATGAGTTTATATAGAGGAATGAAATCCACTCGTTTAGAAATAATTCCAACGGGTGGATAGTCGGTCACCTCGACTGACTACATGGTCCTTTTCGAGGCCCCAACACGTCGGTCGGGGTGGAAATAATTCCAACGGGTAGATAGTCGGTCACCTCGACTGACTACATGGTCCTTTTCGAGGCCCCAGCACGTCGGTCGGGGTGACCAACTGGGGCGATCGTGAAGGCTGACACGGGCGCTTCGATCCCCCAAACTAAATAAGCGATGCCTTAGAGCACCCCCATTGGGGGTCTCTAACATGCGTCCCTCAACACAAAAAAAAAAAAGAAAATTAAAAACAAATGCAAAATGGGTGAGGGACCTCCCTCATAAGAGGGACTTTGAGAGCCCTTGAGGGACGCACACGTGGCGCGCACGGATTGGCTTATATTCCACTCGTTGGATGCGCGCCACGTGTCATGATCTGGACGGATAGGATTTAATAATAATAAATATATATAAAAAACATAAATCTTTATTTATTTACTTAATTTTTTGTGTTTTTAAATTATTCTTTTTTTTAAAATGCATAAAATTAAATTCTCTATCTATAGAAATCCATTTTGTATATGTTTTGCATAAAAATTATATATATAAATACAAGATGAATATAGTTAGTGTAATAATTTATATATATAAATACAAGATAAAAATTATATATATAAATACAAGTTGATTTGGTTGAGAACATATGGCAAAAGTTTGGTACGACTAGTGAAGATTAAAGTAATTCTACCAAAAAAAAGTAATTTTATTTTATGCTTAATTGTTTTTGTTGTATTATTTTTCATTTTCTAGTATTTTGGTGTATCTCTTTTATGAATTATCTTGTGTAATTTTATGTTTAAATATTTTGTGTAAGTGAGCAAAATATTTCTATTATTTTTTCTTAATGTTATAATTATGCTTTATTAGAAATTTAGTTATAAATTATTATAATATATTATATAGATATTATTTGGGATGTAAAATACTATTATAATATTATTTGAGAGTATATATGTAATTTGACATAAAATAGTAAAAATTTAAAAAAAATATGAGAGACCCATTGGGTCTCTACTAATAAAAGTATCAAAACTCACTAAGTCCCTCAAAATAAAATAACTATAAAAATATTATTATTTTAATGGTGAGAGACCGGGTCTCTCACCAATGGAGATGGTATTGTAGTAGCGATATAGATGATGGGCAAGATCTGATGCACGCAGAGAACAGGCTATTGTAGTCTATTCGCAATCTCACAGAGAATATTTACATATCATCATCATACATATTCAGAGGTGTGGGTGCCGGGTGGTCCTCTTCCCTCCTTTCCCCAATTCGCCTCACTGAAATTGAAATTGCTGTCTCTGCCTCTCTGATCTCCTATCAATAAATCTGTCGTTCCTGATAAATCTCTTGTTCCTTTGATTCCCCAATTCAGCAAATGGTATCCATGGCTGCATCTCCCTCGATGACAATGGCGGCTAAACCCTTCAGAGCCCACGTGGCTCCTCCTGATCTTCCCTCCTCCTCCTCCGCCACCACCCGCCGCCCCGTCCTCCTCCACCGCCGTCCAGATCTTGTCTTCGTCGTCAACCCTCACGGTTCTCCTCTCTGTCTTTGGTTTTTCAGTTTTCAGTATCGAATAGAATGATCTTTTGCAGAAGGTTAATTTGTTTGTGTAATTTTCTGTGGGCAGGGGCTAATGGAAGCACAGGGAAGGAGTGGAAGAAGCTTTCTCCGTATCTCTCCTCGCGCCTTTCTCATCATTATAATGTGACTCCCCCTTTCTCTCTATTTGCTGGATTTGTGCTTTTGACTTTGATTCCATTGTCCCAAATACCTCTTTTGTCATACTATTCTGCCCCCTTTAATTTGATGAATACTAAGTAGTCCAGTCTGTTTGTGGGCGTTTGCTACCTTCCAATCAATTATTGATTCCACTAGTTTCATTGTTAAGTATAAACGAACAATTTAAAGAGAAAATGTTTGTAGATTTTAGTTGAGCTTGAACCATCCGGTTGCCAATTCCATAGACGTCCATTCATTGCTTGTCTTAGGATTTCCATTGTAGTGTGATGTATTTGGGACTTCTAACTGATCCATTTTTTATCCGAGCTCACAAATGATGGTGTCAATTGTGGGATTCTTGTTCCTTCATAGTTGGATCATCTGACTTTCATGTTTCAATTATGCTTTTGTACTTATTGTAAAATGATGGCATAATCAGTGATTTTCTTTGCATTATGGCCAGATTTGCGAAGTTTTGACCTCAGGTCCTTCTCATGGAATTGATGTTACGAGAGAGGTATGGGAATTTAGTGTATGCTTTCAAGTCCCATGTTTATGCTTTTTCTTTTACTTTGTTTTTAGTAGGGCTGGTTGATTGGTGTATTATAGGCCATCAAAGAAGGTGCTGATGCTGTAATTGCAGTGGGAGGCGATGGAACCCTTCATCAGGTATCTTTATTTACATTTGTTTCTAATGCAATAATGGTAGATGTACCTCCATATTAATGTTTTTATGCTAACCACTTTGGATCAGTGGCCTGGAAAAGTTTTTTTAGTGTAAAACATGAGAAGCTGTACAAATATCAATGAGCTAATGATCATTTCTTTTTATGGGTAATGAATTGTATACTGAATATTAAGTCCCAGATACGAGGGCAAATAGTGATGTACGAAACATACTAACCAATGTTTACAGAAAATGAATGCTTACTTCTCTCACTTTGTGGATCATATATAGGGATTAGGGTCTGAACTTTTCTTTTACTTATCCTTATATTCTTGTTAGTTTTACCTCTTGACACCTGTATTTGGGATGTACCTGATGCCTCATATACAAAGCTAATGAGATAAAGAATGATGCCCTGTGTTCAACCCTTCTAATTGGTGCAGCCCTCTTCGAGAAATCTGACAAGTTATGCATTTGTTATTGTGTCGGCTTTCCTGATAAGACATGCTATATCTTGCTTCCCTTGTTCTATTATTTGGCTTTTGTCTAAATATTACTTCTGAGGTATTACTTTAATTTATATGTTTCATGTTGAAACTTACAGGTTGTTAATGGTTTCTTTTGGGATGGAAAGCCCCTCTCATATCAAGACGAGGATGCTATCCGTACAACTGCACTTGGTGTAAGGCATTTACACCTTGAAACCCTAGTCTTTCTAGAATAGGCTTATTAAAATTACTGTGCTGTACTTTCTACTATGTTTAAATGGTGAATTCCATTTACCTTCATTTACAGCTAATTCCTCTTGGTACTGGTTCTGATTTTGCAAGGACCTTTGGCTGGTTAGTTCTTGCTACCAGAGCACTGAATTTATTAGATTCAATACAATAAATAATGTCAGCATAAGCATTTTTTTTTTTTTGCATTTGCTATCTCAGGAAAAACAACCCTCATGAAGCGATTGATCGCATAGCTAAAGGTGATGTCACCCATTGCTATACTCAATTCTTGTGAGTCGTGTTGCTTTACATCAGTCACAATCTTGTATGTTCATTTGAAGTCCATTGGGGTTTCATTACTGAAGTTCATAGTCCTTTCCAGGAATGAGGTCATTGCTAGATGTTGGAGTCATTACGGGAGCAAGTGAAGAACCACATTATTTCATAAACGTTGCTGACATTCACTTGTAAGTTTAGAATTGTCTAGAAATTTCTAGAGCCTGCTTCTTCTCTAGCCCAATTGTGCTTACTAGCTCCTCGGATGCTACGGAGATTTGCAGGAGTGCAAAGGCTGGTTATTATGCATCTAGATATAAAAGATTTGGGAATTTGTGTTATGTTATTGGGGCTTTGCAAGCCTTCATGGGCCACCGGAACCAAGATCTACGGATCAAGGTGAGTTGATTGCAGTTTGTCTTTTCTGCAGAAGAAATGGAAAGGGAAAAAAATGTAAAGAAATACACTATTTTTCTTTCTGCACTTGAAGGATCAAGAGTGAGATCACAATCATTACTCGATAAAAATAGCTTCCTCTGTTCTAGTAGTCTTGAATAACTGATCAACAAGAAAAGTAGGTTTGAGTTGGTATTCACTTTCCTGCAAGTGAAATTGATTGACCTTTATAGGTCAAAAAGACCATTCAATGTTGGTATACAAAAGTCTGATTTAATCGATGGAGAAAAAAAGAGAGGTGAAGTTAAATTAGTCTCCGTAGCTAAAATTGATTGATATTTCCATTTCCAGGTCACCTAGAAAAACAACTGAATGGCGTGATTCATTATTTCCCTACTTTTTCCAATTTGTCAATAAACTGTGGGTAGAGTTAACATGTGTCTGGTCCTGGCAACATTTATGTGGGTGCGTAAAATGCAGATTGATGATGGTGAGTGGGAGATATACTCCCAAGTAACTGCACTTTGCATTGGAAATGCAAAATACTTTGGTGGTGGGATGAAGATTACTCCCAACGCCCATCCTTCAAGTGGAAGTTTTGAGGTATTTTTCAAATCCCATCTCTCTTCATTCATGAGCTCCTCTAGTCTTGTCACTTGAGAAGGAAAAAAATATTGCTTGTTCGTCAAAAACCCTAATTAAGCGGAAGCTACACAGGTTGTGATCCTTGAAGATTTCAAATGGTACGACTTCGTACTTAAACTGCACAGGCTGTACAGCGGGACACATCTCACTATCAAGAATGTAACTTCGAGAATGTATGCTCTCTATGCCCCTAAGAATTCTTCTCAAATTCTCCTTTGTCTTAAAAAACTGGTTCACAAAATTCTTACTCATGATCCTTTGGTAATAATAATAGTGCACACTGTATTGAAGTGGAGGAGATTAATGGGGCTGCTGAGATCTATATTCAGTCTGATGGAGAACACGTAGGCTTCCTTCCAAGGAAATTACGAATCCTCCCTAGCGCCATTGAAATGTTAACATAGAAGACTACAATTTTTTTTTAATTCCCAAAGAAGATACACTTTGTATGAATGTCGGGGTTAAGTAGTGAACATTGAATTGGAATCCGGCAACTGATGCCATGTTCTTTGATGGGTTTCAGCCTGCAGCTGAGGTATAAAATTGCTTGCAATGCAAGTTTAACTAGGTGGTCAGGTGGTGGTTGTTGCACAGGAAGAAATACTATTTCTGATTTATGTTAATTTTAGATTTCTTCTGTTTTTTTTTTTTTAAATGTAAGACCCTAAGTTTTGGTCTTTCAGCTAGTGCCCAAGTGATTTGAGCCAATACTGCTGGCAATTCTTCACTATTTAAGACTGACTAACAGGTTACGGGTGTTTCACTTATTATGAAAAACGTGAAACTAGATGACAAAGGCGCGCCTAAAACACAGTTTCATGCCACTTGTGCAATAAAATTTCAAAGTCGGTTAATGTATCATAGCATGAATATTATCGGCAGGCCTAACACTCTTTAGGTTTCCAAGGTTTAAATTCAACGAAGTTTTCTTAAACCCTTGTTACTCCGCTTAAATTCAACGAAGTGCGTGCGTGCGTGCGCGTGTGCGTGTGTGTGTTCAATTTCACGCATCTTGGACATCTTCCTCATGAGTTTCTGGACATCTTTCACGCATCTTGGTGATTTCAAGGATACTATTGCTCGAACCTGTTCTGGGCTCACCTCTATTCCTCTCTGGGTGACTAAATACCCAAGGAACTTTCCGGACTTCAAACCAAAGGTGCACTTCTAGGGGTTCAATTTCATATTATACCGTCTTAGGATCTCGAATACCTCCTCCAGATGACGACAATGATCTACAACTTTCTTTGATTTGACTAGCATGTCATCTATGTATACTTGCATGGTTTCCCCGATCTGATTTTGGAAAATCTTGTTCACCAATCTTTGGTATGTGGCACCAGCGTTCCGCAGTCCGAAAGGCATGACTTTGTAACAGTAGGTTCCTCGGCTGGTTATGATAGCTGTCTTCTCCTGATCATTTTCTTCCATTCGAATCTGATTATACCCACTGAAGGCATCCATAAATATCAACAATTCATGGCCAGCCGTGACATCTACTAGAGAATCAATGTGAGGCAACGGAAATGAGTCCTTGGGACAAGCCTTATTCAAATATGTGAAATCCACACACATCCTCCATTTTCCATTTTTCTTGGGTACAACGACGACATTCGCTAGCCAGTCTGGATACTTGACTTCTTTGATTTTTCCGGTCTCCATCAGCTTTCCAACCTCCTCATCTACTATCTTGTTTCTTTCTGCGGCGAACTTCCTTCTTTTTTGCTTTACTGGTGGGTGATTCGGGTTCACATTCAACTTGTGTGTGATGATCCCTGGGTCGATTCCCTCCATGTCCTCATGAGACGATGCGAAACATTTTGTATTTTTACTCAAGAAATCTAATAGCTCGCTTCTCATTAACACTTCCAAGTTTGTACCAATCTCGACAGACCGGTTAAAGTTTGATTGGTTTATGGCCACTTCTTCCACTTGTTCATCATCTTTTTCTTTTTCTTTCTGCATGGTGGAATCTGTGGCGTTCGTTAGTTACTATGTTGACCTCTAGATGACTGCCGACTTCAAAGCCGATTTGTAACATTCCCTGGACGTCTTCTGATCTGCTCTGATTTCTTGAACCCCCCACCCCACCCCACCCCAGGGTGTGGGGAATTTTAACGTCTGATGGTACGTTGAAGGAACTTCCCTCATGTCGTGGAGCCATGGCCTACCCATTATTACATTATAACACGAAGGACAATCCATGACTGAATATCTAACCTAGATGTTCACTCCCTTCGCGGATGTGGGAAGGATAATGTCACCCACGGTGTGCTTCACTTCTCCACTGAATCCCACCAGCACAATTGGATTCTTTTCTACGTCAT
Source organism: Fallopia convolvulus (assembly GCA_964016875.1). NCBI lineage: Eukaryota > Viridiplantae > Streptophyta > Magnoliopsida > Caryophyllales > Polygonaceae > Fallopia > Fallopia convolvulus. The sequence goes on from OZ024729.1 coordinate 44,779,941, forward strand.
CCTCGCTCAATCCCATCTCCTTCAACGCCCCTAACGTCATGAGATTCGTGGAGCTTCTAGTGTCGATGAGAACTCATTTGACCAGGACGTTCTCTATTGACATGGAGATTACCAAGCCATCGCGGTGACGTCCTTCAAGACCATCGGCGTCATCTTCATCGAAATGTATTGCGAGATTGATGACGTCTTTCTTCATCTGGAAAGGGCGACATAAGGCATTCTCTCGGGCGCTCCTCTTGGCTGCTGAATATGTGAGACCACATACACTCGATCCCTCAGTGATCACGTTCATGACTTTGGTGGGTACTGGCGACACGGGCCTTCCCGCACGTAAAGCCTCCACTACGTTCGGGGGAACCTGTGCATTTGGTGCTACTTCTGTTATCCTTCATCGAGACACAAGATATGCGATTTCTCTCCTTAGAACCACGCACTCTTTGCTTACGTGACCGTAGTCGTCATGAAAATCGCACCATTTGCTCATATATTTGTTTGGGTAGGGTTTCTCATTCCTCTTTGGCCATCTCACGCCTCGCACCGTCAAAGCTATATTCTTTACGAGATCTTTGGGGGATATACCCAAGTTGAACTCGTCGTATTTTGGTGGAAAAGGCTTAGTCAGACTGGCTCCGGCGACGTTTACCTTCACTGCATCGGGATGAGTGTTTTGGACAAAAATTTGCTTAACAAATCGCTGTCCTGAATTGGGGCACGATCGAAATCGAAGGAAGTTATTGACCTTACAACAAATCTCTGTCCTGAATTGGGGCACGATCGAAATCGAAGGAAGTTATTGACCTTACACGGATGTGAGATTCACAAGAACAAAGAACAAAGAGAAACTGATTTTGCTCTGGAAATCTATAATCTCGTATGTATTTTCACTGATGTTCCCCTCCCTTTACAAAAACAAGTAAAATCGATATATATGTTTACATTGCAACGGTTATTTCCCTAGTATCACGATCTCCGGATCTCTAGGACACGACTCATAACTAATTTCCCACTTTCCGCGTGTTTCGGGGGCTTGGAGTGCTATCTCGTGCGTCTTCGGGACAGTTATTTCCGCTTGTGACGGATGCTTTCTCCCTTCCATCGAATGATTCGAGATTTCTCTATTCCAAGATCTCTTCTTGCTTGGCCCGGTTGGTGATTTCCTTGTGCGTTCATGGGCTCGACTTACCGGATGGGCTGATAGATTTTTGGGCCTAACAATGAGCGTGTCGATACGATTGATCACAACGCTCTCGACGGTGTTTAGGCGTAGCCTTCTTCTCTACCCTTTCCTAGACACTCACATGCTTTCTCAATTTTAGATCTTCTTCGAGCCTAATCTGAGCGAGTTCTTTAGTCTGGACGTCTTCAAAGCTATGGAAAAGGTGTCTAGTGAGTTCTTTGTACAGATCCCCATCCTGATTGACTCCTTGACGGGAGGCTTCCATGGCAGTTGGCATGTCATTGTGCGGGATTAAGATTTTGTCCGGTTGAATCTGTCCAAATATTCTCGGGTGGATTCCACTGGCTTCCATGGCAGTTGGCATGTCACAGTACAGGTCGTTGGACTGTTTCTCAAATCTTTGGCTGTTAGGGAATTGGATTCTGAATGAATCCATCAACTCAGCAAAGGATCGGATGTTTCCTCGTGGAAGATTTACGAACCATTTCAGAGCTGGTCCTACGAGAGCTGCACCGAAGCCCTTGCACATCAGTGCTTCCCGCGAGTGATACGGGACGACACTAGTCATCATTTTTTGCTTGAAGATAGCCAAGTGTTCGTCCGGGTCTCATGTTCCATAGTAAGAACTCGTGCTCGGAACATAGAACTTCTTGGGTATCTCAACTCGGGCAATGCTCGGGTCGAAGGGAGATTCGTCATAGCCATCAACCCTTCCTTTTCGATTGGTCGGGGGACCCCAGGGATCTTAGCAAGTTGCTCGGTGAACATTTTGAACTGATTTCGGGGATGACGGTCCCAATATTCTTCGTCATCCATGAGGTCATCCTTGAAGTAACGTGGACTATCCTCTCTTGCGAATCGAAGGCGAACGGGTGCTCTAGCACTTCCCCCAATATGGATGTCCTGTGCGGGGTAATAGATGGGACCCCCGGGACGGTTATTGGTGGGGTGACGAACTCCGTTCCGGTGGAGCGTTCGTTCCGACCAGTGGGATATCGAGAGGAACCTTCCCCCCATTGGTTCGTGCTCGGTCCGTTGTTCCGGTGCGTGGGCCAACGGAGGAGACGGATTGTAGTTGAGAGCGTAGCCCTTCATTATCGGCGGTTAACTGCTCAATGCTGGTTTTGTGCTTTTCGTTACAAGCATGCTGATCTGTTAACTGCTTTTCGAGAGCTTGAAGCCTTAGGGCGAATTCTGACAATTCGACACGGAGCGCTACCGATGTATCCTGGCGTGCGCCTTCTTCGATCCTGACGTCTGGCTCTTGGGTTCTTTCGTCGGAGTTGTTCATAGTAACCGTTGGAATTTCTCGGATCTGATACAGATTACCCTTTTTTGATACTAAGGCCTCATGGTGGGCGCCAAATTGTTTTAGACAAAAAATAGATAACTGATTTCTTGTCCTAAATTGGGGCTACAATCGAGTGAAAGGGATGGAAAAAAATGAGAATATCGATTGAACTGATGTGAATTGAGATTACAAGTTTCTGCTGGTTTGAGAGCTCCAGTTTTTCTATGCATACAATGGAATGACTACTAAGATCCCTTCTTTTCCTCTTTAAACCTGCTAAACTAGCCGTTTTCTGTATCTCACCCACGATCTCCACGTTATTAGTGCATATCTAAACCGTTGGTCACCTTCCCACGTTTGTCGGAGAAGATAACTACTGCATATTGCCGATCCTCTGGGCGCATGACCCCTTTCAGTGCTCATAATCTTCTTTCTTCATTCGGATGACTGTTAACTTCACTATAATCTTCGAGGTTCTTAAGACTGCTATCTTCATGCACATGCAAGATATCTCTCTTATCTCTGGGTCGTTCCACTAAATGAGCTTACTGTTTTTAGGCCCAACTCATAGTATTACAAACTCTTCTCGCATGAGTAATTCGGAAGGTCTCAAACCATTATAACGATACCATGAATCCATGATGTGCGAGATGAGCATTTTTATTTTACAAAAGCTATCTACTATTTTCCTTTGAGGCGTTAGTATCTGTAAGATTTTCACCATCAATTTCTATTTCCAATTGTCTTTCTGGCTTCTTCTTGTACGGCCGAAACATGGCTATATTTTAATCCCGTATATTAGAGATCTTCCTGTGCCGAGTCCGTTATTATAAGACGACTTTGATGTGAATGCGTCATGATACATTCATTTGTAATGTAGTAACTATCTTGATATCAAGTTTTTAATAATTACGTGTTAGATTGTCAGTGGGTGTTAAATTAAATAATCCGTCTTGATTAGCTTTGAAATTAGTAATAGGTCTTCCCGAGTCGCCTGCCAGATTGATGCACGTACTCATATTTTGGGAAATTTCTTTTGACTTTTTTTTTTGGTGTCCATAAAAAAAATTATTTTTTTGGTGTCCTTTTGTTTTTGATAAATTTCTCGCTGTAATCTAAACCCAATCCAATTCAATTTTCCATCCATTTTTCTGTTAAAAAATTAAAAAAAAAATCTAAATGGCCAATATACTGAATTTAGGCTTTGTTAAAGCAACGAATTGATGATCTGTGCATCGATCGTAAAAATTAAAATGTTTTTTTTTTTTTTTTGTTCGGAAGAATTCTTATGGAAACTGGTTTACCATCTGTCGCCTCGTCAAGCTTGTTCAGGATATGACCAGTTTGAATGTGAAACGAAACGATCTCCGACATCGAATTAGTGTTCTTGAAGCAAAATTCGCAGGTGCCTTGTTTCGGCGCTTTGAACTCGTACTTGTCCCCTGAGGATCGCATCAGCGCCAAAACCACATTTCCCGAAGGAGATCTGACCTGCGGAAATCATGATCAAGAAATCAATTTTGTTGCTAATTCGTCTGTACAGAAATCGATTTGGGAAAAAAAAAAGAGAGACTCGATTAGATCGAAAGAAACGTACTTTGAATTCGACGCCAGGTTGCCTTCTTCTGTTCCACCAGATTTTGTTGGCCATAACGACGAAATTCCCGTAGACGACATCGCCGGGAGAGGCAACGTCTTCGGACACGCATTCAATCTTGTTCACTGTGATGAAGAGTGTAGATGCGTTGTCCAGTAAGAAGGTTCATACGAATCCGAACACTACAAAGATCATCTTTTTGCTTTGTGCATCCATTTTTTGTGAGTGGATTTAGAGGAAAGCTTTCTTTAATTTAGAAATTAATTTTTTTTAATTTTTTAACAGAAAAATGGATGGAAAATTGAATTTGAGTGTGTTTAGGTTACGGTTAGGAATTTGTCAAAATTAGAAGGGCACCAAAAGGAATAAATTTTTTTTGTGGACACCAAAAGAAAAAGTCGAAACCTGAGGGGTACCAAAAGGAATTTCCCTAAAAATAATGTCGGTAGTCATCGTTTAAGATACTACTAACTAAAAACATAAAAAATGACCAATATTAAATACAATTATATGTAATTCGATTTTTGTAACCTAAGGTGTAAGCTAAGTTTTTAAAATAAAAATTTTAATTACTTTTTATTATTTAAGACAATTTAATTTAGGAAAATAAGAATAAGATAAGGTTTGTTGGTATGTTGGAAAGATAAGAATAAGATAGAAAAAATTTAGGAAAATAATTCTATCTTTTATGAAAGGATTGGGTTGTTGGGAAAAGATAGAAAAATATGAGATAAACAATTCTATCTTATGGCGATATAAGATTTTTGGGGAAATAATTTTTTTTGAAAGGCTTGGGACGCAAGGCTAGGAGAGTACCTTGGGCGGCAAGAAAAGGTGTCGGCGACGCTGGGTTCGCAGGTTGGCTTGGGCCGCAAGGACTTGCACGTCGATGGAGTTTAAGCCTTTTGGAGGGGTAAACGAAGTCCGATTTGGGCGCATTTTATATGCACGGACTCGTATAAAATAACTCTATAATATTACGGAAGAAAATTGCAGAAATAGTATTATTTTTGGTGGTCGAAATCTGCACAGAAGTCGACGTCGGTGCAACAACGACGAGGATGAAACATCGGTAGGACTCGCAAGGGCGAGTATGGGTTGTGATCATAGGACTAGACCACGACGACGATGCTTCAAGACTAGGCGTCGAAGAAGTCGAAGAAGATGGAAACTCTGGAACCGTTTGGGCTCTGATACCAATTGATGCGTTTCGCTTTTTGGGTGGATCACAAGGGTGTCCGATCTAGGCTAGAGGTGCCGAGATTCTTCTTCATGAATCCAACACATAATGTAGGGTCAGATTATAGTGCGCTTCAACGTAGCACCCTTTTTCGAGTTTCAAGTTGGGCAGCAGGGCCAAGTGCCTTTTCTTCCTCGTTGGTACCATAGATACTACTATGAGATTTTATAATATGGTAGAAAGAGAAAGAAAGGGATAGATGACTCAAAGAGACGAGTCTAGGACCGAATCGCTTTTTGGGTGGATCACAAGATTGTTAAGTTAAGTTGCTCCTTCTCATAGGCCTATGAGAAGGAGCAACTTAATTTAACAATCTTAGGTTTAATTCATCTTGGCATAAGAAAAACGATTACAAAAGGCATCCTTTTTATAGAGAACTAGTTCTACTCTAACTAGGAAAACATAAAAGATAGAAGCTAAAGATATAAGATATAAAGCATCTAAAAATCCTAGAAACCAAAAGATTAAGTAAAATGGATAGCATTGACTCAGACCTGTCACCAAAAGATATATTAAAAAGCATTAAAGATAGGATTTTTGTTAGTTAATTCATAATAGATAGACTTCTCAAAAATAGAGTAACAACCTTAACAACTTTCTAACAAATTCCCTAAAACATAGGAAAAGAAGTTAGACATGGCAAAGGGGATCATGGGGCGCGCCGGGTGCCTTGGGCTATGTTGGATCAAAGGTCAGTCGTAAACGGTTATGGGAATAAATAAATAAAGTAAGCAGGTAAATAAAAAAATAAAGACAGTTCCCTTATAGAGGAACCCCACAACGATCAACTAATCGTGTGAGGAAACCTCTACCTCCCCTTGGAGGATTTTCGAATGAGTTCCCTTTTCTTTATTTCTTAGTTCCTTTCAAGTTACAAGGTCGAATACAAACTTCTGTGTTCTAGAAAGGACTTCCTTCCTAGGCAACACTAATGTATTTTCTCAACCCTAACCCGGTGAACGCTCATAATCAAAGATAAAGCGAAACTCAAACCTCTCTGTTCTTTTGTCTCTACACCAGAGTTCCCCTAGACCTAGGAACTTGTTCTTTCTTCTTTTCACCGTCGTCGAGATTAGCTCGCCGCTGGGGACTTTTCACCAACTTGATGGTCTTCACCCGAGTAGCTCTTTTGCTCTTTTCTCTTTGTGTTTGGAGTTTGTGATTTGTGAAAAGTGAGTAGCAAGGTCAATGTGAAGGGCTTAAATAGGCGTGATGAGAAACCCTTATCCATTTGAGGTATTTGTCCTAAATGCCTTTTTTACCTTGCTCTCCAAGTCTGATCCTTAAGATTGACATGTGACTTTGATTTGAATTTGAATTGTCAACTCTTGGATCACATCGGACTGTTGGATAGTCGTCTTCCACCTTCTATAACTTTGAAGCCTGAGACACCCTTTTGTTCGATCGAGATAGGATCCCTAAAAATGCGCTGAGATGTCGCTTTCACACATGCGCCCGTTCTCGTCCAAGTGGAACTCTCGTCTTCTCAGTTCCCTTGTCTTGGGAACTCTTTGTTGACTCTAAGGGATTCTTGTTCTTCTTATCTAGTTCCCATCGTGTGGGAACTTTGGTTCATTGTGTTCCCATCTCGTGGGAACTCTTTGTTCACTTCTGAGGTTGGTCTCTTCTTTCTTGTCGGTGCATTAGTTTCCATGCTTTGGGAACTTGTTGTTCTGTGTTTTGCTTTGCGACGCGCAACCTGTTATACTGATATACTTGGCAATAGGCATTAGTTCCCATGGGGTTTGTCATTATCAAAACTGAGGGCGTTATTCCAATGGTAATGAACATGAGTTCCTAACTCCGACTCAATAGGCTGCAAGCCAAATACTATTCTTGTGGAGCAAGGCATGTCCAATAGAAGGGGCATAGGCTTGAACACATCATTCTCCCCCCTTAGTTTCAAAGCATCATCTCTTCGAGGTGGTATTGGAAAGGAGATCCAATGTCAGCATCGGTAATGTCGGATTCACCGCCGAGGTAGGAACCTTAAGTGTTGAAGGCTGATCCAAAAGTAGAGTTGCGCCATAGCTTGGTGATAACACCAAAATAAGATTGGCACGTCTAAGTGGTGCCAATGGCATGTTCATGGTCGTGGGTATGGGTTCAGTTAGCATGGAGAGGGCTCGGTGGGGCTAGGGTTTCGGTTTAGCTTGGCCGAGGACTAGGGGTAGGATGTGAGGGGAAAATTCTATCTTTATGGAAAAAGGTCTAGTTGGTTAAGAAAAGATAGAATTTTCATGAAGAGATAAGGTTTGTTGGGAAGATAAGAATAAGATAGAAAAGTTTAGGAAAATAATTCTCTCTTTTATGAAAGGTTTGGGTTGTTGAAAAAAGATAGAAAAATATGAGAGAAATAATTCTATCTTATGGAGATATAAGATTTTTGGGGAAAGGATAGAATATTTTTTGAAAGGCTTGGGACGCAAGGCTAGGCGAGTACCTTGGGCGGCAAGAAAAGGGGTCGGCGAGGCTGGGGTCGCGGGTTGGCTTGGGCCGCAAGGACTTGCGCGTCGATATGGAGTTTAAGCCTTTTGGATGGCCAAACGAAGTCTGATTTGGGCGCGTTTTATATGCGCAGACTCGTATCGAAATGCTCTACAATATTCTGGAAGAAAATTGCAGAAACAATATTATAATTTGTGGTCGAAATATGGGCAGAAGTCGACGTCGCTGCAACAACGACGAGGATGAAACAATTGTAGGACTCATGAGGGCGAGTATGGGTCGTGATCTTAGGACTAGACCACGATGGCGATGCCTCAGGACTAGGCGTCGGAGAAGCAGAAGAAGATGGACAATCTCGAACCGTTTGGGCTCTAATACCAGTTGATGAGTTTTGCTTGTTGGCTGGATCGCAAGGGTGTTCAATCTAGGCTAGTGGTGTCGGGATTCTTCTTAATGAATCCAACACATAACGTAAGGTCGGAGTATGGTGCGGTTGAATGTAGCACCAAGGGATAGATTACTCGAACAGACGAGTCTAGGGCCGAATAGGCCAAAGAGGAAGCTAGAACAATTGGATAAAAATAAAAAATAGGGGTGACGTCGGGCCTAAGAGAAGGAGCAACTCAACTTAACAATATTAGGTTTAATTCATCTTGGCGTAAAAAAACGACCAATAGGTTAAGTCAATCGGATAGTATTGACTTACAACTATCACCACAAGATATATTAAAAAACATTAAAGATATGATTTTTGGCTGAATACATATACAAACACTTGAACTTGTGCAAAAAAGTCACTTTGGCTGAATACCTTTGGTTTTGTTCTATTGAGCAATTGAATTTAGCCTTTTCTGTTCTATTGGACACCTGGTCGCTGAAAATTTTTTGCGTGTATTCACTCGCGCTGACTTGTGTAAATATATTTGCCACGAGGATACCATGTGTATGCCATGTCATCATTTTAACAAAATAAAATAGAAAAACAAAAAGGTTATTTACCATATCAACATTTTAACCAAAAAACAAAATTAAAACAAGATATTGTATTGAATTAATTTTTTGAGAGGAAAAAATATTGTATTGAATTAGATATGATTAAATAAGGATTTTTTTTTTCTTATATGATAAAGATCCCAAAAGATCTGCCGCCTCCTTCCTTCCTAATCTTTCTCACCACCTACCGTAACCCCGCTCCACACAAATTCTTCGCCGTCGGCAGATTCTTTCAACTGATAAACGACCCTAGGAAAGAACCAGAGTGAGAATCAGGACGGAACATCGACATGTCTTCTCTGCCTCGTCGAAGTCTACAAATTCGTTCAATGAACAACCCTAGGAAAGAACCAGATCCAGATCCCGAATCACAGCCCAAATCCAAACAGACTAGAATGAGACGGGACGACCAGATCTGCTCTTCCTCCTCCCTGACCAGATCCTGTTCAAACCGGCGCCCCTCGGATCGTCGTTCCGTCCCGACTCTCTCGTTCTAGTTTGCTGAGCCGACGGTGAAGAAGTCTCTCCAATGAACAACTGACGTTCAATGAACAGCCGACGCCGTCCTCTGGTGAGATTGTGAGAATAAGGAAGTGATAAAAAAAGAAATTAAAGAAATTAAAAAGAGGAAAATGAAAAGAAAAAAGAAAAAAAAAATCTATGTTCTCCTACTCGCATTAAAGAGCGTGAAACTTACGTATTATGCCACATCAGCGTCTAGGTGTCTAATAGAACAGAAAAGACTAAATTCAAATGTTCAATAGAACAACACTAAAAGTGAGGTGTCTAAGTGACTATTTTACACAAGTACTATATGTATTCAGTCTATGATTTTTAGTTAGTTAATCTATAATAGACCGACTTGCCAAAAATGGCAAAGGGGATCATGGGGGCGTGTCGGGTGGCTTGGGCAGCTAGCCAAAGGCTTATTTTGTGGAGCAAGTACGTCCAATAGGAAGGCATAGGCATGAACACGTCATTTTAGGTTGGGAGGATATAAAGAAAAAAATCCTAATTTCTATAGTCTAAGCCGAGCTATCTTGAAAAAACCAACCTATTGTAATCCAACTATCGATAATAGCGAAAATCTTATCTTTTGCCCCTCTATCACATTTATACTATCTTCGTTCAACTGTTCTAATTTTGCATTCGTTTTCATGAAATTTCGAGGGTAATTTCGATTGTGACCCTCAATTATGGACGGTTAAGTAGTGTTTGAATGTTTCCCGTTCTCAGCCATTCAGCCAATGTGACATTTATCATGTTTTAAATTTCAGTCCCTAACCGTACCTAAGTTATGAACCCCCAAACTGATGTCAATCAACTTTTGAGTTTTGGCCCAATCAACTAGTACATTATAAAGCAGAAACTAAGTCTGTGTAAAAATTTACACTACGTGGCATAATCTGAATAAAATAATAAAAAACTTTTTTTCAACTTAAAAAACTAAAATAATAATTCTAGAAATACCCCTACACATTATACTCTAATAATAATTCTAAAAATCACGATTTATCTTAAATTCTTAACCACTTCATAAAATAGATAATGGATAGATATTATTTTATATGCATAGAAACTCTTATTTCATATAGTAATTAATTAATATGCAATTATATTTTAAAAAAAATTAATTAAGTAATAAACATTACTAAATAAAAAAAATGAATTTATAAAGATTGAAGGTTTTTTTGGGTAAGATTTAAGATTTCATAAAATATAATATATATATATATATATATATATAGTTTTCTATCTATGTAAATATTGATTTTATTCTTAAAAATTCATAAATATAAAAAAAAGCAATTTTAGATTTTATAAAATAATTAATGTATCATAATAAAATTTTGTCTATATAATTTTCTATCTATGTTTATTAATATTGAAAAGCAATATTATATATTCTATCTTAAGATTATGCTAAAATATTTTTATCGGGTTGTTGAAAAAAAGTTATCGATATAAATTTCTGTCTATATCTAAATTAATACATAATAAAATATAAATAAATTATCTATAAAATTTGTGCTACATGACACTTTAAGAACTAATCATTTTTTCCCTTTTATTTATTTGTTTATTTATATTTATTATACTTAAAAGTGAATGTAGAAGGTTTGATTTAGAAAAATATTTTTCATGTTTATTTAGTTTTATCTTAAAGATTAGAAAACAAAAAAATTGTTAAATTTTATATAAATATTATTAATAATTATAATAATAGAATAATTATTAAAATATACATTATCTTTGTTTTTTCTCTTTAATTTATTATAATATATTATATAGTATAATTTTTAAAACTACCCGTAAATTTACGTGAATTACACTAGTTTGAATTAAAGAAAAAAACACAATATCTTATCACACTTTAGTATTTTAATCCATTGAATGCATACACATAATTTCAAACAAAAACAAATACAAATACATGCTTAATCAAGGGGGGCAACAAGCTAAGTGCCCAAGAAAGAAAGAAAGAAAGAAAGAAAGAAAGAAAGAAAATAACAAGAACACTCTTACAAAATGCATCACAATACTCGAGTTCATTGAAACACCAATGGACGTCGCTTAAATTGTTGCTTGGATAATCAAGGGGGGCTTGAGGAAACCAATTTAGCCGTTACGATCGACAATGCCGGCATGGATGAGCAAAGCCCACAAGTGAGTGATGAACTCTCCTCCTTCTGCAAGCTTCTCAACATGAGCCATTTCATTGTTGGATGGTGCTAAGTACAAGATTAATTCAGCCCAGAACTCGGCCAATATCTTCCACCTTCTTTCATCTCCATGTATAGAATTGAGATATATCCCTAACTTTACACCTTTTTGGAGCGTAGTGATCCTTTCATCTCCTACTTCCACGTCCCCTGTAATGTTAAGCCGACCTATCAACTTGTCGTATTTGCTCACCTCCTCCCCCACCTTTCCACAGAGACAAGAGGGTCCTTCTTTCTTTAACAAATCTCTTGCTTCCTCGATGACGTTTTCACAGATGACTTCCGCTTCAAGAGCAGGAATTGATACTAGTAATGGAGCAAAAGCTAGCAAATAAGCGCAATACTTGGACAAGCTTGTTGCTACCTGAAAACCCTCTACATTATCTTGATCCTGCTCGGAGGAGGTGGGGTTCATCTCACAAATGCTAGTTGCTATGTGCCACACTATAATTGTTTCCGAATCGGTCTTGTTGTTGCAAGCCCAAGAAACCTTCTCCTCGCCTCTATTTCGCCTTAAGGAAGAGACACCGTTGCTCAATTTCGGGCCATTTGTTTGGAGAGATGAAACCACCGCTCTCTTCAAGTCTTCCGATAAGGCAACACTTTCACCTTGTTTTTTGCTTGGCTTTGGTAGCGGGATTGCGTAAACATTGCAAATGGAGACCAGACGTTTATTGTCGATGTTGAAACACGTGCAAGATTCAATAAGCGAGTACTGATCAAGCTCTCTTTTCCAAGGCTTCCACAATACGGATCTAGTGGAAATGGAGACCCGAACAAATGCTCCGATAACTCTCTCGAACAACCGGCAATCCGTCTTTTTTCGAGGACGCCTCCCTCTTGGAGATGCAGTAGCAAAGCAAGATCACATTGCACCACCTTGAAGTAACAAGGGCACAAAATTGGATGACCTCTAAAGTGCCCAAGATCAGTATCACGGCTGCTAAATCCTTGGTATTAAGGTTAGGAACCACTCCGGTTACATCAAAGAACTCGTTAATACTATCAAAATAATAATGAAAATACATGTAATGAGTAAAATACCAAAACATGATAGGAAATGCTGCCAGAGAGATCAATTTCCAGTAGAACCCATTCAGATAGAAGAACATGTACTTTGAATAGAAGAAGTCTCGAAGAAAGCTCAACTCTACCTCGATCACTCTAAATGCTCTGTCTTGTTCGGAAAGTAATCCGTCACGTACCAATCTCCAAGCCTTGGTCCTTGATGCGCTTCCTGCTGCATATAAATTAGGATAGCCCCAGATTTTCCCCACAAGTAACCAGAAAAGTGCGAAAGATTAAAGGCAAGTGTCCTTGAGTTGCCCATTTGGATCTCCTCCTCCGGATTCTGAGCTAAAAAGCCTCGCGTTGCATCCCCATATCTTCTCCAAAGTGACCCCATCCACAATCTTGTCATCCGCCGTTTTTGAGTATCTTGGTCCGACCAAGTACTTATATCCTGTTGTGTTTAAGATTAATTTGATCACAATTCAGAAAGATGAACACGAGAGAACAACGGTTTTTTTCAATGGTGTGGTGCTCAGTTAAGGCATTCCCATCACCTTTATTATGGTTTTATATTAAGCTGAAAAACAGAACTACAATCAAGGACGTTGATGCCACAATCTTGGCAACTAACTCCACTTTCTGATGCACTACTCACACCAGTCTTTGACTCTAACAATAAGCTAAACAGACTCCTATAATTAAGCAAATGACAACCTATCAACTAAGCAAATCACTCACGATGAAGAGTGATTGTGATCATTTATTTTACTTGACTTAAAACATATAAAGAAGCATGAAATATATAAACAAGTTTATTCATAACATTCACTCCTCTAAACTTGTTTACCTACTTTATAATCTTCATGCCAATCTTCTCTCGAAGTTCTGTGAACCTCTGCTTTCCTAGTGGCTTGGTTAGAATGTCTGCTAGCTGGATTTCAGTCTTGGCATACTCCACCTGAATGTCTCCATTTTGCACACAATCTCGTATGAAGTGAAACCTGGTATCTATGTGCTTACTCCTGTCATGGTGCACTGGATTCTTGGCCAAGGCGATTGCTGACTTGTTGTCAATCTTTAGAGTTGCTCTCAGCTGAGCTTCTCCTCTTATGTTACTCAGAACTCTGCTTAACCACACCCCTTGACATTCTCCAGCTGTGGAGGCTATGTATTCAGCTTCACAAGAGGAGAGAGCAACTACCCTTTGCTTTTGTGATGTCCATGTGATAGGATTTTCTCCCAGAAAATACATCACTCCTGTTGTACTCTTTCTGTCATCGATGTCTCCTGCCATATCACTGTCACAGTAGCCAACCAGGTCTCCTCTAATCTGCCCCTTCTTGTAAACACATCCAAGCTTCAAAGTGCCTCGCACATACCTCAGAATCTGCTTTACAGCTGTCATATGTGCGGCCGTGGGAGCCTCCATATACCTGCTCATTACTCCAACAGAATAGGTAAGATCTGGCCTTGTGTGCACCAAATATCTCAGGCTTCCAATCACACTTCTATACAGTGTCTCATCAACTGGTGGTTCCCCATTTCCATGCTTGCACATCTTTGTTCTTGGCTCCATTGGAATCTGGGAAGTATTGCACTCCTCCATTCCCAACTTCTCTAATATTTTCATTGCATACCCTGACTGACACAGGGAAATTTCATCCTCTTTCTGCTTTACTTCGATGCCTAAATAGTAGCTGAGCAGTCCAAGATCACTCATCTCAAATTCATGTTTCATCTCAGTTTTGAATTGAGTGATGATCTCTATGTTTGAACCTGTCAACACCAGGTCGTCCACATATACTCCTACTATCATAACATCTTCTCCTTTTTCCCTTTTGTATACAGCATGTTCCTGAGGACATTTTGAGAAGCCTAGTGAATTCAGACTCTTGTCCAGCTTAAAATTCCAAGCTCTTGGAGCCTGCTTCAATCCATACAATGCTTTATGTAGCTTCAACACTTTGTGTGGATTCTTCTTGTCAATAAAACCCTCTGGTTGAGCTACATAAACTTCTTCTTCCAACTCACCATTCAAAAATGCTGTCTTCACATCCATGTGGTGAACCTCCCAGTTTCTTTGAGCTGCATAAGCTAGCAACAGTCTGATGGTTTCCAGTCGTGCTACAGGTGCAAAGACTTCATTGTAGTCTACACCATGTCTTTGCACATAGCCCTTTGCCACTAGCCTGGCCTTGTACTTGATGATTTCTCCATCTGGATTCTTTTTCAGCTTATAAACCCACTTTAGGCCAATTGCCTTGTGACCATTTGGCAGCGTTGTCATTTTCCAGGTTTCATTCTTCCTAATGGAGCTTATTTCCTGCTCCATGGCTTCTCTCCAATGTTCACTCTTGGAAGCTTCCTCATAAGAAGTTGGTTCTTCTATGGTCAGAAAACACAAACCAGCTTCTTCATCCACCTCACGTGTAGCATCATAGATGTCTTGTAGTGATCTATATCTGTGAGGTCCTCCTGAGCTTGAACTGGAGGCATTACTATGAGGAGTAGTTGGTGATGACTGAATTGATGGAGTTGGTGAAGTTTCATCAAACTGTATACCCGAGTTTGAACCTGCATTTTCTGTTGAATTCTCTCTGAGTTGTCTGCCTGTGTTGTCATGCACAGTGAACATCTCTTCCGAATCAGATTCTACACTCTCATTCTTCTTCCAACACCAACTCTTGTCTTCTTCAAAAATCACATCACGACTTATGATCACCTTATTTCTTTTAGGATCAAGAAGCCTGTATGCCTTAGATCCCTCCTCATATCCTAGGAGAATTGCTTGTGTGCTCCTGTCTGCCAGTTTTGAGAGATGAGGAGATACATCTTTTATGTGTGCTAAAGATCCAAACACACGCAAATGGTGCACCTTAGGAATTCTCCCATACCAGGCTTGAAAAGGAGTCATCCCTTCCACACCTTTTGTAGGAGCTCGATTCAATATGTAAACTGCTGTTTGTGCTGCCTCTGCCCTGTATATTGCAGGTACACTTTTACTTTTCATCATGCTTCTAGTCATCTCCATAACAGTTTGATTCCTTCGTTCCACCACACCATTTTGCTGTGGTGAGTATGGTGCAGTGAGGAATCTTTTCACACCTTCGTTCTCACAGAATTCTTTGAAAGCTCTTGATGTAAACTCTCCTCCTCTATCTGTTCTAAATGCCTTCATTTTCTTTTCAGTTTCTGTTTCAACACTGATTTTGAACTTCTTGAAAACATTTAGAGCTTCATCTTTACTTTTCAGCATGAAAATCCACATAAAACGTGAGAAATCATCAACTAAAAGCATGAAATACTTGTTACCTCCAAGTGTTTCTGGTGTAATGGGACCACACAGATCTCCATGTATGAGTTCTAATGGCTTGTTGGCTCTGAACTTTGCTGCTTGTGGGAATGAGATCCTATGTTGCTTGCCAATTATACAGCCATCACATAGCTGATCAACTTGCTCAATTCTTGGAACTCCTTCCACCATTCCTTGCCTCGAGAGTTTCCTCATGGAGTTGAAATTCAGATGCCCGTACCTCGCATGCCACAACCATGCTCCATCTTTGATCCTGGCCATGAGACACACCTGTCTTGCCAGGTTGAACTCTGCTACGTACAGCCTGTTGGTTTGTCTGTTCACTTTGACAATCAATTTTTTGTTCCTGTCAAACAACTTCAAGCATCCTCCTTCTATAACAGTTTGGCTTCCTCCCTCATCTAATTGACCAAGGCTGAGTATATTACTTTTAAGTTTTGGAATGTAATACACGCCAGTCAAAGTCAGATGTTCCTCATTCTTGCACTTGAACAAAACAGATCCTTGCCCACATATTTCAATCACTGTACCGTCGCCAAATCTCACCCTTCCTGTGATGGTATGATCAATCTCACTGAAGCATGACATGTCCCCTGACATGTGATTACTAGCTCCCGTATCCAGGTACCACACACTGCTTTCTTTTGGTGATGAATGTGACTCAGGTCTCCCTTCATGAAACATAACCACATCTGTCTTCTCATCATGTGAACTCACTAGATCACATGTTTCCAACATCAGTAAAGCAGGATCTTCATTTTCTTGTTTCTTTGTTAAGTGTGCCTTCTCTTCTTTCTCCTTGGAGGGACATTCTGATGCGAAATGCCCCATTTGGCCACAGTTGTAACACTTGATCTTGTTCTTGTCAAATCTTCTCTTATGACCTTGTGATTCACCTTCATTTACACGGCTTGAATCACCACCTCTGCCTCTGCCACGTCCACGGCCTCGTCCTCTACCTCCTCTTGGACTGACCTGGTCTCTTGACTGCTTCTTAGAGAACTTTCCATCTTCTCTTGCTCTCCACTCAGCACGTGTAAGCAAGACAGTTTCTTTAGATTTGCCACCATAACCACCCAATCTTTCTTCATGGGCCTTGAGTGATCCTATCACCTCATCCACAGTCTTATTCTTCAAGTCTCCAAACTCTTCTATTGTTGAAGCAATTTGAAGAAACTTCGTGGATGTGGAACGCAGCAGCTTCTTGACTACTTGAACTTCTTCCACAGAGTTCCCAAGTCCTCTTAGCTTGTTCACCACAGTAGTAAGCTTCCCAGAGTAGTCATCAACAGACTCTGACTCACTCATCCTGAGTGTATCAAACTCACGCCAGAGAGTTTGGGTTCTTACTTCTTTCACCTTTTCTGCCCCAATGTTCATATTCTTCAACATGCCCCAAACCTCTTTTGTTGTCTTCTTTGCTCCTAGTTGGAGAAGAACATCTTCGCCGATGCCCTGGTAGATAGCCGCCAATGCCATTTTATCCCTTCTGTTATCTACGACTCCATCGGCCTCTACAGCATCCCATACACCTTGAGCTGTCATGTATACCTCCATCTTGATGGCCCATGCTGCGTAGTTACTCTTAGTCAGCATTGGATATTTTAGGGAAACGGATCCTTCTTTGTCATTGATCCGAAGCCCATCCCCATCTTGATTTCCTGTTTCAGAATTTCCTGGTGAGGGAGTTTGTTCCCTTGCTCTCCGATCTCTTTCTCTCTGTTCCCTCAACTCCCTTTGTCTCGCATTCTCTACCTCGAGATGAGACATGGCTTTAATGTATGTGATCACACCAAGCTCTGATACCAAATGTTGTGTTTAAGATTAATTTGATCACAATTCAGAAAGATGAACACGAGAGAACAACGGTTTTTTTCAATGGTGTGGTGCTCAGTTAAGGCATTCCCATCACCTTTATTATGGTTTTATATTAAGCTGAAAAACAGAACTACAATCAAGGACGTTGATGCCACAATCTTGGCAACTAACTCCACTTTCTGATGCACTACTCACACCAGTCTTTGACTCTAACAATAAGCTAAACAAACTCCTATAATTAAGCAAATGACAACCTATCAACTAAGCAAATCACTCACGATGAAGAGTGATTGTGATCATTTATTTTACTTGACTTAAAACATATAAAGAAGCATGAAATATATAAACAAGTTTATTCATAACATATCCGTGCATACTTAGGGGATCTGCCTCGACTTGGACTTGATGACGGTCGTCGTCGTCGTCGTTGACGTAGTTGATGACCTTCTTCAGGTTTCCTCTGATCCCTGATGTTGCACCGGCTGCATGAGCCAACGCAACCATTCTTTCCACGAGCTTCAAGCACACGACAAGGAAGACGAGCAGAATGGGAAGAATTTGACTCATCTTATTCAAAGCGATGAGTAGGAGTACGAATAAGCTGAGCTGGCTGAGAAATTGAAAGAAGATTTTCATTCTACCTTTTATCTCATCGAGATTATAGGCAGTGAGGTTGTCGAAATTCCCGTAAGGGAAAAGTAAAAACACGGCCATGGCGCCGTATAGTATTTTGAAATTGGACAAAGCATTTGATTCTTGAGTTTCTCTATACTCCGCCATGATACCGAATGTGTAGGATATTAACACGGGAACTAGCATGTAACATGCAAACGAAATGAGCTTGAGCCATATGTTGACACACCGCTTCTTTATGCCAGTCAGCAGAAAAATGACGGCAAAGAAGAAGATTGTAGCGACCACAAATCTTTCAACCTTATGTATAGTTTTGACTTGTGCACCAACAATTGCAGCGAGTTCGTCATACAAGCCCGGCGTGGGTTCAGTGGCCATTGTAAGTGTATAGCCGGGAAATCAAGAGGAGAAATCGAAAAGGGGAGCGGCTTCAAGCTCCAGTGCTGCTTGCTGCAACAATATTTAAAAAGCTAGGGAATTAATTGAAGTTGTTTGGAAAAAGATGTGGAGAGATATCCCAATCTTCCCCGTATTATACCTTGTAATGTATTACGTTTTGGATTACTATATTAACAAGTACAGCTAGGAACTGTGTATATATTAAAATCTTCTTGACATTGTCTTTGCTGCACAAATAATGTAATTTACTTACAGCATAATTCATTTCGTCAACCCCACGATCGATCATGACAAGTGCAATTAAAAAAAACGGGGTTCCGACTAAGTGGAATGTTTATATATGTGTTAAATGGTAATAATTAACATAAAAAAAACCACTCTCTTTTGTATAAAATCACCTGTTAAATTCATGGAATGTTTAGGTATCTATAACTATATATTAAAGTTGTCCCTTTTCGAGCCACCAGAACGATTCTGGTCCCACTATATAATTACAAAATTAATTTTTATTCCTAATATTTTTAACTTTTTCTATTAAATTCTTCTTTAACTATTTAAATCTATCTTTAACATCAAAC
Organism: Fallopia convolvulus; assembly: GCA_964016875.1. Taxonomy (NCBI): domain Eukaryota; kingdom Viridiplantae; phylum Streptophyta; class Magnoliopsida; order Caryophyllales; family Polygonaceae; genus Fallopia; species Fallopia convolvulus. The sequence goes on from OZ024729.1 coordinate 44,799,162, forward strand.
AAATATCTAATTAATATAACGATATCTTTTGAAAACTTCATTATACAAGTATTTAAGATTAAAGATAAAATATTTTAGAATAAATATAAATCTTTTTGCATATATATTTTGACGAATTTATTTATAGATATATATAGTGATTTTATTTTATATAAAATTAATGATAAATATTTATAATTTTAAAATTTATAAAAATAGATAATAAAATATTTAATAGATGTATTAAAATATTTGATAAGCCCTAAATTTACGTGAATAAAAAGTAATAAAATGTGAAGAATATAATATTTTATAAAAAAAATTATACATTCTGCAAGCAATAAATTACTTATATTAAAATTTATATTGTATTTTTATTTATTAATATTCTATTTATAATGTCTATAAAATATCGAATCGTAGTCGTACATGGTATGACGGGTAAAACTAGTATGTTAAATGGTAATAGCATAAAAAACACCCCTTAAAATGTCTCATTTGTATAAAATCACCTATTAAATTCATATTTACATAGAATCACCTACTAAATATAAAGATGTGAACAAAATCATCTGTTTTGTATACAGGTTCTTACTAGTTTATGACCAGGGCCTTGTCCGGGGACTTTTTTAAGTAAAAATTATAATATATTATTTAAATATGATATAAGTATTATATATTATATAATAAAATAATATTATAAATATTTCAGTTAATTATAATAGTATCTTTTATAATAAAAATGAATACAAATATTATCTTCTTCTTAAAAATATTATTTATAATATTTATGTAATAAGCATACAAAAGATGGCGTTCTTAACTCATTGGGTTGACACGAATCCGCAGAAAAACCGCAATGAATTGACCTAACCAACCCGTAAATTTGAATCACATGAACTTGTACTCAACCGCACCTGAAATGACCGAGCCTAAACCTGACTGAATTGACCCGATTAACTGGTTTAACATTAAGGGATCCATAAATTTTTATTTATTTATTATGGGTTTCGTAATATAAAAAATCAACAAACTTATGAATAGAAAATTAATATATTGTAAAACTAACATATCTATACCGATATTAATTAATACATTGTCATACTTATTGATATAAAAATGGTATAAAAAAATCATCATGCATATTATGGATAGAAAATTTAAAAAGTTGTCATATTTGTGAATGAAAAATTAATCTCAGAAAATTTAAAAGTTAATATAAATTCTAGCATAAAAACATGGTCCATATTAATTAAAAAAGTGTGGGGATAGTTATGGATGCAATATTAGAGTTTGGTTCCCATAAAACATCCCCTTAACATGAAACGGAAGGAGAATTTTGGGCCCTTGGATCAAGGAGATCCAAGGGCTGATTTTCTTTCCCCTTTTATTAAAGGCGGGGGCAATTATGTCTTTTCCCTCTCTAATTAATAATCCTTTTTCTCTTTTTTGTTTTGTTTTTGGGGGTAAATTGAAGACTCAATCGATTGAATCTATTTTATGATGGAATCGATTTTTTTTATGAAATCGATTGTGCGATTGAATCGATTGCAATCTCGTTGTTAAGGGAGTAGATTGTGCGATTCTAGGGTTCTAGGGTTCGTTCAAACGAGATCGAAGATTGTGTTCTTCGATTGAAACGGAAGGAGATCGCACAGAATAAGATCGCCATCGCCGTCGCAAAATCCGAAATCCAACGCGCCGTCGCCAAATCCGAAATCTAACGAGTTTGAATCTGCGAGTCTCGTTCCAACCATGGCAGAAAGTGGTAAGAGGAATTCACAAATCCATTGAACGAGATCGAACTGTGTGATTTTTCGGAATCGATTGAACTGGTCAATTGAACTCGTCGAACGAGATCGAACTGTGTGAATTTCGGAACCGATTGAACTGGTCAATCGAACTGTGTGAATCTAGTTAGATTTCGATTGAACTGTGTGAATCGAACTTAATACTACTATGTGAATCAATTGAACTGTGTGAATCGATTGAACTGTGTAAATTTTCATGTAAACTAGGCCAATCTTGCAAAATTCGACGTTGCACTTTTCGGACTTAATACTGCACTTTTCGGACTTAAGAATGAACTTTTAGGACTTACTAGTGCACTTTTCATACTTAAATAACGCACTTTGCACTTCTCGTTGATAATGCACTTTTAGGACTTAATAATGCACTTTTCATACTTACTAGTGCACTTTTCATACTTACTTGCACTTTTCATAAAAGAGTATTACTAGTATATGACAATGCACTTTTCAGCCTTACTAGTGCACTTTTTATACTTAACAATGCACTTTTCATTTTTGTTTAGAGAACATATATTTGACCTTATAAAGAAAATATTTTTATTGCACTTTTCGCAATTAATAATGCACTTTTTACACTTAAGAGTGCACTTTTTCTACTTAATAGCACTTTGTATATCTTTTACTTTTCACTAATTTAAGTAATGCACTTTTCCTAGTATACAATGCACTTTATTATACTTTCAATGCACTTTTATTGATTTTCAACTAACACCTTTATATTTCCCTTTTATGTTGTTGTAGTGGGGACATCAAACTCTTCTTCAACTACTATTCTAAATGAGGAATCACCTAAAAACAGTGGTGAATATTTCATTGAGCTATCTCAAGGAGGAACGACATACTATTTGCCCACATTTCCATCCGAGTTGAAACCATATGAAGGTCAAATTTTTGTTTTAGTACAAGTAGCCTATTAGCTCGAATGGTAGAGCGGTGTGCTTTGTGCACAAAGATGTAGGTTCGATTCCTACATGGGCTAATATGATATCTTACAAAAATTAATTCTTAACACATTTATTCCTAACCTAACTAGCTAGGTACTAAAAGAAGTTATATTTTATCGTGTGTCAAATAACTAATAAACCACTATTTTTCAAAGAAGATCATGATCAAATTAGCTTATATGGGATTCGAACCCACATCTTTGTGCATAAGCACATTGCTCTTCCATTTGAGCTAATAAGCTTTTCTTAAATTAATACACTTTTACATGTTTTTAATGCACTTTTTGACATTATACTTGCACTTCTTTCTTATGCACTATTATTAGTTTCTGGTGCACTTTTACATGTTTTTAATGCACGTTTTGACATTATACTTGCACTTCTTTCTTATGCACTATTATTAGTTTATGGTGCACTTTTACATATTTTTAATGTACTTTTAGATGTTTTTAATGCACTTTTTGACATTATACTTGCACTTCTTTCCTATGCACTATTATTAGTTTCTGGTGCACTTTTACATGTTTTTAATGCACTTTTACATGTTTTTAATGCACTTTTACATTGTTATTCGATTGCTACTGGATCTACCGAATGCTAAAGAGAAGGAAGGAACAATGAATCCAGTGTTTACTAAGCAAAATTCCTTAGCATGATTCCAGATGAAATACTCAATCCAAAGTCCAAATACACGGTCCTAAAGTTAGCAATGATTCTAGTGTTTACTATGCAAAACTCCTTGGCACGATTACCTCTGGAAACATAAACAGCTAAGGGCATAAAACACACTATACCAATGGACAATCAAGCAAAAGCTATTCAAAATTCATATTCTGAAAAAAGTCGGCCGAATCAACATACAGTAAACAAATTTGATCCGGATTAGTAAGAATGGACAATCAAACAAAAGCTGGCCGAATTTATTTTTCTGAAATCAATTAAGGCGGAAAAAAATTGAACAAACAACATACAAATTTGATCTGCTATGTTCAAATTGATAAAATCCACACTTAACTTCGTAACACCAAACACAAAAGAACAAAAAAATATCAGAATCTGGCAAATTTCCTTCTTCAATCGCATAAGGTGAAGAAAATTAGGGCTTATACCTTTTCGATTTGTTTTTGGAGGCATCGTGTAACGTGGGAGAGATTGAAGGCGAAGGTGAGATCGTCCGTCGTCCTTCCATCGTCCGTCGTCCTTCGTTTGCTTTGGAGAGTTCGATCGATTGGAGCCTTCGATCGTTGGAGACTTCGATTTGGGCGAGTCGAGTCGTCGTCCTTCGTTTGCTTTGGAGAGTTCGATCGATTTGGGCGAGTCGAGTCATGAGAATTCGATTGGGCTTATTTTTGATATTTGAGAGTGAACTTAAGGGTATAGAAATTAGGTGTATTTACAAAATTGCCACCTTGTTGATTTGTTTTATTTTTTTTTCAAAATTATAAGAGTAATCTGAGCCATTGGATCATGTGATCCGACGGCTGACAACTCTCCTTCCGTTTCATGTTAAGGGTTGGTTTCAATTGAACCAAACTCTGCAATATTAATATAAACGATTTCGTAAATAAAAGTATGGTTACTGAAATTAAAATTTAATGACAATATTGTATTTAACTATCATATTTATAGATAGAACTTTAATATATAAAACCCAACATATTTATGGATGAAAATTTAAAAATTTATCATTCTTAAGCATAGAAAATTAAATATTGAAAAATTCGAAATTAATATGAAAACTATGGTCAATATTCATTAAAAACATTGACATACTTCTAAACAAAAAATTAATATATATATCCGAAATTAATCTAAAATTATATGATTGAAAATATGGTTCATACTAATTAAAAACGTTAGTATAATTTTTAATAAAAATTTAATATAAAAGAATATGAAATTAAATATTGAAATCCCGTAAATTAAAATATAGTCCATATTTTATACTTATAGATATAAAAGTTATCTATTTCATTTAGAGATATTAAATTGATTTTTTATGGGATTTTGAAGTAAAAAGGATAGTTGGGATATTAAATTACTATTTTATATTTGTCATATTTATGGATAAGAACTTAATATTATAAATATACTCATAGGTAGAAAAGCTATAAAAATGATTTTATATTTATCATATTTATGGATTAAAAAACTTATCTATTTTACTCTAATATATTAAATTATTATTTTTATGCGTCATACATATGGATAGAATTACTGCAATATTTCTTTGCATTTGTTAAATTTTGATTAAGTTTATATATGTAAGGATATTTCTAAAAAATTTATACATGTCTTATCTACAAAAAATATCATTTACAATATAATAACCATGTGCAAAGATAAAAATAATGAAAAAACGTACCAAATTTTCAAATTGGCAATCATACCAAATTGATGATTAAATATTAGAATATAATGAAAAAATTTCACGATAAAGTTAATATCCGTACGAAAAATTGTAAACGTTAAAACTGATCAATTTTAACTTGCGAATTTCGTAATTCTTATAAATAATTAATTCAATTCAATTCTTTAAAAATCCTTTCAATAGAATGTTAAAAAAGATAATTAATAAGTAAAGATAAAACAAATATGAATGAATATAGAATTTGTTTAAAGAAAAAATATTTTATATTAAAATAAATAATCCAAAAATAAAATTACGGAAAAGATAATATACTTTCTTTATCAAAATTTATTAGGCAAGTAATAATAATATAATATACATATATAAAAAAATTATTTTTTATCTAAATTTGATATAAATTTTTAATCTTGTACATAAAAAGAGAAGAGGATAAAGATAAAATAATTTTTTTTAATTAAAATTCGAATTTATATTTTCCAAATATAAAGTATAGTGTAAATGTGTAGTGTTAGTTTTAGATAGAAAAAATTAATATTAAAAATATTTTCCTACCTTATTATGATAACAATCTATCATTATATATTAAAAAAATCTTCTGTTTTATTTTTCGTTCTTTTTTTATTAAATATATTAGAACATTAGTTTTTTTATAAAAATTAGATAGATATTTAAAAATTTAAAAGAAAAAATTACAAATAATAAGAATAAAAAATTATTTTTTAATTATAAGGTGGGTACAGAATTGTTCTGCTTGCTCGAAAAGGTTCGGATTTAATATATAGTTATAGATAGATGGATATTTCAAAGATATTATCATTTATATGGCTATTTTTATTTCAAAGATATATATGTGACCACATGTACATATTTTTTCTTATATCTTTTTAATTTATCTTTTACAAATATGATAAATATAGTATCCTTTTTTATCTATATTGGTAAAATATACTAATATTATTTTATCTTTATGTTTATTTGGAGATAAATTTTTACAAATATTATTTTATCTCTATGTTTACTTGGAGATAACTTTTTTTGAATAATTAACTATAATAAACTATTATTTTAATAAAGGGGTGATGTGGCGCAATGTGGTGACAGAAATTGCTCCGGCTTTAGTTATTAGTAATAGATATAGTGTCCCATGTGTTTTTACAAAATCACCCACCAAAATTTATTTTCAAAAATTGATATTGTAAGAAATATAAATCATACCAATTAAAGAGGAGAAACTCTTGGAATTTAATAGAAAGAAACCTAGGATTTTGCCACGTAGGATTTTTTATTTTGGGAATTTATATATTTTGATATTATTTTAGGATAATATAGAAATAAGATAAATTAATCTAGGAAATATTCTATCTAAAATAAAGATGTTATCTATTATATATTAGGAATTAGGATAGATCAAAAAGATATTATCTAAAATTAAAATAAATTATAAAATATTAGATATTAATATATTGTATATTAAGATAGATATATTGTTCAGTTTTTTCAATTAAATTTCTATCTATTTATTTGAAAACAATTAAATTCGATTTTTATTTAAAATTAAAAAAAAATTATTTTATCTATTTATGCAAATGATTTATCCTAAAATTTTGATAAAAAAATAGTACTTTCAATCTAGATAATTACTTGCCTAAATTCACTTTTGATAAAAAAAATTGTGTTATCTTTTCATTTATTTTCTTTTTGAATTATTTATGTAAATATAAATAATTTTCTTATCATTAAAAAATTTATTCTTTATTTATATTTTTTCATAGTTTCTTATTAAGTATATTTTTAATTTTTATTTAAATTTATTTAAAGAATTGAATTTGATAAAAAATTTATAAGAATTTAGATTATTTTTACCTTTTTATATTTTTTGTAAAAGATTTTTAAAATTGAATGATTCTAATTCAAATAGTTTTTATTTATATTTTTACATAAATAAATTATTATTAAGCCATCAAAATTATAGTAAATTCACCTTAATAATTTTGGCCCCATTTCACATGACTGTATGACACCCCAATTGTAAGGTTTTATATAATTTTTTCTAATAAATAAGTTTTTTATATTAAATTAAAATCATATTCATTAAATAAATTAAATATTAAATTCATGTAGTCGTGCATGGCACGACGGGTATAACTAGTTTAATAGAAAGAAATCAAAAATTCACACTAATGAATGTATGTGTAATTGTCTTTTGGAACTTTTTCTCAACTAGTTATACCCGTTGTGCTCTGCACGACTACCTGTATTTAATTCTTCATTTATTTATTGATTGTGATTTTAATTTAATATAAAAAAATAAAAATACCTTATATATTAAAAAAAGTTTACATAAAATTTTAAAATTGCTAAAATGTGAGACGGAGACAAAATCATTAAAGTGAGCCCAATATGATCTTAATGGCTTAATGATAATTTATTTATGAAAACATATGAATAAAATTATTTTAAATAGAATAATTCAATTTTTTAAAGTTATAATAGATTAAAAAAAGAAAAATAATGCAAATCCTTCTAATTTTTTAATAAAATTTAATTCTTTAAAATATTTTAAATAAAAAGTTAAAAATACATTAAATAAAAAAAGATTAAAAATAGCAGTAAAGATTGAATTTTTTAAAGATAAAAAACTTCTATATTTACATGAATAAGTCAAAAAGAAAATTAATGAAAAGATAATATAATTGTTTTTTTTATCAAAATTCAATTTGAGCAATTAATTACCTAGATATTGAAAATATGTAAGTTGTCAAAAATACAAATTTCTATAAGGAAAAATCCTAGATGTTTAATGTGGGAATAACATAAATGAAAAATCCTAGGTGACATATGATAAGATCTTGGATATAATCTTTTTAAGTTAAATAAATTGTCATATAAAATATTTATAAAACCATTATTTTAGATAGAATCTTTCCTAAATTAATTTATATTATTTTTATATTATCCTAAAATAATTTCAACATATATAATTTGCCAAAATACAAAATCCTAGGTGGCTTAACGTGGAAATGACACGTAGAAAAATCCTAGGTGGCAAAACGTGCCCCATATATAATATTTAATGTTTTATAACTTATTTTAGTTTTAGATCAAATCTTTTACATAAAATAAATTTATATCTATCTTAACATATAATATCTAATGTTCTATAATATATTTTAATTTTAGATAAAATCTTTTAGATCTATCATAAATTCCTAATATATAATAGATAACATCTTTATTTTAGATAGGATATTTCCTAGATTAATTTATCTTATTTCTATATTATCCTAAAATAATATCAACATATATAAATTTCCAAAATAAAAATCCTATATGGCAAAATCCTAGGTGGTTTAACGTGAGAACGACATGTAGGAAAATCCTAGGTGGCGCAATGTGGTGGCCTTCTTCCTTGCGTCTTATATATATATATATACATAGATATGGCCGGTGTTAAAACACATGTGTTATTTATATATTTTTCTGTTTCATTATATTCCATAAGTTCTAATTCTCATATGCTATCACCCTTTGGCCACTTCTCAATGTACTATTTTTTTATTTGATTTTGCAATACTATTTCTCAAAATAGGATCACCAACATACAGTTTTTTTAAAAAATTCTTTAAATTGGAAAATGAAAAATCATATTCTATTAAGATAAATATTATCTTAGCATATCTTGTATTTATCTTTTCTATTATCTTTTCCTTATTTAATCCTTGGGCTCCAAAATAGATAATATCGCTTGGCCCCTAAGGAATATTGTGTATATAAACCCTTTGCATATTTCAGTTCAATGCAAGATTACATTCACACAAATATCTTATCATCACATGGTATCCAGAGCGTAATACAATCCTTGATTTTTCTTCCCAAACCCTAATTCTTTTTCCCATGTAGGACGACGACTCTACCAAAACCGATCCACCAGTTGTTACTCCGGTTGTGATCACGCCGCCGGTGGTCGTTCCTCCTATGGTCACGCCGTCCGCTAGTGTCTCGGATGAGACGCCGCAATACAAAGCCAGCGTCGATGCCCTCCTCGCCGTTGTGTCAGGAATTGCGACTCCAACTCTCGCGTTGCCGACTTTGAATGTCAAGTTGGACCACACAAATTATGTTCTTTGGCGCCACACCATCATGTCTTCTCTAGAGGCATACAATGTTGATCGTTTTCTTCATGACAACAACGCACCACCGTTGACCCTTCCAGTTGCTTCGGGCTCTACAATGCCACCATCTGCCAATCCAGCCTTCGCAGATTGGACGCAAAAAGACAGGTTTATTCTTTTATGGATTCGTTCCACTTTATCTACACCTTTACTAGCGCATGTGGCTCGCACCAAGATCACTCATGAGGCCTGGGCTATTCTCGAGCGCATGTTTTTTGCCCAAACTAGGGCTCGTTCCTTGTTTCTTAAACATCAAATGCAGAACTGCACAAAAAGGCAATTTATCTATTCTTGAATATGTGGAGAAAAAGAGAAGCTTTTCGATCTGATTCTTTGGCTGAATGTGGCTATACTGTTTCTGACAATGATTTTATTGAGTGCCCACTCAACAGGTTAGATTCGTCATGCACGGCGTTTCTAACTGCGTACAATATGCAGAAGCATCCTATTTCGTCTGATCAACTTTTTGGTCTCCTTTTACAAGAAGAGGAGCGTTTTAATGCAGTCAATCAACCGACCACGGTTGAATCCTCTCTCTCGGCTAATATTGCGAACCGAGGGGGTCGTTTTTGGTCCTCTTCTTCTCGGTCGGATTTTGGCTCTGAGGCTGGCTCTTCAATGTGTCGTCCTCAATGTCAACTTTGCTCAACGCCTGGACACGAAGCCATTAACTACTAGCAACATCAAAATTTCAATGAATTCCCTTCGATGAACCCTACTTACAGTCAAAAGGGTGGTCGTGGCAGGTGTGGCAGTCGTGGCGGCCGGGGTCGTGGTGACTCTCGGTCGTACAACAATGGACGTGATGATCATTCCAACAATTATCAGCCTCAACATCAAGCTCCTCAGTCCAACTTTGTTCATCAACAACCTCAACTCGTTATGCCTATCAAATGGGCAACTCGCCTTCCACTCTTGTTGATCCCAACTGGTGTTTTGATACGGGGTCTAACGCTCATGTCACCGCTGATTTTGGTAACCTTTCTATGAATTCTGATTACACTAACAATGATGGTTTACAAGTAGGCAACCGTATGTCTGTTCGTATTACGTATTTGGGCAATACCACTTTACCTGCCTATCCTAAACCTATTCAATTGCATAATATCCTTTTTGTTCCTCAAATAAAGAAAAATCTCTTTAGTATCTCTCCATTAACCAAAGACAATGATGTTTACATGATTTTTTACCCTACTTGTTGTTTTGTGAAGGACAAACAGGGGCGAACACTCCTCAAAGGAACCGTCGACAACGGGCTTTATCACTTGGTACCATCCCAGCCGACTTCACCATCACCCCGGGCCTACCTTGGTGAACGCAAACATGGTATGAGTGCTTTGGTCATCCCCATGAGTCTATCTTTCGTCGTTTAGTTTGTAGATTTAGGTTACCAGTTTCGTTAAACAATTTAAAATCCGTTTGTGAGTCTTGTCAACTTGGGAAGAGTCATAGACTTTCTTTCCCTAGTAATCATGTTTCTAGTTCATCACCTTTTGATTTAGTATACTTTGATGTTTGGGGGCCTTCCCCGGTTTCTTCTTTCAATGTCAATTCATATTTTCTTATTTTTGTGGATGATTGCACTAAGTCTGTATGGATTTATTTTTTCTCGCAAAAATCTCAAGTGTTGTCTCATTTTCAACTATTTCAAAAGATGGTTGAAACTCAATTCTCTACCAAAATCAAGCAATTCCAATCTGATGGGGGGGGGGGGGGGTATCATAATGTCTCTACTTACTTGCAAACTCAAGGCATCATTCATAGAGTCTCTTGTCCTCATACACAGTCTCAAAATGGGGCTGCAGAGCGTCAACATCATACCATTGTTGAAAAGGGTTTGGCTCTCTTATCTCATTCTAAATTACCTTCTTTGTTTTGGGAGCATGCCTTTCATACTTCAGTTTATTTGCATAATAGAACCATCACATCCATATTAGCTTACAAATCTCCTTTTGAGGTTGTTTATGGCAAAACTCCTGATTATTCCTTTATTAAATGTTTTGGTTGTCTTTGTTATCCCTATTTAAGGCAATATATGGCTAACAAACTTGAGTTTCGGTCTTCTCCTTGTGTGTTCATTGGGTGTAGTTCTAAGCACAAGGGTCATTTGTGTCTTCATGTTCCCACACGTCATGTCTATGTCCCGCGTCATGTCATTTTTTATCAGACATCCTTCCCTTACCCCCTACATGCTCAAAATTATGCTGACCAAACACCACAAAATCAGCCTAGCCATTTACCCACTTCCCTTCTTCGCCTCGCCTCATCGCCCCTTACTCCAAGGCAAAACTCGGCCCAAGACTCGATCGAGTCTCAGACTGAGGCTTCCACTGCCAGGCCTCGCCATTCGCCTTCACCTTCGTACGCTTCCCACCCTTCTCAGCCTCGGTCATCACCATGCCCCACGCCAGTCGAGCCTATTGCTAGCCTATCTCCGGTTCCAACATTGTCGAGCCCCGCCATGCAGCCCCCTCACCAACACCGAGCCACCCAATCACTCCTCCTCCTAGCCAAGTTCATAACTCGGTGTCACGGTCCATTGATGGAGAATTAGCTGCTGTCTCCTCCACAGACTCGGGTACAAATTCTTCCCTTTCTCCTTCTATTGCATCTTATTTTCGCCATGCTGAAAACTCCACACACCAAATGGTCACTCGTTCTAAAATGAATAATCTTAAACTCGTAACCTTTGCATCCACAAAACATCCTTTGCCTGATTTATCTGATTCTCTTAATGAACCCAAAACTTTTTTACAGGGTTCTAAATCACCCGAATGACAACATGCTATGCAATCTGAATTTGATGCCTTTTTGCGTAATGGGACTTGGACACTGATCGCCTCTCATGGTGGTGCGAGGGTCAAGAGATACAATTTATAACCCGACCCCGTTGTAGCACGTGGTGGTGTCGAACACTCGGGAAGTCTACTCGATCGATGTGCCTAGATACTAGGAAGCTAGAAAGGAGAGCATGAAACAAAGGAAAACAAAGAAAACAGTCGGGACCGACACTGAGGTCACGTCGGGCCCGAGGTTGGCGACAAGAGGAAGTCGGGACCGACACTGGGTAAGTCGGGCCCGAGGTAGCTGGGGATGTCGAACTCAAAGATTTTAAAAGTAGATCTTGGGCTTTTGGGTTCCTTCTCTAGTAGATTTAAGGCTTTTCCACCCCAATTCAAGCAATGAGTGATGATCGGACTAGGATCGAGTGCTTTCGCCCTCGTTCCAACCACTTCTACACATCGATCATTGGGGAAATCCCCTTCGAAGCAAGGTCTTGAGATTGACACATGTTCACTTTCGCTACTTTGCCAATCTCAAGCCTTGATTCCCGACTTTCGCAAGGAATTGTAGCTCTATGTAGAGTGGGTTCCTTAGATCAAGCACTCAAGGCTATGGAATTGGGGTTTCTAGCCCAAACCTAGCTAGGGTTTTCCCCCATAACCCAAGATCAAGGAGATCTACTCCATGTGGCAAACAAAGAAAGCAAACAAATCAAAAGGGAAAGCAATCAACATCATCAATCTCAAAACAAAGCAAGGTTTCATTCAAATCAAAAGCAATCCACAAATTCCAATCAAGAGTTTCCAAATCCACAAGATCAAAACAAAGCAAAGCTAATCTATCAACCAAAACCTACCAAATCTCCCTCTCTTGGCCGATTCTCTCTCTTCTCCTTCTCCTCTCCTTCCTCCTTGCTCTCCAAGTATCCCCTTAGCTCCCTTGGAATCCCCCTTTTTGTGTGAGAGAGTGGGGGGGAGGACCCTTTCTTAGAAGACAAGAGGGCCTTTTATGGACTAGATGAGGGGCAAAAGTGGAAGTCCACAAATTCGTGCCTTGGAGCCCAAGTAGTTCGGTGACCGACTTGGACCGACACGGAGGACCTCGGGCCCGAGTTACTGTGCAAGTCGGTCCGAGGTGGAAACTTCAAGTCGGGCCCGAGGTTGGTTGCAACTCGGTCCGAACCTCGTTCCACCTTCTTCTTTGTTGGCTTCTCTTGTTCTTCTTCATGGCTTGTTCCTCTCTTTCCCGCTTTAGCTCGGCCTCCCTCCATGTCTCGACCCTCCTTCAAATCGACCCTTGATCCATGCCAAATTACCTACAAAACACATAAAATGTGCGTAGTCTCCGAATCTCATAGAAATACGGGAACTAGGCTAAAAAGGAACAAAAGGCACAAGAAAAGGGGAAAAAGAAACATATTTACAAAGGAAATCACATATGAAAACACCACCAAATAGAGAGACATCAAAATACCCCATACTTAAACTTGCTTGTCCTCAAGCAATAACAATGTAAGCAAGTCCGAAACATAATCTTCAAGTAAAGCCTCATATGAAAACACATTTTAAGCACAAGTGATCGATATTCAAGCAAGATTACACCATCACACATGATTAAATGTTCCAAGGAATAAAGTCAATGCAACTAAGCCTCACTTCAGGGATATGTAAATGTGTATCACTCATCATGTGTTTGGGTTTAGCAATGAACACTCAAGCTCAAAAATCATGCAAGTAAGGACTTTACTATTGAAGCTAATATCACCAATTCCTCCACCTAGAGATGCCTAATGCAAAGTACACAAAGAATTTCGAACTTGGCTCAATGGAGGTCCTCAAAGAGGTTCCATTCGGCCGGGTTGTAATGGGGCTTTTGGTATTTCTCAAGGTAGGAATTATTTGGTCTTGTGGTGCTTATAATGGGGATTGAACAACCTAAACTCTCACCAACTTCACCAAATTCCACAATTACTTTCACACTCACCCAAAAGACTTTACATTTTCCTTTCAACCCAAAATTTCACTTAACATTCCACTTCATCTTTGCTCTTATGCTTTTTGTTGGATTTTCAACACTTTCTACATTGGACCGACTTTCTCATGACATCAGGCCCGATGTTGCTTGTAACTCGGTCGGACCATTTTCTTCACTTAAGCTCTTTTCTTTCATTCCACTTTACATTCCCAACATTTTCTTTCTTCCTTTTCTTTCTTTTTTTCATTTTTGTACAACAAAGATGCACTACTCTCATGATTCATAACACCATTCCTTTGCCCTTAAACCCAAGAGAATCTCAACTCTTCAAATACAATCCAAACCTCTCTTCTAAAGTCCAATCCCATAAGGGTCAAGTCATATAAGGCTAGGAATAATATTTTTGAGGAGTTTCAAACAAAGGCTTAGGCTAGAACGGGGCTACAAACAAAGGATTAACTTCATGGTAGGATATGGAACATTTATGTGACTAAAAGAATAAAGTTCAAAATCAATGTGACAATGCTAGGACAAGTCTCATGACGGTCTTGGAAAATAGATAAACACCGCAATAGCAAGTTTTACTAAGCATGAATGAGCTAATCACACAAGAAAAATGAGGGATATGCAAATATGAACAAGCATCCCTAAAATGGCCAAAAATCAATCTCACAAGGGTCACTCATACTTAGTTGCATAAGAACTCATCTTAGAACTCACATGTTCAATAAAACAAGCAAGATATCATGATCACATCAAAAGCAACATCTTTTAAGAGGCTAAACTATCCAAAAATATGCAAAGGAATTTACATGCTCACATCATCATTAGCTTTTATTTTGGCAATCTAAGATGGGAATTTCTAGTCCAAAACCTACAAAACACAAATTTTTTTTTTTTTTAACCAAAATTTCTCTAAAACCAAAAACCCATCCATTCAAGACCAAATTAATCATTCATGTCTTTCACAAACCAATAAGCAAACATCCCAAACACAAACTAAAAACAAAAGACAAATATCCTCAAAATAATAAACAAACATAAACAAGTGAAATCATGAACACACTTACCCCCACCCCATACTTAAAATTTTGATGTCCCCATCAAACAAGGAAATCAAAACTTAAAAGCAAGAGAGAAGAGTATGAAAAGCTCACAATTTCTTATTCTTCAATGGCATGTATAGGATCAATCGGCGAGGACGAGAGCCCATGAGGCTCTAACTTCTTCGTTTGGACCGTCCTTGTCATAGAACTTCTTCACTCGATGACCATTCACCTTGAAAATATGTCCTTGTTCATCAACCAAGTCTACCGCACCATGAGCATAGATACGGTGGACCACAAATGGTCCGCTCCACCTAGTCCTTAACTTTCCGGGGAAAAGTTTAAGCCTTGAATTGAAAAGGAGAACCTTGTCACCGGTTTGATAGGTCTTTGCAATTAACTTCCTATCATGCCACTTCTTGGTCTTCTCCTTGTATAGCTTGGAGTTCTCATAGGCTTTCAACCTCAATTCCCCCAATTCATGAAGTTCTAGAAACCTTTTCTCACCGGCCAAGTTGATATCCCAATTCATCTCTTTGAGTGCCCATTTTGCCTTATGCTCAAGCTCTACCGGAAGATGACATGCCTTGCCATAAACTAGATTGAAGGGTGTAGTTCCCAGAGGTGTCTTAAAGGCGGTTCTATAAGCCCAAAGTACATCATCGAGCTTAGAGGCCCAATCTTTCCTTGATCGAGATACGGTCTTCTCCAAGATAGCCTTGATTTGACGGTTTGACACCTCGACTTGCCCGCTTGTTTGAGGATGGTAAGGAGTAGCAACTCGATGAGACACCCCATACTTGATCAACACATTCTCGAAACACCTCTCAATGAAATGAGGTCCGCCATCACTTATGAGAACCCTAGGCACTCCAAACCTTGCAAAAATGTTGCTTGTTAAGAACTTCATCACCACCCTAGCATCATTGGTTCTTTTTGGTATTGCCTCCACCCATTTTGAGACATAGTCCACGGCTACCAAGATGTACTTGTAAGGCCCCGATGTGGGAAATGGTCCCATGAAGTCGATACCCCATACATCAAATAACTCAACTTCTAGAATGCCAGTTTGAGGAGTCTCATTCCTCCTTGATAGGTTCCCCTCTCTTTGGCACTCCTCACACTTCCTCACATAATCATGCACATCCTTGAACATGGTTGGCCAATAATAACCACATTGAAGAATTTTTGAGGTGGTCTTGGAACTCTTAGCGTGACCTCCCATAGGCAAGGAATGGCAATGGTGAATTATGCTCTCAACCTCTTCACTTGACACACATCGTCTATAGATTTGATCACGCCCTTCCTTGTAGAGATATGGATCATCCCAAAAATATTGTCTAGCATCATGTAAGAATTTCTTCCTAGCTTGATAAGACAAATTTGGTGGGATCACTCCCCCTACGGCAAAGTTAGCGAAGTCCGCAAACCAAGGAGAAACCCCTTGTCTTACGGCACTAATAGAAAGAAGGCAAGTGGGAGAGAGAGAATCAATCAATTGAGAACGAGAAGGAATGGAAATCGAGTTAGGAAACTTACTTTCTTCCACGGATCGACATTGAAGTGTACCGAGCCCGACATGGTGTGACGCCGGTCCAGCTTCGCAGACACACAGGTCACTCGGGCCCGATGTTGAAGACCTCAGTCCCGACTCACTCGTACTTGCCTTGCCTTTGGTCCGATGTTCTGAACCTCGGGCCCGACTTACTCGGTTCGTCGATCCACCCTTCCTTTCCTCCTTTCCGCTCATGAGACCTTCATCTGCTCTTGAATCATCTATAGTCAAACCATCCTCCATCTCCAACCTGTACTCGATGGGCAAACGGGATAGATGATCAGCTACCACATTTTCCGCACCGGTTTTGTCCTTGATCTCATGGTCAAATTCTTGGAGAAGGAGCATCCACCTTAGAAGCCTCGGCTTTGCATCTTTCTTCTTCATGAGGTATTTGATTGCCGCATGGTCCGTGAAGACTACCACCTTTGATCCCACAAGATATGAACGGAATTTCTCAAATGCAAACACTATCGCAAGAAACTCTTTCTCCGTTGTTGTGTAATTGCACTGAGTTTCATCCAAAGTTTTGCTTGCGTAGTAGATGGCATGCAACTTTCCATCCTTCCTTTTCCCAAGGACGGCCCCTACGGCGAAATCACTAGCATCACACATTACCTCAAATGGAAGATTCCAATCGGGTGCCGCCATTATTGGGGCCGAGATCAAGGCATCTCTCAACCTACAAAAAGAACTCATGCAATCCTCGGAAAATACAAAGGGCACATCCTTTATCAAGAGGTTAGACAATGGTTTTGCAATTTTAGAAAAATCCTTGATGAACCGTCTATAAAATCCCGCATGACCTAAGAAACTCCTAACATCACGAACACAAGAGGGAGGAGGTAGTTTTTCAATTATTTCAACTTTAGCTTTATCTACTTCTATCCCCCTACTAGAAACTAGGTGTCCTAGTACTATGCCCTCCTTCACCATGAAGTGGCATTTTTCCCAATTAAGCACCAAGCTAGTCTCCTCACATCTAGTCAAAACCTTGTCTAAGTTAGCTAAGCAAACATCAAATGAGGAACCATAGACGGAGAAATCATCCATAAACACTTCTACTATATCCTCAACCATATCGGAGAAGATGGACATCATGCATCTTTGAAATGTTACCGGCGCATTACATAAACCAAAAGGCATGCGTCTATAGGCAAAAGTCCCATAAGGACATGTGAATGTCGTCTTCTCTTGATCATCGGGATGAATAGGGATTTGCCAAAACCCGCTATACCCGTCTAGGTAGCAAAAATATTCATGTTGTGCTAATCTTTCTAGGACTTGGTCTATGAAAGGAAGAGGAAAATGGTCCTTGCGAGTGCCACTATTAAGCTTACGGTAATCAATACACATACACCATTTTGTTGTGGTTCTCATAGGTATCATTTCTCCCTTTTCATTTTGCACAACGGTGAGACCTCCTTTCTTAGGAACTACATGCACGGGACTCACATACTTGCTATCGGAAATTGGGAAGATAATTCCCGCATCCAACATCCTAAGTATTTCACTCTT
Organism: Fallopia convolvulus; assembly: GCA_964016875.1. Classification (NCBI taxonomy): domain Eukaryota; kingdom Viridiplantae; phylum Streptophyta; class Magnoliopsida; order Caryophyllales; family Polygonaceae; genus Fallopia; species Fallopia convolvulus. Next base: position 44,817,316 of record OZ024729.1, read on the forward strand.
TACCACTTCTTTCATGTTAGGATTTAATCTTCTTTGGGGTTCAATAGTGGGTTTATGGTTATCCTCCATATAAATCCTATGCATGCAAATTGAGGGAGAGATTCCCTTTAGTTCCTCTAGTGAATACCCTAAAGCTCCTCTATGTTTTCTTAGAACCTCTAACAACTTAGACTCCTCCTCATCATTCAAGTTGGCATTTATGATTACGGGTAAAGAAGAGTTGGGACCAAGAAATGCGTACCTCAAATCTTTTGGAAGCTCCTTGAGTTCTTGAGATGGTTCCGGTGGTGCTTGAACTTCTTCTTTCTCGGCCTTGAACACCTCCAAATAAGACATCTTTTCCTCCAATTGTTCATGCTCAATCATTTTGAGGGCTAAACCTTGGCGCTCTATCTCAATTTCTCTAGGTGGTGGGGTGGCTTTCAACCTAAGCTCCCTTGGCCTTGACTTCTTAGAAACGGCTTCCCATTGCAATCCAAGAGGAACTTGGATCATCTTAGCTTCCTTACGTACGGTCCCTTTTGAAGTTGGCCTAAAGAAAAACTCAATCTCTCTTCCTCCAATGTCAAGAGACAAGTGGCCCTTCTTTACATCAATGATGGCCCCAACCGTAGCAAGGAAGGTCTCCCTAGTATAATTGGTTCACCCGGCACTTCTATCATGTCCACTACAACAAAGTCAATTGGGACATAGTGGCCTTCAATGCAAACGGGATAATCCTCGACGATACCAATTGGCTCGATGGACGACCCATCCGCTATTGTTAACCTCATGTTGACCGGAGCTATGAGACCCATGGATGTGGATTTCCATATGGTGTAAGGAATGATGCTCGTGCTTGCTCCAAGATCACACAAGGCTTGGAAATCTTGAGACCCCACACCAATGGTTATAGCAAAGCGACCGGGATCTCCTAGCTTTTGCGGTAACTCCAAGGTCTTGACCTCATCTTGCATTTCAACTATGGACCTCTTCTTGCTCAAAATCTCCTTTAAAAACTTGGCATAGGATGGCATCTCACTCAATGCATCGGTGAACGGGATAGAGATGTTCAAACCTTGCAAGAGTTTGAGAAACCTCTTGAACTTGTTCTCAACAACATCTTTCGGCTTCTTTGAGGGATATGGAAGAATCGTTGCACCTTGAATCTTGCTTGGATCAACTTCCTTGGACTTCCCTTCTTCACTTGCAACATTTCCTGGTTGGACCGACTTGGGCACCATGTCGGGCCCGATGTTGTGAATCTCGGTCCTGGGCAGAGGAGTTGGATCGAGGTCTGTGTACGTCGGTCCCGAGTTGCTCTCGACCTCGGTCCGTGGTGAAGGAGTCGATCTTCTTGCTGGGTCGACTTCGGGGAATGTCGGACCCGACTTGCTGGGTAAGTTGGTCCGACTCTCTTCATTCTTCTTAGGTACGTGTGGCTCAGGTAGGTTTCGGCCACTTCTCAATCCAATTGCCCGGACTTCATTTTGATTGTTTTGAGCTCGAGGATTCTCCTCGGGTCGGCCCGGAAGTCTTCCATTCTCTCTCGGGGCTTGAGTTGCAATTTGAGCAAATTGATTGTCGACTTGCCTCCTCCATGCACCAAACTCAGTGAATTGGGTCCTCATCTCCTTGAACCCATCTCTCATCTCTTGAGCAAATGTTTGTAGATCATTGAATCCCGGTGGTCTATATGGTGGTGGTGGCGCCCTTGACTCGTTTTGGTTGAAGTTGTTGTTGTAGCCTTGAGCTTGACCATTGTTCCACCGACTATTGCCACCATTGTTGAAATTGCCTCTTCCACCAAAATTTCCTCGAACATAGTTTGCCTCCTCAATTCGCTCGGCCAAGCGCACTTGGCTCTCATTCGGACAAATTTGTGTAGCATGTGCAAGGGATCCACACTCCTCACAAGCTCTAGCATTTTGCTTGTAGTAGTGGACTTGCCTCTTAAGCTTGCTCACTTCACCCTCAAGGAATTGGAGCTTCACATCCCTATCAATGTCTTCTCCCTTTGGATCATATAACTTCCTTGCACCTTCACCTTGAACTTTCACCTCTTTGCTAGCTTGACTCACCCCGTACATGGCCTCATAATCGGATAGCTTGTCAAGTAGCTCCCAAGCTTGATCCGGTGTCAAGTCTATGAACCCACAATCGGTGTGGAGATTCAGCTTGTCCTTCGTAACCGGATTGATGCCTTGGAAAAAGATGTCTTGATGCACATATGGTTGTTGGCCATGAGTAGGACATTGGCGCAACATCTCCTTGAAACGGTCCCATGCTTCGAAGAGGGGCTCATTCGGACATTGTTGAAAGCTTGCAATCTTCCTTCTTAACTCGGTTGTCTTTGAGGGCGGGAAGAACTTCATCAAGAAAGCATCATAGAGTGTCTTCCAAGTTGTGATTGACCTAGGAGCTTGGCTCTCGAGCCAATGTGTGGCCTTGCCCCCAAGTGACCATTTGAACGCCTTTAGAAGCACATACTCCAATGTCTCCTCGTCGGTGGAGATCGTCTCACACATGTCCACAAATCGTTTAACATGCTCTATGGGACACTCATGTGGACGGCCCTCGAATTGATCACGCTTGATGAGGGAGATGAATTGCGTCTTGATCTCAAAATTCTTGGCAACCTCGGGAAGCACAATAGCCGGCTCGGGTACCCTCAACTCCGGATGCATGTATTGGCGTGCATTACGGGGTAGAGCGTTGAGTTGAGCCTCGGCTCTCATCTGTTGCTCCCGTTCTCTTCTTGCCACCTCCTCTTGATTGTCCCTCTCAAGTTGCAATCTAGCCATTTCGGCCCTAAGTTGAGCCAACTCTTCACCAACATGGAGAGCTTGATTCTCCATCCTTTTCCTTCTTCGGGCTTCTTTGAGAATACTTTCCGGATCACTCACAAACTCAAGCTCAAGTGTTCCTCGGGAGGAACGAGCTAGCATACACCTACGAAACAAAAACACAAACCAAAACAAATCAAAAACAAACAAAGGGTTTGGGCTATTCCCTCACCCAAATCACTACCAAAACACAAGAAACTCACCAAATTGGCACTCAATGCACTTAGACTTCCCCGGCAACGGCGCCATTCTTTTGATCGCCTCTCATGGTGGTGCGAGGGTCAAGAGATACAATTTATAACCCGACCCCATTGTAGCACGTGGTGGGTGTCGAACACTCGGGAAGTCTACTCGATCGATGTGCCTAGATACTAGGAAGCTAGAAAGGAGAGCATGAAACAAAGGAAAATAAAGAAAACAGTCGGGACCGACACTGAGGTCACGTCGGGCCCGAGGTTGGCGACAAGAGGAAGTCGGGACCGACACTGGGTAAGTCGGGCCCGAGGTAGCTGGGGATGTCGAACTCAAAGATTTTAAAAGTAGATCTTGGGCTTTTGGGTTCCTTCTCTAGTAGATTTAAGGCTTTTCCACCCCAATTCAAGCAATGAGTGATGATCGGACTAGGATCGAGTGCTTTCGCCCTCGTTCCAACCACTTCTACACATCGATCATTGGAGAAATCCCCTTCGAAGCAAGGTCTTGAGATTGACACATGTTCACTTTCGCTACTTTGCCAATCTCAAGCCTTGATTCCCGACTTTCGCAAGGAATTGTAGCTCTATGTAGAGTGGGTTCCTTAGATCAAGCACTCAAGGCTATGGAATTGGGGTTTCTAGCCCAAACCTAGCTAGGGTTTTCCCCCATAACCCAAGATCAAGGAGATCTACTCCATGTGGCAAACAAAGAAAGCAAACAAATCAAAAGGGAAAGCAATCAACATCATCAATCTCAAAACAAAGCAAGGTTTCATTCAAATCAAAAGCAATCCACAAATTCCAATCAAGAGTTTCCAAATCCACAAGATCAAAACAAAGCAAAGCTAATCTATCAACCAAAACCTACCAAATCTCCCTCTCTTGGCCGATTCTCTCTCTTCTCCTTCTCCTCTCCTTCCTCCTTGCTCTCCAAGTATCCCCTTGGCTCCCTTGGAATCCCCCTTTTTGTGTGAGAGAGTGGGGGGGAGGACCCTTTCTTAGAAGACAAGAGGGCCTTTTATGGACTAGATGAGGGGCAAAAGTGGAAGTCCACAAATTCGTGCCTTGGAGCCCAAGTAGTTCGGTGACCGACTTGGACCGACACGGAGGACCTCGGGCCCGAGTTACTGTGCAAGTCGATGTGAGGTTGAAACTTCAAGTCGGGCCCGAGGTTGGTTGCAACTCGGTCCGAACCTCGTTCCACCTTCTTCTTTGTTGGCTTCTCTTGTTCTTCTTCATGGCTTGTTCCTCTCTTTCCCGCTTTAGCTCGGCCTCGCTCCATGTCTCGACCCTCCTTCAAATCGACCCTTGATCCATGCCAAATTACCTACAAAACACATAAAATGTGCGTAGTCTCCGAATCTCATAGAAATACGGGAACTAGGCTAAAAAGGAACAAAAGGCACAAGAAAAGGGGAAAAAGAAACATATTTACAAAGGAAATCACATATGAAAACACCACCAAATAGAGAGACATCAGACACTTGTTCCTCGCCCTTGTAATTCTAAAGTTGTTGGTTGTAAGTGGGTGTACAAGATAAAACAAAAGGTAGATGGTTCCATTGAGCGTTACAAGGCTCGTTTAGTAGCCAAGGGCTACAATCAAGAAGAAGGTGTTGATTATTTGGATACTTTTAGCCCTGTCGTGAAGCCTACTACAATCAGACTTGTTATGTCTAGTGCATTACAACACTGTTGGCCTATCAAACAGGTTGACATTAATAATGCTTTTCATAATGGCGATTTGTCTAAAAAAGTTTATATCCGCAACCCCTAGGGTTCATTTATCAGGCCAAACTGAATCATGTCTGTCTTCTTCGGAAAGAACTTTATGGTCTTAAGCAGGCTCCTCAGGCTTGGTTTACGAAACTCGGACAGTTTCTTCTTTGCCATGGCTTTCATTCCTGCCGTTCTAACACGTCTCTGTTTGTCAGGCGACTTGGATCTTCTTTGCTTTACATTCTTGTTTATGTTGACGATCTCCTAATTACTGGATCAATTTCTGCTAATATTGATCGCTTTCTTCATCTGTTGAACAAAACTTTTGCTTTACGGGATTTGGTGCGTTTATACTATTATCTTGGTCTTGAGGTTTCCAGAGGTTCTGATCACTTTCTTCTGTCTCAGCAGAAGTATATTCGGGATATTCTAATTTGTAGCCGTATGCAGGATGCCAAGCCAATCTAATCACCTGCTGAGCCAGCGTCTCGTTTGACTCGCTCAGGTGATCCACTTTCTAATCCTTTGTTATATAGGAGCATTGTTGGGGCATTACAATATGTCACTATTACTAGACCTGAGATTTCTTATGTTGTTAATAGAGTTTGTCAGTATATGCACTTTCCTACTGAAACTCACTGAGCTGCTGTCAAACGGATTTTACGTTATCTTAAGGGTTCTATTTCGGCTGGTCTGTGCATACGAACCTCTGTTGACAATCGTTTGATTGCTTATTGTGATGCTCGATTGGCTTTGGGCAGTGATGATTGTAGGTCACAACATGGATTTGTAATTTATTATGGCGGCAATTTAGTCAGTTGGGCTTCCAAGAAGCAAAATGTTGTTGCCAAATCCAGCACTGAAGCAGAGTATCGGGCTATTGCCTTTACTTCTACCGAACTTATTTGGATTCATCAGTTTCTACTAGAGTTGCAAGCTCCTATGGTTCGACCTCCTATCATTTTATGTGACAATTTGAGTGCCACTTACATGCCAGCCAATTCGGTTTTCCATCAACGTTCCAAACACATCAAGATTGACTTCTATTTTGTTCGTGAGCAAGTGGAGGATGGCTCATTGATTGTTCGTCATGTCAGAGCTTGTGATCATACCATTGATATCTTCACTAAGGCTATTGTGACTGCTTGTTTCTTGCAATTACGCTCCAAGCTTCATGTTCGGAATTCGCCATGAGCTTGTTGGGGGGGGGTATTAGGATAAAAATTATCTTAACATATATTGAATTTATCTTTTGATAACTTATTTAAAATTTTTAATTTAGATTTTACTCAATTATTAATTGATATCGTTTTCTCACAATTGGAATAAATAAATTACATAAAGTTGGATGAGAGTCTAAAAACAAGCTGAACCCCCACACCCTTCTGAATGCAAAAACTCAATCTATGAAAAATGAACACACCACTCTTAGCATTGCTGGAGTGGCTAACGGAGGGAGACTTAATACGTGAAAGCGTGTCCAAAGCCTCTTTTCAATTTTGTTTTCCTTATTTAATCCTTGGGCTTCAAGATAGATAATATCGCTTGACCCCTAAGGAATATTGTGTATATAAACGCTTTACATATTTCAGTTGAATGCAAGATTACATTCACACAGATATCTTATCTTCACATATTCTCACTTTATTTAAACTTTTAATCCAACATTTTCTCCATTCTGGAATATCCCTATATTATTTTGAGAATTTCCTAAATATAGAAAAACTCTTCTTCCGTATTTGAGAGAATGAGATGGAGAATTTATTAGACAAAAACACAACCCAAATACCTCAAAATTCTTAATTTCTCTATTTTATAATATCTGTTGGAATACTCTAAACAAGCTTAAATTCCATACAAAATTATTCAAACGAGTTCTATATTTTCAGTTAGACTTAAGTTTGCAATGCAGTGTTGAAACTTGCTTGTGACTTGTGAGATATTAAAAAGATGTTAATTCGAGATCCAGCGAATGGACTAATGGTGTAATGAGAGTTTGGAAACACCATCAACAAAAAATTATATAATCGGTGTTCAATGGAATTCAAACTTGTGACTAGCTTTATCTTATTAATAGAAACACACACATTCCCGACCACAAGGCTAGTATTTTTTTCTACTAAAAAATGTATTTTTTTCTTTCTAAAAACATTTATATTACATTTTTGGTTAATTACTCGGTTAAATGACCATAAAAAATTCGTAACTATAGTCGTATCGATAAATTATTAAAACTATTGGTTTTTTAACCGTAACTGTTGGGCCCCAAATAATCAAGCCCAAGATCCGCTACGTTGGAGACACCAGGCCCATATCAACAAACATTAAATGGGCAAAGGAGTAATTGCAGAAGATCTTCGAAGGGGGAATATAAAAGCACATGAGTGGAGGAAGAAAGGGACATCGTCTAATTCACAATCATACTCACAAGCTATTAAGCGATCATACTCTCATTGTCTTTGAAATTACATCTAGCCAAGCCATCTAATTTCTTGTATTCATGTCGAGGGCGATTTCAAAACTATTGTCTTCAATCGATTAGCATATTGCTACCTTGGCTCTATTTTCTATCTTTTATTTTATTACGTGTTTCATCTTGCTTGACAGTTATAACGCGTTACAACTGCTTTTTGGTTAGGCTTCCCTCATTGTAGCAGGTAACAATTTTACGTGGTGAATTTGCCCAAAACAATCGGCGCCCACCGTGGGGCCTTAGCCAAAGAAAAATTGCCAAGAAACGTAAGCTCTATCCGTGCAAGATGAAAGGCATTCATACTACTTACAGCCAAGTCGATGACGCTGAGAACAACGAGATCAATCAAGGGATCAACGGTCAGCAGACCGGGAATGTGACAGAAGGGGGGTGAGCACAATTCTAGAGATGGAAATGGCAATCCTACCACTTCCACAATAGTAGAGCAAGTAGGAGCGGTCGACTCTGACACCATCGATGAACTCCACGCAACTATGATCACTCTACGAAGGCATTTGGAAAAGCAAAAAGAATGCTCATGCCCAGTTCACCGAGGTATATGAAAAGCAAAATCAAGGCTTTAACTAATGAGCGTAATTTACTTCAATCTCAGGTACAATCAGCAACAAATCGGCAACACGCTACTAGAGCAACGGATGGCGTCGCTCGACGATTGGACATGGACGATCCAAATCTTATAACCCTAGACGACACTAGGCCAGTAACTGGTTATCAGGTAAATGGTAATTCGTTGAGGGCTGTTAGAGAGGATGTCGAGGTTACCCAATTACGGGAACACCTCAAAGCCTTGGAGGACCGAATTACACAGGCCCTTGGGGCCCCACAACCGCTAGCGGTGGAAAGACGGGATGGATACACGGATTCTTCCTTCGTACCCGCTATGGAAAGGGTAGACATCTCTCGGAAATATCACATCCCCAATGTAACCAAGTACGAAGCGGTTACAGATCCAGATCAACACGTAGGCATGTTTAAACAAGCTATGAATATTAGTACAGTTCCCTTCGATATGAAGGAAATTGTCATGTGCCGTTGGTTCGATAACACGTTATGTGGGCCCGCACTCAATTGGCATTCTCATTTACCCCCTTGGGAGTATTTCATCTTTTGCTGAGTTATTTGCTGAGTTAGTCGACATGCTAAAAAGCATTCTAGCGACTTATATCGCATGGTCCAAAAGACCGGTGAATCCTTGAAAGCTTTTCTAAACAGGTACAATGAGGAATTGGTCACCATAGAAGGATGCGGTGCCGCTACGGTTGTAGAAGCATTCCAGAGAGGCATCTCGGTTGGTAACCTTGATCGTTATTGTGAATTAACTAAATATCCTTGCTCAAATTTCGATGAGGTACATGTAATGGCGTTGGCACATGTGCGGTTAGAAGAAGATGACGTCTTTGCCATCAAAACTGCTAGTCCTCACCGATCAGAACGTCGGTAGGGGCAACGAGAAACCAGAAATAGTCCATACCCTAATCCATCCCCTGCCAAACCAATGGTAAACACGACGTTCTCCAAGTCAAATGTGCGATATGAAGACCTAAGGCTGCCTCCCAAGTTGTCCCACTACAACTTTTGGGTAGACGCAACAGAGGTTGTACGAATTCTTAATGACATGGGGGACACCGTCAAGTGGCCAAGGAAAAGCAACACACCTTCACACCAAAAAAATAAATCCAGATGGTGTGATTTTCATTTCGATCACGGCCACTGGACGGACGAATGTATCACGTTGAGGAAAGAGGTAAGTGAGCTGTTACGCAAGGGGTACCTCAAGGATTTAATATCACAAAGAGCGAGGGAGCAACTAGAACGCAACAAAGGGAAGACCAGTCCACCGCCACCTCCAAAGCATACAGGAGTGATCAACGTCATCACCGGGGGATCTAAGGTTTGTGTTGTAACCTATTCTGCATCTAAGAGGATTGCAAGGAGTACCCGAAGAGAAGAGCCCACAATATCTATTCGAAGGGGTCATGACGTGATGCCCATTACCTTCGATGACATCGAAGAAGAGGAAGTTCATCATGATTGTTTAATCATTTCCTTAACAATAGCAAACTTTCTTGTTAGACGAGTTTTAATTGATAATGGAAGTTCCACTAATTTGCTTATGCTAGATGCCTTGTACAGTTTAGGCCTGGGTTTGGACGACATCGTCAAGAAGTCTACGACTTTGGTGGGCTTCAGCGGCGAATCACGCAACACGTTGGGGGAGATATCATTGCCCACCATCTCGTGCGGGGTAAATTACCAGGTAAAATTTCAAGTACTTGATTGTCCATCACCTTTCAATGTTATCTTGGGCAGGCCTTGGATACACGGGAAGAAGGCCATTCCTTCAACCTATCCTCAATGTGTGAAATTACCGTCACCATGGGGAATATAAGAAATCAAGGGAGAACAAAAGATAGCAAGGGAGTGTTATTCTGTAACCCTGAGGGCAACGACTTCGAAAATTCCGCATGTTGGGATAGAAAAGAAGTCGTTGGAATAGCAATTAAAGGACTGTAAGACTCCCACTTACTACGTGAAGCCGGAAACACCAGAGCTCGAAGAGGTAGCCCTTGATCCACTTGATCCGTCCAGGAAAATCAGGATAGGGGCAGATCTGGAGCCAAATTTACGAGGGCAATTAGTGGATTTCTTGCGGTACTACAATGATTGCTTCGCCTGGTCGAATAAAGATATGGTGGGAATTGATCCTAACGTAATTGCACACGCGCCTAACGTTAATAAAAAAATCCCACCAGTTAAACAGAAATGGTGTAAGTTCGCACCCGAACGAAATCAGGTAATAAACGATGAGGTAAAATCTCTATTGGAAACTCGGAAAAGTAGAGAGGTAAAATATCCTGATTGGTTAGCAAACGTGGTTGTCGGCAAAAGGAAAAACGGGTAGTGGCGCGTTTGCGTCGATTTTACCAATTTAAACAAAGCATGTCCCAAAGATTCATTCCCGTTGACTCACATTGACGCAATGGTGGATGCGACGGCGGGACATGAGCTTTTGACTTTCATGGACGCATTTAGTGGGTACCATCAGATAATGATGCACCTTGTCAATCAAGAAAAAACCGCATTTGTAACGAATCAAGGTGAAATAATCCCCAATAAACAGGTATGGAAGCTATAATTGTAAACCACAATCGAATCATTACAAAGTTATGACTTTCGGACTAAAAAATGCAAGTGCTACTTATCGGAGATTGATTAATAAGATGTTTCAGGAAAAACTGGGGGATACGATGGAAGTGTACATCGACGACATGCTAGTCAAGTCTTTGAAGGAGAAAGATCACATCCAACATTTGGAAGATGCGTTCCATACCCTAATCCATCCCCTGCCAAACCAACGGTAAACACGACATTCTCTAGGTCAAAGCAGCGATATGAAGACCCAAGGCTGCCTCCCAAGTTGTCCCACTACAACTTTTGGGTAGACGCAACAGAGGTTGTACGAACTCTTAATGACATGGGGGACACCGTCAAGTGGCTAAGCAAAAGCAACACACCTTCACACCAAAAAGATAAATCCAGATGGTGTGATTTTCATTTTGATCACAACCACATGACGAGCGAATGTATCACGTTGAGGAAAGAGGTAAGTGAGTTATTACGCAAGGGGTACCTCAAGGATTTAATATCACAAAGAGCGAGGGAGCAACTAGAATGCAATAAATGGAAGACCAGTCCACCGCCACCTCCAAAGCATACAGGAGTTATCAACGTCATCACCGGGGGATATAAGGTTTGTGTTGTAACTTATTCTACATCTAACAGGATTGCAAGGAGTACCCGAAGAGAAGAGCCCACAAGCTCTATTCGAAGGGGTCATGACGTGATGCCCATTACCTTCGATGACATCGAAGAAGAGGAAGTTCATCATGATTGTTTAATCATTTCCTTAACAATAGCAAACTTTCTTGTTAAACGAGTTTTAATTGATAATGGAAGTTCCACTAATTTGCTTATGCTAGATGCCTTGTGCAGTTTAGGCCTGGGTTTGGACGACATCGTCAAGAAGTCTACGACTTTGGTGGGCTGCAGCGGCGAATCACGCAACACGTTGGAGGAGATATCATTGCCCACCATCTCGTGCGGGGTAAATTACCAGGTAAAATTTCAAGTACTTGATTGTCCATCACCTTTCAATGTTATCTTGGGCAGGCCTTGGATACACGGGAAGAAGGTCTTTCCTTCAACCTATCCTCAATGTGTGAAATTCCCGTCACCATGGGGAATATAAGAAATCAAGGGAGAACAAAAGATAGCAAGGGAGTGTTATTCTGTAACCATGGGGGCAACGACTTCGAAAATTCCGCATGTTGAGATAGAAAAGAAGTCGTTGGAATAGCAATTAAAGGACTGTAAGACTCCCACTTACTATGTGAAGCCGGAAATACCAGAGCTCGAAGAGGTAGCCCTTGATCCACTTGATCCTTCCAGGAAAATCAGGATAGGGGCAGATCTGGAGCCAAATTTACGAGGGCAATTAGTGGATTTCTTGTGGTACTACAATGATTGCTTCGCCTGTTCGAATAAAGATTTGGTGGGAATTGATCCTAACGTAATCGCACACGCGCTTAACGTTAATAAAAAAATCCCACCAGTTAAACAAAAATGGTGTAAGTTCGCACCCGAACGAAATCAGGTAATAAACGATGAGGTAAAATCTCTACTTGAAACTGGGAAAAGTAGAGAGGTAAAATATCCTGATTGGTTAGCAAACGTGGTTGTCGGAAAAAGGAAAAACGGGAAGTGGCGCGTTTGCGTTGATTTTACCAATTTAAACAAAGCATGTCCCAAAGATTCATTCCCGTTGACTCACATTGACGCAATGGTGGATGCGACGGCGGGACATGAGCTTTTGAGTTTCATGGACGCGTTTAGTGGGTACCATCAGATAATGATGCACCTTTTCAACCAAGAAAAAACCGCATTTATAACGAATCAAGGGACCTATTGTTACCAAGTTATGACTTTCGGACTAAAAAATGCAAGTGCTACTTATCGGAGATTGATTAATAAGATGTTTCAGGAAAAACTGGGGGATACGATGGAAGTGTACATCGACGACATGCTAGTCAAGTCTTTGAAGGAGAAAGATCACTTCCAACATTTGGAAGATGCGTTCCGTACCCTAATCCATCCCCTGCCAAATCAACGGTAAACACGGCATTCTCTAGGTCAATGCAGCGATATGAAGACCCAAGGCTGCCTCCCAAGTTGTCCCACTACAACTTTTGGGTAGACGCAACAGAGGTTGTACGAACTCTTAATGACATGGGGGACACCGTCAAGTGGCTAAGGAAAAGCAACACACCTTCACACCAAAAAGATAAATCCAGATGGTGTGATTTTCATTTCGATCACAACCACAAGACGGGCGAATGTATCACGTTGAGGAAAGAGGTAAGTGAGTTATTACGCAAGGGGTACCTCAAGGATTTAATATCACAAAGAGCGAGGGAGCAACTAGAACGCCACAAATGCAAGACCAGTCCACCGCCACCTCCAAAGCATATAGGAGTTATCAACGTCATCACCGGGGGATCTAAGGTTTGTGTTGTAACCTATTCCACATCTAACAGGATTGCAAGGAGTACCCGAAGAGAAGAGCCATAATCTCTATTCGAAGGGGTCATGACATGATGCCCATTACCTTCGATGACATCGAAGAAGAGGAAGTTCATCATGATTGTTTAATCATTTCCTTAACAATAGCAAACTTTCTTGTTAAACGAGTTTTAATTGATAATGGAAGTTCCACTAATTTGCTTATGCTAGATGCCTTGTACAGTTTAGGCCTAGGTTTGGACGACATCGTCAAGAAGTCTACGACTTTGGTGGGCTTCAACGGCGAATCACGCAACACGTTCGGGGATATATCATTGACCAACATTGCGTGCGGGGTAAATTACCAGGTAAAATTTCAAGTACTTGATTGTCCATCACCTTTCAATGTTATCTTGGGCAGGGCTTGGATCCACAGGATGAAGGTCAACCCTTCAACCTATCATCAATGTGTGAAATTCCCGTCACCATGGGGAATATAAGAAATCAAGGGAGAACAAAAGATAGCAAGGGAGTGTTATTCTATAACCATGAGGGCAACGACTTCGAAAACTCCGTAGGTTGAGATAGAAATGAAGTCGTCAGAATAGCAATTAAAGGACTGTAAGACTCCCACTTACTACGTGAAGCCAGAAACACTAGAGCTCGAAGAGGTAGCCCTTGATCCACTTGATCCGTCCAGGAAAATCAAGATAGGGGCAGATCTGGAGCCAACTTTACGAGGGAAATTAGTGGAGTTCTTGCGGTACTATAATGATTGTTTCGCCTGGTCGAATAAAGATATGGTGGGAATTGATCCTAACGTAATCGCACACGTGCTTAACGTCAATCAAAAAATCCCACCAATTAAACAGAAAAGGTGTAAGTTCCCACCCGAACGAAATCAGGTAATAAACGATGAGGTAAAATCTCTACTTGAAACTGGGAAAATTAGAGAGGTAAAATATCCTAATTGGTTAGAAAACATGGTTTTCGTCAAAAGGAAAAACGGGAAGTGGCGCGTTTGCGTCGAGTTTACCGATTCAAACAAAACATGTCCCAAAGATTCATTCTCGTTGACTCACATTGACGCAATGGTTGATGCGATGGCGGGACATGAGCTTTTGACTTTCATGGACGCATTTAGTGGGTAACATTAGATAATGATGCACCCTGACAACTAAGAAAAAACCGCATTTGTAACGAATCAAGGCAATAATCAAGAAAAAACCCCAATTTAAGTGTTCCTTTGGAGTTACGTCAATCAAATTCTTAGGTTACATAGTGACTCAGAGAGGAATCGAAGCAAGTCTGGACCAAATTAAGGCAATAATGGAGTTACAATCACCCAGATGCGTCAAAGACGTTCAGAAGTTGACAGGATGAGTAGCAACACTCAATCGGTTCATGTCTGGCCAGGTCATCAAACAAAAACAAGTTATTTTACGACATCCTGAAGAAAAACAAGTCATTCGAGTGGACAGAAGCCCATCAAGAAGCCTTCAAAGAGTTGAGGAGTATCTATACCAACCCTAGATACTATCCAAGCCCAAGCCAGGGGAAATGTTGTACGTCTACCTGGCAGTCACAGAGGCAGCTATAAGTGTCGTCTTGATTCGAGAAGAAAATGGAAACCAGTTACCCATCTATTATGTAAGTAAGACTCTACTTGATGCGGAGACCAGGTACTCACCTGCGGAAAAACTCGTATTGTCTTTGGTAATGGCTTCTATCAAGTTACGACCTTATTTGGAAAGTCACTCTATTACTGTGAGGACTAACTTTCCAATGAAGAATATTATGTTAAAGCCAAAGATATTAGGTCGTTTGATGAGGTGGTTGATTCATCTCAATGGGTATGATATCACTTACGAGCCATGAACAACACTGAAGTCTCAAGCCTTGGCGGATTTTCTGGCTGACTTCACCACAGGGGGATAGGATAGCCCAGGTTGTTCGATGCACTTCAAGGCTACTAATAATGAAGCAGAATAAGAGGCACTCATCGTAGGATTACTTATATCCAAGGACTTGAATGTGCAAGAAATCGAGGTAATATGTGATTCGTTATTTATTGTCAATCAAGTCACGAATTCGTATGTTGCCAGGGATTCGAAAATGAAGGCGTACTTGGAGAGAGTTCAAGAAATTATTAAAGACTTTAAGCACCTCGAGATGAAGCAAGTACCTCGAGATGCTAGCGCGCAAGCCAACACCTTAGCAAATCTCGGATCCATGATTGACCCAAGAGAGTACGACAAGTTACCATTTGTATATCTAGATGCACCGTCCATAACAAAAGAAGCAGATGTGTTCGAGGTTCGGGATTCTGATGCGACTACTTCATGGGTAACACCTTACTTAAGATGGTTGCGAGACGGATTTCTACCGGATGACAAAAATGAAGCTCGACGACTAGAGGTAAAAGCTTATACTTTCGCCATTAAGGATAACATCTTGTTCAAGTGGATGTCATCAGGATTGTACGCACGATGCGTGAAAGAGGAAGAAGTACAGAAGGTGTTGCGATATGGCCTCACTACTGAAGAATCAAATTTAGCCAATTTTTTCCATCATCTAGATACTGTTGACAAGTTACGAGATGAAGCGTCAGTCCGTATGGCGGCATATAGACAGGGGGTAGCTCGGACTTACAACAAGCACATTAGAGCGAAGGTGTTCCAAGTAGGTGATTGGGTACTGAGAAGGGTTTTCCAAAATACTCAAGAGTTGAATGCTGGTAAACTTGGAGCCAATTGGGAGGGACCCTATCAGATCACAAAAGTCGTCGGACAAGGAGATTACGAGTTGATCTCCCACGACGGGAGAGTGGTCCCAAGAAGCTGGAACGCGACAAATCTGAAACTTTACCACTTCTGAGGAAAGCAAGTCGCGACAAGGTATTAATTTATTATTTGATCTTGCCTATCAAATTCGTTTACATCATTTCACGTGCGGAACAACAACATCACTATGAAACTAATAAGGAATGCCTTGTGACGTTACATGCCAAAACAAGGGACCTCGCCTTACAATCAGGCAAACGATATGCACACAACGACTAGTCATGAGATGCAAGAGATGAGGATACATGTTAACAACTCTAGAGCAAGAGGAGTTTAACACAACAAAGATATTTGTGTAATCAATTTATTACTTTATTAAACGAGTATCTTACACGTTCTCTTCTATTACGCATACTACTCTCTCTTAGCATCTTTTACAAAAGCGCTATTACAACATAACGTAATCAAACATGGGCAATAGTCTTCTCTTCAAGCGCATTGATCTCCACCTGATAAGCACGTCCTTCAAAACTTGTATCACCTGCAAAAAAGACAAACAAAATACCATACAAACATAAAACCGCATGCACGAGAAACCCTAAAAGCGTAATAAGGGTTGAAAAGATTGTTCACACAAAATGGCCGTAAAACAAGCGGCCTAGAAATAAGTCAATGTTGTAAGCCCCGACACACCGGGGGTACCAAAAATATTTATAAGAGTTCATAAACATGAGCGATAAGTGTTGATAGGGATTTACTTAACAACAAATAAATTTGTAGTCAAGACCCCGCTGAGTATAGGGGAGTCAAGATCGTTTCATGGGAAGCACGGTTGTTTGTTTTCGAACTACTAAAAATAAAACAAATAAAACAACACAATCACACACACGACCAACCTCGTTAATGACTTTGTCAGGGCCGTTATCGAACCTGGATTAACTACTAACAAACAGTAACGACCTAAAAACAGGTTCGGTACCGAGGCAACGAACTCAGTAACGAATATAATTGAATAAATCCAAATAAAAACAAACATCTAGGACAAGGGTCACCACAACATAGCCATTCATATAAACTCGTAAGAAGATAAAGATCATGCCTTTAAATAGATAAATTCATCAACGTTCGCTGATTAGCAAGCAAATCAATTCATCCTCATAAACTAATTTACCTATCACTTGTTTTGGATCCAAAGCTCGAAAATTTCGTTGTTGAACAATATCAACCTTCAAGTCTATAACTTTCTCTTTCAATCAAGTTAAAAACTCGAATTACCTCAATTCTCATCTAGGTATAAACACAACAAGAAATCTAAAGATAGATAAAAGGCATTCAACACAATCTACTTACTCATCAAACCATGCACAACTATGCCGGGTTTAAACCCCAATCCTAGATAAGAAAACTACTCACTACTCAT
Organism: Fallopia convolvulus; assembly: GCA_964016875.1. NCBI lineage: Eukaryota > Viridiplantae > Streptophyta > Magnoliopsida > Caryophyllales > Polygonaceae > Fallopia > Fallopia convolvulus. Next base: position 44,834,310 of record OZ024729.1, read on the forward strand.
AACTATAAAGCAAACAACTTGTATAAAAGAAAACATTTGAAAACATAATAACTACTTCAAATTAATAAGAAAATAATCGTCTTACAGAATTCAGAAGAAACCCGAAAACGACAAGAACACCGAATCGAAAACACACCCAACGATCTAAGCTTTCACCCTTGTTAGCCTCGTCTCTCTCTCTCTCGGCTTCTCTCCTTCTCGAACACGTCCGAACCCCCCCCCCCCCCCCCCTTCTAGCTAGAAAAGAAGGGTATTTATACTAATAAAGCTATCAAAATAAAAAGGCTAGAAGATAAAATTTTTCCTAAAAGATAGAAACTAACCCTAAAAAGATAGAAATAAAACCTAAAAGATAACAAAACCTAAAATACAAAATATAATAACCCTAAAAACTCATAAAAAACCCTACCGACACGGAACAAACTTCCGCACATGGTCGGTAATCATAAGATCGAACTCTAAAAAAACTCTATCTTTAAGGCTCGTTAACGACCCTTTACAGCCTCGTTAACGAGCCTGGAATTGGCTTCTTCAACACTTCTTCTCTAAAAATCTTGACTTCAACTCCCTTATCTCGTATTCTTCCGTCCTTCACCATAGCACTCTATTTAGCTCTAAAAAGCACCGTTTCCTTGCTAAAACCTACAAAAAGACACAAAATAGAGTAGCTTCCATACTTTTCACAAAATATGCAAAACCATCCAAAAACACACAAAACTAAGCCTAAAACTACTAAAACTAAACCTATCAAACTAAAAAAACACACTAAAAACTATACCAAAAACACAAACATCAAAATACCCCATACTTAAGCTTGCTTGTCCTCAAGCAATCACTAAACTTTAATCAAAACCAAACAATCATACTTATGAAGCCATAGCCATCATCTAAAAACAACTTCTTCACATAGAAGAAAAATAGCAAATGACTATTAATGTCATCACACATATATGCACCAAATAGACATAAGAAAATACAATCCAACCTCACAAGGAATAATGTGTTTCACTCAACTCTCAATGTGTTTAGGCTTATAAATTCAACTCTCAACTCATCTTATATACACAATCTCACAGAAATTGGAACTTATATCACCAAACTCTCCACCTAAGATTTGTCAAAACAAGCAAAAAATCATCAAGAGAACTTAGATGGCTCAATGAAAAACTTCATAGAGGCTTCCATTCGGCCGGGTTGTAATGGAGCTTGGTAAAGACAATAAGGCGTGAAAATATTTTGGTTTGTGGTGCTAATAATATCCGGGAATCAAAAGACTCCTAAAAACTCACACATATCACCAAAAACTCTCATAACAACATATACCAAACTCACTCAAACTTATAAACACTCATCTCTTACCCAATATATCCTAGAAAGTCTCATAACATAACTTAAAAAGAATCTCTGATTTATCTTTTAACACAAATGCACATCTTCTTCTCTTTTTTCTCCTCTTTGCGCAGCCTCGTTAACGAACCCACATGGGTCGTTAACGAACTAACTCCTACTCGTTTTCTGCATTTTTTCTTCTTCTTTGTGCATCCTTTATTACCAAGAGATCTTTCTTTTTATAAAATAAACCAAAAGATTTCCAATCTACCCTTCCCAACAATTCCTCAATTTCAAAACCAATCTTATCTTCTCATTCTTCAAAACTTACCTCTCCAATCTAAGTCCTAATCCCCGGATAGGGTCAAGCTTATCTCGGCTAGGGAACAATTTTGTGGAGCTAAAAATAAAAGGCTATAAGGCTCAAATTGGCTTCAAAAAGAAGGATCAATGTAAAGGGTGGATAAGGATTAATAGGGCTTATAAAAAAATAAGTTCTCTATCATATGATTCTCACATGCAATGAACTATAAATCTTATATAGGTCTCAAGAAATAGATAACCATCACAATTCCAAGAGATAATATGCATATAGAGAGTCAATCACACAAGAAAAGAAGAGGGATTTTTTTTATGTTCTCCCTTCAATGCCAAAAATAACTCACAAGGTCATTTTGTTGTTGGATTGTATCACTTATGCTAAAAAGTATACATGCTCAATTTCATCAAATGCTATTCCTTCCTAAAAACAACTTCATAACCAGAATCCGGCTATACTATCAAAGACATGCTTGCAAGGAATTATGTAATCATGCTAGCAACTACTATCATAGAACTATAAGAAAGGGATATCTATCAATTCTAAAACTCTTTTATTTTTGAAATTTTTCAAAAACTTTTCAATTTTTTTCGATTTTTTTATATGGAATCAAATAACTACTTAAAACAAATAAATCACATAAGACAGAACACAAGACAACAAGTTTTATACCTTTTCTCCCACCCCATACATAAAATTACAGTGTCCCCACTGTAAAAAATAAGAAGAAGAAAAAGAGTAGAAAAGAAAAAGAAAACAAAAGAAAACAAGAAAAGAAAAGGAAACAAACAAAACACAAAAACTTACAAAGTCATGAAGCAGAAAACAGAAAACTCTTCAAACTGAATTAGCGGTTAGGTGGTGGAAAGTAATGCTCGAAGTTCCCCATAAAGTCATACATCGTCCTCCAGCGCTCTGCATCATCTGTCTCTCTCTGCTGATGCCTCGTATCCTCTAATGCCATGCGAGCAGAATAGACACTCTCCCATCTATCCATCCTCCGATGAATATGTGTCTGCTGAAGGTGAAGCTGCTGCATCTGAGCGGAAAGATCTTCGGCCCATGGTGGTGGGATACTTGATCTAGTGTACTTGGGCTGAGGAGGTGGTTGATAGTGAGGCTGGAAATGGTCTTGATAAAGCACAAGGTTGTATGGCATGATACCATAAGAATGAGGGTCGATAGGTAGCTGCGGGGGGTCGGTAGATGCTCTCAGTGGGTCGTTATCGAAGCTGCGTGCCTCGGTAGGAGCATCGTTAGAGGCCTCGAAATGGTTGTTAACGACCCTGGTGGGCTCGTTAACGAAGACATTGATGCCGAGAACTTCTGTATCGAGGTCATCTTCCTCGATGTCGAGCTCCTCTATACCTCCCTCTGTAGCTGCCTCTTCAGTTTCATCTTCATCATCTTCGTCCATCACGTCTCCCTCTCTCTGAAACCGCGTCTCACATGGTCTAAGTGTAAGATCATCTTGCGGTTTGGGCTCTAACGCGAATGCATGCCCCGTCCATGCCTCGTAGCAATTCGGTACGTAAAGAAGCTCTAGCTTATCCAATGTGGGTACAACATCTCGGCCTTGAACTTTTTTAACGAACCCATCTCGGACCTGAGTAAAGATACTAGAACTAAACCAGTAGTTCTTGTTAAGCAGCTGAGCGTGGGCCGGTGTGTAGCGGGTGAGATCGACTCCAAAATTGGTCGCCAGGAGACTAACCAGATTCCTGCACCATACTTCCTTTGACTTGGTTGACTTCTCCACATAATATAGCCATTCATACCCCAAGTTCAATGGGGCGGGCTCCTAAAAAAGAATAGTACAGAGGCATGCAACTTCGATCCTTGTCGGCTTGTTCAGCTCTCTCTTTGGCCAGAATATGGCGGCGAGGATGCGGAGGATGATCCTGAATATGGGGTTGATGATGCTTGCCCCGGATAATGCCGCAGTGGAGGGCTCTACCTCCCCGGTGATGTAGCTCCAAGTCCTTGTCACCTTGTAATCCTTAAGACTGTAATCTCGAGAAGGATTTGGGAGCTCCAAAATAGCATTGAATTCCGCCAAAGTATACTCTCGGTTCACATTACCGAGCCTAAATCGGATGCGTCCCGGCGAAGTCTTCGTCGGGAAACTCGTTTCAAGAGTGGCTGGAAACTAGGATGTGAGAGTCGAAAAGTGTGGTAAATTCTCCTTCTTCAGCAAGTGAGGCACACCGAGGATGGCAAAGGCTTCTTTGACATCATCATAGATCTTCATTGATTTGGCACTTGATCTCGAGAACCACCGAGTGTTTGGTCCTTGTCTAGGATGGCGTTGTATCGGTCCGCTTGCCCTTGAGTGCGCAAGATCACGTGTCCATGAGAGGTGGAGATGGAGACCTTTGATTCCTCTTCTTCTTTTGGGCTCGGGTAGCGGCTCGGCTTAAACTTTCCATGTGGACCTACAAATAAATACGATTTTTCCAAGATAAGATCCACTCAAGTAGATAGACACGAGACCCCATACTTGGTCTCGGAATAGCCCTCGGAATTCGTCGTTAACTACCCAATTGGGTCGCTAACGAATCTGAACTGGTTTTTCAAGGCCTGTTAATGCGCAGGGTCGTTAACGAACCTGGGTGGGTCGTTAACGACCTGCCGAGAACCAGTTTACAGATTCCGAGTGTATGAAAAAATCCAAAAGTAAGCCATGAATCAAACATGCATCACTCCTAATCCTACACTAGACACACAATCGGATATACGCACCCCATACTTACTCAATTACCCATCCCGAACATGCTAGAATTGCCCAAAATTAACATGGTGAAGAATAACCTCGATTTCTAGAACAAGAAAATTCATGCTTTTCCAATCAAATTGCAATGGGGAACTAGGCACGAACAACCCTTCTTAGATCGAGAACAACTAGGCACGAACAAAATTCATGAGCAAGAGCAAAACATGCAGGGTTTAGAAATCATACCAGTAGATTGAGAAATTGAAGAATAAAAGATCGAAAATTGGGTGGTTAACGAGCTTGGATCTTGCCGGTAACAAATGCAGGGGCTGCGGACTTTGGTAACTGGGGTGTTTTCCGAGGTTCGGTGGAAGGTGGGAATACCGATCGGTGGTGAAGGATTTCGGTAGGGATTTTGGAAGTTTTAAGCTTGGGATTGAGGATTTGAGAGTAGAATTTTAGGAGGTTTAGAAGGGTTATATAGGAGAGGGTATGGGAAGAGGTGAAAAGGGCGGCCCTTGGGTAGATAGAAGATAGATTAGGGTTAAAAAAACTTATCTGCCAGTTTGCCGAGTCGGGTCACCAAACCGGGTCGTTAACGACCCTGGGTGGGTCGTTAACGAACCGTCGTAGCCTCTTTAAATGATTTACGAGCCCATCTCCTGCATCTTGTTAGCTAAAAAGAAACTATCCTATTTTCCTATCCTAAAAACTACTAAAAACTTAAAAAGAAAGCTAGAAAAAAGACCTAAAAAAGAAAGGAAAAATCTAGTCTATACTAAAAGCGGGTTGCCTCCCGTAAGCGCTATGTTTAACATCGTTAGCCCGACGTACTTGCCTTCGCTAATCCGACATTGTAAGAGCCATAGTGACTCTTATCTCTTCATCCGGGTCGGGTTGCTCATGAAACTTTTTCAGTCGGTGGCCGTTAACTTTGAAGATTGCGCCTTGGTTATCGATCAACTCTACCGCGCCGTGGGGATAGATGTGATGAACCACGAATGGTCCGCTCCATCTTGTCCCTAGCTTTCCTGGCAATAGTCGGAGTCTAGAATTGAAGAGAAGTACCTTGTCACCAACCTCATAAGTTTTGGGCACCAATTTCTGATCATGCCACCTCTTGGTGCGCTCTTTGTAAATTTCATCATTTTCATACGCCTTAAGCCTCAATTCTTCTAGTGCTTGCAAGTCCATGAATCATTTTGCTCCAGCTGTGTCGAGGTTCATGTTGAGCTCCTTAAGAGCCCATAGTGCTTTATGCTCCATCTTGACCGGTAAATGACATGCTTTGCCATACACTAGATTATCGGGAGTGCTGCATACAGGCGTTTTGTATGCTGTCATGTATGCCCATAGAGCGTCATCCAATTTGGAGGACCAATACTTCCTAGAAGGGGACACTGTCTTTTCCAGTATGCTTTTTATTTGCTTGTTTGAAACTTCTACTTGGCCACTAGTCTGGGGATGATATGGTGTTGCCACCCGGTGTGATACCCCATACTTAGCCAAAAGTGCTTCAAAACTCCGCTCAATGAAGTGAGAACCACCATCACTGATGAAGACTCGTGGAACGCCAAACCTGGGAAAAAATTTAGTCTTAATGAACTTGGCCATGGTTTTAGCGTCGTTGATCCTTGTAGCGACGACCTTCACCCACTTGGAAACATAATCGACCGCCACTAGGATATACTTGTAGGGGCCTGATGCGGGGAAAGGTCCCATGAAGTCTATGCCCCATACGTCGAATAACTCGACCTCTAATATCCCTGTCAGCGGATTCTCATGTCTCTAAGTGATGTTGCATGAGCGTTGGCATCCATCACATGCTGTCACATAAGCTTGTACATCTTTAAACATGGTTGGCTAGTAGAGACCACTTTGAAGAATCTTCGTCGTGGTTTTGAACCCTTTTGCATGGCCTCTAGTAGGAAGTGTGTGACATTGACAGATCACGTTCTCTATCTCCTCTTTTGGGACACAACGTCTAAAGAGGTGATCACTTCCTTGCTTAAACAAGTAAGGATCATCCCAATAGTACTGTTTTACATCGTGGAGGAACTTCTTTTTCTTTTATGGGGTTGGTCCCTCGGGAATCACGCCTCCTACAAGATATTTAGCAAAATCCGCGAACCAAGGGGCTTTTGACCCTCTAACAGCATGAATTGATGTAGAAGAAGTAGAAGCAGAAGGAGTGGAAGGGATTGAATCGAATTGAATGAGTTTTGGTTCAGAAATCTTACCTGATCGGGTCGTCACTAGACTTGTGTGGGTCGTTAACGACCCTGGAGCTATAGTATTATCCTCGGTAACAACCTCCCGTGGCGTGTTAACGAACTGCCTGACTGATGTGTCGACGCACCTTGGGTTTTTTCCCTCGTGATCTATGCATTCCAGCCTTGGTGCCTCGTTAACGACCCTAAAAGGGTCGGTAACGAGGGTTTTGTTGAGTTCGACCTCGTTCATCATGAGGTGTTCGTTTGGTCTGGAATCATTTATTGGCACTTCATTGATGGATTCAGTGATATGCTCAACCGACAACCTTGATAAGTGGTCCGCCACTAGGTTTTCTGCTCCCTTCTTATCTCTTATTTCATGATCAAATTCCTGCAGTAAGAGCATCCAACGAAGCAATCTAGGCTTGGCATCCTTTTTGGTCATTAGGTATCTAACAACCTCATGGTCAGTATAAACAATCACTTTTGATCCAACAAGGTAGGAATGGAATTTTTCAAAAGCAAATACCACAGCAAGGAACTCCTTCTCCGTTGTGGTATACTTACTTTGCGCCTCATCCAGCGTCTTACTGGCATAGTAGATGGCGTGCAGTTTCTTATCCTTCCGTTGTCCCAAGACTGCGCCGACTACATAGTCATTAGCGTCGCACATTATCTCAAAGGGTAATGCCCAATCCGGGGACTGCATAATAGGGGCGGACACGAGGGCTGCTCTTAACCTGTAAAATGCTTCAAGACATTCTGGAGACAGCTCAAACACTACATCTTTCATTAGTAGGTTAGTTAAAGGTTTAGCTATCTTAGAAAAATCCTGAATAAAACGTCTGTAAAAACCAGCATGCCCTAGGAAACTCCTAATGTCTTTTACAAAAGAGGGAGGAGGTAGGTTTTCAATAAGCTCAATTTTCTCTTTATCTACTTCTATCCCTCTCTTAGAGACAAGGTGTCCTAGCACTATCCCCTCTTGAACCATGAAATGGCATTTTTCCCAGTTTAACACAAGATTGGTTTCTTCACATCTTTTAAGCACACGTGCAAGGTTAGCAAGACAAGTATCAAATGAGGAACCGTAAACAGAAAAATCATCCATGAAGACCTCTACAATCTCCTCTATCATATCCAAAAAGATGGCCATCATACACCTTTGAAAGGTGGCGGGGGCATTGCAAAGCCCAAATGGCATTCTTTTATAAGCAAAAGTCCCATAGGGACATGTAAAGGTTGTCTTCTCCTGATCATCAGGATGAATGGAAATCTGCCAAAAACCGCTATAGCCATCTAAATAACAGAAATAATCATGCTGGGCTAAGCATTCTAACACCTGATCAATGAAAGGAAGCGGAAAATGATCTTTTCTAGTAGCACTATTAAGCTTCCTATAATCAATGCACATCCTCCAAATGGTAGTGGTCCTAGTCGGAATAAGCTCTCCCTTTTCATTTTCTATAACAGTCATTCCCCCCTTTTTGGATCTACATGGACCGGACTCACCCATTGGCTGTCCGATATAGGAAATATGATCCCAACATCAAGTAATTTAATGATTTCCTTTTTGACCACATCCTTCATGTTAGGATTTAACCTACGTTGATGCTCTATAGTGGGTTTATGATTATCCTCCATGTATATCCTATGCATGCATAGAGAAGGGGATATGCCAGTTATATCATCTAGGGAGTAGCCTATGGCTTTTCTATGCATCCTAAGCACATTCAGCAGTTTCTCTACATCCTCATCTTTTAGTTTAGCATTGATGATGACAGGGAAGGTAGAATTAGGACCCAGGAATTCATACCCGAGGGCGTCCGGAAGAGGTTTAAGTGTTGGAGAAGGTTCAGCTGGGATTAGAATCGGTTCTTCTGGCTCCGTCTTCAACACCTCTTCAAGGTATTCAAATGCTAAAATTTCATTGTCTTCGGCCAGGGTCGTTAACGATGCTGATGGAGTCGTTAACGAGCTTGCTTCTTCTGCCAAGAGAATCGGTACTGACGTTGGGGAGCTCTTTACCGAAACTGCAGAGGTTATTTCTGCCCATCTTTGACCTGAAAATTCATCATTTGATGCCAATCTTCCAACGGGGTCTCCACATTCGATGATCTCATTGTGAGTGTAGAGCATCTTGACTTCGGCTCTATCGGTCTCCTTCATTGATTGTTTGAACCGGAATTCCGTCACCTCATCCCCAATTTCGAAAGTTAGGAGTCCCCTCCTAACATCAATTATGGCTCCAGCGGTGGCGAGGAACGGTCTCCCCAAGATGATAGGAACTACCGGGTCATCGGGCATTGCCATGACAATGAAATCATTTGGAACAAAGAATTTGCCCACTTGAACTGGAAAGTCTTCTACAACCCCTGTAGGTTTGATGCAAGAGCCATCTACCATGTATAACCGCATGTTGATTGGCTCTAGTGGTCCCATGTTGGCTTTAGACCAGATTGAGAGTGGAAGTAAACTAGCACTGGCTCCCAGATCACATAAGGCTTTGAACTTGTGGTCGCCTATGCCAATTGTTATGGCAAACCTCCCTGTGTCTCCTAACTTTTCTGGTAGAGCGATAGATCGGACTTCATCTTGCAGCTCTGTAATGGATCTTTTCCTTGTAAGAATATCCTTCAAAAATTTCATTTAAGCCGGCATTTCGCTTAAGGCTTTAGCGAATGGGATGGAAATATTAATGCCCTGAAGAATCTTTACGAAACGCTTGAACTTACTTTCAGTAGAGTCCTTTGATTTCTTAATAGGAAAAGGAAGAGATTTTACCATTCTCGGAACCAAGTCAGGTTCGAGAGGTAATGGCACCGGGTCGACACTAGGGTCGTTAGGTATGCTCGGCGGGTCGTTATTGACCCTGATGGGGTCGTTAACTGCCCTGGGATTGAGAGGAGGGCTCGGATCAGAGAACTTACCTGGACTAGGGTCGTTAGGTACCCTCGGAGCCTCTTTACCATGGTGTGCTGGTTCGGTACTCGCTCTCGCTGGGTCGTTACCGAGCTGCACCGTGGCGTCCTCTTTAGTCTTTTCTTTAGCTTGGACACGCTCCGGTAGTGTCTTTCCGCTCCTAAGGTGTACTGCTGCTATCTGTCCCCTGGGGTTCTCCTCGGGACGGCCCGGAAGTTGCCCTTGTGGTCTTGGAATCTGTGCAACAAGGTTCCCTAGTTGGGAGTCGACATTCTTCTTCCATATATCAAACTCTCCCCATCTTTTGTTTTGATTGTTAAGGTTGGCTTGGATTCTGCTAATGTCTTCTTGTAACCCTTGTACCCATGATGGTGGCTCTAGATAGCCTGGAGGTCGATACGCCGCAGGTCTTCTATCTGGTGGGGGTGCTACGTAGTTGGCATTCGGATTTTGGTTACCCTATGATGGATAGTTGTTTGACCTGTCAAAATTACTAGGCTAGTTTCTATATGAGCCTCTCATATAGTTCACTTCAGCATATGTCTCAACGGCTCTTACCTGCTCTATGTTAGTGCAAGCAAAAGTACTATGGGCAGAAGAACCACACTCTTGACAAGATTGCGAGGATTTCAGAAAACTTACCTGCTTCTTTAGGCGGTTGACCTCGTCTTGCAGAAACTGATTTTTGACATCGGGGTCAACATCTTCCTTGTTGGGCATGTAGAGACGCCTTTGGGGCTGGGGAGATTGCTGGGTACCATACATGGCACCATAGTTAGGCAACTTGTCCAACAATTCCCATGCAGCCGTGGGCTCCATCTCTATAAAACCGCACGTTGTATGCGTGTTGAGGCGGTTCTTCGTCTCTGCATTGATACCCTGGAAAAAGATTTCTTGGAGCACATATAAAGGTTGCCCATGAGTGGGGCATTGTCTAAGCATCTCTTTAAATCTTTCCCATGTTTCAACGAAAGTCTCATTAGGCAGCTGGTGATAGGAGTTGATGCGTTTTCTCAACTCCGTTGTCTTAGCAGGAGGGAAAAACTTTGTAAGAAATTGATCATACAAAGCTTTCCAAGTCTTGATAGACTTAGAAGGCAAGCTCTCCAACCAGCTCAGGGCCTTTTCGGTAAGAGACCACCTGAAAGCTTTTAACAGAACATATTTTAGTGAGACACCTTCAGCAGCTATGGTGTCACATAAATCAAGAAAATTCCTAATATGTTCCATAGGGCACTCAGAAGGTTTCCCTTCAAACTGAGCCCGCTTGATCAAGGATATAAATTGAGACTTTATGTGAAATGGTTTCTCTATCACCGGAAGCACAATGGGAGACTCTGGCACCCTCAATTCCGGATGCATGTATTCTTTGGCATTCCTCGGATAGGAATTTAGCTCTTCCTGTAGACGAGCATTGTTGACTCGTTGACGCTCAACCTCGGCAGCAACGGCTTCTTTCTCAAGTTTTAACGCCTCCATCTGCCTCTGTAGTTCGGCCATCTGACGAGTCATCTCCTCGGTTGTAGCCATAGCTTGGTTCTCTCGGCGTCTACAGTGCAGGGAACATTAAGGTTCAGAATAATAATCGGCGTTGTCAAATTCGAGCCTTCGACGTCCAGCTGGCATACGCTAAGAAAACAGAAAAAGAAAACAAAAATTAGAAACAAAAACGGGGTCGGGCTATCCCCAGACCCGCAGATAAACAAACAAACACTGTTGCTTCCCCGACAACGGCGCCAATTTGTTGATAGGGATTTACTTAACAACAAATAAATTTGTAGTCAAGACCCCGCTGAGTATAGGGGAGTCAGGATCGTTCCACGGGAAGCACGGTTGTTTGTTTATCGAACTACTAAAAATAAAACAAATAAAACAACACAATCACACACACGACCAACCTCATTAACAACTTTGTCAGGGTCGTTATCGAGCCTGGATTAACTACTAACAAACACTAACGACCTAAAAACAGGTTCGGTACCGAGGCAACGAACTCAGTAACGAATATAATTGAATAAATCCAAATAAAAATAAACATCTAGGATAAGGGTCACCACAACATAGCCATGTATATAAACTTGTAAGAAGATAAAGATCATGCCTTTAAATAGATAAATTCATCAACTTTCGCTGATTAGCAAGCAAATCAATTCATCCTCATAAACTAATTCACCTATCACTTGTTTTGGATCCAAAGCTTGAAACTTTCGTTGTCGAACAATATCAACCTTCAAGTCTATAAATTTCTCTTTCAATCAAGTTAAAAATTCCACTTACCTCAATTCTCATCTAGGTATAAACACAACAAGCAATCTAAAGATAGATAAAAGGCATTCAACACAATCTACTTACTCATCAAACCATGCACAACTATGTCGGGTTTAAACCCCGATCCTAGATAAGAAAACTACTCACTACTCATAACTATAAAGCAAACAACTTCTATAAAAGAAAACATTTGAAAACAAAATAACTACTTCAAATTAATAAGAAAATAATCGTCTTACAGAATTCAGAAGAAACCCGAAAACGACAAGAACACCGAATCGAAAACACGCCTAACGATCTAAGATTTCACCCTTGTTAGCCTCGTCTCTCTCTCTCTCGGCTTCTCTCCTTCTCGAACACGTCCGACCCCCCCCCTTTTAGCTAGAAAAGAAGGGTATTTATACTAATAAAGCTATCAAAATAAAATGGCTAGAAGATAAAAACTTTCCTGAAAGATAAAAACTAACCCTAAAAAGATAGAAATAAAACCTAAAAGATTACAAAACCTAAAATACAAAATATAGTAACCCTAAAAACTCATTAAAAACCCTACCGACACGGAACAAACTTCCGCACAGGGTCGGTAATCATAAGATCGAACTCTCGAAAAAGCCTCGTTAATGACCCTTTACAGCCTCATTAACGAGCCTAGAATTGGCTTCTTCAACACTTCTTCTCTAAAAATCTTAACTTCAACTCCCTTATCTCTTATTCTTCCGTCCTTCACCATAGCACTCTATTTAGCTCTAAAAAGCACCGTTTCCTTGCTAAAACCTACAAAAAGACGCAAAACGGAGTAGTTTACATACTTTTCACAAAATATGCAAAACCATCCAAAAACACACAAAACTAACCCTAAAACTATTAAAACTAAACCTATCAAACTAAGAAAACACACTAAAAACTATACTAAAAACACAAACATCAATAAGGTTACTCTTTAGAAACGTCTTCAGAAGCCTTCTAGTGCTCCGCGAGTTCCACCTGGGCTACTTTCTTGGCAACCTGAGCAATGTCGTCTACCATCGAGGATTTCTTGGCTGCGACAACTTCATCGGAGAACAGATTCTCGATTTGTTCTCTTTCTTGCACAGCATCCCACGAGGTATGCTTCCCTGCATCGAATTCCTCTATCATCTCCACACGAGCCCTACATGACCAATAGTCGGCATTGTCTTCAATCTGCTTGGCAAGAGCAGCTTCCTTCTTTGATGCGGCTATGAATCTTTCCTCCCATTTCGCTGAACTCTTAGAGGCCTTGTCGAGAGCGTCCGTCAGCTCTCTAACCTTCTTCTACAAAGCACTTTTTTCCTGTCCCAAGATAGTACTCATGTCCTTCTCAAGATGCGTGCTAATTTTGCTCTGAGCCAGTCGACTAGGATAATCTTTGAAGGCCTCAAAAGCCGAATGTGTGAGTTGAAGGCCCTGGAAAATATTAACGCGTTATATCACAAGCAAGAAGCGGGACGCGTAAACTGGAGAATGACGAGTTGTTGAAAGTTAGAAATCGTACCTGCCGTTGGGAGACCAACATCTCACCGAAGAATTCCGGCATGGAGGATCGATTTTCAGCACCAAGGGAACAGTTCATGTGAAGTCGTATCAAGGAGCTCAAGCACTTCTCCGCCGCTATATCTAGCGACATCATGGTACCAGGGACGCAGTCAGGCAGGAGGTGGCGTTCTTCTTTGATGAGGAAGTCTTAGGAGCGGCATCAGCGACTTTCGGAGGATGGGATACCACTAGGGATGTGTCTACAATAGAGGCTGTTTCGGCCTTTCTCTTCTACCGAGCTTCGACTCTCTCCATTGTTTAGAGGGAAGAAGTAGATCGAGTGGTCCTTGAGCCTTGGCACATACAGTTTAGAAGAGTCACTCGAGCATAACATGTTTAGCGATAAGAAAAAGAAGAAGAGCGTCATAACGTACTTGCCATTTCTGAATCTTCGGAACCAGCAAGGTACTCCTTCACAAGCTTTGTATAGGATCTCTCCTATGCAGAAAGGGCTTCAATGCGAGATACAATCTGAGACGATACTTTCCGAGGTTGTAAAGAGGCGAAATTACTGCATCTAAAAACAAATACAATCAAAAGTTAACACTATTAGGAAGAAGTAAAAAGAATAAAGCGGGGGAGATACTACCTGTTGCATGCCAACATGGTTTTAGAAAAAATGTGTCAACCCCCACAGAAGACAATCTTACAAAAAAGAATTTATCAGCCCAGCCACGATCCGATTTTTATACTTCATAAACCAGGTCAGATTTGCCCTTTAAGGTTTTCAAGATAAAACGGTCGGGGCCACCTTTGGAGAAACGGTAGTTGAAAAGGAAATCAACAATTTTGAAAGGGATATCGTGAGAAGAACAGAGGAGGTCAATACCTAGCAAAAGCCTCCAGACTTGAGGAATATTTGGCCAGGAGACAGGTTAAGGGTGTTGAGAAAGTCGACTACCAAAGGGGAAAACGGGAAACGGTGTCCAATAATGAAAGCGTATTCATATAGACATACCTAGTCTTCATGGAATGAGTCGGCCCAAACGCCTGAGGGAGGAAGGAAGATCTCCGCAAAAGAGGGAAATCCGACTGAACAAGCAAAAACAGACTGTTCGAAGGAGGTACTATCTTGGTAAGACGTAGGGATGTTGGAAGAAGAAAACAAAGGAGGATGGATTGGCTTAAAGCATTGATGGAGAGATTCGGAAGATGAAGCAGAATTATCCATGGAAAATGGAAAGAAAAGAGAAGAATTGGGGAGCTAAAGAGACGTACCTAGGAACCGAAAAGAGCAGACGAAGTCGTGATGATAACTAGAAGGGCTTTAAATAAGAAGTGATGGGACGTGCTCTGCGCGCTACGACTTCCATGGCATAAATTAAAAACCCTAAAAAGTTTCGGAGGTAACTTTCCCGGGTTTTTGAGGGGGTATTGTTGGGCCCCCCAAAATCAAGCCAAAGATCCGCTACGTTGGAGACGTCAGACCCATATCAACAAACATTAAACGGGCAAAGGAGTAATTGCTGAAGATCATGGCTAGTGGTGAAGTAATGGAAAAAATCATGGCCATAGAAGATCTTTGAAGTAACGGCTACATTATTAAACGACACCAACGACATCCCTGGGAGAGGATGGAGCTCGTAATCACCGACGACGGTCATGAGAGGAGGGTGAATATAAAAGCACAAGAGTGGAGGAAGAAAGGGACACCGTCTAATTCACAATCATACTCACAAGCTATTAAGAAATCATACTCTCATTGTCTTTGAAATTACATATAGCCAAGCCATCTAATTTCTTGTATTCATGTCGAGGGCGATTTCAAAACTATTGTCTGCAATCGATTAAAATGCGTTACAACTGATTATTGGTTAGGCTTCCCACATTGTAGTAGGTAACACGTTTACGTGGTGAATCTGCCCAAAACAGCAGCCAAACATTTTTTCTCGTTATCCAAAAAAAGTGATCGAGTTTTTAGTCCTTCTATTTATTTTTCGGTTACAGATTTTTTGCCTCAACCCTAGTTACCATTGCTGAAATCTTGTTCAACCACCATAAAGGTTAACACGCACTCTTGAGCAATATGCAACCACCCTCCATGACTAGATTAAGTTTACGAATGCAAATTTTGTACTTTATTCAAATCTCATAAGTCTCTTATGTTAATCGTCAAAATATGCTTTGAACAGATTTAATGTGTATGAAAATTCCAATCAATGCTTTGTTGAATTTTAAACAACAAAATATAAAAAACTATGTAGTAAGCTTCCGATCAAATTGGGTTAAAAGTGAAAAACGGTTTGGCAATCAATCAAGCAATAACAATGTCGAAGGCGGTGTTAGAGATGCCGACGATGGTGGGGTGCTAGTTTTGCCATCATAAATCACTTGCGTAGAAAGAGAGAAGTCAAGTAAAAAGCGTAGCACAGAGGAGTGGGAAGGAGTCAAGGATTCGAACAACGGTCTCTAATTTGATGTAGGATGTGGTGCTGGGTCAATGTTAATACTGGGGATGTCGAAGTCGATGTTGGAAACCACTTGAGCTAGAGTGTGGAGTCGGGGTAGAGAGGGATGAGAATATGTTGTAACTAATCCATCTATGTAACTTTGTTCATGTACAAATAAGTGATGTAAATAGACTAGGTGAAGCTAAACCTATTTAGAACCGGGATCATCATTATTTTATCGGTTTGGCTAAGAGGGTGAACTAGGCAAAGTGGCCTTCTCAGGTTAAACAGGTTGGAGGTAGCCAAACCGGGTTTAAACCTTAACTAGACAAGACCACTAAATTTGATGGATTTTTCATATTAGCTTCACTTGGCCCAATTTGTTGTCTTTGGCCCATTGTGTTGTTGGAGATGCTCCACTTGACGAAACACAATGTTGAGGAGCTTCTCGAGGTGACCTAGTTATTTAAAGCTTGAGAGCCTCTTGGGAGATCATTCGAGCACACGGCACAAACTCTAGATCTACCAGAGAAAGAGAGAGAAGAGAGAAAGAAAGAGAGAAGGAGGGAGAAGAAGGAGTACTCACCGACGACATCTCATCATCAGAGTTCCTTGGTGGCTACGGCACGTTGTCCTAGCTGTTGTAGCCTTGAGAGGGGGCCGAAACCCGCGCCTTCGATTATCTAATCCTAGCTTGCTCTTACTTTTTGTTCTCCAATCTTCATTTTCTCTTGTTTTAGATGTTTAGCTTTGTCGTCTATTGTTCGCTTTGTACTTGAACCTCTTTTTCTTTGATCTGGTGCACTTGATTGGGACTGGATCTCCCTTGTTGAGATCCCCCTAATGTAGATCGAGTTCTTTGAACTCAAACCGGGTAAACAATTCATATGTGCTCTTGCTGGATTGGTTCTGGTGCGAAGTTGCTTGATTGATTTGTCGGATTTTCAGTAGTTCTAGGTCGATCTCGTTTTACAAAAGAGATATGGCATTCTGATCTTGGTGAAGGATTAGAGTTGGTCTAGTATAGGATGGTGATGATGAATAAAAGGTTAAAACGTGTGGAAATTCAATGTGTTAGTAAGTTTATCAGAATCCCGATCCGATTCTACGATTCTTGTGATCCTACGATCCATAACAAGCGAAACGATCCACGATCCCAAGTAGGATCTTATGGAGTAGGATCTTAAATGATTTTGAATACAATATGTTAGAAGTTTAGAGTTTCGAAGGTTCCAAGAAGTCAGTGACTTCGAGTTTGCAAGTCGAGTCGGCTACTTGGCAAAGTCACTAACATAACTGGCTGGCATGAAATCTATTTAAGGAAGGAACACACAGATCGTGTGCATGTATTTGCAGATAGCTAGAGTAGTTTATTTTAGGAGAAGATCATCACAAAGAGTGCTAAAATCAGATGAAGGCGATTTGCTCTTTTAGAATATTTTATAGTGTGTGTATTTGATATATTTGAAAAGATACGTAAGGATTGAGTGTATGTCACTTCCCTAATTGAATGTGATTTCATACACATGAGATTTCTCTTTCCCTAGCTTAAATACCAGAGTGTTTAGGATAGAAGGGAAGACTTTGAGTGTTATTTGCAATTCTTGTGAGAAAGAAAGAGTGAGACTCGTGCAAGTGGTGTGTCGAGTGTTCTTAGGCATAGCATCAGATTGAGAGTGTGAGTGCAAAGGTAGAGCGTGGTTCAAGGGTGTAGGATTCATTCTGGTACACGGGAGAGCTTTGTAAACACAAAAGAAATCAATAGAGCGAGTCTAAGGACTCTTGAAATCCGACCAAGTGAGAAATTTGGAAGGTAGTGGTTTTTCTCTAAGTAAACTTGTTGGTTTACAAGGAGTTTCCACTATACATCGCTTGTCATTTACAGTTGGTAACACTTGTGTTTTCTGTTTGATTATTCCGCTACATTACTACTCAAAGTTGACGAGTTCGCAGGAGTCCCCGACTCGTTTAATTACTAACGATCCTTTAATTGGTACCAAGGCTCTAGATTTTTTTAGTACTTTTCTTACAGGAAAATGTCGTCCACCAACACTACTGTGAGAGACTCTTTCTAGAAGGCTCCAATCCGCAAGGTTGGAGAGTACGACTAATGGGTTGAACAGATGAAGACCCACATCTTCTCTCTGGATGGTCAGTTGTGGAAGGTGATAGAGATCGGTCCGGAAACCTTTCTTGATAAGGATGGGAAGACGGAAAAGAGCACGGCTGAGTACGATGATGTTGACTTCAAGAAGCTTGAAAAGAATGCTAGAGCAAAAAAGGTCCTTCATCATGCTCTCACGGACAGTGACCTTAAAAAGGTTATTGGATACAAGACTGCTAAGGACATCTGGGATGCTCTCAAAAGGATTAATCATGGAAATTAGGATGTCAAGAAAGATAGGATCATAAGTCTCGAAAGAGAATATGAGAATATCTATCAAGGAAAGGGTGAGTCTCTCTGGGATTATCATTCGAGGTTCCAAACAATTGTTAATCAACTGGAATTCCTTGGAGAAAAGCTTCCTCAATGGAAGAAAACCAACAAGCTGATCTCTAGATTGAACAAAAGCTGGGACACCATCGCGGCATCACTGCTTACTCAAAAAGAAACCAAGGAGCTGACCTTGGAGGATGTAGTTGGTCAACTCACCATGTATGGAGGCATCTCACAAAGGAGAGAAGAACGTCTTGACTCGAAGGAGGTCAAGAATATTGCCTTAAAAGTTGAAAGGGCCTTTGACTTGGCTCAGGGAGACGATGACACTGAAGGAATAGATGAGGATGTGGATCTCATGTCAAAGGTTATGAAGAGATTATGGAACCGCCACAAAGCTCCTGTCAAGGCACCTGAGTCGAGCAAGAAAGGCAAGGATATGAAGGAGGTCATATGCTATCAATGTCAGTCAAAAGGACACTTTTCCAAACAATGTCCAAGAAGAAAAAGTGGAGAAGCTGGTAAAGGAATGATGGCAACATGGGATATGTCTGACGATGAAGTGGTGCCGACAAGAGGTAATTATTGTATGACAATTGCAGACAAATCATCCCAAGAGGTAAATGACTCTGAACTTTCTTCTCTTCCTGCTAAAAACTCAAGAGAACAATTGGTTGCTATCATCGAAAAACTTGGAACTCAGGTCATTGAGTTAAGAGAAAAAGTGGAAGAAAATGGAGAAACAATCTTCAATCTTTTCGATGATAACAAACTCTGGTCCTCTAAATCTATTGAATTGGAAAAGATTTCTTCTCCTAAGTCAGTGACTTGTGAGTCCTATTCGGACTCAAAAACCCAAGTCTTCGACTTGAAAAAAATGTTGAGGACTTGGAAAAACAAGTCACTAACCTAGAAGGAGAAAGGCTTATGCTTAGGCTCAGTCATGCTAAGCTATCCAAAGAACTAGAAGATTAGAAAGTTGATGATGAGACTAAAAGAAAAAGATGGCTAGATGAGTTTGTTGTTGAAAAGGCTCAACAGGTTAGAAATGACTATAAAAAGAAATTTGTGAAGGAGGTTGATAGGTCTGAGATTAGATATGCTCGTGCATCCAACACTCAGGGTACCAAACACGCTCCCCTTTTGTCTAAAGGTAAAGCCCCTATGGGTAGTGACAATGCAAGTTGTTCTACTCATCTGGAGGCTAAACAAGACAAAGGGAAGCAACAGTGGTATCCTGATCAAAAGGTGCACAATATGTGGCAAAAACAAACTCAGAACTCGGCTTCCTCACAAATTGATTTTCAATCACGCATCACGAACAAACCCATCTATCTGGGCTACAAAAAGTATGTTGGCCTAAAGTCTGACATGACATGTTGTTATTGCGGCAAGGCTGGTCACTATCAACATGATTGTCACAAAAAGGCAAAAGATGAGGAAAATGCTAGGTCACAAACACTGAGGGACAGTTCTGACAAACATGTTGTGTCGCTGACTGTCCTTCATGATTTGTGTGTGCGAGTTGTAACAAGTGTTGTCCTAGAAACTACTATGTTGCCAAACCCAGAATAGTTAGACAACTCTGGGTTCGTAAGATTTAGATTTTTGATGGTTCTAGGAAAGTCAGTGACTCCGAGTTTGCAAGTCGAGTCGGAGACTTGGCTAAGTCACTGACATGCCAGCTGGCGAATAAGCTATTTAAGGAAGGAATGCATAGATTGTGTGCATGTATTTGGAGACAGCTGGGTCATTCTATTTATGAGAAGATCTTCATAAAAGAGTGCTAAAATCAGAGGAAGATGATTTGATTCTCCTAGAATAGTTTATTGTATGTGTTCATGTATATTTGGAAAGATATGTAAAGATTGAGTGTGTGTCACTTCCCTAATCGAATGGGATTTGATACACACGAGATCTCTCTTGCCCTAGCTTAAATACCTTCGTGTTACAGATAGTGGTAAGACATTTGAATGTCATTTTACAATTCTTGTAAAAGAAAGAGTGAACTTGTGCGTGAGATTCGTACGAGTGGTGTGTCGAGTGTTCTTAGGCATACTGTGAGATTGAGAGTGTGAGTGCAAAGGTAGAGTGTGGTTCAAGGGTGTGGAATTCATTCTTGTACATGGGAGAGCTTTTTAAACACTCAAGAAATCAATAGAGCGAGTCTAAGGACTCTTGAAATCCGACCAAGTGGGAAGCTTGGAAGGGAGTGGTTTTTTCTATAAGTAAACAAGTTGGTTTACAAGGAGTTTCCACTATACATCGTTTGTCATTGATTGTTGGTAACGTTTGTTTTTACTGTTTGGTTATTCCGCTGCTTTATTACTCAAAGTCGACGACTTCGCGGGAGTTGCCGACTCGTTTAAGTACTAACGATCCTACAATTGGTAACAGAGCTTGAGCTCTAGATTGTTCTTTTAGTACTTCTCTTACCAGAATATTACTTCTACCAACACCGCTATCAACGGCTCTTTCTGGAAGCCTCCAATCCTCAAGGTTGGAGAGTATAATTGGTGGGTGGAACAGATGAAGACCCACATCTGCTCTCTCGATGGCCAGTTGTGGAAGATGATTGAACTAGGTTCGGAAACCTTTCTTGGAAAGGATGGAAAGACGGAGAAAACCATGGCTGATCGCCTCTCACGGTGTGCGAGGGTCTAGAGATACAATTTATAACCCGACCCCGTTGTAGTACGTGGTGGGTGTCGAACACTCGGGAAGTCTACTCGATTGATGTGCCTAGACACTAGGAAGCTGGAAAAGAGAGCTTAAAACAAAGGAAAACAAAGAGAACAGTCGGGACCGACACAGAGGTCACGTCGGGCCCGATGTTGGCGACAAGAGGAAGTCGGGACCGACGTAGGGTAAGTCGGGCCCGAGGTAGCTGGGTTTGTCGAACTTCAAAGATTAAAAGTAGATCTTGGGATTTTGGGTTCCTTCTCTAGTAGATTAAGGCTTATCCACCCCAATTCAAGCAATGAGTGATGATCGGACTAGGATCGAGTGCTTTCGCCCTCGTTCCAACCACTTCTACACATCGATCATTGGGGAAATCCCCTTCGAAGCAAGGTCTTGAGATTGACACATGTTCACTTTCGCTACTTTGCCAATCTCAAGCCTTGATTCCCGACTTTCGCAAGGAATTGTAGCTCTATGTAGAGTGGGTTCCTTAGATCAAACACTCAAGGCTATGGAATTGGGGTTTCTAGCCTAAACCTAGCTAGGGTTTTCCCCCATAACCCAAGATCAAGGAGATCTACTCCATAAGGCAAACAAAGAAAGCAAACAAATAAAAAGGGAAAGCAATCAACATCATCAATCTCAAAACAAAGCAAAGTTTCATTCAAATCAAAAGCAATCCACAAATTCCAATCAAGGGTTTCCAAATCCACAAGATCAAAACAAAGCAAAGCTAATCTATCAACCAAACCTATCAATCTTCCTCTCCCTTGGCCGATTCTCTCTCTCTTCCTTCTCCTCTCCTTCCTCCTTGCTCTCCAAGAATCCTCTTGGCTCCCTTGGAACCCCCCCCCCCTTTTGTGAGAGAGAGCCCCCCCTTTTTGTGGTGTATGGGAACCCTTTCTTAGAAGACAAGAGGGCCTTTTATAGATTAGATGAGGGGCAAAAGTGGAAGTCCACAAATTCGTGCCTTGGAGCCCAAGTAGTTCGGTGACCGACTTGGACCGACACGGAGGACCTCGGGCCCGAGTTACTGTGCATCTCGGTCCGAGGTTGGAGACTTCAAAGTCGGGCCCGAGGTTGGTTGCAACTCGGTCCGAACCTCGTTCCACCTTCTTCTTGTTGGCTTTCCTCTTGTTCTTCTTCATGGCTTGCTTCTCTCTTTCCCGCTTTAACTCGGCCTTTGCTCCATGTCTCGACCCTCCTTCAAATCGATCCTTGATTCATGCCAAATTACCTACAAAACACATAAAAGGTGCGTAGTCTCCGAATCTCATAGAAATACGGGAACTAGGCTAAAAAGGAACAAAACGCACAAGAAAAGGGGAAAAAGAAACATATTTACAAAGGAAATCACATATGAAAACACCACCAAATAGAGAGACATCAAAATACCCCATACTTAAACTTGCTTGTCCTCAAGCAATAACAATGTGAGCAAGACCGAAACATAATCTTCAAGTAAAGCCTCGTATGAAAACACATTTTAAGCACAAGCGATCGATATTCAAGCAAGATTACATCATCACACATGATTAAGTGTTCCAAGGAATAAAGTCAATGCAACTAAGCCTCACTTTAGGGATATGTGAATGTGTATCACTCATCATGTGTTTGGGTTTAGCAATGAACACTCAAGCTCAAAAATCATGCAAGTAAGGACTTTACTATTGAAGCTAATATCACCAAATCCTCCACCTAGAGATGCCTAATGCAAAGTACACAAAGAATTTCGAACTTGGCTCAATGGAGGTCCTCAAAGAGGTTCCATTTGGCCGGGTTGTAATGGGGCTTTTGGTATTTCTCAAGGTGGGAATTATTTGGTCTTGTGGTGCTTACAATGGGGATTGAACAACCTAAACTCTCACCAACTTCACCAAATTCCACAATTACTTTCACACTCACCCAAAAGACTTAACATTTTCCTTTCAACCCAAAATTTCACTTAACATTCCACTTCATCTTTGCTCTTATGCTTTTTGTTGGATTTTCAACACTTTCTACATTTGGACCGACTTTCTTATGACATCGGGCCCGATGTTGCTTGTAACTCGGTCGGACCCTTTACTTCACTTAAGCTCTTTGCTTTATTCCACTTTACATTTCCAACATTTTCTTTCTTCCTTTTCTTTCTTTTTTCATTTTTGTACAACAAAGATGCACTACCCACATGATTCATAACACCATTCTTTTGCCCTTAAACCCAAGAGAATCTCAACTCTTCAAATACAATCCAAACCTCTCTTCTAAAGTCCAATCCCATAAGGGTCAAGTCATATAAGGCTAGGAATAATATTTTTGAGGAGTTTCAAACAAAGGCTTAGGCTAGAACGGGGCTACAAACAAAGGATTATCTTCATGGTAGGATATGGAACATTTATGTGACTAAAAGAACAAAGTTCAAAATCAATGTGACAATGCTAGGACAAATCTCATGACGGTCTTGGAAAATAGATAAACACCGCAATAACAAGTTTTACTAAGCATGAATGAGCTAATCACACAAGAAAAATGAGGGATATGCAAATATGAACAAGCATCCCTAAAATGGCCAAAAATCAATCTCACAAGGGTCACTCATACTTAGTTGCATAAGAACTCATCCTAGAACTCACATGTTCAATAAAACAAGCAAGATATCATGATCACATCAAAAGCAACATCATTTAAGAGGCTAAACTATCCAAAAATATGCAAAGGAATTTACATGCTCACATCATCATTAGCTTTTATTTTGGCAATCTAAGATGGGAATTTCTAGTCCAAAACCTACAAAACACAAAATCTTTTTGTTGTTTTCAACACAATTTTTCAATTTTTATGGATTTTTTTGGATTTTTTTTGCAAAAATTTCTCTAAAACCAAAAACTCATCCATTCAAGACCAAATTAATCATTCATGTTTTTCATCAAACCACAAACCAAGAAGCAAACATCCCAAATACAAACTAGAAACACAAACTAAATATCCTCAAAATAATAAACAAACATAAACAAGTGAAATCATGAACACACTTACCCCCACCCCATACTTAAAATTTTGATGTCCCCATCAAACAAGGAAATCAAAACTTAAAAGCAAGAGAGAAGAGTATGAAAAGCTCACAATTTCTTATTCTTCAATGGCATGTATAGGATCAATCGAAGGGGTTGTCACGTCTACGTCCTCTTTGGAGCCTTGCTTGCCGCTCCCTCTCGTACACTTGTTCTTAGTAGAAGTCTTGTGGTGGTGGTTGAAGTTGAGGCTCCGGGCATGTCCATTGGTCCTCACGGGAAGGGAAGTTCCCGCTCATCCATGTGTTAAAGCTATCTTGGACCCGCCACCTTTGGTCTTCCACCTCCCTAAGCTCTTCCACCTCTCGAGTATGGTGAGAGGATGGGGCGGCCGACTTTGAGAGTTCTTGAGGGAGAGGGGTTGTATTTTGGGAATGGTAGTTGATATGAAGATGATAGGTAGGTGGGGGATAATATTTAATGGGGGAAAAGGACAAATTAGGTCAAGGGCAAAATTGGCATTCCAACTAGTCGAATCAAGTTGGACCGACTTCATGGACCGACGTCCCTATGTCGAGCCCGACTTACCTGGGCTCGATGTGGGAGTATTCGGGTCACCAATTTTACTCCATCCTCTTGCAACTTCTTTCGCATATTTCCATTTAAATATTTCACCTCAAATCTTACACAACTTTGAAGAATGCACGACACCATAAATCCACCAAACACTAGATAGAGATTGGTTAGGGAAAAGCTAAGCTAAACTAAGAAAAATCAAACTAAAATTACGAAAAGAAAGCTACTAGCTCGGGTTGCCTCCCGAGAAGCGCTCGTTTAGAGTCACTAGCTTGACTTCCTAACCTCAACCTTATGGCGGGTGAAACACGGTGAATTGCTCGCCATTGTTATGCCCATTCCCATTGCCTTCATACCCATAAAACCACCAACGATGGTCTATATAGGCATGGCTATCCGGTCTCGGGCCTCTCTCATCATACTCCTCCAACGGATGAGATTTCTTCTCCTTACTTGCTCCATCATGTTTTTCTTTTCCTACACCAAAGTTATCCAAAGAATTCCTAGGAGATTCTACCAATTCATCTTTCAAGTCACTAAGGCAAATGTAGGAGCCTCCTAAGTCATCTTTCAAATCACTTAAACAAATGTAGGAATCAAAAGTTTGGGAAGAATTGTGGTCATCACCAACATCAAAAGGATATAAGTAAGGATACTCTTCATTTCTCCTTGGGCTAGCATTGATCCTTGACTCATCTTGATCCTCAATTTGCTCCAACAACTCCCTTGCTTGTATTTGTTTATTCAACCCTTCATCACTTCTCAACACAACGGCCTCTCTAGCAACTTCCACTTCTTCATCTTTTCTCTTAGCACTCTCTTCAAGTTTGAGGATAGCCAAGGCGTCCGGCTCATTCAAGGCCTTGTTGAAGTGAAAATCGACCTTTTCTTCACCAATCTCAAAGGAAACCTTGCCGTTTTTGACATCAAACCTTGCCCCCGCCGTAGCTAAGAATGGTCTTCCTAAGATTATTGGGACCAAGGGGTCCTCATGCATGTCCAAGATCACGAAATCATCGGGGACAAAATACTTTCCAACTCGCACCGGAACGTCATCCAATATTCCCTTAGCCTTGATGATGGAACCGTCGGCCATAGTTAGGGACATATCGGCCGGCTCCATTTCACCCAAATTTGCTCTTCTCCAAATGCTAGAGGGCATCACCGAAACACTTTCCCCAAGGTCACATAAGGCTTGGAAATTTTGAGACCCCACACCAATGGTTATAGCAAAGCGACCGAGATCTCCTAGCTTTTGCGGTAACTCCAAGGTCTTGACTTCATCTTGCATTTCCACTATGGACCTCTTCTTGCTCAAAATCTCCTTTAAAAACTTGGCATAAGATGGCATCTCACTCAATGCATCGGTGAACGGGATAGAGATGTTCAAGCCTTGCAAGAGTTTGAGAAACCTCTTGAACTTGTTCTCAACAACATCTTTCGGCTTCTTTGAGGGATATGGAAGAATCGTTGCACATTGAATCTTGCTTGGACCAACTTCCTTGGACTTCCCTACTTCACTTGCAACTTCCTCGGCCACTTCTCAATCCAATTGCCCGGACTTCATTTTGATTGTTTTGAGCTCGAGGATTCTCCTCGGGTCGGCCCGGATGTCTCCCATTCTCTCTCGGGGCTTGAGTTGCAATTTGAGCAAATTGATTGTCGACTTGCCTCCTCCATGCACCAAACTCATTGAATTGGGTCCTCATCTCCTTGAACCCATCTCTCATCTCTTGAGCAAATGTTTGTAACTCATTGAATCCCGGTGGTCTATATGGTGGTGGTGGCGCCCTTGGCTCGTTTTGGTTGAAGTTGTTGTTGTAGCCTTGAGCTTGACCGTTGTTCCACCAGCCATTGCCACCATTGTTGAAATTGCCTCTTCCACCGAAATTTGCTCAGACATAGTTTGCCTCCTCAATTCGCTCGGCCAAGCGCACTTGGCTCTCATTCGGACAAACTTGTGTAGCATGTGCAAAGGATCCACACTCCTCACAAGCTCTAGCATTTTGCTTGTAGTAGTGGACTTGCCTCTTAAGCTTGCTCACTTCACCTTCAAGGAATTGGAGCTTCACATCCCTATCAATGTCTTCTCCCTTTGGATCATATAACTTCCCTGCACCTTCACCTTGAACTTTCACCTCCTTGCTAGCTTGACTCACCCCATACATGGCCTCATGATCGGATAACTTGTCAAGTAGCTCCCAAGCTTGATCCGGTGTCAAGTCTATGAACCCACAATCGGTGTGGAGATTGAGCTTGTCCTTCGTTACCGGATTGATGCCATGGAAAAAGATGTCTTGAAGTACATATGGTTGTTGGCCATGAGTAGGACATTGGCGCAACATCTCCTTGAAACGGTCCCATGCTTCGAAGAGGGGCTCATTCGGACCTTGTTGAAAGCTTGCAATCTTCCTTCTTAACTCGGTTGTCTTTGAGGGCGGGAAGAACTTCATCAAGAAAGCGTCATAGAGTGTCTTCCAAGTTGTGATTGACCTAGGAGCTTGGCTCTCGAGCCAATGTGTGGCCTTGCCCCCAAGTGACCATTTGAACGCCTTTAGAAGCACATACTCCAATGTCTCCTCGTCGGTGGAGATCGTCTCACACATATCCACAAATCGTTTAACATGCTCTATGGGACACTCATGTGGACGGCCCTCGAATTGATCACGCTTGATGAGGGAGATGAATTGCGTCTTGATCTCAAAATTCTTGGCAACCTCGGGAAGCACAATAGCCGGCTCGGGTACCCTCAACTCCGGATGCATGTATTGGCGTGCATTCCGGGGTAGAGCGTTGAGTTGAGCCTCGACTCTCATCCGTTGCTCCCGTTCTCTTCTTGCCACCTCCTCTTGATTGTCCCTCTCAAGTTGCAATCTAGCCATTTCAGCCCTAAGTTGAGCCAACTCCTCATCAACATGGAGAGCTTGATTCGCCATCCTTTTCCTTCTTCGGGCTTCCTTGAGAATACTTTCCGGATCACTCACAAACTCAAGCTCAAGTGTTCCTCGGGAGGAACGAGCTAGCATACACCTATGAAACAAAAACACAAACCAAAACAAATCAAAAACAAACAAAGGGTTTGGGCTATTCCCTAACCCAAGTCACTACCAAAACACAAGAAACTCACCAAATTGGCACTCAATGCACTTAGACTTCCCCGGCAACGGCGCCAATCTTTTTGATCGCCTCTCACGGTGTGCGAGGGTCTAGAGATACAATTTATAACCCGACCCCGTTGTAGTACGTGGTGGGTGTCGAACACTCGGGAAGTCTACTCGATTGATGTGCCTAGACACTAGGAAGCTGGAAAAGAGAGCTTAAAACAAAGGAAAACAAAGAGAACAGTCGGGACCGACACAGAGGTCACGTCGGGCCCGATGTTGGCGACAAGAGGAAGTCGGGACCGACGTAGGGTAAGTCGGGCCCGAGGTAGCTGGGTTTGTCGAACTTCAAAGATTAAAAGTAGATCTTAGGCTTTTGGGTTCCTTCTCTAGTAGATTAAGGCTTATCCACCGCAATTCAAGCAATGAGTGATGATCGGACTAGGATCGAGTGCTTTCGCCCTCGTTCCAACCACTTCTACACATCGATCATTGGGGAAATCCCCTTCGAAGCAAGGTCTTGAGATTGACACATGTTCACTTTCGCTACTTTGCCAATCTCAAGCCTTGATTCCCGACTTTCGCAAGGAATTGTAGCTCTATGTAGAGTGGGTTCCTTAGATCAAACACTCAAGGCTATGGAATTGGGGTTTCTAGCCTAAACAGAGCTAGGGTTTTCCCCCATAACCCAAGATCAAGGAGATCTACTCCATAAGGCAAACAAAGAAAGCAAACAAATCAAAAGGGAAAGCAATCAACATCATCAATCTCAAAACAAAGCAAAGTTTCATTCAAATCAAAAGCAATCCACAAATTCCAATCAAGGGTTTCCAAATCCACAAGATCAAAACAAAGCAAAGCTAATCTATCAACCAAACCTATCAATCTTCCTCTCGCTTGGCCGATTCTCTCTCTCTTCCTTCTCCTCTCCTTCCTCCTTGCTCTCCAAGAATCCTCTTGGCTCCCTTGGAACCCCCCCCCCCCCCCTTTTGTGAGAGAGAGCCCCCCCTTTTTGTGGTGTGTGGGAACCCTTTCTTAGAAGACAAGAGGGCCTTTTATAGATTAGATGAGGGGCAAAAGTGGAAGTCCACAAATTCGTGCCTTGGAGCCCAAGTAGTTCGGTGACCGACTTGGACCGACACGGAGGACCTCGGGCCCGAGTTACTGTGCATCTCGGTCCGAGGTTGGAGACTTCAAAGTCGGACCCGAGGTTGGTTGCAAATCGGTCCGAACCTCGTTCCACCTTCTTCTTGTTGGCTTTCCTCTTGTTCTTCTTCATGGCTTGCTTCTCTCTTTCCCGCTTTAACTCGGCCTTTGCTCCATGTCTCGACCCTCCTTCAAATCGATCCTTGATTCATGCCAAATTACCTACAAAACACATAAAAGGTGCATAGTTTCCGAATCTCATAGAAATACGGGAACTAGGCTAAAAAGGAACAAAACGCACAAGAAAAGGGGAAAAAGAAACATATTTACAAAGGAAATCACATATGAAAACACCACCAAATAGAGAGACATCAATGGCTGAGTACGATGATGTTGATTTCAAGAAGCTTGAAAAGAATGCTAGAGTAAAGAAGGTGCTCCATCATGCTCTCACTGACGGTGACCTCAAGAAGGTGATCGGATACACGACCGCAAAAGAAATCTGTGATGCTCTTAAAAGACTTCATCAAGGCAATGATGATGTAAAGAAGGATAGGATCATAAGCCTCAAAGGAGAATATGATAATGTCTTTCAAGGAAAAGGAGAATATCTTCGTGACTATCACTCCAGATTTCAAACGCTTGTGAATCAATTGGAGTTCCTTGGTGAGAAAATTCCTCAATGGAAACAAACCAACAAGTTGATCTCAGGATTGAACAAGAGTTGGGACAACATTGCTTCGTCCCTACTCACTCAAAAGGAAACCAAGTCGCTGACCTGAGAAGATCTTGTTGGACAACTTACCATGTATGGAGGCATTCAGCAAAGAAGAGTGGACAGACTTGACTCAGAGAAAGTCAAGAACATTTCTCTCAAAGTCGAAAGAGCTTTTGACTTGGCTCAGGGAGAGGATGACACTGAAAGAATAGATGAGGATGTTGCTCTCATCTCTAAGGCTATGAAGAGACTTTGGAACCGCAACAAAGCTCCTGTCAAGACTCTAGAGTCAAGCAAGGAAGGAAAGGATATGAAGGATGTCATTTGTTATCAATGTCAGGCTAGAGAACACTTTGCCAAACATTGTCCAAAATGAAAAAGTGGAGAGGCTAGCAAATGAATGATGGAAACTTAGGATATGTCCGATGATGATGATGAAGTGGCG
The DNA here is from genome assembly GCA_964016875.1 of Fallopia convolvulus. Lineage (NCBI taxonomy): Eukaryota > Viridiplantae > Streptophyta > Magnoliopsida > Caryophyllales > Polygonaceae > Fallopia > Fallopia convolvulus. The sequence goes on from OZ024729.1 coordinate 44,864,116, forward strand.
ACGGCAAGACGAAACTATTGTATGGCCATTGAAGACAAATCATCTCAAGAGGAAAATGACTCTGAACTCTCTTCTCTTCTCGCTAAGAAGTCTAGAGAACAGTTGGTTGCTATCATCGAAAAGCTTGGACCTCAGGTCATTGAGTTAAGTGAAAAAGTGGAAGATAATGAAGAAACAATCTCCAATCTTTTCGATGATAACGAACTCTGGTCCTCTAAGGCTTTTGAATTGGAAAAGATTTCGTCTCCTAAGTCGATGACTTGTGAGTCCTGTTCGAACTCAAAGACCCAAGTCGTCGACCTGCAAAAACAAGTTGAGGACTTGGAAAAATTAGTCACTGAGTTAGAAGGTGAAAGGCTTATGCTGAGGCTCGGTCATGCTAAGCTATCCAAAGAACTAGAAGATCAAAAGGTTGATGATGAGACTAAATGAAAAAAGTGGCTAGATGAGTTTGTTGCTGAAAAGGCTCAATAAGTCCAAAATGACTATAAAAAGAAATTTGTGAAGGAGATTGATAGGTTTGGGATTGGATATGCTCGTGCACCCAACACTCAGGGTACCAAACATGCTCCCTTTTTGTCTAAAGGTAAAGCCCCTATGGGTAGTGACAATGCAAGTTGTTCTACTCATGTGGTGGCTAAGCAAGACAAAGGGAAGCAACAATGGTATCCTGAACAAAAGGTGCACAAAATATGGCAAAAATAAACCCAGAACTCGGCTCCCTCACAAATTGAATTTCAATCACGCATCAACAACAAACCCATCTATCCGGGCTACAACAAGTATGTTGGCCTAAAGTCTCACATGACATGTTGGTATTGTGGCAAGTCTGGTCACTACCAACATGATTGTCATAAAAACATAAGAGATGATGAAAATGCCAGGTCACAAAATCTGAATGACAATTCTGACGAATCCACTATCAGTGATTGTCCTCCAGGATCCGTGTGTGCTAGTTGTAAGAAGTGTTGTCCTAGAAAATACTATGTTGCCAAACCCATAGGAGTTAGACAACTCTAGGTTCGTAAGGAGCCTTGGTTTATTGATTGTGCATGCGCAACTCATATGTCGGGTAACCCCAGGGAATTCATCTCACTTCAAGAATACAAGGGAGGTAAGACTACCTTCAGAAACTATAATAAAGGTCGTATTTCAGTTTTTGGTACGGTAAGATTTTTCAATAAGTTGACCATAGATAATGTAAATCTAGTTGATAATCACAGTTTTAAGTTGTTAAGTGTTTCCCAAATCTGTGCTAATGGAAAATTTGAAGTTTTTTTTGATAAGAGAGGTTGTTAGGTGCAATAAATTTACTCAGGGAAGATTCTTCTGAAAGGGGTGTGTGAAAATAATCTCTACATAGTGGACCCTTGTTTCAAACCTGAGGAAAAATTGTGTCTTATAACAGTTACAAATTTCACCGACCTCTGGCACAAAAGATTTGGTCATGCGAGCATTTAACTTCTTGACAAACTTCACAAGCAAGAGCATGGTTAGAGGACTACCCAAGATTGATCCGAACAAGCATGAAGTTTGTGTGACTTTGTAACACCCCCAAATTATCTCGGGAATGTCACACGCCAGTGACCTCGGATTTTAATGTCTGAAGCCACCCAAGGCTTTGCATTAGTTTAAATTTTGTAAAGACATGTATTAAATCATATAAATAAACGCTAACAGAAGAAGACTTTTTAAAGAAAACTCAAATTGTCATCAAACTTTTCTTTTACAAATATCAATCTTATTAACAATATGACAACCTTAGCGGAAAACCTCCTTGTATAAAAATCAACTTTCCTTAATGGAATGTAACAATACTACAAATAAAACCTTCTTGTATAGTATAATGGGCTCCATTCATCATCATCTCGAGTGCTCTTGGAATGACTCTAGTTGCTTGCTAATACCTGGTACCACAAGTGGTCAGCCCTCAACGGGGTCAGCTAGGTCGACTCCAATATTTATTAAGTCAAAGTAAATAACTAAATCAATATTATTAATATTGTGAATGCGCATTTTAAATTTCTAATAAACTTTTTCTTACGTCGAATCTTTCCTAGCAAACATCATACACTTTCAACGAATTTCCAAACAAAGACTAAACTAACCACAGCAACAAATACATAAGTTCTTTATGGTGCTTACTCGCACTTATCTTTTAATGACCATACATATCCACATAGGGTTGCAATTTTTAAACCATCGAGGCTCTTACGTCCTGATGAGTGGGCTCATACGTCCGAAAAGAACAAATCCGGAATTTCAAAGAGCACTAGCTAGGTGCTACACCCCTCATATTCAGATGAGACGGGCAGGGTCATGACCAGCATTAGGGTTTAGGACCATCCTAATGCGAATGCTATAAAGAAGCGTCCAGAGCAACTATGGCTCACTCCCCTGGTACTAAGCTAATCCAAAACAAGTCTCAATCGAAATGATAAACACACAAAATCACAGTCATCGAGACCTTATCAAAACTAGTGCAACCTAGCAATAATAACATCTAAACGAGAATACCAAGGTCATCATTTTCACCACGTCAAGCACCTATATTATGTCTTTAGTTATTGATTTCGGTCTTGACTTACTGTATCATACTTGAAGCTCCAGGAAAGGGGAGGCTAGTCACACAATAGACAACATCAAGCCCTCCTTGCCATTTTTATAGGCGCATTTGACAAGCCTAAGTATGAATTCAGATGAGAGCATGACTTACTTAGTCGTAGTAACCTAATAACACAATATTGACTATCAATATTATTATTAATTCTATTCTTATGAAATAATATAACTAAATGCTTATGCAAACTCATTTATGATTATATTTCTAACATACTCAACATATTTATGCATGAATTATATTACACATAATCACATCAATCAAGGAAACACACATGGTTATTAGACTTTTCACACAAATCAAACAAGAAACCTAGCCGAGCAAGTATGGGAACTTGCCTTATTGACGACCTCAAAAACTCGAAAATGTTATAGTCGAGATCGTATAACCTTGGATGGCAAACCTATAATAGGATATGACACTACATGAGTATAAGTTTTAAAACCGAAATCAATTAGATTTTCGTTATCTTATAATCATGGTTTAGGAATTTAAAAAGAAGCACTTAAATACTTTATAAACTCTATTTCATTAAAATCATATTGTTTTAAGAAGGAAGGACTAATTAATATTCTGAATTTTCTTATAAAAACTATAATAATCCCTTATTATCATAACTATTATTATTTTCAAAACCATTGTATGACAATAGATTACTCCTTTATAAAACTCAGACCTTATATTATAAAATATCTATAAAATGTAAAAATACAGCAAAAATCCATATTTATATTAATTTCAATTAGGAACAATTTATTTAAGCATAAACCGGAATTAAAATGTTAAAAACGAAATTAAAAACACTAAATATAGGGTTGTATAGAAATTAAAATAGAGGAGAGAAAGTGGTCGAACAAGGAAGTTTGGCGGCTCGGTACGGGCGGCTCCGGCGACGGATCGGGACGGGACTGACGACAGTTGGAAGGCTGCAACCCCCTCTCTCTACTGTTGGTAGTGGTGGAGGCTTAGGTGGTCCGACGGCGGAGAAAGGAGGCGGACACCAGCGCCTCACGAGCAACGTTGTGCTCTGTTTTCCTGGGCAGATTCGTGACTTTCAATCGGGATTTTGGAAGGCTTAGGTCATGAGAAAATTAATGGGTGTATAGTTTTCGAAGGGTTTTTCATGAGAATTCCGAATATGGCTTCAATTTTACGATTGGATTCACGGTTTGGGAGAATTTTGAGTTTTAACTAAGGAGGCGCAATTCTTGGGTTTCGGTTTAAGATGTGAGAATTTCGAGCAAATGGGGCATCAATTAATAGGGCTTTTGATTCGTAAGGCTCAAGAAAAGGAAGATCTCCAACTTCCTTTTAGATATTGGCCACAATCGTGGCTTAGAAAGATCCGAAATCAGATTTTGAAAGCTAATAGATAAGTAGAACGAAAAAGGAAAGAAAGAAGGGTAAATTTGATTTGATTTGATTTGGAGATCTTATATTTTATTGTTTACAACTAAATTACGCTCGACACCTAGTTTTTAGGGAAATCTTTTCAAAATAAATAAATAAATAATTAAATAAATAAATATTTTCATGCACATCCCTTTTAATTACTTTACTATTTTATTCTCACACATATCTTCACAAATCACATTTCATTATTAAATTATTGTCTTGAAAGACAGTATCTTAGAGATATTAAAATCTTATAAGTTCTAAAATAAATTTATTTATAAGATATTCTTTGCTTTTCAACAAAATAATTATTTGTTATTTGGAGTATGAAAACTCATTAAAACATTAAGGATTTACTCTAGAATAATATCTTCAATTTCGTTAACTTCTAAAAATATACTATAAGGAAAAAAATACGATTATTCCTCATAAGAAAATAAAATCTTAAAGATATAAGACCTTTATAATTTCCAAAATGAATTTATTCATAAGATAAGCTATCTTTTTAATTTAATTATTTTAAAGTATGGAAACTTATAAAAATATTAATTTATTCTAGAAGAATACTTTTTAATTCCATTATCATATAATAACGAAAATAAATTGATCATCCATTTATTTGTCTTATAAGACCTATAAATTATAACTATGGTCATTCGGGTAAGATCCACTTATCCAAATAACTTATATAAGTTATTTGCTAATAAATTAATGCAGGTATAATTTTTAATAAAGTCACATATATTTATTTTAAAACAAAATATAATTAAGACAAATTACATAAATACCCTTATAGAAAAATAGGGTTATTACAATAGTACCCACTTAAAAAGAGTTTCCTCCCCAAAACTGGAAGGAGATATGATTTAAAAACGTACTAAAGTACTTTAAAGCTGAGAGTTATTATAATACTATGCACTTTAAATAGTGTGTTGTCCTCAAAATTAGAAAGACATGAGAAAGGAAAAGTACTAATGTACCCTTTTTTAAAAGAGAGGGTTATTATAGACTTCTGTAAGAGGTAAGCAAGTGAAGTCATCCTTCCAATCCAAGAAGGAGGTAAGTATCACTAAACCCTTAGAGCTGATTCATATAGATTTATGTGGTCCCATGAGAATCCAAAGTCGTGGAGGAAATATTTATATTTTTTTAATTGTTGATGACTTTTCACTGTAAACTTGGGCAATTTTTCCGCCTTCTAAAGATCAGGTCTTTGAAGAGTTTGAAGTATTGGTGAAGGCTGTTGAGAAAAAGCTTGGAGTTGCTCTTGTATCTATCAAGTCAAATCATGGAACAGAATTTGACAACTCCGAGTTTCTGGTTTTCTACAAGAAAAATGGCATAAGTCACAACTTCTCAACGCCAAGAACTCCTCAACAAAATGGCATGGTTGAGAGGAAGAATCGAGCCTTGGAGACCATTTCGCGAACAATGCTTATCTCAAGTGGTCTTCCAAGATACTTCTGGGGTGAAGCGATTAACGCATCTTGCTATGTGATGAATCGAGCCATACTTGCTCCACTTCTTGGAAAGACTCCTTATGAATTGCTTAGAGGACTCAAACCCAGTGTCACCCACTTACGCACTTTTGGATGCAAGTTCTATGTTCACAACAATAGCAAGGTTAGTTTGGGAAAATTCGATCCAAGGAGTGATGTTGGCACTTTTGTAGGTTACTCTCCTCATAGTAAGGCCTACAAAGTGTTTAAAAAAAGGACGAGGAAGATTAAAGAAAGTGTTCATGTGGTGTTTGATGAGAATAGGATGGGAGGCTCGATGATTGAGGATCGTGATGATGGTGATCAAGGATATTGGATTGAGGAAAGTGTTCATGTGGTCTTCCATTTGAAGAGCCATCTCTTCCGGTGTGGCCATGCCTCGGTTTTCTAGGAGTGTACGGTGCAGTGAACGTTCGGGTTCTGAGTAATAACCAGTGTTGTCAAACTCGAGCCTTCGTCGACCTACCGGCATACGCTGAGAAAACAGACAAAGAAAACAAAAATTAAAAACAAAAACGGGGTCGGGCTATTCCCGAACCCACAGATAAACTAGCAAAACACGTTGCTTCCCCGGCAACGGCGCCAATTTGTTGAAGGAGGGTTTCTTGACAACAAATAAATTTATAAGTCAAGACCCCGCTGTGTATAGCGAAGTCAGGATCGTTCCACAGGAAGCAAGGTTGTTCGTTTATCGACTATTAAAAAGCAAACACAATCAAACAAAAACACACAAGCAGCCTCGTTAACGACGTTGTCAGAGTCGTTAACGAACCACCGTAAACAAAAGACTCAAACTAACGACCTAAACCAGTTCGGTACCGAGCCAAGTAACTCAGCAACGAAATTCACTTAAGAATAATCAAATAAAAACAAAGATCTAGGACTAGGGACACCTCAACATAGCCAAGCATATAAACTCGTAAGAAGAATAGATCATGCCTTTAAATAGATAGATTTATCAACTTTCGTTAACCATGAAGCAAATTAACCTACTTTCGCAACTTAACTCACTTAATTGTTTGTTTTGGATCTAAAGCTTGAAACTTTCGTATTCAAACAATATCAACCTTCAAGTTACTAACTTTCTCTTTCAATCAAGTTAAAAACTCAAATTACCTCAACTTTCATCTCGGTATAAACACGACAAACAATCTCAATAATAGATAAAAGGCATTCAACACACAATCTTACTAATCAAACATGCTCAACTATGTCGGGCTTAACCCCGATCCTAGAAAAGAAAACTACTCACTAATCATAACTATGAAACAAATAAACTCTATAAAAGAAATCATTGAAAATAAATTACTACTCAAATTAAATAGAAAATATTGTCTTACAGAAAAATAAGAAGAGAACCGAAAACAAACAAATATCGAACCGAAATACTCGATCAACGAACTCGGTAACTCTCCTCCACCGACCCGACGACTCAACTCCGATCCTCTCCTTGGCTCTCTCGGCTCCTCCTCTTCTCTCCCTATTTCTCTATGATCGATCCCCCCTCTTAAGCTAAATAAGAGGGCTATTTATACTAAAAAGAAGGCTAAAACTAATAAGGCTAGAAGATAAAAACTTTCCTAAAAGATAAAATAAAATTCTAAAAGATAGAAACAAAATCTAAGAAGATAACAAGACCTAAAATATAATATAATAACCCTAAAAAATCACAAAAAGATACTCTACCGACACGGAAATAATTTCCCGCACAAGGTCAGTGAGTTACAAAGTCAACCCTCGATATTCCTATCACATGGCCTCGTTAACGAGCCCTTACAGCCTCATTAACGAGCCTGGGCTTGATTTCTTCCACACTTCATCTCGTAAAATCTTGGACATTGACTTCTTCAAACTTGTATTCCTCTGTCTTTCACTGTAGCGCTCGAAATTCAGCTCCATATAGCACTTTTCCTTGCTAAAACCTACAAAATACACAAAATAGAGTAGCTTCCATACTTTCTTATGAATATATGCAAAACTATCCAAAAACACACTAAACTAAACCTAAACTAATCAAAACTAAACCTAATAAACAAAGAAATCCTACTAAAAACTATACTAAAAACATGAACATCAAAATACCCCATACTTAGACTTGCTTGTCCTCAAGTAATCACTAAACACTAACCAAAACCAAACAAACATACTCATCAAGAAATAGCCATCTTCTAAAAAGCAACATCTATATATGAGAAAATTATAGCAAAGGATACTTAACATCATTACACATATATGCACCAAATAAACATAAGAAAATACAACCCAATCTCACAAGGGATATAATGTGTTTCACTCAACTCTCAAGTGTTTAGGCTTATAAATTCAATCTCTCAACTCAATCCAATATGCAAACACTCATAGAAATTGGAACTTATATCACCAATACTCTCCACCCAAGATTTGTCAAAACAAGCAAAAAATCATCAAGAAAAACTTATGGGGCTCAATGAAAAACTTCATAGAAGCTTCCATTCGGCCGGGTTGTAATGGGGCTTGGTAAAGACAATAAGGCGTGGAAATATTTTGGCTATGTGGTGCTAATAATATCCGGGAATCAAAAACTCCTAAAAACTCACATAAACAAAATTCTCATAAAACAACCAAACTCACTTTCTCATTATGCACTCTCTCTTTACTCACCCAACATATCCTAGAAAGTCTCATAAGAAATAAAAGAATCTCCGACTTTATCTATAAACACATATGCACTTCAAACTTCCTTCTTTTCTCTTCTTTTTCTTTTTTTTCTTCTTTTCTTCTTTCGCTGCCTCGTTAACGAGCCCACTTCAGGGTCGTTAACGATCCTCATCGTGTATTCTCCCATCAAATAACTTCATTTTGTGCATTTTTTTTTCAAGAGATCTTTCTTATTACAAGTAAAACAAAAGACTTTCAATCCACCCTTCCCAATAATTCCCCAATCACACCAAGCAATATATGTCACCTCTCCTTTACACTCAACAAAAATACCTCTCCAATCTAAGTCCTAATCCCCGGATAGGGTCAAGCTTATCTTGGCTAGGGAAAATTTTTTGGAGCTAAAAATAAAGGCTTCAAGCTAGAATTGGTTATCAAAAGAAGAATCATGTAAAGGTAGATAAGGAATAATAGGGCTCATAAAAATAAGTTCTCCATCATATGATTTTCACAAGTAATGAACTATAAATCCCATACGGGTCTCAAGAAATAGATAACCATCACAATTCCAAGAGATAATATGCATAAGGAGAGTAAATCACACAAGAAAAGAAGAGGGATTTTTAATGTTCTCCCTATAAGGCCAAAAATAACTCACTAGGTAACAATTTTTGTTGGATTGCATCACTTATGCTATAAAGAATATGTGCTCAATTTCATCAAATGCTATCTTCTTCTAAAAACAATTTTAAGTTAAAGATTCCGGCTATACTATTAAAGACATGCTTGCAAGGAATTATATGATTAAGCTAGCAACTACTATCATAGAACCTAAGAAAGGGATATCTATCAATTCTAAAACTCTCTTCTTCTTTTTTTATTTTTTTCTCTAAACTACTCAAAACACATAAACACATAAGACAACAAGTTTTCTATTTTCTCCCACCCCATACTTAAAATTACAGTGTCCCCACTGTAAGGAAAATAAGAAGAAGGAAAAGAAATAGAAAAGAAAACAAACAAAGAAAGATAAAAATAAGAAAAAGCAAAACATAAAAACTTACAAAGTCTCAAAAGTGGAAAACAAGGAAAAACTGCATCTTCAGGCTGAATCACTAGTTTGGTGGAGGAAAGTAATGCTCAAAGTTTCCCATGAAATCATACATCGTCCTCCAACGCTCAGCATCCTCCGTCCCTCGCTGACGATGCCTCTCATCCTCCATCGACATACGAGCATAATAGACGGTATCCCATCTATCCATCCTCCGATGAATGTGGTCCTGCTGGAGGTGGAGTTGCTGCATCTGAGCAAAAAGATCCTCAGCCCATGGTGGTGGTATACTCGATCCTGTGTACTCGGGATGAGGAGGTGGTGGATAGTGAGGTTGGAAATGGTCTTGATACAACACCGAGTTGTATAGCATGAGTCCATAGGACTGAGGGTCGGTAGGAGCTGGTGGTGGGTCGACAGAAGCTCTCAGTGCCTTGTTAACGAAGCTAGGTGCCTCGTTAGAAGTATAGGAAGGAGGCTGGAAATGGTCGTTAACGAGCCTGGTGGGCTCGTCAACGAGGACGTTGGTGCCCAAAGCTTCCGTGTCGATATCTTCATCCTCGAGGTTAAGCTCCTCTGTTCCTCCCTCGGTGTCGCCTTCTTCAGTGTCATCGCAAATTACCTCTGTATCCTCATCTTCATCTTCATCTTCATCTTCATCTTCCTCCATTGCTTCACCATCTCGCTCAAATCTCGTCTCACACGGCCATAGTGATAGCTCATCCTCCAGCTTAGGCTCTAACGGGTAAGCATGCCCCGTCCACGCCTCGTACCAATTTTGTACATAGAGTAACTCCATCTTGTCGAGGGTGGGCCTAACGAAGCGGTCTTGAACTTTTACTTTGAATCCTCCTTCGGCTTGGATGAAAATACCGGAACTATACCAATAGTTCTTGTTGAGGAGTTGAGCGTGGGCCAGTGTATAGCGAGTGAGGTCAACTCCCAGGTTTTTAGCCAAAAGGCTAACCAAGTTGCCACACCAAACCTCCTTGGACTTGGTTGATTTCTCGACGTAGTAGAGCCATTCGTACCCCAAATTCAAGGGGTCGGGCTCCTCGAAAAGGATAGTGCGGAGACAAGCAACTTCCGTCCTCGTTGGCCTGTTTAACTCTCTCTTTGGCCAAAACATAGCGGCTAGGACTCGGAGAATGATCCTGAAGATGGGGTTAATGATGCTTGCCCCAGATAATGCCGTCGTGGAGGATTGTTCTTCCCCCGTGATGTAGCTCCATGTCCTAGTCACCCTGTAGTCTTTCAAACTGTAGTCTCTAGACGGATTTGGAAGCTCTAAGATTGAGTTGAACTCTGCCATGGTGAACTCACGGCTCACGTTACCGAGCCGAAATCGGATTCGTCCCGCCGAAGTCTTTGACGGGAAGCTCGTCTCTAGAGTGGCCAAGAACTCGGATGTGAGGGCCGGAAAGTGTGGTAAATTCTCCTTCTTCAGGAGATGGGATGCACCAAGGATAAGGTAGGCTTCCTTGACATCCGTGTAGATCCCCGTGTTGAGAGCACTAGACTTTGAGAACCAACGGGTGTTGTGGTCCTTCTCTAGAATGGCACGGTATCGATGCACTTGGCCTTGAGTACTCAAAATCACGTTGTCCATGCGAGGTGGGGATGGGGACCTCTGGTTCCTTCTCTTCTTTTGAGCTCGGGTAGCGGGTCTACTTGAACTTGCCATTAGATCTACAAAATAAAAAAAAAACTTTCCAAGATAAGATCCACTCAAAATAGATAGGCAAGAGACCCCATACTTGGTCTCGAAATAGCCTCGGAATTATTTGTTAACTTCCCAATTGGGTTGTTTACGAATCTGGTCTGGTTGTTAAATTTTGAGATTATGCATGATCGTTAACGAGCCTGGGTGGGTCGTTAACGAGCCGCCGAGAACCAGATCGCAGAATTCCGAGTTTACTCTACTTTAAAATCAAGCCACAATTCGAGCATGCAATCCTCTATTCGCCTCACTAGCCACACAATCGGAAATACGCACCCCATACTTGCTCGATTACCCAACCCGAACATGCTAATTTTTACCCAAAATTTTGACGTGCAAAGTTTGTAGCTTGATACTAGAACAAGAAAAATTCATGCTTTTCACAATTAACTTCTCACCATAAAACATCTAACATGAATATCCCTCTCTAGATCTAGAAAAACGAAGCAAAAATCACAACCATGGGTAATATTTAATTATGAACACCGATCCTCTATATAAACTCAATCCTAGACATGAAATTTCTACCCTAAAAATCATAAATCATGCAATTCGAGTTTAGGGTTTAGAAAACATACTGGAGAACCGAGAAATTTAAAGAACAAGGGGTCGGGAATCGGGTGAGTAACGAGCTCGGTGGGGGCTATCGAAAGCTTCGAATCTTCGACGGTGAAGGGAAGGATTTCCGGCTTCGGTAACGACGGTTACTCGGTGATGGTTGGCGAAGGATTCCGATCGGTGGGAGGGGGTCTTCAAGATCTTTGGTTGATTTTTTTGGAGAAGGTTGGATTTGGATGTGGAAGAGATTTGGGAGGGGTAGAAAGGTTATATAGGAGAGGGAAGGGATAGGAAGGGGTAGAGGGGTGGCGGCTAAGGTAGTAAAAAAAAAGATAGACTAGGTTAAAAAAAACTTACCTGCCCCGTTTTGCTGAATCGGGTCGTCCGAACCGGGTCGTTAACGACCCTGAGTGGGTCGTTAACGAGCCACCGTAGCCTCTTGGAGTGATTTTTCGATCCCTTCTCCTGTATCTTGTTAGCTCACAATTTAATCCTAATTTTTATCCTAAAAACTACTAGAAAGAACTCAAAAGAAAGCTAAAAAAGAGTCTAAAAAAAGGAAAAGAAAAATCTAATTCTATACTAAAAAGGCGGGTTGCCTCCCGTAAGCGCTATTTTTAACGTCGTCTGCCCGACGTGCTCCTTTGACTTAAGGTGGTTCCTGTGTATCTATGTTGGAGTCATGAGGTACCCCATAATTAGCTGTGCAGCTTCTGTGTGCCTGAGTTGCTAAATTAGGTCCCGTTTCTTCTATTAGTATGCCCGGTATTCCTACATGATGGTTAGTGAAATCCGGAAACTAAGGTGGTTTGGATTCCTCCGTAGTGCATATGATGGGGCATGGTGTAGGAATAAAAGATAAGGAATGACCGTCTTTAGCAGATACATGATTAGAGTACTTACCTTGGTTGTGTTCGTGCATGTCGGACTCGGCGATTTGCCGATGAGGCTCGGTAGGGACGGCTGAATCGAGTTCTGGTTGAGTCAACTCGATTTGTGCGACTGCAATTGGGTCGTTTGCATTTTGATCCAAGTTGAATTCTACCCGTTCCTATCAAATATCAAAAGTGAGGAGTCCTTTTCGCACATCAACTCTTGCACCTGCTGTGGCTAAAAATGGTTTGCCCAGAATTATGGGGACATGAGGGTCTTCAGGCATATCGAGGACGATGAAATCATTTGGTATAAAGAATTTCCCGACTTGAGTAGGATAGTCATCCACGACTCCTGTGGCCTTGACACATGATCCATCTGCCATGTACGGATTCATATCTACCGGCTCTAGTGGTCCCATATTAGCTTTAGACCAGATTGAGAGAGGAACTAAACTAGCACTGGCGCCCAGATCACATAAAGCTTTGAACTTGTGGTTGCCTATGCCGATTGTTATTGCAAATCTCCCTGGGTCTCCTAGCTTTTCTGGTAGAGATATTGATCTGACTTCATCCTGCAGCTCTGTAATGGATCTTTTCCTGCTAAGAATATCTTTCAAAAACTTTGTGTAAGCCGACATTTCGCTTAGGGCCTCAGCGAATGGGATGGAAATATTAATGCCCTGAAGAATCTTTACGAAACGCTTGAACTTACTCTCAGTAGAGTCCATAGATTTCTTAGTTGGAAATGGAAGAGATTTCACCATCCTCGGAACCAAGTTGGGTTCGAGAGGTGAGAGTACCGAGTCGTTACTGGGGTCATCAGATGACCTCGGTGGGTCGTTACCGACCTTGATGGGGTCGTTAACTACCCTGGAGTTGAGAGGAAAGCTCGATCTAGAAAACTTACCTGGGGTAGGGTCGTCAGGAACCCTCGAAGCCTCGTCACCTTGGTATATGGGCTCGTTAACGATCTGTTTGGTGACGTCCTCTTCCTTCTTGTCCTCAGTTTGGACTCGCTCCGGCAATGTCTTCCCGCTCCTAAGGTGCACCGCTGCTATTTTTCCCCTAGGGTTCTCCTCGGGGCGGCCCGGGAGTTGCCCTGGTGGTCTCGGAATCTAGGCAGCAAGGTTCCCTAGTTGGGAGTCAACACTCTTCTTCCATATATCGAACTCTCCCCATCTTTTATTTTGTTGGTTCAGGTTGGCTTGTACTTCGTTAACCTTGTTGGTTACTTCTTTAACTTTGGTGGTCACACCGTTAATGCCTTCCTGTAATCCTTGAACCCATGATGGTGGCTCCTGATGGCCTGGAGGTCGATAAGGTGTAGGTCGTCTATCTGGTGGAGGCATTGCATAATTTTGATTGGTATTCTGATTGCCCCATCCCTGATAGTTGTTTGACCTGTCATTGTAGCTAGGCTGGTTCCTGTATGGTCCTCTCATATAATTCATCTCAGCTATTGTCTCAGCGGCTCTAACCTGCTCTATGTTAGTGCAAGCAGAAGTACTATGCGCAGAAGAACCACATTCTTGACATGATTGAGAGGATTTCAGAAAACTTACCTCCTTCTTCAGACGGTTGACCTCATCTTGCAAGAATTGATTTTTAACATCCGAGTCAACTTCGTCTCGGTTAGGTACGTGGAGACGTTTCTAAGGTTGTGGAGTTTGTTGGGTTCCATACATGGCATCGCAATTGGAAAGTTTATCCAACAGTTCCCATGCCTCTGTCGGGTTCATCTCTATAAAACCGCACGCAGTATGCGTGTTGATGCGGTTCTTGGTCTCTGCGTTGATACCCTGGAAAAAGATTTCTTGCAAAACATATAAAGGTTGCCCATGAGTGGGGCATTGTCGAAGCATCTCTTTGAATCTTTCCCATGTTTCAATGAATGTTTCATTAGGCAGCTGGTGATAGGAGGTGATGTGTTTCCTCAACTCCGTCGTCTTAGCAGGAGGGAAGAACTTTGTCAGAAATTGATCGTACAAAGCTTTCCAAGTCCTGATAGACTTAGAAGGTAGGCTCTCCAACCAACTCAGGGCCTTTCCAGTGAGGGACCATCTAAAAGCTTTTAACAGAACATATTCAAGTGAGACACCTTCAACAGCTATGGTGTCACATAAATCAGTAAAGTTTCTAATATGCTCCATAGGGCACTCAGTAGGTTTCCCTTCAAACTGAGCCCGTTTAATCAAGGATATGAATTGAGACTTGATCTCAAAGGGTTTCTCTATCGCAGGAAGCACAATTGCAGATTCTGGCATCCTCAGTTCTGGATGCATGTACTGTTTGGCATTCCTTGGATAGGCATCAAGCTCCTCTTGTAGACGAGCATTAGCAACTCGTTGACGCTCAGCTTCAGCGGTCGCGCCTTCTTTCTCAGTCTTTAACGCCTCCATCTGATTTCGGAGGTCTTCCATTTGAAGAGCCATCTCTTCCGTTGTGGCCATGGCTCGGTTTTCTCGGAGTCTACGGTGTAGTGAACGTTCGGGTTCTGAGTAATAACTAATGTTGTCAAACTCGATCCTTCATCGACCTACCGGCATACGCTGAGAAAACAGACAAAGAAAACAAAAATTAAAAACAAAAACGGGGTCGGGCTATTCCCGAACCCACAGATAAACTAACAAAACACGTTGCTTCCCCGGCAACGGCGCCAATTTGTTGAAGGAGGGTTTCTTGACAACAAATAAATTTATAAGTCAAGACCCCGCTGTGTATAGCGAAGTCAGGATCGTTCCACAGGAAGCAAGATCGTTCCACAGCAACGAAATTCACTTAAGAATAATCAAATAAAAACAAAGATCTAGGACTAGGGACACCTCAACATAGCCAAGCATATAAACTCGTAAGAAGAATAGATCATGCCTTTAAATAGATAGATTTATCAACTTTCGTTGACCATGAAGCAAATTAACCTACTTTCGCAACTTAACTCACTTAATTGTTTGTTTTGGATCTAAACCTTCAAACTTTCGTATTCAAACAATATCAACCTTCAAGTTACTAACTTTCTCTTTCAATCAAGTTAAAAACTCAAATTACCTCAACTTTCATCTCGGTATAAACACGACAAACAATCTCAATAATAGATAAAAGGCATTCAACACACAATCTTACTAATCAAACATGCTCAACTATGTCGGGCTTAACCCCGATCCTAGAAAAGAAAACTACTCACTAATCATAACTATGAAACAAATAAACTCTATAAAAGAAATCATTGAAAATAAATTACTACTCAAATTAAATAGAAAATATTGTCTTACAGAAAAATCAGAAGAGAACCGAAAACAAACAAATATCGAACCGAAATACTCGATCAACGAACTCGGTTACTCTCGTCCACCGACCCGACGACTCAACTCCGATCCTCTCCTTGGCTCTCTCGGCTCCTCCTCTTCTCTCCCTATTTCTCTATGATCGATCCCCCCTCTTAAGCTAAATACGAGGGCTATTTATACTAAAAAGAAGGCTAAAACTAATAAGGCTAGAAGATAAAAACTTTCCTAAAGGATAAAATAAAATTCTAAAAGATAGAAACAAAATCTAAGAAGATAACAAGACCTAAAATATAATATAATAACCCTAAAAAATCACAAAAAGATACTCTACCGACACGGAAATAATTTCCCGCACAGGGTCGGTGAGTTACAAAGTCAACCCTCGATATTCCTATCACGTGGCCTCGTTAACGAGCTCTTACAGCCTCGTTAACGAGCCTGGGCTTGATTTCTTCCATACTTCATCTCGTAAAATCTTGGACATTGACTTCTTCAAACTTGTATTCCTCTGTCTTTCACTGTAGCGCTCCAAATTTAGCTCCATATAGCACTTTTCCTTGCTAAAACCTACAAAATACACAAAATAGAGTAGCTTCCATACTTTCTTATGAAAATATGCAAAATTATCCAAAAACACACTAAACTAAACCTAAACTAATCAAAACTAAACCTAATAAACAAAGAAATCCTACTAAAAACTATACTAACAACATGAACATCAGTCGTTGACTCAAATAGAACAAGGGAAGTGATCAAGATCAAAGATCAAGTGATAATGAGACAGATGATGAGAAAACGCCTAAAAGAAGCTCCAGTCCAGAAGACTCTCAAGAAGATTCAGGGAGAACGCCTCAGACACAAGTCGGTGATTTGGCAGAGTTATAGATCAGGAACTATCAACAAAAAAGTGCTCATCATGTCACTAACATCCTTACTGATTTCTCAAAGGGTGTGAAAACCAGATCTTCTCTAAACAACTTCTTTGCTTTCAATGCTTTCATCTCTATGTTGGAGCCCAAGAATGTTGAACAAGCATTGAAAAATTCGGATTGGGTCAGTGCCATGCAAGAAGAGCTTCATCAGTTTGAAAGAAATAAAGTTTGGCACTTGGTTCCGAGGCCAAAGGAAAGAACTGTGATCGGAACACATTGGGTGTTTAGGAATCAGCTGGATGATGAAGGAAATGTGGTCAGAATCAAAGCAAGGCTGGTGGTTAAGGGATACAATCAGTAGGAGGGTATTAACTCTCATGAGACGTTTGCTCCAGTGGCTCGTTTTGAGGCTATTCGATTGCTCATTGCCTATTCCACTCATCATGGGTTCAAGATACATCAAATGGATGTCAAAATCGCATTCTTGAATGGATATCTAAAGGAAGAGGTGTATGTTGAACAGACTTCGGGTTTTGAAGATGTTGCCCACCTGAATCATGTCTACAAACTGGACAAAGCTCTTTATGGATTGAAGCAAGCACCGCGTGCTTGGTATGATCGTTTTTCTCAGTTTTTGATTCAACATGGTTATGTTCGAGGAGAAGTAGACAAGACTCTATTCTTATTGAAGGAAGGAGGTCGCACACTAGTTGTTCAGGTCTATGTCGATGACATCATCTAAATTGATTTTTTTTTAACTTTAACAATTTTATATTAAAGTAAATTTATAGTATTTTAAAATTGAATTTTTTTTAACAAATGACAAAAAACCATTCCAAAAATTTCGATTTCTGGGTTTTCGAGTTGAAAGAGATATTGAGATTGAGAGAGATCAAGAATTCAGTGGGATCTTTGGTTAAGATTTTTTTTCCACCAAGAACGTTTTATAAAACTCTTTGATCCCCGAATTTGGGGTCTCCTACTTTCACCCAATTCGCGGGGTTCAAAAATTAAGCGATATTTCACTTTCACGATCACGGGTGTAGTATTCTTTGTAGTAGCGGGCCTTATATATCGTATTAACAATCGAAATATGGTCGAAAAAAAAATATTTATTTGATAGGGCTTCTTCCTATACCTATGAATTCTCTTGGGTCCAGAAATGATAGATTGGAAGAATCTTTTGGGTCTTCCAACGTATGATAAGCTGGTGAAGAAGTTCGATGACCTCATGTCCAGTGAGTTTGAAATGTGTATCGTCGGTGAACTCATGTTCTTTTCAGGACTTCAAGTTGTTCAAAGTTAGGATGGGACACGAGTAATTCATCAACTGAAATATCTCAAAGAATGTGTTAAAAAGTTCGGTCTTGAGAGTTCTAGACCTTTTGGTACTCCCATGTCGCCGACTACCTCACTTAGAAATGATGACAAGGATCCGGAAGTTAATGCTACAATATACCCGAATATTGTGTTTGGAGTATACCTATGCGCTAGATTTCAGGCTGATAAAAAAGAGTCCCATTTAAAAGTTGTTAAGAGAATCATTCGATATCTTAAGGGGACTAACAATCTGTGTTTATGGTATCCAAGAGGATTTGATTTTGAACTGGTCGTCTACACGGATGCAGATTTTGCGGGAAATCGTGTTGCTAGAAAAAATACTTCAGGGATGGCTCAATATCTTGTACCTTGCCTTGTGTCATGGGGGTCTAGGAAGCAAAATTCTATTTCTCTATCAACAACGGAAGCAGCGTATATTGCGGATGAAGTGTGTTGTTCTAAATCTTATGGATCAAGCAACAAGTCAGTGACTATGGTGTGAAGTGTGGGTCAGTACCCATACTATGTGACAACACTAGTGTAATCAACATCTCAAAGAATCCGGTGCAACATTCAAAGACAAAGCATATCGAGATAAGGCACCACTTTCTTCGAGATTGTGTTGAAAAAGGCATGGTCACTATGGAATTCTGTAGAACAAGTGATCAAAGAGTAGACATCTTCACAAAGGCCTTAAATCGTGAACCCTTTGAACAACTCCGCATCGAACTAGGTATGATCTCTCTTCAATGATCTATTTCCCTACAAGAATTCCCTCGATGATTGGCTAGAATTGATTACTTTACATGTTCTGAAATCATCCTTATATGGTATAAATCTTTTCATTCTTGATAGACATCATGTTTAGGAAACCCCATACATTTGACTTGTCGGTGACTCTTACTACATTCAGTATGTGTGCAACATTTTTGAGCTCTTTGTTTTAGCCCAAAAGAATCAACCTGATGATCCTAACCCTCATTACAAGACCAAATGATGGTTGGTTCTAATGCTTGTCCCTAACCTATCATGCTTTGAGAGTCTCTATGAGCCCGTCTTTGATCTTTCTTTAAACGGAGACTTTTCATCATGATCGACAAATCCACATATATGTATTGTTTCATACTTGGTTTGCCTTGGCACTCCCTGTGCAACCCCAACACCAAGTAATTTCATTAGAGAAAGTCATGGATTGTGCAAAAGTCACAGACATATGTGAAGAGCAAATTCTGTGTTATGGGTCACCGACTTGCCCAGGGTCAGTGACTGTGTGTTTTGGTGCGTGAATGAGATTGTGGCTTAACAGTATATTTTGAAATTGAAAAGTTTTTTTTTCAAAAAGGAAGAAAGAGAAGATCTGGGCGATTTGATAACTTCCTTTACGCTTCAAGTTCTCTTCTTAAATATACTTCAACCGTTAAGAAAAAGGTACGCTCTCAAAGAAATCTCTCTCTCTCTCTCTCTCTCTCTCTCTCTCTCTCTCTCTCTCTCTCTCATTCCTTGTTCTCTCTCAAACTCAAACCCTCAAACCTTAAATCCTCTTCCATGGATTCTCCTTCCAACACCTCCAACCGTCCCGCTTCTCCCAAATCTCCAACTGAAAGTCCTAAATCGTCGAGGAGGAAAATCATTGCTCTCTTTGGTGATGATTTTCTTCGCTCGCTTATGTCTGGCCAACAATCTCCTTCAACCACCCTTCAAACCGCCATGGAAACCTCCACTCAAAAACCCGTTTCTCCAAAATCAACTCCCACGGCTCCCCTTTCATCCGAAAAACCCCAAAATCCTAATCCCCCTCACAAGAAACCCAAACCCTAACCCTCTCACCGGAATCTAGAACTCCACGCCAAACGGCACAACCGGTGGTTATTCAAGAATCGGTGACACATCCACACCCAAACCAATTGAAAAAGATATTGAGGAAGAGAGAGTGAGAACTCCAAATTTGGCGTCTATGGAATTGAACAAGACCGCAACTATAGTTGGAACTTTTGAAGGGAAAGAAGAGGAAAAAGGATCTTAAATTACGCCTGAGGACATGCAAGAGAAGAATGAAGAGGAAGAGGTTCAACGGCTATTTCCAAAAGATTAAACAAAGGAGGTCAATGACTCTCCAATAGTCACTGACAAGGTCACTGCACGGGATGTCATTGACACGAATTTTAGAAGGATAGCTCTCCAAAGGATCCTTTGGAAATCTCTGATGAAGGTACTCATTCTAATCCCGGTATTCTTCCTAAGTCGTTTAAAACAAACGAGTCTGTTAAGAGAAACCTAGAAGAAGATTTATTTGGAGATGACTCTGAATTGCTGAAAGAGGATGAAATTGAAATACCTCCCTCTTCTCACCCTAAGACTAGATCTACTATTGCTCGAGCCACGACCATATCTCTTAAGGCTAAAAAGGCTAAGGGGTTGGCAACCACTGATGTCGTGTCTGAAGGTGGTGACTCTTCTTTCTCTGAAAAGGTCACAAGGAAGAAAAGAAGGAGTTCACTAAAGATTTGTTGTGGGGCTAGCACACGTAAAAAGAAGAAGATTGTTGTTGTGGTAGACATGTCTTCTAGGGAATTCACTAAAGATTTGTTATGGGAAGAAAATTTCTTAGAGGATTATAAATTGACCAAGGTCAATGACTGGCTTAAGCAACAGGGATGGGCAAATCTGATGCAAGGGGGAAGTGACTATAACCCTCATAAGATCAAGATGTTCTATGAGTCACTAGAGATTGAAGATACTGGGAACATGACTCTAGGACGATACGCTGCTGGCAGGAAGAAGTATTCCTTTACTAGCAAGGATATAAGCGACATTCTGGAACTGCCTCATGTAGGCTTTGCTGAGTACTACAAAGGATCATGGCCAGAAGGAGTCAATGAATGTGAGATCATCAAAACTGTCACCGATAGTGATGATAATTTCACCAATCCATACCTGGTTAAGAAGATGGGAAATGAGAAGAAGGTGATGTTCAATTACCTAATCAACAACATGCTCTACCACATGCTTATGATGCTCCATATGAAGCACATGGTTGAGACCTCAAAACATGCTCTACCACATGGAAATTACATTTAATTGTTTATGTCTAAGAACAAGGTCTACGAGAATGTTGGTGAAGTCATCAACTCTAGGTTCCTGAACAAAGAAATGATTAGAAAATTTGGTTGGAATCTGATTGATGGAAAGTGGGTATCGAAGACTTTTGAGGTCAGTGACAAGGATCAACAGGAGGAGGGAATTCAGTCTGCTCAAGTGGTCGGTCAATTGAAAGAACTTAAGGAGCAGAATATGATTCTCAAGGGGATGATTGAGAGGCTTCAGAACACGTGTGGTACTGTGCTTAACAAGATTAGTGCAATAGAGGATAGGCTCAATGACTTTGGAGCCTGATATCAGTGACTACTGCACATTCATGACTCTCTCTATCCCTCTCTTCTACCCCTACCACATTATCCCTCTCATTTAAAAGACTTCTTTGCTTAGTTCGATTTGGTTGTACTGCATTTTCTGGATTATTTTGTGTTTACATCGTACATTATCTCTATGCTTTGGTGGATGGCTATCTATGCTTGTTTTGATATTATGTTTTAAGTTTCCATATTTTGCCTCTGTTTTCTATTCTTATTTTAGCAATCTTTTTGATGATGCCAAAAGGGGAAATTAACCGGGGGAATAGATTTATTAGGGGGGTCTAAAAACTGAAACCATATGGATATTATGCTTAGGGGGAACCTTTTATGGCTTTTGCGTTTTGCTCTTTATACTATGATGTTTTGTATATGCTGCAAAGATCTTATCAGGACAGGTTGTTTCTCACCATCAAAAAGGGGGAATTTGTTAGAAGATTTAGAGTTTTGATGGTTCCAGGAAATCAGTGACTTCGAGTTTGCAAGTCGAGTCGACGACTTGGAAAAGTCACTAACATAACCAACTGGTAGGAAATCTATTTAAGGAAGGAACGCACATATCATGTGCATGTATTTGCAGACAGCTGGAGCAGTTTATTTTAGGAGAAGATCATCGCAAAGAATGCTAAAATTAGATGAAGGCGATTTGCTCTCCTGGAATATTTTATAGTGTGCGTATTTGATATATTTGGAAAGATATGTAAAGATTGAGTGTGTGTCACTTCCCTAATTGAATGGGATTTGATACACACGAGATCTCTCTTGCCCTAGCTTAAATACCAGAGGGTTTAGGATAGAAGGCAAGACTTTGAGTGTTATTTGCAATTCTTGTGAGAAAGAAAGAGTGAACTTGTGCGTGAGACTCGTGCAAGTGGTGTGTCGAGCGTTCTTAGGCATAGCGTGAGATTGAGATTGTGAGTGAAAAGGTAGAGTGCGGTTCAAGGTAGTGGGATTCATTCTTGTACACGGGAGAGCTCTGTAAATACTCAAGAAATCAATAGAGCGAGTCTAAGGACTCTTGAAATCCGACCAAGTGAGAAGCTTGTAAGGGACTGGTTTTTCTCTAAGTAAACTAGTTGGTTTACAAGGTGTTTCTACTATACATCGCTTGTCCTTTACAGTTGGTAACGTTTGTTTTTCCTATTTGGTTATTTCGCTGCTTTATTACTCAAAGTCGACGAGTTCGCAGGAGTCGTTGACTCGTTTAAGTACTAACAATCCTTCACAATCTCAATCCGATCCCGATTTTACATACAATTTTATCGATCCTATAAATAATTTTAACGATCCTATAAACGTTTCAAACGATCCTACTAGCAATTCTTATGATCCAATAAAATGACAATTAGGACTATATATTATTAATACTTATGTGGTTATCGTATCATTTCCATTAAAATAGTTGACTAGTCCATCCAACAATATTTTTAATAATCAAATTAATCATGTTTATCATTTTCTTACTTCATATATTAGAATATATACAATCTATTAGGTTATCCTTGCATACTTTTAGGCATAATGTAGGATCTTACGATTCAGCGATCCGATCATACGATCTGATCCAAAAGGCCCACAACGATCCAACCTAGAATCTCGATTTTGATAACCTTGATCGTGTGTGTAGCAAGCCCAGCATATAATCCCAATAGGGTTGAAATTTGAAACTATAACTTCTCATTGTAGGGGGCAGTTAACTTTTCTGATATAATTAATGTTTTTTCACTTTTAAAAAATACAAAATACTATAAAACATTCAAAAAAACTTCAAGAATTATAGATACATATATATAATAAGTACTTAAGAAATTATTAAAGGCTCATAAGTAAAAAATTATACAAGACATGATTGAGAAAGATAGCATAAGTAAAAAAAACACAAACTTAGTGTAGAGAAATATATTATTGAAAAGGGACCAAAATATTTCATAATATAATTAAGTTAAGAAAACAAGAGTCTAAAAAAACAAAGTATGTTTTAGAATACAATTCGGTGAATAAGACAAGAATATTTTAGAATAAAAATAGATTGAATCCATAATTATTAAAGGCTCATAAGTAAAACTTTAAAACACAAACTAAAGCCCTTGTGCTACTAAATGAATTGTGTGACTCAAAACACCCCAACAATATTTTATTTTTTCAAAGGTCTCAGATTAAACTATATTATAAAAGTAGGAAGTTTAGCAAAATATTAAAGCATTATGACTAAGTAAATGACTTGTGAAAGTGGTTTGTGTACTGTAGGATCGTTAGTACTTAAATGAGTCGGTGACTCCTACGAAGTCGTCAACTTTGAGTAATAAAGCAGGGGAATAACAAAATAGTAAAAACAAACGTTACCAACAGTCAATGGCAAGCGATGTATAGTGGAAACTCCTTGTAAACCAACTAGTTTACTTAGAGAAAAACCACTCCCTTCCAAGCTTCTCACTTGGTCGGATTTCAAGAGTCCTTAGACTAGCTCTATGGATTTCTTGAGTGTTTACAAAGCTCTCTCATGTACAAGAATGAATCCCACACCCTTGAACCACGCTCTACGTTTGCACTCACACTCTCAATCTCACGCTATGCCTAAGAACACTTAACACACCACTCGTACAAATCTCACGCACAAGTTCACTCTTTCTTTCTTACAAGAATTGTAAAATGACGCTCAAAAGTCTTACCACTATCCTAAACACGAAGGTATTTAAGCTAGGGCAAGAGAGATCTCGTGTGTATCAAATCCCATTCGATTAGGGAAGTGACACACACTCAATCTTTACAAATCTTTCCAAATATGCATGAACGCATACAATAAACTATTCTAGGAGAACCAAATCGTCTTCCTTTGATTTTAGCACTCTTTTATGATGATCTTCTCCTAAAATAGAACGGTCCAGCTGTCTCCAAATGGACGCACACAATCTGTCTGTTCCTTCCTTAAATAGCTTATTCGCCATCTGGTCATGTCAGTGACTTAGCCAAGTCGCCGACTCGACTTGCAAACTCGGAGTCACTCGACTCTAAATCTTCTAACAAATTCCCCCTTTTTGATGGTGACAAACAACCTGCCCTGATAAGATCTTTGCAACATACATACAACATCATAGAATAAAGAGCAAAGCACAAAAGCCTAAAAACTTCCCCCTAAGCTTAGTAACCACATGGTTTCAGTTTTTAGATCCCCCTAATAAATCTATTGATCCCCAGGTTAATTCCTTCTTTTGGCATCATCGAAAAGATTCGTAAAACAAGAAAAGAAGTCAAAGGCAAATATGCAAACTTAAGCATGATATCAAAATAGTCATAAAGAGTCATCCACCAAAGCAAAATATAATGTACGATGCAAACACACACAATTCAGAAAATGCACTATAACCATATCGAACTAAAAAAAAAGTCTTTTAAATTGGGGAGATAATGTGGAGAGGGTAGAAGAGAGGGGAAGAGATAGTCATGAGTGTGCGTCGGTCACTGGCATCAAGATCCAAATTCGTTGAGCCTTTCCTCTATAGTACTTATCTTTGACAGCATAGAGCCACACATGTTTTGAACCTTCTCGAGCATCCCCTTCAGAATCATATTCTGCTCCTTAAGATCTTTCAGTTCATCGGCCACTTGAGCAAATTGCATTTCCTCTTCCTAGTGATCCATGTCGCTGATTTCAGAAGCCTTTGACAGCCATTTTGCATCAACCCAGTTCCATCCAAATTTCTTGATCATTTCCTTGTTCAGGACCCTGACGTTCAGTACATCACCACCATCCACATAGACTTTGTGCTCAACCATCAACAATGAAATCAGCATACCATAAGGAAGCGCATGCTTAG
Source organism: Fallopia convolvulus (assembly GCA_964016875.1). Classification (NCBI taxonomy): domain Eukaryota; kingdom Viridiplantae; phylum Streptophyta; class Magnoliopsida; order Caryophyllales; family Polygonaceae; genus Fallopia; species Fallopia convolvulus. Next base: position 44,889,172 of record OZ024729.1, read on the forward strand.
CAATTTCAAGCACATGTTTCATGTGGAGCATGATTAGTCTAGGTATGTTCACCTTCTTCCCCCTGAGAACCTTGTCCATCACCAACAAATCTTGAATTGAAGCGGCATTTCTCTTAAGCTCTCTTGGTAGCAGGTTGTTGATTAGGTAATTGAACATTACCTTCTTTTCGATTCCCATCTTGTTGACCAGGTACGGACTGGTTAAATTGTCATCACTATTAGTGACAGTTCTGATGATATCATGGTCATCGACTCCTTCTGGCCATACTCCTTTGTAGTACTCAGCAAAACATTCATGTGGTATCTCCAAGATGTCACTGACATCCTTACTAGTAAAAGAGTACTTCTTCCCAGTAGTGTATCGCCCTATGGTCATGTTCCCAGTGTCTTCGATCTCTAGAGATTCATAGAACATCTTTACCATTTGAGGATTGTACTCATACTCTCCTTGAATCAAATGATCCCATTTCTGCTTCTTGATCCAGTCATTGACCTTAGTCAGTTTGAAGTCTTCCAAGAAGTTTCCTCCCACAACAGATCCTTAGTGAATTCCCTAGAAGTCATATCAACAACAACACTAGTTTTCTTCGTTTTGCTAGATCCAACACCAGATTTTGGTGGTGACTTCCGCCTTTTCTTCCTTGTGACCTTCTCAGAGAAAGAAGAGTTACTGCCCTCTGATGCAGCATCAAGGGTTGCCAACCCCTTAGCCTTTTTAGCCTTGAGAGCCACAGTCGTGGCTCTAGCACACTCCGAACTAGTTTTAGGGCGAAAGGAGGGAGGCATCTCAATTTCATCCTCTTTCAGTAAGTCCGAGTCATCACCAAATAGGTCTTTTTCCAAGTTCCTTTTGACAGCTTGAACATTCTTTGATTTTTTAGAAACTAGTTTGGGATCAGAATGAGTATCTTCTTCAGAGATTTCAACTGGTTCCTTTGGAGAGATGTTCTTGTCGGAAACCTTGTCATCAACATCCATAGAAACGTCCTTGTCAGTAACTTTAGGAGAGTCACTAACATTCTTTGTCTGATCCTTGGGAGATAGCCGTTGGACCTCTTCCTTTTCTGTTTGCACTTGGGTACCTTCCATTACCCCCTTTGAGCCTTTCTCTTCACCTTTTTCTTCAAAAGACCCGACAACCATGTCCGTTTCCTCAAACTCCATCGATTCCAAGTTTGGAGTTTTTACTCTCTCTTCCTCAATCTCTTTCTCCATGGGTTTGGGTGGGGAGGTGTCACTGGTTTCTAGAACAACCACCGGTTGTGCCGTTTGTCGTGGTGTCCCAAATTCCGGTGAGAGGGTTAGGGTTTCGGTTTCGTTTTGTGGGGATTGATGAATTTGGGGTTTTTTAGTGGGAATGGGAGACGTGGGAGTTGATTTTGGAGGAGAATGGTTAGGATTTTGGTTTTGTGGAGAAGAGGGATTCTGGGATGGTGTTTCAATGGAAGTTGGGAAGAACGATGGAGGGAGATGATTGCCCAGACATGAGTGAGCGAAGAGAGAGCAGAGAACGAGAGAGAGAGAAATTGTGAGAGTGTACCTTTTTCCCTTTGACGGTTGGGGTATAATAAAGAAGAGAACTTTCATCATAAAGGAAGTTGTCAAATCACCAAATCTTCTCTTTCTTCCTTTTTAAAAAAACTTTCCAATTTCAAAAGATATTGTTAAGCCATGATCTTTTTCACGCGCTAAACCACGCAGTCACTGACCCTGATAAAGTCCGCAACCCATATCATAAAATCTGCTCTTCTCAAATATCTATGACTTTTGCACAATTCTTGACTTTCTCTATTAAAAAACATGGTGTTGGGGTTGCATAGGGAGTGCCAAGGCAAACCAAGCATGAGACATGATATTTATATGGATTTGTTGATCATCATGATAAGTCTTCGTTTAAAGAAAGATAATAAACGAGCTCATAGAGACTCTCAAAGCATGATAGGTTAGGAACAAGCATTAGAATCAACCATCATTTGGGCTTGTAATGAGGGATAAGATCATCAGGTTTGATTCTTTTGGGCTAAAACAAAGAGCTCAAAGAGGTTGCATACATACTGAATGTAGTAAAAGTCACCGACAAGTCAAATGCATGGGGTTTCCTAAACATGATGTCTATCAACAATGTAAAGATTTATACCATAAGAGCATGACTTCAAAACATATGCAAAGCAATCGATTCTAGCCAATCATCGAGGGAATTCATGTCGAGAAGTAGCTCATTGAAGAGAGATCATACATAGTTCGATGCGGAGTTGTTCAAAGGGTTCAAGATTTAAGGCCTTTGTGAAGATGTCTACTCTTTGATCACTTGTTCTACAGAATTCCATAGTGACCATGCCTTTTTCCACACAATCTCGAAGAAAGTGGTGCCTTATCTCAATATGTTTGTCTTTGAATGTTGCACCAGATTCTTTGAGATGTTGATTGCACTAGTGTTGTCACATAGTATGGGCACTGACCCATACTTCACATCATAGTCACTAACTTGTTGCTTGATCCATAAGAGTTGAGAGCAACACGCCGCAACCGTAATGCACTCTGCTTCCACTATTGATAGAGCCACAAAATTTTGCTTTCTAGATCCCCATGACACAAGGCAAGGCCCAAGAAATTGAGCCATCCCTGAAGTGCTTTTTCTATCAACACGATTTCCTGCAAAATCTGAATCTATGTAGCAGACAAGTTCAAAATCAAATCCTCTTGGATACCATAAACATAAATTATCAGTCCGCTTAAGATATCAAATGATTCTTTTAACTGCCTTTAAGTGGGATTCTCTTGGATCAGCCTGAAATGTAGCACATAGGCATACTCCAAGCACAATATCAGGTCTACTCGCAGTAAGATAGAGCAATGATCTAATCATACCCCTGTACATAGTAGCATTGACTTATGGATCCTTGTCATCCTTTCCAAGTGAGGTAGTCGGCGACATGGGAGAGTCAAAAGGTCTAGAACTCTCATGACCGAACTTCCTAACACATTCTTTGACATACTTCTGTTGATGAACTTGTGTCCCATCCTCACCTTGAACAACTTGAAGTCCAAAAAAGAACTTGAGCTCATCGACCATGCTCATTTCAAACTCACTAGACATGAGATGAGCGAACTTCTTCACCAGCTTATCATCTATTGAATCAAAGATGATGTCATCGACATATACCTGAACGACCAGTGTATGGTCTCCTTCATTCAATAAGAACAGAGTCTTGTCTACTTCTCCTCGAACATAACCATGTTGAATCAAAAAATGAGACAAACGATCATACCAAGCATATGGTGCTTGCTTTAATCCATAAAGAGCTTTGTCCAGTTTGTAGACATGATCCGGGTGGGCGACATCTTCCCGGAGTCTGTTCAACATATACTTCCTCCTTCAGGTATCAATTTAAGAATGCAGTCTTGACATCCATTTGCTATAGTTTGAACCCATGGTGAGAAGAATAGGCAATGACTAACTGAATAGCCTCAAGACGAGCTACAGGAGCAAACGTCTCATCATAGTCAATGCCCTCCTGCTGATTGCATCCCATAACTACCAGCCTTGTGATGTGACTCTACCCTAGCTCGGACCCATCTCCTACGGACCCGAGACGACCTAGACCTTGGAGACACCCTTGGCTTAGGACATAGTCTATTTATGTATTATTTATTATTATTTCTATTTCCGTCATTTACTTTCCATCCTTACTATTTTGGGCGTGTATTCTCTTATGCTTAAGAGACCGGCCCATTAAGCTATCATAAGTCTCATTAGGCCATTAGGGTTAGATTGCACCTTTCCATTTATAGTAGTTTCTATTATTAGTAATATGGGCTTGGATGTTGGGCCTAGTATGCTTACTGGCCCTAATCCACTCCCAACTAGCTTCTAAGGTTTTGTGTGGCCTCCTCTATATAAAGGAGCCACGCCCCCTTGTAATATCTACGTCAAATTAAGCCAAGTTAAAGTAGAGTGAGATTCCTCCTTATTTGGCCCGACGTCACCCCGGTTCCATTGTCGAGTCCATACCTGGGCCAACATCTATCCCTTTGCCTCGCCCCATCCTCGTTCCGACGAGCATTAGAGGCCCGCGAGTCTAGTTTGTGGTCTCATATTTATCTTGTTACTATTGTCGGAGAAGATCCATGCGATTCAAGCCTAGATCCTCCCCTTGCCATTCTAGGATTGCATCAATTAGTATCAGAGCCAGGTTTGAGTAAGTCTCGCTACACCCTTTCTTGTTCAATTCACACGATCATTTCCATTGCTTCCAACCCCGATCCCGCTCCCTTGAGGCAGAGAGGTCTTCCCCAGCCCGTGCTCGAGTCCACCACTCGGACTCTGGCGCCACACACCCGATTCTGCCTACGCACCAACGTCCACCGTTGGACTCGATGATGGCACGGATCGCGCAGCTCGAGCGCCTTCTCACCGAGGCCAACCAAGAGTCTCAACCGTGGTCGGCGCCCCACGTGACAACGCACGAGTCTAGCCCAACGCCGCCACCAAATCCGGCACCCGTGCCAAGCGTCGATACCGAGGATCCACCCGTCGATACCGAGGGCTCACCCTTCGATACTGAGGTTCTTCCCATGCCAGTGCCCAAGCCGGTGTCGAGCGCGCCTGTCCTTACCGAGGATCCGTTCCTTCCAGCGCCGACACCTAAGGTCGAGGACCCGCCCCAGCTTGACGAGCCTATCCCTGTGTCGACACCATACTTATTAGAGACTACCTATGTTGATGGCAAGGCTTTACTGAGATCGTTGTCTTCTTCCCTTGTCCGACCCAAGTCGAAGCGAGGACACTTCGAAGCTAAGCGAGGGAGAATGATGCGACTCTACCCTAGCTGGGACCCAACTCCTACGGACCCGAGACGACCTAGACCTTGGGGACCCCCTTGGCTTAGGATATAGTCTATTTATGTTTTATTTATTATTATTTCTATTTTCGTCATTTACTTTCCATCTTTACTATTTTGGGCGTGTATTCTCTTATGCTTAAGAGACCGACCCATTAAGCTATCATAAGGCCCATTAGGTCATTAGGGTTAGATTGCACATTTCCATTTATAGTAGTTTCTATTATTAGTAATATGGGCTTGGATGTTGGGCCTAGTATGCTTACTAGCCCTAGTCCACTCCCAACTAGCTTCTAGGGTTCCGTGTGGCCTCCTCTATATAAAGGAGCCACGCCTCCTTGTAATATCTACGTCAATTTAAGCCAAGTTAAAGTAGAGTGAGATTCCTCCTTATTTGGCCCGATGTCACCCCAGTTCCGTTGTCGAGTCCATACGTGGGCCGACGTTCTATCCCTTTGCCTCGCCCCACCCTCGTTTCGACGAGCATTAAAGGCCCACGAGTCCACTTTGTGGTCTCGTATTTATCCCGTTACTATTGTCGGAGAAGATCCGACCGTTTCAAGCCTAGATCCGCCCCTTGCCATTCTAGGGTCGCATCACCTTGCTTTGTTTATGACCACATTTCCTTCATCATCCAGCTTATTCATGAACACCCAGCATGTTCCAATCACAAATCTTCCCTTTGGCCTCGGGACCAAGTGCCAAACCTTATTTCTTTCAAACTGATTAAGCTCCTCTTGCATGGCACTAACCCAGTCCGAATCTTTCAACGCTTGATCAACATTTGTAGGCTCCAACATTGAGATCAAAGCATTGAAAGCAAAGAAGTTGTTCATAGAAGATCTAGTTTGCACACCCTTTGAAAAATCAGTGAGGATGTTGGTGACATGATGAACACTTTTCTATTGATAATTCCTGACTTGTAGATTTGTCAAGTCACCGACTTGAGTTTGTGCCGTTCTCTCTGACTCTTCATCGGAATCTTTCGGACTTGAGCTTCTCTCAGGCATTTTCTCATTTTCTGACTCATTCTCTCCTGAACTTTGATCTTGATTACTTCTCCCTGAATTGTTTGAGTCAGCGACACCAGCATTGTCACTGACTACTGATTCATTTTCTGTTGGAGCATTTGGAAGTAGATCCTCTTGAATCAGATAATATCCTTGATCACCATCATCAAGATCCTCAATCATCGAGCCTCCCATCGTGTTCTCATCGAATACAACATGAACACTTTCTTCAATCTTCCTCGTCCTCTTGTTGAACACTTTGTAGGCTTTACTGTGAGGGGAGTAACTACAAAAGTGCCAACATCACTCCTTGGGTCAAATTTTCCCAGACTGTCCTTGCCATTATTATGAACATAGCATTTGCATCCAAAAGTGCGTAAGTGGGCGACACTAGGCTTAACTCCTCTAAGCAATTCATAAGGAGTTTTTCCAAGGAGTGGATGAAGCATGGCTCGATTCATCACATAGCAAGATGCATTAATGGCGTCACCCCAGAAATTCCTTGGAAGACCAATTGAGATAAGCATGGTCCTCGACATGTTCTCCAAGGCACGATTCTTCCTCTCAACCACACCATTTTGTTGAGGAGTTATTGGCGCTGAGAAGTTGTGACTTATGCCATTTTTCTTGCAGAAAACCAGAAACTCGGAGTTGTCAAATTCCGTTCCACGATCTGACTTGATAGATACAAGAGCAACTCCAAGCTTTTTTCTCAACAACCTTTACCCATGCTTCAAATTCTTCAAAGACCTGATCTTTAGAAGACATAAAAATTGTCCAAGTATACCATGAAAAGTCATCAATAATGACAAAAATATAACTATTTCCTCCATGACTTTGGATTCTCATGGGACCACACAAGTCTATATGAATCAGCTTTAAGGGTTTAGTGGTACTTACCTCCTTCTTGGATTGGAAGGAAGACTTCACTTGCTTACCTCTTACACATGTCTCACAAACTTCATATTTGCTTGGATCAATCTTGGGTAGCCCTCTAACCAGCTCTTGCCTATGAAGTTTGTCAAGGAGTTGAAAGCTCGCATGACCAAATCTTTTGTGCCAGAGGTCGGCGACGTCTGCAACTGTTCTAAGACACAGTTTTTCTTTAGGTTCGAAACAGGGGTCCACTTTGTAGATATTGTTTTCACGCACTCCTTTCAGAAGAATATTCCCCAAGTCAATTTCTTGCACCTGACAACCCTTCTTATCAAAGACAACTTGATATTTTCCATTAGCACAGATTTGGGAAACACTTAATAACTTAAAACCGAGATTATCAACTAAATTTACATTATCTATGGTCAACTTATCAGAAAATCTTACCATACCAATACCAGAAATACAAACTTTACTATTGTTTCCGAAGGTAATCTTACCTCCCTTGTATTCTTGAAGTGAGACGAAATCCTTGTGGTTTCCCAACATATGAGTTGAGCACGCACTATCAATAAACCAGGGTTCCTTACGAACCTAGAGTTGTCTAACTCCTATGGGTTTGGCAACATAGTATTTTCTAGGACAACACTTCTTATAACTAGTATAAACAGATCTTGGAGGACAATCAGTGACAATGGATTTGTCAGAACTGTCATTCGGAGTCTGTGACCTAGAATTTTCATCATCTCTTGCCTTTTTGTGACAATCATGTTGGTAGTGACCAGACTTGCCACAGTACCAACATGTCTTGTGAGACATTAGGACAACATACTTGAAGTAGCCCAAATAGATGGGTTTGTTGTTGATGCGTGATTGAAAGTCAATTTGTGAGGGAGCCGAGTTATGGGTTTGTTTTTACCATATTTTGTGCACCTTTTGATCAGGATACCACTGTTGCTTCCCTTTGTCTTGCTTATCCACCACATGAGTAGAACAACTTGCATTGTCACTACCCATAGGGGCTTTACCTTTAGACAAAAAGGGAGCATATTTAGTACCCAGAGTGTTGGGTGCACAAGCATATCCAATCCCAGACCTATCAATCTCCTTCACATCTTTTTATAGTCATTTATGACCTCTTGAGCCTTTTCAGTAACAAACTCATCTAGCCACTTTTTTCTTTTAGTATCATCATCAACCTTTTGATCTTCTAGTTCTTTAGATAGCTTAGCATGACCGAGCCTAAGCATAAGCCTTTCACCTTCTAGGTTAGTGACTTGATTTTCCAAGTCCTCAACTTGTTTTTGCAGGTCGACGACTTGGGTCTTTGAGTTCGAACAAGACTCACAAGTCATTGACTTAGAAGACAAATTTTTTTCCAATTCAAAAGCCTTAGAGGACCAAAGTTTGTTATCATCGAAAAGATTGGAGATTGTTTCTTCATTATCTTCCACTTTTTCTCTTAACTCAGTGACCTTAGTTCCAAGCTTTTCGATGATAGCAATCAACTGTTCTATAGAATTTTTAGCGAGAAGAGAAGAGAGTTGAGAGTCATTTACCTCTTGGGATGATTTGTCTTCAATGGCCATACAACAGTTTCCTCTTGTCGGCGCCACTTCATCATCATCATCATCAAACATATCGCAAGTTGCCATCATTCCTTTGCCATCCTCTCCACTTTTTTCTTTTTGGACACTATATGGCAAAGTGTCCTCTAGCTTGACATTGATAACAAATGACATCCTTCATATCCTTTCCTTCCTTGCTTGACTCTGTAGTCTTGACATGAGCTTTGTTACGGTTCCATAGTCTCTTCATAGCCTTAGAGATGAGAGCAACATCCTCATCTATTCCTTCAGTGTCATCGTCTCCCTGAGCCAAGTCAAAAGTTCTTTCGAGTTTGAGAGCAATGTTCTCGACTTTCTTTGATTCAAGTCTTTCCACTCTTCTTTGTTGAATGCCTCCATACATGGTAAGTTGTCCAACAAGATCTTCCAAGGTCAACGACTTGGTTTCCTTTTGAGTGAGTAGGGACGAAGCAATGTTGTCCCAACTCTTGTTCATTCTTGAGATCAAATTGTTGGTTTGTTTCCATTGAGGAATTTTCTCACCAAGGAACTCTAATTGATTCACAAGCGTCTGAAATCTGGAGTGATAGTCATGAAGAGATTCTCCTTTTCCTTGAAAGATATTATCATATTCTCCTTTGAGGCTTATGATCATATCCTTCTTTACATCATCATTGCCTTGATGAAGTCTTTTAAGAGCATCACATATTTCTTTTGCGGTCGTGTATCCGATCACCTTCTTGAGGTCACCCTTAGTGAGGGCATGATTGAGCACCTTCTTTGCTCTAGCATTCTTTTCAAGCTTCTTGAAATCAACATCATCGTACTCAGCCGTGGTTTTCTGCGTCTTTCCATCCTTTCTTAGAAAGGTTTCAGACCTAGTTCAATCATCTTCCACAACTGACCATCGAGAGAGAAGATGTGGGTCTTTATCTGTTCAACCCACCAATTATACTCTCCAACCTTGAGGATTGGAGGCTTCCAGAAAGAGTCGTTGATAGGGGTGTTGGTAGAAGTCATTTTCCTGTAATAGAAGTACTAAAAACACAATCTAGAGCCCAAGCTCTGATACCAATTGTAGGATCGTTAGTTCTTAAATGAGTCGGCGACTCATACGAAGTCATCGACTTTGAGTACTAAAGTAGCGGAATAAACCACTCCCTTCCAAGCTTCTAACTTGCTCGGATTTCAAGAGTCCTTAGACTCACCCTATTGATTTCTCGAGTGTTTACAAAGCTCTCACGTGTACAAGAATGAATCCCACACCCTTGAACCATGCTCTACCTTTGCACTAACACTCTCAATCTCACGTTATGCCTAAGAACACTCGACATACCACTCATACGAATATCACGCACAAGTTCACTCTTTCTTTCTTACAAGAATTGTAAAATGACGCTCAAAAGTCTTACCACTATCCTAAACACGAAGGTATTTAAGCTAGGGCAAGAGAGATCTCGTGTGTATCAAATCCCATTCGATTAGGGAAGTGACACACACTCAATCTTTACATATCTTTCCAAATATACATGAACGCATACAATAAACTATTCTAGGAGAATCGAATTGTCTTCCTCTGATTTTAGCACTCTTTTATGATGATCTTCTCCTAAAATAGAATGGCCCAGCTGTCTCCAAATGCACGCACACAATTTGTGCGTTCCTTCCTTAAATAGCTTATTCGCCAGCTGGTCATGTCAGTAACTTAGCCAATTCGCCGACTCGACTTGCAAACTCGGAGTCACTGACTTTCTTGGAACCATCAAAACTCTAAATCTTCTAGCATGTACCCTTAATCTTTAAATGTTTATAACTATTTGCTCTCGACAAGAGGAACATAAATATTAAAAAAATTGGATTGGGGGGCATGGGCCCTTCCTGCCCTCAATTAATTCCACCTATTTATATGGCAATAAATAAAGTAGATAATTAGGTTATAACAGACATTTTATACTCTTATTTTCTCATGTGGGCTCATGTGGGAAGATATTTTTCTACACACCTCTCATATGAAAAATGTCTAGGCTAGTTGTTACTTGAACATAATCCCTCAATGTTGGTGAACTGTCACGTTCCAATATAGGTGTCCCCATTTTACTCTCCAGATCTTACTTGTGCAAGACTAATTGGGATGATAATGATGATTTTGCATGGGTGGTATTTAGGTAACGAAGGCCATGATATGAACAACTTTCAGTAAATATACATGTTAGTGCAACAATTCATCTTGGCAAGTTAGGGTTGCGTCTGAAACTCCTTCCTTCTTTAAAGATCCTTACTTGAAACGTAAGACAATGGAAAAAGAGGGTTATATCCCCTAGCTAATTCACCTTTGCTGCCTAAGTCTGGAACGACTCAATTACACTAATTGTGTTCTTCTTTTGCTTCGGTTTTCAATAACACAACATAAGTCAAAATGTAATGTCTAGATTACCAAAGCCATATTTATGGGGAACCCATTTTCATTCGAGCCTAGGGTAAGCGGTATGCCCCCTTGTTTGGTCTCCAAGTACTTCTATATATATCCTATCTCTTCGTAGATAAAATATCTTTTTTTTCAAGAAATAATTACATAAGGCACCTATATTAATACAATTAATATGCACACAAGATAGCATAAAAGAGCATAACAATTACTATCTTGAAATATAGTAACTTCTAGCTAATCATCAATAAAAAAATAGACACAAAATATATATTCATTTAATCATAAGTAAATAAATTTAATTTATATAATTAAATATCGCGAATTTTTTAACATACAATACATATTCCAAATGATCATTGGTAATATATGCTATTCAATGTTTTTACTAGTGGTTTTCATACTTGATGAGACTGTAATTTAGGGGTGTCTAAAGGGTCAGTTGACCGGTAACCCGACCCGACCCGCCCGTAATTTTACGGTTTATGGGTCAGATTTTTTCATATTACGGGTTGCGGGTCGAGTTGCGGGTTACGTTTTTTCATATTACGGGTTGCGCGTCGACCCGTAACCCGATGGGTCGACCCGTAATATTTAAAATATATATATATATTATTGCTATATAGTATGTATCAGTGTATGAATATCCTATTTGTATAACTTGGGCCCAAGGCCCAAAATAACCCTAATTTATTTCTTTCTCCCATATGAAATTGATAATCTCCATTCTCCCGCCGCCGCTTACCAACAGCCTCCTTCGAGGCATGCCCCTCCCTCCCCCTTTCTGGAGTTTCTTTTGAGAACTCCTCCTCACCATCACGTGTCACCAACTCACCAACGTGTTTGAAAAAATCAATTAAGAGCCTGAAACTCCACGTTCAAAGGCTTCTGAGCCTGAACTTGCCGACTCCACCTCAAAGGTCGAGAGCTCCACGCCGCTGGCTCCACTTCACCAAACGTCTAAATTGTTTAGGGTTGAGACTCGTTGAACCCACCCCATGTCGTCGATTGATCAGTAGACACTCGAAACTCGAAGGCTAAAGCTCCGTCTCCGTTCTCACCTTCTCTCCCCTCTCTTTGTTCTCTCCTTCTCCGGTCAAACGGGTTGACCCGTGACCCGACCTGTAAACCCGTAAACATAATTTTTTTTACAGGTCGCCGGGTTGATCCTTAACCGGTATTCGGGTTGACCCATTAGACAGCCCTACTATAATTTAATGCTATTAGAAAGTATGAATTTGAAAATTTTGATGTAAGATTTTATCCCAAAGGTATTTTTTAATAACATGGAGGAAGGGGAAGAATGAATCATCTTCTCTAAATTTAAAATTTTTTGAATGAGATTTGCAGAATAAATTAATGATGTATGCAACACACATCAAGTTTTAATTGATTATATTAAATTGTAATATTTTTAAAGAATATTTTTCTTTATATAATAAGAATATAAATATAAAATCTGTAAAATAAAGAAGTCGGAATTTGAATAAATTTATTTTAGAACATATAATTTTTTTTATTTTTTATTTTAAAAAAATTATAAAAAAATTATTAGACATTTTCTTAAATCGATTTTGTTAATATTTATACCCCCGACTCTCCCAACGCTAATCATTCATTGGCTCAAACTCACCTTAGAATATGCACTTAATGAGCAACTAGCTACTAAACAATTTTCTAAATCAGCAGGGGGATTTTTTTATTCTAGACTATCAATCATGTATATTTGACGTAGACTAAAGGCTGGAGCAGCTCATCAACCGGTATAAATATTAGTCTTTGTTTCTCTGAAGCTAACAATATTATTGTAATAGACGACTTGTTGTTTCGACCGAAAAAATAGACGACTTAATGCCTCCTGATGATTCAATTATTCATATTCTACATAAAAATAAATGAGGTGGCCTCTTAATAGAAAATATTAGATAATATTGGAATGTTTCAGATTCGATGTCATTATTTCTTCCTCTTTTTATTGGGTCGAGTCAGTTGACACAAGCCAATTTAATGTGTCTTGAATATGTAATTAATCGGTACCCATCGGAGGTTCGAGGGCAAAGCCCCAAACCCACTAGGGGACCCAGGGGAGGCGCGCCTCTGACAGGGGATGCTAGGGGCAGCGCTCCCGACGAAGAGTATGCTATGTATTCTATTATTAAACCAATTGTGATCTATTTAGACGTATGACCTATAATATAAATTAGGTTTCTAAAATCTCTATATATAATCTTGAAATGTCTTATTATACTCTCAAATTTTGATTATTACATCATATTAAAATCAATTTTTGCTTTATCCATGATATGAACCTACCTAATACAATGTTAATAAAGCATGTGAATTTGTGTGTTCTTATTATTACTATTGTTAAATTGTTTCACATTTATAATAACAATCACAATGTAATAGTATTATGAGCGAGTAAAATCAATTACCATAATTATTTTCGATATTATCCGCCATAAAAGTACTTTTAATCATTATGCTTTTCTATCTTTAAGTGTTTTATTATAAAATTAAATATGACGGTTATTCGTTATGATGGAGGATTATATCTTAGTCGAAAGAAAGAATTTCCACTTGATTGGGAAGCAAGAAATCGCTTGTTGGGCCTGGAGCATTATCGGCCCGCCCTTAGAGATAGAGTTTTCGACTTTCTCTCTCCCTCTCCTCCATTATAAATACATGTCTTCTCCATGTATGATGAGCACCTCATATTCGTTGAGATCGCACGCAAGTCTTGTCCCTTACCTCGACGTTCAATCGACAATTGCTCTTCTGACTTAGCCATCAGAGGTGGATTAGGCGGTCCTCGCCCCCTGTGTCCATAGTTTTGCAGGTTCAAGGTTGAAGAGTTAATTGGAGCAGAAGGTGAAGAAGGAAGTATTCAACCAGTGCATTGAAGAAGAACTTTTGTGCACTAACAGTTGGCGCCTTCTTTGGATAACGAGCAATCGATCGTCACAATAATGGTGCTGGAATCGATCCCAAAAGATCAAGAAGTGGTTTTTCAAAACCTTGGGAAATCGTGTAAAGCGAAATCGAGCGTGGTGCCCTCAACGAGTAGATCCACGACCGCGGAACAGAGATCCGTGACCGCGGACCATAAGACCGCGATCGCGGCCTAGAGAATTGCGACCACAGCACCCATGACGATCGCAAGAAACTCCGATATTCTATTGAAGGATCGAACCCTAGTGCATGTCGAGCAAGGCACCTTGATCGAAAACAATCTGAACTGTGACCCGACCCCCATCGCAAGCACAACCGTTCATTGAACGAGCCGTCAAGGGTTCAAGTTGAGCAACGAAATCGATGGTTGTAATGTTGCACGGTCCAAATCTCATGGGTTTGACCTAGTAATGGACTCAGCAATGCATGTTGATGAATCTGTGAGCAATCGATGTTTACAGGTGCGTAATCTATCACGTAAAACAGGACGAGCAATTGCGGTCACATATCATAACTGCGATCGCGGCCTGGAGAGTCGCGATCGCGATAAGGAAAACTACGACCGCGGATCAGGAAGACGAGGCCGCGGACGAATACAATTATGATTCTCGGATCCTGCGCCGAGTCAAAACCGTGATGTGAACCCTAATTCTGTTAGCCTAAGCTACGAGCGTGGTCAATCAAGCCACGCTGGATCCAATCCCGCACTTTGTGACACTCGCATATCCTTGGCATCAAGACCAAATGGTGAGAACAGGGTGCAAACCACTGCCAAAATGAGGAGGAAGATGAGATTACCCATGCTTTAGCCTCCGTCTTGAGAGAGAATGAAAAGACTAAGAACTAGCGCGCCCAAATAGAGTCATGTTTGGACCAATCCCTGGAAGAGATCGCTACATTAAAACACACATTGGATAAAGTTTAAGGGTACGCGCCCCGTCAGCGAATCGGCAATCGATAGGATCAGTCGACGGTAAGCACTGACGAGTCTGAAGAGATGCAAGTTGATTATGACAACGATTGCATTATGTCTAGAAGTCGACAAAGGGGTGAGCATCAAGAGTCGCCCCCGCGTAAGAGGTCCCAAACCACACACCACCCCCAGTCCATCGACTCAACCTTGGGCGACTTGGAGAGTTCCGACGACTGTAGAAACTGTCGCGGCCACAGAAGCCCTAGCCACGACCGTGACAACTCTGGCCACGACCGCGAGAGATCTGGTGGCATAGGTCGTCGGATTGAGAGAAATGAAATGAGTGAAGGTGAAGATCGAGCCTTAAGACGCACTAAAAGGAGGTTGCTTGATCTTTTAAGAGTGCAAGGTGGGACCTTCCAAACAGCTCAAGAGCAAGCTGAGCACAAATTGGCGATGGTGACATTGTCGTCATTCCATAGAAGCATCCAACACGCTAAGCCTCCGACAATGTTCTCTCCACCATCATTCACTCTATATGATGGACATTCAGACCCCGTAAGCCACATAGTCGCTATCTCATATAAGATGGCTCTATGGTTTTCCGATGGTGCTATAATGTGCAAGATGTTTTCGAGTAGCCTTGACTAGGGTTCTATGAAGTGGTTCCAAAGCTTGAAGTCGGGATCAGTCCGGTCATGGGATCCACTTGTCATTGAGTTTGTGAGACACTACTCTTCGGCCTTAAGAAGGAGAAAGGGGAACGCTTGCGCCGCTTCGCCAATCGTTTCATGGAGTGCTACGATGAGATCGATGGGTGTGATGAGAAGATTGCAATTATCGCCTTTAAGAGGGAAATCCCATTTGAGAGCAAGTTAAGAGAAGACTTTACACTTTGATGCGATCCGGTCCTAGATCGAGATCGATCATGACGACCCCGAGTCTACCGAGACCTTGGCGTCCGCCTTAGATTACGACCTAACTCGTTATTATTATATTTATTATATTTCCTATTTTGGCATGTTTCTATTTATAACTAGTTTCTATTTATGTTTCCTCTATTACTATTTTTGGGCGTGTGTCTACTTATGCTTAAGAGACTGACCCAATAGTTAGATTAGGCCCATTAGCTAGACCTAGTTAGGTTTTTCATTTTCTATTAAACTCTTCGTTGTACTTAGTTTTATTTACGCCTTGCTATATACAGATTGTCTTTTGTGAATCGAGTTTCTCTTCCCTAAGGCATAGGCGTCAAACCCGGTTCTTGCCCCGACCCTTTTCTATCCCTTTTCCAACGCCCTCGTCTCGGCCTTAGGCCATCTGAACTCGATACGTCGAGTTTTCCCTCATGATCCACCTTGTGGTTCGCGCTTATTCCGGTTACGAATCGTGAGAGAAGATTCGAGGTCCTTCCGAGCCTAGATTGGGCACCCTTGAGATCCACCCGAAAGGAGGAACGCATCAACTGATATCAGAGCTTAGGCGGCTTGACAAAGGTTTCGTTCTCCGACATCACCCGGCCGCCCGCCCGCGGTTTCCAGCCACCAACCCGCCTTCGTTGGACGATCGTCCCCTCCATCTATCCTCGTAAGTCCACAATAGTTTTACAAAAAAAAAATTCGATCGGCTAAAATGAAAAAAAATCAATCCGATCTGCTAAAAAATATTTCACACGATCTGACTTGTATTACCATATCCGACTTTATGTGAGATACACAGCTTTGCTAATAAACTTGCAACCGATATTTTACTTGTATCGGTACTGGATTTTAATTTAATAAAAAAAAAAGAGAGAGAAAAAAGCTCGTTGAAAAAGAATACATCGGCATAGGAATTGTTGTTAGTTGGTCGGAATTTGTGTACTTTGGTAACCATGAGACACTAATGAGTTACCGCATCGTCCGAGACATGATCGATCCCGCTGTCGCACCGTCCGAGCGAAGCAAAGCGGTGCCCACAAGATCCCTCTCCGCGACCACGGACCATGCAAACTAATCGTTGTTTTGGGATAGCGATCGTGTTTTGGACCGTGAACCTGATTAGGATAGGGAGCCCATTTGGGGATGTGAGCCCGTTTGGGATAGTGTGCCCATATGGGATAGCGAGCCCGTTTAGGATAGCGATCCCATTTGGGATAGTGAGCCCGTATGGGATGAGCCGAGTTTTCTACTTTCGTTGCCTTTCTTGGTGCCTATACTTTCCGCCACAACTGAACCATCGCCTATCGTCATCGCGCCCATAATTGACCTTGTGCCATCTTCGAAACCCGACTTCGTTTTTCCCATTATAGACGTTCCGAAAGACGACACCGAGCCCGACGATGTCTTTGTGTTTCCTACTGATCTCCACCTCTCCCGCACCCCCCCCCAAGCTTGAAGCGAGGACGCTTCGATTCTAAGGGAGGGAGGATGATGCGATCCGGTCCTTGACCGAGATCGATCATGACGAGCCCGAGTCTACCTAGACCTCGGCATCCGTCTTGGATTTCGACCTAGCTCGTTATTATTATATTTATTATATTTTCTATTTTGGCATGTTTCTATTTATAGCTAGTTTTTATTTATGTTTCCGCTATTACTATTTTTGGGCGTGGGTCTACTTATGCTTAAGAGACTAGCCCAATAGTTGGATTAGGCCCATTAGCTAGACCTAGTAAGGTTTTGCATTTTCTATTTAAACCCTTCGTTGTACTCAGTTTTATTTACGTCTTGCTATATACAGATTGCCTTTTGTGAATTGAGTTTCTCTTCCCTAAGGCCTAGGCATCAAACCTGGTTCTTGAACCGACCCTTTTCTATCCCTTTTCCAACGCCATCGTCTCGGCCTTAGGCCACCCGAACTCGATCCATCGAGTTTTCCCTCACGAGCCACCCTGTGGTTCGCTCTTATCCCAGTTACAAATCATTGGAGAAGATCCGAGGTCCTTTTGAGCCTAGATCGGGCACCCGTGCGATCCTCCGGAAAGGCAAAATGCATCACACTTTGTCTCCCTTTCACCATTTCTGAACTTCAAGAGCACATCCACCAATATGTGCACTTGGAAGAAGCTAGCTATAGGACAAGAGGGAAGTTGCCCTCTCTACTTTGAAAGCCCCACCGTCCTTCAAATGGGAGCTTTAGGAAAAATACACACTCGTCGGAGGAACAGGATAGAGCGGTTTACACAACTTTCAACATCTCAATCTATAAGATTCTACCACGCATCAAGCATAAGAGCTACTTCCATTATCTATCTCGGGATGAGTGCCCCGAAGACGACGTCCTAAGCCAAAAGTATTTAATGTAGCACAGTGTACGGGGGCACATGACTGAAGATTATGAGTCCTTTAAACACTGCCTTGAAGGTTTGGTTCAAGAAGGGTACTTGCGCGAGTACATTGAGAAATATGAACCAAAAGACAATGAAGAGCCAATAAATAAGCAAATTGAGGTCATCCAAACAATATCGACGACATAAAAGAATGAAGACCTTATAGTCCGGAATCGGGCTAACTAGTTGAAATGTGTATGTGATCTAAGGGAAGTCGTCCTAAGAAAAAGTTTTTGTAGACAATTGAAGACAACCCAAGAAGTAAGGACTAGGAGTGTAACCGCGATTGTGGGCCCGAGTGCCGCGATCACGGATCTGGTCAAGAGAGCATTACGTCTTCTTTGATGTGAAACCGTAACCGCGGAATAGAAGACTACAACCGCGAAATTGGACACTGATATTGCGGATCGCTAAGCCGCGACCGCGGACATGAAGCTGAGAGCGATCCTCCTTCTTAGGGGAAGAGCTGCGACTGCGGCCCGCGTGGGCGCGATCGCGGTTACTCATATTCCCTAGCGTAGGGATCTCGAGATTAAGAAATGCATTTAAATAGGGCACTCTTTTTCCCACGTGGTTTTAATGAGGCCCTTAGGTTTTTATTTGCCATCCATTATTTATGTTCTTAAGAACAAGTCATTCACGTTTATTTTTAATAAAAGTCAATTTTTGCATTAATTTGAGTCTTGCATAATAAAAGAGTGCAACGTTAGTTCATCGCATTAACAAACTTCTACATATTCGCGTATTTAGAAGAGCAAAAGATCTCATGATATTCGCTCATGGATATACGAATACGCACACACGTAAACTAAGGGAGCCCGTCGACTAACCCACGTGGCCACTTCGAATAGGACCTATAGTACTTACATCTTAGTTGCATTCTAACGTAATTAACACCTAAGTGGGGCATTTGTGAGCGGGTAAAATTACTTACCATAATTATTTTCGGTATTATCCACCATATAAGTACTTTTATTTATTATGCTTTTCTATATTTAAATGTTTTATTATAAAATTAAATATGGCGGTTATTTGTTATGATGGAGGATTCTATCTCAGTCGAAAGATAGAATTTCTACCTGAATTGGGGATCAATAAATCGCTTGTTAGGCTTGGAATATTATTGGTCCGCCCTTAGAGATAGAGTTTTTGACCTTCTCTTTCCTTCTCTTCAATTATAAATACGTCTTCGCCATGTATGATGAGCACCTCATATTCGTTGAGCTCGCACGCAAGTGTTGTCCTTTACCTCAAGTTCAATTGACAATTGGTCTTCTGACTTAGGCATCATAGGTGGATTAGGGGGTCCCCACCCCCTATGTCCATTGTTTTGCAGGTTGTAAGTTGAAGAGTTAATTGGAGCAGAAGGTGAAGAGGGAGTATTCAACCAGTGCATTGTATGAATTTGTGTGCACTAAAAAGCATTATGTAAGAAAAATGAATATGTGAAAAGGGCACTTGATTTATTTCGCATCTGTAATAACAATCATAGTAGTAAATTTTTGTGTCCTTAGATTTATTTTCATTTCTTAATCAAGCGACCTTTTATACATGACGACCCAATATAATGTTGTAATGTGTTTGAAGGGGAAAAAATAACTTATAATATATATAGGATTAAAATCACGTAAATAAGATTCTTGTCATATATAATTAGGAGGATCCTTAAAACCGTTAGATCTAATTTTGTAAAGGGATAATATTAATTGCTAATATGATTAAAAGAAATTAGAGAAATCAAATTACATAATTCTAGAATTTGAGAGTTTTAATTAAGGAAAAAATAAACGTGATATCAACTTGTTCATTCTAATATTTGTGAATCTCTTGATAACTACTAATATCTTCTAATTCTCCATATCTTAAGAAAACCTACGTGTATGGACGACGATAATCCTATTTCACTGAAAATGAAATAGGTTAATAAAACTATTAATGGATCGAGTGAAATATTTAATCGTATGCATGTGTTTGCATTGTCAGATCCTAGTTTTATTCATTGAAAGTTACGTATTTGTTCATTTGGTATCGTATAATTGTTCACTTGAACAAATTTAAATTACCTGATTTGATTTGTACATAATTTATTATATAGATGTTCATTTATGCGCTATAATTGTTCATTATATAACTCAATCGATAATATTATTTTGTTGACTTTATAATATAGTTTTGGTAATCTGGTCATGATACTTGTTCATCTATTTATAGTATCTATTCATTTTACTTGTAAGATTGTTCATTTTGATATATGTACTTGTTCCAAAGGTAAGATACTTGTTCAATGCAATATTGTCTATATAATCTCTAGTTTGTTTTATTGCAATTTTGGGAATGTACGTAATGTTGTTAGTCTTGTTCATTATTTATTAAATAATTGTTCACTTTATCACTATACTTGTTCATATGATGGTTATTCAATAAAGATGGAAGAATAAAGTTGGGAATCGCCTGAACCAAATTGAGCAACTCAAACTGCAATCGGGAGAAATTCAGCAGATATTCGGAAAGCCAGCTCGAACAAGCCAATCGGAAGCCAATCGATAGAAATTTGGAAGAAAATCGCAGTTTGTAGATGGAGGTGGTAGTTTTAAGTCGGACGAGTAGAATGTACAAATTAAGGTTATTAGAATATCCGAGTAAAATAAAAAATCATATCAATCATGTAAATTATGTAGTTACCAAAATAATTAATTTTTTTAATTTCAATGAGCAATTTGTATCTTAATCTTATTACTTTAAAAAAGCTAGATCTAACAATTGAGAATCCTCCCAATTATCTACAGTAAGAGGCTTTCTCACCTGATCTTAGTCCTATATATATAAAGAGGGACGCTCAAGTACAATACAGATTAGAGTGTAATGTATGGTTAAATGGGAGATGTTGGATCTCTATTAATCAACAATGATTAATTACGTAACATACTAAGAAAAATGGTGAAGAGGGAAGAGAACAAAATCTGCATGAATTTAAAAAAGGAAAGAAGTTGTTTTTTTCAGATATCATTTACAAACGTGACTTAAAAAAAATTAATATTAAAGAAAATCTTTTATTCTAGGATTGAAAATCATACCATTTAAAAAATCATTACAACTAAAACTTTATTTTTGGTGTTTTTTATTGCAAATGTGATTTCAAAATTAAATAGGCGCTTTTTTTAAACTCAAAAGTAATTTTCATATTCTGATTTGAATATGAATACGTGATAATAAGAATAATAATAATAATAAATGTTGGTTTGAATAATAGAAAATATGATTTTTTAGATATCTATATTGTTGAATAAGTACTCATTTTATTATGAATATCGATTGAATTATTGCATATTAAAATGAATACGAATACGACAAAAAGTTGGATTGTATATGAAATTCAACATATAAATGTAATAACACACATTAAGGAGTGTTATATCTTGAATACATACTCCAATGAATTTAAATAATTACATATATTTATTTGTATGTACAATAATATGAAAATTAAACCATTGCATTTGACTTCAAACTTCATCCATTTACACTTTTTCACAATTCTTGAATAACTCCACAGTAGAACACGCATATATGGATACCAATTCTCATACAACAAGGCATGAAATTTTTGAATAACTGCATAACAGATCACAAATTTATCAATAACAATTCATGCATATATCAAATACAAAATATACATATATAAATATGAAGACATTCATGTGTAAACAACAAAACACGCATATATGAATAACAAACCACACATATATGAATAACAAACCACACATATATGAATAACAAGTCACACATATACGAATAACAAAAAATGCATGCATGAATAACAAACCACACATATATTAATAACAAGTCATGCATAAATGAATAACAAAACAAACATATATGAAAAACAAGCCATGAGTATGTGAATAAAAAGACAACGTATATATGAATAAAACTCAATATATATATATGAATAACAGAACACATGTATATGAATATAAAGTCATATATATATATATATAAAACTATCAAGCCACACATGTATAAAAAAAATAAGCCACGCATGTATAAATAATAAGATAAGCATCCATGAATAACAAATAATGCATTGACGAAAAATACTAATTACTAAATCAATTAAATTATAATAAATCTGGAAGATCCGTGCACTAACACAAACTAAATTGCTAAATAAAATTAATCCCACAAGAAGACAAAATCTACCGAACTGAAATGCTATTTACTAAAATAAATTCAATCTAGGCAATAGCACTAAATTTTAGAATGAAAATCAATTTAAACACTAGACTAAGCAATTGAAATCTAGGAATCTATCGTATTAAATCTATGAAAACCAAATTAAATTTAGGAAATCTATCGTACTGAATTGCTTGAATGAAAACCAATATCATAAAAAGACACAAATAACCAAAATATTTGTTCGAATAGAAATCAACACAACACCGACTCAAATACTTAAAAAAGTTAAATTCAACTACTTTGCACTAAAAACTAGTACACGGAGAAAATAAATTTTTTTGGTTTTCATAATTAAGATTGTAGGACCATATAACTAAAAAAGCCAAAATCAGACTAAGCAATTTAATCAAATAAATGAGAAAGAAATAATCGTAGAACAAGAGAAAGAAAAACAATACAACAAAACTAGTGGGCAATCTGAAGAGTGATAACACACCTTGGTTGAACCCGACATCAAAGAGGCAATTGAAATTGGACGATCTGAAGCGGCGATTGAAGAGAGCCAAAGACACAATTTTTGAAATATATTAGATGAATTAGATCCTTAAATTACGCAAGAGGGAATAATTATAATATAGAACTTTACTGATATGAAGAGAGAAATATTTCTCTAGTGGGATATAAGCCCAATCTAGTGTTTCTCACCACTTCAAACAATTTTACACCCTTTTTTATTAATCTTGACCATTTATCTAATTTAATCTAAGGACTCATATAAGACCACATGAAACACCTTAAACAGGCATTTTACAAAGTGTGATTCTATATATAAAATGATGAACAATTGGGGTATCTTCCACAATCAATTTTAAAGCTCAAGTAAGTGTCAGTTTTTTCATGTTAGAATTGAATGAATAAAATTGGTTAAATTCCTTATTTAGGGTAGAAAAGGGTTTCAGTTAATCAACACATAGAGCATATTTTTCTCTTTTAAATCTTAATAAATTTTGCTTTGTATTTTTTCACTTTACCTTAGGTTATAATTTATTAACAACCAAGAAGAAAAACAGAGAGAAGAAGGAGACAAGAAAGATTGTCTTTCATTACATTCTCAATGAGTGAGGTTTGTTACAAGTGAATACTATTTATATATACGAGATGAACCGGTTACATAATCCAAACTCAAGCCTTACCAAGTAACAAACTATGACAAGTTTTTAGCTAAGTGCCAACCTAAATCCATACCCCCCCCCCCTAAGATTAGCAGGCAAAAGCATGTCATGCTTGGATAACCAATGATGTTGTTGAGTTGAAGGAATGAGTTTTGTAAAAATATTTGCAGGTTGTTGAGTAGTGGGCACATTTAAAAATTGAAGAAGGCCTTCCATGACTTTATCTCTTGTAAAATGGATATCAACTTCTATATGCTTGTTACGCTCATGTTGTACTAGATTTTTGACAATTTGAATAGCTGAATTATTATCACAATGCAACACAACAAGTTTAACATGCACAAATCACTTAATAATCAAACCAACCAAATTGTCTCAACTGTAGCTTGTGCCATTGCGTGATATTTTGCTTTTGAAGAACTTCTAGAAACCACCCCGTGTTTGTTTGATATCCAAGTAATAGGATACTAACCCAATATGAGAATATAACCAGTTACAAACCTTCTAGTAATGGCATAAGAATCCTAGTCAGAATCTGAGTAGGTAGACAAGACTAGGTTATTTGAACCATTAAGAATGATGCCATAGTTTTTAGTCCCCTAAATGTACCTTAATGTATGAATCAATGTTTTATATGTGATGTAAGGCTGCTACATAAATTAACTAAGATTTTGAACTATATAAGCCAAATCTAGTCGAGTGTTGGTGAGAAAATTCAATTTGCGAATAAGAATTGTATAAGTATAGGATAAATTAAAGGCTCTCCATCTTCAGGAAAAAAGTTTGCAGTTTAGTGGCTAAGGAGTACAAGCAGAATAAGACTTATTAAGATCAATATCTTTCAACAACTCTTGTGTAAACTTTTTTGTGCGAGAGTAAATCCATTGCTTAACTAAGAAACCTCCTAGCCATAAAAATATTGTACACATCCCAGATCCTCGATGCTAAACAATGAGTGAAAATAATTCTTAAGAGATAATATCCTAGTTTCATGTGATCCAATGATCAAAAGATCATCAATGTAGATTACTACAATAGTAATATGGTTATTTTGAGTCTTGGCAAACAAAGAGTAATCATTTTTTGAGCCTTGGTGATATGTTGTATTTCATATAGCATAACTAGGACTAGATAATACATATATATAGGTTTTTTTAGTGCTTGTAATGACAAATGAAGAGAAGACCGAAGATTTCAAGAAATTAGAACATTTGAAGACTTATTTAGAAGAATCAAGAGAAGGTCGTGGATTAGAGGAGTCCGCGGTGGAGCCAAGTATCAGGTCCGCGATCGCGATGGCACAAGGCCGCGGTCGCGGTCAAACGTTGACTCGGATTGGGAGTTTCTACAGGTTCGCGATCGCGGAGGCTACTCACCGCGCCCGCGGAAGTCCACGTCAGCAATTATCCGGGGCGGCGATTGCTCTATCTATCTTTATTATAATTATTTCCGATTATTTTATTTTCGTATGGATGGTTCGAGACTTTATTAACCTAGTTTTTAGCTTTGTTTTGGGATCTCTCTCTGAGACCTAGTTTTGCATTATTCAGACTTTTGTATTTTCTCTTCTATGGAGAACTAAACTCCTAAAGTTCTATTCTAGTTGAAGCTTTTGGATTCAAGTTTTTTGTGAGATTCTTCCATTCATGTTTATTTCTACAGGTTATTTCAATTCTCTTGTGCATAATTTATATTGATTGTATTGACTCCTTCATGCCTAGCTAACTTGTTGGAGTTTAATACTCTCTATTGCTAGATCTAGGTTTTCTCGTAGCAAAACCTAATTTGTGTAGCAACTCAATGTTTTAGGACTCGTTGGACTAAAACCATTGAGAAAGAGATTTGATTGCATGCTTATTGTTTGACTCGTTGGAACTCAATTTGCATGTATCCTGCATATCCTTGTTCTCATTGCTAATATCCCTGTGATTTATGATCGTTTCATGAATTGTTTGGATGTTAAGTATTTACATGACCCGTCGGCTTGTTTATTATATCTGTTCAAGATAGGAATAACCAAAGGAAATAACTTGTTTGAATCAATGATCAATAACTTGATGAAGGAAGTGGATACTTGAATAGGATTGTTTCCCTAAACTGATAAATACTCAACCTTTACTTTGTTTAATTGCTTGTCTTATTTATTTGAATTTCCTAGTTTTAGAATTTTAATCAAAAGTTCCCCCTTTTATTACTATTAAGTTGATAACAATATTACTGTGAATTACAAGTGTCTCTTGGGTACGACCCCGACTTACTGACTATACTAGTTGAGTAACTAGGGAATTATATTTTGATTTGGCACGAGGAATTTTTTCCAGTCAAATTTTGGCGTCGTTGCCGGGGATACATTGTTTTATTCTATGTTTTTATTGTTACCAACTCTGGTGTGGACCCTAGTTCATGGTCCACACCCGTGCTACTAATTCTTCTATTTTACCTTTTGATTTAGAGATTGAAAGGACTCTTTCCAAGTTGAGACGTGAAGCCCGGAATCTATTCCGTGAATTTCCATTCAACTTGAATTCTGTTGAAGCTGAGACAATGGGAGATCAGACTTTGAGGCAACTGACTGCCCCAAACTTTCAACAACAACCTCTGGCTGCTGAGTTCCCTACGCTGTATAATGGTGTCAAGTTTGAGTTGAAGTTTGGGTGGATCCACCTTTTGCCCCAATTCCATGGGTTGGGTGGAGAAGATCCAAACAAGCATCTTGCTGAATTTGATTAGGTCTGCTCAAGTATGAAGCCTACTGATGTAACTAAAGACTAGATCAAGTTTAGGGCGTTTCCTTTCTCTTTGAAGGATTTAGCCAATGAGTGGCTCTACTATCTTTCTCCAGGCTCCATTAATACATGGACTAAGATGAAAGCAGCATTCTTAGAGAAGTACTTTCCCGCCACCAAACAGAATAGTCTGAAGAAGAGCATGAGCAATATTGAACAATAGGCTAGAGAGAGCTTGTATGATTATCATGAGCGTTTCAAGAGACTGTGTGCTAGTTGTCCATATCATGGGTACTCTGATCAAGACCTGGTGCTTTAATTCGTTGGTGGATTATTGGACGATGAGCGCAGAATGGTGAATGCAGCTTGTGGTGGAAGCCTGATGAACAAGACATCAGTAGATGCCCTTGAGCTCTTTTCTAAGCTATTTGAGAACTCAAGGCAATTCAACAAAAGAATTGGCGCTAAAGGAGTCAATGTTGTGGACTCCTCTTCTGCTATAAGATCTGAGGTGGCAGAGTTGAAGAATATGATGAGGAGGTTCATGTTGCAAGGAACCCCTCAACAACTGAAGGCATGTGAAATTTGTGCTGACACACTTCACCCTACTGATGCATGTCCACAACTCCAGGAACCTCAGGCTGAGGTTAATGTTGTAGGAGGCTATGGACCTCCTAGACCTCGTTTTGATCCTTATTCTAATACATACAACCCAGGCTGGGCAGCTCATCCAAATCTGAGATATGGGAATCAAAATCAGCCTCAATATAATCAACAAGGAGGAAATCAACAAAACATGCAACCTTATGTTCCTAGACCTCCAGTTCAAAATCAAAACAACTCATTCAATGCTAAAGAGATGTTTGCAAGACTAGCTAACACAGTAGACCAGTTGGGACAAAACACACAAACGAGTATCCAGAGCACTCAAGCTAGTATCAAGAATATAAGGACTCAAATCAGTCAACTGGCTACTGCAGTAAGAAAATTGGAGGCCAAAGATTTAGGTAAACTACCAGCTCAGCCCATAAATCCAAGGGAGAACGTGCGTGCTATCACATTAAGAAGTGGAAAAGAGTTGAACAGAGACGTGGAGGTGTATGAAGATCCACGAACGGAAAAATCCGAGTTTTTGGAGAACGACTCCGCGCCCGCGGTGAACAACTTTCGCGACCGCAGCACCACAACTGAGAACTCAGAAATTCTGATCGAAGACACCGCGCCCACGGTGACCAATGTCCGTGATCGCAGAAGCGATGAAGTTTCGGATCGCGAGAAATCCGATGTTCCGCAATCACATGAATTTGACCGCGCCCGCAAATTTGTAGTTGAAGCCGAGGATTCTTATGTTCGACCTCAGTTTCCTCCCATGAATTCACAGAAGCCTATTCCTCCATTCCCTGAGGCACTCAAGGATACAAAGAAGCCAGAACATGACAAGGATATCTTTGAGACATTCTCCAAGTGTGAGGTAAACATCCATTTGCTTAATGTGATTAAAAGCGTACCTAGATTTGCTAAATTTCTAAAAGAGTTGTGCACTATTAAAAGGAACCAAAAATTAAAAGGGAAACAGAAAGTTAAGGTTAGTGAACATGTCTCTGCTGTATTTCAAAGGCGCATGCCTAAGAAGTGCAGTGATCCTGGCATGTTTAGCATTCTGATGAGGTATTTTTCAGTGGTCGTTTAATACCTATCAAAGAAACCTTAGCTTAACCAACTCAGTAGAGCGGTAAGTAAGGGTCGATCCCACAGAGACTTGTGTATTTGTGTTATTACTTGTATGTCAAGTAATCAAAGGGGGTTTCAGAATGATTATCTAAACTAATATGCAAGAATAAAACTAACTATGAATGCAAAAGATGATTTGAATATATGAGAGACAAACGTGTTCAACTAGTTAAATCCATCATGATATTGATTCATTGATCATCGATTCTCTTGATTCTCTTCTCACTTGAATAATCTATTGTGGATAGTGATCCTATTAAGGATTAAAACCCGAACTTCATATATAGTTGATAGAACAACCAGTCTAACAACCCTAATTATTTAACAACCTAGAAGACCTTCTAGATTTAATTAAATAACAGCATGACGATTCAAGTTATCAATAGAAACAAACAACTTAGATCAACCAGACATCTAAGTGACTTGTGAATTTGTTCCCTACTTTAATCAACTTGTCCAACCGGTACTAAATTAATTAAAGTCTACTCTTGATCTAATTAACTCCAACCGGTAATTAATCAGATTCAGTTGTAAATTAACCTAGAAATTCTATTAGGTAGCTAATCTAATAAAACCCTAGAACAATTCAGATTCAATTAAGCACAGGGAATAAACTCTATTCAAGTTTGTTGAGAATCAATCAAACCTCACAACTACATACAAATCACGACTTCAATAACTAGTCAAACACAAGAGAAATTTAGCAATTCATAATGGAAATTAAGAAAACTTACAAAGGTTCAAGTTTGCCTCTAGAGAGAAAAGCCTAGCCTCCAAAGTTGATCAAAAGTTATGAAAAATAAAACTAACATAAAGTATTTATATGCTCCTAAAAATATCCTCAAAAGATATATTAAACACACATACTCGGATGACATACAAGCCCACAAATCAAAACCAAAGCCCAAAACAAAACTCGGCCCAAAACACTTGCTCGCTGAAAACTTCCGAATGCGCGGCTTCGACACCAGAAAGCGCGGCCGCGCTTTCTCTTGCAATCCCACGCTTTCCCCATTCAGTTGGGATTGCGCGGCTTCGTTGCTCGGCTTCAGCCCGAGCACTTGGCTTGGCTTTTTTGGCTTATCTTCCTTGTCTTGGCTCTTCTCCTAGCATGTCCTAGCTCTCTTGGCTCCTTTGCCTCGTCCATCACCACCATGATCCATCTGTACTCGCCCCGCTGTTGCTCCTGAACCTAAAAACCTGTAAAACCGAGCAAACCAGCGCATAATACCCGATAACACAAAAACCTAAAAACTACATAAAAACTAACCTAAAACTAACTAAAACATATATAAAACATGCATCTAAACTACTCCTATATGCAAGCTATCAAATTCCCCCATGCTTAACCCTTGCTTGTCCTCAAGCAAGACATAAATCCAATCACACCATAGAAATACAATCATACATCCATCTCAAGTCAAACAAACATTTCACATATAATTGAAAACCTAACCAAGACTTCCTAGAATGCATTATGATAAGCAAAAAGTAAAGACCATTCATTCATTCTAGACCTCACCAGGGTTATTGTGTTTGCACTCAAACTCTCAAGCGTTTAAGGACGTGTTTCACTCAAAATCAACCATGAAAACTAGACTACCATATGCTTGCATCAGAGTTCTAAATCTCCACCGCTGGGGATCAAATACATAACAAAAATCATGAGGTCTTTTTAAGGCTTGTAATGGGGCCAAGGTAAAGAGAAATTAGGAAGGGATCATATTTGGCTTGTGGTGCTAAATCCGGGATAAAGAACTAATCTACCCAAATCCAACACTTTTTCATAACACTTCCAACTTCACTCTACCAACTCCTTACATTAACACTTAAGCACTTTGCTTCTCTTTTATTTTTTTCTTGCCTCTTCAACTCTTTTCTCGCTTTGCTAATGAAGACTACACACAATTCAAGCAATTTTTTTTTCTTTTGCTTTGCAACATAATTCATCTTCATTTTTTTCACTTTGAAACCCAAGAGTTTTATTTCCTCTTTTCCACCCTTTCATCCAATTCCCCCATACTTACATCAGACTCACACAAAACATAATCAACCTAAAGTCCTAAATCCCGGATTATGGGTCAAGCTTATTAGGCTAGGAATCATTTTGTGGAGCTCATAAAAATAGGCTTAAAGCTCAAATAAGTGGGGTGTCAAAAACATGGATCTTGTAAGTTAGGAAGGGAAATAATAGGCTTATAGAAACATTGCCTCAATCATTTTAATGTCATGCATTCAATCATATAAAGCAGCCTTGAAAAAGAGTATTAACGCAAGTTCTAGAGCTAGATAATCATGGTGATACACTCAAGAATGTAGAGAACAAATTTATCATGAAAGGCCAAAAATATCTCACAAGGCTAATTTTTTGTCTAGAACTTCAGAATGAATCAAATACTCAAGCTAAATACATGTTCCATCCTATAATCAAGGTAATCAATCAATGATCATGCTTATATCATATTAACTTCAGCATATCATGCAAATCATGGGTTAGAACTTATACTTAGCATTGAAAAACAAGAGGAATCAAACAATGGGGAAATAAGATCCTAAATGCAATATTTTTGTATTTTTTTCAAATTTTTCTGATTTTTTTTTCATTTTTCAAAAATTTAATCAATGCATGCTAAAATTTTAAATATGACCTAAACTAATGCAACTATATGAAATGCAAAAACAAGTAATTCCCTTCCCCCATGCTTAGAACATTCTTTGTCCCCAAAGTATAGTAAAAAGGTAAGGAAAAGAGAAAAACTCACAAAACTCTAGTTGTGTGGCGGGTAGTAAGGCGGGAAATCTTGTGGTGGCGGTGGCTGGTACTCCGGTGGATACTCTGGCTGTGGATGGTACGGTGGGATCTCCTGTGCTGGTGGTGGCTAATATGAGGGGAACTGAGGATATGGAGGATCTGGAAAGGCATACTGAGGATACGACTGATGAGGCAGATAGCCTGCTGAGCTCCATCCATCCAATCTGGTGTTGAGCAGTCGGAACTGCTCATCCTGGCGAGCCTGAAAAGCATCAAGCTGCTGATCCTGATGAGTCTGATAAGATGTGAACCTCTGATCCACATAACCTCTCATGCCCTGAAAGCTCTGATAGATGTGAGAAGACATATCATTGTATCGCTGCGTGTTGTCTAGCTGCATCTGTCTCATCATCTCCATCATCTAGTTATACTGAGCATCAGAGTAATGTACACCTCCAGCAGGTCGAGACGGATCAAACTGCCTCTGCTGATCATCCTCCTCAGACTCATCATCCTCATCAGTGTCAGCATCTTCAGCAGATTCTTCCTCTTCTTCTTCTTCTTCAGCCATGGTGAAATCGTCATCCATCTCCTCTTCATCAGAATCCACCTCAATAGGAACTGAAACCGCCTTTTTACCCCTAACCGGGCCCTTAACGGTAGCCACATCCAAATCTCCAGCCTGAACCTTGATGAACCAGTTAGCTGGACTATCCCCAATCTGCACTCGATGTCCATCAGGAAGCTTCATTGCTCTCCCAGAATCACCAATCACCCAGAAGTAAGAGTTTCTGTACTTGTAGAGAGCACCCATTTTCTTCAACATGATGAAGTCAATAGGTGAAGGCGGAATATCAACATGTAACCTGCTAAGATCGATACCAAAATGCTTGGCTAGGAAAGTCACAATCCCGCCAATACAAATGACTCCACCGCCTTTGTTCCCAACATGAGCCATGTGGTGCATCAACATAGCACCCAAGTTCAACGGTTTCCTCTTCAAGCTCGCAGCCAATACAGTGACGTCTTTCTTGGGACAATTGTTTCCCCCATCACCTCTCCCATTCAGAGTACTAGCAATAAACCGCTGGAAAACCTTAATAGCGGGGTGAGTGATGGGAGAGGCCTTTTCTCTAGACGGATTGTACTGAGGTCTCCCTGTGATGGCTTTCCATAAGTGTTTGTCAGCCCATGTAGCACCTGCCTCTGTAAGCACCAAATCTCTACTGATAGGAAAATTACAGAACCCAAACACTCGGTTGACCTCTTTCAAGGTCATCTTCCTTCTAACTCCCCCTAGCCAAAACTTAACCTCCCCTTCTCCTTTAAAATTGGTGGACAAGGTGCTCAGAAACTCCAAAGTTAACCCCTTAAAGGTCGGTTCACACAGCTTCAAGAACTCACGCATATGCAGATACGCTCCGATTTCATTCAACAGATGAGCTATCCCAATCTGGTTCATGAGATCCCAGTCAATGAACCGAGTTGCTTTCCATTCTCTATCCTTCAGAAGCTCAAACCTAATCACATGATTGTCCTTGGTCAAAGTGATCCCAAAAGTCTCTTGGGTGACCTCCCCCACCACAACAGGGGGAGCAAAAGCGGCTCGGGATGATGAAGATCCATCAGTTCGGCCTCTCTTGTTGCCCATGATATCAGAATTTCAAGTAAACCTGCACAAACACCACACAACAAACAAGCAAGCGCAATTTCGTTGTCCCGGCAAGGACAACCACAGCAATATTTCACAGATAATCACTCAAACGCTCTCTTCCCCCACTACCTAGAACAAATTAATCAAAATTTAATCAAATTCTAATTAATTTCTAGGTAATTTTAGGATTTGCATGCAAAGATCAAATAAAACACGAATCTAACCTAGAATCATGCAATAAACAAACTTTTGTAAAGGACTTAAGCCTAAATCCGAACCTAAAAGGGTCAAATTCGGGTTTTTCTAATTAAACCTAGATCTAGATTTAATTCTACTAAAACCGAATTTTTAAGAGGAGATTGTGAAAAACTTACTTGAATTCCGCTTGAATGTGAGTTCCTTGCTTGAATTTGCTTGAAAATCCGCTTTGAAAGTGCTTGATTGGAGCTTGGAGTGGTGGCTTCAATGGAGGTTTGGGGTGAGGAAGGAGAAGGAGGCGTTCGAATGGGGGAAGGGAAAAAAGAACATCGGTTTTTAATAAAAGGGGTTCGCTGAAAAGCGGCCCAATGCGCGGGATTACACGGAAATGCGCGGCCGCGCATTTGCGATCCCGCGCAATATGCCCCCAGTCGAGATTGCGTGGCTTCGGGCACGGAATTGCGCGGTCGCGCTTTCCCTTGCCCAAGCCGCGCTTTCTTCTCTGTTCCTGCATTGCTCGGGGTCGAACCCAGATTCTTGACCATGCAATTTTCGTCCCAATCTCGAGTTTTTGGCCCCTTTTTACTTCTAAACTTGCCTGAGCTATCTGTATATTTGAAGATTATTTCTACCAAAACTAACTAACAAAAACAAAAACTGTAAAACAGAAAGCAAAAATAAAAGCAAATCTATCCTAAAACATGGGTTGCCTCCCAAGAAGCGCTTGTTTAACGTCTTTAGCTTGACGTAAAAAGGATACTAAGGCGGAATGAGAAACTCCATCATAGATATCAACCGCGCCATGTGGGTATACCTTTGCTACCACAAAAGGACCTCTCCATCTTGAGCTTAGTTTCCCGGGAAATAGTCTGAGGCGTGATTGGAACAAAAGTACTTTGTCTCCAACCTTGAAATTCTTCCTCCAAATGTGCTTGTCATGCCAGGCTTTTGTCTTTTCCTTGTATATCACTGCATTGTCATAAGACTCAAGACTAATTTCTTCCAATTCTTGGAGTTGAAGTTTCCTGAATTCGCCCACCTCATTTTCTTAGATGTTGCACTTCTTGACTGCCCAGTATGCTTTAGGTTGAATTTCCACCGGTAAATGACAAGCTTTCCCAAACACCAACCTGAATGGTGACATCCCAATTGGTGTTTTAAAAGCGGTCCTGTATGCCCATAGTGCATCATCCAACCGAACACTCCAGTCTTTCCTGTTTGGTGCAACTGTCTTCTCCAAAATGGACTTGATTTCCCTATTAGACACCTCTGCCTGGCCATTTGTCTGAGGATGGTAAGCTGTAGAGACTCTGTGTGTGACATGATATTTTCTCAACAATGCACTCACCATCCTATTACAGAAGTGAGATCCCTTGTCACTAACTAAAGCTCTAGGGACACCAAATCTTATAAAAATGTTGGTCTTCAAGAAATCTGTCACCACTTTAGAATCATCAGTCCTGGTGGCCTTCGCTTCCACCCATTTGGAAACGTAGTCCACCGCTAGCAAAATATAATAGTTCCCAAAAGAATTAGGAAATGGACCCATAAAGTCAATGCCCCATACATCAAAGATTTCACAGAAAATAATAGGAGATTGAGGCATCTCATTCTTTTGGGACATATTCCCAACTATTTGACATCGGTCACAGGATTTACAAAACCCATGAGCATCCCGAAAAATGCTAGGCCAGTAAAATCCTGCATCCAATACCTTCCTAGATGTTTTGTTGGAACTAAAATGACCCCCACATGCATAATTATGACAAAAGGTTAAGATAGAAGTTACCTCGTTATCCGGGATACATCGTCGGATTACCTGATCAGCGCAGTGTTTCCACAAATATGGACCATCCCAGATGTAGTATCTTGCTTCACTTCTTAACTTGTCCTTCTGAGCTTTTGTGAATGTTGGTGGGAACTCACCCATAACTAGGAAATTAACCAAGTCTGCATACCAAGGCTTTACAACCTTAATAGCAAATAAGGTATCATCTGGAAATTCCTCCTAAATGGGTGAACTCTCTGGCCTCTGTTGCTCTTCCATCACCAGACGACTCAAATGATCAGCAACCACATTCTCAGCCCCCTTCTTGTCTTTGATCTCAATGTTGAACTCACTCAACAGTAAGATCCACCTGATTAACCTGGGTTTGGCCTCCTTTTTCGTCAGCAGATAGCGGAGTGCTGCGTGATCTGTATAAACAATCACTCTTGTTCCCAGCAAGTAAGAGCGAAATTTCTCCAATGCAAACACAACTGCTAGGAGCTCCTTCTCCGTGGTGTAGTAGTTCCTCTGGGCCTCATTCAATGTCATAGAGGCGTAGTGAATCACATGAGATGCTTTGCCTTTCTTTTGTCCCAACACAGCCCCCACTGCATAATCACTAGCATCACACATGATCTCAAAAGGAAGAGACTAATCTGGGGCTTGAATAATGGGAGCTGTGGTGAGGCGGAGTTTTAGCTCATCAAATGCTGCCTTAAATCCATTACCAAATTCAAATCATGCTTCCTTCTTCAACAACTCACATAAGGGGGAGGTAATTTTTGAGAAGTCCTTGATAAACCTGCGGTAAAACCCTGCATGGCCTAAAAAAGAACGCACTTCACGCACATTAGTAGGATAAGGCAAAGATTGAATTACTTCAACCTTAGCCTTATCGACCTCAATACCCTTAGAAGACATTACATGGCCCAATACTATACCTTGTTCTACCATAAAATGACATTTTTCAGAGTTTAGAACAAGATTAGTATCTTCACATCTTTTAAGCACTAGTGTCAAATGAGTTAAGCATGAATCAAAGTCATTCCCATGAACGGTAAAATCGTCCATAAATACCTCAATAAATTTCTCTATGTACTCAGAAAAGATACTAACCATACACCGTTGGAATGTAGCTGGGGCATTACACAACCCAAAAGGCATCCTTCGGTATGCAAAGGTGCCAAAAGGACAAGTGAATGTTGTCTTCTCCTGATCCTCTGGTGCTATGGCTACCTGAAAATATCCAGAATATCCATCCAAGAAACAATAGAATGAACGACCGGCAAGTCGTTCCAGCATTTGGTCAATGAAAGGTAATGGGAAATGATCTTTCCGGGTTACATCGTTAAGCTTACGATAGTCAATACAGACTCGCCACCCGGTTTGAACTCTTGTGGGAATGAGATCACCCTTGTGATTCTCAACCACTGTGATACCACCCTTTTTAGGGACAACCTAAGTTGGGCTGACCCATTTGCTATCAGAAATAGGAAAGATCATACCTGCCTGAAGGAGCTTCAGCACCTCCTTCTTTACCACCTCCATCATCGGGGGATTCAACCTTCTTTGGGGTTGTCTAGACGGTGTAGCTTCATCTTCTAGTAGAATCCGATGCATACATGTTGAGGGGCTAATCCCTTTAATGTCTGCAATGGTCCATCCTATAGCCGTCTTATGCTCCTTCAGAACTGCCACCAATCGTCCTTGTTGCTCCTTGGTGAGCTTGTTGGATATAATTACTGGCAGGGTATCCCCGTCACCTAGGAAAGCATACTTGAGGTGGTCTGGAAGTTGCTTCAATTCTACCACTGGTGCCTGCACAATAGATGGCAAAAGCTTCTCGCTAGGCAAGGTTAGTGGTATGGGCTTTGAGCCCGGTGGCATAAGTGGACGCTCAAAGTGAGCATTCAACTCTGCCACCACTTCCTGCAGGTCAGTCTTTAAATCCAAATCTGAAGTATTATTCATAATGGCATTTTCCAAAGTGGATTTCAGAGCCTCAGATTCATGCATATTGAAAAAATCCTGAGCAAGTGGCTCTACCACATCAACTAAGCACAGCGAGGAATCTTCGGGAGGGTATTTCATTGCATCATAAATATTATATTCTACCCTTTCCCCATCAAATTCCATAGTCAGAGAACCACTACAGACATCAATCTTAGTCTTAGCTGTTTTCAGAAAAGGTCTACCTAGCAAAATAGGTGCAGCATGCTTATCATGGTCCATATCTAAGACATAAAAATCAGCAGGAAATATGAGATTATCAACCATTACAAGCACATCTTCAACTATTCCTCTAGGGTAAGCATTTGACCTATCAGCTAATTGTATAACCACACCCGTTTCTTGCAAAGGACCCAGTTCAAGCATTTTGTACACAGAGTAAGGTAGAACATTAATTGAAGCTCCTAGATCTAGCATGGCTTTATCAATCTTTGTATCACCAATAATGCAGGGAATAGTGAACATGCCAGGGTCACCACATTTCTGAGGCATACGCCTTTGAAACACAGCAGACACATGCTCACTTACAGAGATTTTCTGTTTCCCTTTAGCTTTTGAGTTCTTTTGATGGTGCACAATTCTTTCAAAAACTTAGCATATCTAGGAATGCTTTTAATCAGTTTAAGTAAAGGAATATTTACCTCACACTTGCTGAACGTCTCGAATAATTCCTTGTCATTCTCCAGCTTTCGGGTCTCCTTTAGTGCCTCTGGGAAAGGTGGAACAGGTGCATAAGACTTTAGAGGAGTTGCAGACGAACCTTCAACCTCATCTGAATTGCTCGGCTTCAGTTCGGAATGGGCGGGCGCGATTTCCGATGTCATCCCGCGCAATCCTAACTGAGACGGGATTGCGCGGCTTGGCAAATGCGCGGCCGCGCTTTTTGGCGTCTCGTCCCCGCGCATTTTCAACTGAGATGGCATTGCGCGGGGTTGCATTTGCTCGGCCGCGTATTTAGCAGCCAGGCCGAGCAAATCATCGTCGAATGATTTGCTTGGAATTTCCTCTGTATCGACCTTAGCTTCTTCTGCCTCTCCCCTTCTGATTAGTTCTTGCCCGTCCCTGGGCTCTACTTGCAACTCTCTCCCACTCCTCAAAGTAATAGCATTGACGTTCTGTTTTGGATTGAGCTCGGTCTGAGATGGCAACTTGCTTGAGTCTCTAGCTTCCAATTTGCCCACAGCATTGGCAATTTGACTGACTTGAGTCTCTAGATTGTGGATGCTAGACTTGGTCTCTTGTTGAAATTGGCTCATTGAGCCTTGCATTGTAGTCACAGTCTGTGCAAGAGTCCGAATCATATCCTCGGTAGACATAGCATTCTGATTGGGCCCCTGAGGACGGGGTTGAAAAGGTGGCTTGTATTGAGCTTGGCCACCCTGCTGATTGAATTGTTGATTGTTTGGATTTCCGTACCTCAGATTAGGATGATCTCTCCAGCCTGGATTGTAGGTGTTGGAAAAGGGATCATACCTCGGCCTAGGTGGTCCATATCCTCCCACTGCATTCACCTCAGCATTTGGATCTTGAAGTGTAGGGCAAGAGTCAGTGAGATGCATGTTATCAAAGCAAATTTCACAGGACTTCACCTGTTGTCTACCACCTTGTTGCAAAAGCTGCTTCATCATCATTTTCAACTCTGTGACTTCATCTTGAATTCTTGTATTAGCCACCACAAAGTTTGCAGCCTTCGAGCTAGTTTCTTTTTTGAACTGTCTTGTGCCCTCAGACAGTTGTGTGAATAGGTCAAACGCAGCAGCAGGAGTTTTGTTAAGAATATGACCTTGGCAAGCTGCATTGACCATTCTTCTCTCATCGTCCAAAAGGCCATTAAACAGATATAAGATCAGGTCCTGGTTAGTGTAGCCATGGAAAGGACAGCTGGCTATCAACCTCTTGAATCTCTCATAGTATTCGTACAAGGACTCACTTGCTTCTTGTTCAATATTACTGATTCGCTTCTTCATATCATTGAGCCTTGTAGCAGGGAAGTACTTCTCCAGAAAAGCTTCTTTCATCTTAGCCCATGTATCAATACTTCCCGGAGCCAAGTAGTAAAACCAGTCTTTAGCCTGATCCTTGAGAGAAAAAGGAAAGGCTCTCAGCGCGATCTGGTCATGAGTTACATCAGCAGGCTTCATGCTCGAGCACACAGCATGGAATTCAGAAAGATGTTTGTTGGGGTCTTCACCACTATGCCCATGGAATGAAGGCAAAAGGTGGATCAACCCGGATTTCAGCTCAAACTTGACTCCCTCAGCAAGAGCAGGAAATTGCACCGCCAACGGTTGTTGTGCCAGATTTGGTGCAGTCAACTCTCTCAATGATCGGTCACCCATCTCGACGGATTCAGCAGATTCAGATTCCGAGTCAGAGTCTTCAAGAAAGAATGGCAATGCCTGAAAGTGATTCCGGATTTCCTTCCTTAGCTTGAAGAGTGTCCTGTCAATATCTGGATCAAACAACAGGGGAGATGAGTTAGTAGCACGGGTATGAACCATATAATAGGTTCACACCCAAAACAGCACAAGAGTAATAAACACAAATAGCGACGAGTCCCCGGCAACGGCGCCAAATTTGATGAGGTATTTTTCAGTGGTCGTTTAATACCTATCAAAGAAACCTTAGCTTAACCAACTCAGTAGAGCGGTAAGTAAGGGTCGATCCCATAGAGACTTGTGTATTTGTGTTATTACTTGTATGCCAAGTAATCAAAGGGGGTTTCAGAATGATTATCTAAACTAATATGCAAGAATAAAACTAACTATGAATGCAAAAGATGATTTGAATATATGAGAGACAAACGTGTTCAACTAGTTAAATCCATCATGATATTGATTCATTGATCATCGATTCTCTTGATTCTCTTCTCACTTGAATAATCTATTGTGGATAGTGATCCTATTAAGGATTAAAACCCGAACTTCATATATAGTTGATAGAACAACCAGTCTAACAACCCTAATTATTTAACAACCTAGAAGACCTTCTAGATTTAATTAAATAACAGCATGACGATTCAAGTTATCAATAGAAACAAACAACTTAGATCAACCAGACATCTAAGTGACTTGTGAATTTATTCCCTACTTTAATCAACTTGTCCAACCGGTACTAAATTAATTAAAGTCTACTCTTGATCTAATTAACTCCAACCGGTAATTAATCAGATTCAGTTGTAAATTAACCTAGAAATTCTATTAGGTAGCTAATCTAATAAAACCCTAGAACAATTCAGATTCAATTAAGCACAAGAATAAACTTTATTCAAGTTTGTTGAGAATCAATCAAACCTCACAACTACATACAAATCACGACTTCAATAACTAGTCAAACACAAGAGAAATTTAGCAATTCATAATGGAAATTAAGAAAACTTACAAAGGTTCAAGTTTGCCTTTAGAGAGAAAGCCCTAGCCTCCAAAGTTGATCAAAAGTTATGAAAAATAAAACTAACATAAAGTATTTATATGCTCCTAAAAATATCCTCAAAAGATATAATAAACACACATACTCGGATGACATACAAGCCCACAAATCAAAACCAAAGCCCAAAACAAAACTCGGCCCAAAACACTTGCTCGCTGAAAACTTCCGAATGCGCGGCTTCGACACCAAAAAGCGCGGCCGCGCTTTCTCTTGCAATCCCGCGCTTTCCCCATTCAGTTGGGATTGTGCGGCTTCGTTGCTCGGCTTCAGCCCGAGCACTTGGCTTGGCTTTTTTGGCTTATCTTCCTTGTCTTGGCTCTTCTCCTAGCATGTCCTAGCTCTCTTGGCTCCTTTGCCTCGTCCATCACCACCATGATCCATCTGTACTCGCCCCGCTGTTGCTCCTGAACCTAAAAACCTGTAAAACCGAGCAAACCAGCGCATAATACCCGATAACACAAAAACCTAAAAACTACATAAAAACTAACCTAAAACTAACTAAAACATATATAAAACATGCATCTAAACTACTCCTATATGCAAGCTATCACATTCCTTGTATAATAGGAGACACTAAAATTGATAAATCCATGCTTGATTTGGGTGCTTCTATTAATGTCATGCCTTATTCTGTTTACACTTCACTAGGCCTAGGACCTTTGCATGAAACTGGTATTGTTGTTCAATTAGATGATAGGTACACAGTCTACCCGAAAGGGATTGTTGAGGATGTCCTTGTTATGGTTGATAATTTGATATTCCCTACTGATTTCTTTGTGCTTGACATGGATCATGATGTGCATGATGCACCAATTTTGTTAGGTAGACCTTTCATGAAAACTGCTAGAATAAAAATTGATATGTGTAAAGGTGTCCTAACCATGGAATTTGATGGGGAAATATTTGAATATAGCATGGATAATGCTATGAAATACCTCCAATATGATCACTCTCTATGCTCAATTGATATAATTGATCCTATTGTACAAGATGTATTTGATACTACTTGTGTAGATGAGTTACAATCTGTTCTAGAGAATGACATTGATCTTGCATGCTTGGATTATGAATTGCCTGAAAGATATCATGAAATCCTTGCTGCTCTGAATGCTTGTTGTGAATCCCCTACTAATGCTTTGGCCATTGGGCCCATACCACTAACTCTCCCTAGCAAGAAATTGCTTCCTTCTGTAGTACAAGAACCAGAAGTTGAGCTTAAACAGCTCCCTGAACATTTGAAATATTCCTTCCTTGGAGATGGTGACACTTTACCTGTCATTATTTCTAATAAACTCTCCAAGGAACAAGAAGATAGATTGGTGCAGGTACTTAAGGAGCACACGACAAGACTAGGTTGGACCATTGCTGACATTAAAGGGATTAGTCCCTCTACATGTATGCATAGAATCCTCCTAGAAGATGGTGCTAAGCCATCCAGACAGCCACAGAGAAGGCTTAACCCACCTATGATGGAGGTAGTCAAGAAGGAGGTTGATGCAGCCAAAACTAACCCGCAAGCGAACGGGGTCAATCGTAGTACCTCAAGTGTCGATCCCACAAGGAACAATGTAATATCAATTATAACCCTACTAGTAAATTAGGCCAAAAAAATAATAAATAATGGGAAATCTAATCTAAGATAACAAGTAATAATGCAAATAAAGGGATAAAATATATGGGATAGAGGTGTCTAAGGTTAAAGATCACCACACCAACGTTTCAATAAATAAAATTATACTCTACTTGAATTTATTTGAAGGACCAACTATCTAAAGTAAACACTAACTCCTCTCGAACGATAAGTGTATGTACCTAAACTCGACTAGCAGTCACTCACGTACAAAACAAGTCTAATTTAGATCCTTTGGGCTCTTTAGAGATTAGGCAAAAATAAAGTCAACATCCGCTCTCGCGCTCCGCTGAAATTACTCAAACCCTAATACAACTACCATAGTTAACAAATCACACAAGAGAAATTACTCACACTTCCTACCAAAAAATGTTATGAATCACACAAGAGAAACTAAGTTGTTCTCGCGCAAA
Source organism: Fallopia convolvulus (assembly GCA_964016875.1). NCBI lineage: Eukaryota > Viridiplantae > Streptophyta > Magnoliopsida > Caryophyllales > Polygonaceae > Fallopia > Fallopia convolvulus. Next base: position 44,930,726 of record OZ024729.1, read on the forward strand.
TAATTCTCAAGTTCAATCATAGGGATCTAGCATGAACAAATAATATATTCAATTAATCAATCTTTTATTATTGTTATCTCCTCTCGGTCTCAAACCCTAATAAGAATCCTATATGCATAAAACAAATAGGGCATAACGCAACCTAGAATCGTATCAAATATATTGCAATTCAGGCAAAGAATATAACTTTAATTAAATACGCATTGAACGGATCACAAAAGCCTTAGAACTAGGAATTTAGCCAAACATGATCGAAGACATAATCAAAATAGATAAACTAGCCATCAACATAATTGAATTATACAAATAGAATTAAGATTAAGAAAACTTAATCTGAATAATATAGATAATCCAAATTATAGGGCTAGAACTTGAAACTCCAAACTTCAATTCAATGCAAAGGCCGAAATTCCACCATGAAAAGCTTCGTACAGTGCGGCACAAAAACTAAAAAACTAAACTCCGTAAAACTAAACCTAAGTGTTAACGGGCCTTTACTCTGGACAACAAATAAATTTATAAGTCAAGACCCCGCTGAGTATAGGGGAGTCAGGATCGTTCCACGAGAAGCAATGTTGTTTGTTTATCGACTACTAACAATAAAAATCAAACAAAAACAAGCAAAACACTCACAAGCAGCCTCGTTAACGACTTCGTCAGGGTCGTTAACGAACCACCGCAAACAACTGACTAAAAATAACGACCTAAACAGGTTCGGTACCGAGGCTATGAGCTCAGTAACGAATATTACTTAAGAGAACTCAAATAAAAACAAAGATCTATGACAAGGGTCACCACAACAGAGTCATGCATATAAACTCGTAAAAAGATAAGATCATGCCTTTAAATAGATAAATTCATCAACTTTCATTGACTAGCAAGCAAGTTAATCTACTTTGATAAATTAATTCACTTAATCACTTGTTTTGGATCTAAAGCTTGAAAACTTTCGCATTCAAACAATATCAACCTTCAAGTCTATAACTTTCTCTCTCAATCAAGTTAAAAACTCAAATCACCTTGACTTTCATCTAGGTATAAGCACAACAAGCAATCTCAAAGATAGATAAAAGGCTTTCAACACATCATCTTACTCATCAAACCATGCATAACTATGCCGGGTTTCAACCCCGACCCTAGAAAAGAAAACTACTCACTAATCATAACTAAGAAACAAATAAATTCAACAAAAGAGAACATTGAAAACAAAATACTACTCAAATTAATAAGAAAATATCGTCTTACAGAAATTCAGAAGAAACCGAAAAAATACAAAACACCGAATCGTAACCACGACTAACGACCCCGGTAACTCTCGTCCACCAAGCTCGATCTTGATCTCCGATCCTTCTCTCTCTCTCTCGGCTCTTCCTCGTCTCTCTATTTCTTCGCTTCTTCCCCCCTCCTCTAGACTAGATAGAAGGGTATTTATACTAATAAGGCTATAAAATAGAAAAGGCTAAAAGATAAAAACTTTCCTAAAAATATAGAAATTAACCCTAAAAGATAGAAATAAAATCTAGAAAGATAACAAGACCTAAAATACATAATATAATAACCCTAAAACTCATAAAAAATATTCTACCGACATGGAAATAAATTCCCGCACAAGATCGGTGGACCATCACTAATATTCCTTGAAAACACTATCTCGTAGCCTCGTTAACGAGCCCTCACAGCCTCGTTAACGAGCCTGGGCTTGGTTTCTTCAACACTTCTCCTTCAAAAATTTAGACTTCAACTCCTTCATCTCGTATTCTTCCGTCCTTCACCATAGCATTCCAAATTTAGCTCCAAAAAGCACCGTTTCCTTGCTAAAACCTACAAAAATACACAAAACGGAGTAGCTTCCATACTTTTCACAAAATATGCAAAACTAACCCTAAACTTATCAAAACTAGTCCTAACAAACTAAGAAAACGTACTAAAAACTATACTAAAAACACTAACATCACTAAGCTAATCTATTCTAAAGCTTAAATCTAATCTAATCTATTAATTAACGTCCTCCCAGAATCTATCCAATTCCCACTATATACACTCCTTCCATCTCCTATTTAATGGGCCTTTTTTTGCAATACGGGTCCAAGAGAATCGATCAGCCCAGTCCATGACCATCCATATTTAGCATCTTCCAAGCATAAATTTGACACCCTTAAATTGGTATATATTTCTCCTCAAAATTAGCCTTAAAATACATGAAAATTATAAAAGCACAAGTGTAGACTCCGAATGCATAATAAAATAAAATAAATATAAAATATGCAAAATATGCATGAATATGATCTAAATTAATATGCAAGTAGACTCCTAAAATATGAATAAATTAGGCGTTATCAAAGGTGTTGAAGCTCCTACAGGCAGGTATGATTTATCCCATCTCTAATAGTCAGTGGGTTAGTCCGACCCAAGTTGTGCCCAAGAAGGGTGGTATTACAGTGGTTGAAAATGTGCATGGGGAATTAGTCCCCACAAGAGTCCAAACAGGTTGGAGAGTTTGCATTGATTACCGTAAGCTGAACATGGTAACTAGAAAAAATCATTTTCCCTTTCCATTCATTGATCAAATGCTTGAACGACTTGCCGGTCGTTCCTATTACTACTTTCCAGATGGCTATTCAGGGTATTTTCAGATTGCTATTGCACCAGAGGACCAAGAGAAAACGATATTTACATGTCCTTTTGGCACTTTTGCACACCGCGGAACGCCATTTGGATTATGTAACGCACCCGGGACGCTCCAAAGGTGTATGATTAGTATCTTTTCTAAATACATTGAGAATTTTATTGAGGTTTTTATGGATGACTTTACAGTACATGGTGATGACTTTGATGCCTGTTTAAACCATCTCTCTTTAGTCCTTCAAAGATGTGTAGAAATCAATTTGGTTCTAAACTCTGAGAAGTGTCACTTTATGGTTGAGCAAGGCATTGTTTTAGGTCACATAGTGTCATCCAGGGGTATTGAGGTTGATAAGGCAAAGATTGGAATCATTCAGTCCTTGCCTTATCCTACTAATGTGTGTGAAGTGCGTTCTTTTCTAGGCCATGCAGGTTTCTATTGCAGGTTTATTAAAGATTTTTTAAAGATCTCAGCCCCGTTATGTGAATTGCTGAAGAAAGAGGTGCCTTTTGAGTTCAATGAGGGATGCAAAAAGGCGTTTGATGAGCTGAAAACTTGCCTTACAAGTGCACCAATAATTCAAGCCCCAGATTGCTCTCAACCTTTTGAGATCATGTGTGATGCAAGTGACTACGCTGTTGGGGCTGTTTTAGGTCAAAAAGAAGCGAGAGCATCTCATGTTATACATTATGCTTCCATGATCTTGAATGATGCCCAAAGAAACTACTCCACTACTAAGAAGGAAATGCTTGTTGTAGTGTTTGCTTTGGAGAAGTTCAGACAATATCTTTTGGGGGAAAAGGTAATAGTATACTCAGACCATGCAGCACTTCGTTATTTAATAATGAAAAAGGAGGCTAAGCCGAGACTAGTTAGATGGATTCTCCTGCTGAGTGAGTTTGATATAGAGATCAGAGACAAAAAGGGAGCTGAGAATCTGGTGGTTGATCATCTAAGTAGGCTGGTGCATGAAGAAAATACGCTAGGAAGCCAAGATCAGATTCAAGGACGTTTTCCCCGTGATACATTGTTCGAAGTTCGAAAGACCGAAACCGCGATCGCGGTGAAGGATTGCCACGCTCGCGGTACTGCTATTGAGATGAGCAAAAATGATGTGAATTTTCCGCGATCGCGGGAATGAGACCGCGCCCGTGGACCTGATTTCGACAGTGATTTTGATCCTCGATTTGAAGAATTTATTTTTTGCGTCCATTCATTCCGGCCATGGTATGCAAAAATTTTTAACTACCTCGTCTCGGGGGAGTTCCCACCTAATTTTACTAAGGCCCAGAAGGACAAGGTACATCATGAATCCCGATTCTATGTTTGGGATGATCCGTATTTATGGAAGCACTACACAGATCAGGTAATCCGACGTTGTGTCCCGGATTCTGAGGTACAATCTATCCTTTCTTTTTGTCATTCCTATGCATGTGGGGTCATTTTGGGACTAACAAAACGGCTAGGAAAGTTCTAGAAGCTGGTTTTTATTGGCCTCATATCTTTAGGGATGCTTATGCTTTTTGTAAATCATGAGATCGTTGTTAGAGGGTGGGTAATATTTCTAAGAGACATGAGATGCCTTAATCCCGTATGATGTTTTTGAAATATCTATGTTTGGGGCATTCATTTCATGGGACCCTTCCCCTCTTCTTACAAGAATCTGTATATTTTACTTGTGGTGGACTATGTTTCCAAGTGGGTGGAAGCAAAGGTCACCAAAACCGATGATTCAAAAAAAGTTGCAGGTTTCCTTAAAGACAACATTTTCTCCAGATTTGGGATTCCGGAAGCCTTGATAAGTGACAGGGGTACTCATTTTTGCAACAAGACTGTGAGTGCATTATTGAAAAAGTAACATGTCACTCAGAAGATCTCTACAGCTTATCACCCCCAAACCAATGGACAAGATGAAGTGTCCAACCGGGAGATAAAATCCATTTTGGAGAAGATGGTGGCACCCAACAGGAAAGATTGGAGTTTGAGATTCAATGATGCTTTGTGGGCGTACCGTACTGCTTATAAAACACCCATCGGGATGTCTCCTTTCAAATTGGTTTATGGAAAAGGTTGTCAATTCCCAGTTGAACATGAGCACAAAGCTTATTGGGCGGTCCAAAAATGCAATTTCAAAATCAAAGAAAATAGAGAGTTCAGAAAATTACAACTGCAAGAATTGGATGCTTATGATAATGTTGTGAATTACAAGAATAAAACAAAAGCATGTCATGACAAGAACATCCTAAGGAAGGAATTCAAATCTGGAGACAAGGTCCTTCTTTATCAGTCTCGTCTCACACTCCTCCCAAGGAAGCTCCGTTCTCGATGGGCTGGACCGTATACTATTGCTCGAGTTTTTCCACATGGGGTTGTGGAATTAATTGATGGGGACTCCCAAAAGGTGTTTAAAGTAAATGGTCAAAGATTGAAGAAATACTTTGAGGGAGTCAACCAAGAGGTGCTAGAGGAGGTGGGTCTTGCTGATCCAATCCCAACTGTTGATTAAAAAAAGGCACTAATGTCGAGCCAACGACATTAAACAAAGGCGCTGCTCGGAAGGCAACCCAAGGTAAGTTTTCTTTATTTTTTTCTTTTCTTTGTTTTTAGTTTTAGTTTTTCCTTTCAATCTTGTCGGACTAACATGCAGTTACTAGGTTCGAAAGAACAAAATTTTGGGAAATTGTATTTCTCGAAATAAAACAAAAAAGACGAACATGTACTCAGCTATAGGTTCGCGATCGCGACGGTACCCACCGCGATCACGGTACTGTTCATGGCCGCGAGATATTAATTAAAAAAAAGGAATTGACGGAATACCGGTTTTGCCCTTCCCCAACCCGCCGGCCCTACACTTCCCTTTTCTTTCCATTCTTCCTCTTCTACCTCCATTCTTCCACCATTATTCTACCTTCAAGCTTTCAAACTACCATAACCTCTCAAACCCAAATTTCCCAACTCCATAAAAATCAAATCCGAACCCGCTTTCTTCATTCTTTCGCCATCCTAAACACAAATCTCTGATCCAAATCCTCAAATTCCCATTCAAGAACCCACAAATTCAGATCTAAAATCCATTAAAATTAAATCTCAAATTCCCAAAATCCTTATCAAAATCTATCCAAGATCTTTGTTTTTTTCGTTCGGAGTGCACCACGAGCCACCACGAGCCACCGCGAGCTACTGCCGAAACCTTCGCGAGCGACGTCGAGAAAAACCACATAACAACGGTCACTATACATCCGTGATCGCGGTGACCACAATTCGCGTCCGCGGTACTGCTGTTTGAGCCGCCAGTTTCGATTTGTGAGTTTTGATTTTCTCCCTTTACAAGTTCTTTCGGAAATTATGGCATATCCAGTTTGTTTGAGTAGGGCGGAGAAGGAATTATGGAATGAAATTGATAGGAAGATTATGCTGTCTACTAAGTTCTTTCATGTCCCGACATTATATTTTTTGGGATTATATCAATCGGTTCATCAGTTATTATAGTAGGGTGGTTTGGGAGGATTGATTCCTTTGCATGCTTATACATACAAGCCTCTAGTATTAGAGTTTTTGGTGACTTATAGAGAGCTTGATGATGGTAGGATTGGATTTAGACTGCTAGGGGGAGATTATTCATTGACTAGACATTAGTTGGTTGAGTGTTTTGGGGTGACTGGTCAGTCTACAGCTAGCTGGTTGGATATTGATGATAACCCAGGTGTGATGCATTTTTGGACTAAGGTGACTCATACTTAGTATATCCTTGGTCCTGGGCTACGAAATTACAGTCTTGTTCATCCAGGATTGAGATTATGTCATAAGGTGATTTCCAACACCTTTTTAGAGAATGGGGAGGTTAATAAGATTGTGGCTAGGGATGTTGCGATGATATGGTGTTTGATGAGGGACCAACCTATGGTCCTTGATTGGGTAGAGCTTTTTATTTATGATGTGAGGAAGGCCCGGTCTCTGCCCAGTAAGATTGCTTTCGGGGGCTTGATTACTTTGATTTCCCTTCGATTTTTAAGCTTAGATGTTATACAGGACAGATACAGAGCGGCAGTAGGTGGAGGGATTTGTTTTGATATATCATAGCTAAAGAAGTCCAAGTTGTTATCTGAGTCCCAGAATAGGGGGTGGATTTGGCATTGTGGTAGGCAGCATGAGCCGTATTTACTTTTGCCTAGGGAGTTTGGAGCTGAGGAGACAGCTCAACATTTCTTTCTGGAATCTGATGTGATGGTGGTGGCAGACGAGGAAGAGGAAGAAGAGCGGGCGTTTGAGTGTCATGATGATCCTCCTCATGGGCATCATGGAGCTAGTCCCTCTGGTGTTGGAGGAGCTCCAGAGTGGTATGATGAGATGTTCTCTGCAATGGAGAACTTGAGCATGAGAGTTGATTATATGTCTGACCAGCAGGGTTACTTTATGAGACAGCAGGATGATATGAGGAGTACTTTAGAGGATGTGGGGAGGAATGTTAGGGACATGTCCGTCACCATGGATCAGATGAGGGAGCGACAGGAGGCCTTTTATCAGCATTATTGGCCTCAGTACCCTCAGTTTTTTCCGCCACCAGGTCCACCACAATGAGTCTTTTGTTCCCTTCCTTGACTTTTTCTGATTTGTCTTTTATTTTATTGAGGGCAATGAAAGATTGAAGTATGGGGGAGGGAGTACCTGCTTTTGTATATATGTACAGTTGCATTTCATATTTCTGCATTTCAGATTCAAAAAAAAAAAAAAAAAAAAAAAACATTAAATCCCGTGTTGAGTTGAAAACCCGAAAGGGCGGCTCAGGCAAAAATCAGGGGCCCGGACCGGCATTAGGCTAGGGTAATAAGAGGCTAAAAAGAATGAAAGTGAGCTTGGTGAGCACATCTATTGACAAATGAAATGAGCGGTTAGGTGAAAACCCGAAAGGGCGCCCAAGCAGAATGAGTGAAAAAAAGAGTGCCTAGGAACATTTCTGCTAGGGCTTAGGGATTATTGTTTATGGGTTTTTTATCTTTGCTTTGATTTTGATATGATTTGAGTGATAGATTGTGCTAGGATTCTCATTATATGCACTTTCATTCTTATACTTGGGTTCGGGTTGTGAGCTTATTATTGAGTGTGTTTTTTAGTTTTAGATCATTTTCTCCCATTGCTTCCTGTGGACCTTTGTGATTTCTCCTGCTTGATTTTATTTTTGAGCATATAGCATAACTAGGACTAGATAATACATTTTATATATAGATTTAGGTCTTTTTAGTGCTTGTAATGACAAATGAAGAGAAGACCGAAGATTTGAAGAAATTAGAAGATTTAAAGACTGATTTAGAAGAATCAAGAGAAGGCTGCGGATTAGAGGAGTCTGCGGTGGAGCCAAGTATCAGGTCGCGATCGCGAGGGCACAAGGCTGCGGTCGCGGTCAAATGTTCACTCGAATTGGGAGTTTCTACAGGTCCGCGATCGCGGAGGCTACTCACCGCGCCTGCGGAAGTCCACGTCAGCAATTATCCGAGGTGGCGATTGCTCTATCTATCTTTATTTAAATTATTTCCGATTATTTTATTTTCGTATGGATGGTTCGAGACTTTATTAACCTAGTTTTCAGCTTTGTTTTGGGATCTCTCTCTAAGACCTAGTTTTACATTATTCAGACTTTTGTATTTTCTCTTCTATGGAGAACTAAACTCCTAAAGTTCTATTCAAGTTGAAGCTTTTGGATTCAACTTTATTGTGAGATTCTTCCATTCAGGTTTATTTCTACAGGTTATTTCAATTCTCTTGTGCATAATTTATATTGATTGTAGTGATTCCTTCAGGCCTAGCTAACTTGTTGAAGTTTAATACTCTCTATTGCTAGATGTAGGTTTTCTCGTAGCAAAACCTAATCTGTGTAGTAACTCAATGTTTTAGGACTCGTTGGACTAAAACCATTGAGAAAGAGATTTGATTGCATGCTTATTGTTTGACTCGTTGGAACTCAATTTGCATGTATCCTGCATATCCTTGTTCTCATTGCTAATATCCCTCTGATTTATGATCGTTTCATGAATTGTTTGGATATTAAGTATTTACATGACCCGTCGGCTTGTTTATTATATCTGTTCAGGATAGGAATAACCAAAGGAAATAACTTGTTTGGATCAATGATCAATAACTTGATGAAGGAAGTGGATACTTGAATAGAATTGTTTCCCTAAACTGATAAAACTCAACCTTTACTTTGTTTAATTGCCTGTCTTTTTTATTTGAATTTCCTAGTTTTAGAATTTTAATAAAAAATTCCCCCTTTTATTACTATTAAGTTGATAACAATATTACTCTGAATTACAAGTGTCTCTTGGGTACGAGGACTTACTGACTATACTAGTTGAGTAACTAGGGAATTATATTTTGATTTGGCACGACGACTTTTAGCCAGTCACTTGGCAAACAAAGAGTAAGCATTTTTTGATTGATGATATCTTAGATATAGAAGAGATGTAGTACGTCTATGAAACCATTGTTGATTTGCTTGCTTATGTCCATATAAGGACCATTTTAGTTTGCAAACTTAGTTGTTAGGATTTGGAATTCCTTTAGGAACTTTCATATAGACTTCCTCATTAGTGGAGTTGTGTAGAAAAGCATTATTGACATCACATTGATAAAGAATCCATTTCTTAGAAAAAGCCATTGAAATAATATTTTTTATTGTTGCCATTTTAACAATAGGGGAGAAAGTTTCCATGTAATCAATACTCTCCTCTGAGTAAACCCTTAGCAACTAGTCAATCCTTAAATCTTTCTAGAGAACCATTTGATTTGAGCTTGACTTTATAAACCTATTGACATCCAACAACCCTGTTTCCATGAGGTAAAGGCAAAAGATCCTAAGTATCATTTCCTTGGAGAGCTTAATTTAACTTCTTTGTTCATAGCTTGGATCCAATGTTCAAGTTTTGAGGCTTCTTTGTATGTGGACGATTCAATTTAATTTATGGGTAAAAAATAGGAGAAGAATCAGGTGATGAGGTAAATTTACTAATGTAGTCACTCAAATAAGAAGGTGGGTTATGGTTTTTTTTTTTGGATCTTCTAAGAAAAAGAGGAGAAGAATTAGAGTGGGAAAAAAAGAATTTGTTTTTTGAGAATTAGAAGTGGTATTGAAGGGAACTCGTCTAGGTTCACTGTCGATGCTAGATTTACCAGTGCATGTGCTTGTGCTTTCAGCTCTCTCAGCACTTGCTAGATCGTGATCTTCCTAAGTTTCTGCATTAGCTCCTTGGTCACCGCCAAATATTCAGCCATCTTGGTGTCTTATGTGGAATAGGTTTTGAGGATTTAGTTCATAGTTAGGAAGGAGTCACACTTTACTTCTAGCTCCTAGATAGCGAGCTCTTTTCCTATGGTCAAACAAAAAATCAACGCTTTATATTCAGACTCGTTCTTGGTGGCTTTAAAGGCACACCACTTTGAAAGCGCACCACGCAACCTTAGATATCTTATCACCATGTGGCAACTTTAGTACGACATCGATGCCTATTTTCCTGATGTTGGAGGCTTTGTCCATGTACAGTATCCAAGTTCCGGAGTTCATTTAGGCTACCGTCAGTAGTTTTTCCTTCTTGGCATCTTCTTCTAGTGTCGGGTTGAAATCGACCATAAAGTTGGTGAGCGCCTAAGATTTGATGGTTGTCTTGGGCTCGTAGGAAATGTCAAGACTATTGAGATAGATTGCCCAATTAGCCATTCTTATTCCTGCATCATTGTCTTCAACGGGTAGTTGGTGCGCACACCATGATGGTTTGCCCCTCGAAGTAGGGTCGTAAATTATTTTATGCCATGACCAACCTGAGGACCAACTTCTCAAAAAGGGAGTATCTAGTTTCTACGGGTAGAGTGCAACTAATAAAATACACCAAGGTCTAATCTCCCCCTTATTCACATGTAAGAACTCTACTGATTGGTGGGTCCATGATGGTGTGGTACAATGGTAGGGTTTCATAGTCTTCGGGTTTGGAGAGTAGTAGAGGGTTGGGAATCCACTCAAAAGATCAATTCATATGGGAGGACCTCATAAAAGAGATGGAAACGATCTAATGACTTTGATATAAACCGGTTCAGTGCCACAAGTCTTCCGATTAGCTTCTGCACAACTTTGGTGGCTTTGGGGAATTGTAGTTTCGAAATTTCCCTCACTTGATCCTTGCTACCTCTTTGGGTCACCATAAACCCCAAAAACATCGCAGAGTTAATGCCGAAAGCACACTTTGACGGGTTGAGCTTCATGTTGTATTCTTTGAGGAGTTCAAAGGTTTCTTCTAAATAGACCAAGGTGTCCTCTTCATTATTAAATTTGATGATCATGTCATCAATGTACACCTCCATTGTCTTGCCAATCTTCTATTGGAACATCCAATTCACGAGCTAATGGTAAGTGGCATTGATGTTCTTTTAATCTGAAAGGCATTACGTTGTAACAATAGTTGCCTTAGCTTGTGATAAAGTCTATTTTCTCCTGAGCTTCAGGGTGCATAAGAATCTATTTAGATTCGTAAAAAGCGTCAATAAAGGTGAACATCTCATGACCCGTTGTGGTGTCTACCATGGCATCGATGTATGGAAGAGTGAAGGAATCCTTAGGACATGCCTTGTTGAGGTCGGTAAAGTCTATGCAGATCCTGCACTTCATGTTCTTCTTTTTTACTAACACTACATTAGCCAACCATTTAGGGTACTAAACTACTCTAACTTTCCCAGTTTCCAACTGCTTCCTCACTTCCTCATCCACTATCAAGTGTCTTTCCAAGGCAAACTTGGCTGCTTTTTCTTGATCGAAAAGTGGTTGGGATAAACATTCAGGTGATGATTGATAATCTCAAAACTTATTCCCAACATTTCTTCATGCGACTAGGTGAAGCAATCACTCTTACTCCCCATGAAACTAAGCAGGTGACCCCTTGCTTTTAGATCAAGGGTGACTTCCTCGACTCGTTCTGCCTCGGGGTCCTAGACCAAGGTCAGCCCCTCAAGATTTTGTGATTGCTAGGCCTTCTAGGCAACAATCATCTTAATCATTTACTTATAGCACTCTTTGGACAATCGTTGGTCGCCTCTAAATGCTTGGATCTCCCAAGGGGTTGGAAACATTATAGTTTGATGGTAAGTCAATGCTACAACTTTCATGTCATAGATCCACAAACATCCAATTATAATATTGTGACATGAAGGATAATTGAGGACCCAGAATTTGACATGGAGGTTGACCCCCTTAGCGTATGTAGGCAATTTGATTTCTTCCAATGTGTGCTTGATTTCTCTATTGAATCTGACAAGAGCCATTGATTTCTTGATGATGTCGGCCTCGTTAAACCCCATCTCCTTGAGGGAATCTATTGTGAGCATGTTCGTCGAGCTTTCCGTGACTATGAGGACATGCCTCATCAAAACATTTCCTACAGAGAGGGAAATTACTAGGTTGTCATGTTGAAGCCCAACCAAGTTTTAGTGTCTGAGTTGTCAAAGATGATCATGAACCCTAGGTGTCGTACTTCTATTGGTTACTAGCCACTAGATGCCCCATGGTGCCTTCTCGCACATGACATCTGGCTACAGAGTAGGTTACTTCGTAAATCTTGGACCGACCTATGATAACATTGACCACCTTAGGATAAGTTGATGATGGAAGCTGGTTTGTGGGTGCCTCCTCGCTCTATCCTGGTGGGATTCCGGCTCCCAGGGGTATTTTTGTGAGCAATACCCTTAACTATAGATAAGTTACTTCCTTTTGGAGGGTAATGCACTCATATGTTTTGTGGTAGTTCTCATTGTGGAAATTACACCACATCGTTCATGTCCTTCATAGGATGAGATCTCTCGTTCTTCTTGGGCACTTGATTATTCAACCAAACTTTTTAAAGCCTTTGAAGAATTCGGCAAGCACCATGCATAGGTTCTACTTTTGGAGTCTTGGCGACGACGATCCACTACTCTTTCCATCCTCCTTCTGGGTGTCAACAATGTTCACCTCTGCGGCCTCTTAGAGAGAACGTAAGTATATGTGGTTCTGAAAATCTCGCCTATTATTTGGCGTTGTATTCCTTTCAAGTCGATCAAAAACTGACACTATTCTCACTAATGCTTTATCTTCCTATAGGCAGATCTAAGCGAGAGCTTTGATGATGTGAACCCCGTTGAGGATTCACGAGAGGATCTTGAACTTAGACTCGTAAATGGTCTTCTCACGTCGGTTTTGATAGATTTGAGCCGGTTTCACGACTAGACTTGGTAGGGAAGAAGTGAAAGGATTTAAGAAGGTGGTCTCTTTTGAGGGAAACCGGAAGAATATGGGATACGAGAAGAGAATTGGGGTGACGCCTTTATGAAGAGTTCTGGAGAAATCTCGACAGCATAACATTAATCAATCAAAGCGTAAACAATAATGGAGGGGGCGTGCCTCTTTTATAGAAGAGAGGGCACGCCTAACCCTAGCAGAACCCTAGCGGCATGGGGAGTGTAGGGGGATGCAAGCATGCGGCCCAACCACTAGCCCAAGCCCAAAATTCAAGACATAAATAGAAATACATAAGTAGCAATGTTTCGGAATGGAAATATGTCTAAAAAAAGTAAGAAACATAAATGGTCACGGTGGCCTAGTCGCGAGTGTCGCGACAAGGTCGTGACAAGGCGTCGGTGCGCCAAGGGCATGTCGCGACACGGGTCGAGGCGCAGCATGGCTTGGCGTCGACGAGGCTGGTGCGCACCCGAACCTCGAGTGTCGAGGCCGAGGTGCACACGAACCTCAAGTTCCCCCGCCGGGGTGGCCCGGCGTGGCATGGTGCTCGGCCTGCGTGGCTGGCACGGCACCGAGAGTGAGGTTCTCGGTGTCGCGGTGCGTAGCGTCGGCCTGGAGTGCCGGCGCGCCTTCGATGAAGGAGACGCACCAGGTGAGGGGCGCACCGATGACTGCGTTGTGGCTTGCGAGAATGCGTGCGATGAGGGACGCAGTGGCTCGGTCTATGGCACGGGTCCTGGCTCGAGTAATGGGTCCGTCGGAGCACACAGACATGTCTTCCTCTTCTTGGCTAGCCGTCATGGTGGGGCTCACATCACCCTCCCCCCCTTAGGTGGGAAACGTCCCCGTTTCCTCGTCATGATACTCGGGATCCACGTAAGGAGAGAGATCCGAGACATTGAAGGAGGCAGAAACATTGTACTTACCCGGGAGGTCGAGTATGTAAAAGTTGTCGTTGATGCGCCAGAGGACCTTCAAAGGACTGTCCCCTCGTGGGTGTAGCTTCATCTTACGAGCAGCGGGAAAACGTTCCTTTCGAAGATGGACCCACACCAAATCTCTGGGCTCAAAGATCAAAGCGCGACGTCCCTTTTTGCGTTGGGTCGCGTATTGATCCGAGCGTTTCAGCAGCTGGGCCTTGGTGCGCTCATGTAGGCGTCGGATATGGTCGGCGCGGTTGGCCGCATCGACATGCTCCTCGGGCTTGAAAGGCAAGGGCACCAAGTCCATTGGCGTGCAAGGGTTATGCCTATAGACCACCTCGAAAGGGGTCATCTTCGTCACAGAGTGGTAGGACCTGTTATAAGCAAACTCAACATGGCAAAGTAAGTCCTCCCACCGACGTGGGTTTGCCTTGAGCATCGTCCGAAGAAGAGTGCCCAAGGTCCTATTGGTCACCTCTGGGGGTGATAAGAAGTAGAAAATAGGAGTCGTGTCCCTAACTTCCCCCAAAGCGTTCTCTAAAAGTGGCGGCAGAACTTGGTATCCCTATCACTAACAATAGTTCTAGGAATACCATGCAATTTCACTACATGTTCGAAGAACAAATTAGCGATGTCCACCGCGTTATTAGTCCCCTTACATGCAATGAAGTGGGCCATTTTGGAGAACCGGTCCACGACTACAAAAATGGAATCCTTTCCATGCCTTGACATCGGAAGGCCCGTGATAAAATCCATAGAAAGATCTTCCCACGGGGCCTCGGGAATGGGCATGGGCGTGTAAAGGCCATGTGGTTCTGACCGAGACTTGGCAGTATGACACGGCACACAACTTTGACAATACTTGTTAACATCTCGAGCCATGTGAGGCCAGAAAAAATGCTCACGAAGTGCTGCCAACGTTTTGGCTATGCCAAAGTGCCTCGACCATCATGAGCTTCCTGGAGCAACAAATGTCTCACCGAAGATGCCGGAATGCAAAGCTTCCCAGCTCGGTAAAGATACCCTTTGTCTAAGAAGAAAGACTCATGAACTCTTGAATGCTCAAGGTTTTTAATGATGGAGGAAAATTACGGATCTGAGGTAGGAATGTCGCACAAAGGAATGGATGACAACATTACTCTTGTCTATTACTTATTCACAACTTCTTCTATCTTTTGGATGATCCGGTAGAAATCATTAGATTTTTCATCGAGGGTGATTACTGGAAAATTGGATCCGGAAAGAAACCATAAGATCGGTGAATGACCCAATGATTCCCATGGGGAGATTGACAAACCATGTTAGTGTCGGACCAGAGAGTGTCGTCCTGAAGTCTTGGTGATAACTCCGAAGGATCAATCTTGTAAGCTTTCCCGAGACCCAAGCCTAGTGATGTCGAGCAGAATGATGCCGAGACGTGATGTCTTGGCTGAGCAGTTGTGTTTGGTTGATTGAAAAGAACGAGAGAAAGAGATGTAGAAGAAAGTAGAGAACAAAAGAGAAATTACGTAAATTGAGAGAGTAAGGGAGTAGGGCAAGAGTGATCTCAATTGCCAATAATCCAAAACTAGGTTTTACAAAAGATTAAGGGGCTTTATATAGAGAAGCTCCTTACTAGAAAAACAAGGACTAGTCCCGATATGCAAAACGAGACACACGTACGCTAATAAAAATAAACATAACGATAATATAAATAATGTCAAATTATGCAATAAAATAAATAAATACATAGGCACCGATTAAGGCTCGGCTAGGCCAATAATGATCCGTCACATATAGTCGCTACCGAGCATATGGCGATGTCTGGCTCGACATGCTGAGTGAACTGTAGTCGGGCTCTCAAAATGACTGAAGTAGTAGCCCTAGCAATGGCCTTAGCCCGAGAACGGGTGATAGACCCATCTGAGCGAATACTCATAGCCTCCTCCTCCTGCTCAGCTGACATAGATGTCGGTGTGGTGTCATCACCCCCTGCCCCTTGAGTGTGAAGCGTCCCCGCTTCACCCTCGTCAAACTCAGGGGCAATGTATGGAGTGAGATCGGCGACATTAAATGTCGTATGAACACTGTACTCTGCAGGAAGATCAATCTGATAGGCGTTATCGCCCATAGCACGAACAACACGAAACGGGCCATCACCTCGTGGAGATAGCTTGGTCTTGCGCTGAGCAGGAAAGCGCTCCTTGCGCAAATGCACCCAAACTAAGTCTCCCGTAGCGAACACAACCCAGCGCCGGCCGCGGTTGTGCTGAGACGCGTACTGCGAAGCGCGTCTCTCCAGTTGTGCCTGAGTCCTCCTATGAAGCTCTCTAATCTGCTCTGCGCGGTTGGTCGCGGTAATCTGCTCTCCATCAGCAAGACGTCTCGAGCTGAAATCCAGGGGCGTCAAAGGATTGAGGCCATAAACCACCTCAAAAGGAGTCAACTGCGTCACCGAGTGCCTCGACCTGTTATCAGAGAACTCAACAATAGAAAGTAAGTCCTCCCAACGTCCAGGGTTCGCCTTCCACATAGTGCGAAGGAGAGCCCCAAGCGTGCGGTTGGACACCTCAATTTGACCATTTGTTTGGGGGTGATAGCTCGTAGAGTATAGAAGCTTAGTACCAAGCTTCCCCCAAAGAGTGCGCCAAAAGTGACCAACAAATTTAGAGTTCCGCGCACTAAGATACCAATTGATAACTCCAAAGGATCGATCTTGTAAGCTTTCCCGAGATCCAATCCTAGTGATGTCGAGCAGAACGATGTTGAGACATGATGTCTTGGCGGAGCAGTTGTGTTTGGTTGATTGAAAAGAACGAGAGAAAGAGATGTAGAAGAAAGTAGAGAACAAAAGAGAAATTACGTAAATTGAGAGAGTAAGGGACTAGGGCAAGAGTGATCTCAATTGCCAATAATCCAAAACTAGGTTTTATAAAAGAGTAAGGGGCTTTATATAGAGAAGCTCCTTACTAGAAAAACAAGGACTAGTCCCGATATGCAAAACGAGACACACGTCCGCTAATAAAAATAAACATAACGATAATATACATAATGTCAAATTATGCAATAAAATAAATAAATACATAGGCACCGATTAAGGCTCGGCTAGGACAATAATGATTCGTCACATAAAGTCGCTACCGATCATATGGCGATGTCTGGCTCGACATGTTGAGTAAACTGTAGTCGGGCTCTCAAAATGACTGAAGTAGTAGCCCTAGCAATGGCCTTAGCCCGAGAACAGGTGATAGGCCCATTTGAGCGAATACTCATAGCCTCCTCCTCCTACTCAGCTGACATAGATGTTGGTGTGGTGTCATCACTTGGGCATTATTGCCTCCTTGGAGTATCGTGATACGAATCTTGTCAAATAATTTGGTTTGAGTATGGTGGCTGGCTCATTTGGGTCTTGTAAGGCCCGAAGCCTAAGAAGTATTTTAACGATGTTTGCACATGCGATTGAAGCTGCGAATGAGGACACGTCGTAGCCGTCAAGGGCTTCCCTTTCGAAGGGGAGAAGGACTCCTAGAATCTTGGTGATCTATCCCCTAAACTTTTTAAGTGTACTTTTACACACTTCCGGACGAGCTTGGTGACAATTGTTTTGGGTATCTTCTTGTTGACAATTGTTTTGGGTTGATGGTGCCTCGCATCTAGTTGGGTAAACTAGAGGGTGAACTCCTTCCTTCCTCTCCTTGCGTCACGAGGCCATGGTGTTGGGTGCTCCAAAAATGATAGTAAAAGGCTGACCAAATCTGCCTTATGGGGTTGGCCACATGGCGTCAAGTAGGATAGGTCTGCAGCCTTATCCATGTTGAGGCGGTCTGCCAACTCATGAATATTCCCTATGGCCATCGCTCCTATGTGGACCGAAGTGGCCAACTACAACTGATTGCGAACCTGAGCAATTTCGTCAAAGTGTCGGGTGATGTGTTTGAGATGTGATTTGTTGTGGTAACTTTGGTCCATAAAGTCCTTTTGCAAGGCTGCAATTTTGGTTGTGAATTCACCTAGGACATTATAGAGACATCAGGCTTCTTTGTAACCCCATACCACGCTTGGATTTAGGGTTTCAACTGGGCTCATCGGGCTGGACGAGGGTGCTGCTCTAGGTGGTTTGTCATCATCATGATTGGCTCATGATTTTGTCACTTAATTGGCCAGGGTCCGACGGTGGGCGCCAAATTATTTTGGACAACAAATGACCAAGCATCATTCTTATGTCCTTTTCGAGGAGGCCTCAACCGACTGTCTTTACTCCCGGGTGTTGGAAGCTAGATCTCGGATTGACAAAAAGACTTTAGAAGAAAGCAACAAGACCGATGATCAAGGGATTCAAATGTAAAATTATGTGATTGATAACCAATGACAATTACAATGATATGTAAAATTGTAATACTTTATTTATAACCAATGTGCATTTCAATGATGGTTTCAGTAAGAACTATATTACAATGAAAGCTTAAGGAATTGAGCCTAAGTAATCTCTGATAGCCATCCGTTTTCATTGTCTCTGCCTTATAGCCCATTCTAGGGTTTTTCCTTGAAGATAACTAGTTTTCCAACCATCATTGTGAGATCTTTGGCATCCTAGCGCAACCATTCCAATGACTCTTGCACACCCCTTCTTTTGGAGCCATTAAGGGCTTGACTTCTCTTTCTTTTACGGTCTTGGTGGATTGGATTCAGGCTTAATAAATATTGGGCCTAACAAATCCCAAGTGGAAAAGTTGGAAGATAAACAAGTTGGTATATAAAAGCCTATGAGTTACTCATCCTATCGTTAATTGCTTTTATAATAAGACCTCTTTAAGGTTAATTTTAATAAATAGCCCTTAAATAAGGGGCTAATTGCCTTTAAGTTGAGTGTTATATTTTAATTGCATGGGGTAACCCTCACTTCCCCCACCATCTACCCATTGTGAGTTGACTCGATCGTTAACCGTAAACAAAAAAAAATTGTCAACAAAATTTTTTTGTCAACAAGGTGATCTTTGTCAACACAACTTTTGTTGACAAAATAATTTTGTCAACAAAAGTTGTGTTGACAAAGATCAAATTGTTGATAAAAAAAATTGTCAACAAAAGGATCTCTGTTGACAAAAAAAATTGTCAATAAAAGGACTTTGTTTACAAAATTATTGTCAACGTCAAAAAACAAGTATTGTCAACAACCGTCAACAATTGTTAACAACAACAACAATTATTTTCAATGTCAACAAACAATTATTTTCAACAACCGTTAAAAATTGTTGACCAATTGTTGACAACAATTATTTTCAACGTCAATAAACAATTATTATCAACAACCATCAACAATTGTTGACAACTATTATTTTCAACATCAACAAACAATTATTGTCAACCTCAACTCTCAACAATCGTCAACAATTAGTATCAACACTGTGAACAATTAACAAGTGTGGACAATTATTGCATGTCAACGTCAACCGTCAAAAATTATTGTCAGCACTGACAACAATTAACAATTGTTGACAATTATTGTCAACAACTATCAAACAACTTGAGAAAGGCAAATTTTGCAAAAAAAGAAAACTCAATGGTCAATATTTTATTAACATGTTTGAGTTAAACCATCTGAATGAGCTCATAATAGCCATCCTATTTGAACTTCTAAGGTCCATCCTTCTCAACTCAGAATAGCCATCCTTCTCTACTACAACTTCAATGCCAACCAAGAAAGTAGTTTTTTATTGTTTTATAATCAAGAACAAAAAGACGATTTCACCTATCACTTCTAATGGAAGTTCCTACTCACTCCGAGCTATAACATTTCAATGTCCATCATAACCAAGCCTTTTGCTTTTAATCATTAGTGGAAAACTAAAGAGATTTCCTGCTCTCTTCACACATTCATGGTCATTTGTGCTAAGGATAGAAAAAATACTCATCAATAAACTATTGTCAATTAACAGCATATTGTCATCACTCTTCAACAAGTGTCAACGTAAATAATTATCGTCCAAAATTTGTCAACAAAAGGATTTTATTGACAAAAAATTAAAAAATTGTCAACAAATTCGTTGTTGACAAAAAATTGTCAACAAATTCATTATTGACAAAAAATTATTGATAAATTCTTGTTGACAAAAAATTATCAACGTCAAGAAACAATTATTATCAACATCTGTCATCAATTGACGACAAAAATTATTGTCAACGTCAACAACCGTTTACAATCGTTGTCAACATCAACATTTGTCAACAATTGGTTGTCAACAACGGTCAATAATTATTGTCAACATCAGCATTTGTTAACAATTGGTTGTCAACAACGGTCAACAATTGTGAAAAACCAATTCTATCTCATTCAATTCAATATCAATCTCATCCATTTATACTTTGACTAATTTCTCACTTGAAACTAAATCATTAATGCAATGAAATTTAACAAAAAGTTTTATACTGCATAAAATATTCATGTGCTAGCAACTGCAAATAGGAGTTTGAAAATATCTTAGATTAAGAGCATATGTTTTGTTGGTACAATGTGCTATTAGTATAGCCAAAATTAATCATTGATTTTTAAGGATCTTTTTGATCCAAATAACTAGAACAGATAGGCAAGAGCTATCGATTCCATACAAACAACTCATCCATTGAAAAGATTGAAGTATCCAACATTGTCGATTGGAACCCCTCAACATGGAAACTTCCACTTCAACTTGCAGATAAAATCTGTTGAAACCTAGCAACTTGCACAAAATCAATGTATCTAGCTAGATTAATCCAATCACACTACTAATAGTGACTGTCAAACAATCCATACAACATTGGAAGGAAAACAAGCAGAAAACACAAGTTTAAAAAAATAGAAGAGAGAAAATCTGAAGAGGAAAAGCATAATTATCAAGCAGCGGAACCACAGAGTAAGGACATGATATCAACAATAAGCACAAATGAGTCTAACAGAGAAAATTCCACCATCTCCTCCTGAACCTCCATCTTGTTGCCACCGGAGCCTAAAACAAGTACCTCGTTGTCTATTTCGCTTGGCATTCTCTTCCATTTTGCTGGATCGATCTCTACTTGAGTGCGAGTGAAGCTGAACTATAATCTTTACCAAGTTTCAACTCTAACCGCCAGTTCAATACAATAACAACACGAAGGGCACGCAGAAATCGAATTCAACTAACTAATACTGATTCAATTATGTCCTAAAAATCCATATTCGAACTTATCTTCTACTAATTTGCCTAACACAAAATATCGATGATCATAGAACTTCCTAGACCATGAAACATGGAGAATGGAGGTGTAGCAATGGAGATTCACCTTTGATTGTAGTCCACGAAGCTTCACTTGCGTCCATTGGCTTTGATGCCCTGGATCAGAAAAAGATGATGACTAGGAATAGTTCTACAGGGCCTAGAGTTCTCTCGTGTTCGATGAAACCGATAATGAAGTCGTCCTCGTTGGAGCAGCTCCCTGGAGAGTCAAGGATGACAGTCGCGATCTCTCACAGCACCGTCGTTCTCATTCTTCTAAAGGTTGAAATCGGGGGAGGGGAGGGAAGTGAAAGTGAATATTAGGCTAAGGGTTACGCGAACAATTTTTATATTTATGTTTACTTTTACATAATTATAAACCATAAAAGGGATATATGAGCCAATTTCCTCCCCCCATTAAACTTGTATACTAGGTTTGCTAATTGGACACATCTCCCCTGTAATAAGGACATTCTAATCGCTTTTATTTTATCAAACGCAAAAATAATTGTACAACTAAAAAGGCTACGTGTTTTGGGCGAAATTAATAGTGTAAACGGATTATTCGCTAAAATGATGGAACCATAGTCACAGACTAGATTAAACATGTAGATACGTTAGAATAATCAAGTTATAAGAAAGTGTAATTGTAATAAAAGCCATATCGAAGGGGAAACAATACTGTAATTTAGAGAATCGAGAGCTTAATGAAGACTAGACTACAAATATCACCACTAGTATAAGGATGATGGATACTATGATGTTCGAATACAAAGAAAATAATAGCAATCCAAAGGATAACAACTTGATAGTACGTGAGAGTAGATTGAAAATGATAACTGCTAGTAGAATTTTGTATAGTATGTGTATCTTCTTCCATGCCTTGATCCATTTTATATTTTTACCTCAGAGAGTTGCTAGATTCATGCGCCGCATCCCCAGAAATTTCGCCCTTATTCATTGTTGTCCAGCCTCTTTTTTCGGCTCCTTCGCCTCCATGTTAACGTGTTTTGACTTCTTCGAAATTTATGGATCATGAGATTTGAGACCCTAATTCTGATGACCCAACACCGAATATGAATTTTTGCTTTTAATATGGTAGTAATTGTTTCTTTCTTTATCGATAGTAGTCTCTTTCTTGAAAGGGGGAAAGGAAATGTTGTCGGTCTATCTCTAACTCTCTAAGGCTCTGTTCGGATGAACTAGCTAGAGTTGGTGTTGGAGCTGGATTTTGTAGCTGGAGCTGGAATCCGAGCTGGATTTGTGCTGAAGCTGGAACTGGAAACACTACTACAATTAAAATCTATTGGAGCGGTTTGTGGCGGTCTTGACAGCGGTCAAAGGTATTGTAGCGGGTAATTGAAGCGGTTTATATTATAATAGCGGTTCAAGCAGCGGTTTTGCTATAGGCAGGCTGTTGTAGCCGTTGTTTTGATATTTTGCGGCGGTTGAAATATACTGTATGATGTATATATATTGAAGCGGTTTTTTTTATTTTCCTTCGCCAATTGTTTTTTCGATTTTTCTAACCTATGCCCTTAGGGCATAGGTTAAGAGACTAAAAATGGTAATTTATTTTGAAATTGTATTTATTGAAATTTAATTATTTTTTCAATAGGATTTATTAGTTTTCTATTAGGATTTTAGTTTCCCATATTAGTATTCTTAACCTATGCCCTTAGGGCATAGGATAGAAAAACCGTTGTTTTTTTTATCAATTTGAGGGCGACGCGGGGTGCCAAATTTCCTTGCCCGCTATTTTTTTCCATCTCCCCGCCTTTTAATAATTGAAAACACTGAGACAAAAGTAGGGTTGGGGAGATTTTATCCTAATCGAAAAGGGATCTAAGGAAGGGAGAGGCACATCGCTCATCTTTCAACACCATAGTAGATCCATAAGAACTTGTCATCGCGCGAAGCAGTAAGCCCCAAATTCTATGAATTTCAGTCTCGTATTTCGGTTAATTTTCCATGCATTTCTGAATTGTTTATCACAAATTTCATTATTTTTCCCCTGGTTTCTCAGGTACCCGTCGTTTTCGACCGCTCTGCCATTGATGCCTCAGTGAATGGAATGGAGTAGTAAGTTTAATCTATTAAAATCATTTTCGATCCCTCTCAATTAGGTTTCTAAGTCGTTTCTTCTATATGTGTTTGTTTCTACCTCAGATTATTAAGAATTTGGTCGATCATCTTCTGTTAGGGTATTTTTAGGGTTTTATTCAATTTTTGTAGAATATATATGAACTAATTTCCTGGGTCTCAAATCAAGTGATGATAATGATAAATAAAATTGTCTAGCTGCTTATTTGGCATTGCATATCTATGTCATGTATATTTATATTCATCAAATTAACTAGGCATTCAGTACCTTACATTTATCCATTTTTTGCTCGTGCGATTCAGCTTTTATGAGTATAATTGTACATATTAGTGTTAGCATAAGTGTTAATTAGATTAAGTGTACATAATTAAGGGACTTAAAAGAATTTAGCTTTTCCATGTAAAACTAGTGTTTCATATGTCTCATACAAAGTTCTATTAGTAAATTTATTGAATCTATTATAGTTAATGAATTCAGGTTAAACCAGCTAGTTTAATACTAATGATCTTTGTTTTGTAAATAAACGTCTGTGTCTTTATATATCTTAAATCATATTTCCCTTTTTTTGAAGCATCTTATATTGAGCTAGAGCTAGGTATTTTTGTATGACATGATAGGTTTTGAATCATGAACTGTTGTAGTAGTAAGTAGTAACTAAATGGAGTTTCATGAGATCATCTTTTTCTTTATTTTCTAGTAACTATTTCATGAGTACCAATTAACAAATTATTTCTTATTTATGCGTACCAACTTATTTTTAAGTTGTTCTTACTTAAGTGACAATAAGAATAATTCAACTAATATGTAGTAGTGGTTAAAAAAAATTCAGTTTCCTTTTTATAATTCAGGCATGAGAATTTTTCACACATTATATCATATCTTATATATAAAGTTGTACTTTTTTTTAATCACCCTAAAGCTGTGCTATACTCAGTAGATTGGGTCCCTTGATTATGTTTCAAATGGATTTCTTCAAACTTCTTGTTTGTGCCTTTTAAATGGTCAAAAGTTTTGTGTAGTTGTGACTCAGTAGATCGTGGCTTACTATTATGATGCGAAATGCATTCATTATGTGAAATTTTTTACTTGCTTCTTTTCCTCCATAACTCATTATATTCTGCGTGATCGGAAATATGGATTTAACTTTTTCTCATATCAGCATACATCATGAGAATAAACCTTGGATTGTATCAACATATACCTTAGATTATATCAGGATATTATAGGAGCATGATCAAATGTCCATCACTCTCATGGATATTTGTGTTCATGGAGGAGACTAGTGTTTTCATTCAAGCGAGTCAAGGCCTTCTCCAGCTAGGCTCTTACAAAATTGCGAGTTTCTACTAGTTTGGATATATCTTTTAGTTGTTCTTGCCTGATTTAAAAACTGATCATAATTATTTTGTTTAGAAACCTTATTGTGAAGAATGATTAGACGACTTTACCTCTAATAATATTTTTGTGCAAGTAAGCTATCAATCAATTCAAATTTGTTCATCCTTTTTTATCTTCTTTCTACTTCAACCAATAGATTTTTGATTTTTAATGAAGCGGGATTAAGACAAAGGGAAACTTTCAAGCTATTCCTTGATGGATCTCCACATGCATGCTTGACACCCATGTGGGTAAGTACTTAATATTCTGTTTGGTTTGACTCTTTAGAAATGAAGTTGTTCATATTATTAAGTGTTCCTCTTCTTGACAAGTTGTGAGGTGGCAGTAATGGTGAACGTGACAAGTATGTGTTGTATCTCCTAATTGACATGAAATCTGCTAAGTAATTGATGTGAAACAAGATTCATTTGGATCCCAAGCCTCTGGAAAAAGTAGTTGATTTATTAAAATGGTTTCCTAATTAAACATGAAATCTGCTACGTAATTGATGTGAAAGAACAAACATTTTAGATCCCAAGCCTCTGGATAAAGTAGCCGATGTATTAAAATGCTTAGATTTATGTTGCTTGTATGAAATCGCACAATATTATTGCTGAATTATCCAAGCTAGAAGAGTTTGTTGATTGCCAACTTGAGGTATGACACATCATCTATAGAGAGGACATTTTATAAAAATACTGTCAAGCAATGGTATTTGATTAGTTGGTTGTTTGGGTTAAGAAGATGACACCTAAAATGAAATATATACAGAACAGTTGCTTAGTTCTTCATGTACAAGATCTTCAAAAAATTTAACTTATGCCAAACAGTTGCTTTGGCAATTCTTACTTTTTACTATGTCCTTAATTCAATTCAAGCAAACCATTATTTATTTCTAATTAATCTTGTAATTTTCTATAAAATTGCATCAATTGAGGTATAAGAATACTAACATTTTTGTAATTGTCTTCACATGTCATACAGGATATGACAAAGAAAGCTAAACTAAGGACAAGCTAATCAAGCTATTTTGGCCCAACACACAGTAAATGAGAAGGTCAAAGCTAATCAGCAAGCTCAATAGGTTCTTAATTTGAAACTAGGCAATTTTGATTTAAGATACTTATTGTTTCTTTCTCTGAATTAAAGGCATTTGATACAATGGAAATCAAATTAGATTTGCATTGACTGCCCGGCTTCTGAAGCTATGAATAATTGTAGCAAATTCTAGTTGGAACATTCTCTATGTATGTAATTCATGATGGTTTAATATCAATATGGTATCTCATTTTTATTATGATTTGTGATTTTGTGTATGTGTATATGTTATAAAGTATTTTTAATTTAACAGGGATTTATTAGAAAAAAAGCAGCCAAATAATATTCAAATGTGTATAATAAAACCGCTGCACTTGAAAGGAATTTCTCTACCATATCTATTTCTATTCTAAGATAAAAGCATGCGTAACTACAGATTTGGGCCGTTAATTTTTTGCCAGACTATCGTGCGGTCCCGATCTCTTCTTCTTTCTCGGCTAACTATTGAATCTCGTCCGTTCATTTTACAGTTTTCTATATAACTCTATCGTGCGGCTGTTATTAATTCATTATTTCTCAAGAATACTTATTATTTTAATGAACCTCGAACTTCGTGTCGTTCTTGCTTAGCTCTTAAGTAATCTCGGGATATATATTCCTGGAAAAGCGTGATCAACTTAGGTGATATTAGAAAAGCGTGATCGACTTAGGTGATATTTGGATGTGAATGGGTAATTTAGACATGTCTCGAAAAACGTATCGACGTAACTTCGCTCGTAAGCAAGCTTGGATAAGTTTGTTTCTTAGTTGTGAAGAAAGCTCGTATACGTAATAAAACAAGTTTTAAGACATTGGATAGCGTGAAGCCAATTAAATTATACCAAAAGGTTTTGCTTAGCTCTTAAGTAATCTCGGGATATATATTCTTGGAAAAGCGTGATCGACTTATGTGATATTTGGATGTGAACGGGTAATTTAGACATGTCTCGAAAAACGTGTCGACGTAACTTCGCTTGTAAGCAAGCTCGTATAAGTTTGTTTCTTAGTTGTGAAGAAAGCTCGTATACGTAATAAAACAAGTTTTAAGACATTGGATAGCGTGAAGTCAAGTAAATTAATACCAAAAAAAAACATGCCACTTTAAATAAATTTACGAAAATGCCATTTCCATATTCCTTTTCCAAAAAAACCATGCTCCTTTAAATAAATTTACGGAAACGCCATTTTCATATTCCTTTTCCAAAAAAACCATACCCCTTTAAATAAATTTACGAAAATACCATTTACATATCTCTACACTAATGAGGTCTCCGTCTTATAATCGTTGCGCAACGCGCGCAGCTACAGCCTAGTGAAACCGCCGCAACAGACTAGTGCAACCGCCGCTACAGCCCTAGAAACCGTCGCAACAGCCCGAGAAAACGCCGCTACAGCCAGTGCAACCGCTGCAGCAACCCGACACAACCACCACAATTGCTCAAAAAAACGTGCAATAGGCAATATTAAAAATCGCTTCCTTAGATGTTGTAGCAGCGGTTGTGCAATTCTATTGCAGCGGTTTCATATATCAATGGGATACCGCCACCTTATCACTAAAACCGCCACTATAGATCTAAAGCAACGCGAGCAAATAAAGCGGTTTAAAAACCGCCACCTTAACCCTTTGTAGCGGTTTTACACCATTTGGTATGGTTTTAGACCGCATCTGAAGGCCTTAATTGTAGTAGTGAAATACGAGCTAAAAATGCAAATGTGTGTTCGGTAGGACCAACTAGGGGAAAATATAAAGATAGATAGAATTACCAATTTGGACTTCATTTTTTACATAAAATGACCAAAACACCCTTATAAAAGGAAAAAATTACAAACCCCACTAACATCACACAAAACACCTAAATTCATTTTCTTCTTCTTCTTGTCATTGTCGTTAATATTCCATACCAGCCCAGCAGCCCTGAATTTGCAATTTCGACGACAACCCAAGACGAGCAGCGACTTCGTTCAGCAACTTCGTTCTCTTGCACCTGGCAACAACAATCGGTCCTGGCCGCACTGAGCAACATCGACTCTCTCGCTCTATTGTTGTCCGATGTCGTCGGCCACACCTGGTCACGACGGTCCTTCGAGCTCGGAATCAAGGGTTTCACATATCACAAATGTAGTGGAGCTCTTCTCAGATCTATTCATGAAAGACGAGATCGGAAGTGAGGATATGGATTGATAATGATGGGGAAATCCTAAGATTTGGTTAGGGGTTGCGACGAACTCCAGCCCTTGTCTTCTCCGACGTCGTTCAGATCGGCCCTCGTCTTCTCTGAAAGGTATAGAAGGGGAATGAGAATGGAGGATATCGGGTGGTCTTTGGAGAACCCGGTACAAGAGGAAATAAGGATTGGAGGGTATCAGGTGGAAATACATGTTTTTTATTCAATTATTTTTTTAATAAAAATAAATTCCTAGGAAAATTAATTTTTTTATTCAATTAATTGAATAAAAAATCCTATGAAAAAAAATTAAAAAGAAAAAATCATTAGTAGATGTGGAGAGAGAACAAACTAAATCTAACCGTTAAATTATATTTGGATGGCTGAGATTTAGCCAAATTCACTGATAGACTATTTTTAAACTCCACCGTAACTAGACTTTTTCTGTTTATTTACAATAGGGATTTTTTCCTAGGATTCACTAATTTAAAATAGTGTTTTAGAAATCTACCTATAGAGTTTCTAATAAACTCCACCGGAACAACACTGTCGCTAGGTTGTGTAGCGTTTTAGTCTTTTTTTTAAATGATAAAAAGAAATTGAAGATTGACTTTATATATGCAGCTCGGAGGTTGATTCACACGGAAATGATTCTTATCATGAAAATTAGAAACAAATGAGGACCCTTGGATTTCAGAAATGGATGGATAAGATTAAAAGAGATAGAGGCAAAATGGTAATTTTCACAAAAAATAAAAAAAAAAAAATTAATTTTCTTAGTTTCACTTGTTTTTGCCAAAAACACGAAATTTGATTTTTTACGTTACGTTCACATATTTTATGCATATGTTCACACTATTATAAGACATGTTCACATATTATCACATTTTTCAGTTTAGAGATTTTATAATATGTTCACATATATTACAATTGTATTCACATATTAGTACTGTTTGTTCATGTTTTATGGTCATATGTTCATGTTCGATTAAATCATAACACAAGCGTTAAACGGCTTTAAAAAATTTGACAAAAAATAATAAAATAATTTATTTTTTATTTTTTATTTTTTCGCTTATTTTTTCCAAAAACACGATGCTTGATATTTTACACTCTACTCACATATTTTATAGACATGTTCACATTATTACAAGGACTGTTCACATATAATTGCATTTTAACTCCAGAAAATGTAGTATGCGTTCACATATAATATAAGTACGTTCACATATCAGTATTGCATGTTCACATTTTGTGGCCTTATATTCATACTCGATTTATATCATACGTAAAAAGACTTAAAAAATTAAAGTAAGAAAATTAAAAAAAATTAAATTTTTATTTTATTTTTTTAATCAGATGACCTTGATTCATTTCTAGTGTTTCAATCGGATGGTCCAGATTGGTTCTTAGTTTTCATGATAAACCCCATTTTCATTTAATTCAATCTCATGCAGCTCAAAGGGAATTGTGCAGAATTTTACTTTATTTATTTTTTCAATATTAACCAAGGGAATTGAAGTTGTATTTGGTTTCATTAGTACTATAATACAAAAGTAAAAAATTGACCCGATAGCTTAATTTGAATCACTTAAAAATCTTAAGGTTGAAATCTGATCCGAAATTCAATGGATATAGACAGATATGAACTTGGTTAATTTGGACCAGATTCCGTAACATGAAACTCGTTGGGTTGACCAGAATTATTAGTTTTGAAAATATTATAAAATGTATTTTAAATATATCATATATAAATTTAGTTTTATTATTTAATATTAATATTTAATCACAATTTTTTTAATAACCTTAAAAAAGTTGGTACTATTGACTCGTTTGGTTGACTTAAACTCGTATGATAATGTCATAACCAGATCCAATTTAACTTGTAATCCGACCAGTACTCAATCGGAAGCCAAAATGACCGAACTCGAATCCGACCAAACCAACCCATTTAACAGACCTAGTATGATATAATTGCTTTTACAATGAGAGTTAATTTTGTGCAACATTAACCCACTCATATCCTTTTTTATTTACAATTTTTAGTACCTTGTTAAAAAATTATGATAAATGATATTTTCATTTATTTAAATCTTTCAATATTACTTAAAATTGTAACACACGAAAATGACCCATGGTGCGATCTTGAAGGCGATTACAAAAGCGACGCCCAAAAACCCTAAATTCCCATTTCAATCACAAAATCGCAATCCATTCGCTCGACCCTTACGATTGAAAATTATAAATCTCTTGCAAATCTTCACTCTAGCCCTTCCTCTCGAGGCCTCACATCGGCTCATGCCTACTTTTCCCTAATTTGCAGGATTTGTGAGCGGTTGTGGTTCCGATATTCGAGGTCGGTGTTGTGGCCGACCCATGATGGGTTTCTACTCAGAGGGAGAAAGAGGAATAAAAAAATATTTCTACAGCGGGATGAACAAGGTGTTGCACGGTGTGGACTAACCCCAATCTACAATTTGGGGCAACTAAATTGGGAAGGTTAGGGAATATTTATCGGCGAGTCTTGGAGGGTTGGTGAGCGTAAAGAATGGGTGGCCAGCCAGGTGGCATGCCTCTGGTGCAGTTTCTTCCTTGTATGGAGGCGCAATTATCAGTACTATGTCGCTCAACTCTAAGAGCATGTGCTATGAAGGGGATTACCAATCCTCTCTTCACTCTCTCTCTCTTCACCTCCTTTTGACACCTCAAATACTCTATATTTTACCTCACTCTTTCCTCTTCCTTTTCCTCATTCTCTATATTCACCCATAACAATGAGAATCATTTCTTCTCCTCTCTTCCAATTTTTTATACATATATCTTATCACATACTCATATTATCAATTTATGATTTATTCACTCCTTATGATTTTAATTAATTAATAAATTAATTTAACATTCAATAAAAAAATATATATTACTTATGACAATATAAATTGATTACTACTAATAATTAAATCTTGATTACATTAAGATAATATAAACAACAACATAAAATCTTGACACTACATGTTATCATTTCTTCTTGATGATCCAACAATATTTTCGGGTTGATCTTGGGCAAATTCACTCGGGTCTTTATAATTTCGATACGTATCTCGCTTGTCTTCCACGATCATATTATGCATGATGATACATGCCATCATGATTTTCCATAGAATCTTGACACTACATGCCATCACGATTTAAAAAAATGTCATATTTTTAATATTATTGTTTGTAATTTATTAATGCTTAATTGTAATGAAAATAAATGATTGTAGACTTGTAGTTGATAGATGAAAAAGATATGCAATATTAGGTTCAATTTATAGACAAAAAATTGCAAGAATTATTATTTTTTTTTTTTTTTTTAAAATATCATCTTTAAAATATTTTTATTTGTAATTTGTTAATGTTAAATTGTAATGAAAATAAATGAATGTAGTTGATAGATAAGAGACACATGTCAAATTTTGATTGGGTGAATATGAAGAGGAATGCACAAAAGCCAATGTGCACATTCCTCTACCCATAGAGGAATTCACCTCATTCCTTTCTCAAGAGAGGATCCTCTCTTCCAACCCACATCCAAGAGGATCCTCATTTTGAATAAAAAATGGGTAAAAAAAGGAAGAGGGGATTAGTAATCCCCTTCATAGCACATGCTCTAACATGGTTGTTTCGATCCTCTTTCTCTTTTAATCTATTTAAATTCTTCCTTGAATTGGGGTGTGTTGTGTGACACCCTATTCCCTATGACGTAAGCTTAGTAAAACTTAACTCTCATGCAAACAAATAATTCACATATAACAACTATCCATATAAGCACTTATAAGAAATTAACAACCATATAAGGTTGCACACACACACCTATAAGTAGTCACTTCTTATACTAATATATATGTAACTCTAACTTCTATTACAACCCTTATGTCTAAGATGCAAAATGAGAAGGAGAAGGTTGCATAGAACTTCAGACGACTGACCAATATGAATGTGACCTCTAAAAGAGACACGTCAATAAAATCTAGCTGAACCTAAAAAATTGTTTTGCGATTTACGTGAGTTTAGTGAATATAAACCATCATCAATTATGTAATATCTGTGATTTTTAGGATAAATTTGAATTTTTTTTCTAGACGACCTTCTAAGACCCGCTTAGTAAAGTCGTTACCCGTTTTGATCGTAAGCTAGAAACTCTACAAATGTCAGAAAGTAATCATGTAAAATGATTTTCTTAGTTCACATAAACTATAATATCGCTTGGACAATTTTTAAAAATTTTCCGAACAAGGTCCAATGACCCGTTTAATAAATCTCTTTATGTGTACTAGCCGCTATTTCCGTTAAATGAATAAATTTCATTTCTTAATATTTAATTATTTATTAAATAAATAAATTATAATATTCTTATGAAATATTTATTCGAGTAAATGAATTTATTAGAAATAGAACTTAATAAATTCGTAACTAATGGAAATACTATTCGTAAAACTCGATCGTCCCGACGCGCGTATCAAACTGAATTTTGGTCCGTTTACAAACACGCCGGATCATTTAAGGGATGAGATCTAGTGAGACTTGGTATAGATTCTCCACTCATTATTGTTGACTATTTCATTAATATCAATTCTACGACTCCCACTTACATGTATTAAGTTTAATAAAATATAGGGTAAATTACACAAAACCACCCCTTATGTTGATTTTTATATAAAACCACCTCTTAAATTAGTTCTGTTTGCATTCAACCACCCTAACACTATTTTAGTTAGTGTTTCCGTTAAATATATAAAAATACAAAAATGCCCTTAGGGTTTTAAGAAAAAGAGTGTATCATCTTTTCAAGGAGTACAGTTTTGCAACAATAATTCATGGTACAATTGGGTCAAACTTTTTCCCTTTTCTCCATATCAAAATCATTCAGAATCAATGGATTTATATCCATAATGGAACTTTTAAGAGCATTAAAAATTCCAATATAATAAACCTCCTCTATATACAAATCTGAAATCCAAATTGGGAAGTGGCGTGGAAGTGCTGGTGTTGGAGCTTGGAGGTGGATCTTGGCAGCAGGCGGTGATAACTTGCATTTAGGTAGTGTTTAGGATGCATATTTATGTTTATTTTGCATGGTTTTATCTTAGTTTAGTCTAGTTCTTAGGTTTTTAGGTTTTCTAGGAAATTCGGGTTTTGCGCTTGTTTTGTTCGGTTTTGCAGATCTTTAGGTAAACAAGCATGGATGGGATGGATCTTAGAGGACTATGGTGAAGTTTGAGGAAGCTTATAGTGATACAAGTGAAGATTAGAAGAGTTAACGCCCAAGAGCTTGTGTGAAAAGAACGCTTAAACCCGGGCTATGCATTGGAGTTCTTGTTTCGACACCTCTATCTTGCAATGCTTGGTTTGGGAGCTATAGTGCTCGGATGGAGCTTAATTTATTATCACTGGAAAGCTAATTCAAAGAGCTACAATTAATATTTTTACTCCGAGTCCAAATTCCAACTCTAAGTGGGCCAAAACAGCCTCTGAAGTAACGCCTGAATGCTGAACCGAGGCAAAAGCGCGAGATGACAATTGCTCGGCCGCGCAATTCAGAGGCTAAGCCGCACAATTCTAACTGAGGGATGATTGCGCGGGATGGACAATGCGCGGCCGCGCATTTCAGGGCCGATGTCGCGCATTCGGGAATTTCAGCGGAGCGTGGATTTTGGGTCGAGTTTTGGATTGGGCTTTGGTATTTGTTCAAATGGGCTTTTGTCATCCGAGTGTATGGGGTTTGATATATCTTTTGAGGGATATTTTTAGTAGACATATAAATACTTTATGTTAGATTATTTTCTCATAACTTTTGATCAACTTTTGGAGGCTAGGGTTTTCTCTCTGGAGGCAAACTTGAACCTTTGTAAGTTTTCTTAATTTCAATTATGAATTGCTAAATTTCTCTTGTGTTTGGCTAGTTATTGAAGTCGTGATTTGTATGTGGTTGTGAGGTTTGATTGATTCTCAACAAACTTGAATAGAAATTATTCCCTGTGCTTAACTGGATCTGAATTATTCTAGGGTTTTGTTAGATTGATCACCTAATAGAATTTCTAGATTGATTTACAACTGAATCTGATTAATTACCGGTCGGAGTTAATTTGATCAAGAGTAGACTTTAATTAATTTAGTACCGGTCGAACAAGTTGATTAAAGTAGGGAATAAATTCACAATTCACTCTGATGTCTGGTTGCTCTAAGTGTTTGTTTCTATTGATAACTTGAATCGTCATGATGTTGTTTAATTGAATCTAGAAGGTCTTCTAGGTTGTTAAATAATTAGGGTTGTTAGACTGGTTGTTCTATCAACTATATATGAAGTTCGGGTTTTAATCATTAGTAGGGTCATTATCCACAATAGATTATTCAAGTGAGAAGAGAATCAAGAGAATCGATGATCAACGAATCAATATCATGATGGATCTAACTAGTTGAACACGTTTGTTTCTCATATATTTAAATCATCTTTTGTATTCATAGTTAGTTTTATTCTTGCATATTAGTTTAGATAATCATTCTGAAAACCCCCCATACTAGTTACTTGGCACTTAAGCAATAACACATTTACACGAGTCTTTGTGGGTTCGACCCTTGCTTCCACTCTACTCAGATTGGTTAAGTTAGGATTCTTTAATAGGTAAAACGACTGAAAAATACCTCATCAAATTTGGCGCCGTTGCCGGGGACTTGTCGCTATTTGTGTTTTTACTTTTGTGCTATTTTTGGTGTTGTGAACCTATCTTACGGTTCATAACACACGTGCTACTAATCTATGGCTTTGTTCGATTGTAGACAGCTGCAGGATGAACACTTCCATGACTATTTTTCAAGATTTCAAGATCATGTGTTTCAACTTGGTGCTTGGGGATTACGATACAGTGATAGAGAGGTGAACATGGGAGTTATCCATGGTATGAATTTTGAGACAAGGGGATTGGCAGATTACATGAGCAATGAGAGGCTTTTGTTTATGGGACCTGAGGAATGCTGGGATTTCTTATGTTTCATGCGCCATCAGAGCTTTTTGGTCGAATCATCTTCCCAACCACCCCAGCCGATTGATACGTCTCTTGAGGATATAATCAAGGATCTCTCCAAAGGGGCGGATGCTATAATGAATGAGCACTGTGAGTCTTGTTCTTCATATTTCCATTCTACAATCTCATGTCCTTTTGAGTTGTGTGAAAGGAGTGGTGGAATCACATTGGAGTCAAACGATCAAGAGTCAGACACCCAGATTCAAGTTGAGGAGCAATCTAATACACTTGATGAGGGTTATGATGATGAATTTGATGCTCAATATGAATTTGCACCTGTAAGGCAAGATGAGCAGATTATCACAGAGCCAAGGGAAGTCTGTGCAGGCATAGAGATTCTTACAGAGCTTAGGGAGCCAGAATCATCTTCACTCATGTGGAGTAAATTGCTTGAGGGTTTTACGGTTTTGGAAGAAGACTCGTTTGTTGACCATGATGACTTCTTTGTTGATGAAGTAGACAACCATGAGGGAGAAAATCAACATGATGCATCTATTAAGTCTCCCACTGTCATGGTGCCCCCGATGTTAGGCCTTGACATCCCATGCTTCAATTTCCCCACCTTCTCACATCCAGAGCTTATGGAGTTCCAAGATGAGGAACCAAGTCGACAACACATGGTGGAAGATGAAGAATATATAGAGTTCATCTTGGATAAAAGTGGTATTGCTGACTAGTGTTTTGATTCATACTGTAAGTATTTTCTAAAGCCACCACTTGTTCTGAATTCTTTTGAGCAATTGCCATCTCATGCTAACTGGGCACACATGTTCGATAAATTAAAACGGTATTTGAATGTTATATTATGCTTAATTGATTTATCAATGTGTTACTTATGCTTTTCTGAGATGTGTGTACAAGGCTTTGACAGGTTATTAAGGGCATTGACAATGTCTAATCTTATCAAATCATGCTAAATATCAAGCTAATGACATTAAACAAGCGCTTCTTGGGAGGCAACCCAAGGTTTAGAGTAGTTTTGTTTTTCAGTTATAATCTTTTGCTTTTTAGGTAGTTTTATGTGTGTGTGTGTTAGATATCCTAGGTTTGAAGATTGATAACCGGAAGAAGCCTTCACCACCACCGTCGGATTTCCCGCCGTACTACCCGGATTACTAGAGTTTTGTGAGTTTTTTCTTTCCTTTACTTTTTACTATACTTTGGGGACAAAGTATGTTTTAAGCATGGGGGAAGGGGATTACTTGTTTGCATTTCATGTAGTTGCATTAGTTTAGGTCATATTTGTCATATTTAAAATTTTGGCATGCATTGATTAAAATTCTAGAAAAATGAAGAAAAATTCATAAAAATACAAAAAAAATATTGCATTTAGGTTCTTATTTCCCCATTGTTTGATTCCTCTTGTGTTTCTATGCTAAGTATGAGTTCTAACCCATGATTTGCATGATTTACTGAAGTTGATATGATATAAGCATGATCATTGATTGATTACCTTGATTATAGGACTGAGCATGTATTTAGCTTGAGTATTTGATTCATTCTGAAGTTCTAGACAAAAATTAGCGTTGTGAGATGTTTTTGGCCTTCCATGATATATGTGTTCTCTAAATTTCTTGAGTGTATCATCATGATTATCTAGCTCTAGAACTTGCCTTAATACTCTTTGTCAAGGCTGCTTATATGATTGAATGCATGACATTAAAATGATTGAGGCAATGTTTCTTATAAGCCTATTATTTACGTTCCTACCTTACAAGATCCATGTTCTTGATACCCCATTTCTTTTAAGCTTTAAGCCTATTTTTGATAGCTCCACAAAAATTTTCCTAGCCTAATAAGCTTGACCCATCCGGGATTAGGACTTTAGGTTATGTTGTGTTTTGTGTGAGTTTGATGTAAGTATGGGGGAATTGGAGGAAAAGGTGGAAAAAGAGGGAAACAACTCTTGTGTGTAAAGTGAGAAAAAAATAAAGATGAATTATGTTGAAAAGCAAAAGAAAGAAAATTGAGCTTAAATGTTAGTAGTCTTCATTAGAAGCAAAGAAAGAGGCAAAGAAGAGGCAAAGAAAGAAAAAAAGAAAAGAAGCAAAGTGCTTAATTGTAAATGTAAGGAGTTGGTAGAGTGGAAGTTGGGGAAGTGTTATGAGAAGTAAAGTGTAAGGTTTGGGTTTAGGATTAGTTCTTTATCCCGGATTTAGCACCACAGACCAAATATGATCCCTTCCAAAATTCTCTTTACCTTGGCCCCATTACAAGCTTTAAAAAGACCTCTTGATTTTTGTTATGTGTTTGATCCCCAGCGGTGGAGATTTAGAACTCTGATGCAAGCATATGGTAGTCTAGTTTTCATGGTTGATTTTGAGTGAAACACATGCTTAAATACTTGAGAGATTGAGTGCAAACACAATTACCTTGGTGAGGTCTAGAATGGATGAATGGTCTTTACTTGTTGCTTATCATAATGCATGTTGGGAAGTCTTGGTTGGGTTTTTAATTATATGTGAAATGCTTGTTTGATTTGAGATGGATGTATGATTGCATTTCTATGGTGTGATTTGGATTTATGTCCTGCTTGAGGACAAGCAAGGGTTAAGCATGGGGGAATTTGATAACTTGCATTTAGGTAGTGTTTAGGATGCATATTTATGTTTATTTTGCATGGTTTTATCTTAGTTTAGTCTAGTTCTTAGGTTTTTAGGTTTTCTAGGAAATTCGGGTTTTGCGCTTGTTTTGTTCGGTTTTGCAGATCTTTAGGTAAACAAGCATGGATGGGATGGATCTTAGAGGACTATGGTGAAGTTTGAGGAAGCTTATAGTGATACAAGTGAAGATTAGAAGAGTTAACGCCCAAGAGCTTGTGTGAAAAGAACGCTTAAACCCGGGCTATGCATTGGAGTTCTTGTTTCAACACCTCTATCTTGAAATGATTGGTTTGGGAGCTATAGTGCTCTGATGGAGCTGAATTTGTTATCACTAGAAAGCTAATTCAAAGAGCTACAATTCATATTTTTACTCCGAGTCCAAATTCCAACTTTAAGTGGGTCAAAATAGCCTCTGAAGTGACGCCTGAATGCTGAACCGAGGCAAAAGCGCGGGATGACAATTGCTCGGCCGCGCAATTCAGAGGCTAAGCCGCGCAATTCCAACTGAGGGATGATTGCGCGGGATGGACAATGCGCGGCCGCGCATTTCAGGGCCGATGTCGCGCATTCGGGAATTTCAGCGGAGCGTGGATTTTGGGTCGAGTTTTGGATTGGGCTTTGGTATTTGTTCAAATGGGCTTTTGTCATCCGAGTGTATGGGGTTTGATATATCTTTTGAGGGATATTTTTAGTAGACATATAAATACTTTATGTTAGATTATTTTCTCATAACTTTTGATCAACTTTTGGAGGCTAGGGTTTTCTCTCTGGAGGCAAACTTGAACCTTTGTAAGTTTTCTTAATTTCAATTATGAATTGCTAAATTTCTCTTGTGTTTGGCTAGTTATTGAAGTCGTGATTTGTATGTGGTTGGTTTGATTGATTCTCAACAAACTTGAATAGAAATTATTCCCTGTGCTTAACTGGATCTGAATTATTCTAGGGTTTTGTTAGATTGATCACCTAATAGAATTTCTAGATTGATTCACAACTGAATCTGATTAATTACCGGTCGGAGTTAATTTGATCAAGAGTAGACTTTAATTAATTTAGTACCGGTCGAACAAGCTGATTAAAGTAGGGAATAAATTCACAATTCACTCAGATGTCTGGTTGCTCTAAGTGTTTGTTTCTATTGATAACTTGAATCGTCATGATGTTGTTTAATTGAATCTAGAAGGTCTTCTAGGTTGTTAAATAATTAGGGTTGTTAGACTGGTTGTTCTATCAACTATATATGAAGTTCGGGTTTTAATCATTAGTAGGGTCATTATCCACAATAGATTATTCAAGTGAGAAGAGAATCAAGAGAATCGATGATCAACGAATCAATATCATGATGGATCTAACTAGTTGAACACGTTTGTTTCTCATATATTTAAATCATCTTTTGTATTCATAGTTAGTTTTATTCTTGCATATTAGTTTAGATAATCATTCTGAAAACCCCCCATACTAGTTACTTGGCACTTAAGCAATAACACATTTACACGAGTCTTTGTGGGTTCGACCCTTGCTTCCACTCTACTCAGATTGGTTAAGTTAGGATTCTTTAATAGGTAAAACGACTGAAAAATACCTCATCAAATTTGGCGCCGTTGCCGGGGACTTGTCGCTATTTGTGTTTTTACTTTTGTGCTATTTTTGGTGTTGTGAACCTATCTTACGGTTCATAACACACGTGCTACTAATCTATGGCTTTGTTCGATTGTAGACAGCTGCAGGATGAACACTTCCATGACTATTTTTCAAGATTTCAAGATCATGTGTTTCAACTTGGTGCTTGGGGATTACGATACAGTGATAGAGAGGTGAACATGGGAGTTATCCATGGTATGAATTTTGAGACAAGGGGATTGGCAGATTACATGAGCAATGAGAGGCTTTTGTTTATGGGACCTGAGGAATGCTGGGATTTCTTATGTTTCATGCGCCATCAGAGCTTTTTGGTCGAATCATCTTCCCAACCACCCCAGCCGATTGATACGTCTCTTGAGGATATAATCAAGGATCTCTCCAAAGGGGCGGATGCTATAATGAATGAGCACTGTGAGTCTTGTTCTTCATATATATATGAAGTTCGGGTTTTAATCCTTAGTAGGGTCATTATCCACAATAGATTATTCAAGTGAGAAGAGAATCAAGAGAATCGATGATCAACGAATCAATATCATGATGGATCTAACTAGTTGAACACGTTTGTTTCTCATATATTTAAATCATCTTTTGCATTCATAGTTAGTTTTATTCTTGCATATTAGTTTAGATAATCATTCTGAAAACCCCCCATACTAGTTACTTGGCACTTAAGCAATAACACATTTACACGAGTCTTTGTGGGTTTGACCCTTGCTTCCACTCTACTCAGATTGGTTAAGTTAGGATTCTTTGATAGGTAAAACGACTGAAAAATACCTCATCAGGCGGCGAGACGAAGCTCGAAAAATCAGATGTCATTCTTGAAGAAAAATGGAGGAAGTTTAGGAAAAAGGGCTAGATAAGTGGTACTTGTTTCATTTATTCTTCTGAAGACTTTGATTTATTGTCTGGATTCTATCCTTCCTCATAGATCTCTTCTTGTAATGGCCAAATAAAAAAAGAAGTGAAGAAGGGGAGGAAGAATGAGAAAGACGCACTCAACAAGATCTCTCAACTGACGGAGAAGACCAACGAGACCAACAACGACTACTCCATCAAGAACAACTGTTGTAAAGCTCTCGCACTCCCAATCCATACCCGTTCCTCAACTTAAACCTTGAAATAGGCATCTTCGAAAGCGACAGGCAAAACCACTCTCTTTGCACAAATTAAATGAATTTGTGAGCCAAATCGGGGAGGACGAAGAAAATTGGAAAACCGATTGCAGTGGAAAACAACAAATGAGAGGGCAGATGAAACAGATTCAACGAAAGAAATGAAGAAGCAGTCAAACAGGTGAATTTTTTTCACGAATTTTCGGGTGCAACAACAATAAATGAAAGGGAAATTTTGGGAGCTTAAACAAACTGTTTTGGAGGTAGAGTGGAAACTTATCGGATAGAATTTTCCATTTGTCAAACGCGTTCTTAATCCTTATGTAAATAGTGTACTAGTTTGACAGAATTCTTGACAGAGAAAGAGGATGGGTGGCTGATTGTAGACGGAACTAATATAAGGGGTGGTTTTATGTAAAATCCGATATAAAGGGTGGTCATCTGCAAATGAGTCAAGATAAGGGGTGGTTTAATGTAGTTTACCCTAAAATATAATTATTTTAAGTCTTCCACCCCCATAATGTGAGCTAGATTGAGAGTCATCATTGCTAGATTCTCTATAACCTCCACTAACCAAAAAATGCTCTATTTAACGATTCATGTCTTATGAGAAACACTCACCAAAGACACTCTCTAGCTCTCATCTTGTCTAGCTTTTATTCCTTCCACTTAAAACCACCAAAAGCTTTCCTTGTGTCTTCCAAACACCACCACCACCACCGGCTGCCACCACCACACCACCGGTGCCACCCCTTCCTCCTTAGATCCTTGTGTTGTTCTTCCTACAAGAGCATAAAACACATTTAAGGGTAATCTCTAAATCTTTTTAAAGTATTTTCTTATGATGATTTCAAGCGTTTTTAGGAACTTTACAATGAATTAAAATCCTAAAATTTTAGATGATATGAAATACTATTTATATGCATATTCTCTTTGATAAATGACATGCATGCAAAGATTTCTAAAGAAAAACCATCTTATGAGTATAGGATGAACTTTGATCATTCTAAAGTTGATGAAGAGATTTTTAACTTTAAAATTCTGGTTTTTATTTATTTTTCAAAGAGATAGACTTTTGTTTTATTTTCTACACAAAACACTTTGGTTGATGTAGATAATGACTTGAGAAATTATAAGATAAGTTTTTCATGCATAAAACCATCATGCATGTCTTTCATAGGACTTTGAAAGCTTCTATATGAATTTTTCTAGTTTGAATAAATTTAATAAGGACAAGTATAATCAATTAAGTTAAAAATGTCCTTGCATGTAAGTTTAAGTGAGTTTTCATGAGATTAACTTAGTTGCATGTCTCTTCCTCTAACTTGTAAACTTGAGAATATTTTTGTAAGTGATCTTTGAGTAGAGAAAGAAGTAAAAGATTACAATGGGTTGTTTAATTTATATAAGTACTTGAATGTTAATAAAAATGATTATTTTAACTCTTGTCACCCTTGCATGTGTTAGTTATAAAACTTTGAATCAAAATCTCTATTAAACAAGTTAAAAAGTTGTTGTATGTTAAAAGATGGACTCTTTATAACTTAAAATCTTCTTTCATTTTATTTAAGCTAAGAAGAATTTGGTATAATTTATGGATGATCATTCTAGAACTAAGACTATTAAGTATAAAGATAAAAGTACTTAAAAATAAATCTTATGGTTATGCATGTGAATTTTTATAAAGTTGTGGACTAAATTCATCCTTGCATGTGTGTTAAGAACTAACAAAATGTTGAATTAAGGCTTGTTAAACCTTCTTAGTAAAAATGATGATTAATTTAATAAGTTTAAACGATAGTACGATAACCTAAGATGTTGCATGTGATATTAAAAAGTGTTTTTATACAGAATGATATGCATGCATGACAATCCTAGAATTTACTACAATGTTATAATAAGTAATTCATGACTTGTAGGAATCTTTGATTATAAGAATAAATATTAAGTAGCCTTGCATAAAAATAATGAAGCATACATACCATTTGTATAATTTATATTAAATATATTTTTGCATGTGGTTTAAAAAGGTTTTCATTTGAATAATTAAAGCCTTGCATTTCTTTTCTTAAAATAAGTATTCTTAAGTTTATGAAACTCTTACAAAGTATCACTTCGAAAATAATAATAAATAATTATTATTTTGATATTCCCTATCTAAATTATTAAACCAAATAATTTAGCTTAGTTTGCCTTCTCTTAGAAGAGGAAAATAAGAGAAAGGTAGAATTAAAATTAAAATAAGGATTTTAATACATATTCGTTCGTTACCT
This sequence comes from Fallopia convolvulus, assembly GCA_964016875.1. NCBI lineage: Eukaryota > Viridiplantae > Streptophyta > Magnoliopsida > Caryophyllales > Polygonaceae > Fallopia > Fallopia convolvulus. Next base: position 44,973,145 of record OZ024729.1, read on the forward strand.
TTTCGAATAAATAGGTCGAAGCGTACGAACTTCACTAAGTCGTCCAAAATTCCAAGTCTCATAAACTTACGAAAGAGATTCAAGGCAAGTGGATATTCTCCTTGTAACCTTTTCAATATCTCGTTTCCGTTAAACTTCTCTCTATTGATAAGAAACTTGTTTCCTTAAACAAATAAACATAGGATATATCGATTGCTAGAAATAACGACATCTCATTATCGTTAATATTATTCGAACGCTAGAAATGAACTTAGGACCAATGATTGCGGCCTTGTTTGTTTAAAATGTCTCGTTTAGAGACATCGCTTGGACAAGTATAGTAAAAAGTGTTGGACATAAGTCCTCAAACCACTTTTTATAACATCATATTATATGTAGGTCATGACTCTACTCTTACTTCGTTGACTGAAGTCTTAAGCAATGTCGAAATAGAAAGGTTTCGTCTGAAGTCTAAAGCAATGTCATACGGAAAATAAATGTTGGTTGAAGTCTTAAAGCAATGTCGAAATGAAAAGGTTTCGTCTAAAGTCTTAAGCAATGCCACATAAAATGAAAAAGATGACTAAAGTCTCTTACTAACGTCTATGCTATGCAGACATTCAAAATTTTAATAAGGCTAAAGGTTTCCCTTATTCAATCCATTAAATAAACATAGGCTATGTTCTAACTAAGTGTTAGAACTTCGTTCCATTATGTGGAATCGGCTCTTTCATAACCTCCACACTCTTAAAAGTCAATAATGCTATGTAAAGTTTTGACACGTAATAAAGATAAGTGCTAGTGCACATTAAAAGACATCAAAACCGGGCCGGTTTTAGAAGACTAACCCGGCTCTCGGTCCGGTAAGGGCGCGAGAGGTTTTCTAAAAACTTATGTGTAATTAAAACATTCCCAACTTTAATTCTACTCTAAGAAGTTCTACAATCGTGTAGTCTTTCTTTTCGGACTAAGGTTATCTCGCATCGAGATATACTCATTTCCGTCCTTAAGCACCACTTAAAGGTTATATTTGTCAAACACATTTCGCATACCTCTTTAATGATTTGTTAACTTACTCAAATTACCCTTGAGAATTTCCATTCTCACTTGCTTAGTCTCCTTAGACTAATTCCGCTCTTTTTCGCATCTTTGCCTGGTATTTCTCTCCCTTCGCGACAAATGCCAGACTCTAGAAAACGTCACTCGAAGGTTTAAAGAACGAAGAATCAAGAAAGCTGAAGGAAGGAAGGTCAAGTCTTCTCAAAGATAATTCTTTTGTATTTTGGATTCACTATGCTTTGCAAGAACAAGGTTTCATTAATTCTGCTACTTAACTCTATCATGTTGTTTTGACACAGTTTAAGATGTAATGACATATTTAAAGTCTCAAGTTTGAGCACCTTTTAATGTCATGTATTACCATTTAAATTCCGCATTTCTTTAAGTTTAATACCTTATAAAGCCTAGGGTGACTTTGGACGATAAAGTCCGAGGTCACTAGCGGTAATACCCATAGTTGCAAAATAGGGGTGTTACAAATTATTTTACACAGAGTCAAACATTTAGTCCATGTATATATAACATACATATTATATATATATGTCATATATGAATTTACTATGCAAAGGCCAATGCCGATGTATCCGATCTATTATTCTGTGAATTGTAAAAGCCTGAATCTTCCTTGGGTTTCCTGTGTATAGACTCTTATGGTCTCTTTATCAAAGACATCTGAAGATTTCTTGTATATTGACTCTTATGATCTCTTTATCAAAAAAAATCCGAAGATCTCCTATATGACACGTAGGTCATATATGATATGTAGATCATGTATGACCTGAAGGTCTCTTTATCAAAGAAATTAATCTGAAGATCTCATGTATGACTCGTAGGTCTCTTTAGCAAAGAAATCCGAAGATTTTCTGAATTACAAGTTCAGGGCAAGACAATCACATGTCCTTTTAATTTCATTGCAATATGTTATGCAATCAAGTGCATCCTATAATTGATGTTCATGTTTTTGGTCTAGTTTTAGTTGTCTTTCTTAGGTTTTTAGTTTAGTTTTAGTAGGTTTTAGAGTTAGTTTTGTGTGTTTTTGGATAAGTTTGCATATTTTGTCAAAAGTATGGAAGCTACTCCATTTTGTGTCTTTTTGTAGATTTTAGAGCGGAAAGGAGCATTTTCAAGAGGAGCAGAAGTGAAGTGGTGGAGAGCGGAATGCATAGAAGAGGAGAAAGAATAGTTCATATGAAGATCAAGTTAAAGTCCAAGTTAAAGATAAGGAAAGAGTTCAAAATAAGCCAAAACAGAGGCTCGTTAACGACTTGTGAGGGTCGTTACCGAGCTGTAAATCAGAGTTTTTGCAAAGGAGTTCAGCAAGGCTATACCGACTCTATGCAGGTCGTTAACGAGGTGACCTGTGTCGGTAGAGCGCAGTTGACTTTTGGGGTTTATATCTTTTATCTTGTTATCTTTTAAGTTTGGTAAGTTTTTATCTTTTAGATCTTTTATTAGATAGATTTCTTAGTATATATACCCTTGTTCTAAGCCTAGACAGGGGGAGGGTTTGAGTTAGTATAGGAGAGAAGTCGAGAGAGAGATTGCGATCTGGTTCGTTCGACAGAAGAGTTCGAGGTTGTGATCGGTGCTCTTATTCTTAGTTGTTTTTGGATTCCGCAAGTATTTGTAAGACGATATTTCTTTTAATTTCAAGTAAGTTTTTCTTTTCAATGCTTTCTTTGATTAAAGTTATTTGCTTTGATTCAATGAAGAATGAGTAGTTTTCTTATCTAGGGTCGGGGTTGAAGCCCGACATAGTTGTGCGTGGTTAAATGAATATGTTGATGTTTTGATTGCTTCTATCTTTTGAATTACTTGTTGTGCTTATGCTTAGACGAAAGTCGAAGTAATTTGAGTTTGTTGCTTAATCAAAAGAGAAAAGTTATGAACATGAATGTTGATATTGATGGTGCGCGAAATAACCGCTAGTTAATCTAATCCATTAAATTGCTCGGCAAACCACAAGAACTAGCCTGCATGGGCATTCTTGCATGGCCCCATAAAGTCTCCCATGCATGGTCTATGTATATATGTATGTACGTACAAAACAAGCATTTCCTAGATTGGCTTTCCACGTATTCTATTGCACAAATTCGTGTCATATGGTGAAAATGGGTTTGAGGCAACTCGTTGGAATCTATGGCCAATTAACATAGCCTTTGACTTGGCCCAAAAATCAAGCTTGTGGGTTTAAGCCCAATAAACAAAATGAGAGCACGTAATATGTGTCATATGTGCGTTTATATATTTAAACAAAGTGACAAATGTGATGGCTCTCGTGATTTTGTGTGTGCATGGGATCGATGTACGTACATAGTATATTCATATGTGTTGGCTAGAAGAGTGGGCTTGGGCCCAACTTCATCACAATTCTCGGCCCAGGCAGGGCATTCTCTTTGTTTAAGCCCAATTGAGATACATGTGTGTGTGGGGCCAGGCTAAGCAAATTCAAGCAAACGAGGTTCTCAACACCTCAAATCCCAAAGGCAAACTCTATTCCCAAATGGCAGCCTTTGTTGACTTTTCAACATTAGGTATGGTCCAATCACAACTTAGGCTCACATTCACTAAAAGCTATATATGGGCTTCCCACATCGGAGCCTATCAATATGTTCAACGGGCAAAATGATATAAATAGGCAAGAGGTGGAACCGAATAAAGGGTCGAAAATCCTCTCTGGCTCGAGAACTATCTCGTTTGCCAAAGCTCGACGTGTTTGATCTCCGAGTGAGATCGCGCTATAAACGGTATAAAGTCTAAAGGCTTTATTCGTAAAGAGAACAAAAACAACTGGATGAGGGGTGGGGAGGAGGAATAATCCACGTACGAAAACCGTTCGGTTGTACGAATCCCGAGAGTTAGTATTTATTTAATTCCCGTTTATAGTGTGGTTTATTTCGGGTTTCATCACTGGCGCCGTCTATGGGAACTTGCTCTCCCTATCCGACCTAATCTCGGGAAACAATCAAGTGGGTCGCGTTCTCTCCCCTTCGTTTGGTCAAAACAAGCGAGGCCGTGGAAGTTGGCTAACTAGGTGAGGTTGGCCAAAGAAGCAAGAGACGAGGTTGTGGAAGCGAGTGGTGTACTGTTAGCTAGCTAGTGGGTGGTCATCGCACTAGGCCAAACATCTCGGCATTCCTAGTGGGTCCAATGCACGAGGTCATTTTGCAGGCCAAGTTACGAGGTTGCAAATAGGCGTTGCGAGGTTGGGCCATCAAAAGCGAGGCAAGCAAATGGATAGCAGGCGGGGTCGGTGTGCGAGGATGAGGTCGGGCAAACAAGCAAGGTTGGCCTGGGATGCGGGGCCTTTGCAAGCCATGCGGAGTCTGTCTTGGCAAATACGCGGCGACCTTGTGCAAGTAAACCGGCGAGATCATTCTTCGTGATGGGCCTGCCAACGAAGTCGTTTGAGGGGCGAGGTTTAATTGCGCCGTTTAAAGGTTGGCTAGCGAGGTGGTGGCTGGGAAGGGCCGCGCGATTCTCCGCCTTCCTTCGGCACCCGACTTCATCTTGCTCTTATCCACGCACTTCCTCCTCGGCTCGGTCATGGTGTGATCTCCGCGATCATCAACCGACCCATCATCGCGGTTTCCGACTCAGCCAAGCCTCGCAATGATTGTGTTTCCTTCTAGTCGTTCTTCACGAGGTCTCGGCGTGGGTGACGACGCGATGTTCATCCTCGGTGAGGGGTCGCCTGGGTCATGCTCAGGTGGTATGTCGCAAGCTTCTATGCCTCGGGCATTTCACGGGCGCGTCGGTTCTCTATGGCCATCCTCGGCGCTCGGAACGATGGTACCTCGTGGTATTTGTTGGCGCCTCGTTGGTACGACCTTGCGACCTCGCGCGTTTCTTCGGATCGGCTTCCAGTCGGTGCAACAACCTCGGTGGACGGTGTCCTTTCATCGCGAGGTACAATAACCTCGCTCGGCCGGGCGCATGACACCATTTTTGGACTAAGATGGCAACTTCCATACATGCGTGGCTTTGATATCCGAGGCCCTCATGCATGCCAACCCACATTGACTTCGGGCATGACAAAAATGACGTTGTCTCCGCGGAAAGAGATATCTTCGGGCCAAATACACTTGTTGGGCTGCCCTTTATTTGGGCCATATGGTGAATGGGACGAGGGCCCATTCAACTTCTTCCTGGAGGTGATGGGCAAACATCATGGTGCATTATCGTGGCTATGCATGACATGGTGATGACCATAAGCTTCGTTCTAAATTCACGCGTCGCGTGGCCGGGGAACGAGGTAAGCCTTGAAAACTCGACTCGCTAATTAATTATATTCGTTATATACTCGCATGTTGGAACCAAGTTCCTAATTCTCTGTTATAATTAAGTCCACCCCTCGCTTCTCGCTTGGGGTTGGAGAATCTCGTTAAGGTCCACCCCTCGCTTCCCGCTTGGGGTTGGAAACTCTCTTATGGACGAGGTCCAAACTCTCTATGGACGAGGTCCAAACTCTCTTATGGACGAGGTCCAAACTCTCTATGGACGAGGTCCAAACTCTCTATGGACAAGGTCCAAACTCTCTATGGACGAGGTCCAAACTCTCTATGGACGAGGTCCAAACTCTCTATGGACGAGGTCCAAACTCTCTTATGGACGAGGTCCAAACTCTCTATGGACGAGGTCCAAACTCTCTATGGACGAGGTCCAAACTCTCTATGGACGAGGTCCAAACTCTCTATGGACGAGGTCCAAACTCTCTATGGACGAGGTCCAAACTCTCTATGGACGAGGTCCAAACTCTCTTATGGACGAGGTCCAAACTCTCTATGGACGAGGTCCAAACTCTCTATGGACGAGGTCCAAACTCTCTTATGGACGAGGTCCAAACTCTCTATGGACGAGGTCCAAACTCTCTATGGACGAGGTCCAAACTCTCTATGGACGAGGTCCAAACTCTCTATGGACGAGGTCCAAACTCTCTATGGACGAGGTCCAAACTCTCTTATGGACGAGGTCCAAACTCTCTATGGACGAGGTCCAAACTCTCTTATGGACGAGGTCCAAACTCTCTATGGACGAGGTCCAAACTCTCTATGGACGAGGTCCAAACTCGCTATGGACGAGGTCCAAACTCTCTATGGACGAGGTCCAAACTCTCTATGGACGAGGTCCAAACTCTCTATGGACGAGGTCCAAACTCTCTATGGACGAGGTCCAAACTCTCTATGGACGAGGTCCAAACTCTCTTATGGACGAGGTCATAACTCTCTATGGACGAGGTCCAAACTCTCTATGGACGAGGTCCAAACTCTCTATGGACGAGGTCCAAACTCTCTATGGACGAGGTCCAAACTCTCTATGGACGAGGTCCCAACTCTCTATGGACGAGGTCCCAACTCTCGAAAACTGCGCGAACTCCACCTAATCTCGAGCTCAAATCACGTTGCTCAAACTAAAAATCGATAAGTCGGCGCACCTATTTATTGACTCGTTGCCCTCGTGGAACGAGATCACCAAGCCAAGGGGTTGTGATGGTGCGCGAAATAACCGCTAGTTAATCTAATCCATTAAATTGCTCGGCAAACCACAAGAACTAGCCTGCATGGGCATTCTTGCATGGCCCCATAAAGTCTCCCATGCATGGGCTATGTATATATGTATGTACGTACAAAACAAGCATTTCCTAGGTTGGCTTTCCACGTATTCTATTGCACAAATTCATGTCATATGGTGAAAATGGGTTTGAGGCAACTCGTTGGAATCTATGGCCAATTAACATAGCCTTTGACTTGGCCCAAAAATCAAGCTTGTGGGTTTAAGCCCAATAAACAAAATGAGAGCACGTAATATGTGTCATATGTGCGTTTATATATTTAAACAAAGTGACAAATGTGATGGCTCTCGTGATTTTGTGTGTGCATGGGATCGATGTACGTACATAGTATATTCATATGTGTTGGCTAGAAGAGTGGGCTTGGGCCCAACTTCATCACAATTCTCGGCCCAGGCAGGGCATTTTCTTTGTTTAAGCCCAATTGAGATACATGTGTGTGTGGGGCCAGGCTAAGCAAATTCAAGCAAACGAGGTTCTCAGCACCTCAAGTCCCAAAGGCAAACTCTATTCCCAAATGGCAGCCTTTGTTGACTTTTCAACATTAGGTATGGTCCAATCACAACTTAGGCTCACATTCACTAAAAGCTATATATGGGCCTCCCACATCGGAGCCTATCAATATGTTCAACGGGCAAAATGATATAAATAGGCAAGAGGTGGAACCGAATAAAGGGTCGAAAATCCTCTCTGGCTCGAGAACTATCTCGTTTGCCAAAGCTCGACGTGTTTGATCTCCGAGTGAGATCGCGCTATAAACGGTATAAAGTCTAAAGGCTTTATTCGTAAAGCGCACAAAAACAACCGACTGAGGGGTGGGGAGGAGGAATAATCCACGTACGAAAACCGTTCGGTTGTACGAATCCCGAGAGTTAGTATTTATTTAATTCTCGTTTATAGTGCGGTTTATTTCGGGTTTCATCAGATATTGTTCGATAACGAAAGTTTCGAGCTTTGGATTCAAAACAAGTAATAAAGTGAATTGATTTATGAAAATTGATTAATTTGCTTGTTTTAGTCAGCGAAAGTTGATAGATTTATCTTTAAAAGGCATGATCTTTATCTTCATATGAGTTTATATGCATAGCTATGTTGTGGTAACCCTTGTCCTAGAGCTTTTTATCCTTTGAATTTGTTCAGTCTTACATTCGATTTCTCTTATTACCGAGACACTTTGGATCGATACCGAGCCTGCACTTACATCGTTATTTGTTCTGTTCTAACCCTTGTCCTAAGCTGATTTTGCCTTGTTTTGTTTTCTTGTTTTTAGTTCGGTAAACAGATAGCCTTGCTTCCTATGGACGATCCTGACTTCGCTATACTCAGCGGGGTCTTGACTTATAAATTTATTTGTTGCCAAGAAACCCTCCTCTCAACAATAATTTTATTATTTATACGTATGACAATATTTTTAATTTATATTTATCATATTTTTTATATTAATTTCATATTTTTAATATCCATCTATATATACTAAAAAAGAACTCTTTTGCCATATGTCAGTCTCACATTCATTTTGCCTTTGTGTCGGTCTATAATTCATTTCGCATGTATGGCACCACGTTATCTAGCCTTTAAAAAAATAATTTGAAATTTATAATAAAAGATAATCCTAACTGTATTCAAATATATCTATCTTTATCTAATTTTCTTAAAAAAATAACGAATAAATCTATATCTATCAAATCTTTAACTCATTTTTAATTAATTATATAATATTTTTGGTTTTTATAACAAGACTTAAAATTTAATAATGTCCTACACATGAAACGAAATTTATACATTATTACGCTCACTTTATTTATTTAATTAGTTATATACTACAAATCTACAATGGAGTTTTTTTATTTAAAATACTAAATATCGCATTAAAATAATTGATAATTTTTTCATATTTACCTAAAAATGATTTAAACAATAAAATATTTTTAATTTGAGTTATTGTTAAAATATATCATTTATATTTAACCATATCCGTACATGGTACGGGTACATATGGTAGTTAATTTTCATAGGAAGTTGTACGCAGGAGAGCGACGACAAACCAAGAAAGAATTTTGACAAAGGCCTTCAAAGGAGCAACAACTCTCGCCCATGGAAATTAGAAGACTTGGTCAAGTTCGTTAGTTGCACCAATGATCTCAAAACGAAGGTAGACACTCCAATAAAACATTCGAATGGTCTTAAGAAGAAGCGAAGCTGGCAATTGGATACGCATTCATTCGAAAATCTTCCTCAACAACACACTCGGATTCGAACAAATGTAGTAAAACAAGCCTCTATTTTCACTCTTTACTTGAGACAAGTTTGAGAAAATAAATCACAAAGAATAGCCCAATAACGTTTCCTTTGTATTGAACAAATGGCTTTACAAAAACGACCAACTTTCTGTTTACCTAACTTCACATAATACTATATAGCAACAACCAGCTACTGCCATTTAACTACTCCTCATGACAGTTTAAACAACCACCTTTAGGCTCCAATTAACTGTTTGTAATCAACTTTTTTTGACTTAAAACACATGCCCAAACTATCTTACACACACTAATATACATGTTGCACATTTCTTAACAGAAATAACTAATGACAACAACTTAGACTTTAAAACAGAAACTTATCTTCTGCATATACACAAAACTATTTACAACAGATTATTAAAACTATAACATACTTCTTAAAACTAAGTTTAATCCTAACATTTACCCCCTAAAACTTAGTTTAAACAAATTCATTTGAATTTCTTCTTTCTAAACAAATCACTCAACTAATCAAGCTTCATTTGGATCCCCTTGTTATGAGATTGAATAGACCTTCTTGATGATTTTCTTTATGCTTGATCATCATCAACAGAGTCGGCTCCTCTTTATCTTCTTTCATTGTGAGATTTACCTGCTCATCTTTGTCTTTGTTATCACATTCAGACTTAAAGTGCCCCTTGTTTCCACATGACCAACACTTGATCTTGTTTTTATCAAAACGCTTCTTGGACTTTTGTTCTTCTTCATCACTTTGGGAATCTTTCTCATCCTTGGAAGCCTTGCCTTTTCCCTTCTTATTTTATCTTTCCTTCCACTAAGCCCGAGTAAGAAGAGCAGTTTCCAATCCCTTTTCACTGAATTTAGTCAGCCTTTCTTTGTGTGCTTTTAAGGATCCTATTACTTCATCAATACTCTTATTCTTTAAGTCACACAACTCCTCCATGGTTGTGGTAATTTGGACAAATTTGGACGAGGTGGATCTTAATAACTCCTTAACCACAGTTTCTTCCTCCATAACATGACCAAAACTTCTTAACTCGTCAATGATCAGATTTAACTTGGTAGCAAATTCATCCACGGATTCACATACTTTCATTCTTAAACTCTAATATTCTCTCAAAAGTATTTGGAAACTTACTTGTTTAATCCTTTCTACACCTTCATTTTTCATCTTGATGACTTTCCATGCTTCTTTGGCGCTTTTCGTTGCACCAAGTTATAAAAGAACCTCTTCTCCAATTGCCTGATATATGGCCGCAAGACCCATCTTATCCTTCTTGTGTCCATTGGATTGACTCCTTCCGCTGCATCCCAAAGTCCTTGAGCAGTGAGGAAGACCTCCATCTTAATGGACCACACATCATAGTTATATTTTGTTAGCATAGGATATTGTAGCATCAGAATTTTCTCTCCATGAATCCTTGATATATCATGACAGATCTCTTTTCGGGTCATTGATATTCTTATGTTAGCATAAGATTGAATCCTTCCACTACATCCCAAAGTCCTTGAGCAGTGAAGAAGACCTCCATTTTAATGGACCACACATCATAGTTATATTTTGTTAGCATAAGATAATGTAGAGTCAGAATTTTCTCTCCATGAATCCTTGCTATATAATGAGAGATCTCTTTTTGGGTCGTTGAAATTCCTGTGTTTCCTGATCCATCTTCATCCCTCGGCGTGTTCTTCTAGTTGCTTTGATACCAAATGTAGAAAAACAAGCCTCTGTTTTCACTCTTTACTTGAGACAGATTTGAGAAAATGAATCACACAAAGAATTGTCCAATAACGTTTCCTTTGTATTGAACAAATGGCTTTACAAAAACGACGACCAACTTTTTGTTTACATTACTTCACATATTTATACTACATAGCAACAACCAGTAACTTCCATTTAACTACTCCTAATGACTATTTAAACAACCACCTTTAGGCACCAATTAACTAACTGTAATCAACTATTTAGGTACCAGTTTTTTTGACTTAAAACACATGCCCAAACTATTTACACACACTAATATACATGTTGCACATTTCTTAACAAAAATAACTAATGGCAACAACTTAGACTTAATTTAAAGTAGAAACTTATCTTCTGCATATAACACAAACTATTTACGACAAATTATTAAAACTATAGCATACTTCATAAAACTAAGGCCCCGTTTGGTTTGTCGTGACATATGGAAACGGAAACGGAAACGAAATGAATCTAGACCACCTTTAGTTTTATAATACATTTATATAAAAAAAATCATCCCATAAATTGTCCAATGTAAAAGTGAGATAGAAGGTAGTGATTCCCCCATTTTGTTACCCACCCCTTTGATAGAGGAATGATTGAGGTGGAGCAAACTCCTTTTTACAATGGGTAAGAGGTTGTGCAAAATAAGTTGACATTTTTTTAATCAATTTATCATGACACTATAGTGGAGTACATTCTGTGAGCGGGTAAAACAAACATAATTACCATAGTTATTTTAACTATTAAAAAGGTATTTCTTAAATTGCTGCGCAGTTATTTTCGTTATTTTCTATATAAAATTATATGGCGGTTATGCAAATTTATGGAAGATTCTATACTGCAAATATGATAGAATTAAACCCGGAGAAGGTTGGAATATTCCTAGCTTGGGCTTTAAGCAACCCTAGGAAATAATTAAATAAGGCCCCCTGATCTCCCTCTTCCATTATAAATACATGCCCTAGGCGTGTAGGGAGAGACACATGTGCACATCGGCATATTCAGAAAACCTAGACATTCTAATATTCGCTTAGCTCGACTGTTTAGGGTTTCACCGCTCTCTTGTTGTACCTCGTCGCTCAAAACGACAATTGCTCTTCCGACTTAGGCATCGGAGGTGGATTAGGGGGTCCCCGCCCCTTGTGTCCATTGTTTTGCAGGTTTTCTAGGTCAATAGATTGAAGAGGAGCGAAAGAGGAGGAGTTCTTGATTGGTGTATTTAATACGAATTGAAGGCGAGATTTTGTACACCAACAATTGGCGCCGTCTGTGGGAAACGAGTATTCAATACACGCAGTCATGGTGCTGGAATCGATACCGGAGAATCAAGAAGTCAACTTCGAAGAGGTCGGGGCATCATTGCGGAAAGAACTCGCGCGAACCATCCTCGGCGAGCGAAACCGTGAGCGCGGGTCGACAACCGCGAGCGCGGGTGCCAAAAACCGCGAGCGCGGGTCAACAATCGCGTGTACGGATCGGCAGCTGAAACCGAAACTTCTGAAATTCGCTCAGAAAATCACGCCCTAATGGAGATCGATCAAGGTAATTCCGATACTCGCTCGGAAGGTCAAACCTTGATGCTTGAAAACGGTTCAAACCGTGACCCGACCCCTCTTGCTAATACGTCTGTTCATCGTGCAGGTCGTTTAGGGTCCGAGTCAAGTGACAAAATCGACAATCGTAATACTCCAGGGTCCGAGTCAAACGAAGGAGATCGAAGGGTTCCGGGGCAGAGCGAACCCGTACGTGCGATCACGAGCACCGAACAAAACCGCGACCGCGGGTTGCGTATTTTCGAGCCCTCGCTCTCTATCCGCTAGTCAAACCCTAGTTTGGTTAGCCCACGTCTAGAGCAAGGCCAATCCAGCCGTGCCGGGTCCAACCCCGTGAGAGGGGACAATCGCGTCGTCTTGTCGTCCGATCCGAACGGCGGAAACGGGGCATCTACTACCAATGAAGAAGAAGATGAGATCACCCACGCTTTGGCTACCACTTTGAGAGAGAACAAAAAATATCAAACAAGGTGTGCATAAGCTGAGTCTCGGTTAGAGCATGCCCTAGAAGAGGTCGCCAGATAAAACGCTCTTTGGATAAGGTTCAAGGCAAGCGCCCAGTTGATGAATCAGAAATTGAGAGGACTACTCGACGGCTTGCTAGTGTTATTGAATTCGCCGATAACCGCCGTAGTCCTCAATCAATCAGTTATGACGAGCAAGACGATATGCAAGTCGAATACGACAGCGAAAGAAGAGTACCACGGAACCGACAGAGAGATCACCGCCACGAGTCACCATCGCGTAAGAGGTCGCGGGCCAATACTCCTCAGTCGAGCGGGCCGTCATCCAGTGACTCGGGCGAAGCCAACCACCGCGACAACCGTCACGGCCGAAGCCGCGAGCGCGGCTCGAGGGACCGCGATCGCGGTGGACGCGATCGCGGTGGACGCGATCGCGGTGGACGCGATCGCGGTGGACGCGATCGCGGTGGACGCGATCGCGTCTCGAGGGACCGCGATCGCGGTGGACACGAGCGCGGCTCGAGGGACCGCGATCGCGGTGGACGCGAGCGCGGCTCGAGGGACCGCGATCGCGGTGGACGCGAGCGCGGCTCGAGGGACCGCGAGCGCGGTGGCCACGAGCGTGGCAGATCAGACCGCGATCGCGCGTCTGGCGGTCGGCCTGATTCTTCGCGCGAGCGGAACGATCGTTATGTCCCTTGTGATCGCTATCGGATTCCGAAAAACAGAAAGAGACACCGCAGCCGACATCGAAGTATCAGCCTTGAAAGAATTGAAGGAAGAGCCCGAGCCCTTGAGCGTACCCAAAACAGACTATTTGATCTTTTAAGAGCGCAAGGCAATACCTTGCAATCAGCTCGGGATCAAGAAGAGCACAAGTTGGCCTTGCTGGCATCAATGCCATTCCATCCAGATATTCAGCGAGCTCTGCCGCCGTCAAAATTCTCTCCACCAACTTTGTTGTGTATGATGGAAACACGGATCCTGTAAATCACATAGCCTCTTACACCAATAAAATGGCGCTGTGGGTAAATGAGGACGCTATCATGTGCAAGATGTTTCCAAGTAGCCTTGGTAAAGGCCCTCTGAAGTGGTTTCAAAGTTTGAGGCCAGGTTCGATTAGAAGTTGGGGACGATTGGCTTCAAAGTTCGTAAAGCGGTACATAGCTAACAGTCGGGATGCTGCCTCGCTTCACATACTTTTTGGTCTCAAACAAGAGAAGGGGGAAAGCTTGCGTCGCTTCTTCAATCGGTTTATGGAGTGCTATGCGGAAATTGAAGGGTGCGATCCGAGAACCGCTATCACCGCCTTCAAAAGGGCGATCTTTACAGACAGTAAGCTGAGAGAGGAATTGACACTTCGTCTTCCCTCCACAATTGTAGAGCTTCAGGAGAGCGTTCATCAGTATGTACAGTTGGAGGAATCCAATCTCAAAATAAGAGGAAGGTCGTCCTCTCCTCCTCGTAAAATTCGCCGTCGTGCTGATAACTTTAGGGGAGAAAGCCAAGTCAGAGCAATCTACACAACTTTTAGTGTACCGATCTATCGGATCCTACCTCGTATTAAGCATGAAGGTTTCTTCCAGTATCCCGTTAAAGAAGAGTGTCGTGACGAGGATCCGCGGAGCAGAAAATATTGCATGTACCACAGAAATCGAGGACATATGACCGAGCAGTGTATTCAAGCGGTATCTAGAGAGCCTAGTGGAAAAAGGGTACTTGCAAGAGTTCATCAAGAAAGAGAAGCCTGAGAAGAATGATGAGCCGGGGCAGAAACAAATTGAGGTGATCCAGACAATCTCGGCGTCTTATAGACATAAAGATGAGAAGAGAGAAGTAACTCCAGAAAGTCTTGCCATGAGCTTGAAGTTATGAGAGTTCAACAAACCGAGCCACGACGACCTCCTTCCCCATGCGTGCGGTGGACAGACTAGTCTTTAGGGACAAGGACCTCGCTACAGTATAAGTTCCTCATAATGATCTGTTGGTTCTAGCAGTCGAGCTAGAAGGATTCAAAGTGCGTCGTGCTCTTGTTGATCCAGAGAGTTCGGTTGACATCATGTACTATGAAGTTTTCAAGCTCCTAGGAAAAAGCAATGAAGACTTGAAACCGGTCAAGATGCAGCTAACCGGACTTGGTAGCTATCCGACGTATCCGCTCGGAATGTACAAAACCCAAGTCAGCCTTTCCAAGAGAGTGATGATCGTTGAGTTTTTGATCGTTGATGTGCCTTCGCCCTACAATTTAATTTTGGGAAGGCCTTGGATCCATGAGATTAGAGTGGTACCATCAACCCTCCATCAAATGGTCCAATTTAGAGACGGAGATGCCATTGTTCGAGTCTGGGCAAATCAGTTGGATGCTCGTCTGTGTTCCAAGGGAAGTCGTCCAAAGTCGGAATTCATGTAGAAAATAGAAGACGAGCCGAAATCCGAGAGCCAGTCACGAAACCGCGATCGCGGGCCTGAGGGCCGCGACCGCGGCGCTGGAGCTGAGCGTATGTCCCCGGTTCTAGGGCAGAACCGCGGCCGCGGATCGCCGTGCCGCGACCGCGGACTAAGAGCCGTGATCGCGGATCCCCTCGCCGCGATCACGGTACCGGAGTTGGTGGTCTCATTTCGCGAGATGAAGATCGTTAACACGGCCACCCGTCTTCCCCTGCGCAGGGATCTCGGGACTAGGATTTCATGTAGACAGGGCATTCTTTTTCCCACGTGGTTTTGATGAGGCCCTTAGGTTTTTTCGCTTTTTGCATTCATCTCGTTTAGCTTTGTAGCTCATAACATTCACGTTAATTTATTAATAAAAGTCAGCTCCTTTGCATTAGTTTGAGTCTTGTATAAAAAAAAAATATGTCGCGCAACATTAGTTTATCGCACTAATGGATTTTTCATATGCGCGTATGAAGAAGTTTATGATATTCGCTCAACACATATGATATTCGCTCATGTGGACTCGAATTATGAATATACGAATATAGGAATATAAGAATATACGAATATACGAAAGCTCTAGGGGACCATCGACCAATCCACATGGCCACTTCGATTAGAAACCCTCTGTACCCTACGTCGCCAAACACGGTAAGACGTGTAAGGCGGTGTAGGTGGGGCATTTGTGAGCGGGTAAAACAAACATAATTACCATAATTATTTTAACTACTAAAAAGGTATTTCTTAAATTACTGCGCAGTTATTTTCGTTATTTTCTATATAAAATTATATGGCGGTTATGCAACTTTATGGAAGATTCTATCCTGCAAATATGATAGAATTAAACCCGGAGAAGGTGGAAATATTCCTAGCTTGGGCTTTAAGCAACCCTAGGAAATAATTAAATAAGGCCCCCTGGTCTCCCTCTTCCATTATAAATACATGCCCTAGGCATGTAGGGAGAGACACATGTGCACATCGGCATATTCAGAAAACCTAGACAGGCTAATATTCGCTTAGCTCGACTGTTTAGGGTTTCACCGCTCTCTTGTTGTACCTGTCGCTCAAAACGACAATTGCTCTTCTGACTTAGGCATCAGAGGTGGATTAGGGGGTCCCCTCCCCCTGTGTTCATTGTTTTGCAGGTTTTCTAGGTCAAGAGATTGAAGAGGAGCGGAAGAGGAGGAGTTCTTGATTGGTGTATTTAATACGATTTGAAGGCGAGATTTTGTACACCAACACATTCATTTTCATTCCGTTTACATTTCCATGAATTGTAACCAAACGGGGCCTAAGTTTAATCCAAACATTATGCCCATCTTAGTTGTGTTCAATTTTCTTCCGATCTATTCGAGAGTTGTATCCAATCTATATCTATATCTATATAACATATAAAATTGAAAAATTTGGTCATTTATGACCAATCTCATAATTATGTTCCTATGGAAAAAAATATATAAGAAATTCAACCCCTATGTCTAATTTCAATTTATGGATAAATTAATTTTGATAACATTCCCTCACATTAATTTTGTCTATCCCCTCACATTCCATACCCTCTAAAAAACTAGATAAGATCAAATTTATTACATTAATTTTTGCAATAAGAAAAGAGAATTTATATAACTAGCAATAAAGTTCATGTATTATGTCATCCTTATTTATGTGTTCAAAGATGAAGTTTATCTAATTTGGAGGATTTTTATCGAACACAAAAGAGGGTGTAAATCAATAGATGCAAGACTTTTGTTTTTCAAAATGAAAAGAATTATGAAATACGAGCAAAGAGCAATGAGGTAATTGGTTGTTTCTTTTAAAGCTTTTTAATTCTATTTTTTTTACTTCAACGAAAAGAAACTTATTTAATTTCTGTTACTACTATATTTAGAAATTATTATTTTTGTCGCTCTAAATGACTCTCATGCTTAATTTCATAGGCAATTATGTAGTTAATTTTAATTTCTCATGTTTTCTTGGTGTATCTTTCTTCTTTTTATATGGTTTATAAAACAATGATAAAATATGTTCATGAGAAAGAAGAATCGAAGGATCATCAAACTAAATTATTAAGGTAAAACATTATTACTTTTTATTTAAATTATGAAAGCTTTTATATTCATTTCATGTAAGCATTTCTTATGTATGGTAAGATTATTATAGTTTTGGTATATTGTTTATCTAATCAAAGGTGAAATCAAATCGATATTTTTAGGATGATGGAAGAATACAAATATCTAGAAGAAAGAAGTAACATCTAAACAAATAAATATTTTGTGTTAAAATGCTATTATAATTGGATTGCGCTTAAGAATATATTTTTTTGGGTAGATATATAATAACTAAAGATTTTGTAAATTTTGAAGACACAATATGCTATTTTGTTAATATGCTATTTTACATTAAATTGTAAAAATATAAGAATTATATTAATTGTGGAAGAAAAAGAGATTATAATGTATTATTTCAATTAAATACCATATTAAATGCATTTCATTAATTTATATTTGACTTTAAATTATAAAAATATAATAATGTTAGTAAGTGTGGAATACAAAGAGATTGTAGTGTAGTATCCTAATTAAATACCATATTGAATAGATTTTATTTAATTGAATTTGAATTTGAATTGCAAAAGGTAGGAATGATATTAAGTGCATAAGACAAAAAGTTATGATGCTATAAGTGTTTATAGGAAAATAATACAAAAATAATATAATTAAGTATGATATTAACTATGAAAGACTAAGAGTCTGTGGGTAAATAAAATTATAGGAAATAATAAAAATAATACAATTATGTATAATTTAGCTATGGAAGAGTAAAAGTCTATAGAAACTTCAAACATTCAATTGAAGTCCATAAATTCAAACATCAAATAGGAGTGATGTTTAGTGTGAAATACAAAGAAAATTTAGTTTAGTATCCAAATTAAATACCCTATTAAATAGATTTTATTTAATTGAGTTTGACTTTGAATTGTAAAAATATAGGGATGATATTAAGTGCCAAAAAAAATTGTGATGTAATAAGAGAATATTGAAGCCATAATAATGTGAATATTGTGTTATGAATTCTAATTACGTAAATATTTAACAATATAAAAATATTAAAACTTAAAATTGGTGTTAAAACTTAGATTCTAAAACCATAAATAATTGATCATTACAAAAATAAAATACTCTAAATGTTAAAAGACAATCAACATAATAGAAATAAAAAAGGATAAATATAAAGGTTTTTATGGTAGATTTTTTTTCCCAAATTTATAAAACCTTAGATAATATTTATATATTAAAAAGGGATAAAAAATGTATTCTATTTACACAAAATAAATTTCCATGCAATTAATTCAAAAATTATTCTTTAAAATTAAATAAATAAAATAAAGTAACAAATAAAATAAATATTCCAACACAACTATCTCTCTATCTATTTTGTGAGTAGTTTACAAAATCTAAAAAATAAAGTATTATCTAATACACTAATTGTATATTTTACAACATTTGATATTACACACAAAAATAACAAACATTAATCTTTGATATTACATCATTTATTTAGCAACTTTTGTAGTACGTACCCTTTGGTATTACACACAAGACAAAACCTTTGATATTACAATATGAATTTAAAGTCATTAAATTATAACCATTGATATTACAAATAAAAGTAAAAATAAAGAAGATAAGATCAACCTTTGGTATTCCAAACAAAATATAAGATCAAATTTAAAATATAACATTTGACATTATTTAGGAACTTTTGTAGTAACATTTAAGTATTACACACAACCATTAGTATTACAATATGAATTTAATGTCATCAAATTATAACCATTGGTATTCCAAATAAAAGTAAAAATAAAAGAAGATAAGATCAACTTTTGGTATTCCAAACAAAAGATAAGATCAAATTTAAAATATAACATTTGACATTATTTAGGAACTTTTGTAGTAACATTTAAGTATTACACACAACCATTAGTATTACAATATGAATTTAATGTCATCAAATTATAACCATTGGTATTCCAAATAAAAGTAAAAATAAAAGAAGATAAGATCAACTTTTGGTATTCCAAACAAAAGATAAGATCAAATTTAAAATATTACCTTTCGTATTCCACTCTCTTTCTCACTATATAATAAGTTTTTCACTTTTGCATGACCACATCACAATTCCATTCACCACAAAGCAAAAAATAAAAGACAATTCTCAAATGGTTAAAAAATAAGGATCAATCAAAAAATCATTAGAGATGGGTGAAGTGGAAAAAAATAATCTATCTATCTATATATACTATAAAATATAAAAAATAATCAATGAGAACTCATGAGACAGCACGGGCCATCCACCTAGTTAATGAGTATTATTGGAAAGTATTTACATTTACCCAGAAGAATTTGCTCTTTCAAAATACTTAATTTCTTTACTTTCTATCAAAAGTTCCATAATCATTTTCAGAAGCCAAGTTCCTGCGGTTGTAATAATTGATTGGGTGTGAGCCCTCTCAAAAGACAATAGGTTGACTGTCGCTTTTAACCCAAAATTATAAACTGTATGGTTTATCACTTGTGAATTTATTTGGAATTACTTTCGTTCATATTTACATTGTTCACCAATCTTAGCTGGTAGGTGATACCATGACCATACTCGTCACCTAAGTTCCTCATATAGAACAAAAGTTATATAAATATAAATGAACTGGAAAATATAAAAACTTTTGTACAGCTGGAAAACTAATACAGTTCTAATTTTTTTATATTATCAACACGGTTTATTAAAGACTGCGTTAACTTCGGGGGAGATAATTTATATTTATATGGTATCACATTTTTTTTGGGTAGAATATGGTATCACATTAATGCACATATATTTTATCTCTCATCGGAATTAAAACTTTTTTTTTTGGAAGGAGAGTCGGTGCTCTCCGCTCTCCGACCCCCTCAAGGAGGCATCGGAATTAAAACTTCTTGCTTGCATGTTTTGTAATATATCAACCCCTTCTTCATCTCCTTGCTTTGGTTTATTTTCCGGTCCCGCTATATCATTACTCTTTCCATATATCTCTAGAAAACCTATACCCCAAAGAACCAAAGGAAAATGTCAAGCGCCCTATGTGTCCCACTCGACAAACTGAACGCATACAACTTGCAACTGAAAACCAAGACCCTTGACGAAGTTGAGAAATATGTGCTCCTCACCATTATCCTTTTTTCCGTCCTTTTCTTGCTAAGTGCCTTAAAGAAGCGGTTTGCTACACTCTGGCTTAAGCTTCTGTCCTGGTTGTGCTACATATTAGTGCCCATCCTCATCTCTTACACCATCGGGCTAATGGCGCAACCCAAAAACTCCGTTGGGGGCGGCTTAATGTTTAATAAGCTATACGTCATATGGGCCATCTTCCTACTGTTTCCCTACGCGAGTTTCGACGGCCTGAGTGCCTTCAGTCTTGAAGAGAGGAGTGGAAGATAAAAAATCTTCCTCCAATTCCTCATCCAGTTCGTCTTGTTGCTCCTTCTAATTACGTATAGCTCGCAAGCTTTCAAAACTCAATTTGTCCCTATTCTCCTCGTCTTTCTTGTTGTGTGCTTCAAGGTGGTGGAAAGAATAGCTGCATTGGCACATTCAGCTGGTGCAACCCCAGGAATAAGAGAGAATCTAAGGATGATGATTAACTACATGAACCAATTACAAGTGGAGGACGCCGAAGCAGCAGATCCTGTGAGTATGCGAGGCTTCAAGTACTTGGTGATCCGGATGGTAAGCTCAAAGATACTTGTCTTTCTTTCGCACTTTTTTGGTTGCTCCTTGGGAAATTCTGGGGTTATCCTTTGTATGAAGGCGGGAATTCGAGAATGAAGGCTTGGAAGTTAGTGGGTGATGGACTATATATTAGGTGGAAGAGGTGAGCATGAGAGGGTGTTTAGAGTGATTGAGGTTGAACTCGGGTTCCTTCAAGACTACTTCTATTCCAAATACATCTTTTTCTATCTAAATGGCTTCTTCTGGAAGCTCTACTTGTTAGCTTTTCCAATAATGTGCTGGTGGTTTACGTTCAAAACGATCGACTACGAGAAATGCAATGCTTTCTATCTAGAGCATGATGGTTATGATCCAAAGATAGATTTCAAAACCACTACCAACTGTTACGCTGGTTGTATTCGCCCTAGAGATCATACAATTAGGTGGGCTTCTTGCTTCGAAGTGGTTTAAAGTGGTCTTGCTTTCCTACTATATATGCCGCCAAGAGTGAGAAGATGTCCAATAATTGTTTCAAGAAAGTTATCGGGATTGTTTGTCGGAGATGGCTATGCACAGCCACACAAAGCAAGGTTTGGAAGAGGGAGCTGGATCAGTACTCACTCATCGAATCCTGCACACTTTTCGGGATAGAGATTCATTCTCTACAAGCATTCGGCGGTGTTCTTGGAATTCAGCTTCCGAAACCGGGCAGGAAATTGAGCTCAAGTGTTGTACTGTCTGATGATGTCAAGAAAGCTGTGGCTCTGTCCTTGCAAACAAACGGTCCCGAATTGAGTAACGGGATTTCGTCTTTGAGGCGAAATGGAGTCGAGGAGGACCTGTCCTGGGCTTGCAAGCTGAAGAATAATGCAGAGGCTGTTCTAGTATGGCATATAGCAACTACCATATGTGAGATGCACCCTACCTCAATTAATAATCTATCAGCAGAGGATTTCATGGTAGCAACAAGCCTATCCAAGTACTGTGCCTACTTGTTAGCTTTTGCGCCAATGTTGTTGCCCGTTTCTCTCCTCCAAGCAGAAGCCATGTGCGATATTACCATCAGAGAAGCAAGAGAGCTGTTCAAGAAGCCTCCTCCGGTTCAAAAGTATGAGAAATTGATGGAATTGCTTAGTGACAAGGAGATGGAAGGGCAAAGAACGACGACAGCACTCCAGAGAGGTGTAAAATTGGGAAAGGATCTTCTGTCTGCGGTTCGAGATGAGAGGAGAAGGTGGAAGATATTGACAGAGTTCTGGACTGAGATGATCTTATTCCTTGCTGCTTCCAACAACAACAACGAAATGGCTCATGCAGAGAAACTTGCTGTTGGAGGAGAGTTTATCACCCACCTATGGGCTTTGCTTATCCATGCTGGTGTTGCCGATAGAGATAATTAATTACGTTTTTCATCCTTGTTAAGGATCGATCATCAACAAGTTTCTAATATTTGCTTGAATAAGTTTGAGCAGCTGAAACTCTTCAGCTTCTGTTTGTGATGTAATTTCCTTGAATATTTTTAATTTTTCACATTGAAACATGGTTGTATTACATAAAATGTTGATGAATGATCGATATATATATATATATATATATGTGTGCTTGTAAGAATATGGATAGGTATGTCATTCACATTAATTAAAATGCTCATGTATGAGACGGAGGTTCTGGCGGGCCTATGAGGTTTTAGGGTGACACTAGGAGAGAGAGAGAGAGATTCGTAATTAGAGTGAAAGTCATAGGAGTTCGAGGGGAACATGTTTTGTTTGGAAAAAGGAAATATGTGTTCATCAAAGGTGACATGTCTAAAGATTATGATCTTATTAGTAGATACATCAAGACATAGATAACCCGATGATAAGAATGGTAACCACACAAGGTATATATCAATTTGTTGGCAAATATCGCACTAAGATTGGGAAATCTACCATTCCTGGACAGGTGCCTTTTATAATTAAAAGTTGCACAAGTTGTAGCCCCATATAAAATGAAATTTACCATTCCTCTCCCCTTTCTTTCAACTTCAAATGAAAGCAGCTTGTCACCGCTGGAGGTTAGGCTTCGCCGCCATTGCCGCCTCATCAGCAAATACGAGCTCATCACTGGCGTCTGGCGGCTGGGTGGCCTCCTTCCCCAGCCTCCTTGACTGGTGCTCCCACCTTCTCCGCCACTCTCTGAACTCAATTTTAAAAAATTACCATGATTGAGACTTGCATTTGAAAGCAAAAGCCACCTTAATCAAAGATAAGTCCAGCACAGCACTCTTTAACATCTTACATATTACATTTTCAACACAGAGCGAGTTAATCAGAGAGAGCAAGTTTATCAGGGATACAAGTCAACTTAATCCATGAAGAAAGCACAAATGATATAACGTAACTGTCAATTTTTGTTGAGTTTTGATCCTGAAAATGACAAACTAAGCATACATCTGGTGGCATTTGTACAGTGATAGCCAAATTCCAAATCAAACCTGATCTGGCTTAGCCCATGGCGTATTTCTGAGTCCATTTTCTGGCGGTGCTCTCATACTTGGCTCTGTCTATCTTGTACATGTCGGCAATCTCAGGTTCCATGGGATCGTCCGGGTTTGGATCCGTCAGCAAAGAACGGATGCAGACCAACAACTGAAAATAGAAAACCATAGCAATTGAGATATACAATGCAATTACTTAAAATCAAAAAGAGAGAAACTCAAAAACACCTTATGACAGCAATGGATTGAGAGTTGGAGCATGAATTGTAAAATCAGATTATAAGAACAATTGATAGTCAAGTTGTTCTCTATGTTGCTCCTATCAAGGATTGTCCAATAGAATTTTTATTGAAAGACTTCTTATATATTAGATATATATTTGTTTAGGTTTTATATTTATCCTTAAATATCTTATCTTGTAATTCTGTTGATATGTAAATCTCTTCCTATATAAATATATACCATAACCTCAGTCCGATAAGATCAACTCAGTTCACAATCTTATATTATAGGATCCCTATATAAGACAAAAATGTTCACAATTCAAAGTTGCATGATCAAACCCTGCTGATTTCAGTTAGCATATCATGGAAACAAGAAATACTTCAGTACTAACTGTCGAGACCATCAATTGAATAAGTAAACATTTGTCTTTAGTTCACCATAGACGCTTCGGAAAAGATTTCAAGAAGGGTGTTTAAGCCAGAACCTTTGATATGGTTAGAACTGGACTCCATTCCTCCTTCAGAATGTCGTTCTGGATGCTAAAGCATATACTACCGTTGCTGTTGATGTTTGGGTGGAAAACTTTAGTTTTGAATGCAACCTGAAAAGTCAATAAATTTGCACATAAAAAATTGGAGGCAACAAAAGTGAAGATAGCATTCTCGACTCTCAAGCTCACAGAAACCAATAGCAGATATATTCCTTTTGATTACATACCTTGGGTGGCTTAAATGGATAATCACGAGGGAAATGAATATTCAGAAGAAAGGCTCCTCCAGCATAAGGGCTATCTGTTGGACCCATTAATGTTGCTTGCCAATGAAACATATCTTCACCAGCAGGGCCTGTCATAGGAGACACGGAAATAATCACAAGCAGCTTCTCCAAAAGTGATGGAATAGATCATATACATTGTCAATTTGTGATTGAATGAAAGCCGTGTATCAAAGCTTATGACACCAACTTCATTTATGCACATGCTGAGATGTAGTGTACATAAATGAAGTTGTTAAATGTGAATAAACTCGTTGATAAAGAGTAGTGAAAAAGAAGAGTGAATTTCCTCACACGTATTAGAAGTCAACCATGAGTCATGAAGTAGCTAGGTCCATATAAAGAAAATGTACTTTGATTGATCTTTTCATAGTTCCTAGACGGTTGGTGTAAGTTATACCCATGAGAATAATTGAAGTACCAAGGTAACAACCATCAATCAGCCACAGATAAAAATAACTACTTCTTTAAACTTTGAAGCATCGAACTAAGAGGATATGAAATTGCTAAGGAATACAGAAGAAGATGATAATGATTGATCTGGAGATCAAAAATGATAACTTCCATTTCTTGGTCTTCGACCCCATCAGTCACTACCAACGCCATTGCAAAAATGGATAGTTCCTCAGCGAATTACTATATAACTGGTTTTCAGTTACTCTTTAGAACTCACCTTCTACTCATACAAGTAAACTGACTTTACAGGGTCAAAATCCAGACACGTTACACATTTTCCTATCTTGACAATCAATGAAAGAGCCATAATATAACCCACACCCACGTCTCTAAGGTATTTATCCATTCTAATCTCTAGAAAATTAGAGATACTAGCAAGAAAAAAAGTAGCAATATATTGTCTTTTAATACAGATTTGTGAGCCCGCAACTCTTCTTGCATCTTTGGAAAAGAATAACCGTTTGATTCATCCTTTCAAACCTCGTATGTGATGAAGGTATATCCAGATGTACCTTCAATTCAAAGATTATCTTCATCAAAATTTTAAACACGGCCTTCAGCTTAGCCTTTAATACTCAGTGTGTAGCCATTTAAGCAGTGGGTTATCATCAAAGCAATAAGTTATCTTCACCTGTACAGTTTCTTCTACAAAAACCCCACCCCAACTGTTACCAATCTGAATCAGATAAGGTGATGAATACAACTTTAATCCTCCAATAGGCCCATACCAAACCCATAATTTCACCACATACAAATATATGCCCAGTAGAACGCCGTCTACCTAAAAATGCAAGCTTATTATCTAGATCCCAAATGCAAACCAGAGTCTCCAAAATCTGCAACCTTAAAAAAGCCTAAGCTTTTCAACCTAGGTACTAACGACTTTTACTTGCTTTTAGGGGCGCCAAAATGCAACAATGTAACAATATCATGAAAAACGGAACCTGCGCTGCAAAATGCTGGGGGGTCTTGCTGGAGATCCTTGAGCTCCTTCAAAATCCGCCTCGAAGCCATCACCAGAGCTTCTTGCAGACACCAAAAACCCTAAATCTGATCGAAGAACAGATAGAAATAGAGGTGGAAGACAATACATTGAATGATTCCAAGTTGACATTCTATTCGTTACTGAGTCAACTTAACGCAGTTAGGAGGTTCTTTGTTGCGTGCGCACGTATAATGATATATCTAATCTCGTCATCATTCTTCTCCCGCTCAATCCTCTTTCTCAGTTTTCATCAAATTTCAATCTGCTGCTCAAAACATTTCCATGTTCTTGAAAACATAAAACATGTGGCAACATGGCAGACCAATGCGCTGAAATTCTTTGCACGAACAAACCACATTTTCATCGCTCGGGGTGTACGCAATTTGCACTTGTGGGTTGCCAGTTTGCACAATTGTATATATAATTGATCCGTTTTCTGGTTGCATACCTAGCAAGCGACAATCAAAACAAGCAGCACATATCTCTGCCTGAACCAACTTGAAGATCGACAAAGTGAAAACCTTGCCTGCATGCCTCTCTAGCTAAAGTGATGTCTTAAAATCAGGAATCTTAGTTTTGGACTCATGTTTGAGTTTATTAATAAGGGTTTTTCTAGTGTGTGCCCTAATTGACCTTAATTAGGAGGGAAATGTAAATTGAAAAGGAGGTGAATATAAATTGAAAAGGAGGTAAATGTAAATAAGGAAACCATTAGATAGAATTAGTCAAATATATGTTTTTATATTTCTAATTAGAGAAACCTCAATCATTGTTACACACTAGAAAAACCCTATTAATAATAATAAAGGTTTTATATTATCTTGTTTTAGATAGAATTAGTCAAATATATGCTTTTATGAGAATGTCAATCACATAACCTATTCTAGGATAGTATCCCTTGATTGACTCTCTTTGTACTCTTGTAATCACCTATTTAAAGGCTCCTCTCCTATCAATAATATTACTAATCTTTTCACACAAATTATATTCTCTCTATAGAGTTGTGCCTGTTTATGTCTCTGAGAATCTAGAGCACTATCATAGTGTACTACTAGCACCACAAGTCTATAATTTTTATCCGTAAAATGACTAAAGAGTTAATTTTGTACCTCTAAAATGGAAGTTGTCCTAACTAAGCCACCACATGATGTCTCTGAACTGAAGTAGGCTGGAATCCAATATTGGTGAATAGCAAACATATCAGTACTACTAGCACCACAAGTCTATAATTTTTATCCGTAAAATGACTAAAGAGTTAATTTTGTACCTCTAAAATGGAAGTTGTCCTAACTAAGCCACCACATGATGTCTCTGAACTGAAGTAGGCTGGAATCCAATATTGGTGAATAGCAAACATATCAGTGAACCATTTTTTGTTCTTTAACAGATAAGCATCTATCACACGATGTCATTTCTCCTCAAACTCAGTAGGTTCGAGGGAATAATTCCACACAATAGAATGAAGTTCTTCAATCACAACTTCTACATTTGGACCCGAATCTTCCTTTGTCTTTGTAGGAAGCTTTTGCACGATGTGCCACATCCAAAGACGATGACGTGCATTAGGAAATACACGTGTTGCTGCAAATTTCATGACCATGTCTTAATCCGTTACTAGAATCTTTGAATCATTTCCCATGGCTTTTCTAAATCTCTCAAAAGCCAAATATAGGATTCAATATTTTCATTTAATAACAGACCATCACCAAAGGTAACACAGCGTTTGGGATGATCCAAACCAGTAAATGGAGCAAATACCATTTGGTACCTACCGGGAAAAAAGATAATGCCTATAAAAACCGACCGGGGGGAGTTCATGTATGAACTAAAGTGCAGCAGGAACTAAAAAAAGTGCATACATATATATTAAATGTGCATTCTAAATGGTGTACTTGGATGATAGTGGCATGAGTAAAAACATACTTTTTAGTCCAGTAGGTAGCATTAGAGGAGACAACTTCTCCAAAGTAGGCAAAGCTTTTTTCCTTGAGACCATATTAGCCCAAAATATCCTTGGTGACTGGAATCTACATCATAATAAAAAAAAAGATGCTTATCTGGTTGAGACCATATGTAGGCTTTAGAACAGTCAAGGAGTAATTTCTTGCGACCCATATGCAGATTTTGATTGGACTTCAAAAACGGCTTATGGATACGATGCACTGGTTGATGTGTGTGTGACTCTACGAAATCAGATACTACATAACCCTTACTAAAATCAAGCTTAAAAGAGATCTTCGCTTTACACCCAACCCGATTAGATGCCCCCGAACGTGTTACATTATTATTCTGACACTCCTTGAAACCTTATTTGTTACATAGCAAGGTCTTATTGTAGATAATCTTATGCTTTCCTTTCTTATCAAAACGACAAGACCCATGACGAATATCAAATGAGCATGCAGATGCATAGATATTTGTAGAAGTCAATACCCTCCTCTAAAGTGTTGAAAATTTGTCATTTGTACGGTCTTATCTCAACTGCACACATAGGCAAATAATATATCGTTAGCCCTTGAGATACAAAAAGCTTATATCCAACACAAGTGTCGTTTGATTTGTCAATCTCAACATCATATATCTCGAGCAATATCCATGTAGTTTAAACCCTGGTCAGTTTCAACATCATCACAAACATTAAGCGACAAACGAGATTCAACTATGAAAGAAGAGCTTGATGTACCCACTACAAGACAAAGAAAAAGTAAGGATTTGTGTAGATTACAAAAAAGTGCATTATGAAATAACAAAAGTGCATTACTGAAGCAAAAAAGTGCAAAAAAAAATTAAATAATTATAACCTCATATTTATAAAATTAATTTTTACTTCTAATATTTTAACTTTTTTCTATTAAATTCTTATCTAACTATTTAAATCTAGAGAAATTAGTACCCCATGCCCCACTTTGATAATGTGTTTGCAAAAATGCCTTCTAATTTCTAATGTTACATGAATGCCCAAAAAAATAGCACATATGCCCAAAAAAATAGCAAAAATACCCAAAATCATGTCCTTTCCTTTTTTAGAAAAATATTAAAATAATTCATTTATTTGAAACTTTAAATTAAGAAAATTATTATCAATTTAAATTTTAAAATAATTTCTACTAATTAAAAAAACAAGATTAATTAAATTAAGAGCAATAGAATCGTAGACCTTACCATTCTTCTTCTTTCTCGAGCCAAAACCCAAAACCCTCGTCTTCGTCTTTCTAGAGCCAAAGTATCGAGACCTTACCATTGTTCTCTCGTTGAGCCAGAGTCGTCCCTCTCGCCGAGTCGGCGTCGTCTCTCTCGATCCAGCGTCTTCTTTCTCGATCTCAAGCCAGCCCGACGACTTTTCTGCCGGACGAATCGTAGGAGGCTCGAATGACTCGTAGGAGGCTTGAACGAATCAGCACCAACCCCTTGTCTCGTGAGCCCTTCTCTCGTGAAATGCCCTCATAGGTTCGAGTTGCAATCAATGTCATCCCCTTCTATTGTCATCATCTCGACCGATGCAGATCTATCAAGTACGTGTTGAAATCTAAACCCTAGTTTTCTGAAATCTAATCCAAGCATTTGATGAGTTTTGTTTTCCTAGTTAAAAATTGTTCCAATTCATTCGAAATCTAAACCCTAAGGATTGCGATTGGATACGCTAAAGGATTAGCAGAGTCGCCTTTTTGTGTTTAAATGCTTTATTTTTCAATAATTTTGTGTTGTACAATCGCCTGTTGTTAATTATTTAGTTAGAACTGATGAGGAATAGAACTTTGAAGGAGATGTGAAGAAAGGTTTCTTCGGATCATTGAAATTGAACTTTGAAGGCTGCAACTACCATATAATGTGCTATGAGATTAAAGCAAGAAGCCAAATAACAATAAAGCTACAACTGAACACGGACCTGCTCGGTGAGGGCCAAATTGTCATTAAAGAATGACTTAATAGTACCAATATCTTCCCAATAATCATCAAACAAATATGCCTGTTGATGCAAAATAGTCAGATTAACAAAAGATTTTTTTTTAGTACAAAGACTAGTTTATACAGGAGAAAGATATGTTTGGTTTTCTACCTAAAGATTGTAATCATGAGCAGCGAAAGGAATTATCTCAGAGCCAAAATCATTAGAGGTAGGATATTTTCGGTCAGAAGCTGAAGAATAACATCAGTTCTAAACACATAAATGCTCGTTGATGCAATGTACGGTTTTTTCATCGCCTCGTGATCAGACAACCCCAAGGAGACTGGTATCACTTTGTTGTGGGATAAATTTACTAACAGATGAATCATAATGATAACAATGCATTGAAGAAGATGAGGAAAGCTACTAAACAAGGCAGTTTGAGATTAGATTAAGTGCACCATTAGCTCAAGATTAACCCCTTTGGGTTGCTCAGCAAATTTGACAATGTGTCCAGTGTTGTCAATCTTCATCAGACCATAGTCGGATGCACGACTGCGAATTAATTTTTCTCATCAGTTCATATACAAAAATACTTAAATGAATGGATTATGCTAAAATGCCTTATGCAGAAAATTCTAATGCCTTATGCAGGATTAAGTGAAAAGGAGTTGAACTGAGTTAGGATGTATATCTTCTTAATGGCATTGTTAATACATTTACTCATCGGAACGTCGATTAGCCTATAACATCCTCCAATTGGAACCTCCAAACAAAATTAGGTGATCATTCATTTTCATAATATAAACATCTCAACCATTGATACAAAAATTAATTAGTAACAGTTAATTACAGCTGGCTTGGCTCTTCTACTAGTAAGAGGAAACAGGCGAGTCCCAACACCACCACCGAAAATAATTGCAGCCACATTTTTGGGGTTTGCCTTTGGCGCCTCAAAGAAAGAAGGCTAAAAATTCTGCATTCAAAAATACCCAGAAACTAAAATCAAGCCAAATTAAAAATCTTGATCCAATCACATAAACAAAAATGCAAATGAAAGAAATTTAGTAATCACTCACCACTAACTCTTTGATTGACTGTCCTGAAGTTAGTAAAGAGAAGGCAACCCCTGGCCATTTGGCGTTCTTTTTCAATCCGGTTTTGAAGTTCTTCTTTTTCTTCCAAAACACAGTAGGACCCACCAGATCTTGGGCCTTTTGACATTCTCCAAAGAAGCCTTTGTTTAAAATTCCAACCTGGGCAAAGTGGGAGCTCACTCTAATGGCGACACCAGAAGACTCCATTGCTCAGTCTTCTCCCGCCAGCAAAGCTCCTGAATGCAAGAAAAGGTAATAAACGCGTCGAAATTTGCAGAAAGCTTCTTCTCATCAACAAAAATAGTAATCTCACAGCAATAGAAGATGATTGGGTTTTACAAGAAACAGATTGCCGATCAAAGTCAAGGTGGTTCCTAAAATGGATGATAATTCACATGTTATACATGATAGTTGGACAAAAGGCATTTTCAAAATTAATGAATTACAAGCCAAAGAAAAGAATTGTACGAATGTTACCAAAAGCAATCTAGAGGAGGCGTAGAAGAGCGGAAAAGGAAAAGATTTGCTAATACCGACAAGAATTAGAAATTTGTACAAATATAGAAATGGTGAGGAGGATGGAGGCAAGATTTTGAAAATGATCAAATGAAAACTCTGTGTTTCTTGAGAAAGAAAAAAGGAAGAGAGCTTTTCACATTCTATATCTTTTTTTCTTTTTTATTATGTCAAGTAACCAACTTGAAAAAGTCGGGATCACAAAAGAGAGAGAGAGGGGTGGAGAGTGAATATGGGTCTATTGATACAGGTTATGGCTCCCTTCATGCTTAAAGATACTATTTTTTATGTATTAAGAGCATGTCCAACTTTCTTATAGGTGACCGGATAAAAATTGTATGATGACAAGATAATTATTGAAGTGTGACAGTATAGCTTTTCTCATATGAATTTGGAATTCAAATGAAGCTAACATCAATCCATGTTCAACTTTCTTATAGGCTAACAGGATAAATATTGTATGATGACAAGATAATTATTGAAGTGTGACAGTATAGCTTTTCTCATATGAATTTGGAATTCAAATGAAGCAAACATCAATCCATGTTCAACTTTCTTATATGGTGACAAGATAAAAATTGCATGATGACAGTAAAAATTCTTAAAGTGTGACAGTATAACCTTTCTCATATGAATTTGGAATTCAAATAAAGCTAAATCAATCCATGTTCAACTTTCTTATAGGGTGACAGGACACAAATTGTAATGTGACAGTAAGTTTAGAAAGGGTGACCAGATAGACGTTTCACAAGTAAAAAGGGATGACAAAAGTCTACATAAGAGGATTTCTGGCAAAGGATGACAAGATAATGAATGAAGTACGACAGTAGGCCTTTACTCCTATGAACAAGCAATTCAAATTTAAACCATCAATTTATAAGTACTTGTAAAGCACAACATGAAAATCAGAGGAAACAATAAGTTAAGCAAATATGTTCATAAATTAACCATAACCAAATCATTCCATGCAAAGCAAATAAATCCATCAAGAAAATATATGTTTCAAATATAGCAAAACATATATGGTCTAAGTAAACAATAAGTTAAAAAAATAGTTGAAATTGTCATCTGATCATGGCAGAGGCCTTGTACAACTGCTCTGGTAATGTCCCACCTCCCACAGCGACGTTGAGACCAGTTCTTCTCCCAATGTGCACGAAACCTATTTGTCTTAGGTCTTCCAACAATCCTTCTTACTTGCGGTGGATGGCACGTAATTGCAGTAACCGATGGAGGAATCTTCCAACGCCCAACCGGAACAACCAAATGCAAAGTTTCCTTATACACTTCTTTCATCTTATCATTCTTTAATAAGGATGAACCAATTGTGAGAGATCCATACCCCTATCTGTTGTTGCAGCTATGGCATGAGTGCAAGGAATTTGATCAATTTGGAACACCTTACAATCACATGTCTGGGCATGGAGATTCACTTCGAACCTAGATGTACCATCATTTACTTCAGCTTCAAATTGACTCAGTCTTTTTACTATCATAGTCACAGACTTCAAGTACCTACATATCATTCATTAAAAACGTAAAAGAGATCAGGTTTTCATCCATAACAGAATATTGATGTCCACAAGTCCATCAATAGTAACAAAAAATTCAACAAATATGTTTCTAAAAAACCTAAACAAATTAGTTCGTAAACAAATCAAACTTAAAGCCAAATATGCTCAAATAAAAAACAATTCCATTTGGATAGTGTCTGATTAGGACATGTACGGTGACAGTATAAATTCTAATGGTGTCAAGAAACATTGATTGTACCTGGAATCAAGTGTCTTCTTCACCTCTTCGGTTACCTCTTCGTCCCATATAGTAGCCTTTTCCCTCCGTTCAGAAAACCACTTGCATATGATATCTAATATCTTATCAAACATGGCAATAATTGGCCATCCACGTTCCTCTTTGAACCGGGAATTCAAGTTTTCGGCATTGTTGGTTGTCATTATGTTGAATCTATTGACACGGAAATGTGCCCTCGACCAATTCTCAAATCTTGCCTCTTGAACAAATTTTCCAATACGTTCTGACTCCTTGCAAAGTTGTGAAAAATGATGATTGAACTAATGAATGGTATAAGCCTTTGCAACCTTATTTCATAGTTCAAACAAGTCTCCTCTTCCGTACTTGGAAGCAATAAATGATTATCGAAACAATTCAATTGTAATACTTAGAAGCAATAAATGATTATCGAAACAATTCAATCGTATACTACTTACCCATGGTAGAACTCAATGTGCCTCTACAATGACCCGTTTGTTCGTATATCAAAACTGAATGAACAGATAAGACTGGATGAAAAGATAAGATTAAGCAGAGGTTCGGCACTTTATGTAGAATAATTGGTTATTATTGTTTGCATTAAGATTCGTATCTTTTAAGATAAAGGATACAAAAGATTTCGTAACAAATCTAATTCGTTAGCAATTTCCTTTTTCTTTTTAAGTCCGTGACATGAGCATATTGTGGTATGACACTAGAATAGACAAGCATGACAGTATAACATCTAGCCCGACTAGATTTTTACGAAAATCTCAACCAATTAGAATCTTTGTTATATCTTTGACTTTTTCTTTTCTTTTTTTTCTCATTAGTTTCCGTATATCATAACTAATAAATCACTTTAAAATATCTTTTCATATGCCTTTTATTTATTTATTTTACAGTTTTCGTTTTATAATTTTAATTTTTTGAATTTAATAATTCATTTCTAAAAAGCATTACAAATATAAATTCAAATAATTAAACAATAAAATAATGAAAAATAAATTTGCATAAATGCCAAAAATGCATGATTTGCAATTTCCTATAATGTGGGGTACTTTTGCAAACTGTTTTTATGCAAGGGGTACCCTTGCAAATCCGCCTTAAATCTATCTTTAACATCAAACAAATATCTTTTTAGTATAACAATATTTTTTGAAAACTTCCTTATACAATTAAAGATAACAAATTTAAAATATTTTAAAATAAGTATAAATATCTTTTATCATATAACATAATATCTTTTCACGAATATGTATATATATATATTCTTTTATAATAATAAAAATAATGATAAATAATTATAATGTTTAAAAATAATAAAAATAGGTGATATAATATTTGATAGATATAATGAAATATTTGATAATCTCTAAATTTATGTACATAGAAAGTAATCAAATATGAATAATATAATATTTGATTATAAAAATTATACATTTTACAAGCAATAAATTACTTATATTAAAGTGTATATTATATTTTTATTTATTAATTTGCTATTTATAATGTCTATAAAATATCGAATCGTAGTCGTACATGGTACAACGGGTACAACTATCTATAACTATATATTAAAGTTGTCCCTTTTCGAGCCACCAAAACGATTCTGGCCCCACCTCATATTTATAAAATTAATTTTTATTTCTAATATTTTAACTTTTTTCTATTAAATTCTTCTCTAACTATTTAAATCTATCTTTAATATCAAACAAATATCTATTTAGTATAACAATATCTTTTGAAAACTTCCTTATACAAACATTTAAAATTAAAGATAACAAATTTAAAATATTTTAAAATAAGTATAAATATCTTTTATCTTATAACATAATATCTTTTCACGAATATGTATATATATATTATTTTATAATAATAATTCTTATTTTAAAATATTTTAAAATTAAAGATAACAAATTTAAAATATTTTAAAATAAGTATAAATATCTTTTATCTTTTAGCATGATATCTAGACCTGTCAAAAACTGACCTAACCCGCTAACCCGACCCGACCCGCCCAATAATTTTAGGGTCAAGACCCGAAAACTTGAACCCGAAACCCGAAATCAACCGAACTCGATAGAACCGGAAACTCGTTGGGTTGAAATGCGAAACCCGTTGGGTTGACCGATTTAGTATATTTACAGAATTTTTAAAATTTATTTTGAAAATTAAATATATTTTATTATTAAAATAAATAAAAATAATATATTATTATTTAATATTATTATTTAATTAAATATTGATTTTAATAATCATAAAAAAAATATTTTAGACCCGCTGGTCAACCCGAACCGACCGAAAACCCGCTACAACCCGACCCGATTGACCCGTGACCCATACGAAACCGAAACCGATTTAACTCAAAAACAACAGATTAGTTAACCCTAAAATCAAAAGAAAAAATTGAGCACAAAGGGAGGAAACGGTAATTGGTAAGAATTGAGCATAAAGGTTGGAAACAGACCTTTTTTAGCGCCAATCTCTGTAGTTTAGGGATATCCTCGAGTTGTTCGTCTTACCATGGTCACCACCCCCATCCTATTCTTCTCTACTTATGTCATTTTTTATTTCTATAACTTTAGAACGAAGGTAAACGGACTGTTTTATGATACCGTCCGTTCATTTGAGAAGACTGCACCTAAAGAACCATCTGGAACAACTCATCTAACACAGCACCTAAAGCAAGGGACAACTGACAACACCTGCTTGTATCACTTCCTCTATTGGAGAGCTTCTTTTTGAAATTATTCAATCAGGCACCAAAATTAGACAGCAATTAAATAATTGCAAAAACTTACAAAAGAAACACCAATAGATCAATTGAAGTTTAAATTTCCTACTACAATCAAGATCACGGGGATGAAACGACCAAAGACGAAATACCATCTCAAAAAAGAATGTGACATGATGATGAAGAATCGTAATCAACGAAGCAGGAGACAATTAGGTCAAAATTAGCACAATAGGGCAAAGGACAACGAAGCATTGAGTGCATATGTGATGGAAATTGTGGTTCGGGGAGGCAGCGGCATCAACGGTGACGGAGAAGGTTGGAAGCTAAAGTGTTAAGAGATCCAAGAGATAGAGAAGTTTGGGGAGAGAAACTGAGAGAAGTTGAGAATATGAGCGGTTTTCAAATAACTCTGAATAAGAGAGGAGAAGATCGTGGGTTAAGAGATTTTCAGAACGTGTGCTGAATTTATCAAGTGTAAAAAAAGAAAAAAAAATGGCTTAATAAAAGGACACGTGGAAAAAGCTGAAGGTTGTAAGCCTTATTGCTTTAATTAGTTAGTATGATTACCATTAGTGTGACACTCTCTACACTCAAGCCACACCAGCAAATATACTTAGGAACGTTGTAACAAGCAAATTACTTTGGATCGTTATAAATGTAAGGAAGTAAGAAAAAGTCTTAATAGTGCAAAAGATATGGCAAGAAAATATAGAATATTGATCAATTTTATCCCTAAATGGGAAATACTTTATAATACAAAATAAAACTTTAATATATAGTTATAGATATTACCTATTTTTTATTTTTAAACATTATAAGTATTTATCATTAATTTTTTTATTATAAAAGAAAAAATATATCTATAAATAATTTCGTGAAAAGACATCATGCTAAAAGGTAAAAGATATTTATATTTATTTAAAAATATTTTAAATTTATTATCCTTAATTTTAAATATTTGTATAAGGTAGTTTTCAAAAGATATTGTTATAGTAAATAGATATTTATTTGATATTAAAGATAGATTTACATAGTTAAAGAAGAATATAATAGAAAAAAGTTAAAATATTAGAAATAACAATAAATTTTGTAAATATGAGGTGGAGCCAGAATCGTTCTGGTGGCTCGAAAAGAGATAGCTTTAATATAACTATAGATCATATTTATAATATATCCAAAATTACTATTCCATTTTTAAAATTAAAAAAAAAAAACTTTTCCCTGCCATCGCAATTCACCTTGTTATTGAAAAATCCCCCAATTTACTTCTCTCCCCGATTCGACTTCTCTCTCTCCCAAGGTCTCAGATCTCTCATCTCATTAATCTCTTTGCCTCAATCCACCAGGAACAAGGAAGTCCAAGGCGCGCGGCTAAGCTGAGGCGGTTGCGGCGGCGGACGTGAGGAGCGACGCCACCCTCGTTGGCGGCAGCGGCTTGGAGTGGCTGACACAACCTCTAATACGCCTCGGCCTCCAAATCCGACGACAATAGAGGCGTTGGTGGTGGATTCGAGCACTGAAGGAGACGAGGACTCCACATTCTTCGACGAATCGGCAAGGTTCCCATCTCCTTCCTTCCTTCTCTTTCTTATCAAGATCTAATTAACTGTCATACAAATCTGTTTCCTAGGGCTTTGCTTTCGTAGTTATAAGATTTGCATGTTAATTTTACCAAGTTTCAATTTTTATTTTGTTTTAGCTTTGGTTCATGGATTTTTTGTAAATGGGCTGATGTAGGATAGAATTTCGATGGGTTATTTATGTTGAGACACAAACAACCTGGAAAGACGATTTGGACCGCCCTTAATCCGAGCATAGAGGACGATTTGTGCAAGCTGGTTGATCTTTGATTTATATGAGCTTAGGTTGCAAATTGATGGGTTATTTATGTTTTGTGAAAGAAATTAGAGAGGATAATAAGTGAACTTTTTTAAACAGGTTGTTATCTTAGAAAATTTTAAATTATAGGAATTAATTAGTAGCCTAACTAGCATTACTTTGAATAAAGTTTACAATTATTCAGTTATATTCAGTGATACCGAATTTCAGAATTCAATATATTCATCAACTATAAAACCACTTGAATTGAAAGATAAAGGATAGTGATGTTCTAACGAACAACAGAATCCAACTTGGTAGCGGAATTCCTAGATCAAGAAAGGAACTCGTCAACTTGGGCAAAAACCAAGCTTATTTTCATTGAGAGAGTTTGGGAGATTACACGATACAATTTTTCTGAATGTTCAACTCCTCTCCTTCAATCTTCTTTTAACAACAAGTTTAGACACTCACATGACTTACGCGAGCTGTTAACTAACTCTCTACAACCCTATACACAATTCCTATAACATTCAGTCCAGACGAGTATGAGATTTTATTATTTACACCTAGTGTGAGTGTAGAATTGTCCAACCTGTTTTGACTCTAAATTCTCATCCTGGCCTCACTATCAGGTGTATATGACAATGCTGATGTGTTGCTGTTATAATTTTTTCTCTATCATGTTTGAGGAGCTGTGTGTTCTGTTGCCTTTCTTCTTATTTTTATCAAATTTATGTTTGAAATTTGTAAACAGAATTGTTGGACTATATCTCACAAAGGAAACTCAATGAAGCATATAGTGAAGATCCTATCATTGCTAGTTGCCATGTCTGCAGTTTGGATTACCTTGCTACAGACATCAGCTGTTCCACATAGCTACACTTGGTTGGTGAGACTCGGTCACTTTCTGAAATCATCAAGCTTCTTTCTTGCACATTTCATGCCTCTCAAACCCCGTACCCAAAATGCTTAATGACGTTGACTTCGTTCTATCAGATGCCAGTATACTTGGTATTATCACTGGGATGCTATGGTCTTTTAATGGTCGGTGTTGGATTGATGCAATTTCCTACTTGTCCTCAGGAAGCAATATTACTACAGCAGGTTTACCACCATTTTCTCCTTTCTCACAATACTTTCGGTTTCAGTTACTTCTCATGTGTATTCAAGATTTTTTTATTTACTACCCTTTCTTGCAATTTTTAGGATGTTGTTGAAGCTAAGGAGTTTCTTGAGCAAAAGGGGGTCGATGTGGGTTTGGTATTCTGAATAGCACACTAATGGCGGAAGGCTTTTCCAGTGGAAATACAATGCAGATGTAGTTCATTTTCTGAAACATACTATTGTTGTCGATGATTAATGTTGTAGTTTGTGGACTAAAGACCGTGATTGTCACGTTTGAAAAGGAATTTTGGCGTAAATTGTCACAAATTAGGGCATAAAATCTACTTGGCAAACTTAAATTGTTTAATATATTTATTTTAATATAAATATTGAAATGTGTGGGTTTTAACTTGATTAATTTAAATTATATAGCATAAAATATATTTGATAAAATGAAATTATATAATATATTTATTTTAATATTTTTAGAGTTTTTTTTTTAATTTATCTTAATTGTATCTAAAGTAGAGTGCAGATCATTCCTTCCTTTCCTTGAACCTAATTGTAGTTATTCAAGTAGCTAACTTCTCCTTCTTGTGGCTCTCTTTGCGAAACATTCAAATAATATGCTGATATTGTGCGATCATTGTTGGAGAGCGGATAATTCGAACTCTAGATGACAAAAAGGATGACTGAAGAAAGAGAAGAAATCGAGAAAATATGACACAAGCAAGCTCGAAATCGATGTCGTGGCATGGTGACACTGGTGAAATCACGGACCCTACATAAACACTCACAAATATCGAAGTCTCCTTGCCTAAAAAAGCACACTAAACCGAGCAAAACAAGTTCGCTAGTGTACAAACATCGTGCAGAATGAACTAAAGACATAAAGATACAAGAGCGAGTGAAACTCCCACGAAACTCAAGTATGAACAACGCGCATATCCTACATGGCAGTTGACTACTTCGCCTAGTTGGCGTGATGAGTAACCATAAAATGAAGTTGCAGGTTACGAAGACTCCAACAAGTGATGATGTTGATGACGTCGCATGACAAGCGCATTGAGTTATGATACAAGTCACATCAACCACATTGTCAACTAATCAACAAGGAACACCTCACATGTCTACTCGCTCGTCCCACATTGGAGAATCTCAAACCTATAAGATAACTCCTTGATAATGGAGACTCGACGTGTTGAAACATTCTAAAGAACCGCGCTATTCACTAGAGGGAATCCAAAAAGGATCCAAATTTATATTTGTAAGAGAGAAAGCATTTAGAATAAATCTATTAAAGCTAAGTAAAAGCTCTAGAGTAAGAGAAAGAATGAACATATTCTGAAGAAGTGTAAATTATCAAACTATAAAATCTATTTTCAGTGCGTGTGAAGCATTCCACGTGCAAAATAAAAGTGAATATTATGCATGCCTGATTTATATTAGTTTAAATCCTTATTTCTAGCACTCATTTATTTCGGGTTTCGACAATCACCTTCTCCACAAAACTGATAATTAACCTCCAAACTTGATGGTTTAGATTACCTGTCTTTTTTAGTTTAGCTAAGGCAACCTCGATTTATTTTATCTTTTGAGTGAGAAATTCAATATGAGCTATCAAATGAGTGATGACATCTACTTCATACATCCAACTAAATTTGACATTGTAAGTGGAGTCGGTTTTAGAATAGATGTGAGAGTGCAACACACTCCTTTCAATCAGATCCCATGCTTTGTCTTTATGCAGATCAGATAACCCATCTCTAGATGAGGCATCAATTACCAATCGGGTTGGACCGTCAATTGCATTGTAGAACACATGAAGCAGAGCTACCTTAGATTGCCCATGATGATGGCATAACACAAAAAGTTCCTTGAATCTCTCCCAAGCACCAAACTAAGACTCTCCATCTTTCATCTTAAAGTTACTCATCTACCGCCTTATTTTAGAAGTCTTCTTAGGTGGGAAATATTTGTTTAAGAAGGTTGAGGCTAACTCATCCCATGATTTGATGGGGTGGAAGAGTTTTAAACCAAGTATTGGCCTTATCCCTCAAAGAGAATGAGAATGCCCTCATCCTGAATGCGTCATCAAGGATGTCATGGATTTTGACAATAGCCATCAACTCAGTAACGGTAGTGAGGTGTTGATGAAGATTTTCAGATGGAAGACCTCCATATTGATTTTGTTGAACCATGTTAATCAAGGAGGGATTTAATCCAAAGTAACGATCTTGCACCTTAGGATAGACAATGCCAAACATAGGGCCATGTTGTGCAAGCCTCATATACTCAACAAGGGTCGATGGACATTATTCGTGATTTTGAATATCGAGGTTTTGATTTGCATCAGCCGATTGGTTTATATCTTTTGTCAATCGAGCCTCAAGGTCATCCACATAGGCTTCTTGTATGGCTTAGACATCTTACAAATGTCCATCCTTAGCTTGTCTTGCAGCTTCACGTTGCTCTCGAAGTATTTGACAAAAAGTGTGCTCAATTTCAAGATCAAATTCGTTGAGTGGTTGAGCATTGAAGGATCTTCGCATTAACTTGAGAGCAAATATAAAATCAAAAACAAAAGAAACAATATTAAATAAAATAAAGACCTAGTCTATCAATTGTGAGAAACAATCATTACTAGCAATAGTCCCTAGCAACAGAGACAAAAACTTGATAGGTCCATATCCTACCCCACAAGTGTACGAGATTAGTTGTAGTACGAATGTGTCAAACTCAAGGACTAAGTAGTAACAATTATGACTAATCTGTACACTAAGACGTAAAAATAAAGAATCGATTGCGAAGTAATGGTGAGTAGAGAAAGCAAAATCAAATGAACAAGCTAAAGTGAGTAGAAAATCAATAGAGAAAAGCTTCTAGCGATAGTGACTACCACAATAATACTTTAGTAGACTTGAAAAGATAAATATATGAACTCAGTTTGTCTTTGTTGAAGGTAGTTATCTGAGGTAATTACTAAGACCTCTCGGACAATAGCAACATGCCTAAACCCAACCAACATCCTCTCTTATGACTAGCTAATTGTAATCTAGACCATTTAGAACTTAGAATTTAAGATTAAATTGATCTAAGAGTTGTCAAATACAAGGTCTGAAAACGTTCCCCAAAAGACATAAAACAAGTGTTAAATACTAGCCTAAAACAAAGAATAAGAAAATATCCACAAATAGGCAAGGTGGTGACGCTAGGTTGACCTGGTATGACACTCGACCACGTGCCCTTCAGGAATGCACTCGTGTGAAACAATGCGTAACATTGCCTAAGACCCGGCCTAACATCCGACGACTTCTTTAGAGATGCATACCCAGGCTGACACCCGGCCAGGTGCTCTTTAGTTTGTTCTTCTCCCAACCTTATGATGTTTTTCACGACTTGGCATAAGACTTGGTTTGAGACTCGGACAGGTGTTCCTTAGGTATGAATGTAAAGAAACAATTTTTGCCCTCTTAGAGTGGGAATTTAGACTCAAAGTAAAAACAAAATGTATATTGTCGAGTTAGCTTTCTAATGACACCAAAATAATCTTGAAACGACAAATGTCGCTCCTGGACAGAATTAAAAGATATAGATGTCAAAATATAAATTCTAATGAATGGTCTAGAATTAAGCAATCTTTTTCCAACCTCTTTTGGGGCTTAATGATCTTCATATTAGCTTGCGCGTCCCCACAAAAGATATTTGAATATCCCAAAATTTTCAAATGTAACTTTTAGGCTCAATTTGACTCCAAAGTACCTGAAATCATGTAAAACTTGATTGTAGACAAATAATGATAATAATGCTATAAACACCCAAGAAATACACGAATCATATAGCTTAATGCATGATATTAGCCTTCGATTCCATTCATACATCAACTCCAACATGACTATTGCTTCATCAAAACTTTTTTTCTTGCAAAGATCGTTAAATATGTTATTCAAATCCACAACTCGATTAGTTTCACCAGTAGCCTTCACAAACATCTTTTTAACTTTGTCATATCCAGATAAAACATTATAAAAAGAAGAATACTCCATAGCAACGAGATCTATGTGACCGCTATGTATTTTTAAAAAGAAGCTTATTACCCTTACCCACATATCCTTCATTAGATAATGCAATGATGAAAGACGCATGTATTCTTGGTTTGCCTCTTTGGAATCACTAGTAAATAACATTTTGTTGAGGTATGATCAATATTCTACAAAACGCTAGGCGGCCTCTTGGCAGACAAGGACTGCCTAGCGCCTAGATGGCTAGAATGGTTATATAGGCAGTCCTAGACGGACGCCTAGACGAACTGGACGGCTAAGCGGACTGGGACCTTCCAACGCTTAGACGGGGCCTAGATTGGATTTTTAGAAGAGGGGGTATGATTGACCATTACCTAAATGCCTATGTACATGTATTGATAGCCCATCAAATACAAAACCAAACACAAAGATATCAGGCTTGTGCCACGTGATAACATGTCAGTTGATAATTCGTCGGCCTTCTCTATACACTCTTATTCACAATAAGGCGTCAATGAGAAACCATAAATCGTAGCATCAGGTGATGTAAGAAAATGGAGCTTCAAATTCAAGAACAGTTTTTCGAAAAAAAGGGTTATGAATTTTTTTCTTATGTCTAAATTTATTTCGAAAATAATAATTGAAAAAAGTATTAAAGAGCTACTTTGTAAAGTAAAAATTATGTATTGATTATTTTTGTGGTTATTTTAAAGATAAGAAGCTATAACATAAGTTTATAAAAAGGTTGTGAAATCTTTTTTGCTTGTGTCGGATTTTTTGATAAATAATAATGAAAAGTATTAAAATGAACTACTGTGTAAAGTAAAAGTTATGGTTTAATGGTTTACGTGGTTATTATAAATGTGAAATTTATATTAGCAAATAATAAAAGTAATTATGTTATTTTTTATAAATGAGAAAATTAAACCTATAAGAAAATTAAACCTATAGCTCTATATATATTATGAATGGAAAAAAAAATGTTTGTACATGGATTGGACATTTTTGTCATAAAACAAAAAGGTGAGGGACTAATTTATAATTTTATCCAAAGTGTGGACATTTTAAGGATAGAGTATGCAACTATCCTCAAAGTATATGATAGTTATTGAAATTTTAAAAGTTCGGAATATAGTGCATAAGCTAATGAAAGGTTGAGATATTTACAACAACTAGTTGTACCCGTCGTATCATATACGACTACAGTTCAATACTAGTTGATGACCCGGGCCTTGCACGGGAACTTTTTTAAATAAAAATTGTAATATATTAATTCAAATATGATATACATATTATAATTTATATAATAAAAAATAATATTACAAATAGTTAAATTAAATTTTACATATCTGTATTTTATTTTTAATTATAATAATATACTTTATTATCAAAATGTATGCAAACATTATCTTATTCTTAAAAATGTGTAATAATTATAAATAAGTTGTCGCTCTTAACTTGTAGGGTTGACTCGAACCCGCATAAAAACCGCAATGAATTGACTCAATCAAACCGTAAATTTTGACTACATGAACCCGTACTCAACTCCAACCCGAAGTGACTGAACTAAACTCGATTGAACTGACCCAATTAACAGGCTTAACATTAAGATTTCAATAATTTTTATTTATTTATTAAGGGATCCGTAATATAAAAAACAAACGTACTTATGAATAGAAATTTAATTATACCGACATTAACATGCTTATGGATACAAAGTTGTCATGCGTATTAATAGAAAATTAATATAAAAAAGTAACATTCTTATGGATAGAAAATTTA
Organism: Fallopia convolvulus; assembly: GCA_964016875.1. Lineage (NCBI taxonomy): Eukaryota > Viridiplantae > Streptophyta > Magnoliopsida > Caryophyllales > Polygonaceae > Fallopia > Fallopia convolvulus. The sequence continues at coordinate 45,017,609 of OZ024729.1, forward strand.
TAAAGCTTCATATTTATGAATAGAAAATTAATATAAGAAAATCTAAAATTTAATATAAAATCTACAATTAGGAACATGTTCCATATTAAATTAAAGAGTTTGGTTCAAATAAAATGAAGTCTTATCCTGAAACGAACTCTTATTCTGAAACGAATGCACTTTTCCTAATTCATAGTGCACTTTTTTCTATTTCGCAGTGCACTTTTTCAGATTTGCACTTTCGTACTTTTCAGTGCAGTTTTCGTATTTTTTATAGTGCACTTTTTCGTATTGCACTTTTTGTATTTTACAATGCACTTTTGTATGAAAAGTGCACTGTGAACTAGGAAAAGTGCATTCGTTTTACGTTTTAGGATAAGACTTTGTTTCATTTGAACCAAACTCTTAAATTAAAACGTTGTCATGACTATGGATAGAATATTATTATAAACAATTTCGTCATAAAAATATGGCGATTGTGACATTAAAATTTGATGACAATATTGCATTTAACTATCATATTTATAGAAAAAAATTAATATATAAAACCCAAGATATTTATGGATGGAAATTTAAAAACTTTTCATTTTTATGCATAGAAAATTAATGTTGAAAAATACGAAATTAATATGAAAAATATGGTCAATATTAATTAAAAATATTATCATGCTTATAAATAATAAAATTAATCTAAAAACCCGAAGATCAATATAAAAATACATGATTAAAAAATAGGGTTCATACTAATTAAAAAATTTATTATTAATATAAATGAATCTGAATTTTTTTAATGAAAATCCATAATTTAAATATGGTTCATATTTGATCCTCATGAATATAAAAGTTATCTATTTCATTTAGAGATATTAAAATTAATATATTATGGGATATCTAGTTATAAAAGGCAATTTGGATATTAAATTACTATTTATATTTGTCATACTTATGAATAAAAACTTAATATTAAAAATCTGTAATTAAAAATATACTTTTGGATTGAAAATTTAAATAAAAAATGATTTTATATTCATCATATTTATGGATAAAAAAACTTATCTATTTTAATATAATGGATTAAATTAGAATTATGGATAGTGATTAATCGATTTAAGACTAAAGGATCAATAATTTTTATTTATTTATTAAACAATCCATAATACAAAAAATCATCATAATAATAGAAAATTATTATAAAGAAATATAGAATTTCAATTAAAAACATGGCCCATATTAATTAAGAAAGTTGTCATAGTTACAAATAGAGTATTAATATAAAAGATATTTTAACTAAAAACATGGTGAATAAAAAGATTAACTTATCTATTTTACTATAATATATTAAATTATTTTTTTTATGTGTCATATATATGAATTAATATTAAAAATCTGTAATTATAAAAATACTAACAGGAATATAAAAACTTAATGACAAAGGTAGAGATAAAAATTTATACAACTAGTTTTACCCGTCGTACCATGTACGACTACGATTCGATATTTTATAAACATTATAAATAGGATATTAATAAATAAATAAAAATATATTATAAACTTTAATATAAGTAATTTATTTTATATTCTTCCTATTTTATTGCTTTTCATGTACGTAAATTTAGAGTTTATCAAATATTTCAATATCTATTAAATATTTTATTATCCATTTTTATTAATTTTAAAAAATTTAACTATTTATTCATTAATTTTTTTTATAAAGAAAATCACTATATTTCTATGAAATAAATTCGTCAAAAGATATATGATAAAATATTTATATTTATTTTTAAATGTTTAAATATTTTATCTTTAATTTTAAATACTTGTATAAGGAAGCTTTCAAAAAATATTGATATACTAAATAGATAGTTTTTTGATGTTAGAGATAAATTAAAATAGTTATAAAGAATTCAATAGAAAGAAGTTATAATAATAGAAATAAAAATTAATTTTTTAAAAAAAAGGTGGCACTAGAATTGTTCTGGTGACTCGAAAAGGTACAACTTTAATATATAGTTATAGATAGATATTACCTATTTTTTTATTTTTAAACATAAGTATTAATCATTAATTTTTTATTATAAAAGAAAAAAATATATCTATAAATAATTTCTTGAAAAGACATCATGCTAAAAGGTAAAAGATATTTATACTTATTTAAAAATATTTTAAATTTGTTATCTTTAATTTTAAATATTTGTATAAGGAAGTTTTTAAAAGATATTGTTATACTAAATAAATATTTGTTTGATGTTAAAGATAGATTTATTTATTTGATGTTAAAGATAGATTTAAATAGTTAAAGAAGAATATAATAGGGTAAAGTTAAAACATTAATAATAAAAATTAATTTTGTAAATATGAGATGGGGCCAGAATCGTTCTGGTGGCTCGAAAATGGATAGCTTTAATATATAGTTATAGATATTATTATAAACTGATAAAAAATATTAAATAAGACGTATGGATAAAATTGAAAATTCCATAAGGTGAAACTTTTTTTCAAAATATCTTTCCAAAATAACGTGATATATGCAGTATATATTTATCATGTGCAAGATCTTGTAATATATATATATATATATAACTAATAAAAAAATTACTATTAAAAATATAAAGAAAATAGAGAAATAACGTAATATATAAGATAATTACTATATGGATAGAACATAATTACATAATAAAATATAATGAACATGAACAAAGATAAAAATAATGGTTAGAGATAAAAAATTTATACAATCTCATAGTAAATTGATTAAAAAATTAATAAGATGGGTGGATAAAATTGGAAATTACATAAGGTGATTGAATTACATAATATAAAATTAATTAAAAATCATTATTAAAAATAGGGTGATTGTAACATAAATTCTTAATGACGAAACCGCCCAAAAGTGCTTCAGGTTTAGAAGATACTAGTTGATGACCCGGGCCTTGCCTTGGGACTTTTTTAAATAAAAAATTAATATATTATTTAAATATGATATATGTATTATAATTTATATAATAAAATAATATTATAAATATTTAAGTTAATTATAATAATATATTTTATTACTAAAATGAATACAAATATTATCTTATTTTTAAAAATACTATTATAATATTTATGTAATAATCATACAAAAGTTGACTTTCTTAACTCATTGGGTTGACGCGAATCCGCACAAAAACCTCAATGAATTGACCCAATCAACCCGTAAATTTTAATGACATGAACTTATACTCAACCGAACCTGAACTGACCCGATTAATGTGTTTAAAATTAAGGGATCAGTAATTTTTTATTTATTTATTAAGGGATTCGTAATATAAAAAATCAACATACTTATAAATAGAAAGTTAATATATTGTAAAACATAACATATCTATACCGATATTAATTAAAAAATAGTCATACTTATTAATATAAAATGGTATAAAAAATCATCATGATTATGGTTAGAAAATTTAAAAGTTGTCATATTTGTGAATGAAAAAACAATATACGAAAATCTAAAAGTTAATATAAATTCTAGAATTAAAAACATGGTCCATACTCCGACATATTTATTAAAAATTTAAAAAAGTGTGGGCATAGTTATGGATGCAATATTAATAAAAACAATTTCGTAACTAAAACTATGGTGACTGAAATTAATTTAATATTGACAATATTGTGTTTAACTATCATATTTATAGATAGAACATTAATATATAAAATCCGACATATTTATGGATGAAAATTTAAAAAGTTGTCATTCTTAAGATTAGAAAATTAATATTAAAAATTCGAAATTAATATGAAAAATATGGTCAATATTCATTGAAAACATTGGCATACTTATAAACAAAAAATTAATATAAAAATTCGAAATTAATATAAAAATGCATGTTTAAAAATATGGTTCATACTAATTAAAAACGTTAGTATAATTTTTAATAAAAAGTTAATATAAAAGAATCTGAAAATTTAATATTGAAAACTCGTAAATAAAAATATGGGCCATATTTTATACTTGAGTCCGGTTCACGTGCGAATGGGCGCCCAGGTGCGAAATAAGAAAGAACAGGAGTCGTTGGATCAAGAAAAATCAAAGACGCTGATCATTTCACTTAAAAAGGGGAAAAAATGGCACGGGCGAATTATTGGCGAATTATTCGCGTATTTTTGAAAAAAACGGAAATAGGACACGCAGCCAGATTGTGCATCAGTATTGTGGATTTGTTCATCAATAATGTGGATTTTTTCATCAAAACTGTGATTTTGTTCATCAAAACTGTGATTTTGTGCATAAATAAACTAAATGAACAAATTTGTATCAAAATTACATGCAATATGTTCATCAATATTGTGATTTTGTTCATAAAAAAATGAAAATATTTGTTCATCGGTTTGTGCATATTTGTTCATCGGTTTGTGCATATTTGTTCATTAGTAATATCAATTTGTTCATTGGTTTATGCATATTTGTTCATTGCCTTTTTCATATAATTGTTCATTACTACATGCATATTTGTTCACTAGTAACCTCAATTTGTTCATTACTATATGCATATTTGTTCATTAATAACATCAATTTGTTCATAGCTAAATAAGGCACAAGCACACCTCTTCGATTTGTTGCTATCTCGTTCTCTTAGCATACACCATATTATTGCAAAGTCAAATTCTTTATCTCTATTATCTTTTGCATTCAAGTTTCTACATCAAAACTTATCTTATTTTGGTACTATATTGAGCACTTCATTCGTATTGACAAGTTAGCCTTAAAGCACTTCATTCGTATTATACTTTGAATTCAAGATAGCCTTAAAGCACAAAATAAATGCAAAAAATGCACAAATAGATAGTCCTAAATGTACAAGTTGATGGTATTAATAGTCCTAAATGTACAAGTTGATAGCATTGCCACATAAAACATAAGTTTATTTCAATTCACAAATAAGGGTATAATAATGAACAAATAAGGTTATATCAATGAACAAATAAGGGTATATCCATGAACAAATAGGGTATATCAAAGAACAAATAATGGTATACCAATGAACAAAAAAGAAGTATACTAATGAACAAATAATAGTATACTAATGAACAAATAATGGTATATGAATGAACAAATAGGGGTATATCAATGAACAAATACGACTATATCAATGAACAAATATGGGTATATCAAAACTAATTATATGTGCATAAAAAACTACATAATATTGTATTCCTACACATAAATAAGGTTAAAAAATAAAATTAAAAATTAAAAAAGTTCGAAATCGATGAACAATGTTATCAAAAACTCAATGCACAATTAGTTAGTATTGATGAACAATTGGTGAATATTGATGAACAAATCGCTATTTGTGATGAACAAACTGGGCGCGTCTCATAAAACGTATTTTTCGAAAAATTCGTGAATAATTAGGGAAAAATTCGTCTGTGTCGTATTTTATTTAAAAATACGCGAATAATACGGAAAAAATTCGCCCGTGCCGTATTTTATTTTTTTAATGAATGTTTAATCAGGAACGTTGATTTTTTGGAATGAACGATCGAGATTTATTCTTATTTCTCACCCAGGCGGCCATTCGCACGTGACTTTTTTTCTTTATACTTATAGATATAAAAGTTCTCTATTTCATTTAGAGATATTAAATTAATTTATTATGGGATTTTGAAGTAAAAAAGGATAGTTGGGATATTATATTACTATATTATATTTTTCATATTTATGGATAGAAACTTAATATTTATACTTATAGATAGAAAAGCTATAAAAATGATTTTATATTTATCATATTTATGGATAAAAAAACTTATCTATTTTACTATAATATATTAAATTAGTATTTTTTATGTGTCATACATATGGATAGAATTATTGTATTATTTCTTTGTATTTGTTAAATTTTGATTAAATTGATATATGTAAGGATATTTCTAAAAAATTATATTTATCTTATCTACAAAAAAGTATCATGTACAATATAATAAACATGTGCAAAGATAAAAATAATGAAAACTCGTACCAAATTTTCAAATTGATAATCATACCAAATTGATAATTAAATATTAGAATATAATAAAATAATTTTCAAGATAAAGTTAATATCCGTACGACAAATCGTGATCGTTAAAATTGATCAATTTTAACTATACTTTTTACAAATTTAGTTATCCATATAGTATAATTTTTATAAATATTGTACGTACAAACCGTAATCGTGAAAAAAATAACCATACGATCAATTATGTAGTATATTTTATCTATATTATATGGATAGAAGAAGATTAAATATTACAATATAGTGAACATGAACAAAGATAAAAAGAATGGTAGAGATAAAAAGTTATCCAATCTCATAGTAAATTGAAAAAAATATATAAATTCTTATATAGTATATTTTATTTATACTATATGGATATAAGATAATTAAATATTATAATATAATGAACATGAACAAAGATAAAAAAAAAATGGGTAGAGTTAAAGATTTATCCAATCTCATATAAAATTGATAAAAAAATTATTAAGTAAGGTGAGTGGATAAAATTGGAAATTCCATAAGGTGATTGAATTACATAATATATAATTTATTAAAAAATCATTATTAAAATTAGATTTGACTGGGATATAAATTCTTAATGACGAATCTGCCCAAAAGTGCTTCAGGTTTAGAAGATATACTAGTTGTACCCGTCGTGCCATACACGACTATGACTAATTAATTTTTAGATATATTATAAATATGATATTAATAAAGTAAATATACAAAAATAAATAAAAAAGTAAAAAATAATGTAAATTCTTAAAAAAAATCAAATTCAATTCTTTGTAAATCTTTCCGATAAAAAGTTAAAAGATACTTAATAAGAAAAGATTAAAAATATAGATTTTTTAAAGATAAAAAATCTTCTATATTTACATAAAAATCAAAAAAAGAAATTAAGAAAAATATAATATAATTTTTTTTATAAAAATTTAATTTAGGCAAGTAATTATATAGATATTTGAAATTTTTACCTTTTTATCAAAATTTGATTTAAGATAAATATTTTTTATAAATATATAAAAAGATAAAGATAAAATAATTGTTGTTATTTTTAATTAAAATTCAAATTAATTTTTCTCCACATGAATAAATAGAAAGGAATTTAATTGAAAAAAATAATATAAATATTTTTTAAAAATATATAGTGGGGCCAAAATTAATGTGGTAGCTAGAAAAGTTACAACTTTAATATAAATTTATAGATAGATATGACTATTTTTATTTCAAAGATATATATCATATATGTGATCACGTGTACATCTTTTTTCTTATCTTTATTAATCTATCTTTTACAAATATAATGTACTTTTTTAACTATTTTGGTCAAATCTACTAATATTATTTTGACAAATTTGCAAAAATGCCCTAAATATAGTTGGTAAATTAAAAAATGCCCTCACTTAGGTTAAATGGTAAGGATGCCCCTTTTTGGCGTTTTTGCAAATAAAACTTCTATATTTTCATTCTTTTTTAATTAAAAAAATTTCTTGAAAGTAATTATCTGATCTAATCTATTTTCTTTATAAAAAATTATACTATTCTTAAAAAAAATTAAAAAAGTTCATTGTTCTTATTGATAAAAAAGCTACTTAAGTAATTCCACAGATTCTTATTGATAACACAATGAAAAAAACATTATATCATTAGCTTTGCATTTTCGTATTTCATTATTGTTTATGGTTGGAAGAGACCCTAGCTCTTCTCGAAGAGTATCTGCACTCTTGCTAGAAAACTAACATAATTGAAGAACACTATCGATCCGCTAGAGAATGACTCTTATCATGTTCATGCTGATACTCTTCCAATCATACCTAGTATTGAATGCGAAATTGGGTTAGAAAATTAGGTAATTGAATGTTAAGGAAATAAGGGCAATATTTAACCAATTTCATGTTTGTTAGAACCTATTGATATTTAGTCAATCTTCACAAGGATTCGGTGGAGTTTTCGGGGTGGCTTTGGGTGATTATTTTGGTGGATTGGATAGTTACAGAAACTTGAAGAAATGTTGTTCTTTATGGAGGTATAAGGATTTGATGAATTTTGATTAGAGATGAAGGTGACAATTAATTGTTCTAGGTATAGAAAGAACTGAATTTTTCTTCCACACTTTATGCCCGGTTGAATTGCGGCTGTGTTCTAAACCCTAAACCCTGTTTCTTCAAATGCAGTTACTCTAAAAACGTGGTAAATTTTGAATTAAGATTAATGTTGATTTGGTACTTCAATTTCTTCTACCAATAAAGCATGAAACTTGTTATACGATTAAACCGAATTAGAAGTTGTGCAGCTCAACTCTTAACAATTTTAACTTTTGTTGTTTGTTTAATTATTATATTTATTTTTAATGGAATAAAATTGAAATGAAATTAGAAATTTACTTTTTTTAAAAAAATTGAATATTTGAAGATTTGGGCATTAGTGTAACACCCCGACTTCCGGCGGAGCGCTACTAATAAATAGACCTTACTAGGTACTATTAAATAGGTTGACAACTACACTTTAGGATCTTGCAACGCGGGCACGACGAGAAAACAAAATAAAACATCCAACTTTTTATTTAGTAAAACTTAGAAAACGTAGATATGCATGAATTCCCGAAAAAATATAAACATTCAAATACGACACAACGCTTACTAATACTGAACTAATCAATCAAAATAATAAATGAAACATAATACTGGCTTCATCTAATCAATAATAAAATCAACAACCTAACTATCATAAATGAACTAGCGTAAAACCCATCCCACTATGACACGCGCTCTTTACCGCTCCGGCCCGCCATCTGGCCTCGGTTCCTGCACGGCTCCCTGGTTCATACCTGGAACTAAAAAAAATATTCCCCGAAGGGTCAGCGTCTAATCTACCAAGCTAGAGAGAATACGGAAATTGCAGAACTTTTTGAAAACATTTCTAAAGTCAGCATACAAATCCACAATCGCAATCATATCTCTACAGGCCAATACCTAAATTAGTTATAATCAGTCACACATAACCACATACACATTTACAGTCACAACCTCATAACAATGCAGTTCCTCCATCTCACAATCCGACTACCAAGGCGCTCATCACTACGCCGAGTGCAGAGGCAGACCCTCTCACTCCACTTCACAATCTCCCTTCTAACCCCGACTAAGCCTCCACTGGAGCACTTGCCAAAAACACACAGATAATAATTTTCGTTTTGAAGGGGCACGGTTTCCCTGTCACACGGGTCAACGTAGCCAACTCTTCCTCCACGCCAGCTACGATGGGCCGTGTCGGAAACGGTACCAACACAGAGAAAACGTTCCAAAAATATCTTGTCGATAAAATATATTCAAAACCATTTACGCACACAACAATTCAAGGAGTACAAAACGATTTAAAAAGGTATTCGGGACTAGTTTCCAAAACCCGCCCTACAATAACGGTATGCAATCTAACAGGATAGAGAAGAACCGAGCAAGTCGAAAACGACTTACCTCAACTGAAGGATCCTTTGACAAAGACGGAAACTAAGAGCTTGATTAAAAGTGATTCCCTAAAGAAGTACATATTAACGTATAAGACTAAATTAGATACGATCCACTATACTAAACGGACCTTAGACCAACACTTCTATTTTTACATACCCCACTAAATTAAAATAACTTTATAGACATGTTTTTCTACTACATAAACTACTAATTAGCTACTAAAAATTTAAGTACGTAGTCTTCCCACATGCCTATATATAAAAACGTTTCAACAGAAACTTTTATTCACCCACTTAATAAACTATAATGATCTTGATTTTTAAACTCATTGACCACTTTTAATCTTAATTTGGTACAACCCCCCATTAAAAGTTAACTAGATATCTTCCTTCTAAATTGCCTCGGTTGACATACAAATAGCAGAACCACAATCTACTAGCCCAAACTCCACCATGTGAGCCATCAACAGGCCACGCAACTCCTTCTAATTAACGAATTTATTCTACCCCCAAATTTCAATTAGTGCGCTAAACCTTACCAAGTCACGATCACCACCCACACCCACCACAACCTGCGCACTCTTCCATCGTTGACACAACCCCGATCGTACCCGAAAACCCCGACTACCGAATAGAACAAGAAAGGCTATCAGAATCCGGGGTACTTACCGGCGGCGACTGACAATCTACGAGACCAGTGAATGAGGACGCCATAACTTATTAAGAGGCGTCGGAGGACGCGGTAGCCGACTTCCGGGGAAACAACGCACTTACGGTCACCGGTAGGTTCTGCTTGGCTGGAAAGAACGACCGGTTGTCGACGCCAAGGAGAGATCTCAACTTAGGGAAGAGACGAGTCTGACTCTCGGTTTGGTTTTGACGAGGATAAAACGGAAAGGTTTTTAACTTAAATACTTAGGGCTAATTAAAGATTTAAAATTATGTGATCTCCGTAGCTTGAAGATAGGATTCCAAGATACGATTTCAGCCGATCGGTTAAAAAAAAAGGGGATTTTTTTTAATTATTATATTAGCTGTTATTTTTATTATTTAAGTAACCACATAATCATATGACAAGTATGTATATGTGGAAGGTATTTCTAACGGAGTAATAATAGCAATTAATCATTCTCAAGAGGTTCCTTATTGTTCAAGACATCTCGATCTTGCAAGTCAGAAAACTCGTTCTCCCAACCGAGAAAGGAAAACGAACCCGAATATTACAATTAGTACAATTAAATTGGGCATTTAGTCTTTATTTTTGGGAATTAATACAATTGGAAAAATATAAAGACATTTTTACAATTAGTAACTTATTTAGGGGCATGGGCTACTATTAAGACTAATTATTTTTATTATTTTATCTTTATGTTTATTTGGGGATAAATTTTTATAAATATTATTTATCTTTATGTTTAGTTGGAGATAATTTTTTTTACATAATTAACTATGTAAAATTATTATTTTAATAAAGGGGTGATGTGGCGCAACGTGGTGGCAGAAATTGCTTCGGCTTTAGTTATTAGTAACTAGTAGATGACCCGGGCCTTGCCCGGGAACTTTTAGTTAAAAATTTGTAATACGTTAAAAAGAATATTATAAATAATTAAATTAAATATCATAATATTTAATTTATTTTAATTATAATTATATGTTATATTATTAAAATATATTTAAATATTATCTTCTTCTTAAAAATGCTATTTGTTATATTTATGTAATGATAAAAAAAATTGACGTTCTTAACTCGTAGGGTTGACACGAACCCGCACAAAAACCGCAATAAATTGATCCAATCAATTCGTAAATTTTAACGACATGAACTCGTACTCAACTCGAACCCAAAATGACCGGGCATAAACTCGATTGAACTGACCCGATTAACCACTTTAACAATAGGAGATCAATTAATTTTATTTATTTATTTAGGGATCTGTAATATAAAAAATCAACATACTTAATTATGAATAAAATTTTAATATATTGCAAGACACAACATATTTATACCGAAATTAATTAATAAGTTTTCATACTTATTAATAGAAAATTAGAATAAAAAATCAACATGCTTATGAATAGAAAAATTAAAAAGTTATCATACTTATGAATAGAAAATTAGTATAAGAAAATCTAAATTTTAATATAAAATCTATAATTAAAAACATGGTTCATTTTAATTAAAAAACTTATAGGATAGAATATTGTTGGAAACATTTTTATAACTAAAACTATGGTGACTAAGACATTAAAATTTGATGACAATATTGCACTTAACTATCATATTTTATAGATAAAAAATTAATATATAAAACACAACATATTTATGCATAAATTTTTTAAAATGTTATCATTTTTATCGATAGAAAATTAATATTGTAAAATACGAAATTAATAAGAAAAATGGTCAATATTAATTAAAAATATTGTCATTCTTATAAATAATAAAAGAAATATAAAAAACCTAATTTAATATAAAAATACCTGATTAAAAATATGGCTCGTATAAATTAAAAAATTATTATGCTTTTGAATAGAAAATTAAAGCCCGTAATTTACAATATGGTCCTTATATTCATACTTATGGATATAATAGTTATCTATTTTATTTAGAGATATTAAAATTAATTTATTATGGGATAATTAAAAAAAATTGTAGCTTGGATAGTAAATTACAATTATATATTTTTCATACTTATGTAGAAACTTAATATTGATGGAAATTTAAAAAGATATCATTCTTATTTATAGAAAACTAATATTTAAAATCCAAAATTAATATGAAAAATATGGTCAATATTAATTAAATACGTTTTCATATTTATAAATAAAAACTTCATATAAAAAATCCAAAAAATAATATAAAAATACATGATTAAAGATACGATTCATAATAATTAAAAAGTTATTATACTTTTGAATAAAAATATAAAACTCGTAATTTAAAATATGGTCCATATTTCATATTTATGAATATAAAAGTTATCTATTTCAGTTAGAGATATAAAAATTAATTTATTATGAAATATTAAATTAAAAAAAGAATAGTTTGGATATTAAATTACTATTTCATATGTGTCATACTTATGGGTAGAAACTTAAATATTGATAATTTAAAAAGTTTTCATTCTTATTTATAGGAAATTGATATTTAAAACTCCAAAATTGAAAAATAAGGTCAATATTAATTAAATATTTTGTCATACTTATAAATAAAAACTGAATATAAAAAATCCAAAAATTAATATAAAATACATGATTAAAGATACGGTTCATACGAATTAAAAAATGATTATACTTTTGATAGAAAGTTAATATAAAAAAATCTAAAAAAATTATTTTTAAAACCCATAACTTAAATATGGTCCATATTTCATAATTATGGATATAAAAGATATCTATTTCATTTAGTGATATTAAAATTAATTATTATGGCATATTAAATTAAAAAGGTAGTTGGGTTATTAAATTACTATTTTATAACATATAGATTGAAACTTAATATTAATAATCTATATATTTTATTAGTTATATATATTACATGATCTTGCACATGATAATCATATATTGCATATATCACGATATTTTGGATACATATTTTGATTTCTATTTATCTAATTTAAATTATGGAAACACAATATAAACCCATTATTATTCAAATTAATATAAATAAACTTTATAAGAAGGTTCCTAATGCAGAAATTATTATTATTAATTAAATTGAACTCATTATTGAATAATGAGTTTATATGAAACTTACGAATGTGTAATGTTCATTAAACACATTATTTATATTTTTTTTGGTAGTAAACTCATCATTGAAATTATTTTCTTAACTTATCATATTTATATTTAATTTAATTTGTAATGTTAATTCAAATAAAAAAATTGTAGAAGACAAACATAATGGGTAAAGATAAAAATTTATCCAATCTCATAGTACATTGATAAAAAAAGTTATTAAATAAGATGAGTGTATAAAATTAGAAATTCCATAAGGTGATTGAATTACATAATATATAATTAATTAAAAAATTATTATTAAAAATAGGGTGATTGTAATAAAAATTCTTAATGACGAATATGTCCACAAGTGCTTCAGGTTTAGAAAATATATCGTCTTGCCCTGCACGACTATGACTTGGTAACTTTTTAGATATATTATAAAAAAGATATTAATAAAGAGAAATCTAATATAAAATTTAATATAAGTAATTTATTGCCTATAATATGTATAAAAATTATTTTGTTTCTGAAATCAAATAAAACAAATAAAATCTTGGTTATTAAGTTTAAAATTAAAGATAAACATAGATTATTAAGATAAAATAGTCTACATTGCTCTTTTTCCTTGACAATATTTCATAAACAGGTTTAATTCGTTATACCCGTTGTGTTGTGCACGATTATATGGATTTAATACTTAATTTAATTAATAAATAGTATTTTAATTTAATATAAAAAATAAAAATAACGTATTTATTAGAAAAATCATTAAGGTGAGCCAATATAATGTGAGGCACAACCAAAGTTGTTAAGGTGAGTCTAATATAAGTTACATAGCTTGATGATAATTTATTTATGAAAAAGTATATATAAAAATTATTTTAATTAGAATGATTAAATTTTATAAATTTTTTACAAAAAAAATTAAAACCCGAAAATAATGTAAATTCTTATAATTTTTTTAATCAAATTCAATTATTTAAAAATATTTTCAATAAAAATTTAAAAATATAATTAATAAGAAAAGATAAAAAAAAATGAATGAATATAGAATTTTTTAAAAGAGAATTTTTTTTATATTAACATAAATAATCCAAAACGGAAATTAAGGAAAAGATAATATAATTTTTTTTATCAAAATTTAATTTAGGCAAGTAATTATACACATATTTAAAATTTTTAGTTTTTTTTACCTAAATTTGATTTGAGATAAATATTTTACATAAATAGAGAAAAGGATAAAGATAAAATAATTTTTTTATTTTTAATTAAAATTCGAATTAATTTTTTCCAAATATAAAATATAGTGCAATGTTAGTTTTAGATAGAAAAAATTTAATTAAAATTCGAATTAATTCTTTCCAAATATAAAATATAGTGTAATGTTAGTTTTAGATAGAAAAAATTAATAGGAAAAATATTTTACTACCTTATTATGATAACAATCTATCATTATATATTAAAAAAGTCTTATATTTTATTTTTCCTTTTATTTTACTTTTTATTAAATATATTAGAACATTAGTTCTTATAAAAATTAGATAGATTTTAGAAAATTTAAAAGAAAAAATTATAAGTAATAAGAATACAAAATTACTTGTTAAATATAAGGTGGGGCTAGAATTTTTCTAGTGTATCGAAAAGGTTCGACTTCAATATATAGTTATAGATAGATAGATATTTCAAAGATATTATCATTTATATTGCTATTTGTATTTCAAATATATATATATATATGTGATCACATGTACATATTTTTTCTTATATTTTTTAATTTATCTTTTACAAATATCATAAATATAATGTCCTTTTTTTTATCTACATTGGTAAAATATACTAATATTATTTTATCTTTATGTTTATTTGGAGATAAATTTTTACAAATATTATTTTATCTTTATGTTAACTTGGAGATAACTTTTTTGCATAATTAACTATTTAAAATTATTATTTTAATAAAGGGGTGATGTGGCGCAACGTGGTGGCAGAATTGGCCGAATACATACATAGACCCCCGAACTTCAAACTTTTGTTCGCTCAGACCCCCCAACTAAAAAATTTCTATTAAACCCCCCAACTTGCTAATTTTGTTCAATTAAGCCCTTTTTTCTGATGTGGCATAGCGCGTGCACATTAAACAACACTTTGGCGCGTTGGAGGGGTTCAATTTGCTTACATGGATTTTTTTTATGATTTTTTCATTTATTTTCTTATTTTCTCGTTTATTTTTTAAGTATATAAAAAAATTAATTTTTTAAATTTTTTTATGTCTTCTCCCTTTGAAATTATGTAAAAACTTTTAAAAAAATTTCCTTATTCTTCCATTTCCTTTTAATGCTTTTATTCCTTTTTTCTTTATTCTTCGTTCTTTTCTTCATCTTCTTCGTTTTGAGCAAGTTCTCGGCAACGACTTTCGACAACGGCTTGGTGCAGGCCCGGTGGCAGTCGACGACAGATTGAGGTGGTTGGTACGACGTGATCTCCACCTTCCTTGCAACCCTCTGCCACCGGCGTGATCTCCCCCGACCCTACGCCCCTTTGAGGCCTTTAATGGTGAAAACCAATTCGGGCAATTCGGGGCGAATTGAGACGGAAAATTAAGGGCTTTTGACAGATTTGGTGCTAAGCAATTCAAATCTAGTTTCAATTTGTGGATTGAATTAAGGGATTGAGAGGGGGAGAACAAATTCACTTTGACCCAATTTAAATTTTAGGGTTTTCTTTTATTGGCGAAATGGTGGTCGGCGGCGGCGAGGCTAGGGTTGCGTTGGAGGTCGAGGACGGAGGTGGGCTCGTAGCAGACGGTGCCGGTGGTGTTGTTCAGGCAAGACAACGGTTTTTGGTTGTCGGAGTTGTTGTTGGTGTTGCTTTGGGCGGTGCCGTTGACGGAAACTCATTCCTGAGTTGTGAAATTGAACGATTTGAGGGAAAAAGGCAAGAAAATTTGGGTGGGGAGAAATTTTTGGTGGGGTGATGAATTATGGGGTTTTAGGGTGGAGAATATAGAGTGATGGTGATGAGCGGCGATGTGCAGATCTTGAAGGTGTTTTTTATTGCTCAAAAAAATTTATTCTTTGGATATTTGGCAACCAGTCATCAAAAAATGCTTATGTGGCGATTAAGTGGCATTAAATATAAACATGTCAGCGAGCGTGGATCTCACGTTATTAGAAAAGGGTTTGATGGAACAAAATTATTAAGTTTGGATGTTTAAAAATAGATTTTTGTATACAGGGGTCTGAGCGAACAAAAGTTTCAAGTTCGGGGGTCCATGTATGTATTCGGCCGGCAGAAATTGCTCCGACTTTAGTTATTAGTAATGGATAGATATATTGATTTTATAGACATTATAAATAAGATATTAATAAATAAAAATATAATATAAACTTTAATATAAGTAATTTGTTAATCGTAGAATTTATAATTTTTTTAATCAATATAAATGATTACATTTAATGTTGAGAATGAAAATTTATTATTAATATAAAATAATTACGTTTTCCTTTTTCCTTGATGATATTTCATAGATATGTAATTAAAAAAAGAAGATAAAATATGAATAAAAAAAATTATATATTGAAATATGGAAGAGATAAGAATTTAAAAAAATAATAGTTAACTTAATCAATAAGATATAATAAAATATGCAAGATAAAGATAATTTAATATATAAATATTTAAAATTTAATTAATTTAATTTAAAATGGGACCAAATGCATTTTGTGGTTTGATAAAGTAAAGATTAGATAAGATTAAATATTATATTATTCATATTTTATTACTTTCCATGTACATAAATTTAGAGATTATTAAATATTTCAATATATTTATTAAATATTTATTATATACTTTTATAAATTATAAATATTTATCATTATAAAATAAAATCAATATTTATCTATAAATAAATTCGTCAAAAGATATATGTTAAAAGATTTATATTTATTTTAAAATATTTTAAATATTTTATCTTTAATTTTAAATACTTGTATTAGGAAGCTGTCAAAACATATTGTTATATTAAATAGATTTTTTTTGGTGTTAGAGATAAATTTAAATGGTTAAAAAAGAATTTAATAAAAGAAATTATAATAATAGAAATAAAAATTAATTTTTTAAATATGTTGTGGGGCCAGAATCGTTTTTGTGGCTCGAAAAAGTACAACTTTAATATATAGTTATAGATAAGTCAAAAAATAAATTAAGGAAAAGATAATATAATTTTTTTAATCAAAATTCAATTTAGTAAAGTGTTATCTAGATATTTAAAATTATATTGTTTTATCAAAATTTGATTTAGGATAAATCTTTTACATAAATGGATAAAAAGATAAAGATAGAATAATTTTCATTATTTTTAATTAAATTTCGAGTTTAGAAATTATTTTTTTAAAAAATAGATAGAAAAGAACTTAATTGTAAAAACTAAATTAATATTAATAAAAATTAATTTTTAAATATAAGGTGGAGCTAGAATCAACATCGTGGCTTGAGAAAGATAGATAGATGGATAAAAATAATTTATTTATATATAGTTATAAATAGATGAAAAGATAACGATAGAATAATTTTTGTCATTTTTAATTAAATTTCGAATCTAAAAATTATTATTCACATAAAAAGATAGAAAAAAATTTACTATACAATCTAAATTAATATAAATAAAAATTAATTTTTAAATATAAGATGGGGCCAGAATTAATATGATTGGTCGAAAAGGTATAGTTTTAATATATAGTTATAGATTTTTTTCTATATAATAATAAATATCCCAACATATATAATTTATGGTTTTGGTTTTCGAGGCAACTGGCAACGCGTGATTTTTATCCCTATCCAAGTTGAAGGCAGCTTCGGGACTCGGGAGAGAGCTACAATACACTGGAAACACCCTCAAAATAAGAACCTGTCGTCCACCAACATTAAATAAATCCGCACCCTCCATCAACTAGTCGTTAAAAACGTGTCACAATCTTTAACGCTTCCTCATAAGTTGTCAAAGAGTCCGCGGCTCTATTGCTTCCTCCCACTTTCATCATCTCTATCATAATCCGTCGACCGTCAGCTTCAACAAAACCCGACCCCGACCATTTCTGCGCCTCAGAAACTCCAAATCTCCAATTTTCTCTCTTTCGAGACCCTCTCTCCGCGCCGCTCGGGACTCATCTTCTTCGAGGTACAATCACCTCTCTATTTCTCGTCGTTTATCTTGTTTTTGATTAGTTAGTAAATTAATGCTTAGTTGCTTTGATTTCTGACGTCCTTTTGGCTTCTAAATTTTGTTGCCTAATTTTGCTAATTTGTTCATAATTGCATAGATCTCATTGTTTTCGATCTGGTAGTTTGTTTGGGCATATTGTCTTGCATGGCTTCTTTCGATTTGAATGCTAGGGGTAGAGGGCTATGATTCTGGGTTTCAATAGCATATATCTTTGAAAAATCGTTTTGATCGGGAGTTTCTAGTTTCTATATGAATGGTGAAAAAGGATTGAGATTACCGAGGGCTCAAAATTTGTCAGTCAAGATGTTTAAACTCACTTGATGTTATATTGTTTCTCTTGCAGTAAATATAATAAAGCAATGACTCGTGCACATGAACCCCAGAGACCATCCTTCCCGTTTGGAAATCCCTTCCGAATGATGCTTCCTAAAGGATCCTCTCTGTCACGTGAACTATTGGCTTTGCTAAACAAGTTTGAAGAAGCTTTAGCTGGCAGGCTGAGAAAGCTTATCCCAAAGCCAAATGAATCCATTTGCAGTCTTTCTTGGATGATATTGGCTGTTAAATTGGTCTCTGAGACCCACCATGACATAAAATCTCTCATTAATGATCTGGAGCTGCCTGTTTCCAACTGGGATGAGAGCTGGATAGATGTGTATTTGGGCAGCAGTGTGAAGCTTCTGGACGTTTGCATTGCTTTCAGCTCTGAGATCTCGCGTTTAGGACAAGGCCAGCTCCTTCTACAATCTCTGCTGCATAATCTGAGTCATGATTCTCCAAAGGAGTACACCAAGGCTCGCTTTTCACTTGATAACTGGTCGCAACACATTGGTTCTAAGAACCCTAGAATTGAGAACTGCTGTGCCATTGTGGATCAGCTAGTGCAATCTCTCGGTTTACCAAAGACGAAGAACTCTGCAAAAGGAAAAGTTCTAATGCGGGCAATGTTCGGAGTCAGAGCGCTTACAATCTTGATTTGCAGTGCCTTTATTTCAGTCTTCAAGGGTTTGAATACATTGGTGGTAGATTTAGACGTTCCTCGGACTCACTCATGGGCTGATGCTTATACTAATCTTCAGTCTTCTGTAAATAAGGAAGTTAGGGATTTTAGGTCGGGTAACATTGTAATTAAAGAACTAGGAGAAGTCGATCAGAGCGGGAAGAAACTGCTTTCGTTGATCCAGGGAAATGACGAGGCTGCAGAATCCAAAGCAATAATGAAGGATTTCATCTCTGAACTCGAAAGGAGAATAGAGAGTCTCTCAGGAGGGCTGGATCTTTTAGCAAAGGAGGTGGACGCGTTCTTCCAGATTGTCTTCAGTAGCCGTGATGCTCTGCTTTGTAACTTGAGAACATCCATTGTCAACAACATCAAGGGAGGTCTAGAAGAAAACCACAAAGAAGGAACAAATAAGGTGAGTTTTTCCCATTCTCTGTTGAATGGCAAGCTTAAAGCATAAAGATTGGTGTTTGAATTTTTTCCTACTGTCTTTCATGTGTTTGTTCCAAGCTGTATTTGTAATTGTGAGAATATTATGATAAATGGAAAGTTATATTGTGCTCATTTGACTCAATGTCTTTATCAGAGGAGCTTTGTTCTGCATATAATACATTCTAAAAATTGTGGAACTTCAATTCTAATCCATCCAAGGCCAGAAATTGCTACCAAGAAGTAAATGGTGGTTTCTTGGCTCGAATATGCTAGTCCTAAAATTTTTTTATATGTATATATGAACTCTAAACCACAATATAAGTTATGAAACCAGAAACACTTTTGAGTGGTAAGAAAAAAGAAAATGTACCTCCACAGCAAGAGTGTAATCTTTACTTGCATCTATGTTGGGATGAATAATTTGTGACGAGTAGTATATTTGTTTTGATATGGAAGTTGTGCAAGAAAGGGTTTCAGAGCCCGAAGAACAAGGAAATGCTCAACCTATAAGCCATTGTACAAGTATTGAATTCTCAATATTGCTATGACAAAATCATACAGCTTTATATCCATCCATCTCTGGAGTAATGTTTCAGCAGGTGCACCAGGAATCACAAGGAAGTTTAACAGAACATCAGTAATTTATCAAATAATGATGTACTTGAAGGTCTTCATAGAAAAGATGCTAATATTAGAGCTGAAAACGTGTAGCATATCTTAATTGTATATATACTTCCTATAGATGTTCCTCTATTCTCTAATGAAATCTTGCGGTTGAGCTTGCACCTCTAAAAAAAACCACATCATGTGTAGATGAGAACAATTACCAGGAAATAATGCACTTTGCTTTCAGCGAGTCAATAAGCATGCCATTGTAACTGCAGATATATAGGACAAACTGACAGCTAATACAATGTAAGCTACTCAACCTGAAAGTCATTCTATCAAGTTCACCGGAATGTGTCTTAAAATCAGGGGAAATATTTGCAGAGTTTCTGGAATGTGTGGTATATGTTTTGTTGCGTTGTTAATTTCTTGGGGGTTATTTCAGTTATTGTGCTAAGATCTGTGAATTTTTGATGTTATTCTGTTAGTACATATATTGCAGAACAAACAAAACATGTCAAGTATTCTGCATTTGTGATTCATTTTTGCTGCATACTTTATAGCCTTATTAGGATCACATGCAATTCTTGCTGATAATTTCCTAAATATTGAATGTCAATTTGCTTATTCTTGTATCTGTGGTAGCATGCCCATTGTCTAGTGATATAATAACAAGTTGAAATCCATACATTCCTTGCAATATATTATACACAAAACAATCAACAAACAACACACAAATTCCTCAATGTTTCCGATACATTATCATGAAAATAAAATAAAAGAGTAAAAACGCTTTAATCCAACAACAAAATGCAACATATTCAAACCTCAAACATCACAAGTAAACAAAACAAATCCCACACACAATCATAAACTGAAGAACACCACATTTTTTACTCTTTTTGACACTAGTAAACACTACTAGTGAGGAGTTGTGGAGTTGTTACTGTCAACAGTTTTAGATGGGAAAGAGTTTTCGTCGAAGATCCCAGCATGAAAAAGCAGCACCCACAAGTGCGTGATAAACTCCCCTCCATCCGCTAGCTTTTCAGCATGAGCCATTTCATTTTTCGAATTAGGAGCCATAAACAGAATCAACTCTGCCCAAAACCCCGCCAACACTTGCCATCTCTTCTTCTGATCACCAATCTCTCTCAGGTCCTTTCTTAGCTTCAGACCTTGCCGTACAATCGAGACTTGTTGCTCCTCATCAACAACATTACTAATATGAGAATCAATTTCCCTAAGCTTGTCGAGTCCCTTTCTAGCGGACTTCTTGTAATCCTTGAGCAATCTCTTTGCACCTTCAATTGCCTGGCTACATATGCTGTCAGTTTTGGCAGCGTAACCCGGTAACAACTTTGGAGCAAAGGCAACTAAATATGCACAATATTTGGATAGACGAGACGCCACTACAAAGTCAGCATCATCAATAGGTATCAGCTCATCATTATCCACTTCACAAAGAGTTGTAGCGATGTGCCAAACAAGGATGACATGAATATGACTCTCGAGTTCGGTAGCCCAACTGAGCTTCTCCACATCTTCTTGAGACAGTCCACTTGCCTTCAATGAGGCGATTCCATTAGTTAGTTGACGGCCATGTTTCTGTAAGGATACAATCACGGCCCTTCTGACCACATTCGGTACTTTGACGCTCTTGCTCTCTTTTCTACCCGCTCTTGGGACAAACCCGGTGATTAGAGGGATTACGTCCAGAATCATGCTTGGGATATAATGTAGATGCGAATAGGACTCGAGGAGCGAGTACTGGCTGAGCTCATTTCTCCAAGTACTGAAGGATTCATGTAGACGAATGCAACAAATGATCCGAGCCACTTTGGTGATCAAACAATCAATTATGGATTTCTTGGTCCATGACTTTCGGGTCACATACAAGCAAAGAACCATCACCTTTGCCCATCTTGAAGTGATGAATATAATGAACTGTGTGACCTCCACCAATGTAATAATGAGCATCACAAGCTTGGTGACTAGAGTGTCAATATCGTATTCTTTAAACTCAATCTTGTAAGGATCATCACTTTTATTGTAATCAGTAAAGTATAGAGCAATTATCCAGCCAATGACTCCTAGAAACAACAAATGCTTGAGTTGCCACAAAATCCCAATTTGGTAGTAAAAAAAGTATTTGCTATAGAAGAAATCATAGAGAAAGCTAAGCTCCACCTCGATCACTCTAAAGGGCCTCTCTTCTTCCCCTTCTTGGTCTAGCAACCCACGTCGAACCAACTTCCATGCCTTCTCCTGATGTTTATGTTCGTACGATTGAAAGCCAACAAATCTTCTTAGAAGCATCCAAAACAACGAAAACGAAAGACAACAATCCTTAAGGTGATGATCTCTGTGTCTTCTTGAGTTCAAGAGAATTTCATCTTCACAATGCCAAATCTTGTCAACGGTGACTCTATCAACATCCCTGTTGCAGTTGGTAGTACTCATACCAACCAAATATCTACATTCTTGCACAGGATCCGCAGAAACCCTATGATCATCATCATCATCATCATCATCATCATCATCATCATCATCATCATCATCATCATCATCATACTCTCCATTCAACAAAGGACTTGATCTAAGCGATGGAGTATTGCAAGTAGAGTACATTAACCCAATCGTCCTTTCCACAACCTTAAGCTCCGCAAAGACCAATACCAAGACCAAAGGCAACACCACGACAGCCTTCAACTTTTCGTAAAAGACAATGAATCCAAGCAACAATACGAGTACTTGGAGAAGATCCTTGAAAAAAAACACTTTCCCTGTCGTTCGGTCATCAAGATCGACAGCATTAAAGTTGTCAACACTACCAAAGATGAATAGCAAGAGCACCGCCCACAAGAAGCTTAATATTTTGCCATTAAAAAAGAGGTTGCTGAGGATAAGGCCTAGAATATAAGGGATCACGAAGAAGAGCAAAGAGTAAGGCAACCAGGCAAGAAACTGAAGTTGGGCATACCTATGCCGCCTGCGAACAATCCCGATGATGAAAACCGTCATCAGGAGAACGAAGGCGAGGGATACATAGGCTTCGGTCCACGCAAGGTCCTTCCGTATCGATTTTATGGCGACATCAGTCAAGTTGACTGTTGGTGGACAGTGCATCTTCATAGATGGAGCTTGGTGGAATAGCTAGCTTGGGGAGTAGTCAAGTAAGCTGAGAATTTAGTGGTGCAAGCTAATATGCATATATGAGTGTAGTGCAACACTTAGTATCGTGTTATGAGGTCTTTTTGTAGCATATATGCGTTGTGTAAGGAAGGGATCTCAACTTAGTTATGATTAAAGGAAAGGGGAAAGCGATAGAATCAAGCTAGGAATGTACAAGTTATCAAAACAAGCAATCTCCAACCAAAAAAAACATAAAAATCGAATTTAAGCAATTCATGTACTTGTACATTTATAATCGAGTTCATTAACCTTTTATGACTCCATTCACTTGAACCGTATATCAACATAGGAGAGTGTTATAAAGTTAAAGTACGTATCATATCAGATGGGTTGGCTGAAGTTAGGTTAAGGCTCGTTTGGTTTGTCGTGACATATGGAAACGTAAACGTAAACGGAAATGAAATGAATCTAGGCCATTTTTAGTGTTATAATACGTTTATATAAAAAAATCATCCAACAACTTGTCAATTGTAAAAGGGAGTGATTTGTTACCCACATACCCCATTGATTGAAAAATGATTGAGGTGGAACAAACCTCTTTTTACAATGGATAAGAGGTTGTGTAAAATAAATTGATTTTTTTCAATGTATCATGACATTAAAAATGGACTGAATTCATTTACATTCCGTTTACGTTTCCATGAATTTGAACCAAACAGAGCCAAATTGTGAATTTGAGTGACCAACTATAGAATTGAGGAATGTCTTGAACCGTATATCAACATATGCACTTTTGTTTTTGATCCAACATATGCACTTTTTGAGGATGAGAGATTGTTCGGATCCATTTTGGAAGCGGCTCTAGTTTGATCGAGGTATTTTGTTAACTGATTTTGTTTTTCCATTCATATATTCTCCGCCTTTAAAAAACAAGATTTAGAGTCCGCAACCTAAAATTACCAGTAACACACCCCGCCACTTTCCAGATAACCACCCCAAATATGACTATTTATTTTTAACCACCCATAAAACACCCTTCACTAGCTAAATACCATATTCGTTACTTGTCCCGTTAAAAAATTAAAAAAACCCGAAAATACCTTGTGTATCTTCGAAGGATCAGCCAAAACAATTAGAAGGAAAGACAAATATCCTTAAGGTGACGACTTGTGGAGCCCAAGAGAAAGCCGCCATCTTCACAACGCCAGATGTTGGCAACAGTGACTCCATCACATATGTACTAGCTCTTATTGTCATGGGTAGCACCTGCACCAACCAAATATCTACATCCTTGCATGGGATCCTCTACATCGTCAACATTATTAACATTGTAGGTTGCATTCAAAAGAGGACATGATCTCAATGCTTGAGTCTCACAACTCGAGTACATGAGTGCAATAGTCCTTTCCACAACCTTGAGCTTCCCAAGTAACAAGATGAAGACTAAGAAAGAGATGGTGAATCCAAGCAATAACATTGGGGCTTGGATAAGGTCTTTAAAGAACACTTTCCCCTGCCTTGCCTTCGTTCATCAAGAGTGAGAGCGTTGAAGTTGTTGACACTTCCGAATATGTACAACAAGAACACCGCCCACAATAGGCTCGATGAATTGTCATTGTATGAGGGCTTGGTGCGAACTAGACCAATGACGGAAGGGATCATGAAGAAGAGCATGGAGTAAGGTAACCATGTAAGAATTTGGAGGTTACGAAACCTATGTCGCCTACCAAGTGTCCCGCTGACGAGAACAATGATCAGGAGGATGAAGGTGATTGACACACATAACCATCGACCCAATCAAGTTTTTGGAACATTTCTATCAATCTCGAAATGTTGATCGTCATTCTTCAAACAGAGTTCAAGTTTGAAGCTCAGATATAAAGCAGGTGTACTGGTGTGATAAGGAAGGGGTTTTAAAATTGGCAGAAAGATACGGGGAGGAGACGGACAAAGTTACGAATTTGTCAATTAGAGAAAGTGTGTTGATCATTTGACCCCCAAAAAAAGTGTGTTGATCAAATAACAATAGCATTGCAATTGGCACATTTACTTATGCAAGAGAATTATTAATTGCAAAACTAATTCACTCTAAAACAACAATGATTAATTAAACTATCCCATTGTATATTTTTATATATTGATAATTCAACATATATAACAGAATTTTAAATGGTGTCCTTCAAGTTTGAATAGAATTTTCTTAACTATAAATATAAAAAAAACATTTATCATAATTAATCCATTCATATTTTTTTCAAAAAAAACTTATTAATATGCAATTGAAAAATGGAATATAAGTTTTTTTATACTAATATTAATGAACTTTTCCAAAAAAAATAAATGTTCATATATCAATATACTATAACTAAACTCGAATCTCTCTATCCTACGTGTCGTTGTCTTAACAATGCCACATAAGCGTTTTAATTTTTTCAATTACCTCTTTACCCTTCGTTCTTTTTAATATTTACAATCCTTAAATATATATTATAATAATATTACTAATAATTGTACATACTATATATCTAAATATATAATTATTTTTAGAAATACTCTAATCTTATAATTGTACACAATATATGTTAAAATTTGGCAAGTGTATCCATAAGAATATATAATAACTGGTTGTACCCGTCGTACCCTGTACGACTACGATTCGGTATTTTATAGACATTATAAATAGGATATTTATAAATAAAAAAATAATATAAACTTTAATATAAGCATTTTTATTACGTGTAGAATGTATAAATTTTTTTTATCAATATAAATGGTTAAATTTAATGTTGAGATTGAAGATATATTATTAAGATAAAATAATTACATTTCTCTTTTTCCTTGAGGATATTTCATAGATATGTAATTAAAAAAAGGATAAAAATATGAATAAAAATATATATATATATTCAAATATGGAAGAAATAATAATTTAAAAATAATATTTAACTTAATAAATAAGATGTAATAAAATATGAAAGATAAAGATAATTTAATTATATTAAATATTTAAATTTTATTTAATTTAATTTAAGATGAGACCAAACTCATTTTGTGGTTCGATAAAGTAAAGAATAGATAAGATTATTCATAGATGAGATTATCAAATACTTCAATATATCTATTAAATATTTTATTATCTATTTTTAATAACTTTAAACATTATAAATATTTATCATTAATTTTTCACTATAAAAGAAAATCAATATATATCTATAAATAAATTCGTCAAAAGATATATGCTAAAAGATTTATATTTATTTTAAATATTCAAAATATTTTATCTTTAATTTTAAATGCATGTATAATGAAGCTTTTAAAAGATATTGTTATACTAAATAGATATTTGTTTGATGTTAGAGATAAATTTAAATAGTTAAAAAAGAATTTCATAGAAAGAAGTTATAATAATAGAAATAAAAAAATTAAATATGAGGTGGGGCTAGAATCGTTCTGGTGGCTTAAAAAGGGACATCTTTAATATATAGTTATAGATTGTACACAATGTAAATATGTACCTTATCTTTGATATCTTAAAATAATGTCTACTATTTTTTTATGGCCATATATTTTTTTCAAAGAATATACTTTAAAATATATAATAACTTTATACAATGTATTAGTACGTGATCTTTGATATTTTAAAATAAAATTTACTATTTCATCTTTATGGCCATATATTTTATTATCATATAACTTTTTAATCTTTTTTTAAATATTATTAGTACGCGATGTTTGATAATGTATATATTCAAGCCATATATTTTAATACCATATAGTATTTTAAGTTTTTTAATATTATTAGTAGGTGAGATAATGTGTCATAAATTTTGCAAAGCATATCCTTAAATATATATAAACAACGTATGTAATCTTTGATATTTTAAAATAATATTTATTATTTTATCTTTATAACCATATATATTTTAATATCATATAATTTTTTTTTACTTTTTAATATTATTAATACGTGATCTTTGACTATTTATTTTAAATTTTCTCAAGTATATTTTTACAAATATATAATAGTTCTACACAAATGTATTACTATGTGATCTTTGATGTTTTAGAATAATACATACTATTTTATCTTTTTGACCATATATGTTATTAACATATAATATATTTAAAAAATCAATATTATCGGTACATGATCTTTGATATTTATTATAAATTATTAATTGATATCGATAAATAATAATATTTACAAAAATTGTAATGCCATTATCATTAGTTTAATATAACTAAAAGTCGAATCCTCTATCTTATGTGTCGTCGTCTTAACTATGCCACATAGGTATTTTAATTTTTCCATTTATCTCCTTACCCTTCATTTATTTAATTATTTACAACATTTATATTACAATAATATTTTTTATATTACTAATATATATATTTATATTTATAGATCTTAAATTTTGACAAGTTTTGTTTGGAGTGTAATCCATTATGGAATAATTTTGTTAATTATAATAATGTTACTACTAATATACTATTATATTTAGATATCTTAATATTTGGCAAGAAACATACTCTTATTATGAAATAATTTTTTTAATATAATAATATTACTAATATACAATTATTTTTAGAGATCATAAAATTTGGCAATTGATGAAAACATAATATTGATTATAAAATATTTTTTAAAATTTAATAATATTACTAATATATAATTATATTTAGAGATCTTAAATGGGGGCACCCTTGGCTTAATGCAAGGAGAGTATTCGAGTGGTAGACAGCTAGACACTAAAGCGTTGAGAATTCGACGCCAAATTAAATATAAATTATTAAGTTTAATATTGAGAATAAAAAAAGATTATTAAGGTAAAATAATGTACATTTCTCCTTTTCCATGATGATATTTCGTATATATTTAATTAAAAAAAAGATAACATATGAATAAAAAAAAATTTATATATTAGAATATGGAAGAGATAAGTTTTAAATAAAATAATAATTAAACTAATGAATAAGATATAATAAAAATATGAAAGCTAAAAATAAAAATAATTTATTTATAGATAATAATTAAAAAAATAATTTATTTTGATTTAAGGTGGGGCCAAACTCATTTTGTGCCTCGATAAAGTAAAGATTAGATAACATTAAATTTTATATTTTTATATTTTTTTATTATTTTCACTGTACCTTAATTTAGAGATTATGAAATATTTCAATATATCTATCAAATATTTTATTACCTATTTTTATTATTTTTAAATATTATAAGTATTTATCATTGATTTTTTTTATTATAAAAGAAAAATATATATATCTATAAATAAATTCGTGAAAAATATATCATGCTAAAAGATAAAAGATATTTATACTTATTTTAAAATATTTTAAAATTGATATCTTTAATTTTAAATATTTGTCTGAGGAAGTTTTCAAAAGATATTATTATACAACATAGATATTTGTTTGATGTTAAAGATATATTTAAATAGTTAAAGAATAATTTAATAGAAAAAAGTTAAAATATTAGGAATAAAAATTAATTTTGTAAATATGAGGTGGGACCAGAATCGTTCTGGTGGCTCGAAAAGGTACAACTTTAATATATAGTTATAGATTATCTATATTTTTTTAATTAATTTGATTGGTTGAAATTTAACTAAAATTAATTTTAATTAGTTGTATTTATATATTAATTAAATAAATAAATTAATATATTAGTTTTATTTTTTAATAGGATGATTTTTTTATATAAGATAAGTATAGTTTTTTTTAATATCCTTACCTATATTAATTTATAATAGTTATTTTTAAAAATGATAGTTTTTTTGTATATAAGATACGTACTTAATTACTTATGGTTTTTAAAAAATGACATTGTTTTTATCAATTTTGAATAATTAATTTTAAAAATGATAGTTTTTTTTTATAGATTTTCCAAATCACCCTTACCTATATCAATTTAATAAAAATTTAACAAATGCAAATAAATAATACAATAATTCTATATGTAACACCCCATCTTTACATCGGGGCGATACTGACTCGGTACTAGACCTCACCGGGTACTACTTAGACTAACCTGACAACAAATTCACTCTGATCTTGCAACTCAAGCACGACCAAAAAGTGAAATAAAACATCCAACTTAGAATTTAACAAAATGTAAGTATAATAAAAACATGCATGAAAATCCAAAATCGACTAAAACGAAAACACAAACTCAACCTCCCAAATTCCCGACAACAATTCTCAAGTCAATAAATAACAATCTAAGATAAACAACGTAAGACTATCCAAAACACACATCCGAACTCCGAACCTAATGACATGCGCGGATCAACAATTCATTCCACCATCCTGTCGAGGCTTCAACATGGGTCCCTAGTTTGTACCTGGAACTGAAAAATAAATCCCCGAGGGGTCAGCTACTACTCTAACAAGCTAGACAAAATGTGATAGTCATAAGACGTTTTAAAACGGTTTCCTACAGTGAGCATGAAAGTCCATAAGCCACACATATAACTCTTCAAGCCGATGCCTAAGATTAGTCATTCACTCACATATACCAAACACAAAACACAAACACATTCACACACTAATATGGCAATGCAACTCTTCCCCCGCCGTTGCACTCTAATCCAATGACACTCGCACCCTGCACCGAGTGTAGATGCAGACCCTCCCACTACTCACAAAATAACATCCTTCTAACCCCTGGTCAAGCCTCCATTGGTGTAACACCCCCGATTTTCCTTAGAGATGGTACACGCCAGTGACCTCGGACTTACCGTCCAAAGCCACCCAAGGCTTGATCGGAACAATATAGGCATTTAAATAATAATAAAAAACGGAAGACTTTTATTGAAAACAAAACATTTTTTTTATTAACGACTCTCCTTGTAATTCGAGGAGAAAATTGTTATAACTCATAATGGTAGCGAAAAACATGCTCAGAATTCATAAATTACATAAAGGAGTCATCACTTGCTCCTATACATCAACTGGGAAAAATTAAAGTCCTAAATCAAGTTCACTTAATCATGATGTATATTAACCTTATGAAATATTTTGACTCAAAACTTCAACTGCAACTCATCTCTTTGTCAGCTTACTTCTTATAACTTGAGGAAAAACCGTCTAATGTGTTGTATAGGGACGGTTGACACCAGCCGTGTAACCGCCCACGTTTTTCTTTTTGAGAATCGTTATTAGTATAGCATGATAGCTTGTGAGGGGTATATTTTCATAGACATTGCCTTACCTTGATCTAGTTTCACGGACGAAACTCTTTTTAAGGGGGTACTATTGCAATATCCCTCATTTGTATAAAGAGTAAAAATGTAATTTTATATTTTTCTTTAATATAATAAAATATTTATATATTTTATTTCTTAAAGTTATAATAACATTTTAAATGTTATAAATTTTGTTTATAAGTATAAGATCATGTTAAGAGGTTACAAATATTATTTTCTCATATTATAAAACTAATTATGAACCATAAGAATTTTGATTTTATGATTATTATAATATGATAAAATGTAACCATGAATAATATGAGTCTTATTTATTATTTAAAATTATAAGAGAATAATTATAAGTAATAAAAATTAAGAAGAAGTGTTATAATAATATTTCTAAAATTTATATAAGTGTTTTAAAGCTAAGGTTTAATAAAATAAATTGTTTAAAGTTCAAATGATAACTATTTATTTTATTTGGAGTGCAAAAGTTAAGGTACAAGGACTTTTTTTTATCACTTTTGCAAAACAAGAGGGTTGTTTGTGCAATTTCTCGGAAATGGATTGAAACCCGATTGGGGTTGTCTTCAACCTTGAGCCCGGATCTTTCAAATGGCCATATCTCACTCGTTTCTCAATGAATTTTGGATACGTAAAATGTTCCGGAAAGCCCATGATATGTTCTATCAAACCCCTCAATCAATTGTTGCAAAAGAATATGAATTTCGGGTCTTAATTTCTGACCTTGTTCGAAAATGGCCATGAATGGCGTGCTTGAAGAATTTGAATAGATTTTGAGCTTTGGATAAGCATTATCCAATTCCAAGTAGATGAAATTAAAGAGGGGAAGGAGAGGAGTCAAAATGTGTTCAACAACATAAGTAAACATTTCTTTCGAAACCGAGACTCACCTTTGGTTGACGTTCTGACTAAATTTGTAGAGGTTGGTAGAGGGAAACATGATCAGCGAGGGGTTTAATCACCCTCCTGACTAAATTTGTGAAACCCAAGTTCCCAACATAAGTAAAAATTTCTTTCGAAACCGAGACTCACCTTTGGGTGACGTTCTCATTCCTTTTCTTTAAATCATAGTTTTCCTAGGAGGTCCGAGGTCCAAGGATGGGACCGACTTTCATTCCGTGCCCGATATCCCAACTCTTCCCTTCCTACAAATCGAATGTTGAGTCGGTGTAAGGAACTCACGCTCATTAACATCGGAACAATTTCCTCATTTTTGATATTGACAAACACCATGGGAACTGACTGGCTTAAAGTCGTTAATGCCAAGTCAAAAATAATTCCCTAGTTACTCAACTAGTATAGTCGGTAAGTCGGGGTCGAACCCAAGAGACACTTGTAATTCTAAGCAATATTATTATCAACTATAAAGTAATAAAGGGGGGGTGGATTTTTGTAATTGTAAACTACAACTAGGGAAAATTAAACAAAGCAAAGCAATGAATCAAACAGGAAAAAGATTGGATTTTTATCAATTAGGGAAAACAATCCTATTCAAGCATCCACTTTTCTTCCTCAAGCAATTGATCATAGATTCAAACAAGTTATTCCTTTGGTTATTCATATCCTGATCAGAAATATAATATGGCAACGATACATGCAAACTTAATATCCAAATAATTCATGAAACGATCATAAATAATAGGGATATTAGCAATGAGAACAAGGATAAGCAGGATACATGCAATTGAATTCCAACGAGTCAAACAATAAACATGCATTCAAATCTCGTTCTCAATTGTTTTAGTCCAACGAGTCCTAAATCAATTGAGTTGCTACAAAGATTAGGCTTTGCTACGAGAAAACCTAGATCTAGCAATAGAAAGTATTAAATTCCAACAAGTTGGCCAGAAAAGCAGAAATCAACACAATCAATAATAATTACACACAAGAGAATTGAAATAACCTGTAGAAATAAACCTGAAAAGTAGAATCTCACAACAGCTTGAGTCTGAAAAGCTTCAACTTGAATAGAATTTAGGGAGTTTAGTTCTCCATAAGAGAGAGAATATACCAAAGTCTCAAACTATGACAATTAGGTCTAAGAGAATACAAACAAAGGCTGAAAAGTAAACATAAAATAGTCTCGAACAAGTCGGAATTAAAAAAATATAAAATATAAAATAATAAACTAAGCGGATAAATCCAATCGCGCGTCAGATCCAGCCAGGCCGCGATCACCATCAACCATGGCCGCGATTGTAATACTCGGGTTCGATTTTTTTTCCCTTTTGATCAGGAAAATAAATTTCTTTAATGGCAAGTCATCGAGTAATCTTCGCCCGTAAATAATATCTGGTGTATAATTCAAACATATATATTCAATCGGTTTTTCTATCCTATGCCCTTAGGGCATAGGTTAAGAATACTAATATGGGAAACTAAAACCTTAATAGGAAACTAATAAACCCTATTGAAAAAATAATTAAATCTCAATAAATACAATAACAAGATAAATTACCATTTTTACTCTCTTAACCTATTCCCTTAGGGCATAGGTTAGAAAAATCGATATTCAATTACTCCGTTAGTTTGTCACCAAGGCCGAATCACATCTACTATTAATTTGATCTTTAATAATTAACCCAAATTAGCTATACATAGCTATCTTTAAATCCTATCTGTGATCTTTACCTAATTAATCCAATTTTTTTTTATTATTCTTTTGCTACACAAAAATCTATCTTTACCCTACCGGGAGAAGCCATATATATATATAGATCGGCAGAAGTTATTTAGCCCTCGTTCCGATCCCTTTAGTGCCGTTCAACTCCTCCTCCTTCGTTTCCTATCCGCACAAGAGAACGGTCGAAGAGTATCGATCGAGTTCGGCGGTTCTTCCTTCGTTCTGATTGAGATCGCTCAACGCCTAACCATTTGAGTTCCGGTAAAAAAAAGAAAATATTCAATCCGGGGGTTGCCGCCGTCTTCACTCGCGAATCGCCATCGCCGTCAAGTGAGTGTCACCAACGACTACGACTTTTCCGCCCTTTCCTTGGTAAGCAGCCATGCCTCATCTGTTTCCGTTTCTTCCGTTTTAAAATCGAACCTTGGTTGGGCAGGGAGGGGTGTCGGGGGTGAGTCGTCGAGGTTGGGTCATCGGTGAGTTTTTCCAGCGAGTTTCTCCTCCTCTATTTTCTGGGTCGGGGCAGAGCGTTCGTAGTGCGACAGGCTAGAGGCTGGGCTTTGGGATGAATTGGCTAGGTTGTACTTGTACGAACGGGTTTTATATACAAAGCCGATTCGTATGATTGATGTTCTTGTTTTAAATTTATGTATTGGCTTTGATGGTTGGCTTGGTTGGTGTCCATTAAGGGACTTAATTAACTTGGTTTAATTCCTTTAGCATGGGTTGGTTTTTTTTTACAAGGTTTTATCTTTTTTTTTCTTTCTTTTTATTGTTTTAGTTTCGTATAGGAAAAATAAAAAAAATCAGTTTATGTGTGTGCAAGGTCTTGGTTGATTAGGAAGTGATGAGGCTTGAAGGTTTGGTTCTATGCATGTGAACGTTTATTATGGGTCAAATTTACTAAATTAATTAGGGTGGCTTTGAATGATCAGATAGTTAGACAAGTTAAACCTTATGTTATCTATTTCCTGGTGGTATATGTCAAGTTAGGAACTTTTAGTCCTGTTTAATTAGTAGGTTTAGAGTTAGATGGTTAGTAGTGTCAAGTCAGTGGGCTTCAAGTTCGGTATATAAGGTGGTAGTTCTTTATACTTCAAGTCTTCTAGGTTATTAATTTTATCGTGTCATGTTTAGGAAATTTCGTTGCTTGGATTCTTAGCTTTCTGCGGTTGTCGGAAACCCTTCATTCGAGGTAAGTCGTTTTCGACTTGCTCGGTTCTGGTCTATCTTGTTAGATTTTGTGCCGTTATTGTAGGATTGGTTTTGGGAACTAGTCCCGAATATCTTTTTGAAATATTTTGGACTTGCTTGTGATGTTGTGTGCAAATTGGTTTTAAATGGCTTTTATCGGAAATAAGTTTTCAAACGTTTTCTTTGTGTTGGTACCGTTTCCGGCACGGCCATCGTAGTTGGCGGAGAGGAAGGGTTGCCTATGTATGGTCCGTGTGACAGAGAAACCGTGCCCCTTCCAAATAAAATACTATCTGTGTGTTTAGGCAAGTGCTCCAGTGGAGGCTTAGCCGAGGTTAGAAGGAAGAAGTGATGTGAGGAGTGGGAGGGCCTGCCTCCGCACTGTAGATTGGAAGACGAGATGGAGAATGAGTTGTGTTGCTTCAATTGTGCAATTGTGTGTATGTGTGTTTGGCTTTTGTGTGACTAACCGTCTAATTTAGGTATTGGCCTTTAGAGTTATGGTTGCGATTGAGGATTCTGGTTGATAACTATAGGAAACTGTTTTTAAACGTCTTATAATTTCCGCATATTATCTAGCTTGGTAGATTAGTAGATGACCCTTCGGGGATTATTTTTCCAGTTATAGGTATGTTACAGGAAACCGTTCAGGAGCCTTGGCCGGATGGTGGAGTGGATCGTTGATGCACGTGTCATTAGTTTGGGTTTTTCGGGTGTACTTCGGGAGAATTTATTATTATTATGATTAGTTCTGTTGAATTATTTTAATTTAATTTTTAAAGTGTTGTTAGAAATATTTTGAGAAAAATTCGGGAAGTGTTACTTGGTAATTTTGTTTATGCATTCGGGCATTCAAAAATGTTGTATATGCTGTACAAAACACAGCATATCAAATTCTCCTATACTTAGACCTTGCTCGTCCTCGAGTAAGCTCAAAATAAAATCAAGCATGACAAATCAACAAAGGTCTACAGAAAGCAATGGGAGAAAATGATCTAAAACTAAAAAGCACTCAAAATAAGCTCACAACCCGAACCCAAGTAAAAGAATGAAAGTGCATACAATGAAGTCCTAGCACAATCTATCAATCATAACAATAATACATCAAAGATCAAAGTAAAAACCCATAAACAATGAACCCCAAGTCCAAGCAAGAATATCCTAAACACTCTTTTTTTTTCACTCATCCTGCTTAGGCGCCCTTTCGGGTTTTCACCTAACCGCTCATTTCATTTTTCTATAGATGTGCTCACCAACTCACTTTCACTCTTTTTAGCCTCTTATTACCCCAGCCTAATGCCGGTCCGGGCCCCTGCAATTTTGCCTGAGCCGCCCTTTCGGGTTTTCAACTCAGCACATGATTTAATGTTTTTTTATTATTTATTATTTAATTTTTTATATTTTTTTTTACTAATGCAGAAACTGAAATGCAACTGTACATATATACAATAGTGAGTACTCCCTCCCCCATACTTAAACATTTCATTGACCTCAATGAATTAAAGAAAAATTCGATAAAAATAAAGGAAAGGAAAACAGAAGACTCACTGTGGTGGACCTAGTGGATGATACTGTGACCAATCAGGGAAGCCGGACCACATGTGACTGAAAAACTCATGGTGCTGCCCCTGCACCTGCTGTATAGACTGAACGGTGGATGCAATAGCACTCTACTGAGCTGCCAACTCTCTCTGCTGCGCTACAATATCTCTCTGGGTGGCAACTATCTCATTCTGGGACATAGTAAGTCGTCCCATCTCCCAAAACATCTTGTTCTGCCAATTAGAATCAGAATGCACACCCCATCCGGCTCTACCTGTAGCAGCATCCCATGCAGAAGTGTTTCCATAACCTCCATATCCACCCTTGTAAGTAGCAGCTCCACCATCACCATAGCCAGCATATCCTCCTGTCGCCCAACTAGATGTACTAGCAGGTGTTGTACTAGAACTAGCACCCCCATCCAGCTGACGACGTATCAACATCACCTCCTGGCACAAAACCAGCACCAAGACCACCATCTCTAACATCTCCTCCACCATCCCCATCATCACCATCATGATCATCCCGATCCTTTATCTCTACATCAGGAGCAGGCATCTCCTGCTGAGCCCCGCCCCCACCAACAAAATCAGGCCGGATGTATAGATAGGCTAAGCTAGGGCCAGTGGGCATGTCTCTGGGAAGACGCAAATAATCCTCAGCTGGATGACCCAAAGTCCAGATATAACCCTGCTCTGCCGATCCCTTCAAACAATGCGCCCTCCTAAGCTGGTTCTCATTAAATGTGAACTCAACACTATCAGGCTGTCCTAGTACCTCCTCACTCACAAATACTTTAGCAATCAGAGTAATCATCCCACCTATAGCAATCTTGCCTGTATCCTTCTTCATGATCTTCTTAATACTCCCCACAAACAACTCAACCCAATCAGGAATAGTATCCTTCATAGGCATCAAACACCAGATCATGCTCATGTCAAAACGGGGTGCCTTGTTAACCTCCCCTTGCCCCAGAAAAGTCATACACAATACCTTATGACACAATCTAATGCAAGGATGAGTAATGCAGTAGTTATACTCCCCCTTCTTAGGCAAAAACCCAAAACCTGTAATCGCCTCCCAAAAATCATTAAGGCCTGACTCTCTACTAACTGTCTCCCAATTCTCAGTAGGCACACCAGTAATCCCAAAAACTCCTTTCAAACCCTCTTTGTCTATATAATATGGCTCATCTAAAATATGAAACTAAAACAAGGCATTATCATCCTGAAACGTAGATAGAAACTCCAACACAATATTCCTATATGTAGGGGCATTCAGATCAATAAAACCCCCTAATCCACCCTCCATCAGAAATCTCACAGTACAGTCATACATGCCTAGCGTCCTAAGCATCCCAACATCAAAGAACTTAGTATTAGTGAATTTCCTTTTAGCCAAAGAATCCCATTTTTTCTTTTGTGTAGCAGTTGACTTCTTAACAGGGTACGCCATTTATAATGCAACTAATTAGCTCAACAGTAGAGGCGAAGAAGCAACTTACAGAATGAAAAACCGAATGATCTGTTGTGAGGCAGCAATCGCCGAAGAAAGGGGCAGCGCTCGCGGTTTGCTGGATGGGTCGCGATCGCCGATGAATGGGGCAGCGATCGCGGTTCTGGTAGGGTGGCGATCACCGTAAAAGTGGGCAGCGATCGCGGTCGCTGGAATTTGGCGACTCGTTCGGCAGCGATGGACTGTGATGCCGCGACTCTCTTCAACACCGAGCCGCAGTCGCTCCTCTAGGTCGTCTTCAACAACCCGACAATGGACCAAGAGGGATGGATGTGGTGGATTTGAAAGGTATGGGAAGAAAATTTTTGGTGTTTTTTAGATTTGATTTTGGGGGAAAAGTAGAGGGGTAGAAGAATTTTTGTGAACGGATTTGGATTTAGGACGACGTGAGGATTGTAGATCCGGGCTTTTTATGAAGTTTAGAAGGAATTTTTGAGGGGGTTAATGGAGGTTTGAAGAAAGCTTTATGATGTCTCTCTATTTGGTGGTGTTTTCATATGTGATTTCCTTTGTAAATATGTTTCTTTTTCCCCTTTTCTTGTGCGTTTTGTTCCTTTTTAGCTTAGTTCCCGTATTTCTATGAGATTCGGAGACTACGCGCATTTTATGTGTTTTGTAGGTAAATTGGCGTGAATCAAGGATCTATTTGAAGGAGGGTCGAGACATGGAGCAAGGCCCAAGCAAAGGAGGAAAGAGAGGAGCAAGCCATGAAGAAGAACAAGAGGAAAGCCAACAAGAAGAAGGTGGAATGAGGTTCGGACCGAGTTGCAACCAACCTCGGGCCCGACTTGAAATTTCAACCTCGGACCGACATGCACAGTAACTCGGGCCCGAGGTCCTCCGTATCGGTCCAAGTCGGTCACTGAACTACTTGGGCTCCAAGGCACGAATTTGTGGACTTCCACTTTTGCCCTTTTCTTGTCTATAAAAGGCCCTCTTGTCTTCTAAGAAAGAGGTTCCCACACTTAGCAAGGAACCCAACCTTCAAAAACTCTCAAGAGGATTCTTGGAGAGCAAGGAGGAAGGAGAGGAGAAGGAGAAGAGAGAGAATCGGCCAAGTAGAGGAAGATTGATAGGTTTGGTTGATAGATTAACTTTGCTTTGTTTTGATCTTGTGGATTTGGAAACCCTTGATTGGAATTTGTGGATTGCTTTTGATTTGAATGAAACTTTGCTTTGTCTTGAGATTGATGATGTTGATTGCTTTCCCTTTTTATTTGATTGCTTTCTTTGCTTGTCACATGGAGTAGATCTCCTTGATCTTGGGTTATGGGGGAAAACCCTAGCTAGGTTTGGGCTAGAAACCCCAATTCCATAGCCTTGAGTGTTTGATCTAAGGAACCCACTCTACATAGAGCTACAATTCCTTGCGAAAGTCGGGAATCAAGGCTTGAGATTGGCAAAGTAGCGAAAGTGAACATGTGTCAATCTCAAGACCTTGCTTCGAAGGGGATTTCCCCAATGACCGATGTGTAGAAGTGGTTGGAACGAGGGCGAAAGCACTCGATCCT
This sequence comes from Fallopia convolvulus, assembly GCA_964016875.1. Taxonomy (NCBI): domain Eukaryota; kingdom Viridiplantae; phylum Streptophyta; class Magnoliopsida; order Caryophyllales; family Polygonaceae; genus Fallopia; species Fallopia convolvulus. Next base: position 45,056,805 of record OZ024729.1, read on the forward strand.
AGTCCGATCATCACTCATTGCTTGAATTGGGGTGGAAAAGCCTTAAATCTACTAGAGAAGGAACCCAAAAGCCCAAGATCTACTTTTAAAATCTTTGAGTTCGACATCCCCAGATACCTCGGGCCCGACTTACCCAGTGTCGGTCCCGACTTCCTCTTGTCGCCAACCTCGGGCCCGACGTGACCTCAGTGTCGGTCCCGACTATTTTCTTTGTTTTCCTTTGTTTTATGCTCTCCTTTCTAGCTCCCTAGCATCTAGGCACATCGATCGAGTAGACTTCCCGAGTGTTCGACACCCACCACGTACTACAACGGGGTCGGGTTATAAATTGTATCTCTAGACCCTCGCACACCGTGAGAGGAGCGATCACTTTAATGGAGGCTTATGGAGGAAGAAGAAGTGAAAAAAATAGAGGAAGAAGGAAGAAGAAGATGGAGCGTGGAGGTGTGGGGCCGGCGGTGGGAGTGGCCCCACTGCCTCGGATTATATATATATATATATTTAATATCTCAGAGGACCGCGATCGCGGCTAAGGGGGGTCGTGAACGCGGCCTACACATGGTACCGTCAATTCTTTTTCGGAAAACGCCTCGCGATCGCCCTTTTTAAGGGGCGGTCGCTGTTTGTCCTCAGTAATGTTATTTCGAACCTAGTACCTGTGTGTTAGCCTCAAGAGATTGAAAAATAAAAACTAAACAAAACAAAAACAGAAAAAAAACAAGAAAACTTACCTCGGGTTGCCTCCCGAGCAGCGCCTTTGTTTAATGTCGTTGGCTCGACATTAGTGCCCTTTTTTAATCAGCAATTGGGGTTGGATCATCAAGACCCATCTCTTCTAGCACTTCATGGCTGACTCCCTCGTGGTATTTTTTTAATCTTTGACCATTAACCTTGAACACCTTTTGGGAGTCCCCATCCAATAATTCCACAACCCCATGTGGAAAGACTTGAGTAATTGTATACGGTCCAGCCCATCTAGAACGGAGTTTGCCTGGGAAGAGTGTAAGACGAGATTGAAATAGAAGGACCTTGTCTCCAACTTTGAATTCCTTCCTTAGGATGTTCTTATCATGCCATGCTTTTGTTTTGTTCTTGTAATTCACAACATTATCATAAGCATCCAATCTCAACTCTTCCAACTCTTGCAATTGTAATTTTCTGAACTCTCCATTCTCTTTGATGTTGAAATTACACTTTTGGACCGCCCAATAAGCTTTATGCTCAAGCTCAATTGGCAAATGACAGCCTTTCCCATAAAACAATCTGAAGGGAGACATCCCGATGGGTGTCTTATAAGCAGTACGGTAGGCCCATAAAGCATCATTGAGTCTCAAGCTCCAATCTTTCCTGTTAGGCGCCACCATCTTCTCCAAAATTGATTTTATCTCCCGGTTGGACACTTCAGCTTGTCCATTAGTCTGGGGGTGATAGGCTGTAGAGATCTTCTGGGTGACATGGTACTTTTTCAATAAAGCACTCACAGTCTTGTTGCGAAAATGAGTACCCTTGTCACTTATTAGAGGTTTTGGAATCCCAAATCTGGAAAAAATGTTGTCCTTAAGGAAACCTGCAACTTCTTTTGAATCATCAGTTCTGGTGGCCTTTGCTTCCACCCACTTGGAAACATAGTCCACTGCAAGTAAAATATACAGAATCACGTAGGAAGAGGGGAAGGGTCCCATAAAGTCAATGCCCCAAACATAAAAAATTTCACAGAATATCATACGAGATTGAGACATCTCATGTCTCTTAGAAATATTACCCACCCTCTGACAACGATCACATGATTTACAGAAAGCATATGCATCCCTAAAAATATGAGGCCAATAAAAACCAGCTTCTAAAACTTTCCTAGCAGTTTTATTAGTCCCAAAGTGACCCCCACATGCATAGGAATGACAAAAAGACAGGATAGATTGTACCTCAGAATCCGGGACACACCGTCGGATTACCTGATTTGTGCAGTGCTTCCATAAATAAGGATCATCCCAAACATAAAATCGGGATTCATGCCACACCTTGTCCTTTTGAGCCTTGGTAAAATTAGGAGGAAACTCCCCTGAGACGAGGTAATTGACTAGATTTGCATACCATGGCCTGAACGAGTGGATTTCGAAAACAAATTCCTGCAGTCGCGATTCGTCGTCGCGATCGCCGCCAGGGCCGCGATCGCGGTTTATGTGGGCCGCAATCGCGGTTGACTCAGCCGCGGTCGCCTCTTCTTCTTGCAGCGATCGCGGTTGAGCACCAGTATCGACTCCGAAAAGCGTGTCATCAGGGAATCGTCCTTGAATCTGTTCTTGACTTTCTGACTTGTCTTCCACATGTACAAGCCTGCTCAGGTGGTCAACTACAAGATTTTCAGCTCCCTTTTTGTCTCTTATTTCAATATCAAACTCACTCAGCAAGAGGATCCATCTTATCAGTCTCGGCTTAGCCTCCTTTTTCGTCATTAAATAACGAAGTGCTGCATGGTCTGAATAAACTCTCACTTTTGTACCCAGCAAATACTGTCTAAACTTCTCCAAAGCAAACACTACATCAAGTATTTCCTTCTCAGTGGTGGAGTAGTTCCTTTGGGCATCGTTTAGAGTCATGGAAGCATAATGTATGACATGAGATGCTCTAGCTTCCTTTTGACCCAAAACAGCCCCAACAGCGTAGTCACTTGCATCACACATGATCTCAAAAGGTTGAGACCAATCCGGGGCTTGAATGATTGGGGCACTTGTAAGGCGAATTTTCAGCTCATCAAACGTCTTTTTGCATGCCTCATTGAACTCATAAGGCACATACTTCTTCAACAAATCACACAATGGGGCTGAGATCTTGGAAAAGTCTTCAATAAACCTGCGATAGAAACCTGCATGGCCTAGAAAAGAACGCACTTCACGCACATTAGTAGGATAAGGCAAAGACTGAATGATATCAATCTTTGCCTTATCGACCTCAATACCCCTGGATGCCACTATGTGACCCAACACAATGCCTTGCTCAACCATAAAGTGACACTTCTTAGAGTTTAGAACCAAATTGGTTTCTACACATCTTTGAAGGACTAAGGAGAGATGGTTTAAGCAGGCATCAAAGTCATCTCCATGTACTGTAAAGTCATCCATAAAAACCTCTATAAAATTTTCAATATACTCAGAAAAGATGCTTACCATACACCGTTGGGAAGTACCGGGTGCGTTACATAATCCAAATGGCATTCTGCGGTATGCAAAAGTGCCAAACGGACATGTAAATGTCGTTTTCTCTTGGTCCTCCGGTGCAATAGCAATCTGAAAATACCCTGAATAGCCATCTAAAAAGCAATAATAGGAACAACCGGCAAGTCGCTCAAGCATTTGATCAATGAATGGCAAGGGAAAGTGATCTTTTCTGGTTACCGTGTTCAGCTTACGGTGATGAATACAGACTCTCCATCCTCTCTGGACTCGTGTGGGGACTAATTCCCCATGCACATTCTCTACCACTGTAACGCCTCCCTTTTTGGGCACAACTTGGGTCGGACTAACCCACTGACTATCAGAGATGGGATAGATCATACCTGCCTGTAGGAGCTTTAGTACCTCCTTTTTTACTACCTCCATCATGATGTGAACCCCGTTGAAGGATTCCCGAAGGATCGATCGTTGGACTCGTAAATGGTCTTCTCACGTGTGTAACCGATAGATTTGAGGCGAATTAACACCTAGACGGGATTTGAGTGAGAATTGAAAGGATTGAGAAGGTGATCTCTTTTGAGGGAGATCGGAAGAGTATGGGACGAGATGAGAAATTGGGTGACGCCTTTTAGAAGTAGTTCCGGAGTAATCTCGATAGCATAACGATAGTTCATTCAAAGCGTAAGAAACAATGAAGGGGGCATGCCTCTTTTATAGAGAAAAAGGCACGCAAACCCTAGTTTTAACCTAGTGGCAAGGGCGGCCCAATGCGCAAGCCCAAGCCCAAAACTCATAAAAATAGCAATGACATAATGGGAAATGTTTCGGAATGGAAATAGTTCTAAAAATAGTAAGAATCATAAATGGTCACGGTGGCCTAGTCGCGAGTGTCGCGACAAGGTCGTGACAAGGCGTCGGCGCGCCAAGGGCATGTCGCGACACGAGGCGCGGCATGTCTTCGGCGTTGACGGGGCTGGTGCACACTCGAACCTCGAGCGTCGAGGCCGAGGCTGGCACGGCACCGAGAGTGAGGTTCTCGGTGCCGCGGTGCATAGCGTCGGCCTGTGGTGCCGGCGCGCCTTCGATGAAGGTGACGCACCGGGTGAGGGGCGCGGCAGTGGCTGCGCCATGGCTCACGAGAACGCGCGCGACGAGGGACGAAGTGGCTCGGGCTATGGCACGGGTCCTGGATCGAGTGATGGGTCCGTCGGAGCGCACGGACATGTCTTCCTCTTCTTGGCTCGCCGTCAATGTGGGGCTCACATCACCCTCCCCCCCTTGGGTGGGAAACGTCCCCGTTTCCTCGTCATGATACTCGGGATCTACATATGGAGAGAGATCCGAGACATTGAAGGAGGCGGACACGTTGTAATTACCCGGGAGGTCGATGATGTAAGAGTTGTCGTTGATGCGCCGGAGGACCTTGAAGGGACCGTCCCCTCGTGGGTGTAGCTTCGTCTTCCGAGCAGCGGGAAAACGTTCTTTTCGAAGATGGACCCACACCAAATCTCCGGGCTCGAAGATCAAAGCGCGGCGTCCCTTGTTGCGTTGGGCCGCGTATTGATCCGAGCATTTCAGCAGCTGGGCCTTGGTGCGCTCGTGTAGGCGTCGGATATGATCGGCGCGGTTGGCCGCGTCGACATGCTCCTCGGGCTTGAAAGGCAAAGGCACCAAGTCCATCGGCGTGTGAGGGTTACGCCCATAGACCACCTCAAAGGGGGTCATCTTCGTCGCAGAGTGGTAGGACCTGTTATAAGCAAACTCAACATGGCAAAGTAAGTCATCCCACCGACGTGGGTTTGCCTTGAGCATCGTCCGAAGAAGAGTGCCCAAGGTCCGATTGGTCACCTCAGTCTGACCATCGGTCTGCGGGTGATAAGCAGTAGAAAACAGGAGTCGTGTCCCTAACTTCCCCCAAAGCGTTCTCCAAAAGTGGCTGCAGAACTTGGTATCCCTATCACTAACGATAGTGCGGGGAATACCATGTAGCTTCACCACATGTTCGAAGAACAAATTAGCGATTTCCACCGCATTGTTTGTCCCCTTACATGCTATGAAGTGGGCCATTTTGGAAAACCTGTCCACGACTACAAAAATGGAATCTTTGCCACGTCTCGACAATGGTAGTCCCGTGATAAAATCCATAGAAAGATCTTCCCACGGAGCATCAGAAATTGGTAGAGGCGTGTAAAGTCCATGTGGTTCGGACCGAGACTTGGCTGTATGACACGACACACAACTTTGACAGTACTTGTTAACATCTCGAGCCATGTGAGGCCAGAAGAAATGCTCACGAAGTGCTGCCAACGTTTTGGCTATGCCAAAGTGGCCTCGGCCATCCTGAGCCTCTTGGAGCAACAAGTGTCTCACCGATGATGCCGGAATGCAAAGCTTCCCAGCACGGTAAAGATACCCATTGTCCAAGAAGAAGGACTCATGGATGCGAGAATGCTCGAGATCCTTAATGATGGAGGAAAAATACGGATCTGAGGCGTATAATTCCTTGATCATCGCAAATCCGAGCAATTTGGAATGAAGCTGGGTTAACAGAATGTACCTTCGTGAGAGGGCGTCGGCGACGACGTTCTCTTTACCCTTTTTATGCGCAATGACGTATGGGAACGTCTCCATGTACTCAACCCAGCGTGCGTGGCGCCTATTCAGAGTCGTTTGACTCTTAAGATAAGCCAAGGCCGCGAGATCCGTATGAATTACGAACTCGCTTGGCCATAGATAATGTTGCCACGTCTTAAGGACCCGAATAAGAGCGTATAGCTCTTTATCATAGGTCGAATAGTTAAGGGTAGCCCCAGCTAGCTTCTCGCTAAAGTAAGCGATAGGCCTTTGCTCTTGAAGGAGTACGCCGCCAATACCATAGTCGGAAGCGTCGCACTCGATCTCGAAGCGCTTGGAGAAGTCCGGCAATTGCAGGACCGGGGCTCGGCATAAAGCATCTTTCAAGGCCTCGAAGGCGGCCTCGTGATGCGACATCCACTTTATTGTGGCTGCCTTCTTGGTCAAAGAATGGAGTGGCCCGGCGATAGAACTAAAGTCCTTGACAAATCTCCGATAGAAATTAGCTAGCCCCAAAAAAGAACGAACCATAGTCGGGGTCGTTGGGGTTGGCCACTCACGGATGGCCCGGATTTTGTCAGAATCCACTCGTAGGCCATCTTTGGATACGATGAAGCCAAGAAAATTCGTCGTATCCGAGCAAAACACACACTTGTCCAAATTTACATACAAAGAATGTTCGCGGAGGCAATCTAACACCTGCCTAAGGTGCCCCTCGTGAGAGTCTAAAGTTCTACTATAAACTAAAATGTCGTCAAAATACACGACGACGAAAAGTCCCAAAAATTTACGCAAAACAAAGTTCATTAGTCGCATAAAAGTAGAGGGAGCGTTAGTGAGGCCGAAGGGCATCACCAACCACTCATAAAGACCATGTTTGGTCTTAAAAGCCGTCATCCACTCGTCCCCTTCTTGCATCCGAATTTGATGGTAGCCGCTCCTCAAGTCAATCTTAGTAAACAGCACGGCACCATGCAACTCGTCTAGCATGTCGTCCAAGCGGGGAATCGGGTGGCGGTACTTGATGGTGATTTGGTCGATGGCACGGCAGTCCACGCACATCCTCCAAGAGCCATCCTTCTTCGGCACCAAGATAACCGGAACCGCACACGGGCTAAGTGACTCGCGAACATAACCCTTGTCCAAAAGAGAGTGCACTTGGCGTTGTAGCTCTTGAGTTTCCTTAGGCGACGCCCTATATGCAGCCCGGTTCGGCAGTGAGGCACCGGGAATGAGATCTATGCGATGCTCGATCCTCCGAATAGGTGGTAACCCGTCGGGGAGCTCGGCAGGCATAATATCCGAGAACTCCTGTAACAAGGAAGCAATAGAGGGGGGTAATACATGTGTCTTATCAATAGTAATATTAAGCAAAGGACACAATAAAAAGCAAGAAAAACTCCCCTCGATGTGCTTGATCACATCGCACCGACGACAAAGGAACAAGCGATCCTGCACCGTGCCGAGGAGTGGTGGCTCAGCGTCCTCGCTCGTCTTGGGTGCGCCATGGGCACCATGTGGCTGGCCAACAGGTCCCTGCCAGTGAGGAAGATTGGGACCAGGCGCGCCGCTGGAACTAAGCTGGTTCGAGCCAGAGCCGCCAGGCAACGTCGTTGGCGCGGTGTGGCGCGCAACCGAGGACGCGTTCGGCGTCCGAGCCTCGTCCTTCACTTTTGCTCGGCGTTTCTGGGTCGAATCATCATGTCCACCAGAATGTTGGGTTTTAAAACCAGGAACGCCGCCAGAATGGTTTCCATGGCCAGGAGCGCCGTTTGTGGTGGAATTCGGCATAGGCGCGGCCGTGGCTTTGTCCCGAGCGTTTGCTTGTTGCCTTTCGGCTTCATGTTGTAACGCTTCACTCGGAGACATAGGTAAGATGGTCACGCGTTTACCATGGTAATTGAACATGTAAGTGTTCAACCGGCCATCGTAAATCACGTGACGGTCAAACTGCCATGGACGGTCAAGAAGGAGATGTGTGGCGTCCATGTCAGTGACATCAAACAAAACCGAATCTGAATAAACACCAATGGAAAAGGAAAGGCTAACCTGTTTCGTGATCCAATGGTCTCCATCATTTGAAATCCATGCAAGCTTGTACGGTTTTGGGTGATCCGATTGAGGCAACTTGAAGTGGTTTACGACTTTTTTGGACAAAAAATTGCCACAGCTGCCCGAATCAATGATGACGCTAAGGGAGACGTTTTGCACCAAACACCGAGTACGGAAAATGTTTTCCCGTTGATCGGTGGGCACGGACTCCCTCAAGCTAAGCGCTTGGCGCGTCACTAGCAACAACTTGTCAACGCCGGCGTCGATGTCCGATGGTGCACAATATGCACCATCTTCGAATGGCGCGGCGCTGTCCTCGTCCGACTCAGCCTCGTCTACGCTCTCGTAAGCCGCGGTTTGAGCCGAAAACAAGACGCGCTTCGTGTTGGGGCAATCCCGTTTCAAGTGCCCTCGGCCACCACATAAATAGCACTCGATGTCTCGTGTCCGTTGTGGGGGAGGTGCTGCCTTGTCACGGTTTTGGCCAACCGAAGTGCCCTTGGAGTCCGTTCCGGGGGTACCTACCTTGGGTTTAGAATAAGAAGAAGGAACAAACGGTTTAGTACCCAAAGCGGAAGGACTAGGGTTAGAACCATACCTTTGAAATTGGGACGTCTTCGGCCTCTTGAATTGCGTGTGAAGCTCCATGGCCGTGTGTATCAAGCGTCCCAAATCTTTGATCGGCAAGACAACCAAGCGATCTCGGATCCATTGGTGGAGTCCCGCCACGAAGCGAGACCGCAACGCCCTCGGGGAAGCGCTTATGCCGGCTTTGAAGAATAAATCCTCCAAATAAGCAAAGAACTCCTCCAGAGTCCGGGATCCTTGACGCGCGTCTTGGATCAAAATTCGAACCTTTTCCTTGTAGTCGGGTGGGATAAACTTCCTCTTCATTATGAACACAAGTTGATGCCACTCGGTTATGGGGGCATTACCCTTTCGGGCCCGATCCGATTCGAATCGGTTCCACCACATCCGAGCCGCACCCTTGAAATGAAGGGTCACCACCTCGACCTTTTCGTGCTCCTCATAATGGCAATGCTTGAGCACGTGTTCGGTTCCCTGCAACCAAGAAATAAACTCATCAGGGTTGTAATTACCAAAAAAATCTTCAAATTTTACCTTAACGTCGCGGCGTGATACATGCGCCGGACGTTCATTATCGGCGCGCCGGTTGGCACGCGGAGGCGGTGTGCGTCGGCGACGGGGGCCTCGGCCATGGCCTCGGTCGGGCCCGTCGCCATCATCGCTAGGCTCGTCTCCTCCATCGCGCCGAGGGCGCCGTTGGTCCTCGCGGTCTCGGTCATTGCGATGCCGATCCCCATCGCGCCGAGGCCGATCGCGGTTGTTACGGCGTTCGAGCCGATCATACACCGCGCGGTTCCCGGGCAACTTGGGTCTCGGAATCCAATCCCGATCCCGATCTATCCACTCCTCCGAATCATGGACCGAAGGGTGGTCAAATTCCTCCTCGGAATCCTCCTCGTACTCCGTTATAGAGAACTCAGAATTCGATATTGGAGTTGTGGGACTTTGATAACCTCGATAATCATTGACATCGAAGTCATCGCGGTCTTTGTAGTGCTTTTTCTTAGGCGTCGGAGTGACCGCCTTTTTCTTTTTCTTGGCTTGTTGACGTCGCCACTCCTCGGAGTCGTACTCCTCCTCGGAATGAACGTCAACAACCTCCTCCACATGTTGAGCCTGATTAGTCGGACGACTTTCCTTCATGGATTCCAACCTTTGGACTCCAATTGGGTTAGTCGCTTCAACCATCGAACCCTGAACCGAGACGTCGTGTGGCGTTACGCTCGGGTGTGCGGGCTGCGTGTGGATCATCACCGCAGGGGGTGCTTGTTGCTGCGCAATGAACCTCGTAAGGACGCTTTCCAAGTTGGAGAAGCGCGCCTCAAGTGCCGCCAGGCCATCGGATGGCACGACACCGGTTAGCGTCGCGCCGGGCGTCCCGAGGAGACCCGGTTGGAGCGTCGGCACGATGGGTGGGTTGTTGTGTTGTTGTTGTGCGAGACCTTGCTGGTTTGAATGCTCATCACCTTCCATGCTAACGTCTCCTATCTCAACCATAGACATGAAAAGAGTCAAAAGTTCCCAAATCAAACAAGCAAAAGAAACGCCAAGATATTGTAAGACTCACCACGCAAGTACCCTTAGTTTGCACGAAATGTACTCGAAAGGTATGGGAGGCTTAGGATCTCGACTTTGCACAAGTATAGAACAACACAAAATCACAAACAAGCAAGACAATCAAGCATGCAAGTAAGAAAGGAAAGAGATGGCGTCGACTTTGGAAAGCCTTGGCACGTAAGAGAGGGAGAGAGAAAAGGAAAGGATCTCGGCCTAAGAGGGAAGGCGAGATTATGTCTTAACAAATTAGAAACAAAAAGATCATGCAATCAAAGAAGATATGCAAGATAAGTCAAGAATAGATCACGATAAGAGAGAGAGAGGATTTCCGAAAATTAGGTGAGATACTTGCCTTATTTTGGCTTGTGTATCTCACAAGATCTTTTTTTTTTTAAATTAATTTGGATAAAGATTGCCTTATTTTGGCTATGCTTTTCCAATAATATCTTTTTGATTTTTTTTTAAATATGGGAACTACGAGATCTTTGGAGATTTGATCTCGCAAGATTCTTGCTCAAACTAACAACGACGAGATCGGCCAAGATCGGACCAAATCTCGCACAAACAGAAACAATGGACGACGTGCACAAATCAATCAATTCAAACAAACATGAAGAATGCAAGCAAGCTCGAAATCTTAAGATGATGAACCAACAACAAGTGCAAGTCGGCGAGGCTATGTTTTTTTTTATGTGATTTTTTCGGATTTTTTTTTGAAGGAAAAAACGATGGATCTAGTGGATGTTGGTAGAGATGGCGGAAGCTAATGAAAACAATGGTGGTAAAGAAAAAAAAAATTCGTGCAAAAAACGAGTAAAAGCGAGAGAGAGACTTACGCAATCCGAGGCTCTGATGCCAGTTGATGTGAACCCTGTTGAAGGATTCCCGAAGGATCGATCGTTGGACTCGTAAATGGTCTTCTCACGTGTGTAACTGATAGATTTGAGACGAATTAACGCCTAGACGGGATTTGAGTGAGAATTGAAAGGATTGAGAAGATGATCTCTTTTGAGGGAGAACGGAAGAGTATGGGACGAGATGAGAAATTGGGTGACGCCTTTTAGAAGTAGTTCTGGAGTAATCTCGACAGCATAACGATAGTTCATTCAAAGCGTAAGAAACAATGAAGGGGCGTGCCTCTTTTATAGAGAAAAAGGCACGCAAACCCTAGTTTTAACCTAGTGGCAAGGGCGGCTCATGGGAGATGCACGCACGCGGCCCAATGCGCAAGCCCAAGCCCAAAACTCATAAAAATAGAAATGACATAATGGTCACGGTGGCCTAGTCGCGAGTGTCGCGACAAGGTCGTGACAAGGCGTCGGCGCGCCAAGGGCATGTCGCGACACGAGGCGCGGCATGTCTTCGGCGTCGACGGGGCTGGTGCGCACTCGAACCTCGAGCGTCGTGGCCGAGGCTGGCACGACACCGAGAGTGAGGTTCTCGGTGCCGCGGTGCGTAGCGTCGGCCTGTGGTGCCGGCGGGCCTTCGATGAAGGTGACGCACCGGGTGAGGGGCGCGACAGTGGCTGCGCCATGGCTCGCGAGAACGCGCGCGACGAGGGACGAAGTGGCTCGGGCTATGGCACGGGTCCTGGCTCGAGTGATGGGTCCGTCGGAGCGCACGGATATGTCTTCCTCTTCTTGGCTCGCCGTCAATGTGGGGCTCACATCACATCATAGGTGGGTTGAGCCGTCTTTGTGGCTGTCAGGATGGCTTGGCACCATCTTCTAGGAGGATCCTATGCATACATGTAGAGGGACTAATCCTTTTAATGTCAGCAATGGTCCAACCTAGTGCTGTCTTGTGCTCCTTAAGTACCTGCACCAATTTATCTTCTTGCTCCTTGGAGAGTTTGTTAGAAATAATGACAGGTAAAGTGTCACCATCTCCAAGGAAGGCATATTTTAAATGCTCAGGGAGCTGTTTAAGCTCAACTTCAGGTGCCTATACTACAGAAGGAAGCAATTTCTCGCTAGGGAGAGTTAGTGGTATGGGCCCAATGGCCAAAGCATCAGCATGAGATTCACAACAAGCACTTAAATCAGCAAGGATTTCATGATATCTATCAGGCAAATTGTAATCCATGCATGAAATTTCGATGTCATTCTCTAAAACAGATTGTAACTCATCACCATAAGTAGTATCAAAGACATCTTGCACAATGGGATCAATTACATCAATAGAACAAAGAGAATGATCATCCCGGGGGTATTTTATAGCATTATCCATACTATATTCAAATTTCTCCCCATCAAATTTCATAGTTAGGACACCTTTACACATATCAATTTTTGTTTTTGTAGTTTTCATGAAAGGACGTCCTAACAAAATGGGTGCAACATGCACATAATGATCCATATCAAGCACATAGAAATCAGCAGGGAATATCAGATTATCAACCATGACGAGGACATCTTCAACAACCCCTTTCGGGTAGACTGTGGACGTATTAGCTAATTGAACAATAACACCAGTTTCATGCAAAGGTCCTAAGCCTAGTGAAGTGTAAACAGAATAAGGCATAACATTAATAGAAGCACCTAAATCAAGCATGGCTTTATCTATTTTAGTGTCTCCTATTATGCAGGGAATGCTGAACATGCCTGGATCACTACACTTCTTAGGCATTCGCCTTTGAAATACAACAGAAACATGTTCACTGACCTTTACTTTCTGTTTCCCTTTCAATTTTTGGTTCCTTTTGATAGTGCACAACTCTTTCAGAAATTTAGCAAATATAGGAACGCTTTTAATCAGATTGAGCAAAGGGATATTTACCTTACACTTGGAAAACGTTTCAAAGATCTCCTTGTCCTTCTCTGGCTTCCTTGTGTCTTTCAGTGCTTCAGGAAAGGGAGGAGGTGGCTTCTGGGAAACCATAGAAGGGAAATCCGGGCGAACATATTGATTGTCGGAATCTGGAGCCTGGCCGCGATCGCCATCAGAAAGTCGCGATCGCGGTTCTTGAGTTTTTTGAAAATCTTCGCCACCGCGATCGCGGCCAGGTGTGGGCGCGATCGCGTCTTCAATTTTATCAAATCCCGAGGCCTCAGTTAAGGGGCCACGATCGCCTATGGTGGGGGCCGCGATCGCGGTCTCTTCAGCCGCGGTCGCCCCTTGTGGTGGCGGCGATCGCGCTACCTCCGATCTCTCGTCGATTTTCGATAATTCTTTTCCACTTCGTAATGTGATCGCACTCACATTCTCCCTAGGATTGATGGGTTGTGCTGGCAATTTTCTTGAATCTCTGGCCTCTAATTTTCTTACTGCATTAGCCAGTTGACTGATTTGAGTCTCCATATTCTTGATACTTGCTTGAGTGGTCTGTCCCATCTAGTCTATTGTGTTGGCTAGCCTTGCAAACATCTCTTCAACATTGAATGAATTGTTTTGATTTTGAACTGGAGGTCTAGGAACATAAGGTGGCCTGGGTTGCTGATTTTCTCCTTGCTGATTATTATATTGAGGCTGGTTCTGATTCCCATATCTCAGATTTGGATGATGTGCCCAACCTGGATTGTATGTATTAGAATAGGGATCAAAACGAGGTCTAGGAGGTCCATAGCCTCCTACAACATTAACCTCAGCCTGAGGTTCCTGGAGTTGTGGGCAGGCATCAGTAGGGTGAAGTGTATCAGCACATATTTCACATGCCTTCAGTTGTTGAGGGGTTCCTTGGATCATGAACCTCTTCATCATATCCTTCAACTCCTCCATCTCAGATCTTATAACAGAAGAGGAGTCCATAACATTGACTCCTTTAGTGCCAGTTCTTTTGTTGAATTGCCTTGAGTTCTCAGATAGCTCAGAAAAGAGCTCAAGGGCATCTGTTGGTGTCTTGTTCAACAGGCTTCCACCACAAGCTGCATTCACCATTCTACGCTCTTCGTCCAGTAATCCACCAAAGAAATACAATACCAGGTCTTGATCAGAATACCCATGATACGGACAACTAGCACACAGTCTCTTGAATCGCTCATGATAATCATACATGCTCTCTCCAGCATGTTGCTCAATATTGCTTAGGCTCTTCTTCAGACTGTTTTGTTTGGTGGCAGGAAAGTATTTCTCCAGGAATGCCGCTTTCATCTTAGTCCAGGTATCTATGGAGCCTGGAGAAAGATAGTAGATCCACTCATTGGTTGAATCCTTCAAAGAGAAAGGAAACGCCCTCAGCTTGATCTGGTCCTCAGTTACATCAGCAGGCTTCATACTTGAGCAGACCTGATCGAATTCAACGAGATGCTTGTTTGGATCTTCTCCACCATGCCCATGGAATTGGGGTAAAAGATGAATCAACCCTGATTTCAATTCAAACTTGACACCTTCATTCAGCGCAGGGAATTGAACAGCCAGGGGCTGTTGTTGAAAGTTTAGAGCAGTTAGCTGCTTCAAAGTCCGATCTCCCATTGTCTCAGTTTCAGCAGAATTCAAGTTGAAAGGTAATTCACGGAGTAGTTCCCGAGCTTCACGTCTCAACCTGGAAAGGGTCCTTTCAATCTCTGAATCAAAAGGCAAAATAGAAGAATCAGTAGCACGGGTGTGGACCATAAACTAGGGTCCACACTAGAGTTGGTAAAAATATAAAAACTTAGAATTAAACAAAAGTACCCTTGGCAACGGCGCCAAAATTTGACTGGCTTAAAGTCGTTGATGCCAAATCAAAAATAATTCCCTAGTTACTCAACTAGTATAGTCGGTAAGTCAGGATCGAACCCAAGAGACACTTGTAATTCTAAGCAATATTATTATCAACTATAAAGTAATAAGGGGGGAGATTTTTGTAATTGTAAACTACAACTAGGGAAAATTAAACAAAACAAAGCAATGAATCAAACAGGAAAAAGATTGGATTTTTATCAATTAGGGAAAACAATCCTATTCAAGCATCCACTTTTCTTCCTCAAGCAATTGATCATAGATTCAAAAAAGTTATTCCTTTGGTTATTCCTATCCTGATCAGAAATATAACATGGCAATGATACATGCAAACTTAATATCCAAACAATTCATGAAACGATCATAAATAATAGGGATATTAGCAATGAGAACAAGGATAAGCAGGATACATGCAATTGAATTCCAACGAGTCAAACAATAAACATGCATTCAAATCTCTTTCTCAATTGTTTTAGTCCAACGAGTCCTAAATCAATTGAGTTGCTACAAAGATTAGGCTTTGCTACGAGAAAACCAAGATCTAGTAATAGAAAGTATTAAATTCCAACAAGTTGGCCAGAAAAGCAGAAATCAACACAATCAATAATAATTACGCACAAGAGAATTGAAATAACTTGTAGAAATAAACCTAAAAAGTAGAATCTCACAACAACCTGAGTCTGAAAAGCTTCAAATTGAATAGAATTTAGGGAGTTTAGTTCTCCATAAGAGAGAAAATACCAAAGTCTCAAACTATGACAATTAGGTCTAAGAGAATACAAACAAAGGCTGAAAAGTAAACCTAAAATAGTCTCGAACAAGTCGGAATTAAAAAGATATAAAATATAAAATAATAAACTAAGAGGATAAATCTAATCGCGCGTCAGATCCAGCCAGGCCGCGATCTCCATCAACCAGGGTCGCGATCGCTTCCTATCTTCAAAGCGCGACGTGAATGGCGACCTCAAAACGCGATCGCCACCAAACCTAGCCGCGATCGCAGCCTTACTTGTCATCGCGGTCCTCCTCGGAGATCTTGATCTTCCTCGGCGATGTCCACCGCGATCGCCCCTAAGGGTGGCAGCGATCGCGGCCTTCAAACTCTTCGACATCTTCTAATCTTCATTACTCTGAAATCTTGGCCTTCAAATCTGTTCTTCAATAATGCTCCTAATAGGCCTAAAATACTATAGAAGTTCTGCGTCAATTGTCAAGTATTTCAACACAATAAGTTTTACGTCACAAAGCAAAACACAGAGTTCCCAAAGCATGGGACCAATGAACGACGAAAAGAGAGTGGCCAACCTTAGAAGAGAACAGAGTTCCTAA
This sequence comes from Fallopia convolvulus, assembly GCA_964016875.1. NCBI lineage: Eukaryota > Viridiplantae > Streptophyta > Magnoliopsida > Caryophyllales > Polygonaceae > Fallopia > Fallopia convolvulus. Next base: position 45,072,734 of record OZ024729.1, read on the forward strand.
GAGATAGGAACTCAGTGAACCAAAGTTCCCACACGATGGGAACTAGATGAGAAGAACATGAATCCCTCAAAGTCAAGAAGAGTTCCCAAGACAAGGGAACAGAGAAGACGAGAGTTCTCTTTGGATGGGAAATGGTGCATGCGTGAAACTGACATCTCAGCGCATTTTTAGGGATCCTGTATGTTCCGGACAAAAGGGCGTCTCAGACTTTCAAAGCTTCAGCAGAAGGAAGATGACCATCCAACGATCCGGAATGATTCAAGAGTTGACAATTCAAATTCAAATCAATGTCACATGTCAACCTTAAGAATCATACTTGGAGAGTAAGGCAAAAAGGGTATTTAGGACAAATACCTCTAGTGGATAAGAGTTTTTCACCACGCCTATTTAAACCCTTCAATAATAACCTTGTTATTCACTTTTCACAATAATCAAATCCAAGCACTAAGAGAGTAGAGCTGAAGAGCCACTCAGGTGAAGATCGTCAAGTTGGTGAAAAGTCCCCGGCGCCGAGCTAATCTCGGTGACGGTGAAGAAAGGAAGAGTTCCTAGGTCTAAGGGAACTCTAGTGAAGAGACAGAAGAGAGAAAGAGGTTTGAGTTTCGCTTTGTCTTTGATTGTGAGCGTTCACTAGGTTAGGGTCGAGAGAATACATTAGTGTTGTTTAGGGAGAGAGTCCTAGTAAGAACAGAGAAGTTTGTATTCTGCCTTGTAATCTAAAGGGAACTAACCAAAAAATAAAAGGTATTCATTCGAAAATCCTCCAAGCAGAGGTAGAGGTTTACTAACGTGATTAGTTGATCGATGTGGGGTTCCTCTATAAGGGAACCGTCTCTATTGTTTTATTTACCTATATACTTACTCATTTCTCTGAGTGTGGGAACTGTTCAATACAGTTATCATAACTGATTTCGACTAACCTATGATCCAACACTAAACCACCTTCCAAAACCCCATTTGTGTAGCCAGTCACAAGACTAATCGACCATTTATTTTCCTTGCATGGTCGGCTGGTGTTCATCGCATTTTTTGTCGTGACACATCAGCAGTGGAGTTCTACATCGAGGATCATGAGGAACAAGCTTGATGAGTAGCTAGATTGAAGGTGGTCGAATTGGAATAAGTTTTAGAATAAATTTTTAAGGGTCGAGGTTCCGACTTGTGGGACCCTTCCCATTTCAACTTTGTATCCGTTCAAGTTTATTCAACAATTGTATTCGACTTTCGCGTCTTATATATATATCTTTCGTATTTTAAAGTTTTTGGTTTAGTTCTGTAATTACTGTAGGCCTTGGGTGATTTCGAGAGTTTAAACTCGATCGGGGTCACTAGCGGTAATATCCCTGTATAAAAAGGGGGTGTTACAAGCCAACCATGCAAGGGAATAAATTGGTCGGGTTAGTCTTGTGATAGACTAAGCAAGTGGAATTTTGTGAGAGGTTCTAGTGGTCATAACTAATTGTTACATTGTAGTACGAATGAAAACCGGTCAATGATTAACAACTAGAATACTTCCATAAATAATGCAGGTGGACAAAACAGAAATGCAAGCGAGAGCCCAAAGAACAAACAAGTCCTAAGGGAGAATATGAATTTCATGTTTGGAGAACTTATATATCTACAAAACATTTTCAAAACTATTAACATTCTATAACTAAGCTTCCTTGGAATAATCAAGCCTCAACCAACCTCACTGCATATGTGTTGTGCGAATTCAGATTGGATGGACAACCTTCATAATTTGGAAGTCTGAACGATTTCCCAATATGGGTGCTTTATTCGTGGAGTTCAATTAGGTGTGCAACGCGCACTTATCTTATATGATTAAGACTTCATGGTAACTTTTACTTGATCTCGGATTTCCGAGTTAATTAACTTTAACAAGAATAAGACACTCAGCTTGAACCTCATTGCACTAGCTAAGTGTTGAACAACCCTTTCTCCTGCGGTGGAGAAATGAGTCATGGACCATGGTCTTGATAATATCATTAATGGTGTAGTAAATATTAATGTTGTTATAAAGAAGTATTTAAGATGACGTGCCCTTAAATACTCCTAGCACTACCGCTACTCATACTTATCAATTCTAATTTAACTACCACATCTAGGTCACAATCAAAATCATTTAAAAATAATAACATAATATAAATATAGATATATACATGAACATATATAAATTTTATAGTAAATACACAAGCTTCCAAACATGAATGATAATCAATTCAAATATTAATTATCGAAAAATGGATCAGCAAGAGCGAACCACCACTTGCCTTAAATTTGAAGATGAAAATACGGTTTGATGTCTTCAAGAGTTAATCTTCAATGCTTCAAGAATTGAGTATCGACTTCAATGTCGAAGGACGATGCGTTTTTGGGTAACTCGACATTAGGAAAGAGATTAACTAATTTTCACAAAGTAATTATAAAAATAAAAATTATAAATGTTAATGAATATAACATTTATATTTATTAAATAATTTTAATAAATAATTTCGAGATGGAAATTTACCGAGCGGAAAAGATGTCGGAATTCGGTTTGAACGCACTATGCAATCAACTTTGACGGACTCGTGTGGGCTTGTTTGGGAACCGAATGACTCGAGGTTGGTGTCTATGGACTCCTAGGATTAAGGTCCCCCAGGTCCACTATCCGGTGGTGGCGTTGATGGCCATATGGTGGCGCAAAGGTCGGAAAAAAGTCGGTGTCAAAGGTGGCGAATAATCCGAACAACATCTCGGTAGAAAACAGAGCATGCGCGCAGCTGGCTTCGTGTGCTTGTTTCAGACTCGGTATAAATCCGTTTGATGTGAGGCTAGTGGAGTTGGATTCTTAAGACCGAGAGCGTTCTAATGATATAAAATGGGAAAATTTTGGTTGAGTGTAGAAAGAGAACGAACTGAATTACAGTAGCAATTCGTAAATTAGAGTACTTGTGATAGCTCCGTTTCGGGAGTAATTTCGGGATGATTTTTGGACGGATTTCGACGATTCAAGAGTCGAATTTCACTATTTAGAGGATGAGGAATCTGAATATGGCCTTGGTTTTGGCAAAATCAAATTAAATTAAGTGAACGATGCTATTAATTAAACGAATTGAAAAGAGAAAAACAAAGCCGAAGTTTCAATAGAAAACGGTTGACTTGTGTGCAATTGGGGTATCACTCGACCCTATTTATAGACCCACAAGTGTAAGCACTAGGGTAAAATAGAAGATTAGCTCAAATCAGATCGAAATTCGAATCAAATCTTTGATTTGAACAAACCAAACGAAAACTAGGTTAATTGACTTCTTTGCTTCATTTGGACGCATTTAGGGACTAATTCAATCAATTGAGTGAGGGTTTGGATAGAGACCAGAATTGTAAACCTTATCCTTTTTACGGATTTGAATTTCGTTGTTAAACGAATCCAAAATCCTCAATGAAGATCTCGACCCAAATCCAAACAAACAACAAACCTATTGTTTGTTTAGATTTTATTTTCAAATATTACAAAATCAACCATTACTTTCTATAAATTGATATTTTCTCCCTTCGGCATTCTACTAAATTAGATAATTGACCCAAATTATATACATATATTTTACACAATTAAATTTCATAAAACAATACTTCACAAAAAATATTTATAATGGAAGTAAAATCACCAAAACAAATATTTTGTTATAAGACACAAAAAAATTAAATAAATAATTAAGTAAATTTAAAATTGAGGGTTATTACAATTGGAGCACTTGCCAAAAACAAAAATACTCTTTTCTTTTGAAGGGGCATGACCATCACACAACTCCATACATAGACATCACTTCCTCGACGAATATCTACACCACATGGGTGGTTTCGGGTACGATGCCAACATAGAAAAAACATTCAAAAACTTTATTTGATATAAATACATTTGAAAATCGAGTTGCATACATCATACAAGGAAGTTAAAACAGTTCTTAAAAGGTATTCGTGACTAGTTCCCAAAACCTATCCTACGACTACGACATAAACCCTAATAAGGTAAAATAGAGTTGAGCAAGTCGAGAACGACTTACCTTGAGTGAAAGATTTCTGATGAGCACGGAAGCTAAAATCTGTAAATTGAGAAGTTGCATACATCATAAATGTTTTTTAGGTCCATAACCTTTGAAAAGTGTTACTATTTTTAGTGAAAATGGGTAAATGTGGAGTGATAATTTATTATTTTTCCCTAAAATCTGTAAATTGAGATATTATTTTGAAAATAAATAAATATTGGTATTATGAAAAAAATAAATATAAAGTTTGGATTTTTGGTTGTAATTATACTTAAAGTCTAAAATTAAAAAGAACCAAATAGTAACACTTTTCAAAGGTTAGGGACCTAAAAAACATTTATAAAGATTAGGGACTAATAAGAACTCTATGTGATAGGTTAGGGTCCATAGAAGGAATTCACCCCTTAAAGTTTAATACAATCACACCGACAATTTCAATACTCCCTAACTAAAACAACTAATTTTCCAACTACGTGTATAACAATACTGCCACTATCAACTATTACCAAGAACTAAAGTGCCTATTAACAATTAACAAAGGACTTGCATGACCTCTACTCTTCCTTTGCCTAATCCAATAGCTATTCCATCAGTCTAAAAGTATTTGCATGATCTCATGCATTCACACTCCTTAAAATGGTGGAGGAGCCTGTTTCCACCACTCTTATGAATGGTGTTCGATCGTGACACGTTAGTAACAAGTCAGGGAACTAGTAATGTTCCCTGGGCAGCGGATAACAGTAAGAACACAGAATTTAGAGAGGAAAACTTTCTGTCCGACCAACCAAGTCGTAGAAAGAAAAAACCTCTACCTCTGAGACTCCTTCTCAGAGGATTTTCAATAGAATACTTTTATTAAGTTTCAACGATTACAAGGCAAGTCAAGTTCCCTGGTAACTAAGGCACCGACCAAAGTTCAACCAACTAGACTTCTACAACCCTAAACGTAAACCTAAGACAAAGTAAAATACTGACTTACTTGTGGATTCTTCACCGAAAAAGCCACACACTCATACACTTGAAAACTCTCTCTTCAAGTTCGCCGTCTTCAACCACCACTTTAACCCTAGCTAAACCTAGCTATTTATAAGATAAGTTAAGTCTGATCTCACACGTAATTCTTGCCTAATTACGCTGATATTCCACTTAACAAATCCCACACAATAAGAAAAAAGATTGTTTGTGATTTCGGATCCTCAATCATGTCGATTCTTCACAAAACCGAATGATCTCGAATTTCCCTAGATAAGATCGTGTGAATATTGATCTTATATTCTCTTTTATCTCCTCAAGCAACCGCCTACAGCTGTAGATCTTCGTAGAAGATTGCTCACAGAAGATATGGTAACTTGCCCTTTATAGAAAGCCACGTTCCTTTTAAGACGCGCTTCCTAAATCTGTCACTCGTTCCCTCCATCGTTCCTCATAATGTTCCGTCACTCGTGAGCATGTACCTGTTTTCCTGAAACACTTACATGTAGAAGCAAGTTATATCAAGTAAGTTTGTTATCATCAAAACTAAGAGAAACCATGGAACAACCAATGTTCCAACAATTTCCCCCTTTTTGATGATGACAAACCTATACAAAAATGCATGCCTAGAAACCAATAGAAACATAGATCAGAAAAAAATTCATGTGGTTCCCCCTTAAGAAATACACTGTTGTTCCTACTCATCAGAGTTTAACAACATATTCCCCCTTAGCCAAAGTTCCCTCTGTATTTCCTGGATAGAATGCATCTTTGCATTTTTCCTAACTTCCCCCTTTTGACATCATCAAAAGGTCAACAATTATCAAGTGAAAAGTAGAGCAAATGAACAAATTCAATTGAAACTTAAACCATTCATAAGCAAAAGATAGTTAATATTATAGATAATTGTCACGGAAATCACAGCCACAGAAAACACAAAAACATAAAAGTCTTAACATCCAAGAGAAAATAACTTTTAAACTGGGGATAGATGGGCTAGGGAACTAGAGAGGGTCCACATCACGGTTCGGAGGAGGTGGAATCAGCAGCAGTAGTGTCAGTGTCTCTCTTAGCCAGGTAAACAATGATGGTACTCAACTGAGAAGAAATCTTTTGGAGCTCAATTAACATATTGGCATTAACGCTTCCACCAACCTTCTTAACAATTTTTTCGCCATAGTTCCCTTTTGACTCGCGTTGGAACTTTATCCTCGAGATATTTCTCATAACCAATGGAAAGTTAAGCTTCTCTTCAGTAACACATAGATTTTTCTGGACTTGATAAGTTCCCTTTTTCTTTTTCCTCCCCTCTTTTTTTTAAACCTCTAGAACACCTTTTCTGTTGGAGCTTTTGCTTCTTCACCCACTATGTTTGGATTCACATTCCCTTTGAGCATTGTTCCCCTCCTCGTTACCAAGAGTGGATAAAAAGGCTATGTTTGAACAGTTAAGGGACAATAGACGTTCCATTCAAACTTTATGTGGGATGGGAATATTTTTGACATCCACACAATTATTCCCCATTTAAAGGTAATCAAAGGAGGTTCATAGGGAACGTTTGTGTGGACCAGGCTAAAGAACAGTCTTATAACCAACCATCATTTCGGCTTGAAGTGAGGGATAGAATAGATCAAGTTGGTTATTTTGGGCCAAAAGAAAAATCTTGGATGCAATCAATTCAGTTTCAGTCCCTTTTAGCATGCAACACTTAACAATTTCTAATATATATAACATCTATGCATAGGGGAAAGATATAAGCCATTAGAAAACTTGTCAAATGATACGTAGTTACCTGAGATGTTACCTCTTTAGTCAGGCACTGAGAGAATAAAGGACCGAGACTTGTTTACTCCAAGGAAACCATTCCTAGCAACATCCTCAGATGCTCATAGGGTTTTCTGTCTAAAGCCTTGGTAAAAATATCTGCCACTTGATTTTCAGTCCTACAACATCCTCAGATGCTCATAGAAATAACCCATCGTTCCCTTTCAAGTAGCGCAGAATTCTCTTCACTTCTTTCAGATGTGTTTCTTTAGGATTAGCCTGAAATCTTGCACAAAGACACACACTGAACATAATACCTGGCCGACTGGCCGTTAGGTATAGTAGGGAACCAATCATTCCACGGTACATCGTTTGATCAACATCACCACCATTAAGATCAGCATCAAGACGAGTATTAGGAGAAATAGGGGTATCAAAACTTTTTGTAGAATCCATACCATACTTCTTCAATAGCTCCTTGATGTACTTTTTTTGATGTACCTTTGTTCCCTCCTCACTTTGTACCACTTGTAGACCGAGAAAGAAAGTGAGTTCACCGATCATGCTCATCTCAAACTCACTGCTCATTAGATTCTTGAAGCTTTCTACAAGTTTGGGGTTAGTAGAACCAAATATAATATCATCGACATAAACTTGAACTACTAAAACCTCACCATCTTGTTCCCTTAGGAACAATGTCTTGTCAATCACACCACGCCTATATCCATTGGCCAATAGAAACTGAGCGAATCTATCATACCAAGCACGAGGAGCCTGTTTAAGACCATAGAGAGCCTTATCTAGTTTGTAGACATGGTCAGGGTGATCAACATCTTCAAAGCCTGGAGGTTGCAATACATAAACCTCCTCTTGTAGGTAACCGTTCAAGAATGTTGTCTTCACGTCTATTTGATACAATTTGAATCCCTTGTGAGCATCATAGGCGATTAGAAGACGGGTGGCTTCTATTCTTGCAATAGGAGCGTATGTTTCATCGTAGTCAATCCCTTCTTGTTGATTGTACCCTTTTGCTACAAGTCTCGCCTTGTTCCTTGTGACCGCTCCGGTGTCATCAAGTTTATTCCTAAAAACCCACTTTGTTCCTATAGCCATCTTGTGCTTTGGCTTGGGAACTAATCTCCATACTTTGTTCCTCTCGAACTGGTGTAGTTCCTCTTGCATAGCAACTATCCAGGCAGGGTCTTTTAATGCTTCCTTCATATTTTTCGGCTCTGCGAGAGAGATAAACGCATTGAAAGCACAAAAATTCCTAATAGAGGAACGAGTAAGCACACCTTTATCGTATGGAGTGATGATGTTGTCAACAGGATGATCCCTCTTTTGATGATAGTTTCTGACTTCAATATGAGTGGGATCTGTTCTTGACTCCACTTGTTCTTGTTGGCCTGTCGTTCCATGTGAAGTTCCTTCCCCATGATCTTCCACAATTTCTTCATTTTGCAAAGTATCATCTTCAGGAACTGGAGCATTTTCTGTGTCATCTCCATCCAAGTTAGAACTCGGATGCATAACATCGTCATCTGGAGCTTGTGCACTTGAATCTGGATCGACTTCATCATCTGATTCTGAATTTAGAACCTTCAGTACATCCTCGTTACTAGATAGGTTCCCTCCATTTTTGGACTCGTCAAAGACAACATGAATGCTTTCTTCAAACTTCTTAGTCCTTTTATTGAACACCTTGTAAGCCTTGCTGTTGGATGCATATCCCAGAAAGATGCCTTCGTCACTTCTTGGATCAAACTTGCTCAGTTCGTCCTTTCCATTGTTGTGAATAAAGCACCTGCATCCAAAGACTTTCAAGTGGGAAATATTTGGCTTTCTGCCCTTGATTAGTTCATATGGAGTTTTAGAGAAGTTGGAACGTATGGTGACTCGATTAATGATGTAGCAAGCGGTACCGATTACCTCAGCCCAAAAGGACCGAGGCAAGTTACTTGCCAACATCATAGTACGAGCCATGTTTTGTAGTGTTCCATTCTTTCTCTCTGCTACGCCTTTTTGTTGAGGAGTCCGAGGCGCAGAGAAGTTCTGAGACACTCCATGTTCATCACAGTAGCTATAAAACATGGAATTCTTGAACTCTGTTCCGTTGTCAGATCTGATAGCCTTCAATTTTTGTCCTATTGATGCTTCTACTTTCTTGATCCAGCTTTTGAATGCCATGAACGTCTCATCTTTGGAACCTAGAAAGAGAGTCCATGTATATTTAGTAAAATCATCAACAATAACAAAAATGTACCTGCTACCGCCATGACTTCTCCCCCACATGGGACCACACAAGTCCATATGTACCATGTCAAGAGGATGAGAAGTGCTGACTGACAACTTTGGCTGAAAAGATGACTTGCTTTGTTTCCCTTTCACACACTCTTCACATAAGCTTTCCTTTTCTATAAGAACTTTGGGAAGTCCTATCACCAGATTTTGTGAGTAGAGTTTGTGGATTCCTCGATGATTTGCATGACCAAATTCTCCTATGCCAGAGATCAGTCTTGTCGGCTACTGTAACAAAGCAAAGTTCTTCTTGTGGTTGGAAACTTGAGTCGACAAAATACACATTATTGCGCCTCTTTCCTTTCAGGACCACAAGATTTGATTTCATGTTTTTGATCATACAGCCATCTGAGGTAAAGGATACCTCATTGTTCCCTTGGTCACAAAGTTGAGCAATACTCAATAGATTGTAACCAAGACCTTTCACCAAGCTTACGTCTTTCACGCTTGTTTTATCATTTAGCTTGACTTCACCTGTTCCAATGTTTTCTCCTTGACTGTTATTGCCAAAGGAAATGTTTCCTCTAGCATTGACCTGAAGTGAGGACAGAATACTCTCGTTCCCTGTCATGTGACATGAACACCCGCTGTCCAGGATCCAGCAGATGTTCCCCCTCACTTCAACCTGCAAGAAAGAAATCACGTTTTAACGACCCAGGCCTGCTTAGCCTTCTCAGGTCGGTTAGCATAGCTCACAGAATGATAAATTTGTGATTGAACTAAAGTAGCTTTCTGTGGACTCTTGGAACTAGAAGCAATATTTGAGGGATTAACATGGTTTTTCTCTTTATCAATTTTAGAATCTTGCTTCTTTTGTGGTTGTGGGGCCAGTTTCTTCTTGTTCTGATGAGATTTATCATACCCTTGATTTTTCTTACTAGACCACTGTTTCTTGTTGTTCCTTGTATTCTGGTTTTGAGCCCTTTTGTTTGACATTTCTAATCTAACCTTATAGTCTTTTTGAACATGACCTCCCCCGCCACAGTGATAGCACACCCTATAGTATTCGCCAAGATAGCATTTAGGATGTGGTTTTTGGAGGGTACGTTCCTTTGATCGTTCCTTGGAAGGAACTCTATGTTGGTTCCCTTGAGACTGTTTTAGGTATATTTTATGAGCCGTTTTTCCAAAATACCATTCAGAGTTATCATTCAGATTACTTTCAAGAATCTTGACTCTACTCTCTAAATGAGTAACCTTATCTCTAGCAGATTGAAGTTCCCTTGCTTTTCTTTCCATTTTCTTCAAAGGTAAGGTCATCAGGAGGATATTCAGATTTGTTTTTACCATAACCAATACCACACCTAGCAGGATTAAACTCAATTTGAGTTTGTTTACTTAGTTCGTGCTCTAATTCTTCCCTTTTGAGTTGGTGAACAAGCAAATCTGACCTAAGTTCGTTATTGGTTTCAGTGAGAATCTTAGAATCTTCTTTTAACACTTTGCACTCTGAGCAAGGAACAACACTAGTAACACTAGTAACAGTAGTTTCTGACAATTTTTCTTCAAGATTAAGACATTTCTCATCAGAAGCTTCTATTTCTTCTTGCATCTTTAAATTATCTTCAAAAAGTCTTTTCACAAGGATAAGAAGATCAGTCTGTTTAGCATTTTTTAAACTATCAAGGAATTGTTCAGGAGTTACCTCTGGGTCAGCATCTTCGGTCTTCAGAGTCATGGCACAGACTTTCGGTTCAGATTCATCATCTGAGTCAAGATCCATGCAGCGATGTAGGCCTTCTTCTTCTCGTTCCCAGACTCGTTACCTTTGGGACAACTCTTTGCATAGTGACCCTTTTCTTGACAATTGTAGCAGGTAACGTCCTTGTTATCCTTCTTCTCTGAGTTGATCTTCTCTTGTTCCTTCCATGCTCCTTGCTTTTTGCCTTTCTTGTAGAAAGCCCTCATTGTTTTTGTTATGAGCGCCACGTCAGAGTCCTCCTCCGTAGTATACACCCCTCTTCCTGTAGTGATATTCTCAATGGCTTTTTCCACTTTGAGAGCAATACCCTTGTCAGAACTTGAGATGCTACTTTTGACTTTTTCATATCGCTCATAGCCCGTCAGCTTTCCAAAGATTTCATGAAGACTGCAAGTCTTCGTGATTGGATTTTCTCTTAGCAAGCTTCTGGTAACAACATACTTAGGACCAAGACCATCAACAATCGCAGAGACCTTCTTTGAATGTGTGATGGTTTTCTCGATACCTAGATGATTGATGCGATTCACCAAAGCCTCAAACCTAGATTGGTATGTTGCAATGGTTTCTCCATCCTCCATCCTCCATCTTGAAGTTGTAGAATTCTCTTTTAGCCTCTTTTTGATGGCTTTCCTTCAGGTCCGTACTTCCAATGTGCATCTGCTCAATAGCCGCCCAAGCATCCTTTGCGGTTTTGCAGTTTACCACTCTTAGCAGATCTTTAGCACCTAGGGCATTATTCAGCAGCATTTGTGCCTTGTAGTTCTTCTCCATTCCTGACCACTCAGTTGGTCCCCATTCGGATTTTTTGTCCTTCTTGGCTTTAGGAATGACATAGTCTCCATCCTCAATGACTGACCATGCTTGGTAGTCATTGCTCTTGAGCCAAGTGGCAAAGAGGATTCTCCAGTGGTCGTACTCTCCAGGAACAAGAAGTGGAGGCTTGTTGTTTCCAATCCCGACATTGTGAGTGTTGTTTGAAGTCATTCTGTATTCCTGCACTAACACACAATCTAGAGCAAACCTGCTCTGATACCAATTGTTGGATCGTGACGCGTTAGTAACAACCACTTTAACCCTAGCTAAGCCTAGCTATTTATAAGATAAGTTAAGTCTGATCTCACACGTAATTCTTGCCTAATTACGCTGATATTCCACTTAACAAATCCCACACAATAAAGAAAAAGATTGTTTGTGATTTCGGATCCTCAATCATGTCGAGTCTTCCCAAAACCGAATGATCTCAAATTTTCCTAGATAAGATCGTGTGAATATTGATCTTATCTTCTCTTTTATCTCCTCAAGCAACCGCCTACAGCTGTAGATCTTCGTAGAAGATTGCTCGCAGAAGATATGGTAACTTGCCATTTATAGAAAGCCACGTTCCTTCTGAGACGCGCTTCCTAAATCTGTCACTCGTTCCCTCCATCGTTCCTCACAATGTTCCGTCACTCGTGACCATGTACCTGTTTTCCTGAAACACTTACATGTAGAAGCAAGTTATATCAACTAAGTTTGTTATCATCAAAACTAAGAGAAACCATGGAACAACCAATGTTCCAACAAATGGGAAAATGAAAGAGGCTTGGAAAGACTTGGCAAAGGAGAGGTTCAGTTTCAAGAGTTTTCAAAATTTTGGATTCTTTTCAAGTTTGCTAATAGAGAATCAAGGGATCTGCTATTCAATAAAAGACCATATCATGTTCAAGGAAAGTTAGTTGCTCTTTACCCTTATTATCCTAAGTTTAACCTTTCTAATGATGAGGTTGTTAGAGTTGATGTTTGGGCAAGAATCCCTTCTTTGCCTTATTATCTTTTTACTCCTGCCCTAGATTTAATCCTTATGGATAACCTTATTGGTGATTTCATTAGGCTGGATGAGGTCTCAAATTCTAGGAACAAGATGAAGTTCTGTAGAGTTCTCATTAATACTGATGTTTTTGTTCCACTCAAAGGTTGTGTTAAGATACTAACCCATGATAATTATGAAATTACTCTTAAAGTTTGGTAGGAAACTGTCTCCTAGTTGTGGTTGTTGTGGAGAGCCTCCCCCTTTTATAGACTTCCCTCCTGGTCATTTACGAGTCTCAATCTTGAGAATCTCGCCATGTTAATAATGTCTTCCAACGGCTACTTTAGGCATTTATTGCTTCCGTGATTTTCGCCATGTTGTTAATGTGTTCCAACGGCTATTTTTTGCTCCATGATTTTCGCCAAACTATTAATGCGTTTTCAATAGCTAGTGGTGTCTTTAATTCCTTTCGATTTATTCTCATATCATCATGGCCCAACATAAGAAATTAGCTAGATATTTTATGGCCCAACAATACTTGATATTTCATATCACTTAATACTTTTTTCATTTAATCACAAAAATAAGAAATTTTCGTACATGGTACAAAACGTAAACTAGATATTTTTATAAGATCCAAAAGTTTACTCCCACTGAAATTGTTCAAACTTCAAACTCTAATGTCGGAGAATGAGTTATAATCGTAAGATTTATAGTAGGATTTGAGAAATCAGAAAGCCATTCACGATTAGTACACTGATTCACTTCAATTTATACAATTAGGTCATACCAAAAAAAAAATTATACAATTAGGGTATTGGTCTTGGAACGAATTAATTTTTCAAAAAGCAAGACTGAAAACGGATTTTTAATGACTTTGCATTCTGCTACGCTAAATACTTGATTTTGCTCTATAAAAAAAGGTATTAAAACCAAACTCGTATATTATAATATTAATATTTGTTTTTATCAACAACAAATCGAATCCAACTAGCCTTGAAATTAAACGAACCAAAATCAAAGATTCAAAATCAAACACATCGTTTTTTTCTCGTGACTTGATGACTGCTATAACATTTTTCAGATTATGTATATGAATAACACATTTTTTTCTTTTTGTAAGAAAATAAAAATAAAGGAGTGGCTAATTAAAGTGGGTTCATCGCCTCACGGGTAGCCTGAAAACATAATTTTGATCACACTCGAAAAGTTTGAAAAGTGACACGCGACTCCCTCTTTCTTTCCCTCTTCCTCCCGTGTCCAAAAAAACTGTTCTCACAACAACCAGGGACACGTACTCTTCTTCTCTCTCAAATTCGCCATTTTCTCCTTTTTTTTTCGCCCTTCGATCTTCTCTCCTCTCTCTTCTCGTCGTCGGAGGAAGCAGAGATGATGCCGGAGACGAGCTCTGGACATGGAGGACACGGTGGCGGAGACGGAGACCACGGCGGCGGCAGCACCACTAACATCAGAGGCGTGCTCACTCATGGCGGTCGATACGTCCAGTATAACATCTACGGAAATCTCTTCGAAGTCTCCAGAAAATACGTTCCTCCAATTCGCCCCGTCGGTCGTGGTGCTTCTGGAATCGTCTGGTTTGTTCTGTTCTCCTCTCTTTCGTCTTCTCTTCTTCCAATTTCTCATGATCGTTCTAGCTGTCTCATGAACTAGCTGTTGTTCTGCTTTAATTTGATTTGAAATTTGAACTTAGGTTTTCGATTGCGATGTTCTTTTGTGCGGATTTTTTTATTTTTGTCGCTTTTTATTTTTCTGGTTTTCTGATGGAGTTTCAGAATTTCCTTTTACCTGATTTCTGTTTCCTGAACGGTTCAACTACTGCTCTAATCATATCTTTTGTCCATCTGAAGAAGAACTGCTACATTCGTTCTTTACTCTTGCTTCTTGTCTAGTATACTAGTTCTAAATGCTGTTTTAAATTCTCAATAAATTTGGCAATAGCTCAAAAGAAAATAAAAAATAATGAGGTTCTTCTTCGGAGTAATTACTTAAATCGAGATATTTGCTTGATGCTAACTGTTCTGTTGTTCTTGCGCAGTGCTGCTGTGAATTCAGAGACGAGGGAACAAGTTGCTATCAAGATGGTTGGCAATGCATTTGACAATCTAATTGATGCCAAGAGGACTTTGCGTGAAATTAAGCTTATGCGTCATCTGGATCACGAAAATGTAGGTTCCATCTTGCATTTCTGGCTGATTCATCTTTTTTCTCTCAATTTGTTGTCAAAATATCTAAATCTTCTTTACAGAAGTAACGTTGCTTTAGGCATTGTGGGAATTACTGTACTGCTGACAAATAATTGTATGATACCAATTTTATTTTTTCTTAAATCATCCCCCAATATATGCGGCTCCCCTCCATAAGAAATATATAGGATTGGTACAGATTACAATGTCAAATCAATGTTGAAAATGTTCATAATCATCAGATGTGTAATTGATGCTTAGGCTGTAAAATAGCATGAGTTATTGTATTGATTGCACTGACAAAGCAAATCTAATGCTTATTATTTTTTCTACAATGCAGGTGATTGCCCTTAAAGATATCATACGTCCCCCGCAAAAGGAGAACTTCAATGACGTCTACATTGTTTACGAATTGATGGATACTGATCTTCACCAGATAATACGGTCCAACCAGTCACTGACTGATGATCACTGTCGGGTATAGCAGCTTAAACTTGTTTTGCAGGTTGCAAGATCTTGGTTTTAAATTGAAACTATCTCACTTTATAATACAGCCATTATATGTTTCCCCTTTCAGCTGGAGTTATTGGTATTTAATCAGCTCTTTTGTTTTGATATAGAACTTGAGATACAACTTAAAGAACACAACCCAAGTTGTTGTGGCTCAAATTGTAGCAGTAAATTTCTGAAGATTATAATGGTCTATATCATAATAACTGTCTTCTTGGTCCCATAAGTGACTTACGCTTGTATGATTCTGTTGCAGTATTTTCTTTATCAATTGTTACGAGGTCTGAAATATGTCCACTCTGCAAATGTGCTGCATCGTGATCTGAAGCCAAGCAACTTGCTGCTGAATGGAAATTGTGACCTCAAGATTGGAGACTGGGGTCTTGCAAGGACAACTTCTGAAACAGATTTCATGACTGAGTATGTTGTCACTCGCTGGTATCGAGCTCCAGAATTGCTCCTAAATTGTTCCGAGTACACAGCTGCAATTGATATCTGGTCTGTGGGTTGCATATTTGGAGAAATACTGACCAAAGAGCCCCTTTTTCCTGGCAGAGACTATGTTCATCAGCTGAAACTGATTACTGAGGTAAGACTCTTCTCACAAGACCACATTTTATGCCTTAGTAACACATTTAAATATATTGGAAGCTGAAATGGATTGTGTCATTGTTTCAAAAGCTCATAGGTTCACCAGATGATTCCAGTTTGGGTTTTCTACGGAGCAACAATGCTCGAAGGTACATGAGGCAATTTCCCCAATTCCCAAAGCAACAATTCTCAGTCAGATTTCCTAGTGCCTCCGCCTTGGCTGTTGATTTGCTGGAGAGAATGCTCGTCTTTGATCCAAACAGGCGAATTACCGGTAACAATCCTAGTAAAATTGGCTATGTTTCGAGCATCTTTAATTTTCAATTATTTCTTTTTAAAATGCTCTAAGAAAGTATCAGTCTCACCTGTAAAGATTCTCTTAGTAATCTATCTGCTCCATTTGCATCTATTCATTGTTTTTGATATGCTGTATCTTTCTTGTCATCACTAATGCAGCAACGGAGGCATTATCCCATCCATACTTGGCACCATTGCACGACATAAACAAGGAGCCAGTTTGCCCTCAACCATTCAGTGTCGACTTCGAGCAGCCATCTTTCACTGAGGAACACATTAAGGAGCTCATATGGAAGGAGTCTGTCAAGTTCAACCCAGATCCTTAGATTAGTTTTAAGTATGGCGACATCATTGATGCCATACAATTGGATTGGTTTGGCTTTGGCTTTGATTATGTTAACCTATATGTTCACACTTGACGATGTAACTTTAATACTTTGGTGGTCATCATTTCATTTGATGGAGCATATAAACTAGACATCATAGAGAATTATGTATTTTGCACTGAATTGAATAGGTAACAAATAGACAAACACAGCCGTATACATATTATATAACGAATAACGAATAACGAAGATCTTATGTCCTATGTGGTAAGAGTCAAGAGACCGTCTCGGGGTTGAGCACTTTCATGGGCATTTTTAGTATCCGTTGAGCATTCAATTATGGAAACCGTATAATGGTGGGAAGATGTATTCATGCTTGGTTATAGAGTTCCTTTTAAGATGTCCATGCTGCGTTTTTTCTTTCTTGGCTATATGGCTTATGCATATCAGATTCTTGTGTAAAAGATCGAGGGGTTTCTCCATTCATGACAGATGTTTGTTTTTTTCTTTTTTGGTAGAACAGATGTTTGTTTTTTGAACAAGGAGAGAATTGAACACAAATAATCCGAACTAACAATTTGAACACTAATATCTACCATCAGATCTGACCTCTGTATAATATGGAATAGTCCGATTCATTAGGGAACCTAAACACACCCAACATTTTGATATGAAGCTTGTAGCTCGGAACAAATAAAGTCCAAAAACAAAAATGACAATATCGAACAAAAAAATGACCTAATTGTTGGATCTATAGTTGGACTATATATAGTTTTTTTGGGTGGATTTCTTATGCACAAAATTTTTTACCCTGGCGCACAAGAAATTGATACGATTTATTAAACATGCCACTTCACGAAGCGCTTGATTTGCGGGTACCCGGAGGTATGACACGCTTCATGAAGCCAGTTGCGGAAGCGAGACACTTCATAAAGTGTCGCAATTCTATTTCTCCTAAACACGTTAAACCCTAACTGCGTACAATATGTTTTACTAATTTAAAAACTACTTTCGTCAATTACACAAAAGGCAATTCCGACAAGCACACAAGTTTTTCCCCTTCAAAAAAAATTGTATTCACATATTTGCAAATTACAATGTCCTCCACTCAAATGTCTTTTTCAAATTCATATTATAAGGAAGGAGAAGAATAGTCATCATCTTTTGAAGAAGATTCATCTTCTTTTGAGAAGAAGGTGGCAAGAATATGCAAACAAGATGTTCGAGTCTGAGATAAGTTCTGATATACATTGATTTCATGTGTTTATTTGAAATAATGCATTAGAATAATTGAATTCCTCATTCATAAATAGTTGTTTACAAAATTAAAATTAATTGTGAATTTATATACATAGGTACATAGGAAAGATTTTTCTTCTGAATTTTATAAAGATGTCGTGTGGGACAATCGAGATAAAATGCTTACTTGAGATGTGCAAGTTGGTCGTGAAAGAGTGATAATGTTACCCATAAAAACCTCAAACGCAAAAATGGTTATAGTAGTATGTCATAAGCATGGTAGGTATAGATCAGGAAAGAAGGGTCAAGTCCTCCCAATTCTTAGACGACCTAGCATGCGCACACTCCAGAGAAAGTGCGGAGTCCAATGTAATTCAACTAGAAAGTGGGCACTAACGGTTGTGTGCGGAGTTCAAAACCACGACCTCCCAAGTAGTCTACTTGGCTGTTCATTTATGTGTTGTATGATGATAGCCTAAACAGTAGTCAAAATTTTGAGCTATATATACGTCCCCCAATTAAGTATGTCGTCGTTATGGACAACACATATAAGACCAATAGGTACAATTCTAAAATTTGAATAATTTATTGAGCCAATTATTTTTGTTATAAGTTGTTTAACAATTTCATACATTGATAGGTACAACATGGCGTTGTTGGACATGGTTGGGTTTACATGCCCTAACAAATCTTTCAAGATTGGTTTTGCATATATCTCAAAAGAAAACACTGCTAGTTATACATGGGTGTTGGAGCATTTGAAGCGTTTGTTTCGTGAAGTGGGGACAATGCCAAATGTGATTGTTATATATCGAGAGAAGGCAATCATGAATGCAAAGGACGTTGTTATCAAGGAGAATGTGAAACATCTCCTATGTTGGGTGTATGCTAAAGTGAACCTTAAATCATATGCTCTTCGTGTCCTAAAGGACCTGGAAAGTACGGAAAGGTTTGCTAATAGATGTTGGGGAATATTTATGTCAGTGGCAGAGGCAACATACGAGGAGATGCTCCAAAAAGTCAAAGAGCGTTGGGGAGGGATCATGAAGTATGTGGAGTGGTTGTGGCTTGAGCCTTGCAAGTGGTCGATAGTCAGATAATGGACCAAGAACTGTCTTCGTTTCCATACAAGAACAACACATAGGTAAATTTAGTCCCATTTAAGTATTTCGATTTAAACATCCGTAATAAAAACATTATATAATTATATGTTTATTATAGGGTCAAAGGCATGCACCATGTGCTAAAAGAATACTTGAAAGTTTTCGGGGAGGCTTCAACACTATGATTAGAAGGATACACGATCAGATTGAGTCCCAAATTGACGATTTGAGTGGTAATTTGGAGATGTCATGTAACAAGCTTCCAACAGAGTCGGAGGGTGTCCCTATGGAAGGGAGGGCGATATTCGTTCGCCTATTTTACAGAGTGTCAACACACTGCCTAAAGATCTTGTTGGATATGTTCTATAAGCTAAGCAAGGAGATGGATGAGGGAAAGTTGGAGAAGAAATGTGTTTATTATTGGTAGAGAGCACATGGATCTTCCTTGTCCTCATAGGATTTCCCATGCGATCATCACTAAGAAGCCAATTATGCCAAGTCAAATACACCCGTTTTGGCATCAGGTTGTATGGGAAGGCATCGATCCACAACGCATGCCCATAGAAGAAACAACGTCCCTCTCTCTCACTTGCCCATGTGAGATGAAGAGAGATGGAGAAGCATTATAGGAGAGGTAAATTGACAAAGGAGAAGGTGTACACGATAACCGATACTTTTATAGACCTAGTGATGCCAAAAGAATTTCTTTGATTGAGGTAGTAGGAGCTATGAAGAGGGGACGACCAAAAGGTTCCACCAAGTGGTCCAACAAGAGGAGTAGAACTTTGCTTGAGCATAAGATGGTTATATACAAGCATGAGAAGAAAGACAAAGAGAGTAAAGAGATGGAAGAGAAAGAAAAGAAGAGCACTTAGTCGATCCCGTCGATTGGGAAAAAGCATGGAAGGCCAAAGTGCTCAACCAACAAGGCCCGTAAAAAAGTTGCGGAAAGTACGAGTGCACATGGATCAAATGATGATGTGATGTGGCTAGGTGTGAACTTTGGAGTTGAAAACGTTGAACATTTCATGTTTCGATATATCTAAGGATGTAGAGTGAGACATGTATTGTTGTTATTGATCCCTTGCAAAGTTTTGGGATATGGAGAGAGGGACTACCATAGAGTTCGATGGGAGCTGGTCACCAAATTAAGGCAAAACAGAGGCATATATGAGCATGTGACAAATGCCCCCTATTGAGGACATCTCAAATTCTATGCCTTATGTAGTGAGCCCTTGCATATTGGCCTAAGATGCCCATGGTCAATTTGATATTTTCTACATTATAGCAGGTTGTTCTTGTTCTGATTTCGTGGAACGGCTCTCACACATGCTTACCAATGAAGGTGAGAGGGGACAACTCACGCCCTCGGACAAGGATCTATGCCAAAGCCATGGTGGGGCATACAAAACACTTCATACCGGTTACTACCCTTGATGATGAAATAATTTCCCCATATTTTTTCATCATTAATCATAAATTATTTTTTTGTAGGTGTTCTGGAGTGATGACGCTCCAATTCCTCCACCTCTGATGGATTGGACAATGAAGCATGACTCCATCGTCAATGGTTGGGATGAGCCGTTTCAACAAAGGATGAAAACATGGCGCGAAAATTGGGTTCGTAATGCTCTAAACCCAAATGTAGGATGTTAGAGTTCATTTTGATTTATATTAACATTAGTAGGATGACTTTTTCTTGGATGTTTTGGAACTATATAAATTTGAAAATATTATCCTCTATTGGATTTTTCTACTTTTAAAATTTCTAGTATGTAGTATCTGTTCTTATTTGGGGCATATTCTCATGTTCATTGGCTTGTATACACTGCCTTTGAGATGGATTTAGTCCCTATATCAATTTTGGTGCATTGTAACTAAATTCAGTTATTATTGTCACATAGTTGAATTTCAATTTTTCTTGGGTCTATCGGGTGTACCGTACCCCCTTTCCCTTAGGCAAGGGTGCCCCCATTCCCTTTGGCAGGGGTACCCCCATCTTGATCCCCAGATTCTGTTGTAGCGGAGCCTCACTAGATCAATGATGATGATGATGATGATGATGATGACCCGAAACTCAATTTGTACCCATAACCCAATTTTAACTTAAGTTTCTTGAAATTTATTACATATCGTGACTTTGACTTTACATGGAAGCAAATCAAACCTTATACGGTGAATCCTAAATCAATTGGTATAAAGCATATTGCACGTATTGGCACAATATGGACCCAAGCCGGGTATAGTTGACATATTTATACAAGAGTGAAGACAATTTCTGTAATCTACCTTGAACTCTTAACATTTCTAGTACCAATTCAGAAATTAGTGAAATACAAATTCAGAATGCATGATTACTCGATCAAGCTTTTCTTATCATTAGAAGCAAGGACTACCCATTCTCTAAGATCTGCAAGTCGAATTGCAAAAGCAGTCTGAAATCTAAGAAGTGCCACTTTGGAATATGATGTGGAAATTAGAAGAGGCATAAAGGTTAAAATATTGACATAAAAAGTATATTATATGTAGAAAACTGATTAAAAGATTGAGAAAAGAGATGAAACTTTGGTCCATACGTAGTATAAGAACCTCGAGCTTGGGCTATATTACAACATCACTATTATGATAAAGTTCACTTTCTTGATTGGCAACAAAAGAAGCACCAACACAAAAATGTGGCCACACAAAAATAACAATACAATGACTTTACCCAAGAATAAACATAAACTAAAACTTGAATAAGGAAGCCACCCTTAATGTTCAAACTTGATTGAGAAAACGATATGATTCAATCCAAAGTTTAACAAGTGTTCCTTAAAAGAAAAAGCAATAAAAAGTATTAAACTTAACTATATATGACATGAAAACAATCCAAAGAAAATGCATAAGACATACTTAAATAATAATATTATCTAGAGTATAAAAACAATTCTAAGTGTTAAACCATCCATAGTCGATGAGCATGTAAGAGATCACTTGCTTCAATAACTATTTTGTTTTTTCCTAGAAGCTCGATTTTGTATTCTTTTGGAGTTGTGAGCAATCTTCTTTTAAGAACTCCCGTCCAATAGTCATATTCAATCATTACGTCAATCTCTTGTCCCTCCTTGAACTCTAAGCTAGTTTCCGTTCGATCAACGTCAAGCACAAACTTGTGATGCACAACGTGGTACTTTTCCTAGTGCCTTGCGTGATAATCCAAATCTAAATTTGGTTCCATGTCATCGAAATACAACACCACATAATAGTCCTAATCCACTAATCATTTTATGACTGTGTGTTGCGCATATCCGGTCCATTCACCGGTTCCATTGACTTCCACTTCTTCCCCAATGTTAAAATGTGCCATTTGTAAACTAAGTATCCACTTTTGGGTTAAGTTCATTGATCATTGATTCTTCATCAATTATTTGTTATCCAAAGATCATTCCTATGCTTTATCTTGTTGTTGAAGCGGTGCAAGGCAATCCCGACGCTTGACCCGAGCAAACTCTTCAAGAGATGGTGGAACTCGGTGGATGAACTTTTTCTGGGATCACAAGGGTAGATCTCCCTTGTCCGGACTCAGAAAATGGTTATTTCAAATCCCGGAGGTATATCTATTAGTCTTCTTGAATCCCTCAAAATTTGAGAGCTAGATGATGAGTGGTTTGAAAGCTATGGCTCTTGCACTAAAAGGTTGCAGGAACCACCAGGATGGAATTTCGGTTTGTTAAAGGGTGGTTGCAAGGGGGCTTCTTGGTGGAGCCAATTGAGGGTGATGGTGGACGAATTTGTTGTGGAACGGTGGGGATGGAATTTGATGTTGAGGTTGGATATGGACGAGCCCTCGAAAGGATGTGACTCACCTCTCGAAAACACGAACTAGAAGGAATCAACCTAGGTTATGACTCACCTAGATCAATCATTCGATCTTGGATTGATGTGACTCACAATCCAAGGAGGCTAAACTGAAAATTCAAAGGAAAAACAAGGGAATTTTGATTGATAAGATGAAGGGGACAAGAGTTCGCACATGTTTTTCATCAATCTTGTCTAACCAGGAAACTAGAGCCTTAGTGGCTTATAAAGAAAAACCTAAGGGCAAAAGTGACATTTTCCTTCGGAAAAGTTTAACAAATAACAAAATAGACCCAACATTTTTAAATATCATAAAACAATCTCACAAACCAAGCAATGAACCACACAAGTCGTGGCCTTCTAACAAGACAAGCACGCCTCACTTTCCCATGATGTGACAGCCTTAGCATAGTCACATCATCCTCCCTCCCTTCAAAAAGGATTCGTCCTCGAATATGAGTGCACTTCCAACTGAAAATACTAGAGAAACTTGATATGGTGACTTCTCTCTCTTCTTGCTTGGTAGGATTCTCCTCATGACATAGAAAGGGCAAATTGGAGGGCACCATAGGGAAAGCATTCATCCATGGGGTAGCCAAAGAATGGAGGGAGCTAGGAATAATGGTAGGGAGAAGCTCGAGTTTAGGAGGACATGATTCCACAACTTTCTCCCCTTTTTCCTTGGAATCAAACTGCTCTTCAGTTTGCATTGAAGGCTCATGAAGTGGCACTTTTGAAGTAGCTTAGTCCATGAATTTGGAGGTAAGGTTAGCCACAACTTCTTGGATGAGAGGTTCCTCGATTGGCTTTGAAACATCCACCTTATGTGAAGGTTCAAAGACTTGATGTGGTGGAACCAAACATCCATCTTAAGAGCTCATATCATTTTAAAAATTACAACCCAATGTGTATATATTTTACCATTAAAAAGATTTGTGCAAGTAAGCACCTAAACAAAGAACCTGAGTAGCTTGCCTAGTTTTGATTACCGTTATTACTACCTTGGATTAAATCTATGTTGGTTGTTTTGTTTACTTTGGTCTGTGTGTTGGTTGTTGTGTTTACTTTGGTCTAAGACTAGAAATTTATGGATGAAATTTGCATGATGTTTTTCTTGGAAATTTTCAACATAATATAAAGTGATTTAGACATTTTTAAATGTGCATTCACTGCTTTAATATTGAACTAATTTTAACTTTGAGCTATAAAATTTGGAATCGATTTAGTAGACCCCAGGGTGGGTTGTATACATGTTGTACCAGGTTAGCATGTCTTTGAGAGCACTCAATGTGATGACGAATGGATCCCATGAAACTACAAGGAAAGTTTTGAATAATACTCTGTTATTTACCATGTTAAGGATTTCATGATATATTTTATGATTTTTAAATTGAGTCTTCCACTTTATTTTAATGTTACAATATTGTAACTTTAGGGTTTCTTATGTTAAAGTTCAAAAATTCATTATGAGATAAATTTGAAAAAGACTCCCACTACTTTATTTTCTATACAATTTTCCAACTTTTACTAAAGTTTAGCTGATACAAAGCCTTGGGTGGTTTCAAACCTTAAAATTCGAGGTCACTGGCGTGCGACATTCCTAAGGAAAATTTGGGTGTTATAGGTCTTCTATTGACCAACAATAAACAAGAAGAAGTTTGTGAGGCTTGTGTAAAAGTTAAACATGTACGAAACATCCTTTAAGTCAAAGAATGAGGTAAGTACCTTTAGACCGTTAGAGATGATTCACATGGATCTTTGTGGTCCAATGAGAATATTAAGTAGAGGGGGAAATTAGTATGTTTATGTGATTGTTCATAACTATTCAAGATATACTTGGACTATCTTATTATCTTCTAAGGATCATGTTTTGAAGAGTTCAAAGTCTGATTGAAGTCCATAGAGAAGAAGCCTGGAGTATCTCTAGTCTCCATAAGCTCGGATCACGAAATAGAGTTTGAGAATTCAAAATTTTAAGACTTTTGCAAGGAATGTGGAGTCAACCACAACTTCTCAACCCCTAAAATTCCTCAATAAAATGTATGGTAGAAAGGGAGAATCGGACTTTGGAGTCATGATAAGAACAATGTTGATCTCAAGTGATCTTCAAAGGAATTTCTGGGGAGAAGCTCAAAATGCATCATGCTACATCCTAAATAGATCTATGGCTCATCCTCTTCTAACCAGGACACCATATGAACTTATTAAAGGAAGAAAGCCAAATGTCACTCATCTCAAATCATTTTGATGCAAGTGTTATAGGACAGTCTAAGACGAGCAAAGCCTATGAAGTGTATAACAAGAGAATAAAAATGGTTGAAGAAAGTGTACATGTTGTTTTTGATGAAACTATTATGATTGGGGATTTTGTCCAAGAAAGTGATTAAGGAGAGCTCGATTTTGATCTTGGAAGTCTTGAAGAAGACATTCGTACTGAGGTAAACCCTTCAAACAAGTTTTATACCTCCTATAGATGCCAATGACCGACTTAGAAGATTAAGATTTTCCATCAACTCTAGCAGCCAACAATGAACAAGAAGAGGATGCCAATGACACTTAGGGAGAAGAAGTGACTCAAGAGGAGGAAGACGTCATAGTACTCGAATTAGAAGTTATTGTTCCAGGTACACAATAGCCCTCAAAAAATCTTTGACACTTCTCAACCTCCCAAAAGGAGTTTTCATACGAAAACATAGATCCGAGATGGCTCAACATACATTTTTTTGAATGTGAGTTCTCTGGTAAAGTCATAGCCAAATTTTAGGAATTAATGGATTGGTGTGCAAACTCGTCTAACATACATCAATGATTGGCTTGCATGGTTATCCAATAGCAAGAAACAAAGGTCCCTCATTTATAAGCTCCGCATCGTTGCTTTCACAACAAGCTCTTACAAAATATGCCAGCATAGAAATCAAGTCTGTTTTCAAGCTCTAATGCCTAATCCTTGTTGGTGATTTTAGTGTCATCACGTGATTGTCCCCTACTATAGGGAACAATGCATTTTAGTGTGATCGGTGTTCATACGACGCTATGGGATCTCACTTAGCTATATCACAAGTTTGGGGATGTGGAGTACGCGCTTGTGTAAGTATACTTGAGGTCTAGAGGGATATATGATGGTTCAATTACGATGTTCCTTAAGGAACAATGGAAACTACAATTGTGTTGTAGGGAACAACAATTTAACGGTATGGCTATTTTTCACCACGTGTTAATTGGACGATAACCGCCTTGATAACTGATGTTTAACCACCTTGTAACTTCCTTTTATGACTGGTTCATAGTTAAACACGTGTCTCTTTAATGAGAGACGTTGATGATAAAGGGAATGGTTGGTAACCGCCATATAACCGCTTGTAACTTTTGTAAACAGCCAGAAATCAGTCCCTATGATTTCCCACGACCTATTTAAGGACAAAGGGGAATAGAGTCAGGGTTGGTTGAAGAGATCTCACTTAAGATCTAACCAAAACCGAAGCAATAATCCATTCATACATTTTCTATAGTTTAGTTCTTCCCAAAAACCTTGGAGAGAACTACAAGACTTGTCTTATCTCACTTCAGATTTTACGGATTCCCTAAGGCTTGTGAGGGGCAAAATTCTGATTTTGGAAAGTGTTCTCACGATTCAAATCTATCTAAGTACAAGTATCATTGATTGTTCCCTCGGCATACTGCAAGCATGATTCAAGACTGGACAAGGAAGTTCGCTGGTTATTCCCATCAAGACGCTTAGTTCTTACAATCGAAATCAGAATTTTAATCAATGACGTCTGTACGTGAGATGATGACAAAGTTCCAAAAGTTGGAGAAGTTTGAGGGAATGTATTTCCACCGTTGATAAAAGAAGATCCATTTCCTCTTGACCACGCTTAAGGTGGTGTATGTCCTATCCACTCCGATGCCTGACGTGGCCGGTGATGAAGTGATGTTGAAGCCCTAAGGAAGAGGAGCAAATGGGAGAATGGTGACTACATTTGTCAAGGCCACATCTTAAATGGTATGTCTGATTCTCTCTTTGATGTGTACCAAAATGTTGAATCTGCCAAAGAACTTTGGGATTCATTAGAGTCCAAATACATGGCTGAGGACGCTTCAAGTTTGAAGTTCCTCGTGAGTAACTTCAATAGTTACAAGATGGTCGATGCAAGACTGGTGATGGAACAATTCAATGAGATACTTCGTATCTTAGGGCAATTTGCCCAACACAAGTTGAAGATGGACAAGTCCATTTCTGTTTCAAGCATAATTGATAAGTTACCTCCATCATGGAAATAATTTAAACACATGTTGAAGCACAAGAAGGAAGATATTTCCCTTGTGGAACTTGGAAGCCATTTGTGTATCGAGGAGGGCCTTCGTACGCAAGAGAAAGGAAAAGACAAAGAGACTCCAGGATCTTCCTCCATAAACATGGTAGAAGATGGTTGCCAGAAAGGGAACAAGAACAAAGGCAAGAAGAGGCCACGTAACAACACAAGTAACAGTCCCAACAAGAGACGCTCCCCAAAAGGAGATGGATGTTGGAATTGTGGTAAGCCTGGGCATTTCAGAAGGGATTGTTGGGCTGCAAAGGGGAAGAAGGACAATGGTTCTAACCAGACTGCTCACGGTTCTAAGGAATAAGCGCTGAAATCTCATCAAGGTCATGAAGGAACAGTGGTTGTTCCCATTATAGTTACATCTCCTAGTTTGGATTTTGCTTCTATAATTTCTGAGGTTTTCTTTATGCAGGATGATGAGATATCATGGTGGGTTGGCTCAGGTTCTACCAATCACGTGTGTAGGGACAAGTCTATGTTCAAGTCATTAACTCTTGTGGATGATGGACGTGTCCTTCATATGGGAAACGAGTCAACTGCCCCCATACTAGGAAAAGGCCAAGTAGAGTTAGAGTCCTCATCTGGGACGACTTTAATTCTTAATAATGTGTTGTATGTACCCAGAATAAGAAAAAACTTAGTCTCAGGTAGTATCCTCAATAAGTTAGGCGATGTATTTGTTGGTCGTGGTTACCTATGTAATGGAATGTTTAAGTTGACTGTTAATAAAGTTATAAATTCTATTTAGATGACTTGTACACATGAATTTGTTCCTTTGGGAATAGAGCCTATTTTCTCAGGAACAATCTCCTCTCTATGGCATGCTCGGGTGGGACATGTACATTACAAACGCAGGCTTGATATGTCTGGGACTGGTTTAATTCCACCTTTTGACATGAATATTGATAAATGTAGAACATGCATGCTTACCAAAATAACTAGATATTGCCTAATTTTAAAAGGAACAGTGCCGTGCTTGATTTAATCCATAGTGATTTGTGTGATTATCATGCTTCCCAATCTTTGGGAAATAAGAAATATGTGGTCATGTACATAGATGATTATTCTCGTTATTGCTATGTATTTTTGTTGCATGCTAAGAATGAGGCCCTAGAAAAATTTAAGCTTTATAAAACTAAAGTGGAACTACAGTTGGGAACAATGATAATAAAAAGTTGCGCACCGATAGAGGTGGTGAATATTTCGACCCAAAATACTTCCAATCCGTAGGTATCATCCATTAAACTAAGGCTCCCTATACACCACAAAAAATGGTGTGTCGGAGAGGAAGAATAGAGTTCTTAAAGAAATGGTCAATTCCATGCTTTCCTACTCAAGATTAAATGATGGATTTTGGGGAGAATCCATGTTAACGGCTTGTTACCTATTGAATAGAGTTCCAAACAAAAGGAATAAGACTACCCCATATGAGCTTTGGTTCAAAAGGAAACCCAACTTGAATTACCTTCGAGTCTGGGGTTGTAGTGCGGTTGTAAGACTACCCGACCCCAAGAGGAAAACCTTGGGTGAAAGAGGTGTAGAGTGCATTTTTATTGGATATGTTGAGCATTCCAAGGCATATAGGTTCTATGTGATTGAACCAAACAAATATATTTCGGTTCACTCCGTTATAAAGTCAAGAGATGCCATATTTGATGAAAACAGATTTTCATCGACACCTATATCAAAAGACATTATTCCCAGTTCAAGTAGAGACAATAACACGATTCATTGTTCTAGTGGGAACAACGACTGTGATGTCTCACTAGGGAACAATGAACCAGAGATCCGGAAAAGTAAAAGAGTAAGAAAGAAAAACGTCCTTTGGTTCTGATTTCCAACTTTACTTGGTAGAGGGAACTAGGGACGAGATTGGATCCCAATATTTGTATTGTTACAATATTGAGGATGAACCAAGAACATTTGATGAGGCAATGAAGTCTCAAGACATATCCTTTTGTAAGGAGGCCATTAATGATGAGATAGATTCCATCATGGGGAACAATACGTGGGTACTGGCTGATCTTCCCCCTGGATGTAAACCATTGGGAAGTAAATGGATCTTCAAGAGGAAGATGAAAGTGGATGGAACTATAGACAAGTTTTGATGTTCGTGTTTTTAGTATAGTTTTTAGTAGGTTTTCTTAGTTTATTAGGACTAGTTTCGATAAGTTTAGGGTTAGTTTTGTGTGTTTTTGGATGGTTTTGTATATTTTGTGAAAAGTATGGAAGCTACTCCGTTTTGTGTATTTTTGTAGATTTTAGCAAGGAAACGATGTTGTTTGGAGCTAAATTTGGAATGCTATGGTGAAGGACGGAAGAATATAAGATGAAGAAGTCGAAGTCGAGCTTTTAAAGTTGAAGTGTTGAAGAAGCCAAGCCCAGGATCGTTAATGAGGCTGTAAGGGCTCGTTAACGAGGATGTAAGGGCTCGTTAACGAGGCTCTAAGGGCTCGTTAACGAGGCTGTAAGGGCTCGTTAACGAGGCTGTAAGGGCTCGTTAACGAGGCTACGAGATAGTTTTTCAAGAGATCTTAGTGATGTCCTACCGATCTTGTGCGGGAATTTATTCCGTGTCGGTAGAGTATTTTTTAATGAGTTTTAGGGTTATTATATTATGTATTTTAGGTCTTGTTATCTTTCTAGATTTTATTTCTATCTTTTTAGAGTTAGTTTCTATCTTTTAGGAAAGTTTTTTATCTTTTAGCCTTTTTATTTTCTAGCCTTATTAGTATAAATACCCTTCCTTATAGCTTAGAAAAAAAGGTAGCAAGAGAGGCAAGGAGAAATCGAGGAGAGAAGGAGGAAGAGCCGAGAGAAAAAGAGTCGGGACGAGATCGAGCATGGTGAACGAGAGTTATCGGGGTCGTTAGTCACGGTTTTTGATTCGGTGTTTTGTATTTTTCGGTTTCTTCTAAATTCTGTAAGCCGATTATTTTTCTTATTAATTTTGAAGTAGTTGTTTTGTTTTCAATGTTTTCTCTTATTGAATTTATTTTCTTCTTAGTTATGAGTAGTGAGTAGTTTTCTTATCTAGGGTCGGGGTTTAAACCCGGCATAGTTATGCATGGTTTGATGAGTAAGATGATGTGTTGAATGCCTTATATCTATTATTAAAAGATTGCTTGTTGTGTTTATGCCTAGATGAAAGTCAAGGTAATTTAGGTTTTTAACTTGATTGAAAGAGAAAGTTATAGACTTGAAGGTTGATATTGTTTGAATACGAAAGTTTCGAGCTTTAGATCCAACACAAGCAATTGAGTGAGTTAATTTATGGAAGTAGATTAATTTACTTGCTAGTCAATGAAAGTTGATGAATTTATCTATTTAAAGGCATGATCTTTATCTTTTTACGAGTTTATATGCATGACTATGTTGTGGTGACCCTTGTCCTAGATTTTTGTTTTTATTTGAATTTTTCTAGATTATATTCATTACTGAGTTCGTAGGCTCAGTACCGAACCTGTTTAGCTCGTTAGTGTTGGTTAGTTGTTTGTGTTGGTTCTTTAACGACCCTGACAACGTCGTTAACGAGGTTGGTCGTTAGTGTTTTTGCTTATTTTAGTTTGATTTTCATTATAGTAGTCGATAGATAAACAACTTTGCTTCGCGTGGAACGATCCTGACTCCCCTATACTCAGCGGGGTCTTGACTTATAAATTTATTTGTTGTCCAGAGTAAAGGCCCGTCAACAAATTGGCGCCGTTGCCAGGGAAGCAACAGTTTGTTTGTTTATCTGTGGGTTTGGGAATAGCCTGACCCCGTTTTTATTTTTAATTTTTGTTTTCTTTGTCTGTTTTTTCAGCGTATGCCAGCCGGACGTCGAAGGCTCGAATTTGATAACGCTGGTTATTATTCAGAACCTGAACGTTCCTTGCACCGTAGACGCCAAAAAAACCAAGTTATGGCTACAACTGAGGAGTTGGCTCGTCAGATGGCCGAACTACAGAGGCAGATGGAGGCGTTAAAACTTGAGAAAGAAGCCGTTGCTGCCGAGGCTGAGCATCAACGAGTCAACAATGCTCGTCTACAGGAAGAGCTGAATGCCTATCCGAAGAATGCCAGAGAATACATGCACCCGGAACTGAAGGTGCCAGAGTCCCCGATTGTGCTTCCGGAGATAGAGAAACCTTTTGAGATCAAGTCTCAATTTATATCCTTGATCAAACGGGCTCAGTTTGAAGGGCGACCTTCCGATTGCCCTATGGAACATATTAAGAACTTTATGGATTTATGCGACACCATAGCTACTGAAGGTGTCTCACTTGAATATGTTCTGTTAAAAGCTTTCAGGTGGTCTCTTGCTGGAAAGGCCCTGAGCTGGTTGGAAAGCTTACCTCCTAAGTCTATCAGGACTTGGAAGAACTTGTATGATCAATTTCTTACAAAAATTTTCCCTCCTGCCAAGACAACGGAGTTGAGGAAGCGCATCACCTCCTATCACCAGCTGCCTAATGAGACCTTTGTTGAAACATGGGAAAGATTTAAGGAGATGCTTAGACAGTGCCCCACTCATGGGCAACCTTTATATGTGCTTCAAGAAATCTTTTTCCAGGGTATCAATGCAGAGACAAAGAACCGCCTCAATACGCATACAGCGTGCGGTTTTATAGAAATGGAGCCCAATGTTGCATGGGAACTATTGGACAAGCTGGCTAACTATGATGCCATGTATGGCAACCAACAATCCGCCCAGCCCCAAAGGCGTCTCTACATGCCTAACAAAGAAGAAGTGGACCCAGAAGTTAAAAATCAATTTCTACAAGACGAGGTCCACCGCCTGAAGAAGCAAGTAAGTTTTCTGAAATCCTCTCAATCTTGTCAAGAGTATGGCTCTTCTGCCCATAGTACTTCTGCTTGCACTAACATAGAGCAGGTAAGAGTCGCTGAGACATATGCTGGAGTTAACTATATGAGAGGCCCATACAGAAACCAGCCTAGTAACTTTGACAGGCCGAACAATTATCCAGCGTGGGGAAATCCAAACTCAAATGCCAACTATACAGCGCCCCCATCGGACAGAAGACCTGTACCATATCGACCTCCTGACCATCAAGAGCCACCATCATGGGTACAAGCATTACAGGAAGGCATTAACGGAGTAACTAGCAAGGTTAACGACGTTCAAGCCAACCTCAACAATCAGAACAAACGATGGGGAGAGTTCGATGTATAGAAGAAGAATGTTGATTCCCAACTAGGGAACCTTGCTGCACAGATTCCACGGCCACAAGGGCAACTTCCAGGCCGCCCCGAAGAAAACCCTAGAGGACAGATAGCAGCGTCATACCTTAGGAGCGGGAAGACACTACCGGAGCGTGTCCAAGCTAAGGAAAAGGTGGAAGAGGACGTCACGGTTCCGACGAGGGCAAGTACCGAACCAGCATATCGTGGTGACGAGGCTCCGAAGGCACCTAACGACCATAATCAAGGTAAGTTTTCTAATCCGAGCCCTCCTCTCAATTCCAGGGTAGTTAACGACCCAACCAGGGTCGGTAACGACCCGCCGAGCATACCAAACGACCCTATTGTCGACCCAGTAGCATCACCTCTCGAGCCTAACTTGGTTCCGAGAATGGTGAAATCTCTTCCATTTCCCACTAAGAAATTTGTGGACTCTACAGAGAGTAAGTTCAAGCGTTTCGTAAAGATTCTTCAAGGCATTAATATTTCCATCCCATTCGTTGAGGCCTTAAGCGAAATGTCGGCTTACACAAAATTTTTGAAGGATATTCTTTGCAGGAAAAGATCAATAACAGAGTTGCAGGATGAAGTCCAATCTATAGCTCTACCAGAAAAGCTAGGAGACCCAGGGAGATTTGCAATCACCATTGGCATAGGCGACCATAAATTCAAAGCACTATGTGATCTGGGAGCCAATGCTAGTTTACTCCCTCTCTCGATCTGGTCTAAAGCTAACATGGGACCATTGGAGCCTGTAGATATGAATCTCTACATGGCAGACGGATCATGCATCAAAGCCACAGGAGTCGTGGATGACTATCCTATTCAAGTTGGGAAATTCTTTATACCGAATGATTTCATCATCCTCCACATGCCTGAAGATCGTCACGTCCCCATTATCTTAGGCAAACCCTTCTTAGCTACGGCAGGTGCTAGGGTCGATGTACGGAAAGGACTGCTCACTTTTGATATAGGGGAAGAACGAGTGGAGTTCAGCTTGGATCAAAATGCTAATGACCCAACTACGATTGCACAAATCGAGTTGACCCAGCCAGAACTCGACACAGCTGATCCCACCGAGCCTCCTCCAAGTATCAAAACAGACGAGACTATCATGCAAATCTCTACCGAGCCTCATTGGCCCTCCATCGAGTCCCACATGCAAGGGTATAATCAAGATAAGTACTCGGACTCCGAATTCGCTAACGCAGGTTATGACTATTCTTCATACTGTGTTCCTACACCATGCCCCATTATATGTGCTATAGAGGTGACCGAACCACCTTGGTTTTCGGATTCCACTAACCATTATGTAGGAATATCGGGCATACTGATGGAAGATGAGGGACCAAATTTAGTAACTCAAACTAAAAACACCTGCAAAGCCAAGTATGGGGTACCGAAAGACCCCAACACAGCTGCAAAAGAGCCACCTTGAGCAAGGTAAGAACGTCGGGCTGACGACGTTAAAAATAGCGCTTACGGGAGGCAACCCGCTTTTAGTATAGACTTGATTTTTTTTTCATTCCTTTTAGATCTTTTTCCTAGCTTTCTATTGAGTTTTTTTAGTAGTTTTTAGGATAGAAAAATAGCATAAATTTTGATCTAACAAGATACAGGAGAAGAGCTCGGAAAATCATTCAAGGAGGCTACGGTGGCTCGTTAATGACCCACCCAGGGTCGTTAACGACCCGGTTTAGCGAACCGACTCGTGCAGGTAAGTTTTATTTTACCCTAAACCTATCTTCTATCTTTTACCCTATCTTCTTCTTACCCTAGCCGCCGCTACCCACCCTCCCCTCCTATTACTACCCTCTCCTATTTAACCCTTCAAAAACTCTCAAAACCTATTCTCAAATCCTCAAAATCCAAGCTCCAAATCCCACAAAATCCACCGAAAACCCTTCACCACCGATCGGAATTATCCCCTCCACCGACCTTCGGAACAACGCCTCGTTACCAAAGCCCGCCACCCTAGTTTTTCCACTGATGAGATCCAAGCTCGTTAATCCATCTAAATTCGATCTTTGTTCTTCAATTTCTCAATCTTCTGGTATGATTTCCAAACCCTAACTCTTTATTGCATGATTCAAGTTTTTTTTAGGGTAGAAATTTCATATCTTGATTGTATTTATAGAGGAGGCCGAATTGCATATTTGATTTCGCTCATGAATTTTGGTTGTGCTTAAATGTTCCCAATCTAGGTATGGCTATTCATGTTAGATTCTCCATTGCAAAATTTGATTGGAAAAGCATGAATGTTCTTGTTCTAGAAATTGAGTTTGATCTTCACCAAGTTAAGTTTTGGGCAAATTTTAGCATGTTCGGGAAGGGTAAATGAGTAAGTATGGGGTGCGTATACCCGATTGTGTGTCTAGTGAAGGATTATAGAAGATGCATGCTTGATTTATGGCTTAAATTTAGAGTTAATCTTACTCAGAATTCGGCAAACTGGTTCTCGACAGGTCGTTAACGACCCACCCAGGCTCGTTAACGACCCTGCGTATCTCAAAGCTCAATAACCAGTCCAGATTCGTTTAACGACCCAATTGGGAAGTTAACAAATAATTCTGAGGGTTATTTCGAGACCAAGTATGGAGTCTCTTGTCTAATCTACTTGAATGGATCTTATCTTTGGAAAAGTCGTAATTGTTTTGTAGATCCACATGGAAAGTTCAAGCCGAACCGCTACCCGAGCTCAGAAGAAGAGGAGGAGTCAGAGGTCCCCATCTCCACCTCGTATGGATAATGTGATCTTGCGCACTCAAGGGCAAGCAGACCGATACAACGCCATCCTAAACAAGGACCACAACACTCGGTGGTTTTCAAGGACGAGTGCCAAGCAAACGGGGATCTACGACGATGTCAAAGAGGCTTTCACTATTTTAGGAGTGCCCCATTTGCTGAAGAAGGAGACTTTACCACACTTTCCGGCTCTCACATCCGAGTTTCTAGCCACTCTAGAAACAAGTTTCCCGACGAAGACTTCGGCGGGACGCATCCGGTTCAGGCTCGGTAATGTGAACTGAGAGTACACTTTAGCGGAGTTCAATGCCATTCTGGAGCTCCCAAACCCTTCTCGAGATTACAGTCTGAAAGATTACAAAGTGACAAGGACTTGGAGCTACATCACCGGGGAGGTTGAGCCTTCCACTACGGCATTATCTGGGGCAAGCATCATCAACCCCATATTCAGGATAATTCTCCGAGTTCTCGCCGCTACATTCTGGCCAAAGAGAGAGCTGAACATGCCAGCAAGGACGGAGGTTGCATGTCTTCGCACCATTCTTTTCGAGGAGACCGCCCCATTGAACATAGGGTATGAGTGGCTTTATTATGTGGAGAAATCAACCGAGTCAAAGGAAGTATGGTGCGGGAATTTGGTTAGTCTTCTAGCAACCAATCTTGGAGTCGATCTCACTCGCTACACACCGGCTCATGCTCAACTCCTCAACAAGAATTATTGGTATAGCTCGAGTATTTTCATTCAAGCCGAGGGAGGGTTGAAGACCGCATTGTTGTACCCACCCTAGACAAATTAGAGCTACTATATGTACCAAATTGGTACGAGGCGTGGACGGGGCATGCATTCCCGTTAGAGCCCAAGCCGGAGGATGAGCTATCACTTAGGCCGTGTGAGACAAGATTTGAGCGAGAAGGAGAAGCAATGGATGAAGAGGAAGATGCGACTGACGAGGCTTACACAGAGGGAGGTATAGAGGAGCTCAACTTCGAGGATGAAGACCTCGATACAGAAGTTTTAGGCACCAACGTCTTCGTTGACGATCCCACTAGGGTTGTTGACGACAATTTCCAAACCTCTACCGATGCTCCTACCGAGGCACACAGCTTCGGTACCGACCCACCGAGAGCACCTACCGACCCCTCTCAGCATCCCATCGACCTTAATTCCTATGGACTCATGTCGTACAACCCAGTGCTTTACAAAGATCACTTCCAGCCTAACTATCCACCACCTCCTCAGCCCGAGTACACTGGATCGAGTATCCCGCCACCATGGGCCGAAGACCTTTCATCTCAGATGCAGCAGCTAAACCTTCAGCAGAACCACATTCATCGGAGGATGGATAGATGGGAGAGTGTCTATTCTGCTCGCATGGCTATGGAGGATGAGAGGCATCGTCAAAGAGAGGTGGACGATATAGAGCGCTGGAGGACGATGTACGACTTCATGGGGAACTTTGAGCACTACTTTCCTCCACCGAACCATTGAATCAGCTTGAAAAAGTTTCCTTATTTTCTGCTTTTCAGACTTTGTAAGTTTTTATGTTTTTCCTTTTCTTGTTTTTTGTTGTTTTCTTTTCTATTTATTTCCTTCTTCTTATTTTTCTTACAGTGGGGACACTGTAATATTAAGTATGGGGTGGGGAAAAAGGTAGAAAACTTGTTGTCTTGTTTTAGGTGTTTTGTCTTGTGTTTTGTCTTGTTTTATGTGTTTTAATTGTTTTAAGAAAAAAAATCCATGAAAATAAAAGAAAAATTTGAAAATTTGAAAAAAAACAAAAAGAAGAGAAGAATTGATAGATATCCCTTTCTTAGGTTCTATGATAGTAGTTGCTAACATAATCATATAATTGAGCATGTCTTTGATAGTATATCCGGATTCTTGTTATGAAGTTGTTTTTAGGAAGGAATAGCATTTGATGAAATTGAGCACATATACTTTATAGCATAAGTGATGCAATCCAACAAAAATTTACCCATAGAGTTGTTTTTGGCCTTATAGGGAGAACATTAAAAATCCCTCTTCTTTTCTTGTGTAATTTACTCTCTATATGCATATTATCTCTTGAAATTGTGATGGTTATCTATTACTTGAGACCTATATGAGATTTATAGTTCATTACATGTGAAATCGTATGATAGAGAGCTTATTTTTCATAGCCCTATTAATCCATATCCACCCTTACATTATCCTTCTTTTTGAAGCCAATTTGAGCCTTAAGCTTTTATTTTTAGCTCCACAAAATTGTTCCCTAGCTGAGATAAGCTTGACCCTATCTGGGGATTAGGACTTAGATTGGAGAGGTATGTTTTGTTGAGTGCAATGTTATGTTTGGTTTGAAATTAAGGGATTGATGGGAAGGGTAGATTGGAAGTCTCTTGATTTTTAAGTTGTAAAAAGATCTCTTAATAGCAAAAGTATGCACAAGAGAAAGTTTGTTAAGAGGAAGAGTACACGATGTAGTTCGTTAACGACTTAGCTAGGTTCGTTAACAAGGCAGAAGAAAAAAAAAGAGAAAGAGAAAGAAAGAAGCAGAAAAGGTGCATGTGTGTTTGATAGATGAATATCAGAGATTCTTTTTGAGTTATTTTTATGAGACTTTCTAGGATATATTTGGGTGAGTGAAAATATAAGTGCATATTGAAGAGTGAGTTTTGGTATTGTTATCTTATGAGAGTTTTTGTTTATGTGTGAGTTTTAGGAGTCTTTGATTCCCGGATATTATTAGGACCACATAGCCAAAATATTTTCCACGCCTTGTTGTCTTTACCAAGCCCCATTACAACCTGGCCGAATGGAAGCTTCTATGAAGTTTTTCATTGAGCCTAAGTTCTCTTGATGATTTTTATGTGTTTTGACAAATCTTGGGTGGAGAGTTTGGTGATATAAGTTCCAATTTTTATGAGTTTTTGTATATGAGATGAGTTGAGAGATTGAATTTATAAGCCTAAACACAATGAGAGTTGAGAGAAACACATTATTATCCCTTGTGAGGTTGGATTGTATTTTGCTTATGTCTATTTAGTGCATATATGTGTGATGACATTAATATTCATTTTGCTATTTTTCTTCTATGTGTTGATGTTGATTTTAGAGGATGGCTATGTCTTGATAAGTATTGTTGTTTGGTTTTGATTATTGTTTAGTGATTGCTTGAGGACAAGCAAGTCTAAGTATGGGGTATTTTGATGTTCGTGTTTTTAGTATAGTTTTTAATAGGTTTTCTTAGTTTATTAGGTCTAGTTTTGATAAGTTTAGGGTTAGTTTTGTGTGTTTTTGGATGGTTTTGCATATTTTGTGAAAAGTATGGAAGCTACTCCGTTTTGTGTATTTTTGTAGGGTTTAGCAAGGAAACGATGCTGGTTGGAGCTAAATTTGGAATGCTATGGTGAAGGACGGAAGAATATAAGATGAAGAAGTCGAAGTCGAGCTTTTAAAGTTGAAGTGTTGAAGAAGCCAAGCCCTGGCTCGTTAACGAGGCTGTAAGGGCTCGTTAACGAGGCTACGAGATAGTTTTTTGAGAGATCTTAGTGATGTCCTACCGATCCTGTGCGGGAATTTATTCCGTGTCGGTAGAGTATTTTTTAATGAGTTTTAGGGTTATTATATTATGTATTTTAGGTCTTGTTATCTTCCTAATTTTATTTCTATCTTTTTAGAGTTAGTTTCTATCTTTTAGGAAAGTTTTTTATCTTTTAGCCTTTTATTTTCTAGCCTTATTAGTATAAATACCCTTCCTTATAGCTTAGAAAAAAAGGTAGCAAGAGAGGCAAGGAGAAATCGAGGAGAGAAGGAGGAAGAGCCGAGAGAGAGAAGAGTCGGGATGAGATCGGGCACGGTGAACGAGAGTTACCGGGGTCGTTAGTCACGGTTTTTGATTCGGTGTTTTGTATTTTTCGGTTTCTTCTAAATTCTGTAAGACGATTATTTTTCTTATTAATTTTGAAGTAGTTGTTTTGTTTTCAATGTTTTCTCTTATTGAATTTATTTGCTTCTTAGTTATGAGTAGTGAGTAGTTTTCTTATCTAGGGTCGGGGTTTAAACCCGGCATAGTTATGCATGGTTTGATGAGTAAGATGATGTGTTGAATGCCTTATATCTATTATTACAAAAAGAGCTTGTTGTGTTTATGCCTAGATGAAAGTCAAGGTAATTTAGGTTTTTAACTTGATTGAAAGAGAAAGTTATAGACTTGAAGGTTGATATTGTTTGAATACGAAAGTTTCGAGCTTTAGATCCAACACAAGCAATTGAGTGAGTTAATTTATGAAAGTAGATTAATTTACTTGCTAGTCAATGAAAGTTGATGAATTTATCTATTTAAAGGCATGATCTTTATCTTTTTACGAGTTTATATGCATGACTATGTTGTGGTGACCCTTGTCCTAGGTTTTTGTTTTTATTTGAATTTTTCTTGATTATATTCGTTACTGAGTTCGTAGGCTCGGTACCGAACCTGTTTAGCTCGTTAGTGTTGGTTAGTTGTTTGCGTTGGTTCGTTAACGACCCTGACAACGTCGTTAACGAGGTTGGTCGTGAGTGTTTTTGCTTATTTTAGTTTGATTTTCATTATAGTTGTCGTTGATAAACAACTTTGCTTCTCGTGGAACGATCCTGACTCCCTTATACTCAGCGGGGTCTTGACTTATAAATTTATTTGTTGTCCAGAGTAAAGGCCCGTCAACAAGTTTAAGGACTGATTGGTTGTCCAAGGCTTTAGAAAAAGGTATGGAATCGACTACTTTGATACCTATGCACCAGTTGCACGTATAACCACCATTAGGTTGTCGATTGCCTTGGCGGCGATACACAACCTGGTTATCCACCAAATGAATGTAAGAACTGTGTTCCCTAATGAGGATCTTGAAGAGGAAGTTTATATGAAACAACCTGAAGGATTTATTATGCTTGGACAAGAGCATAAGGTGTGCAAATTGATCAAATCCTTGTATGGGCGGAAGCAAGCACCAAAGCAATGGTATCAAAAGTTTGATGAGGTTGTGTTGTCCCATGGATTCATATTGAAACAAGTGGACAAGTGTGTATATAGCAAATTTGATGATTCCATGAATGGAGTCATAATTTGTTTATATGTGGATGACATGTTGATCTTTGGAACTGATCAAGAACAAGTAGATCTTGTTAAGGAATTCTTGTCATAATTCTCCATGAAGGACATGGGGGAGGTCGATGTTATCTTAGGGATTAAGATAAAATGGGAAGAAGGAGGATTGTCATTATCACAATCTCATTACATTGAGAAAGTGTTGGAAAAGTTTAATTGTGGTAAATATGCTCCTTTGAAAACTCCATATGATCCAAGTGTCAAACTGTTCCCTCATTAGGGAACAGTAGTGTTGCAACTTGAGTATTCAAGGATAATTGGGTGCTTAATGTATCTATGACAAGTACAAGACTGGACATTGCTTTTGCAGTAGGGAAACTTAGCCGATACACTAGTAATCCTAGTGCATATTATTGGCAAGAAGTTCGTCGAGTACTTCAATACTTGAAGGGAACAGTAGATCTTGGTCTTACATATGTTGGATCACCCTCTGTATTAGAGGAATATTCAAATGCAAGTTGGATTACAAATGAAGATGATCATTCTTCTACTAGTGGATGGGTGTTCCTTCTTGGTGGAGGAGCTATTTCTTGGGCATCCAAGAAACAAACTTGCATCTTAAGTTCTACCATGGAATCTGAGTTTATTGCTCTGGTTGCGATTGGAAAAGAGGCCAAATGGTTGAGGAACTTGGTATATGAAGTTCCCTTGTGGGAAAAACCAATTTCACCCATATCGATCCATTGTGATAGTGCTGCAACTTTGGCTAAGGCATATAGCCATGTGTACAATGGGAAATCACGTCACTTGGACATGAGGC
Source organism: Fallopia convolvulus (assembly GCA_964016875.1). Classification (NCBI taxonomy): domain Eukaryota; kingdom Viridiplantae; phylum Streptophyta; class Magnoliopsida; order Caryophyllales; family Polygonaceae; genus Fallopia; species Fallopia convolvulus. Next base: position 45,113,537 of record OZ024729.1, read on the forward strand.
ATAGTGCGATAAGAGAGCTCATTACACATGGGGTGATTTCGATGGATTTTGTTCGGTCACAACAAAATTTGGCTGGTCACTTGACGAAGGGGTTGGCTAGGGACTTGGTCTCCAAGTCTGCTAAGGGGATGGGATTAAGACCTGTATATGCTTTCTAGCGGTGGGATGCCCAATTCCTACCTAATGAAAATTAGGGACAAAATTCAATATGGAAAGCCCACTCCTAGAAATTGTGAGCACAAAGGAACAATCCCTAAATGTGTGCTCTGTTCCTACAAATTAAAGGTTAAAGATTTACTCTTTTTAATAGTTCCTTTGAAAAAGTGCAATTATAGGTGTACAATTAAAGGATCTACCTATATGAACGTGGGGTTTGGTCGCTTCATGAAGTTTGGGTTGACTTCACATACGCTCAAGAATGGATAAGGACTCAAGGCCCTAAATGGAGTCATGTTAGACTATAGAATTGTAAAGTAACTTATGTGTGTGTTATCTTCATTCATCCAAAGTGGTTGATTGGTTCAATCCTTAGGATACCATGATTCTAGGGTGTTTGAAATGTGTAATTACACTAAGACATAAATTCAATTATTTCGATATTTGTGTTTATGAATGAGTTTGGGATGAAGGTTTGCTTATTTTATGAATCAAGGATTACACTAATTAAAATGGGGGAGGAATGTTGGTGATTTTAGTGTCATCACGTGATTGTTCCCTACTGCAGAGAACAATGCGTTTTAGTGTGATCGGAGTTCATACGACGCTATGGGATCGCACTTAGCTATATCACAAGTTTAGGGGTGTGGAGTACATGCTTGTGTAAGTATACTTGAGGTCTAGAGGGATATATAAAGGTTCAGTCACGTTGTTCCTTAAGGAACAATGTAAACTACAGATGTACTGTAGGGAACAACAACTGTGTTGTAGGGAACAACAGTTTAGCGGTATGGCTATTTTTGCCACGTATTAATTGGACGATAACCGCCTTGAGAACTGATGTTTAACCACCTTGTAACTTCCTTTTATGACTGGTCCATAGTTAAACACGTATCCCTTTAATGAGATGTTGATGATAGAGGGAATGGTTGGTAACTGCTTATAACTTCTATAAACGGCCAGAAATCAGTCCCTATGATTTCCCACGACCTATTTAAGGACAAAGGGGAATAGAGTCGGGGTTGGTTGAAGAGATCTCACTTAAGATCTAACCAAAACCGAAGCCATAATCCATTTATACATTTTCTATAGTTTCGTTCTTCCCAAAAGCCTTGGAGAGAACTAGAAGATTTTTCTTATCTCACTTCAGATTTTGCGGATTCCCTAAGGCTTGTAAGGGGCAACATTCTGATTTCGGAAAGTGTTCTCAAGATTCAAATCTATCCGAGTACAGGTATCATTAATTGTTCCCTCGGCATACTGCAAGTAAGATTCAAGACTAGACAAGGAAGTTTGATGGTTGTTCCCATCAAGATGCTTAGTTCCTACAATCCTAACGCATGCGCTATGAAAGCGATCCAACTTACCAAAACATGTTTTCAAGCTCTCATGCCTAATCCTAACGCATGCACTATGAAGGCGAACCATCTTACCAAAGCAATAATTTGGGCTAAAGTCATAGATCAAATAAACATCCTCAAAACACTGGCTTGACAAGTGATACATATGTTGATTTGCAGTGTTGTTGTATTGTGTTGTTTTGCCTTGGAATGTTTTGATCCTTAGGTGATCTCGAGTCTCTGTTTTTTGTGAATGGTTGCGATTGATTGTATTGGAACAATTCTCCTTTTACGATTGTTTGTATACTCTTTTTCAAATGAAAATTACGGTTTCCAAAAACAAACAAGTTCTAAAGCGTTATTACACCACCAGAATCGTTGCTTTGAAGTTTCAAGTCAATTACGATAATACGATCGATATTTGTTAAAAACAGGATTATCCATAACAAATAGTTGTGATTTAATTGGTCGAGGTTAATAATGGAATTGGAATTATTTAATAGTCATCTAATTGTGGTTTGTTTGGTACAATGGAACAACACGTCGGAATACAATCTCCACATAAAACTGGTCATCAAACCAAACATCCCCTGTCTGGCACCGAGTCTGAATTAAACCCAACCCAATTAAAGATAATATATTTTTCTGGTCCTAAAATCCAATAATTGCTTTGCAAATGAAAATTAGCAGCTGGCAAACGCGTTTGGATTGTCGTCAAAAGAGCATCAAAAACCAACAAAAAAACCCACGATTAATTTGGAATTTGCCCTCTCTCTTGTCTGTTTTCTCTGTTTTCTTCGTCTGCACTAAGTCCCCTGCTCCAATGGAGAAGACGGACCCTCCAAACCTTCTCTTCCTCGTCGCGAAACTCAGCAGTGGACTGATCCTCGCCCTTTTTCTCCTCTCTCTTCATCTTCCAGAAGCTTCGTCTCTCTCCTCCTTCTCCCCCGTCGACCACTACCTCATCAACTGCGGCTCCTCCTCTCCGATCACCGTCGATCCGAACAATCGCAGGTTCAGGGGCGACGACTCTTCCGGGTCCGGGTCCGGGTCCGGCCCGGTTTCCCTCTCGGCTACTCGGAGCGTTTCGGTGTGTGACCCGACTCCTTCTAGGGATTTGACAACATCCCCAATTTACCATACGGCTAGAATCTTCACTCGGCCGTCGAATTACGCGTTTCGGATCAGACACAGGGGAGCCCACTTGGTACGTCTTCATTTCCACTGGTTTAATTCGACGCAATTTGACCTAATTGATGCTCGATTTCATGTTTCTGCCGGTGGGTTCTTGTTGCTTAACAATTTTAGCGGACAAGCGAGTGAAAACCCCTTAATTAAAGAGTATATTGTTCCTGTTGATAGCAATGAGCTTGTGATCTCGTTCGTTCCTTCAAAGGGGTCGAATTTAGGGTTTGTCAATGCGATTGAGGTCATCTCTGCGCCCAAGGATCTGATTTTGGACCTCGCCCAGTTCGTGGATTCTAGCGGGGCTGTGAAATTCAGTGGGTTTTCAAAGAATGCTTTAGAAACTGTTTACAGGATAAATGTGGGAGGCCCAAAAGTCACCCCTTTCAATGATTCTCTATGGAGGACATGGATTCCCGATGATGGCTTCTTGGAATCCAGTAATGAGGTTGAAAGGGTTCACTTCAGTGGTAGGATCAGGTACCAATCAGGCGGGCCCTCACGCCAGGTGGCACCCGATAGCGTTTACAACACTGCTAGGGTGATTAGGTCCAAGAACTCCAAAATCATGCTGTCTTTTCCTGTGATGAAGGGATACAGATATCTAGTCAGGGCACATTTTTGTGACATTGCTAGTATCACTTCTGGTATGCTTGTTTTCAATGTCTATGTTAATGGGTATTTGGCGGAGGAGAATGTGGAGACTGTTTTGGCATCGCCGTTTTATGCTGATTTAGTGGTTGATGAAGACGATAATACTTCAGGGGTTGTGAGTATTAGTGTTGGGCCGTCAAAATGGAGTGCTCCCCATGAAGTTGATGCGATATTGAATGGAGTTGAGGTCATGAAGGTGAATAACTCGGTGGGTAGTTTGGATGGAGAGATCTCTTCCGAGTTGATAATGGAAACCCGGGCTGGTTTTGGTCTTCTTGTGTCTGTGGTTGCTGTGGTGTGTTTGTTGGTGGCTGCTTCTGTGTTCTTGCAAAGGAGGATGTTTGGGGCAAGGGATGGTGTTTCATGGTCTAGGATTCCGGTGGATGTCTCAGACATGAAGGCTGTTGCTCTATAGACTTCTGGTAGGTTGGAGTGAGTTGGTTTTGTTCGAATTGTATGAAATGTATCGTCCGCCTGCACGTGTACTGATGATTTAACTCTGATTGCTAATGTGAACTCTGTTGTTTGTTTATGCAAATAGGAGTGTCAATTGCTTCCTATGTCATAATTTGGCTTGTTCCTAGGTGAAGCTTTTGAGTTGAGTTGTAAGGTGTAAATGTTGTATTGTGTTTCTGGCATTGTTCATGCCTGAATCCCCTATGTATCTCCAATTCCTTATACTGTATAAGTTTTGAGCAACTTGCTTAACTTATTATAATATTTCTTCTTTTTATAGCTTTGGAGCTTACTTTGGACCCTTGGAAGTTTTAAAGGATCATGAATCAGCTTTGTTTTTCTGCTGGTTTTGTTGTGCAAGTGGCATAGCTTAACTTGTGATAACAAATGATCATTACATTAAAAGCATTCTTGTGTGGCATAACAAATGACTCATGAAATACGATTTTTTGTGTTTGGTTGAAGTAGTTAGCCGCTTGAACATGACACTGATTTGGTGGACGTATACGAGAACAGTAAGGCGGGGGTTAATGGTGACAACAGGAACAGGGTAAAAGATGAATTCTTCAGACCCTTTCTAGGTTAAGAAATGTATTGTACGTCTATTTGAGAACTTCATTGAAGTTGATCGATACCCAGGTGCATTACAAATATCGATACCCAGCTGCAAAACGGATCCGATTCCCACAGGGCACAACCAATATACTGTATACATAACCCAATCATGAAACTTGAAAAGTGCGACGAAAATAAAGGTATAGTAAAATGATGAACAGTTACCATTTAGAAGTAGAAAATCGTAAAATCCAACAAAGACAAATGAAGTTATAAAATGATCTAAGGGCAAGGCTCAAAAGTTTTGATCCACGCATTATCATCCTCTTTGTTTGATAACCAATTTCAGTCTTGAAGTCAACTTCACCCACTGCCGATGTCAGAAACTATGAAAAATCCACACTGAAAAACGAAAGTTAGAAGCTCGGATATGAAATATTTATATATTCACATGAATCATGATGGGAAGAAAGCCAAACCTCTACCAAAATCCTGTAGCATTTACAGTTGAGAAATCACGGGCCATTTGAATCCTGCCACGTGCTTCCAAGTGTGGCGCCATGCTGCTGGATGATTTGGACAGACTGGAGCAGAATATCTTGTTCCATAGAGTACAGCTCATCTTTGCTCTAGAATTACAATTAACAAAACAAGACACTAGTCATATATATGCAGGCAAATATGCACTGATCAAGCAGACACTAATGGTGTGTAAAAATGTATTCAGCAAATGCATCTAACAGTAATCTTTTCATGTAAAACGCCTTAAAGTAGACAAAATTTCCAACAGGTTACACCATACTCCAATCTAAATTAACCTTTCTCATTTAAAGGCCTAAAAAAAGCTTTATCTATATCAGACAGTGCCCAAATTAGAGCAACATTTCAGGCACTTGCGCCTAATCATGAAATCATATTACAGATTGAGCTCCACAATGTCAAGAATCATGATATTACAGATTGTGACAACCATCTATGATGGCAATAACTTTTCAGATCACTAAGCAAGATTGAATAAATCATCACTGCAGTAAGCCAGTAACTATTTCACATGAAAGCACATTTGCTTGGATTGCAGGTTGTTTGCCCAGATTTGTTAAGAAGATAGCTTTGGCAAAAACAATTATCAGTTTCGTCAAAAGACTATGTTTTTATTCAAATTTAAAATATAGAGATCGGGAATGCACAGGCAAAAAAGAGGATGAGAGTACCATTTTTGTAAGATTGCATCCGAGGGTGAGTTCTGCAAAAGAACTTTCAATTCGAGAAAGAAAACAGTAAGGAGCCTCCTTTCCAAGGAAAACTTTCGGGTTTGCCCTAAGCATTGACTTTATATCTTCAGAAATTTGAGGAATCTTTCGCACGTCATCAAGTTGCAAAGGAATTTTCCTAACAGTAGCACGCCATTTGGCGCGTGACTTGTTCACAATAACCTGCAAATAAAAAATGATTGAGATAACAAAGACCATCTTCTATGTATTAGTATTATATCATGACAGCATAATCAAAAGCAAACCTGGCTGGAAAACAAGGAGTTAGGAACTATGACCGGGAACTTTTCAGAATTCAGTAGGGAAGTTGTAGTTAGACCCATATCCACCACTTGGCCCTCTACTGGTCCTGCCTGCAATTTATTTAATACATTTAAACACAAGGCAGAAGACAAAACAGACAACAAAATAGATGTGCAGAACATGGTGAAAAAGCCTCTGGCCTATAATCAAAATGAAGAGAGAGAAATAGTGTTATGACCCAACGATTCAACACTTGAAGAAAAAGAGAAGGAAATAGACAAGAACATCAGTTTGATTATGGTAACAAGAATAGCTTTAAATAACAAGTAACATGTTTAGCAGAGATAGAGGTCAGGTACAGTCTCTGCATATAACAACCAGAAGACTGTATAATTGAAACCTTCAATACATCTACCAAATGAAGAATCCCCCATAATGGACGCATTGTGAACTTTCAGTTTTGATGGAGGATTCATGTCCACATTTAATAACTTGGACATGTTACCTAGTAGCATTATAGCTACCAACAGAAGAAAACAGCAAAACAAAGGCACGAAAATCCTCATTATAATATCCATGGCATACCAATAGATTCACATAAATTAAGCATCAAGAAAAACACAGGAAACAACTATCCTAAATTCCTAATGTAGATCATAAATCATGCATACGTGAATAAGGAAATTGCAACTTGCAGGGACACACTGTTTGCTTCACCATAACAGGATGACAGAAGTCAAAGTATTACATGTTCAACATCAAATGCATAAAAGGATGAAAAACGTACTTTAATTGTATCCCCGAGAGAAAATGGCCTGGAGAATTGCATTGACAGCCCACTAAGCACATTCCCAAGAATGTCCTTTGCCGCAAAAGCAGTAGCAACTCCTGTACACGACACGAAAATGAAATAAACAAAGTGAATATAATGTCACAGAAGACCTATCCCATCACATACCAAAACTAAATACACCTTGTCTTTAGTCAATGCTAGTTGGTCAAATGAAGAACTCAAAACACCTATCCATAAAAGTACTATAGGTTGGCTCTTGGCTTCCAGGTCAGCCTATACACTTACACTAATCAAAGAAAAAGCTAAACTAAACAAAATACTAGTCGAAAAGATAGATCGCCCTAGAAACGGGAAAAAAAAACATAATATTGCATCTTAATGACAAAGAATACGTTACTGACAGCTTTAATGATGGTGGAAATCGAGAAAGATATAATGCAGGGTATATTTCGAGTAGGAAAAAAGCTCAACCCTGCTTCTGCTAAGAAAATAAATAGATAGATAGATAGATAATTGAATTGACTACATACATGTTCTTCTAATCAGCAGCCAAGAACTACAGTATCCAATTGCTCACTTGGACAAAAAAGCAACAGAGCATTTTAACAAAGAAGAACAGATATATCGCACAACATTATTCAAGGGTCAGCTGAATCACAAGTAACATGCATCAGAATGCATTAAAAAAAAGAAAGCCCTTAATATAACTAAGAAAAAGCATTAACAAAGAAGAACAGATATATCGAGCAACATTATTCAAGGATCAGCTGAATCACAAGTAACATGCATCAGAATGCATTAAAAAAAAGAAAACCCTTAAGATAACTAAGAAAAAAGCATTCACACATTACTTGCATATTCAGAACTCACCCCCAATGCCACCAACAGTAAGAATGGACTGAAAAGCCACTCCACATGCCTCAGCTGAAGCCATCAATCCAAGGAAAAGTAGACCAACAGATGATACTTTGTCCAACGTCATTAAACTTTCACGATCAAATCCATGTGTAATCTGAGCATTCAAGGCTCGAGTAAACACATTCGTTTTCCAACGATACAAAAACCAGATCAATGACACAATACTAGCACCTCTCCACGCCTGCTGAACATATTGTGATGCGATTTCATCTGGTGCTAGCATCATAGCTCTACAAATTGAGGCAATTAACGTCTTATATTTCAATTTTAAGATTATAATGAACAATAATATCACAGGAACCACAAAAAAACTGTGTAAGAACTGACATTTGTGTAAATGCCATGAAGGTAAACAGATAGCGCACTGGATCCTCCAAAGCGCCCCAAAAACTCTTCTCATATGGAACCTCACCCCCGAATATGCTCCGGGATAATAGCTTAGCTGTTCCTTGCTGCGAATAATTGTGAAATCTCTTGAAAAGCCTAGGCATCACCAGCCAAGCCACCCCTGTAGCAGTCAAAGTGCCAGAAATGGGCCAAACAACATCTCTAAGGTAAGGGTTTGCATCCAGAATCTGCTGGACATGAGGAATCAACTCATTCCATGATTCTTTTGCCTTTTCACCTGTGACAGTGACTGCATCAACCACAGAGCGCCCAGCATCTTTAATTTTCACATCCCAATCACCACCCAGAACACCGTCTAGATTACCATCCCCACCACCACTCGTTCCAGAAGCCTCCGGAACTTCCAGGTTCTTAGAAATATCCTCTTTATTACCAGCTGCTGACCCGAAAGTGTGGTAAGTGAAAGGGAGTGCCACCGAACCCAAGGGAAAGTTGCTCCTAATGCACGAATTCAACAATCCGTGGGGAAAACCAGATTTGCTGGAGTTGACCAGACTAGGATTAGTGTTAGGATTCGACATATTCACTCGAGCATCGCCATGGAAAGCCTGATTTCCAAGACTACTTAGCGGTCTAATGTAAGCATAGTGGTCAACAACTCCCATACGATCTGTGCGAGAACTACAACCTCGAAATGCCGGACTTCTCCGAGCTGTATTGATGGAATTCGAAAACTGTTTCAACACTAAAAACCTAATTCCCGCCATCTACAAAATCACAATGGAATCCGTAAATAGGAAATCGAAATCAGAGCTCGAAACAATCTATTCTCAACAACAAACAAGTGGAATTTGACCATTTACGACATCAACAAGCCAAGCAACGAGTGAGTGATCGGACGATTTCAACTAGCAGAAAATGACGAAGAAGAACAAAAAGTAACAATAAAATAGAAAGATCGACACAATTTAGCTATATTACATATGTATAAGGATATTGTTCGTTGATCGAGACGCACAAACGTTAAGCACTGTCAAAAGCGAACACATCGAGTGAAGAAAGAAAATAGCACTAACCTTGTTGAACGATATGCTCCAGCTGTAACAAAGGAATTAAGCAAGTAAAGCAGAATTTTGGAGGAGGATGAGAAGTGGTTGTTTGTGCAAAGAGTTGAGCATCGATGTTTCCCCTGGGTCAAGAAAGACCAGAAAACGGAAGACAACAAGAGAGGGCGGTGAGAGCAAGATACCCGATTGCCCCGGTCAGAAATTATAAATTGGGAAATTACGTTTGATACCCCGAAATTTTGATTTTTCCGGATAATATCTTTGAAAAAAACTTATTTTGAATTGTACTAGTTTTACCCGTCGTACCATGTACGACTACGATTCGATATTTTATAAACATTATAAATAGGATATTAATAAATAATTAAAAATACAATATAAATTTTAATGTAATATCCGGGCTATCTCCGGGATATGTTTTTATATTAACCGGTTTTGCTTCTCGTTTTGGTATTAGGAATTCCGTTATTTTAAATTAGTCCATGTATGCTTTTGGGAACGAGTATATGTTTACATGTAACGTATTCACAAAAATAATAATAAGTAATTATTTTATAAACCTTTAGCATATATATTGTATTATTAAAAGTTATAAATCTATCTTTCGCTTAGAAAACCTAGGGGCCGCACTATATAAACCGATTTCCTCCGCCTGTGCCACCACTTCTTCTTCATTAACCTAGAGTCGCCTTCCCAAACCACACCTTCTTCTTCGTTTACCAATTGCGTCGGGTGTCGGCAAGCGCGCCTCACTCGCATTCGGCGTTGGTCTGTCCAGCGGTCTCATCGTGTCCGTTGTCTGGTTGCTAGTCCTGTTCCCCACCAGTGTTGGACGTTCGCCGTGGTCCGAGTTTTTTTTTGGAGCTGTTTCTATTGTCTTCCAATCCGATCAATTTCTTCGATCACCACCGGTGAGTAACGTAGGAGAACTGTCCTCTTCCTTAGTTAAGCTTTGGTTTTCTCTGTTGTAGGAAGTTGAATTCATGAACAAGGTTGGGGTAATTATGGTATTAAATAGTTTCGTGGTCAATGGTGTAGTTTATTAATTAGTTCGGCCGATCACGAGTCAATTTTTGTGTGGTGGGAATGAGAATTTCTGGCCAAGTAGGTTAAGTTGATTAGTTGTTAGATTAGTGTGGGTGTGCAAGCTATTAGTATTCTACTTAATAATGATACAGTAGCATGGGTTGTTTGTTTAAGTGTGCATCTCCGCATGAATGTGTTGAATCTAGTTAGAAATATGTTAATTAATTAGTGTTACAATAATATGAGTTATATATATATTAGCATTACTATATATTAAGCTCAGTTTTAGTGGTTAGATTTGGTGTGTTCATTTAATTAAATTAATTCATGTCAGAGGTTTGTAGGTGATTCATTGTGATCTTTTACGGAAGGATTTTCATAGGGGTGTGTGACTTCAAATCGTAAAATAATTAGGTAGCTTAATTAATTTACTATTGTTTACTGGGAAAGCAATATGTATATATTTGGTGATCGTTTAAGCTAAAATATGTATAATTGGTGCTAGATCAGTCTTAAGAGTTGTCGATTCTGGTTGAGATGGGTTGTAATTAGTTATTTAGTAGGTTTTATCTGCTAGCCGACTAATTAGTAATGATCCTTAATATTCTTAGGTTTCTAGCTTTACTCGGGTTCGTTAAATCGCACCAAGGGTCGTCGTTGAGGTAAGTCGTTTTTCGACTTGCTCGGTTCTTTTCTCCCTTGTTAGATTGCGTATCGATATTGTAGGACGGGTTTTGGGAATTAGTCCCGAATACCTTTTAAATTGTTTTGAATTCCTTGTGTGTTGTGTGCGTTAATGATTTTAAATGTGATTTATCGGAAAATACTTTGGAACGTTTTCTCTGTGTTGGTACCGTTTCCGACACGGCCCATTGTAGCTGGTGTTGAGGAAGAGTTGGCTACTTTGACCCGTGTGACTGGGAAAATCGTACCCCTTCAAACGAAAATTATTATCTGTGTGTTTTTGGCAAGCGCTCCAGTGGAGGCTTAGCCCGGAGTTAGAAGGGAGATTGGGAAGTGGAGTGGGAGGGCCTGCCTCTGCACTCGGCACGGTGATGAGCGCCTTGGAAGTCGGATTGTGGACAAAGGAGGAATTGCATTGCTGTGTGATTGTGATTGTGAATGCGTATGTGACTTGTGGGACTGATATAACTAATTTAGGTATTGGCATTTAGAGTTATGATTGCGATTGTGGATTTGTATGCTGACATTAGATAACTGATTTCAAAACGTTCTACAGTTCCGTATTCTTTCTAGCTTGGTAGATTAGACGCTGACCCTTCGGGGAACATTTTTCAGTTCCAGGTATGAATCAGGGAACCGTGCAGGAACGGAGGCAAGATGGCGGGCCGGAGCGGTAAAGAGCGTGTGTCATAGTGGGTTTGGTCTGTACTAGTTTATTTACAAAAGTTAGGATAATGATTTTAACATTTGTTAGACGAGTTGGTACTGTGTTTCGTTTATTATAATTTTGTTCGGATAATTCAGTTTCAGTAGGCATTGTGACGTATTTGATTGCTTATGGTTTTCGGGGATTCATGCATGATTACGTTTTTCTAAGTTTTATTAAATACAGTGTTCTAAAAAACGCTAGGCGGGGGCTAGGCGGTGGGCTGGGGCCTAGCGCCTAGACGGCTAGGCGGGGGCCTAGGCGGAATCTGGACGGATTAGGCGGATTGGTATGATTTTTTTATATAAGATTATTATTTGTGATTGTTAAGAATATATAAATAAAAAATAATCCTATTATAATGTCTCTGAATAAATTCAAGCCTGGAGCCTTCTTAGGGTCCGCCCAAGCTACCAAGAAGGCCGCCTAGCCCGCCTAGAAGGCCGCCCAGCCCGCCTAGAAGGCCGCCCAGCCCGCCTAACCCGCCCAACCCGCCTAGCTCGCACAACTTGCCTAGCCCGCCCAGCCCGCCTAGGCGCCCGCCCAGCCCGCCTAGGCGCCCGCCCAGCCCACCGCCCAGGGCAAAATCGGGACGGTGGACCACCGCCTAGCGCCTAGGCGCCGCCTAGGCGGCCGCCCAGGCCGTTTTTTAGAACAGTGATTAAATAAAGGTTGGATGTTTTATTATGTTTTTCTCGTCGTGCCCGAGTTGTAAGGTCCTACAGTGTAGTTGTCAACCTAAATAATAGTACCTTGTAAGGTCTATTCCCTAGTAGCGCCTCGTCGAAAGACGGGGTGTTACATTTAATATAAGTAATTTATTGTTCGTAGAATGTATATAACTTTTTAATCAAATCTTATATTCTTCCTATTTTATTACTTTCATGTACGTAAATTTAGAGTTTATCAAATATTTCAATATCTATTAAATATTTTATTATCCATTTTTATTAATTTTAAAATTTTAACTATTTATTCATTACTGTAATTTTTTATAAAAGAAAATCACTATATTTCTATAAACAAATTTGTCAAAATATATATGATAAAATATTTATATTCATTTTTAAATATTTAAATATTTTATCTTTAATTTTAAATACTTGTATAAGTAAGCCTTCAAAAAATATTGTTATACTAAATAGATATTTTTTTTATGTTAGAGATAAATTTAAATAGTTAAAAAGAATTTAATAGAAAGAAGTAATAATAATACAAATAAAAATTAATTTTTTAAATATAAGGTGGGGCTAGAATCATTCTGGTGACTCGAATACAACTTTGATATATAGTTATAGATATTACTTATTTTTTAATTTTTAAACATTATAAGTATTTATCATTAATTTTTTATTATAAAAGAAAAAAATATATCTATAAATAATTTCGTGAAAAGACAACATGCTAAAAGGCAAAAGATATTTATACTTATTTAAGAATATTTTAAATTTGTTATCTTTAATTTTAAATATTTATATAAGGAAGTTTTCAAAAGATATTGTTATACTAAATAGATATTTGTTTGATGTTAAAGATATATTTAAATAGTTAAAGAAGAATATAATAGGTAAAGTTAAAATATTAGAAATAAAAATTAATTTTGTAAATATGAGGTGGGGCCAGAATCGTTCTGGTGGATCGAAAAGGGATAGTTTTAATATATAGTTATAGATTTCCGGCCGAAACTTTTGCAATAGTTCAACCCATACCAACTTATAAATTTCCATTAGATTAAAATAAAACTAGTGTAATTCCCGTAAATTTACGGGTAGTTTTAAAAATTATACTATATAATATATTATAATAAATTAAAGAGAAAAAACAAAAATAATGTATATTTTAATAATTATTATATTATTATAATTATTAATGATATTTATATAAAATTTAACGATTTTTTTGTTTTCTAATCTTTAAGATAAAACTAAATAAACATGGAAAATATTTTTCTAAATCAAACCTTCTACATTCACTTTTAAGTATAATAAATAAATAAATAAAATGAAAAAAATGATTGGTTCTTAAAGTGTCATGTAGCACAAATTTTATCGATAATTTATTTCTATTTTATTATGTATTAATTTGGTTCCCATAAAACATCCCCTTAACATGAAACGGAAGGAGAATTTTGGACCCTTGGATCAAGGAGATCCAAGGGCTGATTTTCTTTCCCCTTTTATTAAAGTTGTGGGCAATTATGTCTTTTCCTTCTTTAATTAATAATCATTTTTCTCTTTTTTGTTTTGTCTAGGGTTCGTTCAAAAGCAGATCGAAGATTGTGCCCTTCGATTGAAACGGAAGGAGATCGCACGGAAGGAGATCGCCATCGTCGAATCCGAAATCCAACGAGTTTGAATCTGCGAGTCTCGTTCCAACCATGGCAGAAAGTGGTAAGAGGGATTCACAAATCCATTGAACGAGATCGAACTGTGTGATTTTTTCGGAATCGATTGAACTGGTCAATCGAACACGTTGAACGAGATTGAACAATGTGATTTTCGGAATCGATTGAATTGGTCAATCGAATTGTGTGAATCTAGTTAGATTTCGATTGAACTGTGTGAATCGAAATTAATACTAGACCAATCTTGAACTGTGTGAATCGATTGAATTGTGTGAATCGATTGAACTGTGTAAATTTTCCTGTAAACTAGGCCAATCTTGCAAAATTCGACGTTGCACTTTTCGGACTTAAAGAATGCACTTTTAGGACTTACTAGTGCACTTTTCATACTTAAATAACGCACTTTGCACTTCTCGTTGATAATGCACTTTTAGGACTTAATAATGCACTTTTCATACTTACTAGTGCACTTTTCATACTTACTTGCACTTTTCATAAAGGAGTATAACTAGTATATGACAATGCACTTTTCAGCCTTACTAGTGCACTTTTTATACTTAACAATGCATTTTTCATTTTTGTTTAGAGAACATATATTTGACCTTATAGAGAACATATTTTTATTGCACTTTTCACAGTTAATAATGCACTTTTTACACTTAAGAGTGCACTTTTTCTACTTAATAGCACTTTGTATATCTTTTACTTTTCACTGATTTAGTTAGTAGTTTAGGTAATGCACTTTTCCTAGTATACAATGCACTTTATTATACTTTCAATGCACTTTTACTGATTTTCAACTAACACCTTTATATTTCCCTTTTATGTTGTTGTAGTGGGGACATCAAACTCTTCTTCAACTACTATTCTGAATGAGGAATCACCTAAAAACAGTGGTGAATATTTCATTGAGCTATCTCAAGGGGGAACGACATACTATTTGCCCACATGTCCATCCGAGTTGAAACCATATGAAGATCAAATTTTTGTTTTAGTACAAATAGCCTATTAGCTCAAATGGTAGAGCGATGTGCTTTGTGCACAAAGATGTAGGTTTGATTCCTACATGGGCTAATATGATATCTTACAAAAATTAGTTCTTAACACATTTATTCCTAACCTAACTACCTAGGTACTAAAAGAAGTTATATTTTATCGTGTGTCAAATAACTAATAAACCACTATTTTTCAAAGAAGATCATGATCAAATTAGCTTATGTGGAATTCGAACCCACATCTCTGTGCATAAGCACATTGCTCTTCCATTTGAGCTAATAAGCTTTTCTTAAATTAATGCACTTTTACATGTTTTTAATGCACTTTTACATGTTTTTAATGCATTTTTTGACATTATACTTGCACTTCTTTCTTATGCGCTATTATTAGTTTCTGGTGCACTTTTACATGTTTTTAATGCACTTTTACATGTTTTTAATGCACTTTTTCACATTATACTTGCACTTTTTTCTTATGCGCTATTATTAGTTTCGGGTGCACTTTTTTACATGTTTTTAATGCACTTTGACATGTTTTTAATGCACTTTGTGACATTATACTTGCTCAGATTTCTTATGCGCTATTATTAGTTTCTGGTGCACTTTTAGCTGTTTTTAATGCACTTTTACATGTTTTTAATGCACTTCTTCACATTATACTTGCACTTTTTTCTTATGCGCTATTATTAGTTTCGGGTGCACTTTTACATGTTTTTAATGCACTTTTACTTGTTTTTAATGCACTTTTTGACATTATACTTGCTCAGATTTCTTATGCACTATTATTAGTTTCTGGTGCACTTTTAGCTGTTTTTAATGCACTTTTACATGTTTTTAATGCACTTTCATGCCATGTACTCTCTTTTTGTTTTTCACAGGCAAACATCCCATATTTTCTCAGATAGATAAACTGAAGAACTCCAAGACTGAAATTTCCAACAGCACTGAAATTAGCACAAACCCTAGACCAGTCAAAAGTTCAAGCTACACAATTCTAACTAATCTAAGCGAGAAACACAGACCCTAAACAATTAAGCAGAAATCAAAACGAAAGACACGCATACAAATCCAGCAATTTCACACACAGATATAGCGATTCAGACATACGACCCGCCAAATTGAACCAGAGCATGAACCCACAAATTGGGATCGTGATCGTCCTTCGATCGTTTGGAGACTTTGAGCGTCCTTCGATCGTTTGGAGACTTTGAGCGTCCTTCGAGCGTCCAAATTGAACCAGACTCGATCGTCCTTCGATCGTTTGGAGACTTTGAGCGTTTGGAGTAGATTGGGCTTACAAAATTGAGCGTTTCGATTTCGTTTGGAGTAGTTTGAGCGTTTCGATCGTTTGAGCGTTTAGAGTCGATCCAAACTCCTTATTTTTGATATTTTAGGTTAAGGGTATAGGAGTTGGGTGTATTTGCAAAATTGTCACCTTCCTGATTTGTTTTATTTTTTTTTCAAAATCACAGAAGTAATCTCAGCCCTTGGATCATGTGATCCGACGGCCCAAAATTCTCCTTCCGTTTCATGTTAAGGGTTGGTTTCATTTGAACCAAACTCTAATTTAGATATAGATAGAAATTTACATCGATAACCTTTTTTCAACAATCCGATAAAAATATTTTAGCATAATCTTAAGATAGCATATATAATATTGCTTTTCAATATCAATAAACATAGATAGAAATTTATATAGATAAAACTTTATCTTGATACATTAATTATTTTATAAAATCTAAAATTTCTTTTTTTTATATTTATGAATTTTTAAGAATAAAATCAATATTTACATAGATAGAAAACTATATATATATTATCTATTTTATAAAATCTTAAATCTTACCCTAAAAACCTTCAATCTTTATACACTCATTTTTTTATTTAGTAATTTTTATTAATTAATTAATTTTTTTAAAAATATAATTGCATATTAATTAATTACTATATGAAATAATCTATGGATATAATATGATATCTATCCATTATCTATTTTATGAAGTGGTTAAGAATTTAAGATAAATCGTGATTACTAGAATTATTGTTAGAGTATAATGTGTAGGGGTATTTCTAGAATTATTATTTTAGTTTTTTAAGTTGAAAAAAGGTTTTTCATTATTTTATTCAGGTTCTGCCACGTGGCACAAATTTTTACACAGAGTTGATTTGTGCTTTATAATGTATTAGGGTAGATCTGTGAGTTTTCTAATAAAAACATATTTTTGTATCTTATTAAATTAATACTCAATTCTAATTAAAACATAGATATATTTTAAAATATACTCTATAAAAATATTAAAATAAATATATTATATAATCTAAATTTATCAAGTAGATTTTATTTTATATAATTAATATTTTTCAAGTTTAAACCCATCATATTTTAATATTATATTAAAATAAATATATTTTATAATTTGTTTGTCGTGTAGATTTATATTGTAACTAGTTCATGACATGCGCAAATCTTTTTAAATAAACATTGAGTGTAAGTAGACTTGTCAATCGGGTCAAATCGTGCGGGTTCGTGTTCGGTTTAAGTCGGGTTCGGTTCTTTACGTGTCACAAGTTAATCGGTTCGGGTTGTTGCAGGTTTTCGGTCGGGTCGGTTTGAACATATATAAAAAAATAGATAAATTTTTAAATATACTCTATAAAAATATTAAATAAATATATTACTTGCATTGGCCCTTGTGGCAAAGAGGAAGTACATATTCATGTCAAGAGCCCCATGAAAACACTCCCACTGAAAACCTAATACACTCAGCCGCCGCCGCCACCGTAAAATCCAATCTGACCACAATTTCTTCTACCCATCTCCGATCGTTTCCCCTCCCTCTTCCTCCATTCCTCAATCATGCATCCCCTGTCTCTGTTGTTTCTGAGATGTTGAATCCTCTTTAGAGCCCGAATCCGAACCCGAACTATCCTCCGTTTACTCTTCCCCCCTTTCGATTCCCTCCTTTCCGGTGTGAGATCCAATTCCAGTATGAAGCTTGTGCTAGGACCATGACTCGCATGCCCAAAGGCAGATATGCTCCTTTCGGTTTTGGTTGAGCCTCGGTGTGGCTGATGATGTTGGTCATTTTGTCTTTGGAGAAAAACCTTTTTTAAAGGTTGTTTCTCCATTTGAACATATACATCGAAACTCATCCTGTTGACTGAGTGGTTGAACCTTGGTTGTTTGAACCCTTTTTGCTTGTCAATTTGAACATTGTGTGGAATTCATTTCCATTTCAATGGTCTGATTGAAAGATTTATCTTGATTAAATTGGAAAATTAAGCCAATTTGTGAAATTTGAACCTTGGACCAATATGGCTGAGAAAGCCTTTATGTATTGGTGTTTTAAGGAATTGCAGGTTTGAAAGCTTCTTAGAACCGTTAGACTCCCGTCGCCCAACCTTCGTCGGTTTCACCGGCTTGTTCGGCCTTCTATGTCGGGTGGGTCATCGACATTTCCCAAAATTCCGTTGTCGGATGTCTTGAACAATAAGATTAAAAAAAGGAAAAGAAATAGAGAAAATTATGTACTTGGGCTACAAATTTGGTAAAAAAAAAAGAAAAAGGAAAATAATATAATTGAAAAATAAATCCTTGCGAAGTCCACGCTCTTTTTTGAAAAACGATAATATTAAAATATAAAGTTAAATAAATTTTAATAATAAATTTTAAATAATTTAAAGCCTTGCTAGCCAAGGCATCGGTATTTTTTTCTTGTGTCTACTTGTGTTGCAAGTAAAACTTTTACGTTTTACTTGCGAGGCAAGTTCGACTTCTTTTCTTGTAGGATAGATCGGGGGTTATTTATGTATTTTTTCCGAGGAGTTGGAGCTGAGTTTGCCATGGACCGAGTTGTATTAGGTCAGGTCGCTTGATGCTCTAAGGCTTCTAAGGATCCTTCCTCTCGGTGGAGGGAACGTCAGATGTTCATTTCGCATGCCCAAATGGGGCCGGCCTACTACCGATGGTGCTTTCTTTTAGTGTCTTACTCATCCCGTCCCAAACTCTTCTTAGCTCTTATTTTCGGAATTTTGTACCTCTTATAGCTTTTCCTGCTTGTTTTGATCTTATTAGCTATTCTCGGCTGCCGTTTCTAACAGCCTCTCGGTTTACCAATTCTGTTTGGTATCTAAATTCTTACCTTATAAAAAAAAAAGAAAAAAAGAGGAAGTACATATTCATTTATCATTTGAAATGTGTCCATCTCACTTTAACTACTTCCATTTGTTTCACTTCAAATTGCCTTTAATAAATTTTGAGCAAAAATATAAGAAAAATTAGATATTACAATAATTTAAATGTACTTCCTTCATACGGGATAGGTTGCAATGAGTAGTCTTAAAAACCATATTTTAAAAGGTGGTTTTTGGCAAAAAACTCTAATATTTATAATAACTTTTTTGTCTATAAAATGAGTATAAATTTGCTTAATTTTCACAAAATACAAATTTACTTCCTTTTGCTCTTTTTTCCTTTTCATTATAGATAATTACAATAATTTAAATGTACTTCCTTCATACGGGATAGGTTGCAAGTTGACTTCAAATTTAAATTAAAGTTAGAATTCTATGGCAATAATGTTGACATTTATGCTTATTGTTGTTTTTATTTTACGTTTTTTTGTGTTTTGCCTCATAAGTCATAATGTACTACACTAATGTTTTTATTATTCATGCTTAACGTTATTTTTATTTTATATTTTTTTGTACTTCATAATGTTGTTTGAAGTTATTTTAATGTTAATTAATTTTAGTTTTTTCGTATTCAATTTATATTATCTTAAATCCAAATTATTTAAGAAAATATAATTTATCATTAATTCATTTGATTAACTAGCTTTGAAAAAATATTTAATGATATAAAATATGTAGTAAATATATATGTTAAAGTAGGAGAGAGGAATTGAAAGGGGATACCCTTTGTTAGTAACGAGGAACCCACCTTTGGTGTTAAACCCCGAGTCCGTGAAGGCGTGAACAAGCAGGCAAAGAGCACGGACCAGGTATACCGGCTTGCACCGACAGGCTTGACCTAGTGGTAGGGAGAATGGTGAGACTTGATTTTTCACCCGAGTGAAGGAGCGGGGACAAGGATCGAACCTAGGACCTCCCAACATCCCCATGCCTCTTACCACTAGGCCACCCCATGTGGGGCACTCACACTCTCTTTTAGTTTGATATAGTGTGGTCAGCTTTGCATGGTTTGATTATGCAACTACTAGGATTTTCTTTGTTAAATTTCATAAAATAATTGTTCCGCCACACATAAAAAAGTACCCCATTTGTAAAATGGCTCTCTGTAGGTCAAATACAAAGGAGGGTCTTTCGTGTATAATCTTGCATAATCTCGAATGTTATCAAGGGAGTAATATAGAAATTTTCACTTGTTAGAAAATTCCTGAATTCTACACTCATTTTGATAGACGACTCTAGTTAGAATTCGATTAATTGACGTTGGGTTTATCTATATGGTTCAATAAAAATGTGCTAATAATGTGATTTTTTTTCTATTTCCCTAGACTCTAGTAAGTTACAAATAGAGTTCGAAGGGATAAAATCATTAATCTAAACCTTTCTATTTATAGTGTGGGGTGGTGTTCCTCTTCCGACCTTTAGGATCTAGCACTTGTTGTCTAGAAGGACTTTCCGATTATGATGAAGAGGATGAGATTCGAGAGAATGATTATGAGTTCTTGTACAATGAAATCATGCAGTAGCGAAGACAAGATAGATCAAGAAGATATGTGCGCAATTCGTAATTGAAAGAAAGATATCACTACTTTGCCAAAAAAAAATTTACTGGCGGTACAAACACAATGGTCCCTGCCTTTGACTTTGGTAATGCTCTCGTGGCTCGCACTAAAACAATGCTTTGCGCCTAGATGTACAATCACTATTGTGCCTCAACTTATGTTGAGGAGAACCAACTACAGAAAAAGGCCACTAGGCTCCTTTCATTCTTATGGAAAACATTCACATCCAAGCTCAATCAATACCCCTTGCTAGGACATTGAAGTGAGTTGGGTTTTGATTTGGTTCTTAAGTTGGAATGATTCGTTCTTATCTCATTCTTTATGACCTCTAGGCCATATCTCTATGAAAAATTCCTAGTTCGGAAGCATATTATTGCTTTAATTGTACCCCTAAATAGGAAGAAGGGTACTTAACAAATAGGGCTAATTGCTTTGCAACTGACTTTTATAGGCCTCATGATACCTTAGTTTCGCATTCAATCTATAGATAGTTGAAGTTATTTCTGAGTGACAGCCCTCATTGGTCTCGTCTTATGTTGTAAATCAAAGGACATTGCTTGAATTCTATTGCATGTACATGCGAAGAAATGGTAAAAAAGGTTGTATTTGCTAAAGAACTAGGAGTCGGCAAGCGGCTATGTCCTTTTCAAAGAAGTTATCCTTCTCAATCCCCATTTTTCAATGTTATAGGATAGCTCTCCCTTTTGAGTAACTCACTTTTTCCGGGTAGGTGGTTGTTGTCTTTTATCTAGAACTTTATTTAAGATTGGTAATAGTTGATTTTTCGAACCACTTTTCCTATTTTTGATTTCAACGATCGCATTCCGCAGGCTAAGAGGAAAGAACAAGA
Organism: Fallopia convolvulus; assembly: GCA_964016875.1. Taxonomy (NCBI): domain Eukaryota; kingdom Viridiplantae; phylum Streptophyta; class Magnoliopsida; order Caryophyllales; family Polygonaceae; genus Fallopia; species Fallopia convolvulus. The sequence continues at coordinate 45,134,881 of OZ024729.1, forward strand.
CCAACTCAGTAAGGCTTGTTACAAAAGAGATATAAGTGGAGCAACTACAAGATAAGGATGTTTCAAATTGTTCAAAAGAAAAAGCATCATGTTGGCTTTGAAGCAACTACAAGATACTCACATTTGATGTGGTTTGGTTATCCTTATTTATCTCTATCTATTTGTAGGGAGGTATATGTAGGAACAAATTAGTGGATTAAACAATGAAAGCTCAAATACAAAGAGAACTAGGCTTTTATATGTAATATATCAATACGACCTTGTTTCTGATAGGATCCAAGAACGCTTAGATCTTTGATGTTGACCGTGTAGTAGGACTCGAAGCGTAGCAGAAGGCTTGAATGATCTTGAATCCAACATGATGGACTCGAAAGAGGGCTAAAATCAATGTGATGGATCAGCCTAGACTCAACATGATGAGTCCTTAGATCGTTCAACGTGATGAACAATCGAGTGTTTGGGGAACTTTGATTGAGAGTAACAATTGGCGCAAGGACTCGAAATAAGGAGATGAACCTATACTTCAATTAAGAGTCTAAACAATGTGTAACCTAGCTATAGTGGTTGAGCTCCCCTTATATAGAGGCAGCCACAAACCCTAGAAAGAACAAAGCAAGTGGCGACTTGGGCTAGGATGCAACCTAGGCCCAACGCCCCATTAAGACCATAACAAGGGGTTTCTAAAAACAACATGATCAAAGATAGAAATGTCTATAATGGAAAACATGCTAAAAATAGCTATAAAGGATAAGCGTCGTGGCCAAGGTGACGGAGGTGTCACGACTTGGCCAAGGCAAGGCCGACGCGGCGTCGATAAGCCAAGGTGTGTGTGTGGGATCTGTCCAGAGTCCTGGCGCGTCTTGGTGAGACGAGAACCTCAAGTGCCGAGATGGGCACCATTGGCACGAATCCTAGCGCGTCTTGGCACGGTGGATGGTGCCAGCTGGCACATGTGAGGTTCTCTGGAGCTGATGGCGAGCACGCACACCTGCATTGGCATGGTGTTGGGCGCGTCGTGGCCAGGGCTGTCCAATGAATATTGGAGGCCATGTTCGATATTTTTTAAAGTCACATAATCAATACATGAGAGTATTTTCATGTGATATCTATAAATTTTTTTATAGATGTAGTAAAAATTATAAATTTTAAAAAGTAATAAGTTGGAAAGAGATCAAAAAATAATAAGAATTAAAAAATAAAGCAAACATCTAATGAAAAATACTAATTATGCAATATAATAAGTTGGGTTTTAAACTTTTTTGGGGCCCTAAAATACACATTATACGTACATAATTATACGAGAAAGAGTCATGTGTGAATGGGCGCCTAGGTGCGAATTAAGAATAAATCTCGCTCGTACATTCCAAAAAATCAACACCCATGATTAAACATTCATTAAAAGGGATAAAATAAGGCACAGGCGAATTTTTCCCGTATTATTCGCGTATTTTTCAATAAAATACGGCACAGACGAATTTTTCAAAAAATACGTTTTTATGAGACGTGCCCAATTTATTCATCAGAAATAGCGATTTGTTCATCAATATTCACCATTTGTTCATCAATACTAACTCATTGTGCATCGAGTTTTTGATAACATTGTTCATCGATTTCGAAGTTTTTTTAATTTTTAGTTTTACTTTTTAACCTTATTTATGTCTATGAATACAATATTATCTAGTTTTTGATGCACATATAATTAGTTTCGATATACCAATATTTGTTCATTGATATAACCTTGTTTGTTCATTGATATACCATTATTTGTTCATTGGTATACCATTATTTGTTCTTTGATATACTCTTTTTTGTTCATTGGTATATCATTGTTTGTTCATTAATATACCCTATTTGTTCATTGATATAACCTTTTTTGTTCATTGATCTAACCTTTGTTTGTCCATTGAAGTGCTTTAAGGCTAACTTGCCAATACGAATAAAGTGCTCAAAATAGTACCAAAATAAGATAAGTTTGATGTAGAAACTTGAATGCAAAGGATAATAGATAAAGAATCTGACTTTGCAATAATATGGTGTATGCTAAGAGAACGAGATAGCAACAAATCGAAGAGGAGTGCTTGTGCCTTATTTAGCTATGAACAAATTGATGTTATTAATGAACAAATATGCATATAGCAATGAACAAATTGAGGTTACTAGTGAAAAAATATGCATCTAGCAATGAACTATTATATGAAAAATGCAATGAACAAATATGTATAAACCAATGAACAAATTGATGTTACTAATGAACAAATATGCACAAACCGATGAACAAATATGCCAAAACCAATGAACAAAATATTTTCGTTTTTATGAACAAAATCACAATGTTGATGAACATATTGCATGCAATTTTGATACACATTTGTTCATTTTTTATGTACAAACAATAGATTTTTGATCCACAAGCAATAGTTTATTTATGCACAAAATCACAATTTTGATGAACAAAATCATAGTGTTGATGAACAAATCCACATTATTGATGAACAATCTGGGCGCGCGTCCTATTTCCATTTTTACAAAATCCTATTTCCATTTTTACAAAATCATAGTGTAGCACTAAGCTTTAGACCAAAAAGAAATTAGCACTAACCTTGTTGGACACTATGCACCAATTGTAACAAAGGATGTAAACAAGCAAAGTCTAAAATCAATGTTCCCCTTGATCAAGAAATACCAGAAAAAAGGAAGACAAGAAGAAAGAGCGATGAGAACAAGAAACACGATTAATTAGTGTCATCAAACTTATACTACCTTATTATTGTCACAATGGAATGGCATTATCGTTCATTATGTCATATGGGAGGACCTTTACCCACAAGATTTTGCTTATTTAGTAGTGACCTAGTTGTGTTTGTGGCATCATTGAAATAAGACAACTTTTTTTTTTTTTTTTATCAAAGGTACGTTCAAGGACTAAATCATCATTGGTGGAATATATTAGTTACCAAATCATGCTGTCGGAAACTAGTAAGTCCTTGGGAACTGTTGATGAGTTACAATAGAGTAAGAGGCCAATGACTCGTATGAAAAAAGGAAACAAAACAAATGGATACAACTAGAAAATTAACATTGATGGTCTAGGAGTAATGGTAATGCTATGTAGTAGAGAGTTTTTTTTATCCCTCTTCAAGCAGAAAGCTAATGAGAGTACAAAGTTCTCTTTGGAACCCTCGTAGAAGCTCATGTGCCTGTTTGCTAAAATTTGGTGGCTAATTGCATTACTTGACTTTGCCATAATTGCACCCTAGATCACCCTCACTGTTAACTCGCAACTTTGTATCCTCATTCAAAAAGATGTTTAAGGTTGAGACAGCCTTTGTGTCAACCTATTTTTTACCTCATCAAAAAAATTTGTCCCTTTTGTTATTTTGTCAGTATAGTACAACATGGGATACTATTGAATGCATAAATTATTTACCCTGCTTGTATCTCTACATATAGGCTGCTTGTATCTCTACATCAGCCTATCAACTCACAGCCAAGACTAGTAGAGCATCAATTGTGGTGATAAAGGGAGAAAAACGAAGAAATATTTGAATAACCCTCTTCGCTTTATTCAGCAAATTTTGTTTCATCGAGGCCACACTACACAACACAAAGCATTATACAAAGTGCATAAACTAAAACCAGCAGGTGGAGCTTGCACGAAGTCCCCACAACTATTCTATGTACACAACGTTATGAAGATGTTACAGAAAAAGGGGCGAGGGATATGCGTATTCTTTGGGTGCTCTTTTACAGAATGAAGCATCTCTTTTAACAACTGTACATGATGGAATACTTACTTGGCACCAATTAGCACTCACGATAGTTCCAAAAATTGCACTATAGTAGAAAGCCTCTGATTTAAGGCCTATATCTCTTGAAATTTTGTGGTAGATGAAAGTTTTTCTTCAAGATCTTCAAGTAGATCATGGTATTCAACGAATGCAGGTTGAGACTACAAGTACAAAGGATATATGATTAGGGAAAAGAAAAACCAACTACTTGTTCCATGAATGCTAATGACTGTTGTTGTCAATAAAGAATTTGAACCTGGAGTGTGTGGCAATATGCTCTCCATAACCGCACATCATGCTGAAATAGATCTACAAGAACCTGAGACGAAATTCCAGAGGTTTAGTAGGATGTAATTTAATTAACCAAATCCATAAGATGCATAATAAGTCTCCCAATTAGCGAGCAACAGACGACAGAACTTAAAAGAATCACCGTTTGGTTACGGCTTATAGCTAAGCAACAAAGGAACTCCAAGAATCGATTGAAATTGGGCGGATCTAATTATGAGAACATTGAAGCGGCATAGCAAGTAAAAATAAACTGTTGAGACTTGTTTTTACGATTTCATAAAATCAATGAATTAATATAAAATAGTCAAAACATAAACACATGTAATTGACCAATAATCACATATGAATTCCAGAGTAATTAACCTCAGATCTTCTCAAAAGTGTAGCCAAGACAACAATCCACTCTTTAAACTTGATGGAGCACATCTGAGCCAGAAGGAACTCTGCATCTAATCTACTCTGCAAAGTATCCATTTCAAGCTGCAAGCACAAGTGATGATTGATGAATTATATGAAGCATCCACATACTAAATTAAGTTCATTCTTTTGTCTTTCAGCTGTAAGATATGATCCACCCTTCAGATGATGAGTTTCTAGTCATCTAGACAAAGGCATTATTGAATTATGAAAAAGTGATGAAGAACAATACTACAGCACTCACATTTAAAAACTTTAAAATATGCAAATGGGTAATCTGCAATGCAGCATAGCTTCTTAATAGATTTAACAGGAGTTTTATATATATCTACAATTGAGTCATTGACAACCACACAGCAAAATCTATCATATAAGTACTAACACTGTTGTGACAAGTGTGTCCCCCAAATGAATATAGTAAGAAAATGAAAAAATTACATTGTCAGCAACAGAACAAGAACAAAAAAGAAATCATTATTTAGGCAATTGTCACAATATCATTCTCTTCACTTTCTTTCCGGAAAACTTATAGCCACAGTACACCACGTAACTTTTTATAAAATATATCATAGATTCTTAGTGATAAAGAGATGAGAGCATTCTGCAGCATATAAGCAACAAAGGAATTACCTTTTGTCCAATTAGTTCAAGCCCTGAAGCAAAATTCTCCAAACGAGCACATCCATATCGTTCTTGACGGAGAAATTCCTGTACAAAGGGAAATTTAAACAACGAATTTCCAAGCTTGTTTTTTTTAATTAAAAAAGGAGGCTGTTTAATACATCTCAGAAAGTTGCAAGCTGTCAAACAAAGAGTAGAATCAACAGAAAAGATCATAGAAGCAAGAGAAGCAACTCACCACTATATCAAATTGTGTGCCTTTCACAAAAGCAACAAGCTTAGATAGCTCTTTCCCTGACATTAAGTAACCAGCATGTCTTTCCAGGATATTCTTAACAGAAGCAATGTGTGCGCTCTGCTCCTTAAATGAGGTGCTGCATTAAAACACAAGAAGGGACTATAATATGAAGACTTTCATTGTTCAAGATGGAGACTTTCTGTTTTAGACCATACAAAACATTTTTACCTCTTCAAATCTGATGGCTGCTTCTTTACAGGGAATAGGAAACCCAAAAGCCTCGGGGATAATCCTTCGGATTCTGTTGATGAATAGTCATATTCTCTACCAGACCTTAACAAGAATCTCACCTATGAAGGATGCACATAAAATTTTGCGGTTAATTACAAATCTTCCGGAAAAGAAGAATTGCAAGAAATTTCAAGTCATTACCAGCTCCCCAGCAAGTTCATATAGAGAATCATCAAGAGTTGCCTACATGTTGCAAAGTGTCTGTTAGTAAAGAACAGTGGAAGATGATGAGGTGAGGTAAATGATCATTTACAATATCATGCTTGCAGCAAACAAAAGTATTAACCTGTAACAATCGCAAAGCACAGTACTGGCTTACAGCAGGACCATCAAGTCCAGCAATCACCTGAAAATTAATACATTGGCTCGAAATTGTAAGACAATGCAGCAAAAACCCAAAATATAGATAAATTAGATAACTAACTAGTATGGATAAAAAGTAACCCTATGTTGTAACTTATAGTAACATAACGTCTAGGAGTTAAAAAAACGTTAAGTAATCAAGACAATGACACTATTGTGCCGTTGCTTATAGAATAACTAAAGGTTGCCTGGATTAATTTAGAGCTGAATATAAATGAATCTTCAAGCCAATTATATTCCAACCAGAAAAAGATTTTCTGAAGGATATTAAAAAAGTCCAGCACTTTTGCAAAAAGATATGTCAATACTCACGAGAATATAGCAAGCAGCAGTACGGTACCATCTTTGCTGGAAGCATTCCTCAAACAACCTATGAAGTAAAAAAATAAGTTATTGGAAACACATCAATTGACAATCACAACTTGCAAACACACAAAGCAACTATATTACTTCAGGTTGAAGCAAAAAGAAGAGCTAAATTCCGTAGCAAAAACAATCCACTTATCAATATATAAACCTACAAACAACTTACTTAAAAGAAAGCAGCACTCACAATTCGAAGTAGGGGTATGCATAAACCGATCTAGGCAGTATACCAGACCAAGAAAATTTGAGTTTCAGGTCCATTCAAAAATTGGAAATCTTCAAAACTAGACCGGATCGTATGAAAATCATTTTCTTTTTTTTTTTTGGAAAATATTCATGTAAATGCAAACTCCAACACATTTATAAAACTATATAAACGGACCAAAAAAGTGACAAGAAAACTGCATGTAAACTTCAGTCAAACTGATTCAACAAAATGTTGGCATCAGGCCTGATCCAAAGTAGTTTCAGTCCCTAACAAGCAGGAGTTCAGTGACGTGAAATTTAATAACAAGGCACTGGGATAGATTGATACAGATAAAGATGTACATACTCTGTTGATCTCCCAGCTGCAGAAAATAAATGTGTCCAATGTCTACCATCAGTTTTCCTTGCAACACTCACAACAACATCATGATACTCAGGAAAATTTCGGATCAGTTCACAAGTTTTATCTAGTAGAGACTTGCTAGATGCATGATTAGAGGGCTGAGTCTGGTTTTTGTTGGCATTTTGCCTGCAAATATCATATAAGTTAGTCACCTAACATACGGATAAGATGGATATGAGAGCATATTAAATTAGAGTACACGCTCAGAAATTTAAAGTACAGAAATCAAAGAAATAACAAGTACTTGCCTTAAGGACAAGCACTGTAGCAGAATATCAATATCAAGCATAAGTAGGACCTTTGTCGCCCAAAAAAATGAGTTGCTCTGCTGATTATGTATGAATAAGGATTCATTTGGCATGACATACTTATAACTTATAAGGTCCTTGTAAGGCTGTTGCACCAAACAAACCCTAACACTACTTGGAAGTCTACAAGAGCTTGTAAGAAAGAAGTAAGGGGGTGGAATTAGCAAATAAGGTCTACAGTCCACCAACGTACACACAGTGATCACTTTTCTCTGAAAGAGAGCTTGCAATCTTGTTATCTTTTCTATTAATTACTATAAAGAACAGCACTTTATTCAATTTTATGCCATAAATTTTAATAGTCACTCCATATTAATATTTGATGCACTCCCCTCAAACCAGCCCATTGTATCCACCTGTTGCCTTAAGCGAAGCAAATGAGACATTGTGCACTAGTCATAAAAGCATTGTGATAAATTTAAACAGAAACAACTGAAAAAGACAGAGTAATCATACTTCAATTTTTTCTCTGCCAATCTACATACCTTGATATTTCATCTTCAAAAACAGTAAAGAGAAGCCACTCCATACAATGTGAAAAATGTGGTTTCTGTGCTGATAATTTTGCTAGTCTCAAAGCTTCACTGCTTTTGTCTCTCTGAGAAACACATATTAATAAAATGAACGGAATCAAACAGGCAGACAAAGAAGCAAAAGCAAGATAAAAACATGATCATCATATCCTCCATAAACCACTGCCCAAGGGTTTGGCGCGTCCAAACCCAGTGCTTGGCAAACTGAAAGAATTAGCTGGCACAATTCATCAGCAAAATGAATCTTCATCGAGAAGTCATTAGAATAATCTTGATATGAAAAACACTTCAATGAAAGGTTATTTTGAAGTTTACTCAAAAAGCAAGTCCTAAAGAACTACTCCCTCCATTTCTCCTTTAGTGTGAATTAAAAATTTATCTGAATCAAAATATGTGCCAGATTTGTTTTTTACGGAAATCTTTGAAAAAAAAACATAAACAGTCAGAAGAACTACTCCCTCCATTTGTTCATTTGTGTCAATATATGAGCCAGTAATTTGTCAAAGAAAATGAGTGTCAATTTAAAAAATCAATGAAAAAAAAATAACAAAATATCTAATGCCCCTTTTTATTTACCACCCATTCTCTCCCTATTGTTTCTTTTATCTCATTACTCATGCCACATCAATTCCCTCTTTTTTGTTACAATTTAGCAGCTGTGTTTTAGTCATTTCTATGAATTGTTAGAGAACCTTAAAATCCATAAAATGTTAATATATGACACTTGCAAAAATGGAGGGAGTCTTAGAAAATAAAGAAGGTTATTTGTCACAAACTACCTTTTAAAAATTTTATGTTTAAAAAAGCCACCTTTAAAAAAACTCCCTCTGATCAGTATTGATTGACATTTTAGTCTTTTACACGAGTATTAAGGTAAGTAGAAGAATTTTCTTGGTAATAGTATACTTCTCATAAATGCTTAATCTTTTGCACTTCGTTACTCAATATACACCAATCATTATTCAAATCTATTACTTAAAACACTCTGACAAGATTAAGTGGGTACAATGTATACATTGAAACTTGTAAAAGACACTTTGAAAATTATAACTACAGCCTATAACGTAAAATAAAAGTGATCAAAACACAAAACCTTAATTGTCAAAAATTAACGATCGGAGGGAGTATTTTTAAGTCAAAACACCTATTATAATAGTGTTAATGAAACGATGCCACCACTACCCATTTTGTAGAGAAATGTTATGTTTGTTGACTAAAATATCCTTTGTTAATTTATTTTACAAATGTTATCTTATTCATTTTTTTAACATGAGCATTTTTATTAAGGTTAATCACATTCAAACTTTATTTTGATTAAAATTTCTTATTTTAACTTTGATATTTGAAATAAGTTAATTAATTAACAAGGGGGGTGCAAGTGTCCACAAATTAATCTCCAGCGACCTGAAAATACCTATCCTTTTCAATTTGAACGAAAGCAGTCCCTATGAAACTCTGCTTTGCAATGACCAAAAACAAGGCACGAGGCCAGTATACCTAACATAACCTTTCTTTTAACATGAACAATATTACGTAGCATTTTCTAGGGCTCGAATGCCTCACATTTTTCTTTCCATAGTCAAATGCTCATGATCTGGGGCACAACAAGTCATGAATGTCGTTTGTTTTGATATTTTTGTGTGGGTAGGCCTCTTTGCAGGTCTTCCTGTGTGTGTGTGTGTGTGTGTGTGTGTGTGTGTGTGTGTGTGTGTGTGTGTGTGTGTGTGAGAGAGAGAGAGAGAGAGAGAGACCTGAAGCAGATGCCGAATCAAACAATGCAATATAGTTTGTGCTTGAGGTGATGGCTCAAAACATGGAAACTCTGTGCATGATGAAAAAGACATTCTTTGGCACACACCAACAACAACTCCAGCATTGGGACGAAGACCAAGAGGATATATCTCACGGTCAAATTCCAGCTCAGGATCCAACTAACAAATACATTTAGGTTACTCACATCTCAATCTGACATAGAACTACTAGCACAAGCATCAAACATTATAGCCTATAATGAAAAGGAAAGACAAAGACATGATTGCAAGAAGAGCCTGGGATACAAAACCCACATATGAGCCAGTAGTTGACACTAAAGGATCTTAACACCCAATTTCCAAAACTCCCAAATTTTTTAGCTACCTAATAATTTTGATATTTGACTACTAGGAAATGTAAATTAATTTTTTATAGAGAAAAAAAATACAAAAAAGAATCGCGAGAGTTTTCCAGATTTTTCACTTTAAATTATTACATAGTTGAGGCAGTGAATTCTAGAATCACGTTTATAAAATACTATCACCCACGTCTACCAAATTGTGTTATATACATATACTATATTGAACCAAACAAAGTACAAAATTACCTGCAAAAACTCTTCCTGCTTGAAAAGCTTAGCACCAGGGGATGGATACCAGACCTGTAATTTGTAATTGTAAAACTTTTAACAGCCCATTCATAGGATTTTAAATACAGACAAACCTAAACCATTGATGTATCACCTGCATTCCATGACGCCCATAATCCAACCAAGAAACTTCTTCAATTAGATTCTCTTTGTCATTTGACTGACCACATGTGACCCAAAACAATTCAACAGCCTCAGTGAGCTCACGCTCATGCCCATCATCAAGATCTAGTAGAGATAGCTCCCCAGTGGCTCGGAGTATTAAACATCTAATAAACAAAGAAGAAATCAGAAGCATTTCAATAAGTGCAAGGATTTCATTTTCTAGGCAGCATGTATTCTCCATTTTTACCTAGTAGGCTCATGTGGTACTTTTGCCAAACTTGCTATGTCATTTGTTGAGTAGCAATCTCTAGGATGCTGATCTGGAATAAAACGCATAGATGCAGGATGGCTCTTTGCAGTCATGATTGAGAGTTCTCGTACTGCAGAAAGCTGTTTGTCATTTTATCACTTAACAATGCATGACGAACAAATTTCTTTTGGAATACTTTCACTTGAAGAGCAATTAATTTTGAAAAGAATAAAAGTATATGAAATGAACAATAAAAAACGAAATCAAAAGGTTCTTCTACCTGTAAAGATGGATTGCTTGTAGGTGTCAGTTCACCATGTATTTTCGCATGAAATATGTGTACATCAAATGGACGGTAAGTAACAAGGATGTAGTCTTGATAAACATCCATGACAATCGGCTTAGCAAGCAATGATTTTCTACATAATAGTGAACTATCATCCAGGTGATATCTAGGATAAAACAGCAACTCATATCTGCAATCATTGAAAATGAGGTCATCTCTCAATATCATACACAATAAAGATAACAAATCATTTTGCATTTCCTACACAGAACGAAAGATATAGCTAGCTTATAGCCATTCCAAGATCAGCAGGAGGAAAATATCAAAATATAAGTCATAATATCTACACACAAGAATTTTGTATTGAGTACAACATCAACACGAAGTCCGTTTTTCAATATCACCATAATACAATGCTGAATAAAAGAAGTTTCCAACAAGACTAAAGGCATGGTCATTAAAAGAGAGATCACACAAACAGTCCAAAATACAAATATGAAATGAATGTTTGTAGAGCTACATACAGAATCTGACCAAGGTAAAAAAAAATCCACCTGGCCATTAATTACGCATCTTTCAGCCACATGACCAATATACAAAAAAAGAAAGACCTAACTCAAAGATAGGATAGCCAGACTTCACTAGTTTTAACACAGCTAATGTGTAATCAAGCAATGGCGATGAAAATACATCGCAAAGTCCTTCAGTGCATCAACAAAAGCATAATACATTACGAACTACCAACTGAATAATTTATTAGCTTTTGTAGTCACATGTTTGTTTGGGTACCAAAAGCAAGTCCTTATATATGCTTTTAGCTAATAAGTGAGCAAGCGATTTATCAATAGCATATAAAACAAGCACGACATGCAAATACTCACTACTACATATCTGCTAACACACAGGCGAAGCTTATAAAATAAAGAAAACTCCACAACAAAAAGCACTATTCATACTAGAGCTACTTAAAGTTGTCTTCATACCCATCTAACTCAAGATGATACTCGGGAAAAACCACTACACGAAAGATGTATTTGTAGATAAAAAAAAAAGCTCACGTGTTAGACGTGTCGACGTAATTGCAAATGACGACAATCTTGTCCAACCATAACAATCCTTGGCATTGAATCTTTTGCTCCTGAGAAATATCTCCAAACACCCTCCATTTCTTCAAGCGAATATCATACAAGATCAAGCCATGAAGACCAGCAACTGCCAAATACGTTTCATCTCTACTGGCAGCCACATGTAAAACTGGCCAGTTCTGGGAAATATAAGATACCTGGTAAATGACATTTTTATCAGAAAATAAATTTCACAAATATAAACTTAACCAAAGCTGAAGTCAAAGACAACAAACAGATTTAGTAAGAACTGCTTAACTGGAAGTTTCAATTGCAAAATTTTGAGTTCATCTGTCTCCTCTGACTGCACAAGAAGAATACAGTCTTCACCATATATCACTTGACAAAAAGATGGTGATCCAGAGATGCCTCTGTTCAGGCAAAATTTGCCAAATTGAAAAGCAAGCATTCTCTCGGAAGTTTGCTCCTCACCCACATATAGCCTGTACCCATATTCATCCCACTGCACCAGAGCAGTACCACTCATTAAGGGTTCGTATTTGGAATCCTGGTTCACCTTAACCACAGGAGAAGAAACAGAACCCAAACCAATTTGGCGGATGGTAGACATTAATCGACATCCAGAAAGTGACCATACAGTGAGTCCTCTCAATTTCCAACCAACTGCAAAAGCATAAGAATCCGGTGTCCATGAAATGCAACTGACAGCGCCAGTATCCTCCACTGAGTACCTGCAAAATCAGCAAGCATTAAAAGCTATAAAACATGCAGCTAATCAATTTTGAAATGTCATAGAAACATATCTTGCTCATCCTCAATGGAATCTACTGTAGATCTTGATACACAGTAGTAAAGTTGAGAAAAACCCAAAAGACTTACCCCCAGTCATACAATGACACAGAACGCATAAGTGATGCAGATGCCCCCAAATCATATAGTTCAACAACCCCTCTTCTGGTGCCCACTGCAAGAATTTGCTGATTTGGAGCTATCGAAGTACAGACAGCATCAGAGCTACCTAAAATTTTTTCAGCTTTGATATATTCAGGATGCCTTAGCCCTCTCTTGCTTACAGAACATAAGATCAGTTGCCCATCAGAACAGATTACAATTAACACTCTTGAAAGCAAGCACAGTTCCAGAGCAACAACTGCAGACATTCTAGGCAACTTTTGACTCGCAGATTGAACATCAGAAAAACCATTATCCAAAGAATTTGAAGCGTTGACAATTCTGCTGCTTTCCTCCTGATGAAAATTGATATCAAAGGCACCATAGAACTGCAAAAAGATCAGTATTGACAATTTTGAAAAAGTCAGTTCAAACAACGGAATGCAAGCATAACATTGCCTCTTCAATATTAACTCGTTAAAAAAAATTGGGGGTAAGTAGGGGAAGGGAGGTCTAAAATCTTAAAAGTTAAAAATTTACTGATAATGTTTACACCAAAAAGTGACCAACAGTCAGCTTTATAAGAAGCAACAGTAACTAAAATACCTCTCCTTTCCATGATATTGTATACAAGGATCCACTTGACAGTCCAATAAGCAAATGCTTGTTATCACATACCACATTGCTCCTGTAAAGGACAAGCAAAAATAAAGTCATCTTCAGATCGAAAAAGATGTCACGATCATCCCTACTTTTAATTTGAGGTTCAGTCGTGGACTAGACAATATGTCCTAGCTTAAATAAGGGCTTGTTTCACTTGTGGATAGAAAATAGTTTTTGGGTGAAAAAGTGATTTTTAGTGTCTTGAAAAACGTAAAAAGTATAGAGAGTTGCACGGATTTCAAGAGTATTAAAAGTAGTTTCGGATAGAAATGGCTTTTGTGGGGAAAGTGAAACAAGGCCTAACCCCGAAGAAACATTTGGAAAAAAGATATGAGTCGTACTTACACTGTCAGGTCCTTCACTGCAAAAGGTACCTGCTCATTTAGGACGAGATTGATATTTGCAATAAACAAGGCAGAAGACTGTTTTCCTCCAAACTGAATTTTCTTATCTGTAAACTGAACCTTAAAAATATGAAGATGGAAAGAAGAAGTCTGCACAAGAAGAATTGAGGAGATGAAACACTTAGTACCATTCTGACAAATTACATGTATGAGTATTGCACAATTTCACAATTAGAAACTGAAGAAAGGGGCGTCAAAAACAAATGTAATGGCACAGTGTACAAAATAACTAATGGCAACAATTAAAACAGCACTTACAAGAATAGCAATCAGCTTGGTATCAGGGCTCCATGTAGCTTGCAAATTCTCACCCTCTCTCTGAATTGAATCTGAATCTCTCTTATACTTCCCCAATCTTATTTTATGCTACCAAACAAAACAAATGAAAATAAATGAAAATATAAATTAATGTTTGCAAAGAGCAGTCCAGTGAAGAACGTGAGATGCACAGATCAAAATATGAAAAGGTAGAAAAAACAGTAGGAACTAGAATCAGAGAGTACAATGTCCACAATATCACCCATCATTTGGAGTTTCAACTTTCAACCTAAAGCAAAGTATGGACAGGATGCAAAACTACAACTAAAACAAGATCTGCAATTAGTTCTGGTAAAGTATTTAGTGTGAGAAAGTAGAGAGCCAATCCAAAAGGAAATAATTGATACACACCAGCAAGTCTCCAATTGTAAAGACCTTAGACCAGCAAAAGAACATGAATCAAGACACAAGATTTTTTTTTTCCAGTAGGCAATGCAAAACTACAACCAAACCGGCATTGTGAATGATACAACGTCACCAATGAAGGCAATGAATGAGATACACACTCAGCCAAATTCACATGCTAAAGCGCTAACAATTAAAATCAGCCAAGTATCATTGACATTTCAATCTTAAGGATCTAAAACCGAACAGATTTATCCACAGTCAAGAATAATCATTTCAAAAGACTCCAGATTTGAACTCCACAGAAAAGCACCCAAGCTAGAATTAAATAGAACCAGGCCACCAGAAGTCCACAATTCTGAATTGTAAAATCAGAAACTAAGCTATAGAGATAACGTAACCAGTAGTATGCTAGTATGCCGAGGGATACTAAATAATACCTGAGAGGAGCTCCAGAGCTCTAAATGTGTAGGACAGACGACCAGCAACAATCCATTGGTGATCTTGAGGAAAATGATTCGCTGAGAAGAAGGGCAGAGCCCCGATTCGATTGGGATGACCTGTGGCCATCCGTAGGCCATATACATTTTCGATCTCCTGGTGTATAATTCTGCAAGGGTCTTTTTTTTTCCAGAAGCAAGAGTAAACTGAAGAAAAAAGTATGGATTGTCGAACAAACTCTAATGCATTTTCGATTTGCTGGCGTAGAATTTGGGAAAAGGGAGAGAAGTAGTTCGAGCGAGAAGACAACGATCTCAGCGGTCGAAGGAGAAGGTGGGGGTGAAAGAGTTATGGCGGATCTGAATCTAAACAGCTAAAGATTGTGTTCTTTTGGTCTCTTCAACTAGTTTGGCGTGTTGGGCCGGGGACAAGCGAGCCCGTCGGCACAATACGAGAGATATGAGACGGGCTTGAATCTTTTTAATCCAGCCCATGACGACCCAAACCTCAAGTGTTTGTAGTGCCAATTTCAACTAGCTAAAATAATAAATTTTATAAAGGACTTTTTTTTGTCAAAATACCCTTTTAAAACAAGAATTTTTTAAGCAATCACGGTTTAAAATTTTTTAAAGTAAAAATACATTTAATATACAAACACTCAATTTTAAATCTTTTTATTATTTTTCGGTGACTTTTTGTCCTAATTAAACTAAAATACCCTTTTAAGTTTATTTTTAAAAATTTGTTTATTTATTTATATACAATATTAAAATAATTTGACATGTTTCTTTTTTGAATATATAAGGTGGTTAAAAAAACTCACAATTTAACATCTTCTTAAATTATATAAAATTGGTAAGTGGAATATTTTTATTTATATATATTCCTTCTTAGCTAATTAAAAATTTTAAAATCCTCTATTGTTCTCTTTCTACAAATGCAGATGAAAATTTTCATCCGTGTTTTCATAAATTATCATCGAGATGGTCAACAATGTTCATCGGCTTGTTGTGTAAACAATTTCTTCTGCATTAGTACAAAAGTAATAATAGAGAATTTATAATTCTTTACCTACAAAGAAGGAAAATATATATAAATATTTTACTTATCAGTTTTATATAATTTAAGAAGATTTTAAGTTGTGGGGTATTTTAAACCACTTTATATCTACGATTTTTCTAACATATATCCTTGAGCTCCTTAAAATGGTAATTTTTTGTAAGTTTTATTTATTTAGGATTAATTATTTTTTAAAAGGGTTCATTAGTTTCCTAATAGGGTTTTAGTTCCCTTGTATAGTATGCTTAACATATGCCCTTAAGGCATAGGTTAGAAAAACCGTTATATCTATATCTATACTTGTATACTTGTATAAAAGAGTGGACATTAGGGAATGTCAGCCTTTCATTTTACTAATTTTGTAAAATTCTTAGCCTTTATCTAAATCGTTGTTTTACCATTTAGTTTGTTCGTCTTTCCATTTCGAGCATCCCAATAAGTTTGTCCATGATGGTGCGCGAAATAATCGCTAAAGTAATTAAGGGCAAAAGTTACAAATATAAGAAAAGAGATAAATACACCACGTTATGTATACGCGTCCAAGCGAAATATATGCATAATGTTGGTACGTGACTTAAAATCATGCATGGGATGCGCACCCATGCAGACACCATTCAAGATACATGTGCTTGGAGGGCCTGATTGTATTTTATCCCATGGGTTTGGCCCATAAGATGTATGTTGGGCTGGCCTAAAAGGCTAAATAATACTTGTTTGGGCCCACGATATAAGATCGGTTATGCCTTACAGCTAACCAAATGTTCATACACTCATGTAAGGCATATTGGCTTGGTCCAATCGGAGACCTCGAGCTTGTTTGATCTCTGTGACACACTTGATTTGGTCCAATAAAAACCTCGTGCATGAAAGCTTCAAGAGTTTACTTAGCATGAGGGGTTTCCATTACCATCCCACATCGGAAGAATATGTCTAAGCTAGCAACTCTCCGACACTATATATAGAAAGGGAGTGTGTAACGGTAAAAGGGTCGAAAAACCCCTCTAGCTCGAGAACTATCTCGCTTGCCGAAGCTCGACGTGTTTGATCTCCGAGTGAGATCGCGCTATTTACGGTATAAAGTCCAAAAGCTTTATTTGTAAAGAGTACAAAAACAATCAGCTGAAGGATGGGAAGGAGGAATAATCCACGTACGAAAATCGTTCGGTTGTACGAAACCCGAGAGTTAGTATTTATTAAAATCCCGTTTATAGCGCGTATTATCTCTGGTTTCAACACTGGCGCCGTCTGTGGGAACTAGCTCTCCCTATCCGACCTACTCTCGGGTAACAAACAAG
Source organism: Fallopia convolvulus (assembly GCA_964016875.1). Classification (NCBI taxonomy): domain Eukaryota; kingdom Viridiplantae; phylum Streptophyta; class Magnoliopsida; order Caryophyllales; family Polygonaceae; genus Fallopia; species Fallopia convolvulus. Next base: position 45,152,250 of record OZ024729.1, read on the forward strand.
TAAGTCTTGTTTCCTCCCCTCCGTTTAATTATACATAGGCAAATGTGTGCGTGGTCTCTACATGGCATGTATGCATGGTGGTCATGCGAGGTTCATGTCACCGATATTCTTCGTGGTCTTTGTATGGCCCATGAGCGAGATGCATGGCCAAAGAACGAGATAGGTGGTTTTAAGCTAATCTTCGAGGTCTCAGAGCGAGGCAATTCTTCAAGGTGTCTGAGCGAGGCAGGCAAACATGGTTATCCATGGATAGCAAGCGGGGTCAGTGTCACCTCGCATGGAATTGGGGTCGGCCACAAGGTCCCTTGCCTTACTTCAGCGTCGGCGACGGTCCGTCCGCGCGCACCTCGCATGGAGTTTGGTCTGCCTTTTGAAGGCAAACAAGCGGGCTCATTTCCAAGGCAAGTGCTCGCGGTATTTTCCCTCGGTGCGAATGTCGGCCTGATGTTCATTCTCGGCGAGGAGTCGCTTTTGCCATTCTCAAGGGCATGTCGCGGGCTCGATGTCGCTCACTTTGGTGGCCATCATCTTTGACCAAAGTCGGAGGGTACCGAGGTTATAAGCGGCCCGGCGAGGCAAGCGAGGTCTCCCATGGCCAACAAGCGAGTGCCCTCCTTGGCAATGGCTACTCTCAGTGCAATCGGTTCGACCTCACCGTCTTTATTCTAAAGGCCAAAGTTAGCGTTCGGATTCATCTTCGTGGCAATTCTAGAGCCGCTTCGGCTCGGAGAGTTTGTCCTCACGCGGGCACTCTTGGCTGGATAGTAAGGGTGCGCGAGGTTTCCAGGGCCATTGGTGGCAGCTTTTCTCGGCGCTCGGCGCGGCGCCACCTATCCTTGAAAAGTGCGCGGAGGTAACCCGCTCCCATCCTCTGCGCGGTGTGGTGTTGCCTCAACTTCACAATAGCGTGTGTTATGTGGAGACGAGACTCTGTGGGCATGCGCTTAGATCACGAGGCTTTGTGCAAGGTCGCGGAGCGCCAACTCATCACACGGCACACTTTCTTCTTCAGGGCCGACTCTTCTCTGCGAGGTATCATGGTTTAAAAATATATATACATAATATGTGCATATATGTATGTGCCGCGAGATCTCCGTTAAAGTCAGCGTGGGAATGTCCCACCATGGACAATATTATATGTGCCATTTTAAAGCCCACATGATAGTCCTCGTAAAAAATGTGATGTGCTAATTCTCTTTGTGGGCTAATTCTCTTTTGGTGGGCTGATCCCCAAGTTTTGGGCCAACATTTATTTGCGTGGGCCCACCACCTAGTCACCATCTTGATGTCGTAGTTCGGTGGCATTCAGCAATTTAAAATTGTTTGAAAGCGCCGATTGTTAAGAGCCAGCTCCAATTCAACGCGTTGTTCGAACGTGCGGAACGTTCATGGACGACACCGCATGAAATGGTTAAACACCTCTGTTCCAATAATCACGTTGCATGGTCTTGGAATGAGGTAAGCCTTGTAAACTTGACTCGTTGATTAATTATACTCGGTATATACTCGCATGTTGGGACGAATTCCTAATTTTCTATAATCAATCCACCCCTCGCTTCCCGCTTGGGGTTGGAAACTCTCGGTTCTAAGTGCGCGAATCCACTCCTCACTTCCCGCTTGGGGTTGGAAACTCTGGGTTCTAAGTGCGCTAATCCACCCTCCGCTTCCCGCTTGGCGTTGGAAACTCTCGGTTCTAAGTGCGCTAATCCATCCCTCGCTTCCCACTTGGGGTTGGAAACTCTCGGTTCTCAGTGCGCTAATCCACCCCTCGCTTCCCGCTTAGGGTTGGAAACTCTCGGTTCTAAGTGCGCGAATATACCCCTCGCTTCCCGCTTGAGGTTTGAAACTCTCGGTTCTAAGTGCGCTAATCCACCCCTCGCTTCCCGCTTGGGGTTGGAAACTCTCGGTTCTCAGTGTGCTAATCCACCCCTCACTTCCCGCTTGGGGTTGGAAACTCTCAGTTCTAAGTGCGCTAATCCACCCCCTCGCTTCCCGCTTGGGGTTGGAAACTCTCGGTTCTCAGTGCGCGAATCTACCCCTCGCTTCCCGCTTGGGGTTGGAAACTCTCGGTTCTAAGTGCGCTAATCCACCCCTCGCTTCCCGCTTGGGGTTGGAAACTCTCGGTTCTAAGTGCGCTAATCCACCCATCGCTTCCCTCTTGGGGTTGGAAACTCTCGGTTCTAAGTGCGCTAATCCACCCCTCGCTTCCCGCTTGGGGTTGGAAACTCTCGGTTCTAAGTACGTTAATCCACCCCTCGCTTCCCACTCGGGGTTGGAAACTCTCGGCTCTAAGTGCGCTAATCCACCCCTCGCTTCCCGCTTGGGGTTGGAAACTCTCAAAGGACGAGGTCCTAACTCTCTAAGCGAACGAGGTTCGCTAACTCTCAAAGGACGAGGTCCTAACTCTCTAAGCGAACGAGGTTCGCTAACTCTCAAAGGACGAGGTCTTAACTCTCCAAGCGAACGAGGTTCGCTAACTCTCAAAGGACGAGGTCCTAACTCTCTAAGTGAACGAGGTTCGCTAACTCTCAAAGGACGAGGTCCTAACTCTCTAAAGCGAACGAGGTTCTCTAACTCTCAAAGGACGAGGTCCTAACTCTCTAAAGCGAACGAGGTTTGCTAACTCTTAAAGGGCGAGGCCCTAACTCTCATGCGAACGAGGTTCGCTAACTCTCAAAAAACGAGGTCCCAAATCTCGAAAATCGTGTGCAACCCGAGTGAGGCTCGGGTTGGTGACAATTCTTTTGGGGACGAGGTCCCAACTCTCGAAAAGCGAGCGCCCCGAGCGAGACTCGGGGTTGCCGACAACTCTCAAAATGAGGGCAAGTTCCTAATTCTCTTCGCGAAGTGCGCGCACTCTACCTAATTCCAAAGTCAAATCGCGTTGCACATAATCGAATAACAATCGCGCTTGGAACAAAACTGGCGCACTTGTATATTGTCTCGTTGCCCTCGTGGATCGAGGATGCCGAGCCAAGGGGTTGTGATGGTGCGCGAAATAATCGCTAAAGTAATTAAGGGCAAAAGTTACAAATATAAGAAAAGAGATAAATACACCACGTTATGTATACGCGTCCAAGCGAAATATATGCATAATGTTGGCACGTGACTTAAAATCATGCATGGGATGCGCACCCATGCAGACACCATTCAAGATACATGTGCGTGGAGGGCATGATTGTATTTTATCCCATGGATTTGGCCCATAAGATGTATGCTGGGCCGGCCTAAAAGGCTAAATAATACTTGTTTGGGCCCACGATATAAGATCGGTTATGCCTTACAACTAATCAAATCTTCATACACTCATGTAAGGCATATTGGCTTGGTCCAATCGGATACCTCGAGCTTGTTTGATCTCTGTGGTACACTTGATTTGGTCCAATCAAAAACCTCGTGCATAAAAGCTGCAAGAGTTTACTTAGCATGAGGGGTTTCCATTACCATGCCACATCGGAAGAATATGTCTAAGCTAGAAACTCTCCGACACTATATATAGAAAGGGAGTGTGTAACGGTAAAAGGGTCGAAAAACCCCTTTGGCTCGAGAACTATCTCGCTTGTCGAAGCTCGATGTGTTTGATCTCCGAGTGAGATCGCGCTATTTACGGTATAAAGTCCAAAAGCTTTATTTGTAAAGAGTATAAAACAATCAACTGAAGGGTGGGGAGGAGGAATAATCCACGTACGAAAATCGTTCGGTTGTACGAAACCCGAGAGTTAGTATTTATTAAAATCCCGTTTATAGCGCGTATTATCTCTGGTTTCAACAGTCCACTTTTCAAATCTTTCCATTTTTATCTATACATTTTTACACTCTTACCCCTACACAATCACTTATTTTACCTATAATTACCAATTCTTTATTCCCCACTAATCTCTCTCCATTTCTTTAAATCAATAAAATCATTACACTTAAATAATTCATAGCCACAGAAGCACAATATTACAATTGGTTTTCATTATCAACGTTTTTCTTTTTTTTTTGAAAAAAATGAAATCCATCTTGATGGGCTTTGGGTCATTTTTTTCGAATTCAATTTTTGACCTCCATTGTTGGATCATGCTTGCACCACACCTCCATTGTTGGGTCTCGTTTTTGGGCCAGATCCGTCTCCCTCCAACATATAAAACCGATGGAGAGAGCTCTCAACCCCTAGCTCTCTTCATTTGGTGTGCTGTTTAGCTTCTCTTCATTCCTCTCTCTCTCTCTCTCTCAAACCCTAGCTCTCTTCATTTGGTGCGTCACTTAGCTTGCTCTTTATTCCTCTCTCTCTCTCTCTCTCTCTCTCTCAAACGCTCTCTTCATTTCGAGCTCTTTGGATCTCATCCTCGCCTCTCTCGATCTCACTCAAAACTCTCTCGATCTCTTCATTTGGTTAGCTCTCCTCTATTTCTTGGTTGGTTGTTGGTTGGATCAATCTCCTCTGGTTAGTGCTTTCTCATTGTTGCTTCATTGGAGCCATCTTTTTCGACTGTGCTGAGTGTTTCTTGCTTGCTTCTTCGATCCATTCATCTTGTGTAGATCTCTTTCTTATCATTTGATCTTTTGCGTCTGTCTCCTCTGGTTGGTGCATGTTGGATTGTTGTTTGGATCTAGCCATCTTCTACCTCCACTAGTGAGTTTTTCTATTGTTGCTTAGATCGGTTCATTTCCTATAGCTCTCTATCTCACTTTTGCATGTTTTCTTCCTGGATCGATCCATCTTCTATCTTCTCTGGTTGGTGCATGCTTGTTGATTGATTGGATCGAGCCTTCTTAAACATCCTTTGGTTAGTGAAGTTGTTTTTTGCGCTTGTTGCTTTGATTGATTTCTCTTCTATAGCCCTCTTTCTCACTTTTCCATGGTTTTTATTGGATCGATCCTTCGTCTATCTCCTCTGTTTGGTGCATGCTTGATGGTTGCTTGGATCGATCCATCTTCTACCTCCTCTGGTGAGTTTTTTCTTGGTGCGTGTTCGGACCGATTCATCTTCTTTACATATCTTCCTCACTCTTTCTCATTTTGGACTGTTTGGTTTCTTGTAGATTGGTAGTCCCTTGACATGTTAAAGAAGTTGAGATGAGTCTAGATTCGTTTTTTGGTGGCGATGAAAGTCCCCGGTCATCTGATTCATCAGCTCATGCATGCTCTGATGAACCCAATTGTGAGTGGGGAGATGGATGCAAAGGATTCCACTCCTATAGTCCCAAAAAAGTTGAGGTCGAGACAATTGAGGTCGACGGCCCAAAAAAGTCCCATGATTGTGAAGAGGCCCATAATTCACAGTGTGTGCTCTCATATGCTTCTAAAACTGAGATGGTTTGTGTTTAAGCATGTTGTGTGTTTGTGTTTATGTGTTCCCATTTTTTTCCTTTAATCAATGATGATGCCTTTTAAAACTGAGATGCTTGTTCTTTGATGGGTCACTACCATTGACATTCTAGTGGAAGCCACCCATGGTCATGGCTTTGGCATGCCACTAGTTGTCATGAGTTTTGTGAGTGAACATGTGTCAATGATGTATGATAACTTCTTAGATTTTTTTTCATTTTTTTCCTTTTCATCTCTCATGATGCCTTTAAAACTAAGTTTCTTGTTCATCAATAAGGTCCCAAAATAGTGGTTATATTTCCCTACATGGAGTCTACTTACACATAGGTCATTTACTTACACAAAAAATTACCAAACCCAAACCCACACTTTCCCTACATGGTGTCATTTTCTTCAAATGGATCCTCTTGACTTTGATGCTCTTCATTGCTTTCATGATGATGTCCTTGACTTGCTTGAGTGTTGTCTTCAAAGACTTGTTTTGATTGCACTCCATTTCTATTTTCATGAATGGCATCCCATGCTTCTTGCACAACCCACATTGATGCTTGAACTTCTCTTGCTAGATTTCCCTCAGCTTCTACTCTCTTCTTGTTGACATGTGGTATTTCATAATCATTCTCACCTTTGACTTTTAGAACTTCATTTATTACATATTGAAGTCACATTCATATATTACTTAGAGTCTTGGGGTCTAGCTCATTCAAAGCCCCATGCACAGCATCTAACATTGCATCAATATCCTTAGGCATTTTTATCCATCAAAGATTGAATGCTCCTAAAAAAACCTAGGTCTAATATATTTAAATCAGGACTTTTTGGAGGTTGTTGAATTAAAATGAAAGTGAATCCATCTTGCTTGTATATCTTTTTCCATTCTGCATCTTCTTGACTTATGTGTCCCTTTGCATTGTCTTGTTGTATGAATATGACTTTGTGAGTTGCACCATCTTGTGACCACTTTGCCTTGATTGCTGGTACAATTTGATCTATCAACATGGTCCTTGTGACCTTTTGGTTGATAGATTCAACCAACTTAGTCACCATTGTCCCCTTGACCCTGTTTTTTGAGTTTCTCTGTGTTGTCTCCTTGTATGTGAATGGGAAAATACCAATCTTGCCATCAAATGTGCAATGTCCCCCTGAATCAAACCTAGGTCTAGCAACTATAGCAGTGAACATTACCTTGGGTATGAACTTGCTTGAACTAGCTGATTTGTATTTTCCTCTCTCATGTAGTGCAAGATATACACGCTGAGACTTCTTGCTTAAATTGAACCATTTTTCATCTATGTGGACAAATTAAAGTGAAACATGGGACAATAGGGTGTCTTTGTTTCTGGTGTGGCTCCATTGAGTAGGCTTATAATCCATTATAACCTTGTAAGCTTGTTTGCATCCTTGAGTACTGGCTTGAGAGCATTTGTATGTGGCCTTATGATTCCTCTTTGGAGTAGTTTGTGTGTTCTACTCTTTGATATTTGAAGCTTGACTGCCAAGTCTCTTATGCGAATTCTGTCCCCCATGTTAAGTGAAGTTATTTTAGCAATGTCTACCTTTGTCCTCTTTCTGCCTCCATTGTGATAATTTGTGCTGACATTAGGCCTTTGCATTGCTTGAGCTTGTTGTTTGGCCATGTTCCATATTCTTGTTTATTGTCCTTGTTTAAATATTGAATTCCGTGGCAACTTCCTGCATCGCTCCCTTCATGAGATGTCCTCTTTTTGTTGGTATTTGATGCAGCTTCATTAGAATGTGGAACCTTTTTTCACTGCTGAGCTTTGACTTAGTTGGTTGATGATGTGAACTTGGTGTTGTTTGCTCTTGCATCTCCTCTGATGGTTGTAGTCCCTCGTCTTCTTCCATTACACTTGTTGGTTGATTGAGATCAAAGTTGTACTAACTTTGTTGTGGTGGGGCTACAACTTTTGGAGGTGGATTGTCGTTTAGGTCGAAAACTGAAGCCATCAAGTTGAAGCAGTGATGCAAAAAAAGATAGACATGTCAAAAGCGTTTTTTATTCTGAGCTCTTTAGATTTTTTTCTGGTTGAATGTTTTGTTCTGTTATGAAACCATAACTTATTTTATGGGTTTTGTGGGTGCTTTTATAAAGCCAAAGAATGACTTTTAAGAGGCATCCGTGTGTATTGAATGCACACTTCCTATTTCCACACACCCCCCAAAAAAAAATTAAATGCTTGCTTTTCATTGGTTTAAAAGTCCCCACTTGGATTATCATAACAACTTAAAAGCTATCCTCAAGGCCACATAAATGTCATAGTATTTATTACAAATTTATGTATAATATAAATTTAGGTGATAAAAATTCAAAAAAGTCATCTATAGCATAGTGGTAATGGTGCTTCTTAATAACCCATAAGTCTTAAGTTCAAATTTTCTTGAGAGCATTTTATTTTGCCAAATTATTTTTTAACTTCTAAAAATTTATTATATTATACACTACTATAAAGTTAAAAGGTTTGAACTCAAGACCTATAGGTTAAAGTTAGAATATTTTGCTCAATAATGGTCAATCTTAATTTTACAACTTTTGGTATTACACACAAAATATGACATCAACCAATAGTATTATACACAAGAGATTGAATCAAATGAAAATGGGACTTATCATGAAAACTAAGAATGCATCTGGACCATCCGATTGAAACACTAGAAATGAATCTAGGTCATCCGATTAAAAAAATAAATAAAATAAATAAATAAATAAATAATTTTTTTTTTTATTTTCTTACTTTATTTTTTTAAGTCTTTTTACGTATGTAGAATGATGTAAATCGAGTATGAACATAAAGCCATAAAACGTGAACATGCAATACTAATATGTGAACGTATCTATATTATATGTGAACGTATACTAAATTTTCTGAAGTTAAAATGCGATTATATGTGAACAACCCTTGTAAAAATGTGAACATGTGTATAAAATATGTGAACAGAACGTAAAATGTCAACCGTCGTGTTTTTGGCAAAAATAAGCAAAAAAATAATAAAATAATAAAATAATTTTTTTATTTTCTTACTTTATTTTTTTAAGTCTTTTTACGTATATAGAATGATGTAAATCGAGTATGAACATAAGGCCATAAAACATGAACATGAAATACTAATATGTGAACGTATCCATATTATATGTGAACGTATACTAAATTTTCTGAAGTTAAAATGCGGTAATATGTGAACAGCCCTTGTAAAAATGTGAACATGTGTATAAAATATGTGAACAGAACGTAAAATCTCAACCGTCGTGTTTTTGGCAAAAATAAGCGAAAAAATAAAAAATAAAAAAATAAAAAATAAATTTTTATTTTTTTATTTTTTTTTATTTTTTTGTCAAATTTTTTTTAAGCCGTTTAACGCCTGTATTATGATTTAATCGAACATGAACACATGACCATAAAACATGAACAAAGAGTAATAATATATGAACACACTTGTAACATATGTGAACGTATTGTAAAATCTTTGAACTGAAAAATGTGATAATATGTGAACATGTCTTATAATAGTGTGAACATATGCATAAAATACGTGAACATAACGTAAAAAATCAAATTTTGTGTTTTTGGCAAAAACAAGCGAAACTAAGAAAATTAAAAAAAAAATATTTTATTTATTTTTTATTTTATTTATTTTTTATTTTTTATTTTTTTTATTTTTGTCAAAATTACCATTTTGCCCCTATCTCTTCTAATCTTAGCCATCCATTTCTCAAATCCAAGGGTCCTCATTTGTTCTTAGTTTTCATGATAAGCCCCATTTCCATATGAATCAACCTCTTATACACAAAGCATAATATCAACTTTTGGCATTACACCATTAATTTAGCAATAATTGATATTAAACACAATGGCAACATCAAACTTTTGGTATTACATAAGTATTTTAAAATCACTAAATTATAACTTTTGAGATTACAAATAAAAGTAAAAAAGATAAGACAACCATTGAAATTAAAAAAAAAGATAAGTTCTAATTTAATTTATAATTTTTATGTTCTACTCTTTTCTCATTATAAGTCTTTCACTTTTTACATATGTATTTCATTCACTATTACGCAAAAAAAAAGACAATCCAATTTGCAAGAAAAGAACAAACAATACAAGATTTTGCTCGAGAGGTTGTTGCGGAAAAAAAATAGAAGTTAAATAGAAACATATTACATACCATACACAAAATAATATAATTTCGTTCAAGTTAAAATTTTCAAGATTTATTTTTATCTATTATATGATAATATTTAGATTTTACTCAATACATGTTATAATTACCTTATGATTACCAAAAATATATTCATTTTTCAAATAATAAACATAGAGCATAAATTTGCCCCGTCCAACGGACAGGTTAAACATTCTAGTTCCTTTAATGAATGTACTCTTTTCTTCGGAGATTGTTTTAATGACCCGGTGGGTCATGACCCACTAAATAAAATAATAATATAATAGGAGAGAGAATGGAAAAGTGAAAGTATTTTTTTCAGCTTTTAATACTTGTTAAATTTGGTTTGGGTTCTTCATCCCTGTAGCTTTGGTAATCTCATTTTTAGGTTCGGATTATTAATAATATTGGGCTGCTTAAATGGGCTTTACAAACGGGTTTTTTTGAATTGTTTTAACAGCCCATATGAAATTAATTCCAGACATATCTAAAATTTATCCCACAAATTTATTTTTCTAGTCCAAGTTAATTTTATAGCCCAACACATACTTTCTTCTTCTTATTATTATAAACTTGTTACAATAATCCAGAAACTTGTTACAACGGTCCATACTTTTTTTCTAACGATTGAAATCCCTAAATTAATTTGGCAGTATAGTAGATTAAAGCGATTAAGAGAAGAAGCTGACCATAACTGATTTTGTCTCAATTAGCTTGTTACAAAGGTACAACATTTTTGTCTCAATTTTCCTTCTACAAGTCCATAACTAATTTTGTGAATTGGATTTTGGCTAAGTATTTGAATTGGATATAGTGAGACAGTTAAAAAGCAAATCATTCACATGCGAGTACAAGCGAGTCCCTTAAGACTAATGCTTCCTCTATAATCGATATTCTGCCATGCCACATATATGATTATAGAATCTACCATATCTATTTGATCTTGTGCTTATCTATTTCATTATGGAAAACTATGCTCACGTAATTAATCATTAATATGTATGCATGCTTCAATAGTCAATATAGATGTAATTGTTTTTATGAATTTGCATGGATATGATGGACAGCGAGCCCAACTTAAAATATTATTTGATGGAACTGTGCGCAACATTAGTAAAATACTGAGGAATGATGCACCATTAGTAAAGGGAACTGACATCCACTAATGAACATGAAGCCTATAGTATTGAACACTGACTTGAGGCTATGATCGGTATCTTGGACGACTTGGACGACTTAAGAAAATAATGAACATGAAGCCTACAGTATTTTAAACTACAACTTTCCAACCTACATTCACTAGAACTTGTAAGCTTGCCAATACCAGAAGCATCTGTTTTACCTGGCATGATGAATGAGAGACATTATACATACATATAAGCCTTGTACAGTTTGTTACTCCATTTTTTTGCAGGGACTCGGAAACAATGTATGAGAAAACCACAGAAAAGGCTCATTGTCTCTATTGTTAAGAATATCCTTCCATTATATTTGAATGTTACATCAGTAAACGACCATTAGAGTAGCCAAAATTGAAACATGATATAGCATTCGAATACTAACTTTCAAATAACCAAAACATAATCCAGAGGCAAATGAACCAACAAAATTGAAAGACAGTATAAAAAGGAAAAGAAGCTTAGAACAACATCCGAGTACTTTTAGATCATTCTTCAAGTCTTCAATATCATGTCGAGAAGTGGTATGTGTTTCGACACCATCAAACTAAGAGGCACTTGGATCATCAAACCACCGAAAGAAGTTGTACTCATCACACTTGTAGAACAATCTATTAGGATTTTTCGATGATTGGGATTATCTATAATGAAGCTCTTAATGGTGGATGACATCTATAATAAGAATTTGTTGCTCTAAGAGGTGATCTTGTAGTTGATGACGAACCTTGTAAATCTTTGTCTTTCCCTGATTTCATAAGCAACAAGAAAAATACTGACTTATGCAATGCTCAAAATTAGGAAGCTACAAATTGAATCTAAAGTCCTGTAAGTTCTAAAGCAACTAGCAAGTTGCTGACCTCAAATCGAGTTGTTAATCGCTAAAGTCAAGGCTGGCAGACAAAGAGTTGTTAAACTTAACAAGTCAGCAAACAAATTACATTTAACAAAGCATCCAAACAATTAAGAAGCATAGTAACAGAGTGTGTCTTGTATAAGACGAGGGTTTGACAGTGTGTCTTCACTTGGAAGTCGGTCCCACATTAAACAGAAAGACAAAGAATAGCAATTCAGGAACACAAGGGCATTTTGTTTCTCAATTTGTTGCAATCCTGTATCTATTCAGATTAGAAAATATTCTTGAACGAAGTTCAGCAATCTAGTGTTAGTTTTCTGACTAGAAAAAATGGAATTCATGTTCATTCACAACAAGAAATTCATGTTCATTAAGAAATCGAAAAACAACATGCTATTGTTCATTCTCAGCAGCAACATTCAACAAACACCAAAAAACAAGCATACTTGTAATCAGAGAATGGATCGTCCAATGTCTTCTCCGTCAGCCGCCGATCTTTATTGCATCTGACTCCCCTCATGTTGTCCCCTTCTTTATCCTATCAACCCTAAAAATCTATCAGAAATCTAATTTTCCTTAATAGGCTTGGATAGAGAATCGACCTCCATCAATGTGCGTCTAGAGAATTGCACACTGGAGAATTGCTATAACACCCCGACTTTCCACAGGGCGCTACGTGGTAGTAGACCTTACCAGGTACTACTTAGTTGGGTTGACAACAACACTTTAGGATCTTACAACGCGGGCACAACGAGAAAACAAGTAAAACATCCAACTTTCAGATTTATGAAACTGAATATAAAACATGTTTGAATGCCCGAATGCATAAAACAAATTACCAAGTAACGGTTCCCGAATTTTTCTCAAAATATTCTAAACAACACTTAAAAATTGCAATTAAAATAATTCAACAGAACTAATAATAGTACTAAATCCTTTCGAAGTACACCCGAAAAACCAAAACTAATGACACGTGCGTCAACGATCCACTCCACCATCTGGCCAAGTCTCCTGCACGGTTTCCTGTAACATACCTATAACTGGAAAAATAATCCCCGAAGGGTCAACTACTAATCTACCAAGCTAGATAATGTGAGGAAATTATAAGACATTTAAAAACAGTTTTCTATAGTCAGCAATCAGAATCCACAATCGCAACCATAATTCTAAAGGCCAATACCTAGATTAGACGGTTAGTCACACATAAGCCAAACACACATACACAGAATTGAACAATTAAAGCAACATAACTCATTCTCCATCTCGTATTCCAATCCACGGTCCAGAGGCAGGCCCTCCCACTCCTCACATCGCTTCTTTCTTCTAACCCCGGCTAAGCCTCCACTGAAACACTTGCCAAAACACATAGATAGCATTTTCTTTTTAAAGGGGCACGGTTTCTCTGTCACACGGACTATACATAGGCAACCCTTCCTCTCCATTAGCTACAATGCCCATGACGGAAACGGTACCAACACAGAGAAAACATTCGAAAACTTATTTCCAATAAAAACCCATTTAAAACCAATTTGCACACAACAACACAAGAAAGTCCAAAACATTTCAATTCCAAAAAGATATTAGGGACTAATTCCCAAAACCAATCCTATAATAACGACACAAAATCTAACAAGACAGAAAAGAACTGAGCAAGTCGAAAACGACTTACCTCAAATGAAGAAATCCTTGGAACCCGAAAACTAAGAATCCAAGCGAACGAGACTTCCTAAGCATGATAATGAGTACCAGTAAATTTCTGAACGAAGTAAACTACTAGAATACAACTACGATCCTTACACTAACTACTATATAAATAAACACTACCTAATAAGTTACCCACAACCCACGAATACTACGCACCAAATTAATCAGGAATATCAAAACCAGATTTTGCTCATTTTAATAATACTAGCATAATTAAACGTTAGTGAGGATGGGGATTAGTTAATTTATTGAGGCCAAAAGACCATGAAGGTGTGGATGTTTATTACGAGTTCGATCCATTTAAACAAGTATATATATATATATGAAAGCTAAGGACAACAGAAAAGACATTGGACTGCAAAACTTACTAACCTATCAATACAACATTTATACAGCTAACTAACCCGTTAACTCTTCGTTCAAACCATCCCTTAACTAAACCCACGCTACTTGACTGTTAAGCGAGCCATAGATGGCTCGACTGACACACCCACTTGACAACAAGCCCCTCACATAAACCAATCAATAGACCGTCAACGGAAGACCTCAACCACCCACACCATAGAGACACCGCCGGTCAAAAAGAAATAGAAGAAGGGAAGAGAACAAAGGCTTATCAGCGGTCTCGTGCGGCAGGGCGGGCGACGCGACACTACCCAACTTAGCGACACCGATATATCGAAGGCGCCTCCAACAACGCAAAACAAAAGCACTGAAATTTTGAAGTTGATAAGGATACGGAAAAGAAAAGAAGGACGAAAGCAATGGCGGAACGCCGGTGTCACGTCAACGAACAACGTCGATGCTTACCGGAATAGTGGTTGGTTTCGTCCCCGGAGCGCGAAGTCATCGTCGACCGCGCCGATTGATGATGAGGAAGGTCGTCAACGAACCCGATCGATCAAGCGAAACCAAAAGAGAAGAGGCGGTGAAAACACGAAGGCAATGAAAAGGGCGAGATTTCTCTCTGGTTTCTCCCACGCAGAGGTGAAGCGAGAACTAAGGAAATTTTTTGATTGAATTTGGCAATTTCAGAACAAGACGAACAATTTAGCCATTCGTTTATATACTGAGGTTAGAATAAAAGATATGCTTTGCTCTAGATAAGATTATTGTTAACAGATAAGGAAAAAAATTGATTAGGTAGAAAAGGTGATCTACATTGAAGGGTTACCGGACTTCTAGCCCCAAACCGGGCCTTCGGGCCCACATTTAAAAGAATACAGATTTTTAATTACCGGAATTAGAACGAAGATAGAATTTGTTTAATTAACGGGATTGGAAACTGAACTTACAAACGGAAATTAATTAATAAGTACTATTTTTAAACTAGGTAGTTGCGGCTCAAGAAGCTCGTTTTCCGACTATAAGGCCAAAACAAAAATCGGGTATTACATACTACCCTCCTTAAGGAAGTTTCGTCCCGAAACTTAGGATTGAACAGAACTAATGTAAAAGTGTAATACTTAAAAAGATTACTAGACTGATCGTGAGGTTCTACAATTACCTCCCTCTAAGAAAACGGTTCTTCCCCGAACCGCCATTCTAAAACATGATATGGACCCAAAGCATAAAATTAATGTCATAACTTAGATAAAAATAACCAATCTCTTTTCCATGAAAACGTGCAAGCAAAACAACTATCCAAGCAACAACCAGTAAAACAAACAGCCACAACCCAAGCAACAAAATCCCGGTTCAAACAACCAAACGAACCTAGTGAACAACTAAAGGTCTTCGCGTCATGTAAAAGAACCTAAGGTACTAGGGACTAAACTATAACTAACAACCGACAACTAGAATGCTCAAGATAGGTCGTTAGATGGAGCGAAGATATCCTTTTCTTCCATTCCCTTCATTTCAAACACTCGAGGAGGAACTGCTCCCGTGTTGCTAGCTCCTGCACTCCGACCCACACTCTGATTTGGTGTCTGTTGTGATGATGGCGGGTGACAGACTCCTTGATTTCCCATCCCCGGTACCGATCCCTGTGAAGGTGCGCCAACTGTACAGAACCTCTGAAGATGTCCGGGCTTTCCACATGTAAAGCAATCCTTCACTGGCCTAGGGCACTGGCTCCTCAAGTGCTTAGTGCTTCCACAATTGTAGCACTATCTCTGATTACCGGCAGCCGACTCTGATGTGACTGTTCTTGACGCCCCGATGGCTGGAACTCTAGTCTACTATGTCCAGATTGATCGTCACCCCTAGAATTCGCTGCAGTTGCCACTTTCTGTCTTTTACTCCCTCCTACCTGAGCATCCACCTGTTCCGGCCTTAGAGTGGTCATAGCATAGGCCAAAGCAGATTGTTAAACCTCTCCCAATGTCGTGAATCTAAGTCCAGACACATAAGCTCGCAAATGCGGCTGCAACTTCTTCAAAAGGGTCACAATCTTCAATTCCTCACTAGGGGCAGCATTCGGCACCGCCGCCAACTCTTGCTGAAACTTCAGAATAGTCCTAGCCACTGTGATGTTTTCGGGTCCAGCATCCCGAAATGCAGCCTCTCGAGCCATCCTTACCACCGGGGGGCAATAGCAATCTCGGATCCTCCTCTCAAACCCCTCAAAAGTCACCTCAATCTGATGGTCCCTACCCAACTCCCACCAGTCAAAAGCACTCTCTTGTAGCAAACTATGCACCAAGGACATCCTCCTCCCCTCTGGTGCCTGAATGGAGTCCAACGCAGACTTCACCCTCCTCAACCATTGCCCCACATCAGAACCCTGGGCTCTAGTAAAGTTCGGCACCCCGGTCTTCCTAAACTCTGCGAGCCACTTGTCAGGCTCAGGCTCGCGATACTGTCTCCTCGGCTCGACCACACGGTCAGCTACCGCTAGTCCCTGCAGTTCTGGTAATGCTCCCAATTGGGCAGCCAAAACAGAATCTGAGTCTGGTGCCCTCCTCTCAGCCCCTTGTTGCCTCGCAATTGCGTTCAGATTAGGTGCAACCCCCACCCCCATCAAGGTCTGCAACAACAGTTGGATCGCAGCGTTCACCTCTAGGGCCAGTCCTGCTAATGGCACTCCTACTCCCACTTGTGCCCCGTTAGCTGGGGGAACTCCTCCAACGACAGATGCACTGTCCCCCTGATGATCAACAGCAGCCACATCCTGACTCTCAACAACCTCCTCCTGCTGAGTAACATTATGTTGTACCTCTGGCTCAGCATCCACATGGGCTTCTCCTCTACCCCTGCCACGGCCCCTACCTCGGCCTCTACCACGGCCTCTTCCGCGGCCTCTTCCATTGGCTTCAGCAACTCCCGCTCTGGTTGGTGGGGCCATCTATAACAGAAAGTCCCACAGTCAATACTTAAGCATCCTATTATTAACGTATGTTCTTACTATTCTACGTGAGGTCCTTCGGCTGATGGAGCGGAATCGCGACGTGTCACCTACCCCCTATATGCAACATGCCTACCCCAGTGAAAATATTTTGAAAACGCCAGCCGGTTTTTGTTTTAAGTTGGACCTCGGGTACACTCGCTGGTCAATACCTTGTGCCATGTTGTCAACCTGGCTCTGATACCAATTTGTAACACCCTGTCTTTCCACAGGGCGCTATGTGGTAGTAGACCTTACCAGGTACTACTTAGTTGGGTTGACAACAACACTTTAGGATCTTACAACGCGGGCACAACGAGAAAACAAGTAAAACATCCAATTTTCAGATTTATGAAACTAAATATAAAACATGTTTGAATGCCCAAATGCATAAACAAAATTATCAAGTAACGGTTCCCGAATTTTTCTCAAAATATTCTAAACAACACTTAAAAATTACAATTAAAATAATTCAACAGAACTAATAATAGTACTAAATCCTCCCGAAGTACACCCGAAAAACCCAAACTAATGACACGTGCGTCAACGATCCACTCCACCATCTGGCCAAGTCTCCTGCACAGTTTCCTGTAACTTACCTATAACTGGAAAAATAATCCCCGAAGGGTCAACTACTAATCTACCAAGCTAGATAATGTGCGGAAATTATAAGACATTTAAAAACAGTTTTCTATAGTCAGCAATCAGAATCCACAATCGCAACTATAACTCTAAAGGCCAATACCTAGATTAGACGGTTAGTCACACATAAGCCAAACACACATACACAGAATTGAACAATTAAAGTAACATAACTCATTCTCCATCTCGTATTCCAATCCACGGTGCAGAGGCAGGCCCTCCCACTCCTCACATCGCTTCTTTCTTCTAACCCCGGCTAAGCCTCCACTGAAGCACTTGCCAAAACACATAGATAGCATTTTCTTTTTAAAGGGGCACGGTTTCTCTGTCACACAGACTATACATAGGCAACCCTTCCTCTCCATCAGCTACGATGACCGTGCCGGAAACGGTACCAACACAGAGAAAACATTTGAAAACTTATTTCTAATAAAAACCCATTTAAAACCAATTTGCACACAACAACACAAGAAAGTCCAAAACATTTCAATTCCAAAAAGATATTCGGGACTAATTCCCAAAACCAATCCTATAATAACGGCACAAAATCTAACAAGACAGAAAAGAACCGAGCAAGTCGAAAACGACTTACCTCAAATGAAGAAATCCTTGGAACCCGAAAACTAAGAATCCAAGCGAACGAGACTTCCTAAGCATGATAATGAGTACCAGTAAATTTCTGAACGAAGTAAACTACTAGAATACAACTACGATCCTTACACTAACTACTATATAAATAAACACTACCTAATAAGTTACCCACAACCCACGAATACTACCCACCAAATTAATCAGGAATATCAAAACCAGACTTTGCTCATTTTAATAATACTAGCATAATTAAACATTAGTGAGGATGGCGATTAGTTAATTTATTGAGGCCAAAAGACCAGGATGGTGTGGATGTTTATTACGAGTTCGATCCATTTAAACAAGTATATATATATATATATATATGAAAGCTAAGGATGATAGAAAAGACATTGGACTGCAAAACTTACTAACCTATCAATACAACATTTATATAGCTAACTAACCCGTTAACTCTTCGTTCAAACCATTCCTTAACTAAACCCACGCTACTTGACTGTTAAGCGAGCCATAGATGGCTCGACCGACAAACCCACTTGACAACAAGCCCCTCACATAAACCAATCAATAGACCGTCAACGGAAGACCTCAACCACCCACACCATAGGGACACCTCCGGTCAAAAAGAAATAGAAGAAGGGAAGAGAACAAAGGCTTACCAGCGGTCTCGTGCGGCAGGGCAAGCGACGCGACACTACCCAACTTAGCGACACCGATATATCGAACGCGCCTCCAACAACGCAAAACAAAAGCACTGAAATTTTGAAGTTGATAAGGATACGGAAAAGAAAAGAAGGACGGAAGCAATGGTGGAACGCCGGTGTCACGTCAACGAACAACGTCGATGCTTACCGGAATAGTGGCTGATTTCGTCCCCGGAGCGCGAAGTCGTCGTCGACCGCGCCGATTGATGATGAGGAAGGTCGTCAACGAACCCGATCGATCAAGCGAAACCAAAAGAGAAGAGGCGGTGAAAACACGAAGGCAATGAAAAGGGTGAGATTTCTCTCTGGTTTCTCCCACGCAGAGGTGAAGCGAGAACTAAGGAAATTTTTTGATTGAATTTGGCAATTTCGGAACAAGACGAACAATTTGGCCATTCGTTTATATACTAAGGTTAGAATAAAAGATATGCTTTGCTCTAGATAAGATTATTGTTTAAAGATAAGGAAAAAAATTGATTAGGTAGAAAAGGTGATCTACATTGAAGGGTTATCGGGCTTCTAGCCCCAAACCGGGCCTTCGGGCCCACATTTAAAAGAAAACGGATTTTTAATTACCGGAATTGGAACGAAGATAGAATTTGTTTAATTAACGGGATTGGAAACTGAACTTGCAAACGGAAATTAATTAATAAGTACTATTTTTAAACTAGGTAGTTGCGGCTCAAGAAGCTCGTTTTCCGACTATAAGGCCAAAATAGAAATCGGGTATTACATACTACCCTCCTTATGGAAGTTTCGTCTCGAAACTTAGGATTGAACGGAACTAATGCAAAAGTGTAATACTTAAAAAGATTACTAGACTGTTCATGAGGTTTTACAATTGCCACCCTAAACACCCAATCAATGTGTGTGTCGTTCCGCCTTTTTTAGTCTGGTTAGGGATAAACCCTAGGCATTCAAGTGGATCGTTCCTTCTTTGTAATCTTGATATTACTTCGTATAAGAAATTTTTTTAATTTACCGATACTTAGCAATAATAAAAAAACAATTGCAAATAATAAAACTATTTGGGCATTGTTAAAAATTAATTTTGGAATCTACCCGTTGTCAAAATACTCCTAGTTAAATCTTATAAAATCATAAATTGTTAGTTAAATATTATGTAATGTTATTTTTAAAAATCACAACGATGATCTAAAATATAAAATATCATAATAAATATATATTGTTTGATAAATGGCTAGTTAACAAAAGCAGTAGCCGAATGTATAGAAAATCATCCTTTTTTGCTTAAAAACCAGTATAATCTAGCCATGATTTGACTTTTCGGTATTAATGTGGATTTGATTCGTTGTGCCCATTCCGGTGGTAAGATTCGATATAACTCCTGGTCCTTCCATCGTCCATTGTTAATGATAAATTGTTATACTATGACATTAATATCTCTATTTAATGACAGTGGAAAATTTCTACAAGTGCTTGATTAGTCACACATTGGTATTTTCAAAATTTCACAGTCTTCCCAACAACTATTTGTCAAATTAATCCTTTTTGAAATTCCGGTTTTAAATTCATCAATTTATTCCATTACTATGACACATTGCGAGTAGGTGAGTATTCTAATAAGTTCTCGTTCTTTAAATATTTTTTCTGATACAATGCGGACTCAAATGTTATTTGGTTCAACTAAAAGTTTCCATAGTAGTTTCATTTGTAGGGCTTTGTTCACATGCATCAATTTTCTAAGACCAAGTCCCCCTTTTTCTTTGATCGACATACCCTGTCCCAACCTATTAGAGGAATATATCCATTCTGCTTATTTCAGAAGAATTTCATGTTGTTCTAGTACATTTGGGGTTAAGATAGAGTTAGGATAATAATTTGGGGTTAGGGTTTAGTCGAGGGTTTTAGTTAGTGTTTAGAATTTTATAAACATAATTTATAAAAATCAAAAAATAATTAGATAAATCTTATCTAATATTATTGTTAAAAAACATAACAATAATGTCACATATAAAAAATCATAAAAAAGAATTTCAAATCTAAATAATAATAAAAAATATTATAGCTATATTGTTAGATAAAAACCAAATCCATATTTCCAAAATATGCTTCATTATCCCAATTTTTGAGATATTCCTTATTAAATCTTATCTAATATTATTGTTAAAAATTCATAACAATAATTTATCATATAAAAAGTCATAGAAATCATAAAAAATATAGATTTTTAATTGAAATAAATATTTTCAAAAATCTACCAAATTAATGATTAGATTTTAATATGAATATTTTTTAAAGTAATTAGTTGAGTGAATCCACCTAAATATGTTTAAATTCAATACATAAAAAATATAATTGGATAATTTGTTAATATGTTTGAAAAAATATCACATTGTAATAGATATTTTGAAGAAAAAATCTAATAAATTAAAGATTTAATCCTTATATGAACATTTTAAAGTAATTATTGGTTGAGTGCTTATAAAATGTTATGGTAAAATTTTCAATTGTGAGTTGCAACAAAAAGAAAGTATTTTGACTAAACTTCATAAGCTTGAAATTATAAACCCTCAACCAAATCCTAAAATTAACCTTAATATTTTACCCAAACCCTTACTCTAACCAACACTTCTCATTTTTTTTTGGATTGATTATAGGGTAGTATGAAAATTTAAACTCAACTCCTAGGCTTAATATGATAAACCCTCAACCAAAAACCCTAAACCCTTATCATAACCCTAACTAATACTCTTTTGAATTGAGGTTTAGGAGTTAAAAATTTTAAACTTGATTTCTAAACATGAAATTATAAACCTTCAACTAAACCCTAACAATGACCTTAATTCACCACCATAAACCTTACTCAAACCTAACAGGTACATACTTTGGGATTGGATTTAGGATTTATGAACCCTTAAACTCAACTCCTAAACTTTAAATAACAAGCCCTAAATCAAACTCTAATACTAACCTTAAATCACTTCCCTAAATCTTATAAATCCCAAAACATTAATCCAAAACCATGGGTTATGGTTTAAAATTTAAGGATATAAGGTTAGGGTAAAGATTTAGTATTTAATGTTTTGTTGACGGTTTATAGCTAGTCGAGTTTATAATTTTAAGTAATACGCCCTAAACCAAACTCTAATACTAACCTTAACTTCCCTAAATCTTTTAAATCTCAGAACATTAATCCAAAATACCATAGGTTATGGTTTAAAATTTAAGGATATAAGGTTAGGGTAAAGATTTAGTATTTAGGGCCCGTTTGGTTTTCTATTTTGGAAACGTAAACGGAAAGGAAATGAACCTAGTCTATATTAGTGTCATGATACATCAATGAGAAATTTCCTCTTGCCTTGAGTCACCTCATTTTTCATGCAAAAATGTACCGCAAGCCCCCTTGCGGTACTCAATCCCTTTCCCTAATTTTAACATGGGGTAAGCAAATCCCTCATTCTCCTCTAACCATTTCTCTTCCCCCTTCTCTAAACCCATAAAAAAAATTTGTTGCCAATGTATTATGACACATAAGTGGTCTATATTCGTTTCCTTTCCGTTTACGTTTCCGTGATTGGAAACCAAACGGGCACTTATTGTTTGGTTGAGGGTTTCTAGCTAGTCGAGTTTATAGTTTTAAGTTTAGAGTCAATTTTAAAAAATTTTAAATCCTAAAACATTAATCCAAAAACATGTGTTAGGATTTAGGGTTAAGATTAAGGATATGGGGTAATGAGTATTTAGTGTTTGGTTGAGGTTTTATAGTCGAGTGTACAATTTAAGTTTAGGATTCGAGTTTAAGGGCATGTTTGCCAAAACCAGTGGTCGCGGATAGCTTTAGCTATAGTAGTAGCTGTAGCGGTTGAAAGTAACGGTCTATTGAAAATAAAACGCTAGTGTGTGTTTGGTTGAGGTAGCTTTTGGGTTTAGCTTATACTTATAAAATTATGAAATAGGACATAAAATTTATTTTCCAAGCTATGATTTTCCTTTTTGGTTGATGGCATTTATGGAAAAGAAATTTCAAACGCTAGTTCAAATCGCAAAAAGTTTTCTAAAGTAGCTTACAAAAATCAAGCTTTTGAACGCTAGTATAACCCCTACCACTGATTATACCAAACACCCTAGTAGCATTTAAAATAAAATTTTAAAAGCTAAACGCTAGCGTTTTGGGCTTGGCAAACAGGGCCTAAAACTTTATAAATCCCAAAACATTAATCCAAAAAACATGGGTTTAGGGTTTAAGGAGATTTAATATTTAGTGTTTGGTCGAGGGTTTACAGTAGAGTTTAGAATTTTATAAACATAATTTCAAGTTATAGTTTGATTGAGGGTTTATAAATTCAGGCGAGGAGCCAAGTTTAAATTCATATTAGTTTAACAATTGTGATATATTATTAATTTTTATGAAATAATGTAAATTTATTTATTTTTGTATAAAAATAATATTTTGAAAAAAATATTTAGGTAAAAATAAAATATAATGTGAACTTATTATTTATAATTAAAATTCAACTTTAATGGTTTAAAAGTGATATTTTGAGTATTTATTAATAAAAAAGCTTAAAACTCTAAATAAAACAACTACTTATATTATACATAATTTGGATCGTTGATTTACTTTATAATCTGATGGACTAGAATGAGATCCATGTCAAATAAACATGAACCAATCAGATTCAAGAAGCCAATCCACCACTTTTTTTGATCTCGTCCGTTCATTTCCATAAAAAAAATAAAATCTTAGGCACACATACTCACTTGGTCATATAACAAAAAAACACTTCTCTCAAAACCTCCACTCCCACCCTACTTTCACGCCGCATCCATATCTCTAAATTCCACTTGAGCCTTCTTCCTCTACTTCTTTCTAAATTCCTCAACTTCAATCATCTTCTTTCTCTTGAACAAGAATCGGTCGACGATTCCCACCGCCCAAGGTTTCTGGACATCGATTTCCGCCGCCCAAGGCTTCTTGCCGTCGGTTTCCTCCTCCGAGGGATACTCGTCGTCAGTTTCCGCCGCCGAGGGCTACTCACAGTCGATTCCCGCCGCCGAGGGCTTCTCGCCGTTGATTCCAAACACCGATGGCAGGCTTCTCGCAGTAGATTACCACCCTAGAGCCGATCTTCATCTATTTGTACAACCCCATAATAATCCGAACCTAAAAATAGTATATCCGTTAGTACAACCCATTAACTAAAAATTTGTTTACTTCAATATTAACTCTTCTTCTCTTCAATGTTAACTCTTACAAACGGATGTTAACTCAATGTTAACTCTTATTACTCTTATAGAGTAGAGTTGGTGGTGTTTTATTATGTTAATGTGTTAAGTCTGAAATGATTTGCAGACTATCACCGATATGTAACTTTAAATTTCAGTCAGTGTATCAAAATCTATAGAAGAGAGGTTTAAGTAGTATAATATTTGGCTTGTCTACGGAATTGAATGGTTAGAATGATCTACTTGAACTGTTAGCTGAAATTCTTTGGAAATAAATGGTTTTGACTAATAGTTTATGGGCATGACTTTGTACTAGTTGGATTTTGAGAAGCAATTTTCAACCAAATGCTAAAATCATAATGCAAAGTTAAATGATCCCATAATTTGGTAAATCACAACTCCATAAACATACTTGAATCATCTGCTATGGATCCCTTGAGTTGCTTACCTGGCCTTTTTCACTTCATTTGTTTTTTTTTTGGTAAAAAGGGAGGGTTTATTCATAATTATAAAAGGCTTACATATTATCATTCATAAAGCTATCAATCTCCATGATGGTTACTAATCCATCCGGAGGGTTATTAAAAAGTATGAAATCCCCATTACAATTTATTTGTTAAGAAAGCGATCAGATATAGAGAAGGAGCAAGAATAACATGACAAATTTATAAAGAGAAAAAAATGCAGTAGAGGACTTGAGTTAATAACTACACATAGGCAACAAGGGGTCATTTGCCCAATCTGTATTTACTAATCTCTAAAAAAATAATTTGATTTTTTTATGTTTGATAATTGATATATGTACTTAAATATATGTACTTAAATGTTTGCCAAATATCTACTTAAACATATGTCTCTAAAAAAATGCAGTAGTCTAGTAGAGGACTTGATATATGTACTTAAATTTATTTTATTCGATATATATATATTATCAATATCTAACTATGCTTAAAAAAATATGTCTACATGGTGATACCATATTAGCATATAGAAATAATTAGAACAACATCCGAAATTATAAACATATATTATTACAAAATTCACACAAAAAAAATAAATTAGAGTATGCATTAAAGACGCTTGGGCTGGGAAATCACGTAATTTCCAAAATCATGTGTTCTACAATATTAACTTGGGCTGAAAAATAAACTAGTTGAAATGTTCTTAAATTAATTTAAAATAGATTATTGAAAATTTCAACAAAAGCCCATTTTAGCAACCCATTTTAGTAGCCCGCTTAATGACTGTTCCGACCCTAAAAATAGAGTACCCAAACTTATAGGTATGGAGAACCCAAACCAAATTTAACAAATATTAAAGGCCAAATGGTGCCAAATAATACAAACTTTCATTCTGTAGCTCTTAATAACACGAACTTTGAAAAAAATAAAAATAATCACGAACTTTCTATGTGGTGGCGTTTAGTATCACCGTCTTATTTTTTAATGGTATTGCTCCAAAATAAAATAATGACATGTCACATATATGCTTAGTTGGCAAATTTAATTAATGACTAGATAATAAATCATGAAAAAAGTAATTTAGATAAAAACCCAAATTTCACCTCTTCTCTAAAGTCTCATTCTAAAATAAAATAATGATTTGTCACATACATGCTTAGTTGGCAATAAATCATTTAAATGAAAAAAGAAAGTAATTTATATAAATTGCTATATAATTTTACAAGACACTGAATCCATATAATTTGTTAACATTAAAATAACCCGAAACCTATTAGGTTGACCGATTTAGTATATTTATAGAATTGTTTTTTGAAAAAATATAATATATTTTAGTATTAAAATAAATGAAAATAATATATTATTATTTAATTAAAAATTGATTTTAATAATCATAAAAAAGGATATTTTAAATTTTTTTTAACCTAAGTATTAATTTGTGGCCGTAAATGGTCATGTAATTAACATTCTTCAATATTCAATATACAACATGAAAGTTTCCAAAATCAATACAACATGAAAGTTTTGAAAATTGACAATATTTGGCAATGGCCTAAATAATTTAATTATATATGTATTCAACATACAAGTATATTTTATCAAATAACAACTCACATAGTACTAACAAGAGGATAACTTATTGAAAAAATGAATTACCTTATATTAATTGAATGATATAGAAATAAACATTAGTCGACAACATAAGATATAAATAAAAATTAAAAAATGAAGAAATTTTATTGAAATTTTTTAAAAATGGGATTATTCACCATTCTATCTATCAAAAAAGAATTTTACAAATAAATTAAAAAGTTGTAACCATACTTGACCTTGAATAATTCTATCAAAATAAATGAAAAGTTGAAAATTTGTAACAATAATTGACCTTCAATATTTAAATTGATTGGATTAATGACTATTATTATATCAAATAATTTAATTTTAATAAATCTATATCTATATATCTATTTATATATCTTATAAAGAAGAAAAAATTGGCAATCAATGACAATACAATCAATGAAAGATAAATAGTAAAAATAAAAGAAAAAATAAATAAAATGAACATGTCATAATATAATAATGTGTGTAAATGAATTTCCATGCAATTAATTAAAAATTATTCTTTCAAAGTAAACAAATAAAATAAAGTAACGAAAAAAATAAATATTCCAACACAACTATCTTTCTATCTATTTTGTGAGTAGTTCACAAAATCTAAAATAAAGTTCTAATAGACTAATTGTATATTTTACAACATTTGGTATTACACACAAAAATAACAAACTTAGTATTAATCTTTGATATTACATCATTTATCTAGCAACTTTTGTAGTAACCTTTGGTGTTACACACAAGACACACCTTTGATACTACAATATGAATTTGAAGCCATTAGATTATAACCATTGGCATTACAAATAAAAGTAAAAATCAAAAAACCTATAAATAAACTTAAGAAGCTTGTGAACAGTGGCGGCCAATCACATTTTGGGGCCCTGCTCTAAAACTAATAAGGGTTGAAATTCTGAGTTGTATTATGAGGTGTAATCAAATCTCTAAACCTGCAATATATGGTGCAAATAAAAAAATTAAAAAGGATTGAGGGTGTGTTAAATTACGTACATGCTCCAAATTTAAACCCTAAAAATTTGTTCAATCTCATCTCCAAATCTACACCTTTTTTTATTAGCAAATTATGTACGTACTTTAGAAATTAAAAATAAAAAAAATACGTATAATTGGGGAAGAGGGTGTGTAAATCACCAAATCTCCAAACCTTCAAATTTTAATCTGCAAAATTATTAGATCCAAAATTAAATTAAGAAACTTACAAAGGGGGAAGAAAAACATACAAAGGAAAAGAGATTAAAAATATATACATACCTTTCTCCACTTCTTCAAAATTAAAGGGCCCAAAAGAGAAGAAATTGAATCATCCAGATATTGAGAGAAAGAGAAGAAGATGAATAATCTCCAACAATGTAAAATTGAAAAGAGATCTTGCAAAGAATATAATAGAAGGGATTTAACACCATAATTGAATGCTAGTAGGAGTAGTAGGTAATCATAAAGAATTTCATAGAGTTGACCAATAACTTTCAATCGGTAATTCATCTCTTCAATTGGGAATTGGGGGTTTTGAGAAGAGCGAAGAATTTAGGGATGAATAGAAACGTGATCTGTATTTGGAGTTCCTAGACAAATTTTTACTCCGTATTAGCTTTTTCTTATTTTATTAGACCATTATTTTTTTTTTATTATACATGGGCTTTAAAAAAATTTTGGGCCCTTCAATTTTTGGGGGCCCTGTGCAGGTGCACAGCTTGCACCTGCCATGGGCCGCCCCTGCTTGTGAATAGTAATTCTCTTTAGGAACAGTGTTTTTGTAGGCTTTTGATCAGTCAGACGCATAAAAACACCTTTCCCTTTCTTATTATTACATTGCATTAATATTATTACTGCATTGTCTAACAAACCATGCTTATTTGCAATATTTATGGTGCCCCTTGCAATCTATACGCAATATCATTTTATATGCTTGCTTCTCTCTCTTCGCACTGGGCTTCCCTCAGACCCTCACCGATTGCAACCCTTAGCATATTTGCCTGGAAAGCTACCTAAAATAAAGAACTCTAACCAAGTTTTAGCATTTAAGGTGGAATGAACCCTAATTTTTCTCTATTAATATTTAGTTTGCAAATTTCTCCCTAGAATTAGCAAGGGTGTTAAATATATCAGATTAGGATTTTATCTTGTATAATTGAGGTTGTATGTTTTAATTTAGGTACTCTGATTTTTCTTTAAGTACGTTTTTTGTTTAAAATCCATTCTGCCTATATATTTGAGTTATGTGACTTGTTTATCACCATTGGCATTCATATATGTAAAATAGGTTCATTAGGAAACAGGGAATGAAGATTTGGTAATGATGTGATGACATCGGTGCCTTAGATGAAGAATTATGGCTTGATTATATATATTTATGTAAGCTAATAGTTGTCAACATATTTGGGCATAAGTTTGCACTGATTACATTCCCTAATGTAATTTTATTTTGTTTCAAGAAAGGCTTTTATTTATGGTTTGAATCATTTTGTGCATAGGATTTCATGATAGGGTACCGCATAGTTTTTGATACAGAGAATTTGAAGATACAATGGTCTCTTTCGTATAGTAAATTTGAACATTGGTATGCTTAGATGATTAGGAATAGTTAAGCGAAGCTGAGGCTTGATGCCAAAATAATTGCTTCATTTTTAGTTTAATTACGTCTATCATGACCCAAAATACTAAATTACAATTTGTATGAATGAATAGAGGTCTAAATTCAAGCGATCAAGAGACACATGCAGATTCACCTACCAGTGTTAAGTAACATGGAATTTAAATGTTATTTTCAACACTTGTCAATGTTAATTAGTTTGAACAATGTGATTGCATTATACATTTGTGGTTATGATTCATTTAAATTCCAAATTCAAATAGGTAAAAGATTCCCGCGTGCGTTGACGCACGCGGCTCTTCACTAGTAAAAGAAAACAAGATCAATCTTTGGTATTCCAAACAAAAGATAAGATCAAATTTCAAATATAACATTTGACATTATTTAGCAACTTTTGTAGTAACCTTTAGTATTACACACAACTTTTAGTATTACATACAACCTTTAGTATTACAATATGAATTTAATGTCATTAACTTATAACAATTGGTATTAGAAATAAAAGTAAAAATAAAAGAATATAAGATCAACCTTTGGTATTCCAAACAAAAGATAAGATCAAATTTAAAATATAACCTTTTGTAATAACCTTTGGTATTTCAAATAAAAGAAGATAAGTTTTTCACTTTTTCATGATCACATTACAATTCCACTAACCACAAAGCAAAAAATAAAACACAACTATCAAATTATTGAAAAATAAGGATCAATCAAGAAACACTTGAGAGATGGGTAAAGTGAAAAAAAACAATCTATATATATTATAAAATATAAAATATGATCATTGAGAACCTGTGCGATAGCACGGGCCATCCACCTAGTACCATAAAAAAATAAAACGGTGCTACTAAACGCTACCACATAGAAAGTTCATGATTATTTTTGTTTTTTTCAAAGTTCGTGTTATTTAGAGCTACGGAATGAAAGTTTGTATTATTGAGCACCATTTGGACAATATTAAAAGCTGAAAAAAATACTTTCACTTTTCCATTCTCTCTCCTATTATATTATTATTTTATTTAGTGGGTCATGACCCCCTGAGTAACTAAAATCGGCGCAAATCGTCTGTCCCAATATTGTGTCCCACCATCCTGTCCCATCAATTTTATTGGGCCACGTATATGTTCTTACATTTAAAACCAACCTTCTTCAAATACTTATAAAAGATATCTTTGAAAACAAACATTCTTTTTCTCCTAATCTCCCTCACTTCTCTTCTGCATAAAATCTCTTTTCTTTTGAAGATATTAAACAAACACCCCTTTCTTCTCCTTTGTTTTTCTTCAATTCTTTTTTTTCTCTCCCCTAAATTTCCTTATTTACTATCAATTTACTATCAAATTACTTTGTTAATGTTTTTGAGACACAACATAAGCCTAGAAAATGTAAAAATCCAAATTTGTAAAAATTTGAAACCAAAATCGCATTACACAATTATAAGTATATCTTTTTTCTTGTTGGTTTTTCCTCTCAAAATAAGAAACCAAAAGAAGATATAAAAACAAAGGTAATTTCAGAACATGGAATTTGCTCCCAAATCTCATCTCTTCCTCACCACCTATGCCGTTTGTGTGACTTCTACCCAACTTCAAGCTTTAGCCACTCTTACTTCCCTCCCCTCTATCTCTCTCACTCTGTAAAAACATGTGCCTTGTTCTTGTATTTATTTTAATGCTCTCAAATGATATTTCAACCTTCATCCTGGGTTTTTGTAGAAATTGAAAAAACAAAACTTTAACCTTAATTCTAAGGACATGCTAGGAGAAAAAGAATTAAGAAAGAAGTAATAAAAGATTCAACCACCTAAAAAAGATGGAGAGAAAAAAAAAAGCCGAAGACACATAGAGGAATTAGAAGTTTATTTTCAATGCAAAAACATTAATATTGTAAATTGCCACGTGGCCCAGTAAAATCTAAGGGACAGGAAGGTGGGACACAATATTGAGACAGAAGATTTGCACCAAACTAAAACAATCTCCCTTTTCTTCCTATCCAAAACAGCTTTAAGATGCATAAAAAAGAGTGCAAATTTGTTTTATGGACAAATTTAATGGGACAAAGGGAGTAATATTTATTATTACATAAAAAGTGTTCAACTAATAATCCCAACCGTCCATTTAGTAAAAAAAAACTTAAAATAATGTGCAAACATATCGAACGCTGCTCCTTCTCGTTTTCTTTGTCTTCCATTCTTATCTTCATTCATTGCTCCTCACTTGTTATCTTTTTCTCACCGCCTCTTGCCCCTCCGTCTTTATAAAGTGGCACTCGACCTCTCTTTATTTGCTAGCCCTTTCTGTATACGGCCTCATTGTTGCTTGATTCTTCTTGATCTCTGCAAGCATTGGGTTTTTTCTTCGATTTGGAAAAAATCTTCCGCCTAAAGTGCGGAATTTTTTTGTGGAAAGCTTGTGTAGATTGTCTCCCTACTACTGATCGAATTAATAATTATTTCAATTGTGTTCAAAATTGTTGCTCTCTTTGTGAAATTGAAAAAAAAAATTTAAATCATTTTTCCATTGCCATTTTACTCAATCAATGATATCAAAAGTAGAATCAAAATTAATTATTTCTTTCCAACTTGAGTCTTCTGGAAGTGTTAATGATAATTTAATTGGTACCTTGAATTTAAATAAGAATAGTAATATTCTTTATTTTCTTTGATGGCTTATTTGGGGACATCGGAATGCCAAAATTTTTAATCCTACTCATGCTTTTTCTAACTTACTTCCTTGTGAGCTAGCAACGTCCCAAAATATTCAATGGGTTTCTAGTATTTCTAAGCTTAAATTCTCTAAGCCAAATCGCCCTAAAAGAAAATATCATTGTGTTTGGATTAAACCTCCTATTGATTGTTTTAAACTTAATTTTGATACTTCCAAACGATCTAATGATTCTACTTATGCTAGTTTTTTAATTTGTGACAATAATAATGCTATCATTAATTTCGATCATATACGTCTATAGGGATATCCCCATCCCGGCCCTCCAGATTCCGCTGTAGCGGAGCCTCACTGGGTCAATGATGATGATGATGATGATGATGATGATGATGATGATGATGATGATGATGATACATCTACATCCTTCTTCTGTTTTAAAAGAAGAAGTGTTGACTCTTTTAAAAGGTGTTAAGTGTGCTGCTAGTTTGAAAATTACAAACATTATAATTGAAGGTGATAATTCTTATAAATTTTTTAAAACAACTTTGGAAAGTTCCATGGGAAATCCAATCAATTGTGAATGATATTAGGCACTTTTTATGGGTTAATCCTCGTTTTCCATTGTTTTAGTGTGTGTAATTCGGCGGTAGATTTCTTGGCTTGAAGACATTTCGATCTTCCTCGGCTTCATCTAGTTCTTTCTTCTTTAATTCTTGGATCTTTGTCTCATCCTTTTTCGTTATCTAATATTCGATCGTTGGGCCGTTATCATCCTTTGGTTTTTGACTTTTTAAAGATCATCCGTAGTAATGATTTTGGTTGACATTCTACTTTACGGGTGACCTAATGTTGATCTTGTAATAAGTAGTAGCTCATTTATTAAAAAAAGAGAGAGAGAAGAGGTCCAAAATTAGAGTCAAAGAAAATGCCACATCTACCATCTCTTTGGGTCAAAGAAAATTGCCAAGAGGGGCTGGCCCTTTTTGCCTTTGGGTCGGGAGTACCATCCAAATCTCTAAATCCAACACCTAAATTTTCTATTTCCCCATGTACCTAATAAATGTTTTGTGTGGGGCCCGGTAAGATAAACACCTAACAAAATCAATTAATGAAACATATGTAAGCATATTCACAATCTGTCTTCTTTTTTTTTTTTGATAATGAGCTAAAAGCTCATTGAAAGCCAACATTGAGTCACCCGTACATTACAAGGCTGACCTAAATCATCACAACAGATGATCTTTAAGAAATCCAAAATTAAAGGACTAATATTACAATTACCAGAATCCTGATTTAAAGGATAAAAATAAGGAGTAAATGTAGGAATAAATCTTGAAACTTCCAATCTGAGGTGAGAAAGATTGAAGTGTCTTCTTGCTAAGAAATCTGCTGCCGAGTTACATTCCCTATAACAATGAAAAAACAAAACATGAGGTATTGTCGAAAGAAAGAGTCTAATATCTTCAATTATTTTAGCTATCTCCCAAGGTATTTTCCAAATGTTTTTTAAAGAATTAATAAGCACAAGATTATCGCCTTCTATAATTAAATTAGGAATATTCTGAGTGCTTGCATATTTAACACCGAATAAAAGTGAAAGTGCCTCCGCTTTAAGAATTGACATATCTTGCAGTTGTGTCTTATCGAGATGTAAAATTTTACTATTATGATCACGAATTAGGTATCCAATATAAGTAGTTGAATTTGCCTGTTTAGATGCATCGAAATTTAATTTATACCAATCTAAGGGAGGTTTAATCCAAGAGCGATGATTTTTCCTTTTAGGTAAATTAATTTTATGAGTATTATTTTTTGAGGAGTAATTTGCTGAAATCCATTGCATATGTTAAGTAAAAGCTAAGTCATGAGGAAGTAAATTAGACCTAATTCGAGCAGGATTAAATATTTTTGCGTTTCGATGGCCCCAAATATACCACCAAAGAAAACACAGGATATTTTTATTGTGATTAGAATTTAACATAGTAATTAAGTTATCATTAAAGTCTCCAGAATATTCAATATTAAAAGTGGTATTGAGTTTTGATTCTAATTTACCTATCATAGACTGAGTAAAGGGACAAAGGAAGAATAAATGGTTCAAAGTTTCATCTGCACTATCGCAAAGGGAGCAAGTACTAAAAACACAATTAAAAAAACGATTTAAACGGTCAGTAGTAGGGAGACAACCAATGCAAGATTTCCAAAGGAAATTTTGGATTTTAGGAGGAAGTTTCATCTTCCAAATCCAAGAGAAACCTGAAGTGAGATTTTGCATTTAAGAAGTGAGTAAAGTATAAGCAGAGGAAACAGAAAATTTACCATCAAAGGCAGGAAGCCAAACAGTATTATCAGGCGAAGAAGAATATGGAATACCAATATCAGATATAATTTGAACTAAATAAGGTGGAACAAATTGACTTAACTCATTCAAATTCCAAGTACTAACAGATGTTATAAAGTGAGAAACTTTTAAATTAATGTTAACATTATCAAAAAAAGGAAGTAAGTCATGATTTAATATCCACTTATCAGTCCAGAAATTAATGTTTTGACCATTTCCAATGGAGCAATGGATACCTTGGACAAAGCGGTCTCTAATATTCATCAAACGACCAAATTGCCATGAACAAGATTTCTTCTGATAATGCAATATAGAAGAAGATCCAAGATATTTTTGAGTAATAATTTGAACCCACATATTATGGGGTTCTGTAATAATTTTCCAAAGTAGTTTCATCTGGAGAGCAATATTCATATTTTTAGCTGTTCTTAACCCCAAACCACCATTTTCTTTAGGAGTACAAATTTTATCCCAACTTAAAAGAGGATGATGATTTGGTACGAATTTATTCCAGAAAAAGCATTTATTAATTCTATCAATCTCCTCACAAATTCCTTTTCGCAATAAGAAGCTCTGCATTAGATAATTTACCTGTCCTAATAGGTTAGACTGAATTAGAATAACTCTACCTGCTTGAGAAATAGAATTTGCCTTCCATTGAGAAAGTGATTGTTTTTGCTTAGAGAGTAAATCAGAAAACATAGAGTTTTGGACACGTCCTTTAAGAATAGGAATTCCTAGATATTTTTCCATAGTAGTAGTAACCTGAATATTGAGAACACTTGCTAAAGAGTTCGAAGTATGATTTGAAATATTTGCAGAAGTCTGAAGAGAACTTTTATTATAATTAATCGATAGTCCCGAAATACGTGTAAATTTAGAAAGGAAATTTCTAATGAAAATCATATTATCCTGAGTTGCATTAGCAAAAATAAGAGTGTCATCTGCAAAGCTAAGAAAAGGTAAACAACAACCATTCTTAACTAGGCTAATTCCAACATGTTTAGAAGATAGTGTTGATTCTAATTGAAGAGATATAGCAAGATATTCCATTGCAATAACAAAAATAAAGGGTGCAATAGGGTCTCCTTGTCGGATTCCACAATGAGGAGTAAATTCATCACCAGGTTCATTATTAACAAGGACAGATAAAGATGAAGTAGAAATACAAGTCATAACAAGATTGACCCATTTATGATCAAACCCAAATTTAAGAAGGATATGTCTAATAAAGTTCCAGTCTAATTTATCATAAGCTTTTTCCATGTCTAATTTTAGCGCCATCCAACCTTGTTTACCTTTCTTTTTTTTATGAAAAGAATGAAAAATTTCATGTGCTATAAGAATATTATCTTGAATAAGACGACCTTTCACAAAGGCTCCTTGTAGAGGATGAATTAATCGGGGCAATATATCTGACAAACGATTCGCTAAAAGTTTTGTAATAATTTTATAGAGAGTATTACAAAGACTAATAGGCCGGAAATGATTAATAGTTAATGGCGAAGAATTTTTAGGGATAAGAGTAATAAAGGATTTGTTAATAGATTTAAGCATATGACCAGAATGAAAAAAAGGCATTGACAGCAAGACAGATGGAAGATCCAACAATAGCCCAATATCTTTGGAAAAAATCCGCTGGAAAACCATCAGGTCCTGGCGTTTTATTTGGGGATAGGTCAAAAATCTGTCTTCTTGATTCGATCATTTCTAGAGTAAAACATCAACTAGTTAAAGTCCCGTGATATTCACGGGATAATTTTACTAAAAAACTATACAATTCTACGATATTAATTTAAAATACTAAATATATTTATATAATATCATAATAAATTACGCAATAGACAAATTATTTGTTTTAGATTCTACTCCATATTTTAATTGAATATATTTTTAAATATTTTTCCATTATTTGTGGAGATCTTGTCCAAATTTAGATTGAAATTATTAAAATATTAATTTTACTTTTTTTATTGAATATTTTAAATAATATTTTCTTATTTTTTTAGACACTGATATGTATAAAATACTTGGTTTTTTTATAAAGATAAAATAATTAGGATAGGTTATCTACAAAGTATAATATAATTTATTAAAATATTTTTTTAAAGTTAATTTATTAAAATTATATACTAGGGTTCTTATCTTTTACTCTATAATAATAAGAATGTTTGTAAATATGAAAAATACAATATAAAGATTAGTATAGAAGTGAACATTGTCCTTGATTTAAGAGATAAAATAATTATCTATGTATTATTTTGCAAAATTCAATCCATCTATAAAGTTTTTTTCCATACTAAATTTACATAACGAAGAAATAAAATATAAAGGAAATTAATCTATATGAAAATTTATAAAATTTAATGTATTAATCAACCTATCATCCATATTAAATTACAAAAAACATAGAGATTAAAAAAATTAAATGTAAAGTGGGGCTAGATAAAAAAAATTCTATATTTACAAAAATAAAATAAAAAGGAAATTAAGAAAAATGTAATGTAAATTTTTATCAAAATTCAATTTAAGCAAGTATTCATCAAGATTTGTAAATTTTTCTATTTTTTTTTATCAAACTTTGATTTAAGAAAAAATATTTAATATAAATGCATAAAAAGCTAAAGAAAATCTAATTTTATTAATTTAAATTAAAATTCTAATTTTTATTTTTATTTGACATTTACATATAATCTTAGTCATCAACATAAAATTATATCTTTTTCTCAAAATAAAAATATATCAACATAACAAAATTTATTATTTAAAATTATATCATAATATAGATATAAATTTTATACTTGGAGCTCAAGCCTTGTTAAAAGATAAAAAAAATATATTAAGACCCTAAATCTTGTTAAGGGATAAAAATATTAAATTAATATGGAAAATATCATCTCATAGGAATTTATGTATATAAAAATTATATAAATATGTCTATTGTAGTAAACTAATACATAATCCATGGATAGAAAATTATATACATAAAAAATATATAAACATGTTATCTATTTAGTATATATAGCAAGAATACTATAAGTTGTTATAAATTTTATTAAAATATAATTTGACATTAATTTATTCAAAAATGCCACGTGGCGCAAATTTTACAACTGACTTGAGTTCTGCTTTATAATGTACTAGTTTTACCCGTCTACGATTCGATATTTATAGACATTATAAATAGGATATTAATAAAAAAATAATATAAACTTTAATATAATTAATTTATTTCTCATATAATGTATAATTTTTTAATCAAATATTATTCTTCATATTTTATTACTTTTAATGTATGTAAATTTAGAGATTATCAAATATTTCAAATATATCTATTAAATATTTTATTATCTATTTTTATTAATTTTAAAAATTATAAATATTTATCATTATTTTTTTATAAAAGAAAATCACTATATACCTATAAACAAATTCGTCAAAAGATATATGCTAAAAGATTTATATTTATTATTTTATCTTTAATTTTAAATACTTGTATAAGGAAACTTTCAAAAGATATTGTTATATTAAATAGACATTTGTTTGATGTTAGAGATAATTTTAAATAGTTAAAAAGAATTTAATAGAAAGAAGTTATAATAATAGAAATAAAATTAATTTTTTAAATATGAGGTGGGGCCTGAATCGTTCCGGTGGCTCGAAAAAGTACAACTTTAATATATAGTTATAGATTTTTTATTATAAAATAAAAAATATATAATTATATATCTATAAATAAATTCATGAAAAGATATCATGCCAAAACATAAAAGATATTTATACTTATTTTAAAATATTTTAAATTTTTTATCTTTAATTTTAAATATCTTTATAAGGAAGTTTTTAAAAGATATTGTTATACTAAATAGATGTTTGTTTGATGTTAAAGATAGATTTAAATATTTAAAGAAGAATTCAATAAGAAGTTAAAATATTATGAATAAAAAATTAATTTTGTAAATATAAGGTGGGGTCAGAATCGTTTTGGTGGCTCGAAAAGGGACAACTTTAATATATAGTTATAGATTAGGGTAGATAGGAAAAATAAACTATATTATGGACTGAATTTAATTTGAGAAGGTGGAAAAATATGGTGGGACATCAACAGGAAAAATCAAAATTTTATATTTTTTATAACAAAGAAAATTAATATATTATATATATATATTATATTATGAATATTGTTGACAAGTAGTATAATCCAATGGTTCGTAATTAAAGATCTCACAAATTAAAGGCAGGGGTGTAATTAGACTTGTCAAGCGGATCGCTTTAGTCATATTTGGGTTTGTTCATTTTAGTTACGGGTCGAGTATGGGTTCTGATCATTAAAATTTATGGTCTAATCGAGTCCGATCATTGCAATTTTTGTGCGCATTCGGGTTAATCCAGTGAGTCAAGTGCATAATTTTTATGATTAATAAAATAATATTATAACTAAACAATATTATTTACTAATAATATATTATTTTTATATATTATGATGATCAAATATATATATTATAATAATTTAAAAAATATTATACTTTTTGCAAAAAAAAAAGGGTCAGTTCAATCTATTGGATTTGGATCGCTCTTTGACCCATTATTTTTGGGTCGGATTTCAACTCTAATTTTTCGGACGGATCGGGTTGTAAGGTAGGGGCGAGTTTTGAGAGTTCTATGTATAATACAATACTCCCTCCGTCTAAGTCTATTTGGCCTTTTAGACTCAATTAATTGTCAAATTCTATTTGGCCTTCTAGCTATTTTGTCCAATAATTTCCACTTTTAACCTCAATTAATTTCCACTTCATTTGTTGAAATAAAAAAGGAAGAGAATTAATTACGTGTATTGATGATTCAATAGGGATATTTTAGTAAGAATAGTGTTTGACTTAATATTTGTGTAAAATACTTAAAAGACAAATAGACTTAGACGGAGGGGTACGTTTTAAGAAGATTCTCATGTAATTCAATTTCCACAATTTATGTCATGTTTGCAAATTTTATAGTCTGCATATTATAGCATTAGCACAATAAACCGTATTAGACTGTGTTAGGATTGTGGTAGAGGTCAATATATCAATCAAAGGCAAAAAGTTACTTCAACATATAGATATGAATGGGAAGAAGCCTTTGGATTTTGGTGGTGGAGACATTTGGCATGCAAACATTGGTAGATGTGGATCCAAAATCAAGGGCCATTCATGGGGGGTGACCTTTGTAGGAGGCATTCGGGCCACCCATGTTTTGTCATGGTAAGGCACATCCAACTAAATCAACATTCAAATTAAATATATATCAATTAAAACGACTCAATTTACAATAGAACTAACAATTCATACCTCAAAATGGAAGGAATGGCCTGGAGATTTTGTTGAGGAAGTTTCAAAAGATTATTTGATACATATATGAATGAGAGTTGAATAACTTTCAAAATATATGTAATTCAAAATCATCAATTTGACAATTTTAGTTCACATTGATAAACCTCGATTAGTTTTGAATTTAATTCCCGGTTGGGGTGACAAGGTGTATAGTAAATAGGAAAGTACGTACAAAATATGTTTGGAAGCACTTCATGTGGGTAAAGGTTATTACTAGAAATTTGTATGGATGGTAAATGACAAGCAATAACAGCAGATATATACGTGGAAGCTAGGATCTTGGTGTAAGTGCTAATATCACATAATTCTGATATTCACACACACATATATATATATATGTATGATGTTATTGCTTGCCCAACTACCTAGACAGTAGACAATAGAGTACAGTAGAGACATATAATTCTTGGTAGAGACAATGATGTTATTGCTTCGTGTTGGGACGGTGTTGGGAACTCTGGTTCCAAATATCGGAACAATGATGTTAATCTCCACTTTTGATAATTACAAACTCCACATAGGAACTAACGTGTTACATCCAAGTATTTCTAAGGAACACCAGGTCTAATGAAGAATCTCCAAGAATGCTAAAGGAACACAAGAATACATGACGAATGTCTCCTTTTAAAGGAACTCTGGAGAAGATAGTTCCCATCATATGGGAACTCACATGTGCAAACAAAGACCACTCAGCGCGATTCACGTGATTCTGTCTCAAGACAAAACAAGCGCTCAGTCTGAGGAACAGACTGAAGCAAGTGATCCGACGGCCCGATTGATTCTCAAAGTTGACTCATTTCAAATCAAGTCACATGTGTAAGATAAAGACTTGGAGTGCAAGACAAATGGCATTTTGGACACAACGAAAGTCAGGATTGCAGCCCAAGAAAGGACAAGTATAAAGCCAAATGAATAGTGCTTGGATAAAGCACTTCTCCCATAATTCACATTCACTCACAAAGAAAGAAAGACAAGAGAAGAGAAGTCCCCGACGGAGAGTGTGCGATCTCGACGACGACGAATCCGAGTTCCCAGGAGATAGGGAACTGCGACATTGAGCTCAAGGTGTAAGGTTCGATTTGTCTTATGCTTAGTTGAGATGTTCGCTTAGGAACAAGGTCGATTACTAGTGTTGCCAGAGTTAGGTGAACTACTAGGAACAGAGAAGTGTAAGTCTCGCATGTGTAACTAGGGAACAATCAATAAGATAAGAAGATCGTTCAAAATCCTCTAAGCGGAGGTAGAGGTTTACCCACACAACTAGTTGGTTGTTGTGGGGTTCCTCTATAAAGGAACTGTGTCAATTGCATTCTATTTACATGCTTGTTATATTACTTCGGCTGCCTTGGGAACAACCTAACCGCCAGTTCCCAAACTCTTACTAACACGTATCGATCCAACACTTCGTTACGAATCCTTAGTTTTATAATTAATGTCATTTAATTTGGTGTGTAACTCGCCCCCATTGCGTAAAAAGAATTTCAACCTCGAACTTTATGGACACACTTACCACAAGATATAGAAGTTTGGGTAAATTTTTGTTTTCATTCAAAGCTTGGGTAGGTTGTACTACCAACGCTCATTAATTACAAGATATCGAAGCTTGGGTAAGTTTTTGTTGATGTTGATGACCCGGCCAATTAAGTTTTGTTTCAAACGATCATATATATCGTTATTGGATGTTTTTTTATGTTAGCAAGTGATAATCTTCCCGTTTTCTTAGAAATGGGTTGATTAATTATTCACTGATTTTTTTTTGATGAAATTAATTATTCACTGATAAAAACAAAACATTTAAGTATTTTTGGGTCTGCTGAGAGATTGATATATAGTATATGGTAGGAGTAGTAAAT
Source organism: Fallopia convolvulus (assembly GCA_964016875.1). Taxonomy (NCBI): domain Eukaryota; kingdom Viridiplantae; phylum Streptophyta; class Magnoliopsida; order Caryophyllales; family Polygonaceae; genus Fallopia; species Fallopia convolvulus. Next base: position 45,192,845 of record OZ024729.1, read on the forward strand.
AAAATATAAGGAAAATGAATTCTGGTGAAATGAGTGACAAGATCCGAGCATAACGGCAATCCCCCACCTGCAACAGCTGCATTTTTGCCAAACTTTAAACGTCATAGTACACACAACGATATATTTAATTAATTTCTTCTTATCCATTTAATTCAATATAATTCTTTCCTTCTCATCATCCCTTGCATAATCGATCATATATGTTTAAAAAAATACCGGTTTTGAAAGCCAAATAAATTCTGCACATCAGTTTCATCATTCATGTCTTTCTTTTCTTTTCTTTTTAGATCGAAAGTTTCATGTTTTTATTATGTTTGACGTAAGTACGTATACACTTGTCAGATATAAATGCATATATAGACATTATATATGGTCCCTAATATTTGTGGATTAAAAGCTCATGTAACGTCTCTTTCCACTCCATCCCTGCTGTAAAGTTAGCTAGGTAGCTAACTTATGTGATAACTATAATCTCGAAAGCTTAACATATATCCATTTCCTTTAAAAACGTATTCATAAATAATTCATGATATAATATATTTTCACTTGAACATAAAAAACGGCAGAATACATAAACGACCCCTTATACTTGGGTCAATTGGTCACTTAGCCCCCTGTACTTTAGCCCTAACCGTTTAGCCTCCTATAGTTGCACATTGCGACCTATTGAACCCCTATTGAGCCACTTATCTCAGCTTTTTTAGGAGTGTGGTGCACGCGCGATGATGTGTTATATTGTATTGTCACAATGGCGATGACATGGATGCCATGGATGACATGACGATGACATGATGTGTTATATTGTGTTACCACAATGGCATCCATGTCATCGCCATTGTGGCAACATAATATAACACATCATCGCGCGTGCACTAAACTCCTAAAAAAAGCTAAGATAAGTGGCTCAATAGGGGTTCAATAGGTCTCAATGTGCAACTATAGAGGGCCAAACGGTTAGGACTAAAGTACAAGGGGCCAAGTGACCAATTGGCCCAAGTAAAGGGGGGCGTTTATGTATTCTGCCCATAAAAAACGTACATAAAGACTGCTAGTATTAACAAAAAGGTCCGCTCCCTCGATCGCTGTACGTATGATTTTCCATCAATCGCACCCAAATAAATAATAATATAGTTTCATATACTAATAAATCTCCTCTATCAAAAAAATATATACAACTCCTACCAAAAAATATATATATATATATATAGGCTGTTGATTTATACACACGGGAAAATTTGTAAGCGCACACAGATATCCGCGCAACGCCATTTCGCGCGAAATGGCGTTGCGCGGAAGGGGGCAATTCCGGAATATTAAAAAAGGTTTCGGGAGCGTGGCAGAAAGGGACCCGCGCAACGAGGTTGCGCGCGAAACGGTGTTGCGCGCGCAACACCGTTTCGTGAAAGCGCGCAACAGCGTTGCGCGCAAACCCAACGGTAAAAAAAAGTGCCGTTGGATTGGCGCGAGGCCTCGTTGCGCGGATCTCAACGGTAAAAAAAACGGTCGAATTGTCCCCTATAAATACCCATTTCGATTCCACATTATAGTTGGAGTGTATTCATTCCACATCATTTCTTAAAAATGTCGTCAGGAGAAGAAGATACGTCATCGAGCGATTATCATCCCGAGGAGGAAGATTCATCGTCAATCGATAGTTTCATAGCTGAGGATGATGAAGGTGTATCGGGAGAAGACTACGGAACCGACTCCGATGCATCAAGCGAGCCAGAACAGGTATTTTTCAAAGAACCCATAATATTATGTCATTTACGAACGTAGTATATTGAAAGTTAGGATAGTGTACTTTATAATATTTTGTTTTTACATTTTGAAATCATAGGTTGTCGGAATAGATTTTTCTATTGCTTTCCACTATGATGGGGTGTGGAGTGATCGAAGAGAAATGCTTGATTGGGCTAGACAAATTGCAATTTCGAAGAATTTTGTACTAGTCATAAAAACCTCAAATCCAAACAGGGTCATACTCACTTGTGACCTAGCTGGTAGATATAGATGTGGCAAGAGGGTGTTGCCCGGACTGGAAAATAGGATACTGCGACTAGGAAGTGTGGATGTCCGTTTGAATTGAATGGGGTCCGTCTCAAGGGAAAAAATGGATGGGTCTTAACGGTAAAGTGCGGACAACACAATCATCGCCTCCCCACTAGTTTGTTAGCTCATCCATATGCGGGCCGATTGACAGCTGAGCAGAAGGAGTTTGTGAAAGGGAAGTTACTATATCTAGCCACCCCGAAGATGATACTTGAAGAGTTGAGGTCAAGGTACCCGGGAAATGTGACCTCAATTAGACAAATCTACAATATGAGGGATAAGTTACTTCTTGAAGATTGCGGAGAATTGTCGGTGACACAATGGTCTTTGAAGTTCTTGAAAGACCGAGGATACATTGTCCATCCAAGACGAGTAAGGGGTTCTAATGTTATGAATGCCTTGTTTTTTGTGCACCCCACAAGTCTGCGCATGCTGAAGATGTTTCCCTATGTCGTCATTATGGACTCCACATACAAGACCAATAGGTATGTTATTTTAATATGTAATCGACTTGATTAGTATGTTTCCAGTATAAATGTTTAAAACAACTTGTTGTGCTAGGTACAACATGCCTTTATTGGAGATGGTTGGCTTCACTTGCACCGGAAATACATTCAGCATCGGGTTTGCATTTATTTCTAACGAAGATATCGCTAGTTATAGGTGGGTGTTAACTCAATTGAAAAGCGTGTACGACGAGCTTGGAGTCCAGGTCAATGCAATCATGACAGATCGCGAGCAGGCTCTAATCAAGGCGATAAGTCAAGTTTTCGGGGACGGAGTCCAACATTTGTTGTGTTGGGTGCACATCAGACACAAAATTATTGCATACGGCCTAAAGGTGTTTGCGAACGCTGAAAAACCACATGAGTTGTCACGCGGGTTTGCAAACGCTTGTTGGGCGCTCTTTTCGTCCACCACAGAGGCAACATTTGAAGAAAGGTATGTAGAATTGAAGAGAAGATGGCGACCGACGCTTATTGCATACGTGGAGAAGGTGTGGCTTAATCCATTCAAGAAGAACATAGTGCGTGCTTGGACCGATCATACACTCCACTTTCAGACGAGAACCACCAATAGGTAATTTCATTTTTAGCATTTGAAATCAGTTTGAATTGTAGAAAGTGTATTCGTTCAATACTTAAACTTTGACATGTGTTTTTCAGGGTCGAAGGGATGCACGCTGTGCTGAAAAAGGTATTGGATTCATCTCGAGGAGGCTTCAACACCGTGATACTAAGGATACACATCCAAATGCAATCTCAAACCAACACTTTGAGGACAGCCATTGAGAGAACCAGAATACAGAACCCAACAAAATACAGAGTACTGGCGAATAAGTTCAAAGCGTTGTTTCGTCCTATACGCGGACACGTTTCAAGGCAATGCCTAGGTAAGTTGTTAGACATGTATTATGATATAGCAATTGAGTTGACGCAGGGTACACTCGATATGGAGTGCCACGACTACTTTTGGAGGGAATGTCACGGTCTTCCATGCAAGCATCGAGTTGCACACGTTATCATAACTAAAGTACCCATCGAGCTGGAGGAGATACATCCTTTTTGGAAACAGATCGAATGGGATGACCTTAGTGATGACAACGATCTTGCCCTTGCCTGCGTACCCTTGACCATTCAAGACCCAACGTGGGACAAAATGGTGGCAAAGCGAAGTAGCGGTCAGATGCGTAGAGACCAGTATTTGCAGATCACATCAGCGTTCAAAGATTCAGAGCATCCTGAAGCCACAAACCTTATTGAGCCGATACCTTATGAGTCACCAGATGGAGCCAACAAGTATTCAACCACCCGGGAGAAAACACACCTTGAGCACGTAATGGAAGAGTACGAGAGGGAGCAACAAAGACGGAAAGACAACGACAACCGGAGCAAAGCAAATACATCGGCGCCATCCCGACCACGCGGACGACCTAAAGGATCTAGGAATAAGAAACGGACCGGAGCTGGAGTTGATACGCCTCCGGTTGCGACCGCGCCTCCTAGCACCGCTACCCCCGCCGCTGGAAGCCACCGTGGCCCCCCTACGAGCGTCAAATGGCGTGGGGTTAACTTTGGCATCGGTAATGTGGATAGTTTTGTCTTTCCGTTCATTGATGATGCTAGAGACGTGATGGGAGACAGTCATTGTGGTTTTCGGTCACTTGCTTGCGTATTGGGGAGGCCAGAGGATGAGTATTACAGTATTCGATGGGAGCTTCAGACAGAATTGATGCGGAACAGAGATATGTATGAAGTCTTGTTCACTAGGGGCCTTACACCATTTGCTGAGTTCTTGAAGCATACCGGCCATGTGGAGTCTCCTTGCTCGAACGAATACTGGCTAGATATTCCGCTACACGGCCTTGTGTTTTCTACCTTTTATCAAGTGCCACTTGTGATGTTATCGAGGGATCGAGGCTCCCACACGTGTTTACCGTTGCAGATTTTTAGTAACAATCAAGGATATGGGAGGCTGCCACCAGTCGTTGCTATCGCCCACGTTGGTCAACGGGACCACTTCATACCGGTGAGACATTTGTAATCACTTTTTTTACGTTTTTTGTTTTTGTACATTTTGCTTTCGTGCATGTGACATAACATTTCTTTTCAGGTATGGCTTACGGGGAACGCGCCTATCCCCCCCACCTCCTCATGCATGGCGTCAATTTCATGACCCCAGCGCCGACTACTGGCTCGAGGCTCTTACCCCGAGGATTGACAATTGGAAGGCTTGCCAAAGGGACATCGGTCGGGATCCGGAGACATTTGCTTAGGACAGTCTTGTGGCAAGATGGATTGTTATGGGATATGTACTTTATTAAGAAGAACATGTTTTCATATTTCATGTACCGTTTAGGGGATTTATGAACTATATCATGTATTGTGTGCCCCGTTTAGGGGATTTATGAACTATTTCATGTATTGTGTGCCCCGTTTAGGGGATTTATGAACTATTTCATGTATTGTGTGTCCCGTTTAGGGGATTTATGAACTTTCATATTTCATGTATTTCGATGGATTGTTATGGGATATGTACTTTATTAAGAAGAACGAATCTTGTTGAAGTGGGATGAATTTCAAACTACGTTTGCGAATCTTGTTATGGGTCTGAATAGGCAGAAACAACAATGGCTCAAAGTGGATACTGAAATGTCTATGTTTTCCACCACGGGTAACAGAAGGCGCGCAATGGGCCCTCGTGTCTGCGCGAAATGGGCCTTCGAGCAGGCTCGAAGGCCCATTTCGCGCAAACACGAGGGCCCATTGCGCGCCTTCTGTTACCCCTTTCACCCAACTGGGTAATTCCATTTTTACCAGTTCCGCGCATGCTTCTGAAAACAGTATACCAGCAGCTTTTCTGGTGACAAGACTTATGCATGCACATCTCTCCCTTTTATTTAGAAATTCCAAGTATAAAATGAGACCTAAACCTTCTCCATTGTTGCTCCACTCTCTATCAACCCTAAACTCCATATCGGTGCACCAATGGCTAAAAGGAAAGCGTGTTCATCGCGAACCTACCCCTTTGCTCCACCCATCATAAACTTCACCATCGTCCACGTCCGTGGGATGAGGGAGACAAAGACGGAATGATCTGTGATACAAGACGCATCAATAAAAAACATCATCATGAACTGGAGCGAAGCTGGCTATGGAGCACCACCAGGATATTGTCGCTTCTTCTTGAACGACAACGATATAACACATCGTATCTACGCCAAAGAAACCACGGTGCAGCTTCGCCTGACTGAAGGTGACGAGATTCGGGCGATTGATGATATTTCGCCGGAGAATTAATGATGTGGTTTACTGTTATAAGTCACTTTTTATGGATCCAAGTGTTTTTTCAGTAAGTTGTTGTTTATGGTGTAGGGTGTATGTTGTTTATGGTTTTTTCAAGTGCCACTTGTTTAGTGGTTTAAGTCATTATGGTTGTTGCACGGTTTTTTTGGTAAGTTGGTTGTAAGCGCCGTCGAAATGTGGATCCAAGTGTTATAAATTTCAAGTGTTATAAATTTCAATCGTTGTTTACGCTAAACCCTAAACCCTAAACCCTAAACCTTAAACCCTAAACCCTAAACCCTAACCCTAACCCTAACCCTGTGTTATAAATTTAAAGTGTTATAAATTTCAAGTGTTATAAATTTCAATCGTTGTTTACGCTAAACCCTAAACCCTAAATCCTAAACCCTAAACCCTAAACCCTAAACCCTAACAACAAAAATAAATACGTAAAATACTAATGTATGTCATCCGAACCATCCAAAACATCCAAAATCAAGAATAGTAATGTGAAATGAAGCCAACAATCCAAAACCACCAAAAATAGATACATAATGTACTACTGTATGTGTAATATGAAAGCATCTAAGGCTGGCGCTCACGAGAGGTGCCGCTGCCACTGCCGCGCTCGTGCACTGAATCCGGAAAGTGCCGGGTGGGCATCGGTGGGGGAGGCGGTGCGTCGGAATCTAGGATGCTGAGCACGTGCCTGAGATGATGCGCCATCGGATGCTCAGGCGGCATCTGTAGTAGCTAGCTCCGGATATATCCCGATGCGTGCTGTACCCTCTGCGGAAATAAAATCAAATCATATTAGTTTGTACACTCAAATATCAACTTAAACATACAACTAAAAAAATATGTTCTTACCATCCTGTCAGAAACTGCTGGTATCGGGTGAGGCATAGGAGGACGGGGGTCATCCTGGTGCGGCGAAGTCGGGTCGACGTACACGTGAGATCGGGCCCTAAACCATACCAAGTAGCCCTCCTCCACCTGCCATGCGTACTCGGCACGCTGCACATCCAACTCAATCAGGTGCTCCAAACGCTGTGCCCAGTGACGGTCCGCCGGATCATATGAAACAGTGTATGCGCGGTTCTGAATGGCCTCAGGCCTCTCCACAAACATAGGCTGCACTGGTGGAGGAGGGATGGTCTGAATGCGGCTAAACTGGCGCAACGCCCTCTCTGGATGGTACGCCTCCTGTACCCTATCAAGTACCAGGACGCCCCTATAGCGAGACACCCGGTACGCGCCATCAAAATCCAGCTGGTTGCCCCACGACGTCCAATGAATCTGCAAAGCGGAATACAAATCATCAATCGTCGCACTCACACTATGGAATGTACGTCAGGTTGATTTCGAAGTCTAACCTCCTCTGCATGGATCGTGTCTAGAAGCCGGCGCAGCGCATCCAGCCTAGCCGCGTCTTGGCTGGGGGCCCGCTCACCAGGCTGTCGTGCGGCTGCAAGAGGGTCATCTAGCGTCTCCAAAGCCAACTCGATCCGACCCTGGGTGTGCTCGAAATAACTTATGATCCATGTCTGAAACAATACTCATAAGATATTGAATCCAATCAAATTCGAATAATGAAATATTTAGGCCGAAGCACGTACCCTAATAATAAGAGCGCAACCCCCGCATCCCCTAGCATCGGCGCGCGATGTCATGCCGAGCTCACGATACACCCCCGCCACTAAACCCGCCCCCCAAGCATATCGACCAGTCCTCTCGTGGTCGAATAGGAACCCCAATATCCACGTCTTGATACAAATCCCGGACTTGTCGACGAATAACGTCATCCCGAGAAAGTACCATAAAAACACAGTGGCAATGGTCGCTGGGGATGCGCTCGTCTGCCCCTAAACATGTCCGACAGAATAGATGCGATGGCGCGGTTCGGGGCCCGTGTCTTCCACGCGTGTGCTGTCTATGGATCGAGCCCGAGCAAATCCCCTAAACGAGCCTCGAGCTCCAACGGATCCATCTGGGGTACCAGAGCGTCTCCATCTATAGGCACCCTGAAAATGCGGTGCATGTCATGGAGGGTGATAGTAATCTCGCCCCACGGGAAGTGGAAGGTGTTGGTCTCTGGATACCAACGCTCCCGAAATGCAGAGATGAGAATGTGGTCCGTCGCGCCAAACTCCAGACCGATCAGCCCGGTGAGACCGCTCCGCTGTGCGAGGCCCCACCAAGAATCGGGGCCTCCATGCATATACCGTCGAAACGAGCGTAAAGTAGTCAAGTTCCTAGACCACACTCTAGTGACATGGAGATACTAAAAAGAGGAAAACAAGCGTGAGTTAGAAAAACTAAACATTGCTTTCGAAAATAATTAAGTACTCGTAGTTTGGAAAAGTTTACGTACGTCACGGTCGAGCCAAATCCTGCGAGCCACGTGTGTGGAATACGTCGTCAACAGGCTGCCGTCACTAGGACCTCCTGGTTCGCCCTCCGCAGCGGGAGGGTCCTCAGGAGCGGCCCCTGCTGCCGGTGCAGGGGGGGCGGGGGTACCTCCGCAGCGGGGGGAGGGGCAGGCACAACTGCAACGGGAGGAGGGATGGGTGCTGCTGGAACGGGAGGAGGTATGTGGGATGATGGAACGGGAGGAGGGATGGGTGCTGCTGGAACGGGAGGAGGGATGGGTGCTGCTGGAACGGGAGGGGGAGACGGAAATGTGGATGTAAGCGGAGGAGCTGAGGGTCCCGCCAAGGATGTAGTAGGATCGGTCGATGAAGTAGGTGGAGGACTGGAAAAGATCGGTGGCGGTGGCGGGACATGGGTCGTGGTGGGAGGTGAAATAGAGATGGTGGCCTCGGATATGTGGTAATCGTCAACCGACAAATCCTCCGTTGTACCCCCGGGAGCATCAAACTGTACGTCTTGCTCCGTGAAGGGCAGGTCGTCCCCTGCGACGTCATATGGCAAGTCGTCCTGCAGGATCTCCTCTGTAAAATCCACCTCCACCTCGATGGAGGGGTCTACATCTATCTCCGGTGCATGCAGCAACTCCGGATCACTAGCTATCCGCTGCTGCTCGGTAGGCGGCACTCTGGCAAGTAACGCATGTGCAATCTCGGCGCACGTGAGCTTGGGCGCCTCCTTTTTCCTCCTCTTATCGAGGAGAACGGCGCTCAAGCTAGTGTGTACGTCCTTTAGGCGACAAGTTCAAATTAAATTAGTAAGTTTTCTATTAATTTTTTTTCCTTTTATTTAGAAATTCACCCTATGAATATACATTCAACTAATGAATTCGTCGTTTCTGTCGGAATTCAAATTCCGAACCAAAAACTCATTTATCATTACTAATTTTATTTCAGTTTTCATTATGTTTGTAATGAAAAATGAATAAAACAATAATTCAAACTCTAATTATCACTGTAATTAATTTTTTTAAAGCAAGAATTCAACCTACGACTATGAATTCATATTAAGTACAAGTTCATAACTAATAATTCAAAATCTAAATATAACTCTAAATTAAGACAAATAAATTAAATAAAACAACTAACAACAACAACAAAAACTAAATAGAAATAGGAATTTTATTGTAAACAAATTATGACATTAAATATCTTACTAAATAAGCGAAATTTATTTTCTCAATTATTTACGATTTTCTAACCTTCACAACAAATCTCAACCTTAACAAAAATAAGTTACAATTTAGTAAGAGTTTTTAAGATAACTTATAGTAATGTTCACTGAATTTAATTAAAATATTTCTCAAGATACAAATTTTAAGCTACAAATTTTAATAATTATTTTTCAAGATAATTCTAGATAATCATGACCGAATTTTTTAAAGGATTTTCTAACGTAGTCTTAACTCTAACCTATTCCAAGTTGAAAATTTAGGGTCAAAGTTAGATTATCTTCTTATTTATCTTGAAAAAAAAATACTTATCTACTTAATTTAATTATTTATCAATTTTTTTAGGGTCATACTTATCTACTTATATTAATTACAACTTCATAACTAATAATTGAAAATCTAAATATAACTCTAAATTAATACACATAAATTAAATTAAATAACTAATAACAATAACAAAAACTAAATATAACTAGGAATTTGAATAGTAAACAAATTATGTGAATATCTTACTAAATAAGCCAATTATATAAACGAAATTTAATACCTAATATTTGATTAATAATTCAATACGAAATTTTACAAAAATATAAAATTTCGTAATGAATTTAAAACGTACCTCAGCCGTAAATGTCGCTCGGGTGCGGATCCGGCTACGAACCGGATCGGCTCGGTGGACGGTGGTGGCGACGGGCTCGGTGGCGACATGCTCGGTGGATGCGTTCGTGCCCAGATCTACGCCGGCGGGTGGATGAGCCACCGGAACAGCCTCGGTCGGAGCTCCGACAGACGCGTCGTCGCCCCTTGGTGCAGACGCGGTGGCCTCAGTCGCGACGGGATCGGATCCGGACTCGGTGGGGTCCGTCGCGATTGGCTCCGGTTCGGTCGCTGGCGGCGGTGACGATGGCGAGGTGGATCGATCGGTGGCCATGGCGACGAGCTCGGTTTTTTTTTGGATCGTGCTTTTTTTGCGCGAGTTCTCGTTTCGCAGACAGAGGTAGACGACGATGGCGGCATGCGTCATTTTTAAACCTAAAGACGCTCGAAACGGGCTTGCGCGGGTACACGCAAGCCCATTTCGCGCGGCCCAAATTGCGCGGCGGCACCTTCAGCGCTGAAACCCTAAAATGCGCGCAACGGAGTTTCGCGCGGCCACGCAGGCCCATTTCGCGCTCCCACGCAGGCCCATTTCGCGCGGACGAAAATAATTTCCCGACTCCCATTTTCCATTTTTCCATTTGACAGTTTACGAATTTGCCCTTTCCGCACAACGCCATTTCACGCGAAATAGCGTTGCGCGGATATTCTGTGCGCTTGCCAAAAAAAACTGTGCCTATGTACCCCGCGTATATATATACAACAAAACTAAGGAAAAAGGGAAACAATTAGGTAGCTAGTAGTAGTGGTCGTGAAAATCGCCGTCATCATCGTTGTTGTGGTGGTAGTATACCGTAGTGATGATCAGCGAAGAGGAGCCGCTGACGGAACTCCTCCACGAGATCGGGTCCAGTGATCGTGGTCGATCCAGCGGTCCAGGCAGCTCCTGTGGAAAACGTGGCGGCAGTTGAGGGGCCAGCGCACCTCCTCCATGCGGCGGAACTCGTAGAGGCAGATTGCGCACCTCTCGGCCGGGAGTGCGTCGGAGATTTGCATGACGGGCAGGTGCTCACGGATGAGGAGGGCGTGGGGGGGGGGGGAGGGAGAGGGTGTTCAGGAGGAGGCTTGGGAGGAACACCTCTGTGTATCCCAGTGTGAATCCCATTCTATTTGTTCCTCGTCTTTCTTTCGGGAATTTTTTTTGTTGCTCCTCTCGTTTGTGTGCTTGATATATAGTGGGAGAGGGGTGCTTTTGTCATTTTCTTGGCTAATTTATTTATTTATTTTTTTGCTGAAGGACACCGTCCATAAAAATCGAATCGAAAACCTCTGGGTACTATTTTTAAAGGCTTAACGGCTTGATTAGATGCCCGAAGGCCTGGCTATGTTATTTATTTGTTACGTATATCCTACCCGTTTTTTTATTGGGTAAAGATTAAGGTCACCACAAGTACTACTTGGGCTCACCTTCATTAGGGATGAGAACTGGTTACTAACCAATTCTAGAGAAGAATGGGCAAACCGCCGCCCATGGGGTTCGAAACGGTAACATCGGGGTACTACCCCAAAGGCCTAACCATTGAACCAAATGTCCGAACGCATATCCTACCCTTTTTTGTTATAATTTGTAGGGATGTCCAAACCCGGTTAACCAAGATTTTGGTTAACTGAAGTTCGGTTAACCATGATTTCGGTTAGTTAAAATCATGAACTGAAACCGAACCGTGAATCCAGGTTAACCGTAGTTCGGTTAACCAATTTTTCGGTTCGGTTTTCTCGGTTAACCGATAACCGTTTATGTAATTTTACCTTAAATAATTAAGACTAAAATAATAAAGGGAAATTCCGGTTGGTACCCTCGAATGTTTGGCTTTTCCGAGTGGTGCCCTGAAAAAAAACTTATTCCGAGTGGTACCCCTTAACTTTTGCAAAAGTTCGGTTGGTTCCCTTACTTGTAAATTTTTGTTAGTTTATGACTAAATTAGTATGTTTTCTAATGAAAAAATATATTTTTTATTTAATTAAATTAAAAAAAATAATTAGTTTAATAACAATTAAAATAAATCATATAAAGTATTAAATTAAAAATATTTTATATATATATATATATTTGTCAAGTAGATTGTATGTTGTATAATTTAAAAATTTTAAGTATAAAAAATATTACAATATTTACATTAAAATAAATATAGTACATAACTAAAAAATTTCATGTAGGTTTTATGTAATAATTTTGAAATTTATAAAAAATTAATAGAAGTTTCATTATGGTACTCTCGAATTACATTAAAATTTTAATGTCTATCAATTTTTCTAAAATTTTCAAAATTACTATATAAAATCTATATGGAAAATGTTAATCTTTCAATATATTTATTTTAATATAAATATTATAATATTTTTGATTTTAACTTAAAAATTGAACTATACAACATAAAATATACTTGACAAATATATATATATATATAATATAAAATTTATTTTAATATATTTATATGATTTATTTTCATTGGTATTAATTAAAATTGTATTTTAATTTAATTAAATATAAAAAATATATTTTTTCATTAAAAAATATTCTAATTTAGTTATAAACTAACGAAAATTTACAAGTAAGGGCACTAGCCGGACTTTTGCAAAAGATCAGGGGTACCACTCAGAATAAGTTTTTTTTCAGGATACCACTCGGAAAAGCAAAAAACTCGAGGGTACCAACCGGAATTTCCCAATAATAAAATTTGAATAAAAAAGTGATCAGCAAGACTTTTATTTTAAATATGTACTTATATCATATTGTTTTGGTTGTTTTCTTTTTGATAAGGTAAGAATTCGGAATACCAAACAAGCTTGGTAATCCGAGAGGCCGTAAAAAAACGGCAGCCGAGAACGGCTAAGCGAGTCAAAAGCAAGCAGGAATAGCTAAGAAAGGTACAAATTTCTGATAAATAAGAACTAAGACGAGTTTGAGATCGGGGTGAGTAAAGCACTATAATAATAGCGCCGTAGGCAGCAGGTCGACCCCTCTTGGGCGTGCGAAATGGACAATTAACGTTCCCTCCACCGAGATGAAGGATCTTCAGAAGCCTCAGAGCACCAAGCGACCTCGCCTAATACAACTCGGTCCAATATCAAACTCAGTTCTAACTTCTCGGAAAAATAGTACATAAAAAAAGCCTCGAGCTAACCTGCAAGAAAGAAAGTCGAACTTGCCTCACAAGTAAAACGAAAAGTTTTACTTGGAACGCAAGTAGAAACAAAACTTGCTCCACAAGAAAAAAACATGCCTTGTAAGTAAGAGAAAAAGAACTTGTCGTGCATGTAAAAAAACTTGCCACGCAAGTAAAGAAGTCAAAACTTATCAGACAAGTAATCCACAAACTTGCCTTGTAGGACAAGTATTGAAAAGATATTAGTTTTTTCTTTTTTTTTTTCTTTTAGCTAATTATTAAGATAATATAATTTCTTTTTTATTTTAAAAATAAAAGATATGAAAAAACTTGCAAGATACGGATATTTTAAAACACAATTTTATCTTTCTTTTCCCTTTTTTCCTCTATTTATCCTTAAAAATATTCAGGCAGAACAGAAAAAGTGGGTTGATCGGTGATTAACGAGTTTGAAACCAAAGCCCCGACCATCGATTAGTAGCGGACCAACCGAGAATGGGTCTTGGTCGGAAATAAAAGCGGCAGTGAAAGGATAGGGTTTGAAGATTTGGGCAGAGACGACTTGAAACCGACACCAATTTGGGATATTTCAATCCAAGCATGAAAAGTCTGGATTCAAAACCCTTAAATTTCCAATAGACTTATGGCTTAATTAAAAGCCTTCTCGGTAAAGGATAAGTATCATTAAAGCCTTCTCAGCATTGGATTAAGGCCTTCTCGGCAAAGCATGGCCTTCTCGACCTTGCTCTTCATCTCTCTAGAAGAACTAAAGAGAGGGGAAGAGCTTTTTGGTTTTCCACAAACATCCATAATAACAAATGAATATGAGCAGAGGTGTGGTGGACGGAATAGTGTTTTAGGGGAGTCAGAGAAAGTTTTCACATAAATTAATGGGATTTCTTGGAGAATTTTGAACCTAGGTTTTGGGTGGTTTGATTTGGGGAAAAACAGGTGCAGAGTAAGGGCTTCATTGCTTTCCTTTGATAAAGCAGGGGTGATAAAAGATTTGGGTGTTTTGTTTTGATTTTAGGCTAAGGATTTGATTTGAGTCTCATAGTGTTTCTCACACTAGATTTCTATTTTTTAGAGAGAGGTGAGAGTATTTGGGGGTTCTTTTTTCTATATTGTTTTGGTTGTTGTAAATAAATATCGAGAGTATATACTATATTGTGTGGAATCAAATATTGTGTGTATTAATTTTTATCCCATCAAATTTAATAAGCGACTTTTATATCAATGTGACGTGGAAAAATAGTGTGTAAATTGTTAAAATTGAAGAAGGAAAGACTCAAACTACATTAACACCTTGAAGATCATAGAGTTTAACCACTAAATAAATTAAAGATAACTAATATTTGAATAAAATATTAATATATTTTCGGTTTTTCGGTTATCTGTTATATGCAAAGTCGTGAACCGAAACTGAACCGAACCGATAAACCAAAAATATTTTCGGTTCGGTTAACCAAACCAAAATTTCAAAAAAATTTGGTTTGGTTAACTAAAAAATAATCATTTTTTCGGTTCGGTTTTTCGATTTCGGTTTTTTATGGACACACCTATTAATTTGTAACCATTTTAAAAAAATACTACTCCGAATTAAATATAATGGGTAAATTTTCTATGTGTAGTTTGAATTTATTTTTCTAGATTATTGTTAAAATTCTTAAATCTTAATATATGTAAATTAAAAGCGATATGTACGTCAGAATTTCTAGCTTGTTATACGTATATGGAATCATATGGATTAAGAACAATATACTGTGATATGCAAATGGTATGCATGCAATTGTTTGTAATGGAATTATGATATTGATAGATTTTGTGGTAATTAGTTAATGACTAATATCAATACAACTCCTCAAAATTAGTTTGATTTGATCACTCACTAATACAAAAAGCTTTTCAAAGATGAATTTGATAAAACAATAGACTTCCAATAGCTCAAAACGTGGTAAATATATATAGAAAGAAGGAGGGAATATACAAAACACACTTGACTGTAAAGGTCAAGGTGAAGAAACAAACAACTCAAGGCATGGATACGCAGATCCAGCAAAACCAGCCCTACGGGCCTAACAAAAACGGAGTCTAAGACCCCTAACCAACCCAAACCTCTACACTTGGTAGGAAATCAACCAAAACAGCCCAACTAAAGCCCTCACAAAAATCGAACCTAAGCAAAAACGCTTGCAAACAATCCAACCCCGAAGGGCATAACCACACCAACCATCAATAGACTTCCAATAGCCCATTCGGTGGATTCTTTACAAAAACGAAAACTTCTCTAATCACATCAACTTAATGGATAAAAACTAGTTATATCCGTCGTGTCATGCACGACTACGACTTGAATTAAGTATGAGCATATTCAGTGGCGGATCTAGGGGACTTGAGGGGGCGGCCGCCCACCCTTTCCCCCGAAAGCCGCTGGTATACTAGAGAGGTGAGGGCAAATTTTACCATTAGCCCCTGCTTAAATTGGAGCTTAGAGGACATTAATGGAGGCTGGGAAATTAATTGGGGAAAGAGGGACGGGGAAGAAGACGCTCGTTCATTTTTTTGTTTTTAAAATTAAACTGAAACGCATCGTTTTGTTAAAAAAATAAAAGAAATCTACCCTAATACATTATAAAGAAGAAACCAAGTCTTTGTAAAAATTTGCGCCACATGGCAAAATCTGAATAAAATAATGGACAAACTTTTTTCAATATAAAAAACTAAATAATAATTCTAGAAATCTTTATCTTAATCACTTCATACAATAGATAATGGATAGATATCATATTATATGTGTAGATTGTTTCATGTAGTACGTATCACATTAAAAATAAAAAAATTAATATACACATATTTGAAAAAAATAATTAAACAATAAACATTACTAAATAAAAAATGAATTTATAAAGATTGATGGTTTTTAGGCTAAGATTTTAGATGTTATAAATAAATAATGTATATGTTTATTGATATTGATAAACAATATTATATATTGTATCTTCAAATTATGCTAATATTTATATCGGATTATTGAAAAAAATTACCGATATAAATTTCAATCTATATCTACGCTATACATTATAAAATAAAAAAAAATCTATAACTATATATTAAAGCTATATCTTTTCGAGCCACCAGAACAATTCTGGTCCCACCTCATATATTATAACTTCTTTCTATTAAATTCTTTTTAATTATTTAAATTTATCTCTAACATCAAACAAATATCTATTTAGTATAACAATATCTTGAAAGCTTCCTTATGCAAGTATTTAAAATTAAAGATATAATATTTAAAATACTTTAAAATAAATATAAATCTTTTAGCTTATATCTTTTGACAAATTTATTTATATATATATATATATATATATATATTGATTTTATTTTATAATAAAGAATCAATGATATATATTTATAATGTTTAAATTATAAAAATAGATAATAAAATATTTAAGAGATATATTAAAATATTTGATAATCTCTAAATTTACGTACATGAAAAGTAATAAAATATGAATAATATAATATTTAATCTTATCTAATCTTTACTTTATGGAACCACAAAATGGGTTTGGTCCCATCTTAAATTAAATTAATTAAATTAATTAAATTTTAAATATTTTATATAATTAAATTATATTTCTCATTCAAACTTTATTATATCTTATTTATTAAGTTAACTATTATTTTTTAAATTCTAATCAATTCCATATTTAAATATATAAATTTTTTATTCATATTTTATCTTCTTTTTTTAATTAAATATCTTTGAAATATCATCTAAGAAAAATATAATTATTTTATCTTAATAATATATCTTCATTCTCAACATTAAATTTAATCATTTATATTAATTAAAAAATTATACATTCTACGAGCAATAAATTACTTGTATTAAATTTTATATTACATTTTTATTTATTAATATCGTATTTATAATGTCTATAAAATACCGAAGCGTAGTCGTACATGGTACGACGGGTACAACTAGTTTCTTTGTACTAATGAAACGTTTACCTGTTCTACCAAAAAAAATGAAACGTTTACCTGAAACGCGTCGTTTTAAAATTCAAATAATAAAATTTATTACTAATAATTAAAGCCGAAGTAATTTCTGCCATCACATTGTGCCACATCACCCCTTTATTAAAATATTGGTTTTTTTATAGTTAATTATGCAAAAAATTATCTCCAAGTAAAAATAAAGTTAAAATAATATTTGTAAAAATTTATCTCCAAATAAACATAAAGATAAAATAATATTAGTATATTTTACCAATATAGACAAAAAAGACATTATATTTATCATATTTGTAAAAGATAAATTAAAAGAAAATATAAGAAAAAATATGTACATGTGATGACATATATATCTTTGGAAAAAAAATAGCCATATAAATGATAATATCTTTGAAATATCTATCTATCTATAACTACATATTAAAGTCGAACCTTTTCAAGCCACTAGAACAATTTTGGCCCCACCTTATATATAAAAAGTAATTTTGTATCCTTAATATTTATGATTTTTTCTTTTAAATTTTCTAAAAATCTATCTAATTTTTATAAAAACTAAAATTCTATTATATTTAATAAAAAAATTAAAATAGAGTAAAAATAAAACATAATATTTTTTAATATATAATGATAGATTTTTATCATAATAAGGTAGGAACATATTTTTCACTATTAATTTTTTCTATCTAAAACTAACATTACACTATATTTTATATTTGGAAAATTTTAATTTGAAATTTAATTAAAAATAAAAAAAATTATTTTATCTTTATCCTTTTATCTATTTATGCAAAAGATTTATCTTAGATCAAATTTAGATAAAAAAATTAAAAAAATTTACATATGTACATAATTACTTGCCTAAATTAAATTTTGATAAAAATTATATTATCTTTTCCTTAATTTTCTTTTTGGATTATTTATGTTAATATAAAACATTTTTTATCTTTAAAAAAATTCTATATTCATTCATTTTTTTTTTATCTTTCCTTATTAATTATATTTTTAACTTTTTATTGAAAAGATTTTTAAATAATTGAATTTGATTAAAAAAAGTATAAGAATTTACATTATTTTTGGCTTTTTAATTATTTTTGTAATACATTTATAAAATTTAATGAGTCTAATTAAAATAATATATATTTTCAGAAATAAATTATCATTAAGCTATCAAACTTATATTGAACTCACCTTAACAACTTTGCTTGTGCCTCACATTATATTGACTCACCTTAATGATTTTTCTAATAAATACATTATTTTTATTTTTTATATTAAATTAAAATACTATTCATCAAATAAATTAAGTTTAAATCAATATAGTCGTGCACGACACAATGAGTATAACGAGTTAAACCTGTTTATGAAATATTGTCAAGGAAAAGAGCAATGTAGGTTATTTTATCTTAATAATCTATCTTTAATTTTTAACTTAATGATCTAGATTTCATTTGTTTTATTTGATTTCAAAAACAATATAATTTTTTATACATATTATAGGTAATAAATTACTTACATGAAATATTATATTATATTTTTCTTTATTAATATATTTTTTATAATATATCTAAAAAAATATAAGTCATAGTCGTGCAGGGCACGACGGGTACAACTTGTTTGTACTAATGGGAATGCTCACCGGCTCCCGAGCTCGTCTTGTCTTTTCCTATCAGAAGAAGGTCACAAATCAATCAGACGCCTCCTCTTGCCTCTTTATTTAGATATTTTTATTTTTATGTTTAAAACTTTGTAATTTTGAATGTTTGATTGACCTAGATTAATTGTTGGCTTGTTACCTTCTTGTCTTAGTACTTGAATTAATTTAGTTTGAATGTTTGATTGAAATATATTAATTATTGGCTTGTTTACCTAATTTGCCTTGTTGGTTTATTTAGTTTATTAAGTTAAATATTTGAAATAAATTGTTTGGGTTGAATGTTTGAATATTTGATTGTTTAAGTAGCTAAATTATATTTGTTAAGGACTTATATTTGAACCATATATTAAACATTGTCAAGTTTATATATTTTCTTTACTAACTCCGCCCCCCTTTTAACAATTTCTGGGTCCGCCACTGAGCATATTTATTTTAATATAATGATACATAAAAGATAAAAAAATTATACTCACATACGTACAATAGTTTTTATTTTTAAATTCAAATAAATTTTGAACTTTTATAAATAAATAGAGAGAAAAATATTTGAAAAAAATAAAGTAATATAAATAAAAGCTAAAATTTTAAAAATAAAGTTGGGCCAAAGTCAATGTGGTGGCTCAAAAAGATACAACTTTGCTCACATACGTTAAATTTTTTAACCAAAATTTAATTTTTCAAAAATCTTTTACATCATAAATGGATAAAAAGACATAGATAGTGTAATTTTTTTATCATCTTAAAATATTTTTTTATTTTAAGAAAACTTTTATAGAAATAAATATGTAGATAAAGATAATGTAATCAACTGATAATCAAATATATACTCAGAATCTATCGTAATATATACTATAGTTTATTTTATGCTAGATAGAATCTTTTCAATAGGTTTTGGTTCAAGTGGGACCCACTCTTGTGGTGAGACCTTTGGCTTAAAGTGAGGACTAATCTCAACCATTAGATTTACATCATCACTATATAATGGATGGTCAAGAATTTTTTATTTTTTTTATTTTTTATTTTTTATTTTTTTTATTTTTTTTATTTTTTTATTTATTTATTTTCGGAATTTTTTTCATATTTTTTATATTATATTCTTTGTTAAAATTTAAAAATATTAAATATGACAGTTCAATTTTTATATACTACGAGTTCATTTTTATATACTAGAAGTTCAATTTTTTTATGTTAGGAGTTCAATTTTTCAATATTGTATGAGTTCAATTTTTATATTCTACGAGTTCATTTTTTTATCTATGATAAGTTCAATTTTTATGTGCTTTGATTTCATTTTTAAAATAATTCGATTTTCACAAAACTAAAAAAAAATAAAAAAAATAAAAAAAAATAAAAAAAAAAAAAAAAATAATAAAAAAAAAAAAATAAAAAAAAAAATAAAAAAAATAAAAAAAATAAAAAAAATAAAAAAAATAAAAAAAAAAAATAAAAAAAATAAAAAAAATAAATAAAAAAAAGTAAAAATAAAAATAAATAAAAAAAATAAAAAATTTGAAAAATTTGAAAAAAAGCTTTAAAATGTTAAATATGACAATTCAATTTTTATATACTACGAATTCATTTTTATACAGAAGAAGTTCATTTTATTTATGTTAGGAGTTCAAATATTGTATGAGTTCAATTTTATATTCTACGAGTTCATTTTTTATCTATGATAAGTTCAATTTTTATGTGCTTTGAGTTCATTTTTAAAATAATTCGATTTTCGCAAAACTAAAAAAATAGCAAAAAAAAATTTAAAAAAATAAAAAATGCAAAAAATACAAAAAAAATAAAAATAAATTTTTTGAAAAAAGGCTTTAAAAACGTTAAATATGATAGTTCAATTTTTATATACTACGAGTTCATTTTTATACACTAGAAGTTCAATTTTTTTATATTAGGAGTTCAATTTTCAATATTGTATGAGTTCAATTTTTATATTCTACGAGTTCATTTTTTATCTATGATAAGTTCAATTTTTATGTGTTTTGAGTTCATTTTTAAAATAATTCGATTTTCGCAAAACTAAAAAAATAGCAAAAAAATATAAAAAAATTAAAAAAATTAAAAAAATAAAAAAATAAAAAATTTTTAAAAAATTAAAATTTAAAAAATTTAAAAAAATTTTAAAAATTTTAAAAATTTAACAATTCTGATGCATAAACAATAAGTTTTGATGAACAAAATGACAGTGTTGATGACTAAAATCACAGTGTTAATGAACAAAAACACTGTTTTCATGAACAAAATCACAATTTTGATGAACAAAATCACATTTTTGATGAACAATTTGGGCGCGTATCCTTTTTTTTTTCAAAAATACGCGAATAATTCGCCAAAAATTCGTCCGTGCCATTTTTCCCCCTTTTAAGTGAAATGATTAGCGCCCTTGATTTTTCTCCATCAACTGACTCTTGTTCTTTCTTATTTCTCACATGCACGCCCATTCTCACCTGATCCGGATTCATATAATATATCTATTATAATCATGTATATAACGTATTATAGTTATGTATAAAGATAATTGATTTTTAGATTTCCTATAATTACGGGATTTTACAAATCTTCTCTTTCCTATAATTTCAAGATTAAATCTAGTCCATTTATAATTATATTAGATCCAACGCTCTATATTATTCCACTCGGTATCACTATAAGAGTGATCTTATTAAAACCTAACACTATATATGCTTATTTTTTAATTTTACGAATCATATTTAAAAAAAAATCCTTTTATAAGATAATTTTTTAGTTCATTTGCATCATACTTGACGTATACATCAGACAAAAGAAGCATAACTAACTAACTTTTAACGGATAAATAATAAATGTATTTTATGTAAGTGTCTTTTCAACTTCATTATTTATTATTTTTCTTATTAAAGTATAGTTTTTATTAGCACCCATAGCGGAAGAATCTAAGTTAGTCGAAAGATAGAATTTCTGCGTAGATTGGGAGAATATGCGAAATACGAGGAGTGTTCATTAGGGAAAAAGGTGAATTTTTATGCACTGATAATTGGCGTTGTCCGTGAAGAGAGAATATTCAAATCCACGAAAACTTTCCACATAAGAACTTTCCATGGTTAGCAAAGAAGCAGAAGAGCGACACCTCGGGGTTCGCGCGAACCCTAGGTTAAACCAAGACCTCGGTTTATCGCCGTGATCGTGGCCAACGCCGAACGCAACGAGCGCTGCGAATTCGACGACGTTTCGGGAACATGCAAACTTGCCAACCTCTCGTCGACCAGTCCACATTTTGCTCGAGGATAATGGCCGACCGAGCCATGAGTCGAGTCCGGGTCCGCGCTCGATGACCTAAGGTTGAAACCTTGGTCACGAATGGCATATCGACGATCAACCACCATCGAAATGACGGAATCGTATCAAGGAAAAACGACAGCTTCCTGGGGTGAAGTCGAGACTCGTGAAAGCGGCGATAGTCGGGATTCTCCCAATCGGATGCGTGTGACGGCCAGCCTCGATCGCGCCATGTGAAATTGTGATTGCGAGTCTCCCGAGTCCGAACTCGATCGCTAGATTGACCGCGATCACGATTTGCGAAATTGCGATTACGGCTCTCCTGAGTTCGAAGACCCGCGAAGTGCGCTACATTAAGGCAGGCCGAATGATTTGAGCGGCATAGGCTCGGAGCCATGTGAAAAGTCTATCGACGACCACCGTGGTCAAAAGCCGAAGGGCGCTTTGTCATCTAGACGAATTTCAGGATGTTTTTAACATCCTTCGAGCATCCTGACTAAGGCTTAAATGCTGCGAAATGCACATTCGCGGTTGTTTCGGGTAAATTCTAGGGACACCTCATTACTCGGCGAGAAATCGAAGCAAATCCCGATCAAATTTGAGCCCTCGACTCCATTACGGGCCCAAGGACCATTAAGGAAGTGCAAAGGTTGACAGGAATGGCTGCAACCCTCAATTGATTCATTAGCCGATCTTTAGATAAGTGCCAATCATTCTTCAAAGCATTAAATAAGGGTCACTCGTTCGAATGGAGCCAGGAATATGAGGAGGATTTACAAAAGTTGAAAGCATACTTGCAGTCTCCTCTAGTCTTGAATGTGTCCGATAAAGGTGAAAC
Source organism: Fallopia convolvulus (assembly GCA_964016875.1). NCBI lineage: Eukaryota > Viridiplantae > Streptophyta > Magnoliopsida > Caryophyllales > Polygonaceae > Fallopia > Fallopia convolvulus. The sequence continues at coordinate 45,215,823 of OZ024729.1, forward strand.
CTTGAAGCTTTACCTAGCCGTGTCCCCTCGCGCGGTCAACACCGTCTTGATAAAGGAGCAAGATGGAAATCAAAGACTGGTCTACTACACCATCAAGATGTTGCTCGATGCCAAAACAAGGTACTCACCTATGGAGCAACTGCTTCTAACCCTAGTCACTACATCTCGCAAGCTCAACCACTGCTTCAAGAGTACCCAATCTAGGTCATTACGGCCTATGTTATCATAGCGTTCCTCGCAAGCTCGGATCTTGCGGGACTGGTCACGAAGTGGGAAGTGGAGTTGGGACAATGCGACATCATCGCGATCGCAGCTAGCAAAAACGCGATTGCAGTTTATCCAGAATGCAGCACATCAAGAGTGTATCCTTGAAATCGACAACACGGGCAACAATCAAGGATCCGGAGCGGGTATTGTACTTACTTCACCTACCGGTGAGGAGCTTCAACTTGCCATACACCTTGGCCTCGACACCACCAACAACGAGGTCGAATACGAAGCATTGATACTCGGTTTAGAAATGGCAACTAATCTTGGCATTGGCAGCTTGCTCATATTGTCCGACTCGCAACTGATAGTGAACCAAGTGCTAGGGCATCATGCAGCCAAAAGGCGAAATATGCTCAAATATATGGAGAAAGCAAAAGCTATGCTAGAGGAGTTCAAGCGGTTTGAGCTTAGATAACGATCGTGTGATAAAAATAAGTCCGTTGATGCCTTAGCAATGTTGGCTGCCTTTTCGGGAGGCTCAATCAAGACCTCGATACAAGTCGAAGTTTTGGGATGTTCAGAAATTGGCGCTAGAACTGAAATCGCAGGCAATGACATGCCTGCAGCCGTGATCGCGAAAATCGCCTTGACAAAGGCCGCGGTTGCGGGAAGCGAAACTGTGCAAGACCTCGTATGGCAAATTTCCTTGATACGCTACTTGGATGAAAGCGTCATGCCCTCGGATATCGCCGAGGATCGGAAGGGTTCTCCTAAGGGCTCATAGGTTTTAGCTATCGTCGGAAAATATTCTATATCGTCGGTATTTTTTCGGGCCATACTTGAGATGCGTGCCCCTAAGCAAGGTCAAACCTCTACTATATAAGATTCATGAAGGCATATGCGAGATGCAAGTTGGAGGCCGTAGTTTGGCGTTACGACATGTTCTCAAGGTTATCGGTGGCCTTACGTGCAAAAGGATGTGGACGTGTATGTAAGGAAGTGCGAGAAATGCCAAAAGTTTGCTAGACTCACAAATATGCCGACCAAGGACCTCCACACCATGACTAGTCCCTGGCCCTTTGCGCTTTAGGCCCTTGATATCGTTGGTCCCTTCATACGAGCGCTTGGAGACGCGCGCTACCTAATTATAGCCAACGACTATTTCACTAAGTGGATGGAGGCGAAGCCCTTAGCAAACATTCGCGATTTTGACACCCAAAAATTCGTTTGGGAGCATATCCATCATCACATGCTTTGGGATTATGTTTGCTCTCATCTTTGACAACGGGACGCAATTCAATAGTGAGAAATTTAAAAAGTATTGCAAAGGGATGGGCATCAAAAACATGTACTCTTCCGTCGGCTATCCGTAAGCAAATGGACAAGCCGAGGCAACTAACAAAGTGATCGTCGAAGGGTTAAAGATGCGCCTCGGAAAGCTAAAGGAAGAAGGACAAAAGAATTATAGGTCGTGCTATGTGCTTATCACACCACCCCGCGTAGATCGACCGTGGAGTCACCCTTCTCTTTAGCATATGGCATGGAAGCGATAATTTCGCTAGAAGTCGGCATACCAACCTTGAGAACAACATTGTTCGATCCCGAGAAGAATAATCATGCTCTTTCTGAACACCTCGACTTAGCCGAGGAGCGACGAGATGTTACGGGTATATGGATCGCGACCTACCAATGGGAAGCTAAATGGGTCTTAGCACGACGCATAAGATACCGCACTTTTCGAGTCGGTGACCTTGTGCTTCAAAGGGTCATGGGAAGCATATGCGACCCCATAGATGGCAGGCTCGGTCCGAATTGGGAGGGACCATATCAAGTGACCGCAACATACGGTCAAGGATCCTACCCGTTGAAAAGACTCGACGGGAAAGTCGTCCCTTGGACTTAAAATCTAGAGATGCAAGTACTGGACCCGAGGATGCTTCCTTAGCTAAGCCAAGTGGTGATACCGTCGGGCACTAGGAGACTTGGGTATCTTGACAATAACCCAGAAGGAAGCAAGAGATAAATAACAACATCGCCATCTTCTAGAATTAATCTCTTATGCATCTCTTTGTTGGTTATATGTGACAATGTATAGGTTTAATTAGAATGACTAGTGGACGTTTTCAAGAATAACTTATCGAGGGATGTTAATGCTGCTATAAGAGGAAACAATAATAAATGTAATGGAAATAAAGATGTATTGTCATTAAACCTAAATTAACAGTTAACTGAAGAGAGAACTAGTAAATTTAAGGGAATAATTAATAACGATTACTAGAGTGTTAGGTTCCTAAGGGAAGTTATGATGGATTTGACTTGCATGATATGGTGATAGGGAGAGTAAATTATTGCACAAGGTTATGAAGTTACCAGTTTTGGGCCATGCTTTGAGGACCTAAAGGAATAAAGTACTAGAATGTTCTTAATACAAGGCAAGGGTCAACCCTTATAATAAATGGGGAGGAGTCTTTTAGAGAAGAGATGGAAGAAGAAGAGGATTCAATATGGTTTTGAGGCATAGATTACTATTGACATTACCTTTGACAAAGTTATTAGAAAGCATGAAGGGACAATTTTTTGGGCATCTTTGGCCAAGTAAAAACGATGTTTGTGATTGCTTGAGAGGAGAAAGGTAAGAGAGTTCATATTGGAAATACAAGCATAAATAGCAAGATTATTACCTTCGATGTCGTAGTTGGGGACTAACCTTCCCTGAAGGTTCGAAGTAGGAAGATTGATGAGCTAACACAAAGAGGAAAGATGTGAATTGGATCTAGTCTAAACTAATCATATTTCTTTTAGTTGCTCCAATGTGAGTACACCTCTAGGTTATAGATCATCCATAGTATTATAAGGAGTAGTGAGGTTGGAAGGATTTATTTTAAGTACCTAGTTTGCATAAGGGACTAGGAATGAGGAACATATCTATCAATTAAAGGAAATTAGGATGGTTCGAAACAAACCATAGCCGTAATAGCACGAGAACCTCCAAATAGGGGAAGGATGAACATAATATTTCAAGTATTACCAACAATGTATCAAACCAAGAAGATTGTTGGGATCAAGACTTGCTCAAAGAGCTTTGTTTGACTGGAAGAAAAATTAATTTTCACACCCTTTAAAATTGGTCATAGGCTTTGAGTGACATGTAGGTTATATTAGTATTCCGATGAAGATTGGGATGTGGGTGGAGGTAAAGAGTTTGGATGAATACTTATATATCTTCCAAGCTAAAGGCAAAGGAGTGAAATTAGAACACCAAACATATAAACCAACAACTTTGTTGAGTCGGTGTTAGGAACTCACGTTCATTAACACTAGAACAACGTCCCCAGTTTTGATAATGACAAACACCATGGGAACTAACGCCAATTGTCAAGTATTTCAACATAACAAGTTGCGCGTCACAAAGCACAGAACAACAAGTTCCCACATCATGGGAACTAATGCAACGGCGAAAAGAGAACGACCAACCTCAGAAGAGAACAGGTTGCACGTCGCAAAGCAAAGCACAGATTAAAAAGTTCCCACATCATGGGAACTAATGCATCGAAGAAAAAGAAGACGACCAACCTCAAAAGAGAATAGAGTTCCCACACGATGGGAACTGAATGAGAAGAACAGGAATCCCTCAGAAGTCAAGAAGAGTTCCTAGGAGAAGGGAATCGAGAGACGAGAGTTCCCTTTGGATGGAACTAGCGCATGCGTGAAAGCGACATCTCAGCGCGTTTTTAGGGATCCTGTCTGTTACGGACAAAAGGGTTCCTCAGAGCTTCAGAGTCTCAGCAAGAAGAAGACGACCATCCAACGGTCCGGATTGATTCGAGAGTTGACATTTCAAATTCAAATCAAGAGTCACATGTCCACTTAAGGAATCATACTTGGAGAGCAAGGTAAAAAGGGTATTTAGGGCAAATAACCTTTTAAACCCTTCAACAGTCACCTTGCTGCTTACTTTTCACATTCATCAAATCCAAACACTAAGAGTGAAGAGCTAAAAGAGCCACTCAAGTGAAGATCGTAAAGCTCATGAAAAGTCCTCGACACCGAGCTAATTTCGACGACGGTGAAGAGAGAAAGAGTTCCTAGGTCTAGGGGAACTCTAGAAAAGGGACAAAAGAGCAGAGAGAGGTTTGAGTTTTGCTTTGTCTTTAATTGTGAGCGTTCATCGGGTTAGGGTCGAGAGAGTACATTAGTGCTGCCTAGGGAGAGAGTCCTTGTAGGAACAGAGAAGTTTGTATTCTGCCTTGTAACCTGAAGGGAACTAAGCAATAAAGAATAGGAAACTCATTCGAAAATCCTCCAAGCGGAGGTCGAGGTTTACTCACGCGATTAGTTGATCGCTGTGGGCTTCCTCTATAAGGGAACTGTCTCTAGTGTTTTTATTTACTTGCATACTTACTGTTGATAGGGTTTCTTGACAACAAATAAATTTATAATCAAGACCCCGCTGAGTACAGGGAGGTCAGGTTCGTCCACGGGAATTAGAAGAATCTACGTCAAGCTATGAATCCTAACAAAAGAAAACAAACAAAGCAAAACACACAAGCAGACGCTCGACACCGACCCACAACAGGTCGTAACCGACCAACTACGCGACACAACACAGAAGAAAAACCAAGGAAACAGGAGCTCGGCCCCCGACCTGAAAGTGGTCGTAACCGACCTATCCGGGTAACGAGAAAGCTTCGAAAAATCAAATTAAAAGAGATCTAGAGCAAAGGATCCACCTCAACAAGCTACGCATGCAAACATGAATCGAACTCAACCAACAACAATCTCATGAATGACTTTCGTCACAAATAATCAAGTAAAAATCTAAACTTTCATGAAGATCTAAACTTGCAACCCTACTTGTTTCCTAAAAGTTTCAACTTTCGTTTTCAACCAAGTATTATCCAAATTCACAATTCAATCTTTCAATTCAATCATAAACTTGAACACGCCTCAATTTTCATCAAGGAATTGATAGCAAACAAGTGGATAAAGGATAAAGATTTAAAAGAGATTGTTAATCAAGATTCATGCTTAAATCATGCACAACTCGTCGGGGTTCACCCCAACCCTAGAAAAGTAGACTACTCACGATCCATGGGACAATCAACAATCATAAACAAAAGAGAAGACATAATCCAAATCTAAACAAACTTCAATTAAAAAGAAAACTTACAATCTCAAGCAAACCTCCAAGTCTCTCTTAAAATTGTCCAAGAGCTTGGAATAAAAGTAACCTAGAAATCCAACTTGCAACTTGTTCCGTCTTCCACAAATAACGTCCCCTCAAAGCCTCTAAAAACGTCCCCAAAAGTGTCTCTCCCGAATACCATGCGCCCCCCCCCCCCTAGAATAAAACCCTAGAGATCCTTATATAGTGATAGAGAAATCTCTATAAGGAAACTAAATTCTATCTTAAAAAGGCCCATAAATAAAACATTTACTAAACCTAACTTAAGACACAAGTTTTAATTCCTCCACACACGGAAGTGGTCGTCACCGACCATATGTGGGTCGTCTCCGACCATCGGCAACACTTGGTTTCTTCATTTCTTCGCTCAAAACTTGCTCCAAAGCTTGGTTCTTCTTCAATGTTCCTTCTTTAATCGCTCTCGACCTTCTAAGACTTCCTTTAGCTTCTTCTAAAGCACCTTGATCTTGAAATCTTCATCTTGGAATCCTCAAACCTTCAAATGCACCTACTCTCACTCTCCTATCAACATCACCACAAGATCACTTTAACACCACCTCCTAGAAAACTTTGAAAGACCGAGACATCTCCTCCTCAACGCTCCAAATACCTACAAAACATCAAACAAACTTATGTAGATTCCATATCTTAAGATAATATGAAAACCTACACAAATGACTCAAGACAACACAATAAACTTAGAAAAGACTCAATCCTAGCTAGAAAACTACCCATAAAAACCAACTAAAAAGCGCGACATCAAAATACCCCATACTTAAACTTGCTTGTCCTCAAGCAATCACCTAACATGCATCAATACCAATCAACAAAACTCAAGAATCACCTTTATAGAAAAAGAAGCACAAGTAGAATAGTGTGCAAATAATTTCCTTATCCTAGCACACATGAACATTCCAAACAATCACAATCCAACCTCACCAAGGAATGTATTTCACTCAACTCTCAAAGTGTTTAGGGTATAGCAATGATCACTCGACTCAAATTCCAAACACAAAACCGCATAGTCAATGGAACTTATATAAGCAAACTCTCCACCGAAGAAGTCAAAACAAGTCAAATCATCAAATGAACTCGGGTGGCTCAATGAAAACTTCATAGAAGCTTCCATTCGGCCGGGTTGTAATGGGGCTTGGTAATTCAAAGGGCGTGGAAATATTTTGGCCTTGTGGTGCTATATAATCCTGGAATCAAAACTCCTAAACTACACATCACTTAACCAACATTCTTTCCTCTTCTTCAATCACCAAACACTTAAAACTTTACAATGTACTACCCCTTTCACCTATTATCATCGTCTTTCCTCTATTCTTTGAAGATTTTGGGCTCTAGTACTTATTATTTGACTTTCCCCGTTTATTTCTTTTTTTTTCTTTTTTTTTTTGTGGGGGGAGGGTCGGCACCGACCTTCTTTGGGTCGTCACCGATCCATATGCGTGTACTTTGAGCCCAAACAACACTTCATACTTGGATTTTCCAAAGACAACACACTTTATCCACCTTCCATAACAAGATCATGATTTAGGCAATTCTTTAAAGCATGTCATGGGTTTTACATGATGATGCAAGCAATTTCTAACCTAGGACATCTAAGAAATAGGACATTTATCCATCTAAAATTAAAAAGAAAAGGACTCAAATCAAAAACTAAACACACACATCAATCAGAACACAAAACAACACATGACTCAAACAAGTAATCTCCCAAACCACCCCATACTTAAACATCAATGTCCCCATTGATTAAGAAAGTAAAGAGAAAGGAAAGAGAAACTAACTTGGACACATTTTGAAGCGTTGGCATAGGAGGAGAATCATTCTTGAGGAGGGTGAGGAGGTGGTGGAGCTTGGAAAAGGTGTTGCCCCAACCAATGGTTGAAATCCGCTTGAGCATTCCATCTTGCAACATCAAGCTTGTGGTCTTCATAATACTCGATGCGGAAATCCTTAAGCTCCTTGTGATGCTCAACAAACTGGTTGTGGTGATGATTAAGTGCCCCATAAAGTTAGTGTTGGTGGAGCATAAGGGCATCCATCTTAGTTGAGAGACGGGAGATATCGGGATCGCCACCCGAACTCGAACCGGTATGATATGTGCCTTGTCCTTGAAAATGAGAGCCACCCGACCCATCAAAGCCATAGGGGTGAGAGTAATAAGGGACCATGTCAGTTTGAGGTCCCATCGTGAAGTCCATAGGGTCGACACCATGCTGATTTTGGTAGTGGCCGACCTCTGGTGGGTCGTCTCCGACCCCCTGTTGGTCGTCTCTGACCCCCTGTTGGTCGTCTCCGACCCCCTGTTGGTCGGCTCCGACCCCTCCTGGGCTTTGTTCCCTTGCGTTGTGGTGTGTTCCGACCCTCTTATTCCCTTTTCGACACTTCGGGTCCCTACAAAACCTTAGTGGAGATGCAAGATAAGAATCCTAACTACTCTAAACTATGAAAAATAAAATAAACTAAGCTAAAAAGAAAATCAAAACAAAAACAAAGCGGGTTGCCTCCCGGAAGCGCTTAATTTAACGTCTTTAGCTAGACGAGAAGATACCTCAGCGGATCAGGGCGGTTTCCATCCAGCTTTGTCGGGATCAAAAGAAACCCCATACTTAGCCGGAAAAACATCATAACTTCTCTCTAGAATATTTAGTCCTCGATCATCCACAAGAATGCTCGGTAATCCTACAACAGGGTTAGTAAAATCCGAAAAACAAGGAGGTTTTGACTCCTTCATATGACTAACAGTAGGATCTAATATAGAACGAGAATAGGAGAAAGGATCATGACCAGAATTGATTGGATAAGAACAAGAAAACTCACCTGGATTGAGCAGAAAAAGGGTCGTCACCGACCCATGGGGGGTCGGCACCGACCGATCTGGGTCAAGAAGTGCCTCGGTACTGTGCTTGAATCCACCTCCCACCTCGTTTTCCTTCAGATAAGGGTCGTTACCGACCCATGGAGGATCGATAGGCTCCTTAGTACTACAACTAGCCACTTCGTTCACGACTGGATTGAATTGAAATTTGACCTTCTCTTCTCCAATATCAAACGAGAGAAGTCCCTTCCTGACATCTACACGTGCTCCTGCGGTGGCTAAGAATGGTCGACCTAGAATGATTGGCACCGCAGGGTCTTCAGGCATATCTAGCACAATGAAGTCGTTGGGAACAAAATATTTTCCAACTTGGATAGGAACGTCGTCGACGACTCCAGTTGCTTTTACACAAGAGCCATTTGCCATATAGAGATTCATATCAACGGGCTCCAGAGGTCCCATGTTGGTTTTGGACCATATAGAAAGGGGAAGAAGACTAGCACTTGCACCAAGATAGCATAAAGCCTTGAAGCGATGGGCACCTATGCCAATAGTAATTGCAAATTTACCCGGATCACCGAGTTTCTCCGGGAGCTCTAGAGATCGTACTTCATCAGTTAATTCAGACATCGACCGCTTCTTGGACAAGATTTCTTTAAGAAATTTGGTGTAGGCAGGCATCTCGTTTAAAGCTTTGGCAAAAGGAATAGTGATGTTAAGCCCTTGAAGAACCTGCACAAAACGTTTGAATTTGCCCTCCGTGGAATCCTTAGCTTTCTTGGATGGGAACGGAAGCACCTTTGTTGTTGATGTAGAAGGAACGGATGGGAGAATTCCGGGGAGAGGGTCGGCCACGACCCTTGGTGGGTCGGTGACAACCCTGCCTGAAGTGGGGAGAGGGTCGGCCACTACCCTTGGTGAGTCGGTGACGACCTCCTCCGAGCTTGGCCGATCCTCATCTTCTCTTGTTTCTCGATCCGGCAACTTCGTTCCGCTTCTCAGATGGATTGCAACAATTTGACCTCTTGGATTTGCATCAGAATGTCCCGGTAGTCGCCCTTGAGGTCTTGGAGTTTGAGCTTCTATGTCACCAAGTTTTGAGTTCACCTCCTTCCTCCAAGCTTCAAAGTCTCCCAATTGATTTTGCATTCCTTTAAGATCGGTTTGGATGCCATTCATTCCTTCAAGGAGTCCTTGAGCCCAAATTGGTGGCTCTTGGAAACCGGGAGGTCTATAGGGAGGGGCTCTTTGCTCTTGTGGTGGTGCTTGAAAACCTTGACCGTAGCCATTGTTGTTCCATTGAGAAAAATTGTTGTTGTTCCTCGCTGGATAAGAATTGTTTTGGCCACGGTAGGGCCCCCTCATATAATTTGCCTCCGCATAAGCCTCCGCAGCTCGGACTTGTTCCACGTTTGTGCAAGAAGAAGTAGGATGAGCATGGGAACCACATTCTTGACAAGGTTGAGCGGTGGATTTGTAGTGGCCCACTTGCTTCTTAAGCCGGTTTATCTCATCTTGCATAAATTGAAACCTCACATCCGGATCAATCGACTCAGCATTAGGATCATAAAGTCTCTTTTGTGGAACCTTGACGGCTTGTTGGGTGCCATACATTGCATCATAGTTGGTGAGTTTATCCAACAAAGCCCACGCTTGATCGGGATCCATCTCAATGAACCCGCAATCGGTGTGGAGGTTGATCCGATCTTTTGTAGCAGCATTAATTCCCTGGAAGAATATTTCTTGAAGTACATAAGGAGGTTGTCCATGAGTTGGACATTGTCGAAGAAGTTCCTTAAACCGCTCCCAAGTTTCCACAAAAGTCTCATTGGGAAGTTGATGATAAGAAGTGATGCGCTTCCTTAACTCTGTAGTCTTAGCCGGCGGAAAGAATTTTGTCAGAAACTGATCATGTAGAGCCTTCCATGTAGTAATCGACCTGGAGGGTAAACTTTCAAGCCAAGTAAGAGCCTTTCCGGCCAAAGACCATTTGAATGCTTTCAAAAGCACATATTCAAGCGATACATCATCAGCGGCAATAGTGTCACAGAGGTCAGTGAAGTTCTTGATGTGCTCCATAGGGCACTCGGTGGGCTTGCCTTCAAATTGAGACCTCTTGATAAGAGTGATGAAGTGTGACTTTATCTCAAAAGCGTGCTCGATAGCAGGGAGCACAATAGCAGACTCAGGAACCTTGAATTCAGGATGCATGTACTGTTTTGCATTACGCGGAATAGCATCAAGTTGTTCCTGAAGACGGGTAGCATTAGCTATTTGAGCATCACGTTCCCTTTGAATGCCTTCCATCTGAAGGCAAAGATCAGCCATCTGGCGAGCAAGTTCCTCAGCGTTGGCCATCGCTCTTCGTTCTCTTAGCCTGCGGTGAAGGGTTCTCTCAAGTTCGGGATCAAAAGGAAAATTGTCGACTCCCCTTAATGAACTAGAGGGCATACACCTGCACACACAATCACGAGAAAACGAATTAGTAAAGACAAAAGGGTATGGGCTATTCCCAAACCCGAAAAATAACTAGACAAAGAAACTAAACTAATTCCCCGGCCACGGCGCCAATTTGTTGATAGGGTTTCTTGACAACAAATAAATTTATAATCAAGACCCCGCTGAGTACAGGGAGGTCAGGTTCGTCCACGGGAATTAGAAGAATCTACGTCTAGCTATGAATCCTAACAAAAGAAAACAAACAAAGCAAAACACACAAGCAGACGCTCGGCACCGACCCACAACAGGTCGTAACCAACCAACTACGCGACACAACACAGAAGAAAAACCAAGGAAATAGGAGCTCGGCCCCCGACCTGAAAGTGGTCGTAACCGACCTATCCGGGTAACGAGAAAGCTTCGAAAAATCAAATTAAAAGAGATCTAGAGCAAAGGATCCACCTCAACAAGCTATGCATGCAAACATGAATCGAACTCAACCAACAACAATCTCATGAATGACTTTCGTCACAAATAATCAAGTAAAAATCTAAACTTTCATGAAGATCTAAACTTGCAACCCTACTTGTTTCCTAAAAGTTTCAACTTTCGTTTTCAACCAAGTATTATCCAAATTCACAATTCAATCTTTCAATTCAATCATAAACTTGAACACGCCTCAATTTTCATCAAGGAATTGATAGCAAACAAGTGGATAAAGGATAGAGATTTAAAAGAGATTGTTAATCAAGATTCATGCTTAAATCATGCACAACTCGTCGGGGTTCACCCCAACCCTAGAAAAGTAGACTACTCACGATCCATGGGACAATCAACAATCATAAACAAAAGAGAAGACATAATCCAAATCTAAACAAACTTCAATTAAAAAGAAAACTTACAATCTCAAGTAAACCTCCAAGTCTCTCTTAAAATTGTCCAAGAGCTTGGAATAAAAGTAACCTAGAAATCCAACTTGCAACTTGTTCCGTCTTCCACAAATAACGTCCCCTCAAAACCTCTAAAAACGTCCCCAAAAGTGTCTCTCCCGAATACCATGCGTCCCCCCCCCCCTTAGAATAAAACCCTAGAGATCCTTATATAGTGGTAGAGAAATCTCTATAAGGAAACTAAATTCTATCTTAAAAAGGCCCATAAATAAAACATTTACTAAACCTAACTTAAGGCGCAAGTTTTAATTCCGCCACACACGGAAGTGGTCGTCACCGACCATATGTGGGTCGTCTCCGACCATCGGCTGCACTTGGTTTCTTCATTTCTTCGCTCAAAACTTGCTCCAAAGCTTGGTTCTTCTTCAATGTTCCTTCTTTAATCGCTCTTGACCTTCTAAGACTTCCTTTAGCTTCTTCTAAAGCACCATGATCTTGAAATCTTCATCTTGGAATCCTCAATTGCACCGACACTTGCTCTTCTATCAACATTACCAAACAACTCTAACGCCACCTCTTAGAAAACTTTGAAGCTTAGAAAACTAAATTCTATCTTAAAAAGGCCCATGAATAAAACATTTACTAAACCTAACTTAAGGCGCAAGTTTTAATTCCGCCACACACGGAAGTGGTCGTCACCGACCATATGTGGGTCGTCTCCGACCATCGGCAGCACTTGGTTTCTTCATTTCTTCGCTCAAAACTTGCTCCAAAGCTTGGTTCTTCTTCAATGTTCCTTCTTTAATCGCTCTCGACCTTCTAAGACTTCCTTTAGCTTCTTCTAAAGCACCTTGATCTTGAAATCTTCATCTTGGAATCCTCAAACCTTCAAATGCACCGACTCTCACTCTCCTATCAACATCACCACAAGATCACTTTAACACCACCTCCTAGAAAACTTTGAAAGACCGAGACATCTCCTCCTCAACGCTCCAAATACCTACAAAACATCAAACAAACTTATGTAGACTCCATATCTTAAGATAATATGAAAACCTACACAAATGACTCAAGACAACACAATAAACTTAGAAAAGACTCAATCCTAGCTAGAAAACTACCCATAAAAACCAACTAAAAAGCGCGACATCACTTACTTATTCCGCTACGTGTGGGAATTGTATCAGACAGTTCCCATAACTGATTTCGACTAACCTATGATCCAACAATTGGTATCAGAGCAGGCGCTCTAGATCTTGGTTAGTCTTTGCAAGTACTTAGAAAAATGGCTCAAGAACTCACGAAGATTGGACATGGAACAACAAGCATCGCAGACTCATCGTCGGATGCTTCGAAAACTGGCAGATCAAGATGACCGACTGGATGAGAAGTCATGATTACTAGGCGTGGTGCGTCATAGAGTATGGGAACTTCGAAGTCGGTCCAACTATTCGGAACAACTTGTCCAAATGGGGTCCCAATGAGTGGCAACGCATGGAGGCAAACTACAAAGCCAAAATGTATCTCAACAATGCCATGTGTGAGCAAGATAGTGATAGAGTGGCCAACCTGGAAACAACCAAGGAAATGTGGGAAGCCATTCAACAAATGCACGTTGGGAATTCCGATCTGAGGGAAGATCACCAGATGAACACCAGAAAGGAGTTCTTCAACTTCAAGATGATTATGGGTGAATCGATTGATAGCTATCAATCGTGCTTCAAATCCCTCTGCTCAAAGTTAGAAGCCCTTGGAATCACCAAGCAAGAGATCTCAAACAAAATGAAGGTGTAACAGCTGTTCAACGGACTAACAACAGAATGGGCAAATGAACGAACCATGTTCACAGAAAATACTGAGAATAGGAACTTGACGCTTCACCAAGTCTTTGGTAAGCTCAGTGGTCATGAGAAGAGAAAGCAAGAAGACAAGCAACAAGAGTTGGAAACGAAAGGCATAACACTTAAACTGGAGAAGGTTCTCAAATCTTTTCAAGAGCAGTGTGAAGAATATGAGGAAGACGAAGACGAAGAACTGGTGCTTGTCACAAAGGCACTCAGGAATTTCTATAAGAAAGGGAAGTTCAAGAGGAACTCCGATGGAGAAAGAAGGAACTATGAGTCCGACAACAAGTACCAAGATAGAGACATGGATGTCGCTGATGCCACCTACTACAAATGCTACAAGAAGGGACACTTCGCGAAAAATTGTCCTCAGGGAACTAAGGAGCGAAGACTTGACAAAGGCAAAAGGAAGGCATACGTAGCAACCTGGAGTGACTCCGATGATGAGGAACCTGAAGCTTGGTCAACAACAAAAACTTGCGTTATGGCCATATGGGAGACCACTGGGGAACAACCCGATGATGTAAATCCTGAAACTCTTCTCAATTTTCTATCTCAATATGAAAAACCTGAATTGCTAAAATTGTTGACCTAGATGCTAGATGACAACATTAGAATGAGAAATCAACTTGATCAATCAGGATTTTTGCTCTAAAAAAATTGGAAATTGGCTCAAAGTATGATGAGATTGCTGCTAAGTTGAACTCCTCTGTCAATCAAGTTACTCTTCTTAAAAGGAAACTCAGCTATGTCAAAAGTGAAAGAGACAAGTTATTTAAATCCCTGTGTGACAATCAAGAATGCCTAGATAAATCTGTTCCCCAAGCTAAGATCCTGAAAGAAAATGAGAGCCTTAGGAGAGAGATCTTTAATCAAGAAATGTTGCTTAGTGAAGAGCTCAAGTCTAAGATAGCTGAGAGAAATCTAGGTGTCTGTGTTCTCTGTGATAAGATCAGACCAATAGAATGGATAACCAAATCTCAAGAAATCCTTCCTAAAGTCAAATTTGTTCCCTCTGGTCATAAAGTGGAGTATGAAGATGGATCATCAAAGGATGGGAACCCCTCCCTCCTAGAAAAAGAGAAAAATGAGTGTAGGGATCATGAGCTTCAAAGCCAAAAGCTTAACATCGCTGATTTAGAGGAAAGGGTCAGTATGCTTGAAAGGAGAGAGAACGGGAATAATGAGTACCACACCAGGAAGGCCAACTACAAAAAGGGGTCTTAAGTTAAGTAAGGGAAATGGGTCTAGAGTCCACAAATCCTACTGGAAATGCAGAATTCAGAGGAATTGCACTTTCAAAAGACAAACCCATCATTCTCACACTCGTTAAAAGGGAGTCCCCAAGGAGCAATGGAAAGCCCCCAACAATAGAAAAATCCTTGTCTAGCCATAGGAACCCTGTTCTTATTCGTGACCTGATAGAAATGCTAGACAATATTAATCTGGAGACTTGCTTTGATCTAGGCAAAAGAGATCTTGCCTGGGTCCCCAAATCTAACTGATTTTGCAGGTTGTAGCGAGGGGGAATATCAAGTGGGTCACTGTCAGTTCCCAACCACATGACCAAGAAGAATACGAATAACCCCACCTCACTACACACAGAAAGTCGATGGAAATCACCCATTCCTCGACTAAAAGAACAAGGGAACAATGCCTCGCAACTTTTGTCAAGAGAATTTTGATACCTTAGCTGAAAAGGAAATCAACCCCTGAGACACACTGGAGCAAATCAAGAAGCCTCTGAAAGAATTTCTCACTGAATCACCCAGGATCAATCAAGAAGAGACACGAGGAAAACAAAATAGTGACTATTGGGAACAAAAGGTCACAACTAAGGTATGACAATCAACTCCTCTTCTTAAAGCTTTCTTGAAATGAAAATCCCATAGTTCCCCTTGGTGGAAATCTTGTGAACTTATGTGGGACTGAAAAGTAGATTGTGGATATTTCATCTATGCATTGGATAGACATCTCTTCGAGCACCTCGAATGCTCTTAGAGACGATAACTTTAAATCAAACAAGTCCTTGTTTATTATTCTCCTTATGATTGACTAGTTTGGATTTGGCATGACTAGGGAATATCATGTTTTAGCAACCTTCATTTTAATAATTACTCTTTGCATGAAGCATGTTTATTATCTTGCACGGGAACTACCTCTTAAGGTTTAAAATTTCTTTCGGCCCAAAATGATCAACCTGATCTTTGTTATCCCTCATCATAAGTCGAAATGATGGACAATCATATAACCTGTCCCTGAAACCAAATCCAGGTAAACGTTTCCTGTGAGCCCATTACTTGTTTAAAAAACCTTTGAACGAGATTTAATTACCTGGATGTTAAATTCTCTTGACCTGTCCATTCTTGTTTGGATACCTCTATTTATCATGTTTTTCACAAAAGCCCAATATGTATCCAAACCTGGCTCTTTGTCACTTGTTCATGGAAGTGAGGATGGAGAAAGAAGGGAACTTCTTTGTATCTCAAGGGAACAACAAGGATAGCTTAGCTCAAACGACTCAAATCTGTATTATTGGAAAGAGAAGCAACGTTGGAAACCGGGTATTTGACAAGACAAATCTATGACATGTGGAGACTTTTAAGTTGGAAGAAATTAAATTTGTGATGGAAGACAATCCGCCTAGTTGGATTTTGAAAAAATTGGATCCGACTTCCAAGGAAACTCTGATTCACCAAATCCCTCACCCTTTCACCCTCTTTCGCTCTTTTTAATCACTTCCTTCTCCCTCTTTCTTCGTCTTCTCCAAAGCCTTCTCTCTCACTCTTCACTTGTGTTCCTCTGCAAACCATAACTTTCCATTTCCTTCTTAGATCCCACAAAAATGTCAAGTTAAGGACAACCAATTAACAGAATACCTTACTCCCCTCTCCATCCAAACCCTCTCATTGAGCGTCTTCTACAAAAGGATCTTGAGTACCTCAAAGAATCCGTCCTCGAAAGTCTTGATCCTGAAACACATACTCCAGAATACATCTTCGATGTAAAGGAGCACCTCTACTCACTCTTGAGAAAGAGGGATGGTCTACCAAGTCCTACTCCTACAAACTCACCTCCTACAACTCCTAGATCCGATATCCCAGTTCTCACCACAAGGCTAGATGGATCCTCAACCCTAACCGTAAACATTGACGGTGTTCCAACCACTATCACAGACACAAACCCATCTACTCTTCTTCTGAAAGACGCTCCCACTTCCTCTCACAAACACCACACCCATATCTGCGACTGTCTTAGCCCTAAACGTTCTGCGTCAAACCCCTCCAACTCCAAAGATGAAAACTCTAATACCATTCAATCTCAACCTCCCAAAGAACCAGCCTCTCTACAAAAGAAAGTTGGTCATATCCCAACCCCTGAATACAAAGATCTCTCCACATCAGTCCTTGATCAAACCCTTTCGCAGTTTGAGAGAAGAGTTCCTATCTGTTGAGGGAACCTGATGAGTCCCGACTTGGATCGCCTTGCAACTGGTTCGAATGAGTGGATGTGAAGATAAAATTGACTCCTTTGATTGCTCCAAGTTCGAACAAGTGAAGTTGGTTGTAGAATCCCGCAAATTCAAAGATAAAACAAACTGACTTTTTGTAGTTTTATTGATGGGATAAGTGTTTGATGTTTGTGTGGATAAACTCACCAAACAAAAACCAAACAAAGGCAAATTCGAATGAGATAAACACACCCAACGAATCTGGCCAATCCTTTGATAAACACACAAAGGAGAAAGGTCACTTGGTTGGACGCCCCAAGCAATTGCAAGCCAAAGACTCGACTTTAGTTCTAGAGTTTCAAGCAAAAGATGATCTCATAATACATAGGAACTATAGCTTAATATAGGCCACGAAATGCCAGCCAAAAGGCTCCTAAATTCGGCCATTAAGAGGGAAAATTGAAGAGTCTTCACTTGAATGGAGCAGGTGAAGAGATGGCTGATTTATGAAGAGTTTTGATCACTTTCTTGGCTGCTTGCATTAATGGAAGATGAACTTTGATTATGGTTGAGTAATTGAGCCACTTGGAAGGGGTCCTTAAGTGCGTTCAATGCACCAAGTGAGACATCAACTTGAAGCGATGTGATCACGGTCTCTTGGTGGCTTGGTGGCGCAGCCATGGTGGCTAATCCAGCTTGGAGGTGGTCCATGAGGAGTCTAGCACGGCTTCTTGTAATGGGTCCAAGAAGAGGTGGCATCGGCATCAAATCATGATGTGGCCTAGGTTGGGACACATCATCCCCTCCCCCTTGAAAAGGATTCGACCTCGAATCTTCATCGTCGGAAGTGCCTTCACCTGAAACAAATGGAGATAAATCCGAAACATTAAAAACATCATGCACACCATACTCACTAGGCAATTCAAGGCGATATGCATTGTTGTTGATTCGCTCAAGCACTTGAAAAGGACCATCGCCTCTAGGTTTTAATTTGGAGTCACGGAGAGTAGGAAATCGATCTTTGCGAAGGTGTACCCAAACAAGATCCCCAGGCTCTAGAATCAGCTCCTTACGCCCCTTATTGGCGTTCTTAACATATTGAGACGTTCTTTTCTCGATTTGCTCACGAGTAGCTTTATGAAGGGCTTTGATCTTCTCAGCTTGTGTAGTTCCATCCACACTCTCTTTGTCTTTGACGGTGCGTGGGACAAGATCTAAAGGAGTGGTGGGGTTCTTGCCATAAACAACTTCAAAGGGAGACTTCTTTGTGGCTGAATGGACTGAACGATTGTATGCGAACTCAATGAAAGCTAAACATTCCTCCCACCTGCGCAAGTTAGCTCGCAACAAAGAACGAAGCAAAGCACCTAAAGTACGATTCACAACTTCAGTTTGTCCATCCGTTTGGGGGTGACATGAAGTGGAAAATAACAACTTAGTGCCCATTTTAGCCCACAAAGTTTTCCAAAAGTGACTCAGAAATTTGGCATCCCGATCGGACACAATGGTCTTAGGGACGCCATGAAGCCGCACGACTTCATTGAAAAATAAATCAGCCACATGGGCGGCATTGTCGGTCTTATGGCAAGCAATGAAATGTGCCATTTTAGAGAACCGATCGACCACCACAAAAATAGAATCACGCCCCCTTTTTGAACGAGGCAATCCAAGCACGAAATCCATGGAAATGTCTTCCCAAGGCTCGTGTGGGATAGGAAGTGGGGTGTATAAGCCATGAGGATTCAACTTAGACTTAGCACGCAAACATACAACACAAGAAGCACAAAATTTCTCAACATCTTTATGCATGCGTGGCCAATAGAAATGTTCTTTAAGCATGGTCAAAGTTTTAGAAATGCCAAAGTGTCCCATTAACCCTCCCCCATGGGCCTCATGCACAAGTAATCTACGAGTAGAACTACTCGGTATACACAACTTATCACCCTTAAATAGGTAGCCATCATGGATAAAGTATCGATCTTTACTACCTTCCTTAGAGCATGCAAGATAAGTTTCACCAAAATCCAAATCAGTAGCATATAAATCCCTCATGAATGTAAAACCTAGCATGCGAGCATCTAAAGATGAAATTAGAGTGTACCTTCTAGAGAGAGCATCAGCCACCACATTGTCCCTCCCTTTCTTGTGCTTGATTACATAAGGAAAGGACTCGATGTACTCAACCCATTTGGCATGACGCTTGTTCAGTTTCGCTTGACCGCGAAGGTACTTGAGAGCCTCGTGATCGGAGTGTATGACAAACTCCTTGGGTAACAAGTAATGCTCCCATGTCTTGAGCACTCGAACCAAGGCTAGAAGCTCTTGATCATACGTGGGATATCTCAGCTCGGCACCGCTCAGCTTCCTACTAAAATATGCAATGGGGCGGCCTTCTTGCATAAGTACTCCTCCTAAGCCAACTCCCGAAGCATCACACTCTACTTCAAAGGTCTTGGAGAAGTCGGGCAAAACCAGCAAAGGAGCGTTGGTGAGTTTCTCTTTAAGAGCATTGAAAGCTTGCTCTTGGGAGACGCCCCATTGGAAGGGTACATTCTTCTTTGTAAGTTCACTTAAGGGTGATGCGAGGGTGCTAAAATCCCTCACAAAACGCCTATAAAAGCTGGCCAACCCAAGAAAACTCCTTACTTGCGTCATTGAGGTTGGCGTGGGCCATTCTCGTATGGCATTCACCTTGGCTTCATCAACATGCACACCTGATTTACTTACAACAAAACCAAGAAACACAACATGGTCGGAGCAAAAATGGCACTTGCCAAAGTTAGCATAAAGCTTTTCCTTCCTAAGCACCTCTAGAACTTGTTTAATATGCATAACATGGTCATCAAGTGTGCGGCTATATATCAGAATATCATCAAAATAAACCACAACAAAACGACCAATAAAAGCTCTAAGAACATGATTCATGAGTCTCATAAAGGTACTAGGTGCATTCGTTAAACCAAAGGGCATGACTAACCATTCGTAAAGTCCTTGTTTGGTCTTAAACGCAGTTTTCCACTCGTCACCCTCCTTCATTCGAATCTGATGGTATCCACTCTTCAAATCAATCTTGGAGAAGAGGTTGGACCCATGTAGCTCATCCAACATGTCGTCAAGCCTCGGAATGGGGTGGCGGTATTTGACGGTGATGTTGTTGATGGCACGACAATCTACACACATGCGCCAGCTCCCATCTTTTTTTGGCACCAAAATCACCGGAACTGCGCATGGGCTCAAGCTTTCCCTCACGTATCCCTTGTCTAAGAGGTCTTGCACTTGCTTTTGCAATTCTTTGGCCTCGGCTGGATTGGTGCGGTATGCAACTCGGTTGGGCAGTGTGGCTCCGGGCACAAAGTCGATTTGATGTTCTATTCCACGTATAGGCGGAAGCCCACTTGGAATATCCTCGGGGAAGACGTCTTCAAATTCCTGCAATAAAGAAGACACACTAGGAGGTAGATCAACCAAATCATTGTCAACAAAAAGATGATCCTTAAAAAGGAGAATTAAACACATTTGCCTTCCCTGAATTGCCTTGGTGATCTCTTTGCCTCGAGCCACCATTAAATGCTTGGAGCTTCCCTCAAACGCCTTTAACTCCATCTTCTTGTTGTTGCTCCTTCTCCTTAGCTCATTAGCTTCTTGATCAGCCGTTACTTCATGAGGAGCCAAAGGATGAAGAGTGTACTTTTTGCCTTCCATGTGAAAGAGATACTCATTAGAAACGCCTTGATGAATCACAGCCCTATCGTATTGCCAAGGACGGCCAAGTAGTAGATGGCACGCTGTCATGGAAACCACATCACAAAGAACTTCATCCTCATATTGTCCAATGGAAAACTTGAGCTTGACTTGCTCCTTCACCATGACGGGTTCGTTGGAATTCAGCCAATGCAATGAGTAGTGAACCTTACGAGGTTGGGTTTTGAGGTTGAAACGTCTCACCACTTCAGAATCAACCAAGTTACTACACGACCCTCCATCAATTATCACGCTACACACTTTGCCTTGGATGAAGCATCGTGTGTGAAAGATGTTCTCTCGCTGCGAAGGTACGTTAGGAATTTCACAATTAAGAAGAGTACGTTGAACAACAAAACACTCACCGGTTACGGGAACCAGATCAATCTCTTCTTCATTGATGTCGTTGTTTCCTTCGTCCTCGACTTGCTCCTCATCCTCAGATTCGTACTCTCCTACTTTGTTGAGAAGCACTTGCTTCTTTGTGGGACAATCACGAGCATAATGGCCTCTTCCCAAGCACTTATAACACTTTACGTCGCGGGTGCGCGTGCTATCTTCATCTTTGGGTTTGGCTGGAGTATAAGACGCCTCTTTCTTGGGTGGTACTCGGCTGACCTCATTTTTGGAGTCTCGGGACTCACTCTTCTTGTAGGGTTGTGAAGAACCAGTTGTGCCTTGGCCCCACACTCGTCCACTTCCACCTCCCTTCCTCTTTTGCAAGTTGTGGTAAACTTGGTTGGTGTAGTGAAGAACGTCCTCTATAGGTGCGCTAGTTCCAAATCTCTGCATTTCCACATAAGTAGCCAAATCCAAATTGAGACCACCTATGAATTTGGAAACCACATACCTCTCCGGAAAACGTACTCGGGAACGGTACACTAACTGGCGCAGCTCCTTGTAATACTCATCGGGTGTTCGAGCTCCTTGTCTCACACGCTCCAGTTTGACTTGGACACGATCAAGGTAGTCCTCGGGCACAAACCGTTGGCGCATGGCATCTTTAAGCTCAGCCCAAGTGGTAATGGGTTGCTCACCCACATATTCCCTCTCGGATTTCTCTTCTTGCCACCATGAGTATGCAAAATCTGTAAAATGAATGGTAGCTACGGCCACTCTTTGTGCATCATGATAGTTATAATAATCAAAGATAGCCTCAGTTTTTGACTCCCAATCTAGATAGATTTCGGCATCGGATGTGCCAGCGAAGGGCTCGATGTTGAGCTTAACACCATAATGGTGATCCCTCGGTTGTTGTCTACGGTCATCGTAACCGTAGTTCTGTTGCATTTGATCAAGATAACGCCCTTGATCTTGGCGCGCATTAGGCAAATTAAGCACACGGCGCGGCACATGCAATGGTGCAGCTTGTGCTGGATTTTGGCGCACTAAATTACGCCTTGCTTGAAAGTTAGGAGGATGCATACCTTGGTACCCATAGTAAGGGCTATCATTTGGGTTATCTCCAAGATAAGATGGACCATGTCTTACCCCAAGATGTGCCATGTCGCTGGTGACGTTGGCCATAGAAACCGGTGGCAATTCTACTTGGTTAGAGGGTTGTCCAACCTCAAAATGAGGGTGGCCTTCCGGGGCTGTAGGAACAACGGTTGGAGGCGTGTGTTGGCCAACCTCCACGCTATTTCCTGAGGTATCAACTTGCACTTGAGTGCTTCCTAATCTTTGCTCAAGTCTTTCGTCAAGCACCCGAAGCAACTCAGTCCGGGCATGTTCATAAGCTTCCTTGACATCAGATTTGCTCTCCTCCCGAACTTGAGTAAACATACGTTGCAAATCTCCCAAAGTAATGGGACGACTTGTCTCCTCCTCATTCATTTCCTTGTCTTTTCTTGTGCTAAAGTCTGCGTTATAACAAAGCTAAGAAACAAGGAAAAAGTGAGTGTTAGTGAAAGCTAAAGACACACTTGTGTTTGACTCAAGAAAGACAAAAATCTTTGAGGCTCATTCACAACTTCAACTCCCTCGTTTGCTGAACTTTCCAGGGGAAAGAACAACTTGTAGCCTCACCAAATGTCACCCTCGTCACACAATGTGTTTAGTTTGTACACTCCGTTCACACAACTCCAAAACTCCCTCTGTTAACTTGAAAGACACCGGGTGGTTCAATCAAGTTTTCAAACCTCACACAATGTCTCCCACTCACACTCAAAGCAAGTAAATAAGTAATCGGACTGACTCGTGTTTGACACTTTTTGTGGCACTCGTCTCACACACACACAAGGGAGTTGCAATCTGCCAAGCACAAAACACAATTAGAAATACAAGAGTCAACCACAAATTCGAGACAAAACAGAGGTAGCAATCGAAGACAAGCCAAGTGAGCTTGTGGACGAGTATTTGCAAACCCCCAATTCAGTCTTAGTTGCTCAAAGGTTTGGCTAGAAAGGATCAAGACAAAACAAGAGTAACTCAGCAAGTGAACAACAAGGAACAAGAATACCTTTGATCTAGAGAACACAACTGATTTTTTTTCTTAATAATCCGAAACGAACTTTTCTCCTTTTTTTTTTTTTTTTTTTTTTTTTTTAAGTTCGAAAATAGGCTGTTAAAATTCGAACTTAAACACTCAGAAATAATCGGTGGCCTTTTACAAATTTAACCGTGGCTTTTCACTACACATCTCCTGATTAAATTCGGTAATAAAGTGGCTATAAATTAGGTGATAATTCAACAGCCAAGAGAATTAAAAGCAGGAAAAGAAGAGTTGCATTTATTCAGCTGATTTTTAAGAGCACTCAAGTTGAATTGAATGCATGGAAAGGAAAGGTTGCAATCAAGCTGCTGCATTAAAGGGGTGCTGTCTTCCCCCACATTATTTTCGGCCATGATGACTGATATTGAAGCATTCAAAATTTCAGTTTCCAGCAACAAAATGCAACAACATCTCAAGGAAAATTCATGGGTTTTTGGCTGGCTTAAAGAAAGGCACAAATGAGCAACCATAAACCAAAAGGAGAGAAAGCAATTCGTACCTCCACAACTTGAGGAACTCACTCGACTAGCTCTGATACCACATGATGAGTCCCGACTTGGATCGCCTTGCAACTGGTTCGAATGAGTGGATGTGAAGATAAAATTGACTCCTTTGATTGCTCCAAGTTCGAACAAGTGAAGTTGGTTGTAGAATCCCGCAAATTCAAAGATAAAACAAACTGACTTTTTGTAGTTTTATTGATGGGATAAGTGTTTGATGTTTGTGTGGATAAACTCACCAAACAAAAACCAAACAAAGGCAAATTCGAATGAGATAAACACACCCAACGAATCTGGCCAATCCTTTGATAAACACACAAAGGAGAAAGGTCACTTGGTTGGACGCCCCAAGCAATTGCAAGCCAAAGACTCGACTTTAGTTCTAGAGTTTCAAGCAAAAGATGATCTCATAATACATAGGAACTATAGCTTAATATAGGCCACGAAATGCCAGCCAAAAGGCTCCTAAATTCGGCCATTAAGAGGGAAAATTGAAGAGTCTTCACTTGAATGGAGCAGGTGAAGAGATGGCTGATTTATGAAGAGTTTTGATCACTTTCTTGGCTGCTTGCATTAATGGAAGATGAACTTTGATTATGGTTGAGTAATTGAGCCACTTGGAAGGGGTCCTTAAGTGCGTTCAATGCACCAAGTGAGACATCAACTTGAAGCGATGTGATCACGGTCTCTTGGTGGCTTGGTGGCGCAGCCATGGTGGCTAATCCAGCTTGGAGGTGGTCCATGAGGAGTCTAGCACGGCTTCTTGTAATGGGTCCAAGAAGAGGTGGCATCGGCATCAAATCATGATGTGGCCTAGGTTGGGACACATCAGAACCTCCAAACAAACTCCTTCCAAATCTACTCAACTCAAAGACCTTCTCTCCACATCTTCAACCGGCCAAAGAACAAGAACAAGAAAGCACAAAATCATTGGAGATGAGGAAGAAGAACCTGAAGAGGATCTTGCCCCTCTTGCTACTGAACAACTCCACACAAAAAAGGCTGTAATCAACGTGGATAAAGATGAGGATGAGAGAGAGGAATATAGGGGACCTCCTCTCCAGATTGGACACACCGAACCAATCTTTGGACGTCCATCCACTCGAGGCTTTAAGAAGCAGGGGAGAAAAAAAACAAAAAGTCGAAGCTGCTAAGGAGAAAAAGAAGAAGTGAACTGCTGCTTTTGGGGACAGGAAACTGGTTGTTCCACTAGTCGTCACCCCTAAGTTCCTTTAAGAAAATGATTTCAAGGAACTACAAAAGTTGATCCACTTTCAACAATGGGATATCATTTGCTCGGAACAAGTTAAAGTGGATCCTTCACAAGTCAAGCTCTTCTACTCCAATTTTGAACTAAAACAGGGAACTGATCTTAATCCAATGGTTCGCTGCACCTTCGGGGATGATGAATTCACCTTCACTTATGCTGCTACCAAGAAAATTCTTCAAGTTCCAAGTGAAGGCTTCACAATTCTCCATCAAAAGCCATAACAAAACACCGATGGAAGGGAGATCATCTTCAAAAGGCTGCTAGGGCATGTTCCAACTCAAGGAAAGGACGTCCTGACCCACAGATTGAGTCAATTGGGCAAAATGGCACACCGGTACATCACCGGGGAGGTGATCCCAAGACAAGAGAAGTGCACAACACTCAATTCAAATGACGCCATTCTCCTTGATCTGTTCCTACGCAAGGAAAAGATCAAACTGCCCAGGATAATAATCATGCATTTGTGTAAGTGTGTTGCCACGGAAACCCATGGACTCCCTTATGCTGCTGTGGTCAAAGAAATCATGAAAAGAATGACGCTTATCATCCAAAGGAGGAAGAAGAGCTCGGACAGGAAATGGATATGTCTAATATCTAGAGAATGAAGCACTCCCAGGCAGTGGCGGACCCAGAAAATTTTGGAGGGGGGGCCAAAAATGCTTTACAAAACTTAGGTCATAATACACTTAATAAATTATTTTAAAATTATCAAAGGATAAATTTATAATATTTATAAAAATGTTATTTTTAATAGCATTCTATATAATCTATGGAAAAATCGTCATACATCCGCCACTGCTCCCAGGAACTACCTAAAGAAAGGGAACAACCAGTGTTCCTCGAACAAGGAGATTGCACCTCTGTCCATCAAGCTCTCAATCATTTGTGTGGGGTCAATGACCTAATCCTTGATGTTCTTCTAGACATCCAACATAAGTTACCTTCCTCCTCCTCCAACCCATGAACAAGCTCCCTACAAAATTCTCCCTAGCTGATCTAAACTACTTCTCTAAACACCTTAAGATTGTGTGTTCCTCCATGCTTGTATGAACTGTTTCTATGAATGCATTGAGTATTATTTTTAAGTAATGATTGTGCTTCCCTTGCATTCTCAATTTATTTCCTTGTCTTTTCGATGATGTCAAAAGGGGGAAGGATAAAATATGTGAGATGCATTGTTTTAAGTTATCACAGCATGGCCTTTGCTAAGGGGGAATAATTTCACAAAAAATCTGCTAAGTAGGAACTGCATGTTGTCACACTAAGGGGGAACTTGCATGAGCATACATGAGCTAAACTTGAATGAAATACTTGTCATTCATTGTGGGTTTGTCATCATCAAAAAGGGGAAAATTGTTGAGCTGGTGTTAGCAACTCACATTCATTAACACTGGAACAACGTCCTCAGTTTTGATAATGACAAGCACCATGAGAACTAACGCCAATTGCCAAGTATTTCAGTATAACAGGTTACACATCGCAAAGCAAAGCACAGATGAACAAGTTCCCACATCATGGGCACTAATGCAACGACGAAAAAGAAGGCGACCAACCTCAAAAGAGAATAGAGTTCCCACACGATGGGAACGGAATGAGAAGAACAGGAATCCCTCAGAAGTCAAGAAGATTTCCCAGGAGAAGGGAACCGAGAAGACGAGAGTTCCCTTTGGATGGGAACTGGCGCATGCGTGAAAGCGACATCTCAGCGCATTTTTAAGGATCCTATTTTTTCCGGACGTACAAAAGGGCGTCTCAGAGCTTTTGAGTCTCAGTAGGAAGAAGACGACCATCCAACGGTCCGGATTGATTTGAGAATTGACATTTCAAATTCAAATCAAGAGTCACATGTCAACTTAAGGAATCATACTTGGAGAGCAAGGCAAAAAGGGTATTTAGGACAAATACCTCTACTGGATAAGGGTTTCTCATCACGCCTATTTAAACCCTTCAACAGTCACCTTGCTGCTTACTTTTCACATTCATCAAATCCAAACACTAAGAGTGAAGAGCTAAAAGAGCCACTCAACTGATGATCGTAAAGTAGGTGAAAAGTTCCCGACGCCGAGCTAATTTCGACAACGGTGAAGAGAGAAAGAGTTCCTAGGTCTAGGGGAACTCTAGAGAAGAGACAGAAGAGCAGAGAGGTTTGAGTTTCACTTTGTCTTTGATTGTGAGCGTTCACCGGGTTAGGGTCGAGAGAGTACATTAGTGTTGCCTAGGGAGAGAGTCCTCGTAGGAATAGAGAAGTTTGTATTATGCCTTGTAACCTGAAGGGAACTAAGCAATAAAGAACATGAAACTTATTCGAAAATCCTCCAAGCGGAGGTAGAGGTTTACTCACGTGATTAGTTGATCGTTGTGGGGTTCCTCTACAAGGGAACTGTCTCTATTGTTTTTATTTACCTACATACTTACTTATTCCGATGCGTGTGGGAACTATTCGATACAGTTCCCATAACTGATTTCGACTAACCTAAGATCCAACAAACTTTGATTGATATGAGGTGGCACCATTACTCTGGAAAGTGTTGGGTCATAATAGGCCTATAAAAACTCAATCATATCCACAATTGACATGAGGTAGCAATGATGGATCTATATATTAGAAAGCTATATATGGCTTGAAAATTCTATAGTACCTGAGGCAAAATACATCTACAACTCCCTAAACTTTGACGATTTTTGCAACCATATCCTATACTTTGGGGTTTTAAATAGGTCCTTGTACTTTACATATTTTTGTCTTTTAAACACAAAATGCTTATGTGCCATTGCGTGTGAACACCAATCTGGTTCTCGGGAGAAAGGAACCAGGAAGGAAGGAACTAGAGGAAGGAAGGAAGGAACCAAGAAGGATAAGAAAAAAATCAGGAGAAAGAAATTCAAATCTGGTTCTCGTTCGTCTTCTGCTTTCTTCTCCGGTGTGTTGGTTACCATTTCTTTCTCCTCTCAACAGAAGAAACCACAAAATTTTTATACATAAAGCAAGTGGAATGCTGAAACCCAAGACCGGAAAAGTAATCATGAACATATTGAAGGTAATGCGTTGTTTTTGTTCTTGCATTTCTCTCCTCGAGACAGATGAAACCACAACAATGGCATGATTGGTTTGCATTTGAGTTTTAATGGAAGAAGAATATGTTAAAGTCTCAAATCGGGAGAAAGAAATTCAGATCTGGTTCTAGTTCCTCTTTCAGATCTAGTTTTGGTTTCTTCTATTATAATTTATTTTTTTTTATAAAATTTTAAAATAAAAATTGTCTATGTGGCAATAACTTGGCATCTAGATGGCATAAAAATTTGCCAGATCAGCACGTTTGAGTTTCACGCCAAGAAGGATCGAGTTGCATGTGTTTAAAAGATAAAAATATGTATAATATAAGGACCTATTTGAAACCCCCAAAGTACAGAGATATGGTTGTAAAAATCGTCAAAGTTTAGGGAGTTGTAAATGTATTTTGCCTTTTCGCCTAGTACCTGATAAGAAGGTTTGATGGAGAGTTGAATTCTAGTGTGTGTTCGAGGATTAGGATTAACTATGTAAATAGAACAGTTAGTCACCTTGAGTGGAAAAGAGTCGTTAGAGATAAGAGACTTGGGACAAGTCACATGATGAAGTAAAAAGTGCTTTAAGGATAATAATCTAGGTGTATTGGTGTAAGAGTGTCACGTGAGGTGAATTTTTTTAGGATTATACGAATGAGTTTAGGTACCCCAAGATCACAACCTGAAGTAGAGAAGTTTACAAGAGACTCATAACTAATTTCGTTCTTCTTTTCAAGGATGAAAAAAGAGTATGCAAAGCTTAGAATGATGCTGCTAAATGATATCAAGTGGACATGGATAAAGTTTATGAAACAATGTCATACTAGTTAAGAAGTAGGGAAGATCTAACTAACCTTCATTTCTGAGTAAATGAAGGAAGATATAATGATGAATTCATAATGATTGGAGCAATGATGTCGTATAAGTAAAGGTAGTTTGTGATGCAACCAAAACTAACCCGCAAGCGAACGGGGTCAATCGTAGTACCTCAAGTGTCGATCCCACAAGGACCAATGTAATATCAATTGTACTCTACTAGTAAATTAGGCCAAAAGTATAAAGGAATATGGAAAATCTAATCTAAGATAACAAGTAATAATGCAAATAAAGAGATAAAATATATGAGATAGATGTGTCTAAGGTTAAGGATCACCACAACAATGTTTCAATAAATAAAATTATAGCCTGAATTTATTTGAAGGACCAACTATCTAAAGTAAACACTAACTCCTCTCGGACGATAAGTGCATGTACCTAAACTCGACTAGCAGTCGCTCTCGCACAAAACAAGTCTAATTTAGATCCTTTGGGCTCTTTAGAGATTAGGGAAAAATAAAGTCAACATCCGCTCTCGCACTCCGCTGAAATTACTCAAACCCTAAAACAACTACGATAGTTAAGCAATCACACAAGAAAAATTAAGTCGCTCTCCCACAAATAATTCTCAAGTCCAATCCTAGGGATCTAACATGAACAAACAATTTATTCAATTAATCGATCTCCTATTATTGTTATCTCCTCTCGGTCTCAACCCCTAATAGGAATCCTATATGCAAAAGCAAGTAGGGCATAACGCAACCTAGGATCGAATCAAATATATTTCAATTCAGGCAAAGAATATAACTTTAATTAAATAGACATTGAATGGATCACCAAAACCCTAGAACTATGAATTTAGCCAAGCATGATGGAAGACATAATCAAAATAAATAATCTAACCAAGAATTATTCAATACAATCAAAGAGTAAGAAAATTTAGTTTTAATAATATAGATAATTCAAAGTATGGGCTAGAACTTGAAACACCAAAATCAATCTCCAATCAAGCGGCACAAAATTCCACCGTGAAAGCTCCTGTGCAGTGCGGCACAAAAACGAATGAGAACTAAAGATAAATAAACCTAAACTAATTAATTTAATAAAGCTAATCTCCCCCTCTACGTGGCCTCCCTTTAAATAAATATATCTAGTTGTATTTCACCAATTCTCCAAGTGGTCGGGCTCTTCATCAGATCTTCTCAATCACCTTATTTATGGGCCTTACAACCAAAATATGGGCCAAAGCCCAAGCCTTAATAAAATCAGCCACGTGAAACCTACGTTGGACACCCATGTCATCAGCTTGGTTGAGCTCTCCAAGTCAATGCAAACTATTAGCTTCACGCTCATAAAGGTCACCTTCAATAATCCTCCAAAAATAGTACTAAAATACCTGAAAAATATCAAAGCACGAGTGTAGATTTCGAATGCATAATAAAATAAAAATAAATATAAAATATGCATGAAAATGCTCTAAGCTAATATGCAACTAGACCCCTAAAATATGACTAAATTAAGCGTTATCAAATTCCCCCAAGCTTAAACCTTGCTTGTCCTCAAGCAAGAACTAAGATTAAATTCCACAAGAAAATCAAAGGTGTCTCAACCCGTCATTCAATCAAGCAAGTCGATGGTGTTTTAGATATTATCAATGCATCATCAAAGCAAACAAATAACCATCAAAGAGACTAACCGGTTATCCACTTTAGACCTCACCTATTAAATATAAGAATCACTCTCACTCAGCTTTGTTCATAATGTTGGGGCGTGCTCGGTGCCGATAGCGGAGCTTTGGGGCGTTCTGGATGGTCTCCAAATGGCTTGGGACAATGGTTTTCGGCATGTCATCCTTGAAGCGGACTCACAACTCGTTATTCAACTTTTGGACAAGAATATGAAGAAGAGTCACCCTCTTTTTAGATTGGTTATTCAATGCCAAGGCTTTATTAGTAGGAATTGGTCTATCTGATTCCGTCATGTGTACTGTGAGGCGAATTCCGTTGCGGATCGCCTTGCTTCTATTGCTTTTAATTTTCCTGTTGGTTTTCATGTATTGCTTGCCCCGCCAGAGGGGATTAAACTTTTCCTGTTTAATGATGTAAGGGGTCGGGCTATCCCCCGTTTGATGACTACTTAGCCCATTTTTCTAGTATTAATAAAACGCCCCCTTGAGGGGCCGGAGAGTACCGCCTCTCCTTCAACCAAAAAAAAAGAATCACTCTCACTCATATGTTTAAGGGTAAGTATTTCGCTCAATCTCAAATTTGAAAACTAAACTACCATAAGCTTGCATCAGCGTCCTAAATCTCCACCACGAAAAACCAAGTACACGACATTAATCAAGAGGTCTTTTATTGGGTTGTAATGGGGCCAATGTAAAGAGAAATAGGTAGGGAAATATTTTGGCCATGTGGTGCTAAATCCGGAAATATAGAATTAACCAAATCAACAACCAAACTTGAGAGATTTTGTTCCAAACCACTTCTCCTCTTTTGTTTTTCTTCATCTCAACACCCACTTTTTCTTCCTTCAATTATTCATTCAAGCACTATTTTTTTTCAACCATTTTTTTCTTTCTTTCTTGCTAACACTTGCTCAACTTCTTTGTCTTTGTTTTTTTTTTCTCATATTTTTTTCATCTTCAAAAGCTATAACAATACCAACACACTAAACATGTAGCTCCTCCAAGCTTGGCTCACAACCACAAAATTAATCAGCTAATAATTCTAATTCTCGGATGGGTAAAAAGGCTAGATATTAGGCTCGGATTTTCTTTTGTGGAGCTTCCAAAGAAAAAGGTTATAAAAGGCTCACAGGGGCTACAAACAGAGGAATAGTATGCAGGGTAGTCAGAGAATAACAGGCTAATGAAAACAATGCCTCAATCATTTTTATGTCATGCACAAGAGTTATAAATGTGGCCTTGAAAAAGAGTCTAAACGCAAGTTATAGAGATAGAAAACAAATTGAGAATCACACACAAAAAGAAACAGGACTCATAAGAATTAAAGTCCAAAGGCCAAAATAAACCTCACATGGCTTTTTGTCTAAAGCTTCAAAACTAAATTAGCTCAATGAATAGAAATAAGTCACTTCAACTCAAACATTTTCAATGCATAATAAAATAAAAATAAATATAAAATATGCAAAATATGCATGAAAATGCTCTAAACTAATATGCAACTAGACCCCTAAAATATGACTAAATTAAGCGTTATCAGTTTGATGAGATTGCACAACACTTTTCCTTTCTATTAAGGGAAAGAGGTAGTTAGTAGACTGAAGGATTGTGTTGATAAGGTAGGTATAAAATACTTAGATATAATAATTTCTTGAAATGTTGAAAACCGATATACCCAAGAAGGAAGGTCGATCTACATTGGAACAATAACATTAATGTCAAGATGCTTTGGGACACATGACACCATTTTATGAATACTTATCACTACAATGTTGAGCGTTGAGGAAGATGATTCAAAACCTCAAGGATATGTTGAGAGTCGAGGTATGCCTAAACTAAGATAGGGAACAGATTAAACTTCTAGAGTTTGAAGGAAAGACATACATTAATGATGGATGAGTCGATTTTAATGGTGTGGTTGTTAACTTGTTACGGCCATAATATCATTGTTCTGAGATGACCTTTATTGATTAAATAAGTAAGAAATATCTCAATCATACACAGAACTATCTCAGTCACACACACTCATTTATAAATTCATGCACACTTATGTACAAAGGTTATGCACACTCAATTAAAAATACAATGCATGGTCAGTTTTGATATTGTATATACTCAATTATAAGATTATGTACACCTAGTTGTATAGGCATGTACACTCATTTAAGAAATACATCCACACTTAGTTATGATATCATTCACACTCACTTAAAAAGGCCACACACATTCAATTATAAGAGTATAAATACTCGGTTATAAAGTCATGCACACTCTTTTAAAAGGTCATTTACACTCAGTTAAAATGACCATACACACTCAGTTATCATATCGTGCCCACTCATTAAAAAAAATTCCACACTCAATTATTAGATTATGCAAATTTAAAATTTTATGTATTTTTTCATTTTAATAAAGGTCTAATCGAGTCCATTGATTTTTTCAAGATCCTATGGTTGTGGCACATTCTCATTTCTCTCCTCAATGGTAGTTCTCACATGATGCGTTTCCACTTAATATATACTATCATATCTCCATCTTGATCTCTTTCTATTATTTAGAAATGAAAGATAGATAATATATAACTCTAAAATATATATATATATATATATATAGAAATTAATCTCACTACATTTCAATATGACAAAGGAAACATTTTCTAAAAATAAGTTTCATTTTCTAGACATTAATTCCCTAATAGAATATATTGTTACACATGTACAAAGATGATTCATTTTACATTAAATGAAAGAAGATTCATTTTATCATGAAAAAAATTCCTAATTTTATATCTATGTTGGATGGATAGGATATTTTGATTAGAGTAGGTTTAAAATAAAAAATAAATTTAGTCATAAATCTTGATTTTGTAATATGGATATATCATTTGAAATTCCCGCCTAGCAATAACTTTGATTTTTCTAGACATTAATTATCCAAAAAAGTTAATGTTCCACAAGTACAAAGATGAAGATTCATTTCACCCCAAGAGAAAGAAGATTTATTTATTATGACAAAATCTTAATTTTATATGTAAGTTGGATGAATTTTATAGTTAGATTAACTTAAGTTCGGAATAAAAAACCATAGTCATAAATTTTGGTGAAAATAGAGAAACATACTAAACCACTAATAGCCTTGTAAAAATGTTCTACAAAAAAATAGTCTTGTAAAAATGAGCGTCAAAAGATTCATTTGACTACAATCTTCTCACTTTTTTCCCCAATTTTCAAAAATTCACTTTGGAAATTTTATATCTACGTTTTAAGCCAACCTTTTTTCTATCATTGAAAGATATATTGAACATCGACATAAGGAAAAAGAAAAGCAAATTCACTTGAAAAAAGTGCTGTTAATCTAGGGTTTGTGAGATTTGTAAATACTCGCAAATGTGATATATATATGGGGGAGGGAGAAATAGAGAAGAATTCTTTTGAGAATTGGAGAGAAGCATATGAAAATAATGCGTATAAGGAAAAATAGGAAGCTAACGGCGAGCATGATATGGAGCACGGCAGCGTCACCGTCATCTCCAAACCCACCAAAAGAGTTGATGCAACCACACATTTGTATGGTGAACCGCTCCCCGTGGGATGCTCCCCCCTCGCCGCCACCTCTGCATAATAATCCTCACGATAACTTCCTCTCTTATCTTATCCCCTCCTCCCAACACCACCGCCGCAACCGGGTAATTAATCCATATCATCCCTTTTCACACCTTGCTTTACAATAATTCTATATTTTCTTAGATCTACGAGGAATAAATTATGCTTGCATTTCATTTATTTTTTTACTTTCTAGTATCTAGGGTTTTTGAAGATTTGTTCTTCATCTCTCATATTGCACTCTTTCTCAAAACAAAGGTAGTTTTCGCAAAATTACCTTCCATTTCATCTTAATTTCTCAAATTTAATCGACGCATCCACATATTTTTTTTACCATCGCCATTTCTATGAAATTTTTGTTTATTTCCAATCGTTATTGGGACGGGGACTTAAGTGTTCCTCGCTCTCATATGTTGCGGTTTCATTTGTTACCATAAATTCTCTTTATCAGACAATGGAAGTAGAAGATGATTGTAATCTTGTTGACAAGAGATTGGCTTGCAAAAATTCTATCCCAACCGACGATAGGTACGGAAACCTAAATTCCATCAAGTTAAGGTTTAAAATCCTTACATTCTCCTCCAATGAATTCATAACTATGCTTGATTATATCTAATTCTTGATTCCCCTCCCCAATCATCGTAGTATTGATTCCATGAAGATATCCCCTAACATTGGAAAAAACACAACGATTCTTCCAACTCCTCCATCCACTACAAGAAAGAATAGCAAGATTTCAATAATGGGTCCTCCAAGGAAACAGGGTCGACCAAGGAATATGGTTGAATCATCGTCATTGCCATTACCAGTGAGACGTGTTGACTCTAATGAGTTTGTCTACTACTCTGGATTTGGGCCAAGATGGGGGAAGAGGCGAGGCAGCAATGACACACAGAAGCCAATTGCAATCAAAGACATTATAAAGGTTACTAATGAAAGGAAGAATAATGTAGGTATGCCTTCCTCACAAATTAAGGAGACAAATGATGAAATGGACTACATCAACATTGAGGATGATGATGAGGAACATAATGTCCGAAAGCGTGTTCGAAAATCAATAAAGGCTAAGTCATTGAAATCTCTTATTTCGGGTTAATTTGTTTTTCTTTTGCTACATTTTATGGTTGTTTTTTTGTCGTCGTCATCATCGTCATGGATGATGTTGTTGTTATTTTGTTTATGTTGTTATTGTTGTCATTTTCGTTGTCGTTGTTTTAAGTATTAGGAATATTTTTATGTTGTGCTTAACTAGTGATAAGTAGTAGTAGTAGTAGTAGTAGTAGTAGTAAGAGTGTTGTGTTGTGCTCAACTAGTATTTTGGGCTTTTCTAGTGTCTTTTGTCAAATTATTATATGTTCTTATGGTATTTGAAGAAAGTAATGTGTCGATTATGTTGTAGACATTGATATTCATTTTGTTTCAGTATAGCAATCACGTATAAGCTTGGTTTTGGTAATTTCATATTGTATTTCCTTTTTTTCTAATGGTGTGGTATTCTAGTATAGAATGCTATATTGACTACTATACGACATCATTTTAGTCACCCATGCTTTATTGTTCTATCTTTTAGAAGTACTTTTGTGTTTCAACTATTTCCTCCTCTTTATTATTTTTTTTTTCATTTTCTTATTTGGTCATATGTTTTACATAAATTCAACATGCAACCCCTTCACACTTATGTATGCATTTATTTTACAATAAAGATCACTCCTCTTACTTTTTATTTTATTTATCTTCAAATTACCACCACCATTATATCCTCTTCCTATATTCTTTTTTCACAACAAAAGTTTACAAATAATATCAATATATGCACCTTGTACTTCCTTAATCATCCAACTGTCTAGAATTAAAAGTGGTTGTTGAACTAGTTGTCAAGTAGACATATTGAAATACTATAGGTTTGACATTAGTACTTAATTCAAAAATTAGGGACTTGGCACTAGTTGAAGATCAAATCATGAATTAGAGTATATTTGAGTGATTGTTGAAAATTTTGAGAACAATTATAGAGAAAATTCAAATTCCGCAAGAGTGAAAATAGAGATGACCGCCGTAGGACAATATGTATAAAGTTGGGGACTAATAGTCTATAAGTAGTGAAACTAAATAGATTTGGAAAAATTCTACTAGCAATATTTATATTCTAAGAGCAAAGTTGTTTAATGTATGCTACTCAAGAAATGTAGCACACGAGTAAGCAACACTTTGGTCTTTACATGTGATGGAACCATTCTTGAAACAAGAAGCATGTAAAGATAAATCAATACGTTTATAAAGAGATATAAAAAACTTTTAAATTAATACAAAAAAGACAACTCTCTACATAGAAACTGATCGTAATATGCTAGTTAGAGCGGCAAACATAGAAAGAAAAACAATATGTAGATTTAAGTTAGAGAATCAGCTAGGAAGAAAAAGAAGAAAATTTTGTATTTAATTATACCATATCCACCAACTTCCTTCACATATAATTGTAGTTTCTTAATTGAGCTTTGTTTTAGACAAAATATATAGAAGTTCACTTTTTGTTGGATTGAGGGGTAGATGGCCAAGAGGGATCTGGCTGTCTTTGATAGTATGAATGATGAAATGAATGTGATAAATAAAAAACACAAACTGAATGTAAATAAGAACAAGACAAATTATCTTCCCTTGAATAAATATAAATAATGAATAATGAATTAAAAGGGCATGCACGCCAATGCTTAAAAATACTACTTGAGAGCTTAAGATCTATTGATATCTATGTTGTATTGAAAGTGCACAGTAAAACTTGTAAGTACAGACTATAAGTTTGAAATCTATTGTGTGTTTGGTGTATTATGTTGTGTATGGTTTGTAAACTAGGTGCATACATCTTGAAAAGGTTGGAGGATAGAGTTTACGTGAAAGATCACATTAAAAAATGAAAGTGAATGTGAGAGAATGAGTGTAAAATTGTCAAACAAATACTTATTTATAATAAAATTGTGTCCTAGGAATATTCCTATAAATATCACATGATCTCCTCCTAGAAGTGATTCTCGTTGAGGTCGAAAAATTGAGGCAAAAGAGGTTGTACTACAACTAATAATCTTAGAACTATATTGTTCAACTTTGACAACTAGGATTTTTTTTTGTTGGCTAAGTTTATATTTATCAGTGAAGTTCGTCTTTCATCAACGAAGCTCATCTTTTAATGTCAACTCAATGGTGGATGTGGCCCATTGGTGGAAATTGCCTTTGACGAGATCATCTTCTATACTGGTTTGCGCCTTGTCCTGGTCCTCTTAGGTGCAAATTTGTTGGATTTTTATGGATCTAACAAGCTCATTTTCATAAAAAAGATTAAATACATTAACCAAAGCTGAGCATGTAATTCAGTTAGTGTTCCAAACGATAAATTAATGGCAAGCAAGATGAAAATGTTGAATTAATCAAAAAAACCTATAAATGCGTTTCAAATTCCTTATGAACAGTACCCGACTTTTGTCCCTCAACACAAATATTCATTTTTTAATTGTTATACTCACCTGACCACACTTCCTTCATGCTCTCGACTTTCTCAAAAGCCAAGCGCCCAATAGCACACTGAGACCGACTCGCCACTCACCACCTTCTCTCTCGCCGTATCGGATCCATTTCCCTTTCTTCGCGACTGTACACGATTCGATCTTTTGAGGTAAACTGTAATACTCGGTTTCATTTTTTGCTTTAGGCCGGGAACCGAAATGTCTTGAATGACTAGTAATCGAGAATCTTTGAACCACAAGTATCCTCAGATTAGGAATAAGTAGTAATTTTGATATTTACTCATTCCTTCCCTAAGAAAAAATTTAACCTTCATCTTCTAGTTAATCATATCCGATTTTTATCTCTAGCTTAAACTAGATTGCACTAAGAAGATAGAATTAAACAAAATAAAAATATATATAATCAAAGATCAATCCTAATTAACCCTAATCAAGCACCCATATATTAACGGAACACATCGATCGCCGAAAGAGAAGCCCTCTGTTTTCATTCGAGAACAACCGCCTTACTATGTCTTCGTTCGAGAAGAGTCGTTCGATCAATGTTCCATGACGTGCAGACCATCGGTGGCGGCTACCCTCTTCGCCTTTCCCGGCCGTCGACACTGGAGGTTTTCCGATCACCCCCGAGCAACAGTTGGTGTCTTGTCTCGGCTGATCGCAGGCGTTCGAGACACAGTTTCGTGTAAGTCGCTGCCGACCAAATCGGACGCGGTTCGGATCGAACTAGAGTCGCTGGTAAGTACCCAACCCTTGGGTCATCTTCCTCGTTAGTTAGGGGTGGTTCCTTGGGCCATAGGGGGTCTCGTTCGGTTTGCAGGGGAATCGTATTAGATTTAATGTTGCCTTTGGAACGTTAAGTTCCATAGATTTTTTGTTTACATTCTGGTTATAAGGATGGGAATTTGGTAATTACTTTAAATTAGATAGATAAGTGGAGGTGTGGAAGGTGTATGTGGTTGTTAGTATGAACTTTGAGTTTAGTTTCAGAGAGGGCTATTAGATAAATTAGTACGAACTATTGTAATTTTTGATCAAGAAGTTAATTAAGGGTGGATGGGTGAGTCGTCATTTAAGGTTAATTAAGTGGACCGCGAGAAAAAGTGATTTCTGATGTGTAATTGCTCGATCATAAGTTTGGTCTTTTTATATGATTAGGCTAGTTCAGATTAGTGTATGTGTTTAGATTAACTTGTTAGTTTTTGATTGTCATCAGTTTAAATATGGTTGTATGTTCGAGTTAGTAAAACGTAATGTTGGTTTTTGGATCAAGTTGTTAATTTGGGTTAGATTGGGAATTTCGTGTTAGTTGGGACAAGTTCGTTTAAATTGAAGTTTGAACCTCCAACATCGTTATTCCTTATTTAGGTTCTCTCGCGTTGCTCGGTTTACTTAGTCGTTGATGACCGCAGAATTCTTTAATCGAGGTAAGTCGTTTTCGACTTGCTCGACTCTTTTCTGTCTTGTTAGGTTTTGTGCCGTTATTATAGGATTGGTTTTGGGAACTAGTCCCGAATATCTTTTTGAAATGTTTTGTGTTGTTGTGTGCAAATTAGTTTTTAAATGAGTTTTTATCGGAAATAAGTTTTCGAATGTTTTCTCTGTATTGGTACCGTTTCCGGCACGACCATCGTAGTTGGCGGAGAGGAAGGGTTGCCTATGTATGGTCCATGTGACAGAGAAACCGTGCCCCTTCAAAAGAAAATGCTATATGTGTGTTTTGGCAAGTGCTCCAGTGGAGGCTTAGCCGGGGTTAGAAGGAAGACGTGATGTGAGGAGTGGGAGGGCCTACCTCTGCACTCGGCGCGGGAGTGAGCGCCTTGGGATTGGAATACGAGATGGAGAAAGAGTTATGTTGCTTTAATTGTGCGGTGTGTATGCGTGTTTTGTTGATGTGTGACTAACCGTCTAATTTAGGTATTGGCCTTTAGTGTTATGGTTGCGATTGTGGATTCTGGTTGCTGACTATAGAAAACTGCTTTAAAACGTCTTATAATTTCCGCATATTATCTAGCTTGGTAGATTAGTAGTTGACCCTTTGGGGATTATTTTTCCAATTATAGGTAATGTCACAGGAAACCGTGCAGGAGCCTTGGCCGAATGGTGGAGTGGACCGTTGACGCGCGTGTCATTAGTTACGGGGTTTTCGGGTGCATTTTGGAATGACTTGTTATGGTTAATTTTATGAATTAGTGTGGTTGTTAATTTACTTATTGTTGTTCTTAAAAGTTTGTTAATTCTAGGATGGGTTTTGGTAATATTGGTTTGAACTTGGGCATTCGAACATGTTTTATATTCAGGTTTATAAATTTGAAAGTTGGATATTTTACTTGTTTTCTCGCCGTGCCCGCGTTGTAAGATAAATTTGAAAGTTGGATAAATTTGAAAGTTGGATATTCAGGTCTATGACAATTAACCACATGAGAAACTAATCTCAAGCTCAATTCTAGTTTTTCCAAATAGAAACAACCACCTTTTGATGTGTTCTCTCTATTTTGTTTACTCACTTAAACTACTCCCTTTAATGCGTAACCTAAGCAAGAATTTAACATGTTTAAACATATTATATTAAGCCCATAGAATCAAATCATATTAGTTTCCAACTCAATTCAAGCAAAATATATTGATTCTAATCCGCTTCACATAGTTGGGATCACCCCAATCTTAGAACTATAGAATTTAGCCTAGCATGACGGAATTCATAATCAAAGCAATAAATTTAAACATTGAAGTAGAAAATAAGCACAATAATTGAAAGAGAAAACTTAATAGAAATTCAATTGAAAGAACAAAGTAGATTCAATGTGCCAAGAACGCCAAATTGAAAAGCAACTAGAACTAAACCCTAGAAATGGTCTCTTCTCTTTTTCTCTACTAGAAATTAGAATAATTATCCAACTTGTGCTCCAACTAGTCTTAGAATACTCATAAACGTTAGGTAAAAATATATTCCAAAACATAAAACCAACTCGGGCCCAAACAAGTAAGAAAGCCCAAATTTCTCGGCGTGCGCAGCGTGTTGTCACGAACCGTGACAGGTCATTTGAGAGCATGTTCTTGATTTGCTTGCCCTTGTTTCGGATCTTGAAGGCCTCCACGACTCGTGACAAGGCTTCTAACCTCTTCCTTCACTCCCTAGCTTGCATTTTGACTTGTAATAGCCCATACACAACACTTGGAAGCTCTTGGAATCCTCAAATCATCACTCCTTTGTGCTAGTTGTGGTCTTTAAGCTTCACCAAGATCTTGTCCTCATGTCATCTTCTTCATTAGACTCCAAAACACCATCAAAAGACCTATAAAAGCAAAATAAACTTGTGTAGACCTCCATACTACAAATAATACGAAAATCAACACAATAACACTAAAACTAAACTTAGAAAGAAAGAAAACTACACCTAAATGCATATGCAAACAGGGACGGAACCAAGAATTGAAATTTGGGTGGGCTAAATTTACCTTATATATTAAAAAATTACCGATTGGCAAATATTTAGCTAGGACAAAGCTTTAAGCTATGTTTGTTAAGTCACAAAAAAAGTAGTTAGAGTTGTAAAACTAATTGTAAAAGTAGTTAGAATTTTAAGAAAATACATAATAATTTTAAGTTCCATGATATAAAAAAAATACTTGATATTTGAAAAATAATTATTTTTTAATAAATAAGTAGGATTAACCTTTAAAAGAAAAATAACTATTTTTTTTTTGAAAAAACTACTAAAATCTACAAAAAAATTAATGCAAAGCTACCTTTTAAAGAAACTAGTTTTACAATTAGCTGTTAGACACATGTATTCTACCCAAAGACGTCTGATCCTAATATTTTTGGAGGCTAGAACATTAAATTTAGATCCATCTGATAAACTTTAGGCTAAAAAAAAGTTTTTAAGTGGTAATTTGCAAAAACAATTTAAGTAGTTAATTTTATGAAGGTTAATCCTGTCCAAGTATAGTCTCTCTTGTATTGCAAAAAAAATGTGAAAAACTTAATAAATAATTTGGTTAGAACTAAAAGGATACAAGAAGAGAACAGGAATGAAAGAAAAAAATGACCGCATGAAAGTGTAAATTTGGGTGGTCAAACTGGTCATACTTTAAAAAGTGAAAACAAATAAATCAAAATGCATTGGGAGGATTCGAACCCCTTACGCGTTGGAGTATCAAAAGGCAGTAGACACTTCACTACCACAGAGACAAACTGAGCGAGTTGTAATACCATACGTAGAAATACATATTATTGTTTGAAAATTTGGGGTGGGCTGTAGCAAACCCTAGCCCACCCCTAGGTCCGTGCCTGTATGCAAACTACTTAAAATAAGATGACATCCGAAGTCGTACTCCCGATGAGTACTATCATGAATTATGTACGCTCATCTTTCGGTCCGGTGTTCAACTCCCTAATGGGTATGTAATCTCTAAATTCATTCATGGGTTAAATTCCAATCTAAAGTCGTTTTTAAGAATGCAACATTTTGCTAGGGGAACGCAGATTGAGGAGGTAATACATTCTGCCAATCACATCTACAAGAATCTTCCTCAAAGGCGCCAATCTAGCTCCAACCCGAAGTCGGTGGAAAGCAACCCCTTCTAATGCCACTCCGAACCAGCCTAAGAAGCTGGATTATAGGCGTGAACCGCAGAACCCGCAATGTATTTGTTTCACTTTAAGGTTAAAATGTGTTTTTGGATGAAAAATTATTTTAATTGCCTTGAAAAATGTAAAACGTAGAAAGATTACATGTATTTTTAGAGTTTGAAAGTAAAAGTTATTTTAAAGTGAAATAAGGCTTAATAGATGTTTATTGTTGATAGGGTTTCTTGACAACAAATAAATTTATAAGTCAAGACCCCGCTGAGTATAGCGAAGTCAGGATCGTTTCACGGGAAGCACGGTTGTTTGTCTATCAACTACTAAAAACAAAGAATAACAACACAAAACACTTACGCCCAACCTCGTTAACGACTTTGTCAGGGTCGTTAACAAACCTGGATGACTCTACGAACTCACACTAACGACCTAAACTCAGGTTCGGTACCGAGGCAAGTAACTCGATAACGAATGTAACGAATGCACACTCAAATAAGAATAAAAACCTAGGACAAGGGTTACCGCAACATAGCTATGCATAAAAACTCATAAGAAGATAAAGATCATGCCTTTAAATAGATAGATTTATCAACTTTCGCTGACTAGCAAGCAAATCAATCAATTCTCATCAATTAATTCACCCAATCACTTGTTTTCGATCCAAAGCTCGAAACTTTCGTA
This sequence comes from Fallopia convolvulus, assembly GCA_964016875.1. Lineage (NCBI taxonomy): Eukaryota > Viridiplantae > Streptophyta > Magnoliopsida > Caryophyllales > Polygonaceae > Fallopia > Fallopia convolvulus. The sequence goes on from OZ024729.1 coordinate 45,258,608, forward strand.
ATCGAACAATATCAACTTTCAAATTGACAACTTTCTCTTTCGATCAAATTGCAAACTCAAATTACTTCGACTATCGTCTAAGCATAAACACAACAAGCGATCTAAAAATAGATAAAAGGCATTCAAAACATCATCTCATTCACCAAATATGCATAACTATGTCGGACTTCAACCCCGACCCTAGATTAGAAAACTACTCACTACTCATATTAATAAAGCAAACTACTTCAACAAAAGAAAACATTGAAAACAAAAACAAAATTACTTCAAATTAATAAGAAAACTATCGTCTTACAAACTTCAGAAGAAACCGAAAACAAAACAACACCGAGTAGAAAAAACCTGATTAACGACCCAACCTCTCTCTCTCGATCGACCTTGGCTCGCAATCCTCCCACTTGACTCCTCAATCGGTTCTCCTAGAAGAAATAAAATCGTCCTCCTCCTTCTAGGCTAGAAAGAAGGGTATTTATACTAACAAAGCTACTATTAAAACCTTAAAAGATAGAAGATAGAAGATATAACAGCCCTAAAAATCACTTAAAACCTCTACCGACACGGAATCATCTTTAACGACTTCCTCACAGGATCGGTAGGAATCACAAAATCCATCAAGAAATTCCATCTTTATGCCTCGTTAACGACCCTTCACAGCCTCGTTAACGAGCCTGAGATTTGGCTTCTTCAACTCTTCTTCACTTAACAGCTTGAACTTTAACCTCTTTATCTTCAGGTTCTTCCGACTTCCACCATAGCACTCCAAATCAGCTCCAAAAGCACTCTTTCCTGCTCAAAACCTACAAAAAGACACAAAACGGAGTAGCTTCCATACTTTTCACAAAATATGCAAACTTATCCAAAAACACACCAAACTAACTCTAAAAACTACTAAAACTAAACCTACACAAAATAAGAAACAAACCAAAAACTAGTCTAAAAACATGAATATCAAAATACCCCATACTTAGACTTGCTTGTCCTCAAGCAATCACTAAACAATAATCAAAACCAAACAACCATACTCATCAAGCAAATAGCCATTAACTTAAAAAGCAACTTCTAAACTATAGCAGAAATTAGCAAATGACTATTAACGTCATCACACATATATACACCAAATAGACACAAGCAAAATACAATCCAACCTCTCAAGGGATATATGTGTTTAAATTCAACTCTCAACTCATCTTATATACAAAAACTCATAAAAATTGGAACTTATATCACCAAACTCTCCACCTAAGATTTGTCAAAACTCATAAAAAATCATCAAGAGAACTTAGGCTCAATGAAAAACTTCATAGAAGTTTCCATTCGGCCGGGTTGTAATGGGGCTTGGTAAAAACAATAAGGCGTGGAAATATTTTTGTTCATGTGGTGCTAATAATATTCGGGAATCAAAGACTCCAAAAAACTCACACAACATCAAAACACTCATAAAACATCATACCAAACTCACTCATCTTTATGCACTTATTCTTTCACTCACCCAACATATCCTAAAAAGTCTCATAAAACAACTCAAAAGAATCTCCGACTTATCCATTAAACACAAATGCACATCTTACTTCTCTTCATTTTCATGTAGCTTTTTCTCTTCTTTTTTTCTCAGCCTCGTTAACGAACCAACTAGGTCGTTAACGAGCTTCATCGCGTACACTCTCTCTTTTTCTTTCTTCTTCTTTCAACAACTTTTCTTTTATGCATCCTTTCTTACCAAGAGATCCTTCTTTTACAAATCAACACAAGAGACTTCCAATCTACCCTTCAAAAACCCTTAATTTCGAACCAAACATATCTTTTCACTCTACAAAACAAACCTCTCCAATCTAAGTCCTAATCCCCGGATAGGGTCAAGCTTATCTTGGCTAGGGAACAATTTTGTGGAGCTAAAAATAAAAGGCTATAAGGCTCAAATTGGCTTCAAAAGAAGGATAATGATAAGGTAGGATAAGGATAAATAGGGATTATGAAAAATAAGTTCTCTATCATATGATCTTACATGTAATGAACTATAAATCCTATATAGGTCTCAAGTAATAGATAACCATCACAATTCCAAGAGATAATATGCATATAGAGAGTAAATCATATAAGAAAAGAAGAGGGATTTTTAATGTTCTCCCTATAAGGCCAAAAACAACTCACAAGGTAGAAATTTTTGTTAGATTGCATCACTTATGCTAAAAAGTATACATGCTCAATTTCATCAAATGTTATTCCTCTATAAAATAATTTCATATCAAGAATCAGGCTATACTATCAAAGACATGCTTGCAAGGATTTACATGATCATGCTAGTAACTTACTATCATAGAACCATAAGAAAAGGGTATCTATCTATTCTAACAACTCTTTTTTTTTTTTGAAATTTTCAAAATTTTCAATTTTTTGTGATTTTTGTTATGATTTTTTAAACAAAGAACTACTTAAAACACACAAGACCCATAAAACAAACAAGACACAAGCTTTCTACCCTTTCCCACCCCATACTTAAAATTACAGTGTCCCCACTGTAATAAAAATAAGCAGAAGAAAAGAATAGAAAAGAAAAGAAAAATAAAAGGAAAAACTTACAAGACTTTTTAAAGCAGAAAAGAAACTACTCAAATCGAATCAGCGCCCTGGTGGTGGGAATTGGTGCTCGAAGTTCCTCATGAAGTCATACATTGTCCTCCAGCGCTCTGCATCATCCACCTCTCTCTGTTGATGCCTCGCATCATCCAACGCCATGCGAGCAGAATAGACACTCTCCCACCTATCCATCCTCTGGTGAATGTGTGTCTGCTGAAGGTTAAGCTGTTGCATCTGAGACGAAAGATCTTCGGCCCATGGAGGCGGGATACTCGATCCAGTGTAATCGGGCTGAGGAGGTGGTTGATAGTGGTTGTGAGGCTGGAAGTGGTCTTGAAAAATTACCGGATTGTAGGGAATAAGACCATAGGAATGTGGCTCGGCAGGTTGCAGCGGGGGGGTCGTTACCGAAGCTGTGGGCCTCAGTAGTAGCCTCGAAGTGGTCGTTAACGACCCTGGTGGGCTCGTTAACGAAGCTGTTGTTGCCCAAAATCTCTGTGTCGAGGTCATCTTCCCCGATGTCGAGCTCTTCCGTCCCTGCCTCTGTAGCTACCTCAGTTGCTTCATCATCTTCGTCCATAGCTTCTTCCTCCCTCTCAAACCGGGACTCACATGGCCTGAGCATCAGCTCATCTTGCGGCTTGGGCTCCAATGGGAACGCATGCCCCGTCCATGCCTCGTACCAGTTCGGTACATAAAGCAGCTCCAATTTAGCCAGGGTGGGTACAACATCTCGGCCTTGAACTTTTGTAGTGTACCCATCCCGAACCTGAGTAAAAATGCCGGAGCTAAACCAATACTTCCTGTTGAGCAATTGAGCGTGGGACGGCGTGTAGAGGGAGAGATCGACTCCAAGATTGGTCGCCAAGAGACTAACCAAGTTCCCGCACCATACTTCCTTTGACTTCATTCCTTGCTTCTCCACATATAGTAGCCATTCATACCCCAAGTTCAATGGGGCGGGATCCTCAAATAGTATGGTTCAGAGGCATGCAACTTCCATCCTCGTTGGCCTATTCAACTCTCTCTTGGGCCAAAATGTAGCGGCTAGGACTCGGAGAATAATCTGGAAAATAGGGTTGATGATGCTTGCCCCGGAAAGTGCTGCAGCGGAAGGCTCTACTTCCCCGGTGATGTAGCTCCAAGTCCTTATCACCTTGTAGTCCTTGATGTTGTAATCCCGAGAAGGATTAGGGAGATCGAGAATCACATTGAACTCCTCCATGGTGTACTCACGACTGACATTACCGAGCCTGAATCTGATCCGTCCAGTCGAGGTCTTGGTTGGGAATCTTGTCTCAAGAGTAGCCAAAAACTCAGAAGTAAGAGCCGGGAAGTGCGGTACCTCTTCCTTCTTCAACAACTGAGGCACGCTAAGAATAGAAAAGGCCTCTTTGACATCATCATAAAGCCTCATTGCTTTAGCACTTGACCTTGAGAACCACCTAGTGTAGTGGTCCTTGTCTAATAGGGCATTGTACCGGTCGGCTTGTGCTTGGGTGCGCAAGATCACATTATCCATGCGCGGAGGAGATGGGGACCGCTGAGTCCTCTTCTTCTTGTCGGCTCTTGTTGTAGCTCGGCTAGAACTTGCCATATGGACCTATAAAAATATGAATTGACAAAGATAAGATCCATACAAATCAATAGGAAAGAGACCCCATACTTGGCCTCGATATTGCTCTCGAAGTGCCTCGTTAACGACCCAACTGGGGTCGGTAACAAGCCTGGACTGGTGTTTTTGGACTAGGCAATATGCATGGTCGTTAACGAGCCTGGACAGGTCGTTAACGAGCCTGTACGAGAACCAGTCGCAGTTTCCGAATGCAAAATACTCCAAAATTATGCAATGAATCAAGCATGCATCACACACAATCCTACATAAGACACACAATCGGGTATATGCACCCCATACTCGCTCGATTACCTATCCCGAACATGATATAATTGCCTAAAAATTCATGGTGAAGAGCACTCAATTCTAGAACAAGGTAATTCATGCTTTTCCTAATCAAATTTCAATGGAGAATCAAGCAAGAACATCAATATAGATCAAGATCAACCACCAATATATGAAACAACAAAATCATTGAGCAATAAATATGCTATTCGACCACTTTATACAAGCAAGAACAAGATATGAAATTTCGACCCTATAAACCATGAATCATGTAAATAGAGAGTTAAGGTTTAGAAATCATACCGTTAGATCGAGAAATTGAAGACCGAGATTGAAATTAGGAGTGGTTAACGAGCTTGGTTCTCGCCGGTAACGAATGCAAGAGTAGTGGGTTCGTTAACGGGGTAAAATTCTGGGGGTACGGTGGTGGTGCAGATTCCGATCAGTAGAGGGAAACCGGTAGGATTTTGAGAGTTTAAGCTTTGGATTGAGAATTTGAGAGTGGGATTTTGGGAATTTTGGAAGGGTTTATAGGAGAGGGCTAGAGGTAGGTGAAGAGGGTGAAAGGGCGGCACAAGTGGTAAAATATATAGGATAGATTAGGTTAAAAACTTACCTGCCCGTTTCTATTTCGGGTTGCCGAACTGGGTCGTTAACGACCCTGGGTGGATTCGTTAACGAGCCTGCGTATCCTCTTTCGAGTGATTTTCTGAGCCCAACTCTTGTTTCAGGTTAGCCTAAAAACACCTCCATCTTGCTACCTCAAAAACTACTACTAAAACTCAAACGAAAGCTAGGAAAAAGATCTAAAAAGAAAGGAAAAAAACTAAACTATACTAAAAACCGGGTTGCCTCCCGTAAGCTCTATTTTTAAAGTCGTTAGCCTGACGTACTTACCTTGGCTCAAGGTGGTTCTCCTGTAGCTAGGTTGGGGTTTTGAGGGACCCCATACTTAGCCTTGTAAACATTATCGACTCTTGTCACTAAATTTGGTCCTCTATCTTCTAGTAATATGCCTGGTATTCCTACACAAGGGTTAGTGAAATCCGAAAACCAAGGGGGCTTGGACTCCTCTATTGCATAAATAGTTGGGTACGGTGTTGGAACAGGATATGAAGAAGAATTATAACCAGTACTAGTGAATTCATAGTTAGAGTACTCACCTTGATTTATTGGAAAAGATGTTGATACTGAGGTCGTTGGAACCATTGTCGACCCTATGCTAACGATTCCGTCATTATAGCTTTGCATAGGGGACTTGGAGCTGGACCAAGGAGAGTCGGTAGGGATTTGTGTGAAATTCTCGTCCTCTTTGGTAATTGGAGGAGGGTCGTTAGGAACAACTATGTCGAGTTCTGGCTGGGTCAACTCGATTTGTGCAGCTGTAGTTGGGTCATTTGCGTTTTAGTCAAGGCTGAATTCCACGCATTCCTCTCCAATATCAAAAGTGAGGAGTCCTTTCTGCACATCTACCCTAGCACCTGTAGTAGCTAGAAATGGCCTGCCTAAGATAATGGGGACGTGAGGGTCCTCAGGCATGTCAAGAACGATGAAATCATTTAGAATAAAGAATTGCCCAACTTGAATGGGATAATCGTCCATGACTCTTGTAGCTTTTACGCTTGATCTGTCTGCCATATAGAGATTCATGTCTACAAGCTCCAATGGTCCCATGTTGGCTTTTGACCATATTGAAAGAGGGAGTAAACTAGCACTAGCTCCCAAATCACACAAAGCTTTGAATTTATGGTCGCCTATGCCAATTGTTATGGCAAATCTCCCTGGATCGCCTAGTTTCTCTGGTAGAGTGATGGATCGGGCCTCATCTTGCAGCTCTGTAATGGATCGTTTCTTGCTAAGAATATCTTTCAAGAATTTTGTGTAAGCCGGCACTTCGCTTAGGGCCTCAGCGAATGGGATAGAAATTTTAATGTCCTGGAGAATCTTTACGAAACACTTAAACTTACTTTCTGTAGAGTCCTTAGACTTCTTAATAGGAAAAGGAAGAGAATTCACCTTTCTTGGAACCAATGCGGGCTCGAGAGGTGATGCTAACGGGTCGACATTAGGGTCGATTGGTATGCTCGGAGGATCGTTACCGACCCTAATGGGGTCATTAACGAGCTTGGGATTGGGAGAGGGGCTCGGAATAGGAAACTTACCTGGGTTGGGGTCGTTAACGACCTTGTGAGCATCATCACCATGGTGTGCAGGTTCGGTAACGACTCTCTCTGGCTCGTTACCGAGCTGAGCCGTAGCTTCCTCATTAGTCGTGGGGCTCGTCTCCTTAGCTTGGATACGCTCCGGTAGTGTCTTTCCGCTCCTAAGGTGCACCGCTGCTATTTGTCCTCTAGGGTTCTCTTTGGGTCTGCCCGGGAGTTGCCCTTGTGGCCTTGGAATCTATGCAGCAAGGTTCCCTAGTTAGGAGTCGACATTTTTCTTCCACACATCGAACTCTCCCCATCTTTTGTTTTGATTGTTAAGGTTGGCTTGGATTCCATCAATCTTGCTATGCACTTCATTGAATTTATTATGGACTCCGTTAATGCCTTCTTGTAACCCTTGTACCCATGATGGTGGCTCTTGGTAGCCTGGAGGTCGATATGGCGCAGGTCGTCTATCCGGTGGAGGTTCTGCATAGTTTGTATTCGGATTTTGATTGCCCCATGTTGGATAATTGTTTGACTTGTCAAAATTACTAGGCTGGAATCTGTATGGGCCTCTCATATAGTTCACTTCAGCATATGTCTCAGCGGCTCTTACCTGCTCTATGTTAGTGCAAGCAGAAGTAGTATGGGCAGAAGAGCCACATTCTTGACAAGATTGAGAGGATTTCAGAAAACTTACCTGCTTCTTCAAGCGGTTGACCTCGTCTTGCAGAAATTGATTTTTGACATCTGGGTCAACTTCTTCCTTGTTAGGCATGTAGAGACGCCTCTGGGGCTGGGGAGATTGTTGGGTACCATACATGGCATCATAGTTGGACAGCTAGTCCAGCAATTCCCATGCAGCTGTAGGATCCGTTTCTATAAAACTGCTTGTTGTATGCGTGTTGATGCGGTTCTTCGTCTCTGCATTGATACCCTGGAAAAAGATTTCTTGGAGAACATATAAAGGTTGCCCATGAGTAGGGCACTGTCTAAGCATTTCCTTAAATCTTTCCCAAGTTTCTGCAAAGGTCTCATTAGGCAGCTGGTGATAAGAGATGATGCGTTTTCTCAACTCCGTTGTCTTGGCAGGAGGGAAAAACTTTGTAAGAAATTGATCATACAAAGCCTTCCAAGTCCTGATAGACTTAGGAGGTAAGCTCTCCAACCAGCTCAGGGCCTTTCCAGTAAGAGACCACCTAAAAGCTTTTAACAGAACATATTCAAGTGAGACACCTTCTGCAGCTATAGTGTCACATATATCAAGAAAGTTTCTAATATGTTCCATAGGGCACTCAGTAGGTTTCCCTTCAAACTGAGGCCTTTTAATCAAGGATATAAATTGAGACTTAATCTCAAAAGTCTTCTCTATCTCCGGAAGCACAATTGGAGACTCCAGCACCCTCAGTTCTGGATGCATGTATTGCTTGGCATTCCCCGGATAGGCATTCAACTCTTCTTGTAGACGGGTGTTGTTGACTCGTTGACGTTCAGCTTCAGCAGCAGCGACATCTCTATCAGCTTTTAGCTCCTCCATCCGCATCTGGAGAACTTCCATCTGACGAGCCATCTCTTCCTGTATAGCCATGGCTTGGTTTTCTCGGCGTCTACGGTGTAGGGGACGTTCAGGTTCTGAATAATAACCGGTGTTGTCAAATTCGAGCCTACGACGTCCAGCTGGCATACGCTGAGAAAACAAACAAAGAAAACGAAATTAAAACAAAAAACGGGGTCGGGCTATTCCCAGACCCACAGATAAACAAACGAACTGTTGCTTCCCCGGCAACGACGCCAATTTGTTAAGGAGGGTTTCTTGACAACAAATAAATTTATAAGTCAAGACCCCTCTGAGTATAGCGAAGTCAGGATCGTTCCACTGGAAGCACGGTTGTTTGTCTATCAACTACTAAAAACAAAGAAAAACAACACAAAACACTTACAACCAACCTCGTTAACGACTTTTTCAAGGTCGTTAACGAACCTGGATGACTCTACGAACTCACACTAACGACCTAAACTCAGGTTCGGTACCGAGGCAAGTAACTCAATAACAAATGTAACGAATGCAAACTCAAATAAGAATAAAAACCTAGGACAAGGGTTACCGCAACATAGCTATGCATAAAAACTCATAAGAAGATAAAGATCAAGCCTTTAAATAGATAGATTTATCAACTTTCGCTGACTAGCAAGCAAATCAATCAATTCACATCAATTAATTCACCCAATCACTTGTTTGGATCCAAAGCTCGAAACTTTCGTAATCGAACAATATCAACTTTCTCTTTCGATCAAATTACAAACTCAAATTACTTCGACTATCGTCTAAGCATAAGCACAACAAGCAATCTAAAAGTAGATAAAAGGCATTCAAAACATCATCTCATTCACCAAACATGCATAACTATGTCGGGCTTCAACCCCGACCTTAGATAAGAAAACTACTCACTACTCATATTAATAAAGCAAACTACTCCAACAAAAGAAAACATTGAAAACAAAAACAAACTTACTTCAAATTAATAAGAAAACTATCGTCTTACAAACTTCAGAAGAAACCAAAAACAAAACAACACCGAGTAGAAAAAACCTGATTAACGACCCAACCTCTCTCTCTCGATCGACCTTGGCTCGCAATCCTCCCACTTGACTCCTCAATCGGTTCTCCTAGAAGAAATAAAATCGTCCTCCTCCTTCTAGGCTAGAAAGAAGGGTATTTATACTAATAAAGCTATCTATTAAAACCTTAAAAGATAGAAACTAACTCTAAAAAGATAACAAGATATAAGATAGAATATATAACAACCCTAAAAATCACTTAAAACCTCTAAAATTCACTTAAAACCTCTACCGACACGGAATCATCTTTAACGACTTCCTCACAGGGTCGGTAGGAATCACAAAATCCATCAAAAAGTTCCATCTTTATGCCTCGTTAACGACCCTTCACAGCCTCGTTAACGATCTTGAGATTTGGCTTCTTCAACTCTTCTTCACTTAACAGCTTGAACTTCAACCTCTTTATCTTCAGGTTCTTCCTACTTCTACCATAGCACTCCAAATCAGCTCCAAAAACACTCTTTCCTGCTCAAAACCTACAAAAAGATACAAAACGGAGTAACTTGCATACTTTTCACAAAATATGCAAACTTATCCAAAACACACCAAACTAACTCTAAAAACTAGTAAAACTAAACCTACACAAACTAAGAAACAAACCAAAAACTAGACTAAAAACATGAGTATCACCCTTTATACATGTAAATGTTAAATATTTGGGAAAATTACATTTAACCACCCTTTAGTTTACACTTGTTGCAATTAACCACCCTTTATATTTTTTTCTACACTTAACCACCCCTTATTTGTAAATATGTGCATTTAACCACCCATTTTGATGAAAAACGTTATTTTCTTCGTTAATTAAAGAAAATTATGTTTTTGCCCTTCTTTTTTTAACTTTATTTACAATAAATAAAAGAATTTAGGAATAAATTGAGCTTGGAATGTCATTATAATTGGATTTCAGCCTACATCTCAACCTTTTGAATCTCGAGTCGTTGTCCATCAACTTAGACACGATCGACTCCAAGGGACGCTCAAAGTCGTCAAAATCAGATCCAAAACCAGGACATTTGCATCGGCGAAGTCGTGGTTCTTCTTCGCCATTGGATGGAGGGAATGAATTATTATGGAGGAAATTAGGTCAAGGTTATCGGCGTATTTGAACTTGAAAGTGTTAATTATGATTTTTCTTTATTTATTTATTGTAAATAAATTTTAAGAAGAAAGGAAAAAACGTAATTTACTTTACTTAACGTAAAAAAATGACGTTTTTCGTTAAAATGGGTGGTTAAATGCACATAATTACAAATAAGGGGTGGTTAAGTGTAGAAAAAAATATAAAGGATGGTTGATTGCAACAAGTGTAAAATAAAGGGTGGTTAAATGCAATTTTTCCTAAATATTTTTATAATGGGTACTCTTACAAGGCCTAATCCCCCCCCCCCCCCCCCCCCCCGAAAGCGGGTGACAAGCCACTCCTTCTAGTTCCACTCCGAGCTAGTCTTAGAAGCCGGATTATAGGCGTGAATCGCCGAACCCGCAACCTAAGAGAGACATACCACCACAATCATGGTATTTGTTTCACTTTGAGATAAAAATGTGTTTTTGGATAGAAAATTGTTTTAATTGTCTTACATACTAAAGAAGTATAAGGATTATACCTATTTTTAGAGTTTAAAAATGTAATTTTAAAAGTAAGAGTGATTTTAAAGTGAAACAAAACTTAATAGACATTTAGATATTTAAATATTTTCAATAGGATTCGAACGTGGAATCTTTCTGGATAATACTTACTCTTAACACCAATTTACCAATAAACCAACAGTATTTGTTTATAACGAATACTCTGCAAGTGTCTGCAATGCCTAATTCATCACCCAAACCCACTTTCTGTTTCTTAACTTTTCGTACCTGTAATTCTGTAAATCCTTTGCAAATCCACGGGTACTGATTCAAATTCGATTCTCTTCAGTTGGTTCTTCATGAATTCCTCTCTTCTATCTTTCATTTTCATGTCTTCACTCTTTCTGGGTCACTTCAGTTTCTACTTTTCTTATGCTGAATCTCTCCCTCCTTCCTCCAATTCATTCACTATATCCAGCTTTAATTACCCACAAACCAAGCTCAGGCCGTTCGATTGGCGATACATAAGAGGTTGCTACTTGCTACTCTATAATCTCAGTGTACCATCCCCAAATGCTCTCTTTCATTGCTGAATTACGATCGCGATTTTGAGTTTCCCACGGGTTTATATATTTGTTTCTACCTTTTTGCTTGTTCATTTTGTGGTTCTTACAAAAAGGACTATCGTTCCTTAGCTGTGGCATAGTATATATAGTAGTTTGCAAGTCACTTAGAATTTCTGTTGACCTATGTAAAATTATTGCGGAGTCAACTCTGTATTTGAGTAATGGCTATTTCGTGGTGTTTCTAATTAATTGACTAGGGAATCTGTGGGTCTTTATTATCTATACCTTATAATATCTGGGTCAACTGTTGCTCCTGATATCTAGCTCACCAGGGACCAAAGCTTACATTTGTTTAGCAGTTGATTTAGGTTTAATTGACCAGGTGCCAGTGGTTGGAACAATTTGCAAGATAACTTGATTGTATAGTTTTAGGTTTAATTGACCAGGTGCCACTGCTCTAACCTATTCAGTTTGTAAGTTGAACAACATATATAGGCTTGCCCCTTCTGTTAACCGTTATGATTGAAGTCAACTGGAAGTGCTAGTGGTCACTGATAAGTTTGGCTTTATGTCATATTGCAGTGGATATACCACAATGGTTCTCTTCAGTGTCTGTAGACTTGGAGTCGGATGTAGACCTTGTAAGTACAATATCATCTTTGACACTTATCTTTTTCAGATCTTCTAATTGTGAAAAAACCAATATCTTCACTAGTGTCTTATTTAAAAGTAATCTCCAGCAACAATAACCCTGCTGGCCCCTCTTACTCTTTCTCATGTTTTGGGATGATATAATTTGTACAGAGAAACTGTTAGCTGTAATACTGTCTTGGTTAAATCTTCCCTGTATTCATGGCCTAAAATTATTTGCAGGACAACAGACATGTTTCAAGGATTTCTAAGAGGGAGCTGCGTCTCTTATGTCTGCGATATGGCGGTCTTCCGCTGCCTGATTTGTCAAACAGTTCATTTAATAATCTGGGTAAAGTTTTAGAAATTACCTAAAAGTTGACAATCGAATTAATCTAGTAGCTATTGTTTTTGTCAAGTAAAAAGCAAATGAACTGAGGCTATCAGAATCCATTCTTTTGGTAAACTTTTGCTTTTGGGTTGAGAATTACTTCAACTAAAATGCATTTGTTGTTGTTCTAGTTGAGTATTGATGACAATGATTTTCTCATCATGCAGTTTTAGAACCTTTCTCAAACAAATCTCTAGGAGATATTCGTGGCCTCCAAAATGCGGAGCATTGCTATCCTATGCAGCGAATAATAAAACTTGAGCTGACAAATGAGCAGGTAGCAAGGATTTGGAACACAATAACTAATCAGTTGGTTCTTATTTCCCTGTTTTGGTCATAATCCTATTCTAGCAGTTGTAAAAATCTAGCACGGGTTGTAATGCAGATATTTCCTGGAGTATGGTATTTAGGTCTCTTCAATGGACTTGGAGCTATGAAGACGCAATCAAAAATGGTATATACTAATATTGAAAATTTTCGTCACATCACCATTTACTGATTACAATAGCCATAGCCAGTAAAAATAAGCATGTGACTACTTCTTATGACTGATAATATACACCTGATCGTTGTGCTTACATATTTACACCCATGTACTATCTATGTCCTTATAATTGGATTGATAATATTTAACATCACTGTATGACACATATTTACACATATGCCCGCCAAAAATACCCTCCCAACTCTCCGTCCGGGGTAAGGGTGCGTACATCTCGACCCCCCAGATCCCGTCCATACCGGGATCCACCTGAGTAGATGTTGTTGTTGTTGTTGTTGTTGTTGTTGTTGTTGTTGTTGTTGAGGATAACCAAAAAGTTCTTAGTAAATACTCTTACAAAATGTTCTAACTTTAGGTAGAAATCAACTCGTGCAAGAAAGGCTCCATAAAAGATTGATCGTAAATGAGAGGATTGGTTGTGGAGAAAAACGAAGATGGATTCCTGTTATTTTTCTCTATATTGCTTGAGATTATTCTGAGTAATTGTATTTTGTCTATTATTTGGTTTTCACTGACTATCAAATGTGGCACACTTTTTATAAGAGAATGTCAAAATAATAGATATAATATGTTACCAAATATGTGCAGATTAACCGAGGGAGTGCGTACTCTTTTTCAGCTAATATTAGTGTGGAGGGATGCACATCCCCAAACCTATGGGGGCAATTTTGCAACCAGACCATCGAATCACTTTCATGTGCTCAATCGTTCATGAGAACTTCAGAATCTAGTTCAGTGGATAAGGTGCAAAATCAAACAGCAGAAAACATATTTTCTTGTAAAAGTTCTGCAGAAGAGTCTTGTCTGGAAGATAATGAGCAAAAAGTCTACGCAATGGAAATCGTTGGGCTGGTACAGGAACTAATCATTCAAGTGGCAGGTGTGAGGCTCAATGGGACCTTATCTTTAAATGGAACTAAAAATCCTAGTGAAATTGAGCTGATGTGTTATGCTCGCTATGGAGCAATGCCTTCTATGCTGATGCATGATTATGCTGCTGATATAAATAAAATGCCTCTAATTATTCAGTCACCTGAGGTTGGAAACTGGTATGTTATTGTTGCACCTGGTAATGCAACAAAGCCATTTGATGAAGATGGTGACCGTAGTAGAAAAATCTGTTACTCCCTGGATTGGCAAGTGGTTCAGTGTCCGGAGGGAAAAGTGGGGTTCAATTGCAGTTGGGAAAGATACAAACTTCAGGTCAGATTATGAATCCATCCTGTGATCAATATATGTTGTTTTCTTATTGTAGGATAGTGAAAATTCACCTAATGATTAATGTATGTTGTTTTCTTATTGTGGATTGTGGAAATGATGAGAGATGGCAAGCTTGATTCGTTATACATATAATGATCTGTTATTTAATGTCAATGCTAATGTTAATGTTTTCTTTTATTAATATATGATGAAACATACAACAAAAAATGATTATTGACAAGATGACAATGCTTGTTTGCAGACAGTTCTCCATAAAAACCCACCAGCCCCTTTTGAATGTTTCTATATGCCCATTGGTAAAGGGTTTTCTTTCACGTCTGCAAATTTTCCTCTTAAACCCCTTCTGAGCAACTCTTCTATGAGAAACTCGTCTCGAGTTGTCTGGACCTATTTCACTCTAGAAATTCCTCCCGGTGCATCAGGAGGCAATTTGCATGTCCGCTTAACTTCAGATAAGGAGATAAATTATGAGATATATGCTAGATTTGGTGGGCTACCATCTCATTATATTTGGGACTATTTCTATGCAAGCAAGAGCAACAACAGTGATGGGTCATTGTTTTTCATGGCGAAAAATTCAAGTAAGGAGGTTGTTGATTTTTATATATTATTTATCAGAGAAGGGACCTGGAATTTCGGTATAAAGCACCCAGATTCCAGCAATGCAGCATCAAATGGTGAGACTGAAATGGCCATTGCTGTTGAAAGGTGCCCTAATAAGTGCTCTTCACCTCACGGTTCATGTGCAAACTTTATGGATGAAAGTGGGTTGGCTGTATACAGGTCCATCTGAGTACCTAGCCCTCTTATTTATACAATCATTTCATCCTCCAAAGTAATGAACTTTTGAGTATACTGCTAGAGCTGCTAGTTTTTGCTATCTGACTGCTTCTGTTTAATTTATTTAACCCTGCAGCTTCTGTACTTGTGACCGAACCCATGGTGGATTTGATTGCAGTGTTGAAATTATATCTCATACAGGTAAATCTGCTGATTTTCCATGGACTGTTGACTCCTTCTACATGAATGAGATAACATCACAGAAAAAGATCTATGATCTGGTGTATTATACTGATGTCAGCGACTTATACACAAGACTTTAAATTTTTGCAGGGCACATTTGGCAGTCAATTTCTCTTATTGCATCAAACGCAGCTGCCATACTTCCAGCATATTGGGCTCTACGACAAAGGGTGAGAAAATTATTTCAAAGTACAACTTTTTGAACAGCAAAAAAATAATGAAATTTAGTTTGCAAATTCGCCTAATATAACTTTATTATAATATTTGCTGATGCCGTTCCTTAGCCTTCCATTTTTGGAGCTGTTTATTGAGAAATTCCTTTCTATTATTTCACTTTCTCCCTCCACCGTGTTTTTTCTAGGCATTTCCAGAATGGGTGATCTATACAAGCAGTGGTATCTCAAGTGGACTTTATCATGCTTGTGACGTAGGCACCTGGTGTGCATTAAATTTCCATGTTTTACAGGTAAGAAGCTTGAACAATTTTAAAATCAAGTAAATAGAAGCAACTTTAGTTAAAAGATTGAGATGCCCATGTTCTTTATTCAATGAATCTCATCTGTGCGTACTTAAATGACAGTTTATGGATTTCTGGCTTTCTTTTATGGCCGTGGTGAGCACATTCGTCTATCTGGCTGCCATTGACGAAGCTTCAAGGAGAACGATTCATGCAGCTGTGTCAATTCTCACAGCCCTGATGGCCATCAGTGGCGCAACCAGGTTGAAAATCAAGTAACATAGACTTGTTTAAGGGTGAAATCAAATGCCTCCTTGCTTTAACTTATGTAGCTTTGCAGGTCAGCAAACATAATTCTTGTGATTGCGATCGGGGCCACTGGATTGCTCATAGGTTGCTTGATTGAGCTCTTCACCAAATATAGGTCTATGTCCTTCTCTACCGTATCCTGTTTCAGCATTGTGCAAGGGTAAGTTTGTTACCTAGCAAAGTTGTGTTAAGCCAAGCATTTTCATAGAAACCCAAATTATTAGTTTTAATTATCATTTTATAGTTTCCTTTTTCTAGTTAATTTATTCGATTTTACATAGTCCACTTCCTAGTTCTGAGGCACTTTCCCATTTTCTCCGTGATGTTTTCCATCATATTAATTATAATTATCTAGTTGTAGGAGTTACTTATTAATGAAATGAATTATAGATTGTGAGGATTTCTCAAGTTGGCTGAATAGTGAGATAATTTCTCAAGTTGGCTGAATAGTGAGATACTTGCTTTTAGATTTCCTTTCCTATTTTAGGGTCCCAACACATTCAACTTCTGATTGAAATTCTTCCATTTATTTCCGAAGTTGTCATTGTATATATAACGTTACATAGTTATCATCTTCCTATATTCCTTTGCAGGAGGCAAGCCATCATAGATTCACTGTGCAATGGTTTGAAGAAATTGCTAAAACGCTTTCACTGGGGATTCGTAGTAGCTGGCATTCTTGCGCTCACCCTGGCTGCTGTGAGCTGGACATTCGAAACGAGTAGGAGCTATTGGGTTTGGCACAGGTCAATAAATACTTGCTTTATCAATTTCCTTCTTTTCCTCTTTCTAGTGTCATATTTTTTAAAACTTGCGTCTTGTGGATGCTTTGCAATGTTGTGCAGCATTTGGCACGTGAGCATATATACGACTTCATTCCTCTTCCTCTGCTCAAAAGCTACAGCTGAAAACACAGCGACTGAGAGGCCTTCTGGTTCTGAGACCAGAAACTATGACCTTGCTAGCCAGGATCCAATGGGTGGTGGAGTTGAATAGATAAAATATGTCGTGCATGCTCCAACAAATACAAGAAGATTTCATTTTTCCATGGTGGTAAGGAATAAATAATATGTAAGTTTTGTATCGATCACTGAAATGTACATATTTAGGAATAGAGTACGTAGTTTGGCTGGTAGGAAGAGCAACCAAAACTGTGTTCATAGGACACAAGAGCAACTAGTTAGTGTTCATAGTCTTCACTTTATAGTAAATTGCTCAATGCTTATTATTGTGGGTTCTATACTTGTGTACGACATAAGAACAAAGAAGCAATTTCATAAATGACCTCAACTTCCACAGAAAACCCCTAAAAACAAGAAAAAGAACTACGATTCTGTCATTCTGACTACTCTGCTGGTGTATTGATCCTGATAATGCAATTGATGGAAGAAAAAAAAACTCGTATCTTTTTATTCTTCTGTTACTGAACTACTCCTGGAGTGAGAAAATGCTAGTAGTTCTCTGTACTCCTTACGGATACTCCATAGTATCTCTGCACACCTCTTCATGCTTGGCCTGCCATTTCTCTGCGGTGAGAGACACTGCAACGCGAGCTGAAGAATCTTTTCAAGCGCCCAGTTATTTGCAGTGTTCCTCTCTAGCCTAGGATCCAGAACTGAAATTCCATTCCCCTCCATGAATTTATTCACAGCCTGCATTCATGGTTCAACATCCAAACCCATCAAAGTTACCGAATGATAGAAATCGTTCGTTGAACACATTTAGGTTAATGTGGTCATTTTATGGTATGGTTGGATTACCCAAGATAATGTATTATAATCTATTATCTTGGTAATCCAAGCACACTGATTAGGCTTACTCCTGAGATTATTTGAAGCTCAGATTGTTAACTTTCATATTCGTGTCAGTTGGCTTCTAAATTGTGTTTGGCAGAATACTCATTACCCATTTTGCAGTCACACGCTCCTTCAAATCCTTCTTAGGTTCAATAGCACGCCGTCCAGTGACCAGTTCCACCAGCAATGCACCAAAGGAGTAAACATCACTTTTGTCGGTCAATTGGTACGTCTTAATGTATTCTGGGTCCAAGTACCCAGCTGTGCCTTTAACCTGTGTAGACACATGAGTAGCATCCGAGTCTCTATCAGCTGCCAGCCTTGCAAACCCAAAGTCAGCTACCTTTGCTCGACGACTGTTTGTGAGGAGGATGTTGGATGACTTTATATCCCTATGGATGATCGGGTGATCTGTCCACAATGAACAGTAACACATGTTTTTTTTATCAGTGGGTTGAAAATGTAGTGTTTAGAGGGATTTCCCAACTAGACATTCAAGAAACCTGTGTATGTGTGAAGATACGTAATGGCGTGTGCAACGTCGATAGCAATGTCAAGCCTCACAGACAAGTCAAGAAGATCCCCTCTTTTACCTGCACAAATGAATGCCATGATCATGCCATGTTGAGCATTGAAATCAAGCTCTGAATGAAATATATACAGTAGTTTGGGTATGTCAGTATCATGTAGTCACTCACCGTCTAAATGCTCTCTGAGATTTCCATTGGGAACATATTCGACCACAAGAATCTTTTCATCTCCCTCCTCCAAGAACCCATGGAGCTGGACCAAATTCAAATGCTCCACCTGCGTTAGCATTTGGATCTCGCGCTGATACTCGACTCCCATGAGATTATCATGTGCACCCTACAATCCAAAAAAGATCCAAGTCCATCAATTGATTCAATTCTTAAGAGTGGAAAAAGAGAGGTTAGTTACTCTTTTGAACCTTCTTAGCTCGCTTGATTGCTACCACAGTGCCGTCGTCTAGGGTTCCTTTGTAGACAGTACCGAAACCACCCTGTCCAATCTTGAGAGAAGGGGAGAAGTTCCTTGTGGCCTTGAAGATCTGTTCAATGGTGAATTTTACATCGTCACCAACCTCTCTTGTAGGTGTTGATCTGTGCGAGTGTTTGGATCTGACTCGATTTAACATACTCCCATTCTTACCGGTACTTGATCGAGTTCCTGATAAGAAATCGCTGATTTGAATGACCAAAAGAACACTTCACTCCAGTAGTTGAACATAAACTACAGCTTACTGTTACCATTGTACAGGTCGTTCTAGATCCATCGATTCATATCTAGCAACTATTTAATTTATTAAAAATCCAAATAATAGCACAGAAAACAAAATTGCCTATCAACTTGATCAATCATTTTCAGAAAGAAATTTACCAGTTGTAGCCGCACCTGAAACTGGTTTGTTTTGGCGGGAACCTCGGGATCCGTTGGAGACGAATTCGTTATCCGGTGGAGTAAAGCAGGCGACGAAAGCTCCGGCCACGGATCTGGCGGCGGAGCGGAGGGCGTCGCCGGTGCGAGAGGAGTCAGAGGAGGTGGATCGCCGAGAGGATGACAAGGGGGAGTTGCGGGAAAGCGCAGTCTCCTGCGTCATCCGGCGACGGCCGACGGGGCGGGGAGGCAGCCGCCGGTTTTGGCTGTTCATGAGAGAGAGGTTGAAAATGGCGGGTGGTTTATTTGAGAAGACGATGATTTTCCAAAAAAGTGGTTGGGACTAGGCTCGCATTTAATATCCTGTTACGTATGTTCAAAATTTAATCATTTGCAAAATTGTGCGATTTCTTTTCGAGGCTTTTTATAATACAAGTGCGTGGTGTGGGGGGTTTGGCATTTTGGTTCACTAGCGAGTCCTTTTCTCATTTATGTTTTGGTCCATACAAAAAATCGTAGTTCATTTTATTTAGGGTATATTTGTAGGGGAGTTCCGTGCGAATGGGCGTTCAGGTGAAAATTGAGAATAAATCTCGTTCGTTGCTTTCAAAAAATCAACATCCCTAATTAAAAATTTATTAAAAAAATAAAATACGACACTGGCGAATTTTTCCTTTATTATTCACGTATTTTTCAATAAAATACAGCACTGACGAATTTTTTCCGTATTATTCACGAATTTCTCGAAAAATACGTTTTTGTGAGACGCGCCCAATTTGTTCATCAAAACTAGCGATTTGTTAATCAATATTGACTAATTGTTCATCAATACTAACTATTTGTGCATCGAGTTTTTGATAACAATGTTCATCGATTTTAAACTTTTTTTATTTTTAATTTTATTTTTTAACCTTATTTATGTGTATGAATACAATATTATATAGTTTTTGATGTACATATAATTAGTTTCGATATACCAATATTTGTTCATTGATATACTACTATTTGTTCATTGATATAACCTTGTTTGTTCATTGATAAACCATTATTTGTTCATTGATATACCCATATTTGTTCATTGATATACTTCTATTTGTACATTGATATAATTTTGTTTGTTCATTGATATATCCTATGTAATAATTGTGGTTTTTAAGGATATTTTTGAATTTTTCTCGGATTATCCTTTTAACATCTTTGTCCGTTTTAACGCTTAATCCAATATTTTTGTTGGAATTTAAATCCTAGAAAATTTAAATTGATATCCTAAAATTATAAAGAAATGATTTTATGGATCGGAGTGAATTCTAGGATTTTTCAGTGGAAAAATAATATTTATTGGATAAGCCGTCTTTTTAATTATGTACAGTAAAGGTTTTAAAATACGAAACGATAGCCTTAAAAAAATGAAGATAGCAAGATAAAATCATGAAAAATTGGTTTTATTGGTCTACATAATTTACGGGACGTTTTGTATTTAGTAAGTTTTTCTATCCGAGGTACATAATTTTACCGCTTTAACGCGAGTCCCGTTCCGAGACGGGTTTTGGCTTCAAAACCGATGTTTTCTCTACCTGGTTAAGTAAAGTGAATTCAAAGTGAGATAGGATGAGGATGGGGCTCGAACATTTGGTAAAGAAACAGAGGGGAGTGCGAGAAAGATAAGGACGACGACGGTCTTGGAGAACCGAAACCTTCACCGTCGGTTGCTCCTCTCTTCCCCAGCCACCTTCTACCTATCTTCTTCTTCATCTCATATTCTTCCTCCTTGTGTTTATGGGCTTGTTGTTGCTGCTATAAATCCGAACCAGCAAGAGAATCAAGAGGACGGCGACGTACTCGGGAGGAAAGAATTCTACACCGCCGGTAATCTTCTTTGTCTCGCCAAACGTCGTCGTCGGCGATCACTTCTGCTCCGACCACCACCCACCACGAGGACCACCACCGGGCAACACCCAGCCACCCATGGGCTCGAGGATCGAGCCACTATCGAGCCATAGGCTCAAGTGAAGGTAATTACAATCGAGAATAATTAGCAGTTTGGTTGCGGAGCCACCGTAAGGACCTTTCGGTTCCGCTTTGCTAATTAAATTTATGCTTTTATAATCTTGATGTTGATACGGTCTCACAGGTTCAAAACGTTCGTGAAACAGACGTCCAGATCTTCCATTTATTAATATGTGTTGGTAGAGGATTATGGATGAAACAGGCCCTCTAATCTCTCCATCATTAGGACCCGTACTATTCGTTGTTCAAGGATGAAACATGCCCTCTGACCTCGATAGTATTGTGTTCCATCGGTAGTAGTTCGAGCCGATTAAAAGATGTCAACTTGTTTGTGAAAAGTTTTGAAAGTAATATAAGATAAGTGTGTTAGGCACATTAATATACCCGAATGGTTAGTCTATTCGATAACCATTCTTACTCCCGGTTATGAATGATTCTTAATCAAACTTTGATATATTAAGTCAATCTGATTAGTCGATGGAGACTTTTCAAGATGTTATGTGATTAATATGAGTTCCCAACAATTGTTTATGCTTCTTAAAGGAATCACAAGCTGTGGTGTTCTCTCTCTTGTTTATGCAAGTCTCCTTCTTATTCTCTATAAGACTGCTAACTGTTGGATCATAATCTGAGTCTATTCGGATTTTGATGCCAATATGTTTAGTGACAATCATAAGAACCAAGTTAGTTTCTCCACTTGCTTAGTCTTTCATTAGACTAACCCGTCCATCTTCTTTTCTTTTATATGGTCGGCTGTTGTCCACCGTTGGTATACAACACATCAGGCTCTGCTTGGAAATTGATTCAAGAGGTAGATCCAGAGGTTTGAAGCTTCAGAAGTTGAAGAAAGGTTTCCAATGGCTATACTTGAGTGAAGTTCTTGGTTAGGCTTCTGCAAAGCGAAGTGGGAAAGAAGTTAAGAACCTAAGGAAGACTTGATAAAGACTTTGTTTAAATAGAAGGTTGTTCTATTTATTTACTAATTCTTTATAAGTTAAGGCTTGTATAAGACCTTTTATTCTCTTTCCGCTGTAAAGTTTTACTTAATTTTGTTAGGTTTTAAATGGTTTCATTTACCTTGTTCTAGTAAGTTCTGTCAGGTTAAAGCCTTGGGTAACTCTGGTTTAGTCCTAATCGGGGTTACTGGCGGTAATATCTCCAGGGTAAGTAAAGGGGGTGTTACATCCTATTTGTGAATAGAAATATACTTATGTTTATGTGTCAATACCATCAATTTGTACATTTAGGACTATTAACATCATCAACTTGTACATTTTGGACTAAGAGGTTACTAATGAACAAACATGCATTTAGCAATGAACAATTATATGAAAAGGCAATGAACAAATATGCATAAATCAATGAACAAATATGCACAAACCGATGAACAAATATGTCAAAACCAATGAACAAATATGAATATAACAATGAAAAAATATGCATGTATCAATGAACAAATATGCATAAACCAATGAACAAATTGATGTTACTAATGAACAAATATGCACAAACCGATGAACAAATATGTCAAAACCAATGAACAAATATGCCAAAGTGTTGATGAACAAATCCGTAGTATTGATGAACAAATCCACAGTGATGATGAACAAATCCACATTTTCTATGAACAATCTGGGCGTGTCCTATTTCCGTTTTTTTTTTAAAATACGCGAATAATTCGCCAAAAATTCGTCTATGCCGTTTTTTGCCCTTTTTAAGTGAAATGATCAGCGCCTTTGATTTTTCTTGATCCAACGGCTCTTGTTCTTTCTTATTTCGCACATGAGCGCCCATTCGCACCTGAACCGGACTCATATTTGTATGATTATTTTAAAGCCAAATGATGCCCAATAATACAAACTTTCATTCCGTAGCTCTAAATAACACGAACTTTGAAAAAAATAAAAATAATCATGAACTTTCTATGTGGTGGCGTTTAGTAGCACATTTTATTTTTCTATGGTATTGCTCCAAAATAAAATAATGACATGTCACAAATATGCTTAGTTGGCAAATTTAATTAATGACTAGATAATAAATAATGAAAAAAATGGTAATTTAGATTAAAAAAAAAACCTAATTGCACTAGTATTGTTATTGTGTGCCCATGGGCACACATTAGCCAAACCCCTGTTGAATTATTCTTTTTGGGTCTAAATAACGAGGGAGGCCAAGGAAGGAAGTCACTAATGCTAGACCTGTCAATCGGGTCAGGTCGGGCGGGTTCGGTTTCGTTATGGGTCACGGGTCAATCGGATCGGGTTGTAGCGGGTTTTCGGTCGGATCGGGTTGACCAACGGGTTTAAAATATCCTTTTTTATGATTATTAAAATCAATTTTTATTAAGTAATAATATTTAATTATAATATATTATTTTCATTTATTTTAATAATAAAATATATTATAATTTTCAAAAAAAATTTAAAAATTCTATAAATATACTAAATCGGTCAACCCAACGGGTTTCAGGTTATTTTAATATTAACAAATTATATGGATTTAATGTCTTGTAAAATTATATAGCAAATTATATAAATTACTTTTTTTTTCTTTGAAATGATTTATTGCCAACTAAGCATGTATGTGACAAATCATTATTTTATTTTAGAATGAGACTTTAGAAAAGAGGTGAAATTTGGGTTTTTATCTAAATTACTTTTTTTCATGATTTCTTATCTAGTCATTAATTAAATTTGCCAACTAAGCATATATGATATATGTGACATGTCCTTATTTTATTTTGGAGCAATACCATTAAAAAATAAAACGGTGCTACTAAATACCACCACATAGAAAGTTCGTGATTATTTTTATTTTTTTCAAAGTTCGTGTTATTAAGAGCTACGAAATGAAAGTTTGTATTACTCGGCACCATTTGGCCTTATTTTAACTACTAAGTTGAAAAAGAAAATAGAGTATTTGGTAAGTGAAAATTAACTAGTGAGAGTCCTTTTCTCTTTTTTTGGTCCATAAAAAACATCATAGTATGTGAATGGGTAAATAATTAAAAATTATTTTATGTAAGTATCTTTTCAACTACCTTATTTATTTTCCGTATTAAATTATTGATTTTCTTATCATTATAATGAAGGAATCTATTTTAGTCGAAATATTGAATTTCCGCATGGATTGGGGAGCAAGATATCAGTTTCTTGGGTGACAAGGCATTTCGACCGGTCCTAGGGGTGGAATTTTCGGCCCCCTACTCCCTTTCTTCCATTATAAATACATGGGATCGTCATGTACGGTAAGCATATGCAAAACTCAGTGAACTCGCTCGCAAGTCTTATCTTTACCTTGACATTCAATCAAAAAATAGCTCCTTTGACTTAGGCATCGGAGGTGGATTAGGGGGACCTGCCCCCATGTGTCCATTGTTTTGCAGGTTCAAGCTTGAAAGAGAAGCTTGGAACGGAAGGCGAAGAGTCGAATTAAGAGGAGCATTCATTAGGGCATAAAGGCAAATTTTTAAGCACTAACAGTTGGCGTCGTCCGTGGGGAGCGAAGATTAAGATCCACAAGAAATCACTATGGTGAGCAAAACAACGAAAGATCGTCGCCGTGGGGTTCACGCGAACCCTAGGCAAGGCCACGATCTCGAATTGTCGCCGCGATCGCAGCGAAACGCGATCACGGTCAGCGCCGATTGCAGCAAGTGCTGCAAAGTCGATGACACTGGGGCAATGAGCGACCTTGCCAGCCTCTCGTTGGTTGATCCCAATCCCACCTGAGGTTCTTAGCCGACCGAGCCACAAGTCGGGATAGAGTGCGCCCCCGATAGTCCAAAATCGAAAGCTTGATCGCGAATCGAATATCAGTGATCAACCACCATCAAAAAGATGAAACCCAAGCGAAGGGAAGCCATCGATTTCCAGGGTTGAAACCGGGACTCGCACAAGCGGCGACGGTCGGGATTCACCCGATCGGACGCGTACAACGTTCGAAATCGACCACCAGAATAACTGCGATCGCGACTCTCCCGAAACTGAACACGATCATCAGGTCGATCGCGAATGCAGCTTGCGAAACCGCGATCACGCCTCCCAAAACCTGAACTCAATTGTCAGATCGACTGCGACTGCGGCTTGCATAACCGAGATAGCGGTCCTCTAGAGTCCAAAGAATCGCGAGGTTCGCCGCATTGAGGCGGGCCAATGGATTTGAGTTGCATAGGCTCATAGCCAAGTGAGAATTCAATTGACGAACTGCAAGAGATTCACGTAGGAGAGGACGAGCCCAAAAAGAAATTCTTTGTCGGGGAAAATCTCTCAGATGATGAACTTTCAACCATCATGCATCTACTGCGAAGCAATTGTGATGTCTTCGCATGTAGCCCATACGACATGCTTGGAATAGACCCGGAACTTTCTTGCCACAGGCTGAACGTTCTCCCAGACGTAAATCCGATCGTACAACGAGCAAGACGATCCTCTATTCAGCATACCAAAGTCGTGATTGTTGAAATAAAGAAATTACAAGAAGCCAACGCTATTCCAGAGGTGTGGTACCCAATTGGGCTAGCAAACACTGTTGTAGTCAAGAAAAAGAAGGGATATTGGAGAGCCTGCATAGACTTTACCGATCTCAACAAAGCATGTCCAAAGGACTTGTTTCCGCTTCCAAAACTCGACCAGCTAGTGGATTCTATAGCGGGCCACGAGCGAAGGAGCTTTTTAGATGCATATCGGGGCTACCATCAAATCCAAGTGCACGAAGATGATCAAGAGAAGATCGCGTTCATCTCACCACAATGGATATTTTGCTATAAGGTGATGCCTTTCGGATTGAAGAACGTTGAGCCAACCTTACAACGGCTCGTCAACAAACTATTTGGCTCAAAAATCCAGAAGAACATCGAAGCATACACCAACGACGTACATGGTGATCAAGAGCAGGAGGACGTCGTCTCATCTAGGAGAGGACGAGCTCGAAAAGAAATTCTTTGTTGGGGCAAATCTCTCAGACGACGAACTTTCAACCATCGAGCATCTATTGCGAAGCAAAGGTGACGTCTTTGCATGGAGCCCATACAACATGCCTAAAATAGATCCGAAACTTGCTTACCATAAGACCAAAATGTAGTTTGCTAAGTTGAACCACCTGTAATGAAATCTGGACCAAAATGTCCTTAACTACATATTTCATTTCATTAATTTATAAAATCTTCCCTCATTTATTACATTCTCTCTCTCTCTCTCAATAAAAGATAAATTACTTTTTTATCATTTAAAAAAAATTAAAAATACTTATTAATTGATTTAATGTAGTAAGTAAGAGATGCATAAGAAAACAACATTTATAAATTAAATGAAGATATCTCAGCATTTAAAGTTATTTTTGGTGATTTTTTTTTGAAAAAAGTTTAGTTTTTTTAATATACTATGATGTTGTGTTTTGGAAAATATTACAAATTTATGGATGGTTTTGTGATTTTTTCTTAAAACTAAATATATATATGAATCAAGGACATATCTACCTACAATATTATCAAAATCGTGATCCTAGTCGTACGATCCTACGATCCGGATTTCACAAAACGGCTCGGATCGTGCATAATGAATCGTAACAAGTGGGATCGTGGTAGGATCGTACAGGATCATAGTAGGATCGTACAGGATCATAGTAGGATCGTACAGGATCGTATAGGATCGTAGGATCGTAAGTGGGATCGTACGATCCTACTAAATCACACAAATTAAGTTACAAATCATCATTTTGGATATTTTTGCCCCCTTTGAATATCAACCCATTAACTTAATACATTAAATTATTCATAAATGACTCATTGCTTACTTAAAATTTACATAAAAAATTCAAAAACATAAAAATTACATTCTTTTCTATCTCTTCTTAAAAGAAAAGTATCGGAGTATTAAAAAAATATTTAATCATATATATGGATTTGTTGCCTTCGGGGTATTTTATGAATAATGTATATGTTTTTTAATAATTAAATTTCATATTTGAGTGATATATAACATATTAATATAAGTTCTTTCATTATTTTATTAATGTGGTCGATCCGATTCTACGATCCGATCCTAAACCATGTCTGTTGAAAATTTTGCGCCACTTGGCATTACTTAAATAAAGTAATGTCAAGCTTTTTAATAATACATCGTATTATTCTTTCTATGCATCCAGGTTTTTATATTATAATAACTTGATCTATCTATATGTTGATATTTTCTATATTAATTTTATGCATATCTTTTAACAAAACTTGATCTATATGTTAATATTTTTTATATTAATTTTGTACTTAATAAATTTTCTTTTATCCTTTAACAAATCTTGCACTCTAAGTATATAATTTTTTTTATCTATATGTTGATATTGTACAGTATAATAAATTATTGATAGAATATATGATATATTTTAGTATACATTGATATATCTACCTAAATTTTAATATATTCTACCATAATTATCTTTAAGTTATAACATTATATTATTTTTGTTTTTTTTCTTTATGTTATCTTTTATACCAATCTTTATATTAGTGTTCTCCATATTTAAAAATATTATTATATTCATTACAAAGTAAAAGATAAGAACTCAAATACATAACCTTAATAAATATTTTATAAAAATTGATTGTTTTATGAACAAAAAAATGAAAAAATATTTAAAAACATTCAATTCAAGTAAAATTAACATTTTAAAATTTTTAATCAAAATATGGGGTAAGATCTCAACAAATAATGAAAATAATTTTTAAATATATTCAATTAAAACATGTGGTACAATTTTAAAGTTTTTTTTATAAATTACATAATTTTATTTCTATATTATATACAACTAAAAGCATTTTAAATTTTATATTAATATCACAAGTTTTTATATTTTTTAGTAAAATCATTCTGTGAATTTCATGGGACTTTAACTAGTTGGCTAATAAAATATGAAATTTTACTAGAAAATTGAAATAGGTAGGTGCTTCAATTGAACAAATTACATTATGAAAGATTATTTTATTTAAAAGATAAAGGTGGTTTGTTAAAAAGAGTTTGGTTCAAATGAAACAAACTCTTATCCTAAAACGTAAAACGAATGCACTTTTCCTAGTTAGTAGTGCACTTTTCATACAAAAGTGCATTGAAAAATACAAAAAATACAATACGAAAAAGTGCACTACAAAAAGTACGAAAAGTGCACTACAAAGTACGAAAAGTGCAAATGCGAAAAAGTGCATTCCGAAGTAGGAAAAATGCACTACTAACCACAAAAAGTGCATTCGTTTCAGGATAAGAGTTCGTTTCAGGATAAGAATTTGTTTCATTTGAACCGAACTCTGGTTAAAAAATGTCTTTTTAAATGGTGGTTTGTGACTAGGGATGCACATGGGGACGGGGCGGGGCAGGAAATGCATTCCCCGTCCCCGTCCCCGTCCCGGAATATTATTATGCCCCCCGTCCCCGCCCCGTCCCCGTTTAATCCCCGCGGGGAACGAGGCGGAGAATCCCCGTCAGGTATCGGGTTGTTAACGGGGCCCCGTTTAGTATAAAAAAATATTTTCAACTTTAAAAAAATTACAAATATCAAATTTATTAATATAAATTTTAAATTTCATCATATAATTTGTAGATATATATTATCTTTTAAATTAAAACCTACAATTATATTTAAAATCTATTTTTATTCCATGTTTTATAAATTAAAAAAAAAAAAAAACATATCGGGTATATGTAGCGGGGATTCGGAGCGGATAGTACATTCCCCGTCCCCGCCCCGTTTAAAATCGGGGATACGAAAATGATCCCCGTCCCCGCCCCGTTCCCTACTAAGTCGGGGAATCCCCGCCCCATTAGGGGCGGGTCCCCGCTGATCCCCGTCCCCACAGGTTTTTTGTGCATCCCTATTTGTGACAAAAGATCCTAAAATAAAGTTGATAGAAGCTTATGTATGATCCCGGTTTTAAATATGATATCAACAATTTTAAAAACGATTTATACGATAGTACAAAATGACTATTTTATTTATATTATTTATACCTTCAAAGTTAGCATCTCAATTATATTCTTATAAATCACATTTATATTTTCTGGTAGAAAAAAATCACATTTATCTTGGTAGCACTTCTACTTACCAAATTCATAATATTATTTTGATGACATTAATATCTAACGTTCCAATCACGAGAACGTTCAACGATTTGATCCTAGAACTCAATCGTGATAATTTTGTATAAAACAACATTCTAGGTAGTGGTACTTGGGATATTTTTAGCTAAATATGTGAAAGTCTCCTAATGTATTTAATTTAAGGGATCGGAATTGATTTGTAGATAAGACATAATTTTAAACCTAGTAAGGCACTAGTTTTCTTTGATAAGGTGAATTTAACTACCAAACATGCTCTTAATTTGCAGAAATTAAAGCTTTTTTTAATAAAATTGTGCGCCAGATAAATGAACACATCAAATAAGCTAAGCGTGGGCTTAGAACAGCAGCCGAGAAGTAGTTATCAGAAGGTAGCAAGGACTCGATGTCTAAGTAAAAGTGGAATTTATTAGCGAACGATTTGGTGAATTTCCATGTCAATGGAAATGGATGGATTATCGTCAGTATCACTCAATTACAGCAGATATGGGGTTTCAAACTCTAGAGTTTAAGCTACTCAAACAATTACCTCACCAAATCGAATTACAATTGGCCTGGGTTTCGACCCTGTCACTTAATTGGTGGCCTAGCAACTTAAGGTTTGACAAATTCGGTAAGAAATTACCATGAAATTAACCATGTCATTGAGATATATATGACATGTCTACAAAACAAGTCTATCTAAACAAGTCTATCAAAGGTAAGAGAACCAATTCGATCGGTTGGTGTTGTAAGAGATTCGGGTTCTTAATAACTGTTTTTTATATCTTATTATTTTAAAACAGGTATAAACTAGTTATACCCGTCGTGCCATGCACGACTACGACTCGAATTAAGTATGAGTATATTCATTTTAATATAATGATACATAAAAGATAGAAAAATTATACTCACATACGTACGATAGTTTTTTATTTTTAAAATCAAATAAATTTCGAATTTTTATAAATAAATAGAGAGAAAAATTATTTGAAAAAAATAAATTAATATAAATAAAAGTTGAAATTTTAAAAATAAATTTGGGCGAAAGTCAATGTGGTGGCTCAAAAAGATAGAACTTTACTAAATTTTTTCAAAAATATTTTACATCATAAATGGATAAAAAGACATAGATAATGTAATTTTTTATCATCTTGTAATTTTTTTTATCATAATTTGATTTAAGAAAACTTTTATAGAAATAAATATATAGATAAAGATAATGTAATCAACTGATAATCAATTATATAATCAAAACCTATCCTAATATATACTATAGTTTATTTTATGTTAGATAGAATCTTTTCAATCTATATAAATTGTGAGAATGACATGTACGAAAAATCCTAGGTGGCACATGGTAAAATCCTATGTGGCAAATAGCTTATATTGTGATATAAAAATAACTTAAATAAATTATTATATCTATAATATTTTACCAAATATTTAATGCTTTTATACTTTATTTTATTTTAGATATAATCTTTTTAAGTTAAATAAATTATCATATCAAATTTTAATATTAATACTTAAGATTTAACATTAGATAACATCTTTATTTTAGATAGAATCTTTCCTAGATTAATTTATCCTATTTCTATATTATCCTAAAATAATATCAACATATATAAATTCTCAAAATAAAAAATCATATGTGGCGAAATCCTAGGTGGCTTAATGTGGGAACGACACGTAGGAAAATCCTAGGTGGCGCAACGTGGTGGCCTTATTCCTTGCGTCTTTTATATATATACATAGATTTTACTTTGTAACTAGTTATACCCGTCGTACCATGTACGACTACGATTCAATATTTTATAGACATTATGAATAGGATATTAATAAATAAATAAAAATTTAATATAAAATTTAATAAAAGGAAATTTGTTGCTCATAATTTTTTAATCAAATATTATATTTTTTATATTTTATTAATTTTCATGTACCTAAATTTAGAGATTACCAAACATTTTAATATATCTAGTAAATATTTTATTATCTTTATTTATTAATTTTAAAAATTAAAAATATTTATCTATAAAAAATCGCTATATATCTATAAGTAAATTCATCCAAAGATATATGCTAAAAGATTTATATTTATTTTAAAACATTTCATCTTTAATTTTAAATACTTGTATAAGGAAGTTGAGTTTGGTTCAAATGAAACCAACCCTTAACATGAAACGGAAGGAGAATTTTGGGCCGTCGGATCACATGATCCAAGGGTTGAGATTACTTCTGTGATTTTGCAAAAAAAAATAAAACAAATCAACAAGGTGGCAATTTTGTAAATACACCTAATTCCTATACCCTTAAGTTCACTCTCAAATATCAAAAATAAGCCCAATCGAATTCTCACGACTCGACTCGCCCAAATCGATCGAACTCTCCAAAGCAAACGGGACGACGACTCGACTCGTCCAAATCGAAGTCTCCAACGATCGATCCAAGGCTCCAATCGATCGAACTCTCCAAAGCAAACGAAGGACGACGGACAATCGAAGGACGCCGGACGATCTCACCTTCGCCTTCAATCTCTCCCACGTTACACGATGCCTCCAAAAACAAATCGAAAAGGTATAAGCCCTAATTTTCTTCACCTTATGCGATTGAAGAAGGAAATTTGCCAGATTCTGATATTTTTTTGTTCTTTTGTGTTTGGTGTTACGAAGTTAAGTGTGAATTTTATCAATTTGAACATAGCAGATCGAATTTGTATGTTGTTTGTTCAATTTTTTCCGCCCTTAATTGATTTCAGAAAAATAAATTCGGCCAGCTTTTGTTTGATTGTCCATTCTTACTAATCCGGATCAAATTTGTTTACTGTATGTTGATTCGGTCGATTTTTTTCAGAATATGAATTTTGAATAGCTTTTGCTTGATTGTCCATTGGTATAGTGTGTGTTATGCCCTTAGCTGTTTATGTTTCCAAATGTAATCGTGCCAATGAGTTTTGCATAGTAAACACTAGAATCATTGCTAACTTTAGGACCGTGTATTTGGACTTTGGATTGAGTATTTCATCTGGAATCATGCTAAGGAATTTTGCTTAGTAAACACTGGATTCATTGCTAAATTTAAGATCGAGTCATTGAGTATTTGGACTCTGCATGTAAAAGTGCATTAAAAACATGTAAAAGTGCATTAAAAACACGTAAAAGTGCACCAGAAACTAATAATAGTGCATAGGAAAGAAGTGCAAGTATAATGTCAAAAAGTGCATTAAAAACATGTAAAAGTGCATTAAAAACATGTAAAAGTGCACCAGAAACTAATAATAGTGCATAGGAAAGAAGTGCAAGTATAATGTCAAAAAGTGCATTAAAAACATGTAAAAGTGCATTAAAAACATGTAAAAGTGCACCATAAACTAATAATAGTGCATAAGAAAGAAGTGCAAGTATAATGTCAAAAAGTGCATTAAAAACATGTTAAAGTGCATTAAAAACATGTAAAAGTGCATTAATTTAAGAAAAGCTTATTAGCTCAAATGGAAGAGCAATGTGCTTATGCACAAAGATGTGGGTTCGAATCCCATATAAGCTAATTTGATCATGATCTTCTTTGAAAAATAGTGGTTTATTAGTTATTTGACACACGATAAAATATAACTTCTTTTAGTACCTAGCTAGTTAGGTTAGGAATAAATGTGTTAAGAATTAATTTTTGTAAGATATCATATTAGCCCATGTAGGAATCGAACCTACATCTTTATGCACAAAACACACCGCTCTACCATTTGAGCTAATAGGCTACTTGTACTAAAACAAAAATTTGACCTTCATATGGTTTCAACTCGGATGGACATGTGGGCAAATAGTATGTCGTTCCCCCTTGAGATAGCTCAATGAAATATTCATCACTGTTTTTAGGTGATTCCTCATTTAGAATAGTAGTTGAAGAAGAGTTTGATGTCCCCGCTACAACTAACATAAAAGGAAAATATAAAGGTGTTAGTTGAAAATCAGTAAAAGTTCATTGAAAGTATAATAAAGTGCATTGTATACTAGGAAAAGTGCATTACTTAAATCAGTGAAAAGTAAAAGGTATACAAAGTGCTATTAAGTAGAAAAAGTGCACTCTTTAAGTGTAAAAAGTGCATTATTAAATGTGAAAAGTGCAATAAAAATATGTTCTCTATAAGGTCAAATATATGTTCTCTAAACAAAAACGAAAAGTGCATTGTAAGTATAAAAAGTGCACTAGTAAGGCTGAAAAGTGCATTGTCATATACTAGTTATACTCCTTTATGAAAAGTGCAAGTAAGTATGAAAAGTGCAAGTAAGTATGAAAAGTGCACTAGTAAGTATGAAAAGTGCATTATTAAGTCCTAAAAGTGCATTATCAACGAGAAGTGCAAAGTGCGTTATTTAAGTATGAAAAGTGCGCTAGTAAGTCCTAAAAGTGCGTTCTTAAGTCCGAAAAGTGCAGTATTAAGTCTGAAAAGTGCAACGTCGATTCACATAGTTCAATCGATTCACACAGTTCAAGTTTGTCCTGGTATTAAGTTCGATTCACACAGTTCAATCGAAATCCAACTAGATTCACACAATTCAATTGACCAGTTCAATCGATTCCGAAAATTGTTCGATCTCGTTCAACGAGTTCGATTGACCAGTTCAATCGATTCCGAAAAATCACACAGATTCAATCCCTCTTACCACTTACCACACAGATTCAATCACACATATTCAATCCCTCACACAGATTCAATCACACAGATTCCGAAAATTGTTCGATCTTGTGAATCCCTCTTACCACTTTCTGCCATGGTTGGAACGAGACTCGCAGATTCAAACTCGTTGGATTTCGGATTCGGCGATGGCGATCTCCTTCCGTGCGATCTCCTTCCGTTTCAATCGAAGGGCACGATCTTCGATCTGCTTTTGAACGAACCCTAGACAAAACAAAAAAGAGAAAAAGGATTATTAATTAGAGAGGGAAAAGACGTAATTGCCCCGCCTTTAATAAAAGGGGAAAGAAAATCAGCCCTTGGATCTCCTTGATCCAAGGGTCCAAAATTCTCCTTTTGTTTCATGTTAAGGGGATGTTTTATGGGAACCAAACTCTAAGGAAGTTTTCAAAAGATATTGTTATACTAAATAGATATTTGTTTGATTTTAAAGATAGAGTTAAAAAGTTGAAGAAAAATTTAATAGGAAAAAGTTAAAATATTAGAAATAAAAATTAATTTTGTAAATATGGGGTGGGGCCAGAATCGTTCTGATGGCTCGAAAAGGGACAGCTTTAATATATAGTTATAGATTTTCAACGAAAAATAGTGTAAATACAAATAAATCTCTCCGTTTTTCAAAAAACGGACACTTTATATTAGACTTTCATAAAAACGGTAAAAACTGGCACACGGGTTTTTTTATAACTTACATAATTTTAATGACGATATTGTATACATATATTTTATGAGAAAGAGTCACGTGAGAATGACCACCCAGGTGAGAAATAAGAATAAATCTCGCTCGTCCCTTCCAAAAAATTAACTTCCCTGATTAGACATTTATTAAAAAGGATAAAATACGGCACATACGAATTTTCCCTGTATTATTCGCATATTTTTTAATAAAAATGGCATGGACAGATTTTTCCCGTATTATTTACGTATTTTTCAAAAATACGTTTTTATGAGACTCGCCCAGTTTGTTTATCAAAACTAGCTAATTGTTCATCAATATTGACCAATTGTTTATCAATACTAACTAACTAATTGTGCATCGAGTTTTTATAACATTGTTCATCGATTTCGAACCTTTTAAAATTTTAATTTTATTTTTAACCTTATATATGTGTATGAATACATTATTATCTAGTTTTTGATGCACATATAATTAGTTTCGATATACCCATATTTGTTCTTTGATATACTCCTATTTGTTCATTGATATACCATTATTTGTTCATTGATATACCATTATTTGTTCATTGATATACTCCTTTTTGTTCATTAGTACACCATTATTTGTTCATTGATATACCTTATTTGTTCATGAATATACCCTTATTTGTTCATTGATATAACTTTTTTTGTTTATTGATATAACTTTGTTTGTCCATTGTTTGTTCATTGATATAGTCTATTTGTTCATGGATATACTTATATTAATTTGTTCATTGATATAACCTTGTTTGTTCATTAATATACCCTTATTTGTGAATTGAAATAAACTTATGTTTGTGTGTCAATACCATTAATTTGTACATTTAGGACTATCTATTTGTACATTTTTACATTATTATATGTTTTAAGACTATCTTTTTGTTGTGGTCGTGAGGACCTTTGAGAGAAAAGAACCAGAAAAGGAAGAATTTGAGAGAAAGTGTAACACCCCTATTTTACAACATTGGGTATTACCGCCAGTGACCTCGGACTTTACCGTCCAAAGTCACCCAAGGCTTTTAGAATGATATAGAACAATAATAATGCGGAAGTAAACATAATTTATGAAATAGAAATAGTGCTCCCGAAGGAGACTTTGTTTGTACAAAACATCTTACATTGCTTTTCAAACATAAGGTTGTTCGGAATTGAAATGCAAAACCACTTGTCCTTGAAACATAATGAAACTAAAGCAAAATGACATGAAAGGTACATCTTGAAAAATCCTTGTTCTTCCTTCGCCTTCACTTCACACCTTGCTGGGATTCCTAGGTTCTGACATAATTCGCGAGGGGCGATAAAATGCCAGGCAAACATGCGGAAAAGAAGAATTAGTCTAAGAGACTAAGCAAGCGGGAATGGAACTTCCCGAGGGTATTTTGGTAATTTCAAGTATTATCAAAAGAGATATTAGGGTTGTGTTTACGATGGGGCTTGTTTATGTGGAGCTTTAATGGTTCGAAGAAAAGCGTATCTCGAGCGGAGATAGCTTGATAACGGGAGAAGAACTACTAGATTGTAGACTTCTTTAGGAATCGAAAGTATGTTGGGAACATTATTACTTCATACAAGTTAAAAACCTCTCGCACCCTGAGCGGACCGAGAGCCGGATCGATCATTTGAGACCGGTCCGGTTTTGGTATCTTAAATGTGCATTGGGCACTTATCTTATATAGTGACGAAAGATATTTGACTTTGTTAATGATTTTTAATAGAAAGTGGTGGGACACGGATAATCCGAGCCACCGGGGAAAACTCAGTTTCCCGGCACTTAGCTAGAGTGCGCACATCCCCCCTTGCAATCGGAGCGGATGGGATCATGATCCCGAAAGTCGTAGGTACGTACGACTTAGTAAGGTTATATAGAGGCGTTGGCTAACCCACGCCCCTTACTAGTTCGTTCAAAGTTGATATCTGAGCGAGATCGCAAGCAGTCAAGATAATAACCACACTAGCATAAATAATCCTATCACGAGAATATAAAGCGAACTATGCTAACAATGGGTCGTTATATCTAGCAATCGATATTTCCTAGGTTCATTTATATTTAAGCACACAAGTTGTTCCCAACATCGAGAATTTTTACGGAATGAAATATAAAGGTCGCAAGGGGAAATTCCACTTGCCTTTGCTTTCGCGATTGTATACGAATGAACGAACGAAAGTCGTTGAGTTTACTCGGAACGGAGACTCGACCTATCGACACGAGAGGTACGAGCGAACTTTAATAAGAATTTCTTTAATTCTTCTAAAGTTTTAAATATCTCTTATATTCTTTTTATAAGAGATTTTATTTCTAAATTATTATAATAATAATTTAGGTGGAGATGAATAAAATAATAATATTCCTTATTATTATCTTGTATTGGTAATATCCTTGTATTTCTTATAAATTCTTATTCTTAATATTTAAACATTTTCATTCTTGGAAACCAATAATATCCTTATTTAATTTATTAGAATGTTCTTTTATAACTTAACTTGCTATTTTCTTAATATAAATAAGCAAGGAAATCTTTATGAACAACATATGATATTATTTTCAACCTTAAAAGGTATATTGAATTTATAATATTCTTAGGGTTGTAAAAAGTCTATTATGTCCTTATTAAAATATCACAACTTAGTGTTATTATAGTATCACCTTTTTATCAATAATATCCATAATAATACTTAACATATTATTTTCTCATCAAAGAATATTTTATTAGCAATATTATCTTAGTAAAGCCTTATTTAGATATATAAACCATATTAAATAGAGATAAAATATTAATAGGTCACTTTCTTAGTATTTTCCATAAATAGAATTTTCGATTTACTTTATAAAGTAAGCTTTCTAGAATTATATTATGATGATAACATAATCTTATTATCCTATTCACATGAATTTACTCATATCTTTAGTTTATAAAAATAGTAGAATCATGTCTTACAACTTTATTTTATAATCCAAAAGTATATAATCATGATACTTAGATCAAGATATATTATCTTTTTCTATTTTAAATATCTTTTCATGCAAGACAACTTTTAATAACTTAGCAATATTAATATCTTATCAAATTATTATCATATTTATCATAGTCATTAAATAAAACTTATATCTTTTAAAATCTCTACACTTAGAGATATGCCATATCATAATATCTTTTATTTCTTTTATTATTATTTTATTATTCATCTTATCATACAAGGTCTTTTTAAATCTTTATAATATATTCTCATTATAACATCCTCCTCTTTTTATTTTCTTCAAGAGACAAACCATATTTTATAAATATACTTATAAAGTAATAAGGCTTTTTCTAGAACTTTCCTTAAATAGAAATCTCTACTATACTTATTATGGTACCTATCCAAGTATAATATTTAATAATATCATCTTATTATCCATTAAATAATTTACCCTTATATCTTTTAGTTTATAAGATAGAAACATATCTTATAACATTATCTTATAATTAGGAGCATATAATTTATTTATTTATATCTAAGATCATAATAATAATATCTTTAGTATATCTTTAATAATATTATTTCTCATCTATCATATTATTTTGATAATATTTTACATTTATGATTATTGATCATATCTTTTATATTCCATAAATATATCTTATAACTAGTATATCTTATCAACATATTTTTAAGTTTATAAAGTGCTCTTTAAAATGACATGCAATCCCTTTATATATTATAAAAAGTCTTAAGATAATAATTTCTATCATCTTGCTCAAATTCTTTTTATTTATTCAATTAAGCTCTAAGTAAGGTAAACATATTATTTATATTATACTTTTCAAGTATATAAACTCATATTTTAAATCCCATGATTTTATTTAACAATCTTCCCATATCTATTATATTGTATTTCTTTATATAGAAATACATGTAAATTAACTAATATATCTTTTTAGTCTTCAACTTATTCTTGTTAAATTATCTTATGATAAAATACATTATTAATATTATTTTCAAACTTATAAAAGGATTTAAGAGACATGCAAGTCTATTTTCTTATTTAATAAAATCTCAATTTAGTAAGCCTTTTATCTAGTTCTACTTCTTTTATCCAAGGTAAAAATATTATTAAAACATACTTTCCATTCTTAAAGTCACATATATTAATCTTATAATTTATATGGATTTATTTAATATCTTGCCAAATTTATTTCCTTTTATTACTTCACAATTTCACATGCATGTTAGTTTTATTTAATTTAATTAAATAAATATCATATATTTGTGAAAAATATTTTTAAAAATAGATATTAATTAAAATATAGGTCGGAAAATTATACCGAGCGAAAACGAGAGCGGAATGGCACGGATTTCGAGGTGGTTGGCCCACACCTCTTTTCTTTCTTCCCAAAAAAAAAACAACACAACTAGCCAACTTCGCCGGTGTGCTACGTCGTCTTCAGAAGGCCAATGGGGGCGTTTCAAGCGACAGTCGTAGTTGGACACCCCCTCTACCAACTGTTGGCAACGTCTCGGGCTAAGGCGGCTTGAAGGCGGCGTACGGTGGTCGGGAAGTTCGGTCGTCGCCAGCCCTTTCTCTTGGAGTGGGTGGAAGTTGGTCGTCGAGGTAGGTTCGCGTCGTCCTAGCGGCGACACCAGTAAAGGGGTGGGGAGGAAAGTTGCTACAGCTGAAACCTCTCATCCCTCTTTCTACTGTTGGCAAAAAGTCCGGAAAAGTATTTGTAACGAAGGCGTACGAGCCTGGCGAAAATCGCTCGTCACCGGCCCGGAAAGCCCGAAAACTGCACATAGTCGACTGGTTTGGATGCATTTTTGGATCGGTTTTTGTGCTGTTTGTGCCCAATTGATTGAGGGGTTTTGTAGGCAATTACTTGATCTACATTTAGGGACTTGAATCACAAAATTTGGTTGAGAAACGAGCTCGGAATTGGTCTTTGAAGATCATGCACCACTAGTGCAAAAATCTGGAATTGTTTTTGGGTAAAATTCAGCATTTAAGTGAGGAAGAAGAATCTGAATTTTTTTGTGGTGTTTAGGGGGACGAAAATGGGAGAAGAGAAAGAGATGATGTGCTCTTCTAGCTTTCACAAGTGTCCTTTGCATGGGTGAAGTAGAAGGTTGAAGAAAAGGGGAGAAAGGAGGCCATTGGTTAAGAGAAGAGGTGAATTTTAATGGCCATGGGAGGAGGTGGATGAGCATGCATTGCTCAAGTGTCAAATCAAGTTATGTCTTCTAAGAAGGAAGAAAGAATTGTAATGTTTATAATTAAAAGAGTTGTATTTTGAGTAGTCAAGTTACAAAGGTCTAGCGGGAGAGAAGGTGTGTGTTTATTAGAATATGCAAGAGGTCTCGGGTTCGAGTCCTACCTCTTGCATTTTTATTTTGGGCCCTTTCCCCTTATTTTAAATGTATTATAAACTTAACTAAATTAAATTGCGAAAATTTTATTTAATCTCAACTAATTAAATTTTATTTGTCATTTTGTTAATCCTTTGTAAACTTTTTTATAATTTATTAAGAAAATTATAAAAATAATTAAACTCTCTTTTTTAAGAGAAAAGTATTTAAATAGATATCCGACTTGCATAAAATATTTACTGAAATTCTTAATTGTCATTGAAATAAACTTCTATAATCTCTTTATAATTTTAATATGAGATTATAAAGATTATTAAGTTCTCTACTTTAGAGAAAAAAAATTTATTGAGATAAATATCCGTTTTATTATTTTAAAAATTTAGCGGATATTACAGAAAGAAGAGAAGAAAGAGGAAGAAGAGAGTAACAGAAATGAGAGAAGAGGGAAAAGTGATTCTCTTATTGCATAACTCGTTCCAATCTTACAACCCCCTTCTTATACAAGCATAACCCGGTTATAATCCGGTTACAAGTATGAACCCGGTTTACCAAACCTAACCGGTTCCCAAGCTACCCCGTAACACTTTTGTCCTTATTCATATAATTAGTTTTCACTCACATACTCGTGTAATTAGTTTCAATGCACACATATATTTATCTAGTTTATGTAGTTATTATACGAATCCTTTCTTAAGAGCAAAGTGTTAGTATATTAAATATCCAATTCAGCTAAGTCAATTATACATGGCAGAATATCAGTTACAACGACTTGTTCATGTTCGGATTAAGATACAAACGTGTGATAAAGTGAGCTACACAATTGTCATGCATGTCTACCTATATGAGCACAACAAAATGAAACAAATGAAGTGCTCAATATTACTAAATAAGATAAGTTTGATGTAGAGCTTGAATACAAAGGATAATATATAAAGAATTTGACGTTGCAATAATATGATGTATGCTAAGAGAACGAGTCAGCTGCAAACCAAAGAGAAGTGCGCGCTTGTGCCTTAGCTATGTTCAAAGCCCAAGAAGTAGCGACATGTTTCACAGCGCGAAACAACAATGACAAATCCAAACGAGTCAAACAAGACAATACCGAAACTGACATCAAAACAATTAGTTTTGTCTCACATACGGCTAATTACGATGCACACACACATATTAATGCATACAATAACAATATACATTCGTTCATTTTTTTATGTACAAACAATAATTTTTGATGCACAAACAATAGTTTATTTATGTACAAAATCATAGTTTTGATGAACAATATAACAATTCTGATGCACAAACAATATGTTTTGATGAACAAAATCACAATGTTGATGAACAAAATCATAGTGTTGATAAACAAAATCATAGTTTTGATGAATAATTTGGGCGCATGTTCTATTTCCGTTTTTTTTCAAAAATATGTGAATAATTCGTCAAAAATTCATCAGTGTCGCCCCCCCCCCCCCCCCCTTTTAAGTTAAACGATCAGCGGAGCCCCCAAAACACTCCCAACCAAAAACCCTAAAAATGCCCCCAAACTTTTTCCGCCGCTTCACCCTGCCTTAACCCATATTCTCTCATCCCAAAATCAACAAATTTCGATCGAAAATCTAGTTTGTAGGCATCGCTGCTTACAATTCGTTGAAGATTCTTCCCCCTTATTGAAACTCATTATGGTTTGATCTACGAAATTTGACCTCAAATCAACTTAGAAAATTAAAAACCTAGATCTAGTGGAGGTTTTCTTATATAAAGACTTGACGACGCCTGATCTGTTGGGGTTGGGATGGCAGATGAGGTTGTTGGCCTCCCTCTGTTATCTTTTTCCCCTTCTTGCTGATCTGATCTCTTGGGTTTTGTTTTGAAAATGAGTGATATGCTTATTGAACATAATTTTGTTTTGAAAATACTTCCTACTAAGGTTGAGGAGAGCATATTAGTGGGAGTTTCTTTCTCAATTTCTTGGTTATTCGATTCTTCTTCGCATCAGAAAGAAAAAGGGTGGAGTTTTTAGAGCTACACCATGAACAATCTCCTTCCTTGAACGAACAATCTCTTTTTGAATTTGATCCACGAATAGAAACACTTTGATTGGAACAATTCTGGTGTCGATGGCCGGCGATGGTTTGAGGTGTCGGTTTTGATGGCTATCTCCATCACCGGCTTTCTTCCATCCCCCTGTCCTCCACCAGAATAGTGAGCCAAGGACAAAAATAGAAAAAAAAGAAGAAAAAGAAAAAGAAATTAAAACCTGAGCTGTAATCATACAAAGAAAAGAAATGAAATGAAAATAAGTCCAAATAATTCCTTGCCTTAGCAAGTTGCAAGGCATAGGTAGGAAATATATTTAAAATAACAATGCTTGTACCGCAAGGTCGAATGACAATAATTTACTTGCGTCTCAAACTTTAACTTCTTTTTTTTTGTTGTTTGTTGTTTCTTTCTGCTTTACAGCTTCAAGTTCCGACATGTAAGTTGGGTTTTGGTTCGTGGTTCGAGGATATGTTTCGGTTGTTGTCCAGGTGGTGTGTTTCCTGTTGTTTCAGGCGTCTCGTCACACTTCCTCAAGACGGCTTCTTGTGGTCTTGCTCTTCGGCGACTCTACACGCTTGTGTTGGTTTTTCTTCCAACCCACGGAATTGCCTTTCTCTTACCGTGCCATAAGCCTTGTCAACTTCTCTGTTTGCGTTTGCTGCTTTTTCTTTTCCTTTTTCTTTTTTTTTTTTCTCTTTTTCATGCCGGTTTGTCCGGTAACCGAGCTTCGTCTCGGTCTCTCGATTTACTAGGTTTGTCTAGTATTCCGAATTCTTACCTTTTCAAAAAAAAAAGTTAAACGATTAGCGCCATTGATTTTTCTTCATCCAATGGCTCTTGTTTTTTCTTATTTCGCACATGCGCGTCCATTCGCACCTGATCCAGGCTCGATCATATTTTATATCTTATATTAATATTATAACATTGAATAATTTTTTGTAAAATCAACCCGTGAGTTTCAAAAGACTTCAACTACTTTAACTAAACCCGAGTACTTATGCTAATTAACAAAACTCTTTAATTTCTAAAGTTTCATCCATACTCTAATTACCTCTTCATCAGGCTATGTCTTGGTTTTTGCCGAAATCATGAAATTTGAGTTCCAATTCTCTGCTCCTTTGAGCCCCCGTAAACGTCTTTTCTGGAATGGCTAGTCCCATCATCGCATCCCAAATAATATTTAAAATGGAAAAACAAAACTTGGAGTTGAAATTATAGGCATGTGACGACCCTTTATACCAAGCAAGAAATCACCGGCCCAATATTTGAAGTTGTTAGGTGAGTGATCGAAGTTGATGGTACATATACATATATACGGTCACTAGATTATGGATACACTCACGTGTATGAGTTACACTCTCTCAGCCAGCCTATATAATTAGTAACACATTGAGATCAAAGCAATTCCAAACTCCTAAAATTAAGAGAGAAATGGAGAGAAATGGCTCGAATCAAGGAAGCAGGAGGAGTGTATCTTTGATAAGGAGGAGTAATACTTGCCAAGGCCCGTTCGGGTCTACGAGGATAAGAGAAGAAGAAGATGAAGAAGAAGCTCTTATGTGGGCTGCCATTGAGAGGCTCCCCACCTACGATCGTCTAAGGAGAGGGATCATATCCAACACGAACTCTGACGACGGAGTCGTAGGAAGCCAGATTCATCTACAACAACTCGGGTTGCAAGACAAGAAGGAGTTGGTTGAAAGGCTGGTCAGTGTTCCTGAAACCGATAACGAGACCTTCTTGTCGAATCTCAAGAGCCGCCTCGAAAGGTAACACTATATATATATACAAGGATCATTAAGAAGTGCGATTAGATAATTCTAGTGATCTTACATGCTCATTAGATAATTCTAGTGATCTTCTACCAAAAAAAAAAGATAATTCTAGTGATCGATCTATTGAGTGTGTCAGGGTTGGGATTGATGTTCCTTCCGTTGAAGTGCGATTTGAGAATCTAACGGTTGAGGCTGAAGCACATGTAGGAAGTAGAGCCTTGCCTACCTTGCTTAACTTCACCATTAACATACTGGAGGTAACTAATTAATTGATCTTCTACTATATTTAATTTATATTCTAACTACATGAACATCAATATTCTGAGGGATCATATTTAATTTCGTAAGGGGATCTTGAATGTTTTGCGTATAATCCCAAGCCGAAAAAAGCGTGTAACCATCTTACAAGATGTCAGTGGAGTTGTGGAGCCTAAAAGGTCAGAACAAGAACAAAATTATGCTGTTTAATTAACTAACCTACTTTATTATCAAGATAGATCGATCTGTTTGTAATAGCTAGCTTGTTATTCTTTGGCAGAATTACATTGCTTTTAGGGCCTCCCAGTTCTGGTAAGACCACATTTTTATTGGCTTTAGCCGGGAAACTTGACAAATCTCTCAAGGTACATACACAGTGGCTACCTAGCTTATTATGCCTACATTAATTAATTGAAATACAAATGTATTGTTGTAAAACGTACAACAGGTTTCTGGAAAAGTGAGTTACAATGGTCATGAGCTAAATGAGTTTGGCCACAAAGAACGGCGGCTTACGTTAGCCAAGACGACGTTCATTTCGGGGAAATGACAGTAAGGGAGACCTTGGAGTATTCTGCTAGATTCCAAGGGGTTGGATATAGATACGGTTTGTTTTCATGGTTCATTAATTGTCATGTTTG
This sequence comes from Fallopia convolvulus, assembly GCA_964016875.1. Taxonomy (NCBI): domain Eukaryota; kingdom Viridiplantae; phylum Streptophyta; class Magnoliopsida; order Caryophyllales; family Polygonaceae; genus Fallopia; species Fallopia convolvulus. The sequence continues at coordinate 45,303,244 of OZ024729.1, forward strand.
ACCTCAATACAGTGGCGGAGCCCCGAATGTTCGAACGGGGCGGAACTCGAACAACTATCCTTAGAAAATTCGGTTAGTTTCACCTAATAGAATATCAATCAATTGAAGTTTTGGGGTTTTTAGAAAAATATCTCTCCATAATACAACCAATAATAACCAATCAATTTAAACAAATAATAATTTTTCAAAACATAAATAATAAAATCATTAAAAAACTACAAATAAAATTTCATCAATATGAATATATTATCACCAATTCACACATATATTGTTGGGAAATTCAGATCACCCACTGACAATAATAACGGCAACACAGATCCACAAGAGAATCAGAAATAAACAGTAAAGGAAGACAAGAGATTTGTTAACCCAGTTCGTCAGAATGACTACGTCTGGGGGCACTACCAAGCCAGGGATATCCACTAGAACTGAGACTTACAAGGATTACAAGATCTGACCCACTGATCTACACTGATCTGATCAGTCAAACCTAATCTCTCTAGCGCTCTGATTTTTTTAGCCTTTCAGGTTTTCAAGCACACCAATCACAATTAGGGCTGTCAAAATTTGACCCGACCCGAGAAACCCGCCCGACCCGCCCGACTCCGAACCCGACCCGAGCCGAGAAAAAGTTAAAAAGTTTTATACCCGATACATATTTGACCCGAATCCGAAAAAACTCGAACTCGAGATTAACCCAAACCCAATTATACCCGAATGGACTAAGCCTGATGCAACCCGATATCCGATGCTACCCGACTAGAAGTCATCCGAAAATCCGAAGTTACCCGACCCAAAATCATCCGAAAATCCGAAGTTACCCGACCCGAAACCATCCGAAAATTACATTATATTTTAAAATATTAATAATAGTGAATATTTATTATAATTATGTTTTAATTTAGACCCTAGAGTAGTTAAACTACAAAAAAATCATCATTCGATATATAGTTTGAATCAAAATCCGGCTTACTCGAAATCAGATAAACCGGAAATTCGGTCAAAGTCAAAATCCAATTCACCCAAAATCCGAAAACCCGAAACCCGACTCACTCGAAATCCGACTAAATCCGAAACTAACTAAACCCAAAACCGGACTTATCCGAAATCAAGTTGGACCGAAAACCGAATAAACCGACCGAAATTGACCCGAAACCCGACTTTGCCCGATTAATTGAGCACCCGACCCGAATTGTTCCAACGCAATTTGACCCGATTTTCAAAATATCCGAATTTGACCCGAATCCGAACTTACCCGAAACCGAATTGACCTGACCCAAACCCGACCCGACCCGCCCGATTGACACCCCTAATCACAATAATCCTAGTTGGGTATTTATGGAGGATCCTAGGCATAAAGATAGAAACAAGATATTACAAGATATTTTAAGGATAGAATATTCTAATATCCTCTAGATATTATTCTCTCCTAATATCTAATATCTTTTATCCATTAATGATAGAAAATCCTATCTACCAAAAAATAGAAAACACAATCTATCCAAAAAAGATCTCGTCAAACTTGCCAAGCAAGTAACCCGACTCTCGCTTCGCCTTTGACTCCTTTTTTCCGCCTAATCCCGAATCAGGCTCCATAATCCCAACATATATAACAATTATTTACTAAGCTATTTTAATCACAATATAACAAATTTGAATTTTTTGAGCCACCACATTAATTCTTGTCCCACCTTATATTTAAAAAAAGTAAATTTTATTTATATTAATTTAGCTTTTTCAATTAAATTTATTTCTATTTATGTGAAAAAAATTAATTCTAATTTTATTTAAAAATAATGAAAATTATTGTGTCTTTATCTTTTTATCCATTTATATATGTAAAAGATTTTTCTTAAATCAAATTTTGATAAAAAAAAATTTAGAATTTTCAATATCTAGATAACTACTTGCCTAAATTGAATTTTAATAAAATAAATTACATTATGTTTGGAAGTACCTAGGGGTGAGATGACTAGAATGGCTAGCGGCCCTTTTTAATGTCATCCTCAAGACGACCAGGATGTCGGATGAATGGAGGCTTAGTAAGTTGATCCCATTAAACAAGAACAAAGGAGATGTACAGCAGTGTGACAACTACAGGGGTATTAAACTCCTTAGTCATACGATGAAGTTGTGGGAGAGGATCATTGAGTTGAGGTTGAGGAGACAAATCCAAGTGTCCGAGAATTAGTTTGGTTTTATGCCTGGGAGATCGTCCATGGAGGCTATTCATCTGTTGAGGAGGCTTTTAGAGGCATATAGAGAGAGAAGGAAGAACTTACATATGGTTTTGATTGACCTAGAGAAAGGTTATGACAGGGTGTCGAGAGACTTGGTTTGGAAGAGCCTGGCAACCAAAGAAGTGTCTGGCACGTTTATCCGGGTTATCAGAGATATGTATGAGGGTTTGATGACTAGTGTCTGCACTCCAAGAGGAGACACAGAGTACTTTAAGGTGGAGGCAGGTCTACATCAGGCTCAGCCTTGAGCCCCTTCCTGTCCACGCTGGTGTTAGATGTTCTGACGAGGGATATTCAGGGAGACATCCCTTGGTGTTTGTTGTTCGCGGACGATATTGTCTTGGTGGACGAGACCCGAGACGGAGTTAGTAGTAGATTGGAGATCTGGAGGGAGAAGCTGGAGTCAAAAGGCTTCAAACTAAGTAGAACCAAGACAGAATACGTAGAGTTCAAGTTCGGGCAAGGAGCAGATGTCAGTGAAGAGGTTCTCTTAGGGGGGAAGTTGTTACGAAGAAGGAGAGTTTCAGATACCTAGGTTCAGTGGTGCAGAGTGATGGAGGCATCGACATGGATATTACACATCGGATTCAAAGAGGCTGGCAAAAGTGGAGGGCAGCGTCAGGGGTTCTTTGCGATAAGAAGGTACCGCTAAAGCTCAAGGGTAAATTCTACAAGACAGTAATCAGGTCGGCCATTCTCTATGGGGTAGAATGTTGGCCAACCACGAGGGCACATGAGTAGAGAGTGATGGTAGATGAGATGAGGATGTTGAGGTGGATGTACGGGTACACGTTATGGGATAGGATCATAAATGAAGAGATCAGGAGCAAGGTAGGGGTGGCTAGTATAGGGGATAAGCTGAGAGAATCGAGACTCCGATGGTTCGGACATGTGCAGAGGCGGGGAGCAGGGGAGCTAGTCCGTAGGTGTGAGAGCTTGGACCTTGGAGACTTTCTTAGAAGAAGGGGACAACCTAAGAAATGATGGAGGGACAACCTAAGAAATGATGGAGGGACAACATAAAGCATAATATGGATCAGTTGGGGATTTAAGCAGATCTAGCATTATGTAGGGACAGCTGCAGGGATAAGATCAGGGTGGCAGATAGCTAATCGCTAGGACAGATGGTCCCCCGTGGTTTGAGTGTTTGGTTCTTTTATATTTTGTTCTGTTTGCCCGTTTGTGTTTTGTTGTGCTTTGTTTTGTTTGTTTAGAGTGTTTTGCGCAGCGTGCCTTGTGTTGTGATGTTGTCGTTGTTGGTGTGTGGTGGTGATGTGCTTGTTGTGTGTGGTGACCATGGTCTTGTGCTTGTAGGGTTTCTAGTTGGTGGTCCTACCTAGGCCTCTCAGGACATTCCCCCTCTGCTTTAAGGCAGAGGTGTTCCCATCTTGCGCCCTCAGATTCTGCTGAAGCGGAGTACACTGGGGTCGTCGTTGTTGTTGTTGTACATTATGTTTTCCTTAATTTTCTTTTTGACCTATTTATGTATATAAAAGATTTTTTTTTTAAAATTCAATCTTTATTCATATTTTTTTTATCATTTCTTATTAATTTTTATTTAAAATATTTTTAAAGAATTAAAATTCATAAAAAACATTATAAAAATTTATATTATTTTTACCTTTTTATCTATATTTGTAAAAAAAATTTAAAAATAAATGATTCTAATTAAAATAATTTTTATTTATATTTTTCCATAAATAAATTATCATTAATCCATTAAAATCATAGTGGGCCCACCTTAATGATTTTGGCTCTGTTTCACATGACAACAATTGTAAACATTTATATAAAATTTTCCTAATAATTAAGTCATTTTATTTTTATATTAAATTAAAATCATTTCTTATTAATTTTTCCTAATAAATAAATATTAAATCTGTATAATCGTGCATGACACAACGGGTATAACTAATTATTCACTAAACTATTTCACATCAATAAGATACTAATTAAAGACACTAAATAATTAAAAAAACACTAAAATTAAAAAATGGGATTAAAATGTTGCGTGAATTGAAAAAAACATGATTAAAATAAAAAACAACAACGACATTTTAGATTGAGCAAGCAAAAATGGGCCGAGCTACCGGAGTACTAGGTAAATGAGCAACTCTTTTCTTTTCTTTTTAATTAGGAAAGAGGTTAGGGTGGCTACTAACAAGTTAGTAGTCGTTTCTAGAGCATTTTGTCGAACAAGGGTAAGTAAAACCGAGTCAACTGCAAGAGGGATAGAGGAGACATTTCTAAATAATCCAGCGATGAAGTCCACCACAGAATCAGTCCTCCGTCAAAATAAATGGGAGAGCCACCAGAGTCCCTGAGAATAAATCCGAAAGAAGTCTCGCCATCCGCACACACTGCACCATCAAAGTTAAACTTAATGTGGAATTCCTTTTTAGCAATCAAACTCTAAATCATTTTTTTTTGTTCTAAATTAAAATGATAGAAATTTAAAGGCCTATTTCTATTAAGGAGAGCCCAAATTCAGTTTACATTACATGAATAGGCCCAATTAAATTTAGATTACATAAATAGATCCAATTCAATTTATTTCGTATTTCTTTTTTTAATTAAAAATTTCGCATTCTTCCCCAAACCACAAAATGCCCAGTACGACATTTTCGATTTCCATTGACGTCGTCTGTCTCCCGAGTCTCCGGCGAAGCCCACTGCACTCCGCCCAGCGCCCATGGGGCCGTCCCACTATCCCACATCTTGTTCTCCGCCCCCGCCCCCGCCTTCGCCCTCGCTCTCGCCCTCGCGCTCCGCTCGCCGGCTCTATACAAACTACCGCTCCTCCGGCCGTCGGTGGGGGCGGCCGCCCCCTCCCTCCGCCACTGCCTGAATATATAATCTATCTCTTTGGTTGTGACTTAAAATTTCCATCCATCGTTAGAGATGCTGGCCGAGTTGATCAGAAGAGAGAAAGCCGCCCATGTCAAGCCTGATCTTGACATAGATCTTTTTATGAAGGTAACTAAACCAAACCCTAAACCATTTCCAAATCAGGATACTTGTGGAACCTACATAGGTTAGCTAGAAATATATAAATTCTCCGTTTCGACTCTATAGAAAAACATGCAGTATATATATGATCGAAGTCATCTTGACTTGTTTGTGCTCTAGGCGGCGGCAATCGAGGACCAAGAGGAGAGCATCATGACACATTACATTTTAAAGGTCCTCTACATTTTTCTTCTTCTAAATTGTAGCTCTATCGATCTAATAATGGTTTCATCTTTTGATATATGTGGTCATTGACTCATTGATTTAATCTGATATATATACATACATAATCTTGTGTGGCAATTTGGACCAACCTAAAGATATTAGGACTGGAGAGCTGCGCGGATACAATGGTGGGTAATCAACTGATAAGAGGCGTTTCTGGAGGACAGAGAAAGCGAGTAACAACGGGTAAATTAAATAAAATGAGACTACAATATTATGTCAACTTAATTCATCATCATAGAAAAAAATGATCTATTGATTTCTTATTACTCATTCATCAATTAGGTGAGATTTTGGTTGGACCAGCAACAGTGCTTCTGATGGATGAAATATCCACCGGTTTGGACAGTTCAACAACTTTCCAGATGGTGAACAATCTAAGCCAGTTTGTCCATATTCTCAACAATACTGTAGTGGTTTCCCTCCTCCAGCCTCCACCCGAGACGTACGATTTGTTCGATGACATCATCCTTCTTTCTGATAGCGAGATCATCTATCAGGGTCCCCGAGAGCATGTTCTTGAGTTTTTTCAGCTCATGGGATTTCAATGTCCTCAAAGAAAAGGAGTTGCGGACTTCTTGCAAGAAGTAATTAACAAAGAAACACCTTACATGCATTAAACAAGGAACGCTTGATGATGCATGCATTATCTTGTATTATAATCCATTAACTGCTTACATTGTGAACTCGAGGAAATGATTTCATAATTAAACAGGTCATTTCATGCAAGGACCAAGAACAATATTGGATGTCTCCCGACACGCCTTACCGCTTTATACCTCCAAAGGAATTTGCAAAGGCATTCAAATCTTTTCATGTTGGAGAGGAACTTCAACGAAAACTTGCAAGCCCATTTGACAAGAGCAAGAATCACCCTGCTGCTTTAGTAAGAAGAAAGTATGGTGCTGGCTTCAAGCAGCTTCTCAAAGCTTGCTTTGCAAGAGAAATGTTGCTTCTTAAGAGGAATATATTCCTCCGCAAATTGAAGTTAATCCAAGTAAGTTAGTTCTTTGAATAATAAGATTTTGTTTTCTGTTACCTTTCAGTGAGATATTACCTAATCAAACTTACACTCTCTTTTGATTTGATGTAATGTTTAGCTTATCATAGCAGCCTTTGTTACAATGACCGTCCTCTTTAGGACCAAGCTTCATAAGGATGCAGTCTACCCTGATGGTAGCCTCTATATAAGTGCTTTATTCTTGACTCTCTCCACAGTCTTCTTCTTTCAAACACCAGAGATCTCTATCACCATTAGTAAGCTTCCCGTTTTTTACAAACAAAGAGATCTATTGTTCTTCCCTACATGGGTGTACTCCGTTTCCAATTGGATTCTTGAGATCCCAATCAGAGCTTTTGAAGTTGGTGTTTTTGTCTTTCCCACATATTATGTCATTGGATTTGATCCAAATGTTGAAAGGTATGCATAATATAATATTGAGTATAGTTTTCCTTCTTTTTTCCCCCAATTTGTCTCTATTTGCTTCACAAGGATGGAGTTTTTTTTATTATTATTGTTTTGCAGATTCTTTAGGCAATACTTTTTGCTTGCCATTCTCACCGAGGCTGCTGCATGTTTATATCAAGCAATTGGGGCATTGACAAGGGATTTGAGAGTGGGAAATACAATGAATGCATTTGTCATGATTGTAGTATTCTCTTTGAGTGGTTTCTTACAACCTTATGGTATGAGTACTTTTCCTCTGTCATCAAATACTTAGCCAATATGACCTCTTGATTTCTCTATGCTCAAATGTTTTTTCATAATTGCAACAGATGATGTGAAGAAATGGTGGAAATGGGGTTATTGGTGCTCACCCATGATGTATGCACAGAATGCTTTGGCTGTAAATGAGTTTCATGGAACGAGTTGGAAGCATGTAAGATAGCTTCTGTTCTCCATACTTGTTATTTCTGATCTTCTACTGCGAGATATGTTACCAAAACTGGTCTTATAAGAGAAGTACTATATTAGTAGCGTTATCTTGTAGCAGAAGAGCCGATTAACCATAGATATATTCCTATGAAGATATGTTACCAACATGTGTTTTTTTCTTTTATTTTTTTCAGGCTCTATCGAATACATCAGAATCATTAGGTGTGGTGATTTTGAAGTCCCGAGACATCTTGTCTGATCCAAACTGGTATTGGAAAGGAGTAGGGGCCTTGTTTGGATTCACATTCTTATTCAATATACTTCGTGTTATAGCGCTATCTTTTCTCAATCGTGAGATCCTAATAATTTCCCCTTCGATTTTTATTTTAATATATTTCCCTTTAAACGCGAGGAATATTACATCATTTTTGCTTGCAATTATGTGTGCAGTATCTAAGAGCTATCAAGTTGTAGTTCCTTCTGAAGCACAAAGCGCTGGACAAGAGAATAGATCAGTAGATACAAGTACTTTGTTTCCCCACACTAGAATTTTCTGTTGTTATTAAAAGAATTATATCACTTCTTTATGTGTGTGTGTGTGTCCTTGAATGTTGGCACTGCTTTTTCAGGAGTGGAGGATCAAGACATCCAAAATGGTAATTCTTTTGCACAAGAATCAGTGGATACGAGGAGTGGAATGATTCTTCCATTTGAGCCTCACTCACTCACCTTTGATGAGGTTTGGTACTCCGTTGACATGCCAAATGTAAGCACTTGGTCTACATTATACTTATATATAGTATTAGTAGCATATACTTATGATAAGTGAAATGATAAATATTTTCACTATGTTTTTAATTTAGACAATATTTGTACGTAGGAGATGAAAAACCAAGGCATCTCGGATGAGAGATTGAAACTTCTAAAGGGTGTTAGTGGATCTTTTAGACCCGGTGTTCTTACGGCGCTTATGGGTGCGAGTGGTGCGGGCAAAACTACACTAATGGATGTGTTGGCCGGTAGAAAAACCGGAGGGTACATTGAAGGAGACATCAGAGTTTCCGGTTATCCGAAGAAGCACGAGAGTTTTACACGGGTATCCGGATACTGTGAGCAAATGGATATCCACTCTCCCCATGTTACAGTCTACGAGTCTTTGCTCTACTCAGCATGTCTTCGTTTACCTCCCGAAGTTGATTCCCAGACTAGAAAGGTTAATATAGTATGAAGTTATCTTATGCTTCAATTGTTTTTCATAATTAATCATGGAGTTAGAAAGTTTATAAGCTGCTGTAACTTATTCTGTGTTAATTTTGAAATAGTTTCCAACTTTAGATTGTTAACACGTGGGCAGACAGTAGAAAGACCCATTAATTGGTATCATGTTTGTGATATGTAGATGTTTGTTGATGAGGTTATGGAGCTTGTTGAATTGAGCTCCTTAAGGGAAGCGTTGGTTGGGCTTCCCAGAGTGAACGGTTTGTCGATAGAGCAACGAAAGAGGCTTACAATTGCTGTGGAGTTGGTGGCGAACCCTTCGATCATATTCATGGATGAGCCAACTTCTGGGTTGGATGCAAGGGCAGCTAGTATAGTTATGAGAGCAGTGAGGAACATTGTGGATACTGGAAGAACCATTGTTTGCACTATCCACCAACCAAGCATTGACATATTTGAAGCTTTTGACGAGGTATATGTTTTTAATTTTTTCTTTCTAAAAATATAAAAAAAAATCTCATTTTGAAGCCTGTAGCACACAATTCTACATGCTACAGCTTTTTCTCATGAAGCGAGGAGGACAAGAAATATACGTGGGGCCTTTAGGACCCCAATCTATCAGTTTAGTCGATTACTTTGAGGTTAGTGAATCTTTTCTATCAATCAATAAGTTAAAAACATGTCTCACAAACATGTTTTCCATTCATTGTTGATCGATCAGAGCATTGAAGGAGTATGTAAGATAGATGAAGGGTATAATCCAGCTACGTGGATGCTTGAAGTTGCAACAGACGCACAAGAGCGTTCATTAGGAGTTGACCTTGTCGAAATCTACAAGCAGTCGGAGTTATACAGGCCGGTTTCTCGCTCCCAAACTAAATATGTCTTCTTACAACACATTTTCATGTTACAACTTGCTAGAATTCTTATGTGTGTGTATCACTTGTTTTTGTTTTACAGGAGAAATAAGGCTTTAATCCAAGAGCTAAGTAATCCAAAACCGGACTCGAAGGAACTCTCCTTTATGACAGCATATACCCAACCTTTTTCAGTTCAATTCACCACATGTCTTTGGAAGCAAAGTCGGTCCTACTGGCGCAATCCACGTTACAACTTTGTGAGGCTCTTCTGTGCAACCATCATTGCTTTGATCATGGGATCAATGTTTTGGGATCTTGGAGGCAAAATGTAATTCTAATTCTTTATTAATTAATTAATGTTGATTGAGAATATATAACTAGCTAATAGTCCCAAATGTTTCTATAATGGCAACAGACTAGCATATATATTAATTGTCCTAATTGTAGGGCTACAAAACAAGACCTGTTCAATTCCAAGGCATCTGCATATGCTGCTATTCAATTTATTGGCATCCAAAACGCTTTAGGAGTGCAACCTGTTCTGGCCATCGAAAGAATAGTACTTTATAGAGAAAGGGCTAGTCGGATGTACTCTATTATGCCATATGCCTTTGCACAGGTACGCTGATACCAAACATTATAATATTGTTTTGACATTTTTTGAAATTATATTTTGTGTGTGTGTGTTTATGTACGTACATTGTCATTGCATGCATGCAGATTATCATTGAGATACCATATGTGTTGGTGCAATCCACAACGTATTCTATAATAGTGTATGCTATGATAGGATATGAATGGTCGGCTGCAAAGTTCTTTTGGTACATCTTTTTCATGTTCTTCTGCCTCTTATTCTACACCTACTTTGGACTGGCAACACTTGCTGCAACGCCTGACGCCCGAACTGCTGCCACCTTTGGATTGGAATTCTTCATCATTTGGATCTTCTTCTCAGGCTTCGCTATCTCAAGAAGAGTAAGCTTTTTTCCTACCTTGAATTTTTTTTATTAGACGCGCACACACACGCTTGCAGCTTGTTAATTAATTGGTCCAATAGTGATTAATTACATTTGTACTATCCTACCATAGTCGATACCCAAATGGTGGAGGTGGTACTACTGGCTATGCCCGGTTTCTTGGGCCTTGTACGGGTTGATCGCATCGCAATACGGAGACAAAGAGGAGGTTCTTGATTCCGGTGAGACAGTGAAGGAGTTTTTGGACAATCACTTCGGTTTCAAGCATGATTTCTTGGGGGCGGTTGCAGCCTGTGTAGTCGGGTTCCCTATTGTTGTTGCTTCTGCTTTCATATTATCGATTAAGGCATTTAACTTCCAGACACGCTAAGATGCTATGTAGTAGGGATTAATTTGTACAAGCATAACATTGCAGAACAATCAGTGTTTGCGTTGGTAATATTACTTAAATATAATTAATTGTTTACAAGTAGCAAGCTAATACTTGAAAGTTTTATGTTTTAAGCTTAGTAGAATATATATTGTAAGATAAGTTTTGTATATTCTGTATTGACAATATGAATAAGACAGTTGAAGCCAAGTGTCACAAGTCAAGTCAAAAGTTAGGTGTGACTTGGCGCCATTAGGAAGTTATATAACTGTCAATCTAAGTAGTTACTTGACAGTTATTAAGTGTCTGTTATATATGTGTGTAAAACAGTTATTGTAATACATACAGTAGAATAAAGAAGTTACTTGTATTTGACAAAAACTGTGTGTGCAATTCAATACAGATGTGTGATTTTGATAATCTTGACCTTCAATCTTCTATTGGTATCAGAGCAAAATAGAAGAGAATGTCGACAAGTAGTAACATAAACAATAGTAACACAATGGGCACGACCAACACCACAAATACTGAAACTGTGAGTGTGATGGATTGAGAATTCATGGAGAGAAAATAGTGTCATTTCAATATCCTATGTTGTCAAAGTGCAATTACGCTGTGTGGGCCATTAAAATGGAAGTATTCCTTACTGAACAAGGATTATGGGATGCAGTGTAAGGGGCAACACCAGTGGATGCCAAGAAAGATAAGATGGCCTTGACATCTATCTACCAAGCCATAGGAGAAGATGCACTCTTGCAACTTGGTGCTATGAAGTCTGCAAAGGAGGCATCAGATATGATCAAGACCATGAATGAGGGGGCATAAAGAATTAAAGAGGTAAGAATTCAGACCCCCTTAAGAGAATATGAGAGCTTTAGGACGAAGGAAACAAAATCTGTGGAATAATTTACTACAAAACTAAATGTAAATGTAAGTAAATTAAGGATTTTTGGACACAAAATCGATGAAGAGATAGTGGTAAAGAGGTTATTGAGATCCACATCTTCTAAGTACATCCATATCTCCACAACCATGGAAGAGTTCTGTGACGGTAAAACAAAAAGTATTGATGAGATAGTTGGATCCTTAAAGACACACGAGGAAAGATTAAATGAATTCAGTGAGAAGAATTTAGAAACTGCCCTTCTTACTCGTGTAAAGTGGAAGGCTAAAGAAAAGAAGAAATATAAGGAGAAATCTTCTAAGGGATAAAAATCTCGAAACAACAAAGGCAAGAATAAGAGTCAGAGTGAATACAGTGAACAAAAAGGAAAGAAAAGGTTTGATATAAGTAAGATAAAGTGCTTCTCATGTGGTAGCATGGGACATTTAATTTCAAGTCAGAATATGATGCTAAAGACAAGGAAGAGAATATCAATCTCTCAATGAAAAGAGAAGAAGAGGAAACGTACTTTGTTAGTGCTTAAGTATGATGTTAAACATGACAAGAGTTTGTTGGCGCCTGAATTCACACAAGGAAATGATGCAGAAAAGTTCAGCAAATGGTATTTGGATTCAGGAGCAAACAATCATATGACAGGGGATCAAACTTTGTTTTCTACACTCGACCAAGGTTGAGGAAAAATAAAACTTGGAGACTCTTCTACGGTAGACATTCAAGGAAAGGGCACCATCCTATTCTCCGGTGAAAAAGGAGAACATGTTCCCTTGATAGACGTGTACTATATTCCAAGACTGAAGGCAAACATTATTAGTATTGGATAGTTTGATGTGAATGGAAACAAGTCAGTAATCAAGGATGGAGAGATGTACATATACTCTAGGGGAGAGAGTGTAACACCCTGATAATTTATAAGGGATTGAGGTGCTACCTATGTCAACAAGAGCTCTTCCTTCTCTGGGTTCAAGTGAGGACAAAGAACTCAAAAGTTAAGCGTGTAGGGGTGAGAGTAGTACCAGGATGGGTGACCTCCTGGGAAGTCCTCGGGTTGGCATGTGATAGCACTTCTAAGGCCTCGGGCTTTATAGGGAGGCTGGTTGCAAAGCTTAAAAAGCAATAAAAAAAGTTGTATATCCTCTACCTAAAGGTTGTCAAACAAGAATGCTTGCTATCACAGTTATGCAATGCAGATTGGGTTTGGCATGCAAGGTATGGGCATCTCAACTTTACTTCTCTAAGAAACACGGCTATTGCCAAACATTGAGCAAGTAAATAAAGTATGTGATGGTTGCCTTGTTGGAAAGTTACACAAGAACTCCTTTCCACATTCATCCACTTACAGATCCAAGAGGCCACTAAAGCTTGTACATGCTGATCTTTGTGATCCAATTTCTCCACCAACAATTGGAGGTAATAAATATTTCTTTCTATTGGTTGATGATTATTCTCAGTTCATGTGGATTAAACTGTTGAAAGGAAAGGATTACTACTACAATAACGTCTTATTGAAGTGGTTATTTGCGGTGGTTGACCCTATTGAATAGGCTTGACAATTTCACTCGCACTCGATTGGTACCCGAAAAAACCCAAAAAAAACCGATTAAATCCCGGTGAAAACGGGTTTCAGGTGATGGAGCGGGTACAGTTTCGAGTATGGCCTAACCCGACCCAGTCACCCGACTCGATCATCCGGTTTTTTTTGTCCCACATCGAAAAAATGGTAGAAGGAGAGGAAAAGAGGAGCTTATAAAAAGGGAAGGAGAAGAGAATATGTTTAAGTGTTTGAAGCCTAACTAAAGAGATGGACTTTGAGGATTTATAATTAAATCTATTTTTTAGGCTAATCCATTATGTAGGCCCTATATAAATATGTTTAAATTTTAGTTTAAAATTTAAAGTTTTATTAGATGGATTAAACGCGTTAGACCCGTAATCCGATTATAGGTTAAGTTTATTATTTTGTTTACGAGTCATCAGGTTGGCTCGTTGAACAAATAAACTTAAGTTTCAACATCTTTTTATAACACTCGAAAAAAACCGACCCGACCCGAAAACCAACAAGTTTCGGGCGGGTCGGTTTCGGGTGGAACCCATGGGGTGAAAATACCGGGTCGGGTGGGCGGTTTACAACCGCATGTCGGGTGGTGGAAGTAGTCCACCCGCACCCGACCCGACCCATTGCCATGCCTACTATTGAAGTGGTTTTTTGTGGCGGCCAAAATATTGCGGCGGTTTTTGGAGCGGTTTAGGATTTCGTGGCGGTTTGTGCAACGGTTTCTAACATGTATATATGTCAAATTGGTGTTATAATTATAGAAGGGCGGTTTTTGAAACTTTTGGGGCGGTTTTTGAAATTTTTAGCAATTGGCGCGCGCGGGTTAATATAATCGATAGCGCGAGCGCCTGAAAGTAAAAATAAAAAGTTTGTAAAAAATTAAAATAATAAAAATCAAAACATTTTGTCTGGACAGTCGATTGACGCTCCAACGCAACCTCGACTCCTACCTCATCGACCGAACAACACTCACCGATCATTTCTGGCCTCGAAATCTAGGGCTTTCTGCGTTCGGTTCTTGGAGACTCCAATCGTTGTTGGCCTTGACAGCTAGGGCTTTTTGTTGGGATCTAGGGATGCAAACGCAGCGGAAAAGACAAAAACTTTCATCCCAAATTCCCAAGGATCAGTATGATAACATAGAATAAATAATCGGATCAGATCGTTACCTCAAACGCGAATCCGAATAGCAAGTTCAAACCTTTCTTGTCGATCACCAAAGAGCCCCAAGTGTTGCTCCTCTAGCGGTATCCACACACACGAAAGGGGACCTTTTCTATACCGAAAAACGCTTGCTAGAACGTTGATCAATATATCTATTTCATATGAACGAGAGTGGAATTTTTCTTCTGGTGAAGAACTGAATGGAGGACCGATATTCTCATGTATATATTATCAGCCATACCCACGTTTTTCCAATCAAGTGAATATCTAATCTTACCAAATATATTATTATTTTAATAATCTGTTAAGATTTCAACTTATCCACTTGCCATAAGAGATAAACTCTATCTATTATCTCTTTATTTAATTTTATAAAATCATAATTAATTAAATTACTTTATAATCAATTATGATTATCTAAGAAAAATAAATATATGTTCACCATTTATTTTATAGGTCTAATTTATAACTAAGACCCATTAAACCCGATCCGATAAATCTAGACCCGCTGGCTTGGTTATTGTGCATATACTATCAATCTCCCACTTGCACTATTACCAAACTCAAGTCATTATCTTATTAACCTTGGGTTCAAAGTCAACTCTCATATTCAAGATTCTTTTCGAAATAGTTTACTTAATTCCGAAACTATGTCGATTCATTTCTAGCAACTTTTAGAAATTTCCAATCAACAATTATTAATTTCCCATCTATCGTGCTTATGCGTGCGACCCTCTAGGTTTCTATCTTGAAGGTAGTGTTATCCAACATAAGTCAAGGTAACCGTCTAGCAACAGTTGTTGACCACCCAACAAAACAGAAATGGTTGGTGAACCATATACCACTATGAACTGATTATTGTGTAGTTCAATCTCTTCATCACCAATATCAAGATTAAATTAGTGCACAATGCGTCACCACTAAGCTCAATCATTTACTTGGTTTTGCAAAGATAACTTAGACTCAAAATTCTCTACCATGGCCATGGATTTTAGAGTCACTTATATCTCAACCAAGTGGCCAGTGATATTTACTCTCTAATCCAAGAGAGGGATGAATCCTTTCTTGACTTAATCACTATCCTCTCTACACTTTGCCTCAAACCTAATAACCGTATTAGTTGCAACTCATAAAAGCTACGTTTAACGGCATCAAAGTTAAGACTCCATGCATAGGACTATGTGACAGTCTCAAGTCATGAGATCACTAACACTCATTCATTTAGAGGAGGAACCAATGACGCTTTCACATATATGTGGTATCCTCTAATTCGGGCCGGTCCAGTAGCTCTACTTATCCTTGAGCACCCATGCAAATGACTTGGAAGAACTATCCCTCGGTTCAGCGAGATGAACCTACAGTCTATTCACATGTTGGTCTGTAGTTTCGATATCCCTTCTCGATACTAATCCGACCAAGGACGTTTTAAGAATATAACCTTGTTTGTAAAATTCTCACTGATGATAAATAACTATATCATCAATTTACACAAGACATCATATTCTAAGGATTTTATCAATATTAAATGTTAGCAGAAAAACAAAATAAACATGATAAACACTGCCTTTTAAATAAAATGTATCAATGTCATATGAATAAAACTAGTTCGGCAAACTTGCATACTATGAATGCCAAACTCTAAGTCCTAGTCCCCTCACATGAGCATCATGTTTCTGCTGAGGTAAGGCCTTAGTTAATGGATCAGCAATGTTTTCATCGCTTGAAACTCTGCTTAGTGCAACATCTCCTCTTTGAATTATTTCTCTGATGATGTGGTACTTCCGAAGTACATGCCTGGATCGCTGGTGAGATCTTGGTTCCTTAGCCTGTGCAACAGCTGCATTATTGTCACAGTACAATCTAACTGGACCTTCAATGCTAGGAACCACTCCAAGTTCTGTAATAAAGTTCTTGATCCAAACTGCTTCCTTAGCTGCTTCCGAAGCTGCTATATACTCGGATTCTGCCGTAGAGTCAGCAACTGTATCTTGTTTGGAACTCTTCCAACAAACAGCTCCACCGTTTAGGCAAAACACATAACCCATTTGCGACTTTAGATCATCTTGATCTGTTTGAAAACTAGCATCAGTATAACCTCTGACCACTAGCTCCTCTTCTCCCCCATAGACCAAAACTTGATCTTTGGTTCTTCTCAAATATTTGAGAGTAGTCTTAGCAGCACTCCAGTGACCTTCACCTGGATCAGACTGATATCTACCCGCCATACTTATTGCATACGAGACATCAGGCCGTGTACATGTCATAGTGTACATAATGGACCCAACCGCAGAAGCGTAAGGTACATTACTCATTCTGTCACTCTCTTGTTGTGTCTTTGGACACATCTGCTTAGAGAGACGTACACCATGTGACAAGGGCAAAAGTCCTCTCTTGGAATCTTGCATCTTATATCTATTCAAGATCTTGTCAATGTACGTGCCTTGACTTAGACCAAACAACCTTTTAGACCTATCTCGGTGTATCTTAATTCCTAAGATATAGGCTGCCTCACCTAGGTCCTTCATGGAGAAGCACTTGCACAACCATGCCTTGGTAGATTCCAAGAATGGCTTGTCATTCCCGATGAGGAGAATATCATCCACATACAAAACTAGAAACACTAACGTGCTCCCACTAACCTTTTTATAAACGCAAGGTTCTTCTGAATTTCTAATGAAGCCAAATTCCTTGACTGCATCATCAAATCTCAGATTCCAACTCCGAGACGCTTGCTTTAATCCATAAATGGATCTCTTCAACTTACAAACCTTATTTGTACTCGTAGACGTTTCAAACCCTGGAGGTTGTTCCATGTAAACTTCCTCTATTAACTTCCCATTTAGGAAAGCGGCTTTCACATCCATTTGCCAAATCTCAAAGTCATAGTAAGCTGCTATTGCAAGCAAAATCCTGATAGACTTTTGCATGGCTACCGGTGAAAAGGTCTCATCATAGTCAATTCCATAACGTTGAGTAAAACCTTTTGCAACCAACCTTGCTTTATAGGTACTAATATTACCATCCATGTCTGTCTTCTTTTTAAAGATCCACTTGCACCCAACAGGTTTAACCCCAATTGGTGCATCTACCAACTCCCATACTTCGTTGGTGTACATGGAGTCCATTTCAGAATTCATGGCATCTAGCCATTTCTCAGAATCTGGTGAAGCTAAAGCTTCCTTGTAGGTTGAAGGTTCATCATCATTCTCGATGAGCAAAACTTCACCATGCTCAGTGACGATAAGACTCATTCTCTCTGGTTCCTTTCGCACTCTTGAGGACCTACGTAACTCTTGCATTTCTACAATCTCAGGTTCTGGCTGGGATGGCCTAACCAATTGCTCTTGTTCCAACTCATTAGTTGAATCTTGAATTTCCTCAAGACTTACTTTACTCCCACTACTATCTTTAGAGATGAACTCTCTTTCCAAGAAAGTAGCATACCTAGCAACACTAACCTTGTACTCATTGGGAACGTAAAAGTAATATCCTTTAGTTTCCTTAGGATATCCAACAAAATTGCATTTAATAGACCTGGCTGCAAGCTTATCTGAGTATGTGCTCTTCACATAAGCTTCACAACCCCATACTTTGAGATAAGACATATTAGGCTTGTGACCTCGCCAAATCTCATATGGTGTCTTATCCACTGCCTTGGTTGGAACACGGTTAAGTGTGTGGATTGTTGTTTCCAAAGCGTAACCCCAAAATGTCAATGGAAGACTTGCATGACTCATCATTGATCTTACCATATCTAAAAGAGTGCGATTCCTCCTTTTTGAAACTCCATTCCATTCTGGTGTTCCAGGAGGAGTTAGTTGTGAAACTATTCCACACTCCTTAAGGTAATCAATAAACTCTTGGCTTAAATATTCACCACCTCGATCCGATCGAAGAGCCTTTATTTTCTTGCCAAGTTGATTCTCTACCTCGTTTTTGAACTCTTTGAATTTATCAAAGGTCTCAGACTTGTTCCTTATTAAGTAAACATATCCATATCTACTTAAATCATTTGTGAACGTCACGAAGTAAGAATAGCCACCTCTGGCTTGAGTTGATAAAGGTCCACACACATCACTGTGTATGAGCTCTAACAACTCTCCAACTCTCTTACCTTTCTTGGTAAAAGGTGCCTTAGCCATTTTCCCTTGTAAACACGCTTCACATCTATCTATGGATTCAAATTCAAAAGAATCCAAATAGCCTTCAGAATGAAGTTTAGCGATGTGTTTCTCGTTTACATGACCAAGTCTACAGTGCCATAAATAGGTAGCATTTGAGTCATCCTTTTTCTGTTTCTTTTCAGTGATGCATGATACTGGCTTTTCTAAGTTCAAAAGATATAAACCATTATATAATATTCCATTACCATAGAACAAACCATTCAAGTAAAATGAAAAAGTTCGATTTCCATACTCAAATGTAAAACCTTCAATATCCAAAACCGGAACTGAAATAATGTTCTTGGTAGAACTAGGAACATAATAACAATTGTTCAAATTTAAAACTAATCCACTCGGCAAAGTGATAGAATAAGTCCCGATGGCTAAAGCAGCAATCCTTGCTCCATTAACACCTCGTATATCCACCTCGCCTTTGGAAAGCCTTCTGCACCTACTTAGTCCCTGCAAATTCACACAAATGTGAGAAAAAAAGGCGGTATCCAATACCCATGAAGTAGAAACAGACATACTGCACTCAACTAAGATACCTGAAGGTCCAGCATCCTTGTTTTTCTTCTCTAAGAAGATTGTGCAATTCCTCTTCCAGTGACCCTTCTTGCCACAATGAAAACATGTAGCTTCTTTCTCCTCAGCTACAGGTTTCTGCACCCCTTTCTTTGGCTTGTTTTCTATCTTCACATTCTTGGCCTTGGGATTCTCTTTTCCCTTGCCCTTTCTCTTGTTCTTGTTCACATTGAGAACTAGTGAAGATTGCTTTGTTGGGTTTGACGTTTTAATGTCCTTTTCAGCAGTTCTTAGCATAGCCAAAATATCTGGTAGAGTTTTCTTCATGTTATTCATATTGAAATTCATGATAAACTGAGAAAAACTCTCCGGCAATGATGACAAGACAAGATCCATTGTTAAATCTTGATCTATAGCTACACCCAAGTTTCCGAGTCGCTCTATGTACCCGATCATTTTCAGGACATGAGTCTCCACTGGGCTACCTTCTTGCATCTTGCAATTAAATAGGGCTCTAGAGGTATTGTAACGCTCAACCCTTGCATTCTCTTGGAACAGATCACGTAGATGAGCATCAATTTCCCTGGCACTCATGCCATCATGTTGCTTCTACAATTCAGGAACCATTGCAGACATCATGAACGGTTGAATAATTATACTTAATAAAGCTCAATATTTTTATTTTATCGATTTGTTGTATGTGTAATGACAGCTACAAAATGACCCAAACAAGAGAGAACCGTCCCTAGCTGACATTTACATTGAATCTAGAAAGCGAAAAGTTGGACGCAGATACTTAACACCAAATGATGAGACCTTGCAAAACACTGTGAGCTGAAATTCATTTACACTTATTTTTAGTCTATACATTCAGCTATTACTCTACACATGGATGAATTTCATTTACGTTATTTTATGGGTTTACTAATGTAGTGCATATCAATTTTGGGGGCATATTGCTGTTTTTTTTTTGCTTAATTAGGGGAAAATGAAGGCACTTAAAGCTCAAGATGATGGAAGTGGTACAAGTGATCCATATTTCGATGTTATCACCAAGAAGGAACATAGTGGACGTTGGCGTTTGCATGGGAGAGGTGTCACCAAGTCAAGTTTGAAGAAGGATGTCAATACCCCATTTGTACTTCTGCCGGTGTTCATAGAAAGCATCGCATAAAAATTGGAGAAAAAACTAGAGGATCAGTTGGAAAGCAAATTGTCTTATATTTTTTCTAAGATACGGGATGCCAATCCAGGAATAGTTATCCCAGACTTCCAAACAGTGGAAGAAGATGCAAGTCCAGATGACATTGAAGGTGAATCAATGGATTGATCTTATGCAGTAAAAAGGTACCACCCGAAACCTGAAATTTATGCATTGAATGCTGCTGCTGGATTAAAATGAAAATATATGCTGGTACTAGTACTCATGGCTATACATTTGTGATGATTCTGAGGCTGGAATGAGGGGTGATCAAGGAAGAAAGGAAATGGATTTGATTGAGATGGTCTCTACTTCTAAACATTAGCTAGGATATAATTTCCAGTTTGTTTTGACGTCTTAATTGTTCTCTGTTATTGCTTATTGGGCTTTTGATTATAAGACTGATGATATAGAAGGATATATATCTAACTAATTATGTTGATGATTAGCAATTATGATGTATAAGCTTGGCCATGTGAGACATTCCCTAATGTACATACTGGTTAGAATTATATATAGGGACACCTTTCTTCTTTTAATTAATGCTTTGTCTATTTCTAATTTTTCATATGTAATGATAATTGGGTTGAAGCAGGACCTTTGTCGACACCCTTTAAAGTAGCTGTTGGATTAAAATTTACGCATTGAATATATGATGGCCTGATTGAATGCTGTTGGATTTTTATATTCTGAATAGAGATCACATAGACTAAAAATGTCTGATTTAGTTTTTTTAGGTAACTATTGTGTGCTTCTTCAGTTCCTCTTCTTTTTGGTATGTTTTAGGCTCCCTTGTTTTTATGCTTTGTGGCTAGATTGCTTATCTTCTGATTCTAATTAGAGTAGTTTTAGGTTTGAAGTGGAATTCAATGATGGGAATAGGATCTGTTGGTGAATTGAGATCAAATGGAATGAGTAGTGTAGCGTAAATTGGAGGTTTGAATGCTAGAGAGGACAAGATCTGATTGTGTTGGAATTGAATATAAAGAGAAAGAGAAGGGTAAAGAAAATGGCCTTTTTTTTACCTCTGTAGCTCTATGAGAAAGGGGAAAACTTTCAAATTAGACAGAAATGATATGTTGGTTGGAAGGTATGAGTGTTAGTAATTTTAGACTTAGAAAGCTGGACTTTAAAAAAAATTGGAACATTGATATGTAAATATGGAACTAGGTTCCTCTAGACTCCTCATTTTGTTGATTGCCATACAGGACAAAATATAAGGAGCCAACTGAACTTTTTGAAATGTCTTCATTTATTGCCAATTGTTTTCTCTATTTATGGTTGTGCAATTTATTTGTTGATGTTGCTTTAGGATCGAACAAAAAATATAAGGATCGAACACTTGAATTTCACCGGGCTGCCCCTTATGCTAATCTTGAAGCTGCATGTTGAGCAGGTCTTTTCTAGGAAA
Source organism: Fallopia convolvulus (assembly GCA_964016875.1). Classification (NCBI taxonomy): domain Eukaryota; kingdom Viridiplantae; phylum Streptophyta; class Magnoliopsida; order Caryophyllales; family Polygonaceae; genus Fallopia; species Fallopia convolvulus. The sequence goes on from OZ024729.1 coordinate 45,324,939, forward strand.
TATTACATTGCAAGATTACATCTCCTCTTGAAGTTTCTCAGTCTATACTTGACATATATTTGGAGTGCTTGTTGGTGCATTTTATTTTATACTTAGTTAATGTTGGTCTCTCTTCTTTATAATGCTTATAGCTAATTTTAATTTGCTTGTTATTCTGTTTTTTTATATGCAGGTGCATTTGGTGTGATTTTTGGGCATGGTGCAATTGGTGTGTACATTTTGGTATTAGCTAGCTAGCTAGGTTTCTTAATTATATTTGTAGAAATGTCATTTTGAGACTTTGTTAGATATTTCATTTTGGATAGGCTAATGATTATGAACTATTTTATGTTTAGGTAGTTAAGTTAAATCTAGACTTATGATCAATTAGCAAGCTAGCTAGTTTTATTAGTTAGAGTCATTTTGATGTATGGTTAACTAACGATTGATATTGTTGATCATTGATGACTTTTGGTTATATATTATATATTTAACATATGGTCTATCATATGTTTTATGCATTAAGTATAAATTATTATTATTATTGTATTTTACCAATTTTTAAATTAAATATTGAATGTGCTACAATTTATATATAAAAAATAAACACCGCTACAATAAATTAAATGGACTAAAACACTTACAAAATCCGCTACAATAGGGTATAAAAAATTTCACCAAAAACAACTAAAACCGCCGTGTTAAGTTTGAATAGAACAAATGGTCTATCATATGTTTTATGCATTAAGTATAAATTATTATTATTATTGTATTTTACCAATTTTTAAATTAAATATTGAATGTGCTACAATTTATATATAAAAAATAAACACCGCTACAATAAATTAAATGGACTAAAACACTTACAAAATCCGCTACAATAGGGTATAAAAAATTTCACCAAAAACAACTAAAACCGCCGTGTTAAGTTTGAATAGAACAATCTTGATCTATCAAAAACCGCTGCAATTTTAAAAATGGTGGCGATTGATTAACTTTTTGCAGCGGTTTTGGCATATGTTTGAAAACGGCCACAAAAGGTCTAAAAAACCACAATAGACCTATTGCAGTCCCAACATAGGTAGCGGTTTTAACCGCTAACTCATTCGCGACGGTTTTACTACATTTAGAAGCGGTTTTTAGCCGCTAGCTTACATCGATATTGTAGTTGCGGACGGAGCACTTGCTAGCTTCATGGCATTCAAGGTTAGCGTAGAACTTGAAAAAGAAATAAAGAGAAAGGTGCTCAAGACGTATCGTGGAGGAGAATTTACCTCAAAAAGATTTATAGAATTTTATGACAAGGAAGGGATCAAAAGACACCTAACTGCTCCCTACTCCCCTCAGCAAAATGGGGTGGTAGAAAGAAGAAACCAAACCATCATGGAAACAACAAGGAGTATGCTAAAAGCAAGAATGTTCCCTTTATATTTTGGGGTGAGGCTGTGAGCACGACTGTATATGTGTTAAACAGATCACCAACAAGGAGTTTGGATGATATCACTCCGGCCTTATGAAGCATGGCATGGGAGGGAACCAGTTGTAAAACACTTGAGACTTTTTTTGCTGTATTGCACATGTCAAAAATGTTACTCAAAATCTTCCAAAGCTAGAAGACAGAAGTTGTAAGATGGTCTATGTTGGATATGAGGAAGGTCAAAAGCATATCAATGGTATGATCCTAGAAGGAGGAAAATTGTTGTGAGTAGAGATATTGTGTTTGATGAAGTAGAAAGCTAGAAGTGGGACGACAAGGTGTCTCTTGACAACACTAGTGCCCCCTGTACTTTCAGTGTAAGTATATCAGACACTACAAACTCTTAACAAAACTATCCAAAGAACAATCACAAACAGATACCTTGGAGAATGGTTTATCACCTAGGAGTGTGACACAAGATTTCAATATTATTGTTCAATACACTCCTCTATCATGTAATGCACAACACCAGAAAGTGATGAGCACTTCGAGCCATTGGACATGCTTGTGAGATACAGAACTTTGCAAGAAATGTATAATGAAACTCAAGCAATACGAGAAGAAGTAGGACTATGTTTCATTGTAGAGGATCAACCATACAACTTTGAAGAAGCTATCTCAAACAAGGAGTGGAAGAAAGCAATGGACCTAGAGATAGAATCGATCGCCAAGAACAAGACATGGAAGATGGTGGATCTTCCTAAAAATCATAAGGCCATTGGACTAAGGTGGATCTTTAAGGTGAAGAAAGAATCAGATGGAAGAATAAGCAAATAAAAGGCCAGGTTAGTTGCAAAAGGTTATATTCAAAGATTTGGAATTGATTATAAACAAGTATTTGCTCCTATAGCAAGATTGTAAACAATTCGAGTATTAATAGCCTTTTCAGTAGCTAAGAAATATGAAATTCATCACATGGATGTCAAAATGGCATTCTTGATGGTGAATTGAGAGAAGAAGTCTATGTTAGGCAGCTTGAAGGTTATGAAGATAAGGCAAATCCAGAGAAGGTGCTAAGACTTTATAAAGCCTTGTATGGCTTGAAACAAGCACCACGAGCATGGAATTTCAAACTGAACATATGCTTGAAGATGCTTGGCTTTCAAAGATATAGAAATGAGCATGCTTTATACGCCAGGTTCAACAAGGAAGAGACTATGATATTATGAATTTATGTTGATGATCTAATTATCACAAGCTCAAGTAAAGATGCCATAGACTCATTCAAGGTTGAGATGAAGAAAAACTTTGAAATGAGTGATCTTCGTATGTTAAGTTATTATTTGGGCATAGAAGTGAAACAAACTAAGAAAGAAATCTTCATTAGTGAAGAGGGGCTTGCTAGAAAGTTCTTGGAAAAGTCGGGACTGAAGGAATGCAATCAAAGTGTCATTCCTATGGAGCCTCGGGTGAAGTTGGCCAAGCATGATACAAATGAAGATTTGGTGAATGGAACTCAGTTTAGCAACCTAATTGGAAGCTTAAGGTACTTACTCAACACACGACCTGATTTATGTTATAGTGTGGGTGTGTTAAGCAGATTTATGGACTCTTTAAAGTCATCCCACATGGACGCTGTCGAGAAAGTTGCAAGGTACATAAAGGGAACTCTCAAGTTCAGATTCTCTTACAAGAAAAATCCAGCTTTTGTGTCTTTTATTGGTTATACAGATAGTGACTTGGCTAGAGACAAAGATGACATGAAAAGCAAAAGTGGGGTTATCTATTTTCTAGGCAAGAATCCAATAACATGGACTTCAAGGAAGCAAAGGGTGGTTGCACTATCCTATTGTGAGGCTGAATATGTTGTAGCAATAGCAGAAACATGTCACGGAGTTTGGTTACAGAATATAATGCAAACCTTGGAAGGAAAGAAGCCAAGTGTGCCAATTATGTATGTGGATAATAGGTCTACAATTGCACTTGCAAAGAATCCTGTGTATCACGAAAGGAGCAAGAATATCAACACCAGGTTTCACTTTATTAGAGACTGTGTTGAGAAAGAGAATATCAAGTTAGAATATGTAAGGACTAATGATCAGTTGGCCGATCTCTTGGCCAAGCCATTAGCCAAGCAAAGATTCTGTGAGCTTAGAAGCAAAATTGGCATGAAATTACCAAACTAAGCTTAAGGGGGAGAATATTATGTTTTAAGCTTAGTAGAATATACATTGTAAGATAAGTTATGTATATTCTTTATTGACAATATGAATAAGTCAGTTGAAGCCGTGTGTCACAACTCAAGTCAGAAGTTAGGTGTGACTTGGGGCCATTAGGAAGTTATATAACTGCCAATCTAAGTAGTTACTTGACAGTTATTAAGTGTTTCTTATATATATGTGTGTTCTTATATGTGTGTAAAACAGTTATTGTAATCCAGACTACAGAATATAGAAGTTAGTTGTAATTGGAAAAAACTCTCTGTGTGTGCAATTCAGTACAAACATGTGAATGTGATAATCTTGACATTCAATCTTCAAAAAGTAGAATTCTTTTAGGAATCTTTGCTTGGCCCATTTTTTTTGGGTGGACTGGAGCGCACCCTAGCCCGCTCCTAATTCCATCCGTGCGCCCACCATAATGAGATCTCTATAAGACAAACATCAACATAATCTCCTAGTATAGTCCCGCTTAAGTAGGATCTGGGGGTCACGATGAGGGCACCAATACCTTGAACATGTTAGGAGGATGGGCCTGATAGACCTAAGAAAATCTGAAATTCACCAATGTGACTATAATAATTGAATTTAGTTAGAATGCACCGAAATTAATACATATCTCAAAGGCATTGTATAAAACCCAATGAGCATGAGTATGCGCCCCATCATGAGATCTCTGTAAGAAAACTGGGAAAAAAAATTGAGCTTGTTTTAGAGAATTGGAGCTAGAAAACAAGAACATCCCAAAAATACTCTTCTTTAAAAAAAATAGGGCATGATTCTTGATAGGGAAATACTCCCCAATTATATGGTAGTAGGATCTACGTATGTTAGTAAACAAACAAGGAATTGAGTAAAACAATTCCTTGGATAGCGAAAGTAAAGTAAATCACAAGTATAAAGACAATTCCTTATAGAGGAACATCCCCACTTCAGCCAACTAGTTGAATTAGTAAACCTTTACCTCCTTAGAAGATTTTGAATGGTATACTTCTATAATTAATAGTTTCCTCATTACAATGGCAAGGCACATACTTCTCTATTCCTAGACACCTACTACTTGTTGGATCGGGGCGTCTGCTAGTAATAAAGTAAGTACTGTTCATTACGGAAAAGTCCTTCACGTAGTGGAATAAACACAAACAAAAAGAAACAATGACTTATAGTGGAACCCCACGTCTACCAACATGTTGAAGGGGTAAACTTCAACCTTCCTTAGAAGGATTTTGAATGGTGTACGTCCTTTTATTGATTATCACGAACAAAAAACGACAAGTAAGGATACAAATGTAAACGAGACTCCTCCTAGAATACTCTCCTAACTCTTAGCCCTTAGAATGTATACTCCAAGTAAACCAAAACCCAACTAATTTACCTCAAAAATATGTTCTCCAAGCTTCAAAGACCGCACCTTTCTTTAATGGTCACAACACTATGTTTCGTAGTCACTAATCCCTTAGACTTAACAGATTGTTGTTCTCTTACTTAGAACTCCAATGGATTCGTCTTGCTTCTCCAATGGCCTTTTAAGAAACATCCAAAGGCTCTTTAAAATCGCCACTTCTTCTCTTGAATGAAAACTCCTTTTCTCTCTCTCTCATGGAAGCACTTCAAGCGATATCTATAGCGGTTGACAAAACCCTATAATTTTTATTTATATTTATAAAAAATATTAGGTATGACATTATATTACTTAATCGCCATGACATAACATATTTTTCACATTATCTTTCTAGAAACCGAACTTCACATTTCTATCTCTAAGAGATCTTCTTATATTATTTCCAACTTCTTGTGCCGCAATCAAAGTCCAAATCCAGAAGATATTATTCCCATAATTAACATCATCCCTTTAAAGATAATATCAGCTTAATCCAGCTGAAAAAACACACTCTTAATATAATAAACTCGTTGTTTCCTTAAATAACATTCTTTCTGTTCTTTCACACAATAATGCTGTCACATTGTTCCTTTGGGACCAATTTTCCATACATCTATAGTTCTTTAATTCTCTTGTTCCCATTGCCACTCGCTCAAACCTGAAACACGTTGGAAACACTTAAACTGTTAAACACTTTGACATTTATCATCATCCAAACCTAATAGATTGTTCCCAAGGGATCATTAGGATTTCTCACTATTCCCAAGGGATCATTGAGGCCGTGGTGCTGGAGATGAGGAAGCGTGATGCCTTGAACGCACCGACTTCCACATGGTGTGATTTTATTTTAGTTTAGATCTGGTTTGATATAGGTGCTACATACTCTTTTATGTCATCTGCATACGTCGATAGACTAGGGCTATCTTGATTCAAGTGGGCATCTTTTATTGTGGGACTGCCAGATGGTGGTAAGGTGAGGGGGATTGAACGATAGTATAATGCCTTATTAGGATTGGCAGTAGAGACTGGTTTACGAACTTTATTGTGATACATTTGTCTCCTAATGGGGATGCGATTTTGGGGATGGACTGGATGAGGTGCTATAGAGCGGTACTAGATGCACATAGTGGTACAATCACTATGAACACAAATGACAGATTAGTACATGTGTGGTAGAAGCTAGAGCAGGAGGGGTCGGGATCAGTGATTAGCTTGGTGAAGGCATCCAAGATGCTTAGTGAGGGATGTGTAGGTTACTAGTGTTATGTCACGCAAGAAGGCAAGGAGGGATCGCATATTCAGGATATACCGATAGTTTGTGGCTTTAAGGACGTCTTTCTAGAGGAGCTTTCTGGGATATGACCTTAGCGAGCAGTGGACTTTAGTATTGACTTAGATCCGGGGACGATATCGATCTCGAGAGCCTCGTACCTCATGGATTCGATGGAGACGCAAGAGTTGAAGGCTCAATTGGAGTAGTTACTAGAGAAGGGTTATGTACATCAAAGTGCATCACCGTGGGGAGCTCTAGTGTTGTTTGTGAGGGAAAAGGATGGTTCCCTATGATTGTGCATTCATTACTAGGAACTAAATCGGTCACCATCAAGAACAAGTACCCACTGCCTTGTATTGATGATTTGCTTGACTAGTTGCAAGGGGCTATAGTGTTCTCAAAGGCGGACTTGATATCGAGCTATCATCAATTGAGGATTTGGGAAGAGGATATTCCAAAGACGACTTTCCGAACAAGATATGGGCATTATGAGTTTTTGGTGATTCCGTTTGAATTGACGAATGCACCCGCGATATTCATGGAGTTGATGAATCAGGTGTTCATAGACTACTTGGACATATTTGTGGTTGTCTTTATTGAATACATTCGGATCCACTCCCGGAGTGGGGAGGAACACGCAGAGCATCTCGTGCTGGTGTTAGGAGTGTTGAGACAACACCAACTGTTTGCTAAATTGTCTAAGTGTGACTTTTGGTTACTGAAAGTCACTTTTTTAGGTCAAATTGTGTTTGCTAAGGGATTCTTGGTGGATCCCTTAAAGATTGAGGTTGTGAAGGCTTGGGAACCTTCAAAGAATGTGAAGGAGGTACAAAGTTTCTTTTGATTATTAGTATATTGTAGGAGGTTTGTGGAAGGGTTTTTCCGGATAGCCCAACAACTTAGCAACTTGTTGAAGAAGACCAATCATTTTGACTAGAATGATGCCTATCAAAGGAGCATTGACGAGCTGAACGAGAGGCTGACTTCGGCTCCTATACTTACTTTTTCTCTGGGTAATGAGGGCTTTGTGATAAATAATGATGCTTTAAAGGTAGGTGTATTGATGTAGAGGGATAAAGTGATTGATTATTGATGTCTCTCTATTTGGTGGTGTTTTCATATGTTATTTCCTTTGTAAATATGTTTCTTTTTCCCCTTTTCTTGTGCGTTTTGTTCCTTTTTAGCTTAGTTCCCGTATTTCTATGAGATTCGGAGACTACGCACATTTTATGTGTTTTGTAGGTAATCTGGCATGAATCAAGGATTGATTTGAAGGAGGGTCGAGACATGGAGCAAAGGCCGAGTTAAAGCGGGAAAGAGAGAAGCAAGCCATGAAGAAGAACAAGAGAAGCCAACAAAGAAGAAGGTGGAACGAGGTCAGGACCGAGTTGCAACCACGTCGGGCCCGACTTTGAAGTCTCCAACCTCGGACCGAGTTGCACAGTAACTCGGGCCCGAGGTCCTCCGTGTCGGTCCGAGTCGGTCACTGGACTACTTGGGCTCCAAGGCACGAAATTGTGAACTTCCACTTTTGCCCTCATCTAATCTATAAAAGGCCCTCTTGTCTCACAAAAAAGGGGGTTCTCTCTCACACACAAGGGGGGTTCTCTCTCACACACAAGGGGGGTTCTCTCTCACACACAAGGGGGTTCTCTCTCACACACAAGGGGGGCTCTCTCACACAAAAAGGGGGGCTCTCTCTCACAAAAAGGAGGTTCCCTCACACACACACAAAGAGGGGGGTTCCAAGGGAGCCAAGAGGATTCTTGGAGAGCAAGGAGGAAGGAGAGGAGAAGGAAGAGAGAGAGAATTGGCCAAGGGAGGAAGTCTTGATAGGTTTTGTTGGTAGATTTGCTTTGATTTGCTTTGTTCTTGTGGGTTTGAAAACCCTTGATTTGAATTTGTGGATTGCTTTGGATTTGAATGAAACTTCGCTTTGTTTTGAGATTGATTATGATGATTGCTTTCCCTTTTGATTTGATTGCTTTCTTTGCTTGTCACATGGAGTAGATCTCCTTGATCTTGGGTTATGGGGGAAAACCCTAGCTAGGTTTAGGCTAGAAACCCCAATTCCATAGCCTTGAGTGTTTGATCTAAGGAACCCACTCTACATAGAGCTACAATTCCTTGCGAAAGTTGGGAATCAAGGCTTGAGATTGGCAAAGTAGCGAAAGTGAACATGTGTCAATCTCAAGACCTTGCTTCGAAGGGGATTTCCCCAATGATCGATGTGTAGAAGTGGTTGGAACGAGGGCGAAAGCACTCGATCTTAGTCCGATCATCACTCATTGCTTGAATTGGGGTGGATAAGCCTTAATCTACTAGAGAAGGAACCCAAAAGCCCAAGATCTACTTTTAATCTTTGAAGTTCGACAAACCCAGCTACCTCGGGCCCGACTTACCCTACGTCGGTCCCGACTTCCTCTTGTCGCCAACATCGGGCCCGACGTGACCTCTGTGTCGGTCCCGACTGTTCTCTTTGTTTTCCTTTGTTTTAAGCTCTCTTTTCCAGCTTCCTAGTGTCTAGGCACATCAATCGAGTAGACTTCCCGAGTGTTCGACACCCACCACGTGCTACAACGGGGTCGGGTTATAAATTGTATCTCTAGACCCTCGCACACCGTGAGAGGCGATCAAAAGATTGGCGCCGTTGCCGGGGAAGTCTAAGTGCATTGAGTGCCAATTTGGTGAGTTTCTTGTGTTTTGGTAGTGATTTGGGTGAGGGAATAGCCCAAACCCTTTGTTTGTTTTTGATTTGTTTTGGTTTGTGTTTTTGTTTCATAGGTGTATGCTAGCTCGTTCCTCCCGAGGAACACTTGAGCTTGAGTTTGTGAGTGATCCGGAAAGTATTCTCAAGGAAGCCCGAAGAAGGAAAAGGATGGCGAATCAAGCTCTCCATGTTGATGAGGAGTTGGCTCAACTTAGGGCTGAAATGGCTAGATTGCAACTAGAGAGGGACAATCAAGAGGAGGTGGCAAGAAGAGAACGGGAGCAACGGATGAGAGCCGAGGCTCAACTCAACGCTCTACCCCGGAATGCACGCCAATACATGCATCCGGAGTTGAGGGTACCCGAGCCGGCTATTGTGCTTCCCGAGGTTGCCAAGAATTTTGAGATCAAGACGCAATTCATCTCCCTCATCAAGCGTGATCAATTCGAGGGCCGTCCACATGAGTGTCCCATAGAGCATGTTAAACGATTTGTGGATATGTGTGAGACGATCTCCACCGACGAGGAGACATTGGAGTATGTGCTTCTAAAGGCGTTCAAATGGTCACTTGGGGGCAAGGCCACACATTGGCTCGAGAGCCAAGCTCCTAGGTCAATCACAACTTGGAAGACACTCTATGACGCTTTCTTGATGAAGTTCTTCCCGCCCTCAAAGACAACCGAGTTAAGAAGGAAGATTGCAAGCTTTCAACAAGGTCCGAATGAGCCCCTCTTCGAAGCATGGGACCGTTTCAAGGAGATGTTGCGCCAATGTCCTACTCATGGCCAACAACCATATGTACTTCAAGACATCTTTTTCCAAGGCATCAATCCGGTAACGAAGGACAAGCTCAATCTCCACACCGATTGTGGGTTCATAGACTTGACACCGGATCAAGCTTGGGAGTTACTTGACAAGCTATCCGATTATGAGGCCATGTATGGGGTGAGTCAAGCTAGCAAGGAGGTGAAAGTTCAAGGTGAAGGTGCAAGGAAGTTATATGATCCAAAGGGAGAAGACATTGATAGGGATGTGAAGCTCCAATTCCTTGAAGGTGAAGTGAGCAAGCTTAAGAGGCAAGTCCACTACTACAAGCAAAATGCTAGAGCTTGTGAGGAGTGTGGATCCTTTGCACATGCTACACAAGTTTGTCCGAATGAGAGCCAAGTACGCTTGGCCGAGCGAATTGAGGAGGCAAACTATGTTCGAGGAAATTTCGGTGGAAGAGGCAATTTCAACAATGGTGGCAATGGCCGGTGGAACAACGGTCAAGCTCAAGGCTACAACAACAACTTCAACCAAAACGAGCCAAGGGCGCCACCACCACCATATAGACCACCGGGATTCAATGAGTTACAAACATTTGCTCAAGAGATGAGAGATGGGTTCAAGGAGATGAGGACCCAATTCAATGAGTTTGGTGCATGGAGGAGGCAAGTCGACAATCAATTTGCCCAAATTGCAACTCAAGCTCCGAGAGAGAATGGGAGACTTCCGGGCCGACCCGAGGAGAATCCTCGAGCTCAAAACAATCAAAATGAAGTCCGGGCAATTGGATTGAGAAGTGGCCGAAACCTACCCGAGCCACACGTGCCTAAGAAGAATGAAGAGAGTCGGACCAACTTACCCAGCAAGTCGGGTCCGACGTTCCCCGAAGTCGACCCAGCAAGAAGACCGACTCCTTCACCACGGACCGAGGTCGAGAGCAACTCGGGACCGACGTACACAGACCTCGATCCAACTCCTCTGCCTCGGACCGAGATTCACAACATCGGGCCCGACATGGTGCCCAAGTCGGTCCAACCAGGAAATGTTGCAAGTGAAGTAGGGAAGTCCAAGGAGGTTGATCCAAGCAAGATTCAAGGTGCAACGATTCTTCCATATCCCTCAAAGAAGCCGAAAGATGTTGTTGAGAACAAGTTCAAGAGGTTTCTCAAACTCTTGCAAGGCTTGAACATCTCTATCCCGTTCACCGATGCATTGAGTGAGATGCCATCTTATGCCAAGTTTTTAAAGGAGATTTTGAGCAAGAAGAGGTCCATAGTTGAAATGCAAGATGAGGTCAAGACCTTGGAGTTACCACAAAAGCTAGGAGATCCCGGTCGCTTTGCTATAACCATTGGTGTGGGGTCTCAAAACTTCCAAGCCTTATGTGACCTTGGGGCAAGTGTTTCGGTGATGCCCGCTAGCATTTGGAGAAGAGCAAATTTGGGTGAAATGGAGCCGGCCGATATGTCCCTAACTATGGCCGACGGTTCCATCATCAAGGCTAAGGGAATATTGGATGACGTTCCGGTGCAAGTTGGAAAGTATTTTGTCCCCGATGATTTCGTGATCTTGGACATGCATGAGGATCCCTTGGTCCCAATAATCTTAGGAAGACCATTCTTAGCTACACGGGGGCAAGGTTTGATGTCAAAAACGGCAAGGTTTCCTTTGAGATTGGTGAAGAAAAGGTCGATTTTCACTTCAACAAGGCCTTGAATGAGCCGGACGCCTTGGCTATCCTCAAACTTGAAGAGAGTGCTAAGAGAAAAGGTGAAGAAGTGGAAGTTGCTAGAGAGGTCGTTGTGTTGAGAAGTGATGAAGGGTTCAATAAACAAATACAAGCAAGGGAGTTGTTGGAGCAAATTGAGGATCAAGATGAGTCAAGGATCAATGCTAGCCCAAGGAGAAATGAAGAGTATCCTTACTTATATCCTTTTGATGTTGGAAAAGAGGAACATGATGGAGCAAGTAAGGAGAAGAAATCTCATCCGTTGGAGGAGTATGATGAGAGAGGCCCGAGACCGGATAGCCATGCCTATATAGACCATCGTTGGTGGTTTTATGGGTATGAAGGCAATGGGAATGGGCATAACAATGGCGAGCAATTCACCGTGTTTCACCCGCCATAAGGTTGAGGTTACGAAGTCAAGCTAGTGACTCTAAACGAGCGCTTCTCGGGAGGCAACCCGAGCTAGTAGCTTTCTTTTCGTAATTTTAGTTTGATTTTTCTTAGTTTAGCCTAGCTTTTCCCTAACCAATCTCTATCTAGTGTTTTGTGGATTTATGGTGTCGTGCATTCTTCAAGGTTGTGTAGGATTTGAGGTGAAATATTTAAATGGAAATATGGGAAAGAAGTTGCAAGAGGATGGAGTAAAATTGGTGACCCGAATACTCCCACATCGAGCCCAGGTAAGTCGGGCCCGACATAGGGACGTCGGTCCATGAAGTCGGTCCAACTCGATTTGACTAGTTGGAATGCCAATTTTGCCCTTGACCTAATTTGTCCTTTTCCCCCATTAAATATTATCCCCCACCTACCTATCATCTTCATATCAACTACCATTCCCAAAATACAACCCCTCTCCCTCAAGAACTCTCAAAGTCGGCCGCTCCATCCTCTCACCATACTCGAGAGGTGGAAGAGCTTAGGGAGGTGGAAGACCAAAGGTGGCGGGTCCAAGATAGCTACAACACATGGATGAGCAGGAACTTCCCTTCCCGTGAGGACCAATGGACATGCCCGGAGCCTCAACTTCAACCACCACCACAAGACTTCTACCAAGAACAAGTGTACGAGAGGGAGCGGCAAGCAAGGCTCCAAAGAGGACGTAGACGTGACAACCCCTTCGATTGATCCTATACATGCCATTGAAGAATAAGAAATTGTGAGCTTTTCATACTCTTCTCTCTTGCTTTTAAGTTTTGGTTTCCTTGTTTGATGGGGACATCAAAATTTTAAGTATGGGGTGGGGGTAAGTGTGTTCATGATTTCACTTGTTTATGTTTGTTTATTATTTTGAGGATATTTAGTTTGTGTTTCTAGTTTGTGTTTGGGATGTTTGCTTCTTGGTTTGTGGTTTGATGAAAAACATGAATGATTAATTTGGTCTTGAATGGATGAGTTTTTGGTTTTAGAGAAATTTTTGCAAAAAATCCATAAAAATTGAAAAATTGTGTTGAAAACAACAAAAAGATTTTGTGTTTTGTAGGTTTTGGACTAGAAATTCCCATCTTAGATTGCCACAATAAAAGCTAATGATGATGTGAGCATGTAAATTCCTTTGCATATTTTTGGATAGTTTAGCCTCTTAAATGATGTTGCTTTTGATGTGATCATGATATCTTGCTTGTTTTATTGAACATGTGAGTTCTAGGATGAGTTCTTATGCAACTAAGTATGAGTGACCCTTGTGAGATTGATTTTTGGCCATTTTAGGGATGCTTGTTCATATTTGCATATCCCTCATTTTTCTTGTGTGATTAGCTCATTCATGCTTAGTAAAACTTGCTATTGCGGTGTTTATCTATTTTCCAAGACCGTCATGAGATTTGTCCTAGCATTGTCACATTGATTTTGAACTTTGTTCTTTTAGTCACATAAATGTTCCATATCCTACCATGAAGATAATCCTTTGTTTGTAGCCCCGTTCTAGCCTAAGCCTTTGTTTGAAACTCCTCAAAAATATTATTCCTAGCCTTATATGACTTGACCCTTATGGGATTGAACTTTAGAAGAGAGGTTGGGATTGTATTTGAAGAGTTGAGATTCTCTTGGGTTTAAGGGCAAAGAATGGTGTTATGAATCATGTGGGTAGTGCATCTTTGTTGTACAAAAATGAAAAAAAAAAGGAAAGAAAAGGAAGAAAGAAAATGTTGGAAATGTAAGGTGGAATAAAGCAAAGAGCTTAAGTGAAGAAAAGGGTCCGACCGAGTTACAAGCAACATCGGGCCCGATGTCATAAGAAAGTCGGTCCAAATGTAGAAAGTGTTGAAAAATCCAACAAAAAGCATAAGAGCAAAGATGAAGTGGAATGTTAAGTGAAATTTTGGGTTGAAAGGAAAATGTTAAGTCTTTTGGGTGGGTGTGAAAGTAATTGTGGAATTTGGTGAAGTTGGTGAGAGTTGTTCAATCCCCATTGTAAGCACCACAAGACCAAATAATTCCCACCTTGAAAAATACCAAAAGCCCCATTACAACCCGGCCGAATGGAACCTCTTTGAGGACCTCCATTGAGCCAAGTTCGAAATTCTTTGTGTACTTTGCATTAGGCATCTCTAGGTGGAGGAATTGGTGATATTAGCTTCAATAGTAAAGTCCTTACTTGCATGATTTTTGAGCTTGAGTGTTCATTGCTAAACCCAAACACATGATGAGTGATACACATTCACATATCCCTAAAGTGAGGCTTAGTTGCATTGACTTTATTCCTTGGAACACTTAATCATGTGTGATGATGTAATCTTGCTTGAATATCGATCACTTGTGCTTAAAATGTGTTTTCATACGAGGCTTTACTTGAAGATTATGTTTCGGTCTTGCTTACATTGTTATTGCTTGAGGACAAGCAAGTTTAAGTATGGGGTAGTTTGATGTCTCTCTATTTGGTGGTGTTTTCATATGTGATTTCCTTTGTAAATATGTTTCTTTTTCCCCTTTTCTTGTGCGTTTTGTTCCTTTTTAGCTTAGTTCCCGTATTTCTATGAGATTCGGAGACTACGCACATTTTATGTGTTTTGTAGGTAATCTGGCATGAATCAAGGATTGATTTGAAGGAGGGTCGAGACATGGAGCAAAGGCCGAGTTAAAGCGGGAAAGAGAGAAGCAAGCCATGAAGAAGAACAAGAGAAGCCAACAAAGAAGAAGGTGGAACGAGGTCAGGACCGAGTTGCAACCACGTCGGGCCCGACTTTGAAGTCTCCAACCTCGGACCGAGTTGCACAGTAACTCGGGCCCGAGGTCCTCCGTGTCGGTCCGAGTCGGTCACTGGACTACTTGGGCTCCAAGGCACGAAATTGTGAACTTCCACTTTTGCCCTCATCTAATCTATAAAAGGCCCTCTTGTCTCACAAAAAAGGGGGTTCTCTCTCACACACAAGGGGGGTTCTCTCTCACACACAAGGGGGGTTCTCTCTCACACACAAGGGGGTTCTCTCTCACACACAAGGGGGGCTCTCTCACACAAAAAGGGGGGCTCTCTCTCACAAAAAGGAGGTTCCCTCACACACACACAAAGAGGGGGGTTCCAAGGGAGCCAAGAGGATTCTTGGAGAGCAAGGAGGAAGGAGAGGAGAAGGAAGAGAGAGAGAATTGGCCAAGGGAGGAAGTCTTGATAGGTTTTGTTGGTAGATTTGCTTTGATTTGCTTTGTTCTTGTGGGTTTGAAAACCCTTGATTTGAATTTGTGGATTGCTTTGGATTTGAATGAAACTTCGCTTTGTTTTGAGATTGATTATGATGATTGCTTTCCCTTTTGATTTGATTGCTTTCTTTGCTTGTCACATGGAGTAGATCTCCTTGATCTTGGGTTATGGGGGAAAACCCTAGCTAGGTTTAGGCTAGAAACCCCAATTCCATAGCCTTGAGTGTTTGATCTAAGGAACCCACTCTTCATAGAGCTACAATTCCTTGCGAAAGTTGGGAATCAAGGCTTGAGATTGGCAAAGTAGCGAAAGTGAACATGTGTCAATCTCAAGACCTTGCTTCGAAGGGGATTTCCCCAATGATCGATGTGTAGAAGTGGTTGGAACGAGGGCGAAAGCACTCGATCCTAGTCCGATCATCACTCATTGCTTGAATTGGGGTGGATAAGCCTTAATCTACTAGAGAAGGAACCCAAAAGCCCAAGATCTACTTTTAATCTTTGAAGTTCGACAAACCCAGCTACCTCGGGCCCGACTTACCCTACGTCGGTCCCGACTTCCTCTTGTCGCCAACATCGGGCCCGACGTGACCTCTGTGTCGGTCCCGACTGTTCTCTTTGTTTTCCTTTGTTTTAAGCTCTCTTTTCCAGCTTCCTAGTGTCTAGGCACATCAATCGAGTAGACTTCCCGAGTGTTCGACACCCACCACGTGCTACAACGGGGTCGGGTTATAAATTGTATCTCTAGACCCTCGCACACCGTGAGAGGCGATCAATTATGCTTCAAGACATTTGAAGCCAAAGGAGCTAAATTATCTGACACATGATCTGAAGTTTGGCACGCTCTAAAGATTTGGTGTCATTACATGTATGAGAGTACATTCAAGGTTATGACGGACCATAAAAGCCTCAAGTACATCATCACTCAGAGGGAGTTGAACATGAGACAATGAAGATGGCTTGAGTTGATGAAGGATTATGACTTGGAGATTCTTTACCATCCAGGAAAAGAAAATGTAGTCGTTGATGCTCTTAGCAGGAAGACACTACAAGAGCATATGTTGGGTTACTTGACTGCCCAACCACAATTACAAAGAAAACCGATAAGGTACAAGATTAAGGTATAGAGTCAATATTATCATGGTAGATTGGGCCGCATAGAGTCAATCAATCCTTACTTGAGTAAGTGTGCAAAAGCAAGAGACATGTTTGATGATTCGGGATTTGAGACGGAGCGTGAGCCATGGAGAGGCATCTGGTTTTGTAGAGCATGCTGATGGTATTTTGAGACTACACAATCAAATTTGTGTACCTCGGGATCAGAAGTGGAGGCATGAGATATTACGGGAGGCTCATGCTACACCCTACTCAATCCACCTAGGAGAGAGTGAGATGTACAAGGACTTGAGACAATATTACTGGTTGGATGGCATGAAGCTTGATATAGTGATATTTATGGTGAATTGCCAAGTATGCCAACAGCCGAGGATAGAGCACCAAAGGCCAAGTGGAATCTCCAACCACTTCCCATTCCAAAGTGGAAGTGGGAGGACATCTCCATGGATTTTGTTACCGGGATGCGGGTTAGTGGAGGATACGATACTATTTGGGTTGTTGGGGATAAATAGACGAAGAATTATCGTTTCCCGCCCATCGGAGAGGCTTTTTCAGTGAGTAAACTAGTATAGGTGTTCTTAAGTAAAAATAGTGATATTGCATGGAGTGCTCAAGATAAGTATGTCTGATTGTGATGGGCGGTTCACCTCTAACGTTTACTAAGCTACATTTCATGATTGCTTACCACCCATAGTCGGATGGCCATACTAAGAGGATGATACAAACATCTATTGAGGGGTAAAATTTCATGACTTTTAAAAATTTCATGATCGCCCATCAATATTGTGAAAATTAATTAAAAAATACAAATAATATTAGTTTAAGGCAAACAGAATAGGAGTCTTGTCTTTCCATATCTATTTTGTCAATTTAAGCCTTATATGTTGATTAAAGCCCAAAGGCTTGCTTGAGGCCCAAAAGCTTATCAAAATACATATATGGATTTGCATTAAAAAAAGAAGACAACAAAAAAAAAGATAAATTAAATGTCGGAAGTTACCAAACTATAATCCGTACACATGAATTGAACTTGTGGGGATTTAATAAAAAAAAAGAAGAATAAAAATGGAAAGAGGTAGTTGAGTGGAGAGCACCGGTTATAATTCGTAACTCCCCACATTCACCCTAAATAGAAAAGCCTTTTTTATTTATTTAAAAAAGAATAAACAAACTAAAGAAAGCAATATTGAGTTAGTGGGGGAGTTATTACGTAACTTCTGTCGTTCTTTCTCCACATAAAAAGGAAACTCTATGGAAGGGAGATTTTCTTCTATTCTCTTCTGCATACAAAAATCGACTCCATCCCAGAGACCCAATTCTTCCCTAAAATCAATTTAAGTCAAAAGTTGCATCTTCTTTTTCTCATCACCCGTTACAAATCAAACAGAGAAAAAAGAAAGCAGTAGATAAAAGGTAGCATGGAGTCCTTTATTCCCTCTTTCCCTTCTCAAAATTTTCATGGTTGAAATCCTAATCCCGCTCGTGATGATCTAGTTAGAGTCTCACATATGGACTTGGATTTGGTATCATTTCATGGAATTACTTTGGGAATTCCTTTGATAAAATTAGAACTAGTTAGTTCCTAAATTCAAATCTTGAGCAGTCACTCAGGATTTCAACAAAAAAATTCCCACATGTGCGTAGTTACGTATTTGTGTACAATTTACCAAACCCACATGTGCGTAGTTACGTACTTGTGTGCAACTCCTTGTGAAAGGGGTGTGTTTGGACATTGGAACTAGTTAGTTCCTAAATTCGGATCTTGAGTAGTTACTCGGGATTTCAACAAGAAAAAAAATTCCTACATGTACATAGTTACGTGTTGTAAGGTTCAACAAATTCGTAATCTTAATTAAGACTCAAAGGATTAATTAATCTCACAATCATGAAATAAGCAAAATTATGGGGAGACTCTGCCAAATTTTTAACAGCCTCGTACATCTCCGACCTATAAACGAACCACTTTTCAATGAACAGTAACGCGTTAAAAAAATTTGCCTGCCTAAAATTTATGCTATCTTCATTGTACCCCTTTACCCTTTCATCTCTTTGTACCCTTTCCCCTCTCTATCTCTCGGCTGTCTTCTCCAGCCTTCAGCCGTCCTCTCCAATTCAGCAATTTCTTATGCGTGGCGACTCCCTCGGCCAGTCTGTCGCCGCCATCTTCAAGCGCCTCGGTTCGTTCGAACGACCGTTATTGTTCCGGTGACCTTCTTCGCGGTCCCTCTTACTATATGCAACGCCTAGGTCGACTTCCGCTCCGAGGTAAAACCCGACCACCGCCGCCCGGTCTCAAAACCAATCACACCACCTCGCCATGGCCAGACTTGCGAGGCCTCTGCGTCTCCCACATCCCATCGCACCGTCGCGCACCTGTCCTCACTGCAGTTGCCCCGGAATTCCAGCGCTCCATCTAGATCCCGACCCAACTCAGGTTCATCCCTTAGTTTGCGTTGCCATTCGCGATTGAACCACGCCCTGGCCGCTCGCCGGTCGGTCCAGTCTTCTTATCCCCTGTTGTAGCTCTATTACCTTTGCAATCGAAATCAGGTGCTTTTAGGGTTTCAATGTCGGGTATCTAATTTTATTTGCTTACGCTTTTGTTCCATGTGGCCATTCAACTTTTTTAGCCTTACTAACATCTTCATTATGCTATCACAACTGTTTGTTTATTGTGTCATAGGAAGCCCGAGCTATACATCCATCAATGGATATCTTTGGTTCTGTCCCTAGGTCGATGGTCTCATTTGTCCATCTAATTGAGGTGGGTTTGGAATTTCGTATATCTTCATTCACATATAGTATTTTCCCTTTTCAAATTACAATTTAGGGATACACTTGATTTTTTAAGGATTTAACTTAATGGATTCTTCTTATATTTTCTAATGCTGATTGAGAAGCAAAGGCAAAGAAAAGTTGAAATCAAGATTCCACATATTTGGATTTCGATGCTGAATTGGAGTCCTTGAACTTTTGAAGTCAAACTCAAAGGTGCTCATGCTTGAACTTTTTATTTCACTTTCTCTCTAGCTTTAGTGATTAATTAATATACAGAGTTTGGGAATAGATTGAGGTTATGACCACCATTGAGAAGGAAGCACACAGGTTGGCCATTATTAATATGGAATGTATTCGAGTTGAGGTAAATTTCTGACGGAGCAAACAATGATCCAAACTTAGTTTTGCATTATGAGTTCATGCAAGATTACAAGGTTCAGGCCTTATCTTCTAATATAGTGTTACACATAAATTAGAATTTTTGCATACAAATAGGTTTGGGTACCAATGAGATGGTATTGGCAGGCAATGTTGAAACATGAATTCATTTTACCTATATAGGTGTCATGTTCATAGTGAACGATAAACCGAACTACAAAATAAATTATTTGAAAATATGTGGCTACCACGATAAAAATTAGCAGAGAAGAGGAAAAGAGTAAAGAGAATGCTATTACCAATTTATGTCTTCTTAATTCTATTGTCTTTTAGCACTACTGTATGAATGGTCAAAAAAATTAGGTGATGGTCATTGGACATTGCTGCTCGTTTTTTTTCCCTCAGATTGGTCCAAAAAGTCTGAAATTTGCATGCTATTCACTGACAATTTATATATCAACCTTGCATGAAGCAAAAAAAGGCAAGAAATTATGTCTGCTTAAAATCTCATTTAGCTTCTACATTATGCCCTTGATGCATAAAAATTCTGTCAATACAATGCTGATAGACACTTGCCTTCATATGCAAAGAAATTGGTTTTTTATATAATCAAAATGGTCAAAGAAATCATGATATGATGAAGTGAAAGGCTTTTCCATCTTCCAAAGAATCTATTGTGAGTGTGCTCAGTGCTACATCATTTAGCATCTGTGTTTTCAATGTAGACTAAAATACACAAAGATATGCTATAGGTATGTTAGTGAAAAAAAGCAACTTCAATGCATTTGGCTGACATGTTGGATCCTGATTATTATACTTTTATTAGATAGTAAAGTTGATAATGTTGAATTATTTTCATATTATTTTTTGGCTTCGTTTTTGTATATATATTGGTCCAATGCTCGAGTTAACATTTTTCTATGTAAAAGCTTGTAGCAAAATAAATTTAACTTTAAATAATTCGAGCATCTATTGCTGTTTGCCTGGATTTGTAGGTGACTAAGTGACTTGCCTTCAAGCAAAGAGAAAAACCTGGGTAACTTTTTTTTTTGTGGAGCCTTTTTACTTATGAGACAAACTTATTTATGAGTATATTAATTCATATGTTGCTTATTCGTACCCTTTTAATATCATGGTGGTTGTACCACGTGATGTTGTCGTGTGAAATAAACTAATTTTTAATGACACAATCTTGTCACTTAAGTGTTCTATTTTGTCTCTTTTATATAAATAGCTTTATCCTTCTTTAACACCTTTAAGAAACCATGTGTGGATGTACTCTATAAACGATCTGTATCGAGCTATAATTATGGGGTTATACTAATCCCAAAAGGCTTGATACATTTCATTCTAGAGGTAATTGCTACAATTGTATATGTAATCTTCATTTTTCTTGATTTTTTTATATAAAATAATACTAGATTTATGCTTTCCTTATTTCCTGCAGGTGCAACTGCTTAATGTATTAATTACATAAAATTTTAGCTCATGATATTGTGGATGAACCTGAATGTTTGGAAGAAGAAACTTACCAACCAATACCTACAGCTGTTTGATATATTACCCCTGGCAATTCAAGACCAACTGATGCTTAAAAGATATCCACATGGAAATGTTCAGGTATTTTTTCTCCTTTGGTTTATGCCCTCTGATTTTAGACAAGTGATGATCAATTTCTTATGTATCCTTTTTTTCTAGGTTGCCAAAATTCAGACTGAAAAAATGCTTATCCAAATGGTGGAGATTGAGCTGGAAAAGTGGAAAAAGGAAGGTATTGATTAACACTATCAAGAGAACGCAACATGATTGATAAATGTGCTGCTGATTTTTTCCTGCTTCGGTGGAGTTTCTTCTGCTTTGTTTTTTTTTTTTTGCTGAATTTCAGCTTCTTCAGTTTAGGACAGAAAGCATGTTCACTTCGTGTTGGTTTTTATTGTGATATAGCTTCAGTTTAGCCAGGTATATTGATCTTATTTGAACTTTGTTTATGATCATTTGTTTGTTTGTTTATTTTTTGTCCAGGTGTTAATAGGTTTCTTATTTTCTGGGTGCTTTCTCTGTGTGAACCTTGGCCTTCCATATTTCTTCTTAATATTTCTTCTTATTCTTGGTTGTTGTGGTCAATCAAGATTAAATTCCTTCTAATAGCTTCTGATATACCTTGGGTGGAATTTTTTCTACTGGTTTTTTTTTTTTTTTTTTTTGCTGAAGTTTCAGCTTCTTTGTTTAGTTAAGCATCTTCACTTTTGTGTTGGTTTTTAATGCGATACAACTTCAGTTTAGGCCGATTTCAAGTGCGCTTTCCTGCTGGTTTCGATGTGCTGTTGAGACATGCCTCTCCACGATTCACATTAAAGTTTTCCAATATTTTTTTTGACATTGCTATTCCTAGGCTTGCTATGTTACCTCCTAACCTTAAATGACTAACTGAGATTGTTTTGATCGGTCTTGTGATGAGACTTTTCGTGAAAAAGAGATTTGGGCCAAAGGCATAGTTGTGTCTTCCGTAGTTAATTTTCAAATTTCATTTGTACTTTGATGGGTTTAACAGTTGTGCACTTCCAATACAAAGAGCTTAGGATTAAAACACATCAAATAATCCCCGCGCGCGTGTCGCGCGCAGCACTCCCCTAGTGTAAAAAAAAAAGAAGAGTTTTTTCGTTCTTTTGAATATCTGAATCGGATGAATCCCTGTAAAGAAAGCAATATAAAAAAAAGAAGCTTCGATCAATTGATAAGAGGATGCTAATTAACCTACTGACATACGGTGGTTTTTGGTCGATGTTCTTTGTGAACTATATACCCCATAATTAAGGTTGTATCCGGCTATTTCTTTTCTTAATTACATAAAAAAAAAGAAAAAAAAAGAAAAAAGAAAAGAGCAATCTTATTAATAGCTTAGGGTTTTGGTTCAAGTGAGACTCACCTTGTGGTGAGACCTTTGGCTTAAAGTGAGGACTAATCTCAATCATTAGATTTACATCATCACTATATAATGGATGGTCAAGAATTTTTTATTTTTTATTTTTTATTTTTTTTATTTTTTTTATTTTTTTTTATTTTTTTAATTTTTTTTAATTTTTTTTTTAATTTTTTTTCGGAATTTTTTTTTCATATTTTTTATATTATATTCTTTGTTCTTTAAAAATATTAAATATGACAGTTCAATTTTTATATACTACGAGTTCATTTTTATATATTAGAAGTTCAATTTTTTTATGTTAGGAGTTCAATTTTTAATATTGTATGAGTTCAATTTTATATTCTACGAGTTCATTTTTTATCTATGATAAGTTCAATTTTTACGTGCTTTGAGTTCATTTTTAAAATAATTCGATTTTCGCAAAACTAAAAAAATAGCAGAATAAAAAATAAAAAAAATAAAAAATAAAATAAAATAAAATAAATTTTTTGAAAAAAGGCTTTAAAAACGTTAAATATGATAGTTCAATTTTTAAATACTGCGAGTTCATTTTTATACACTAGAAGTTCAATTTTCAATATTGTATGAGTTCAATTTTTATATTCTACGAGTTCATTTTTTATCTATGATAAGTTCAATTTTTATGTGCTTTGAGTTCATTTTTAAAATAATTCGATTTTCACAAAACTAAAAAAATAGAAAAAAAATAAAATAAAAAAAAATAAAATAAATTTTTTGAAAAAAGGCTTAAAAACGTTAAATATGATAATTCAATTTTTATATACTATGAGTTCATTTTTATACACTAGAAGTTCAATTTTTTTATATTAGGAGTTCAATTTTCAATATTGTATGAGTTCAATTTTTATATTCTACGAGTTCATTTTTTATCTATGATAAGTTCAATTTTTATGTGCTTTGAGTTCATTTTAAAAATAATTTGATTTTCGCTAAACTAAAAAAATAGCAAAAAAAATAAAAAAAATAAAAAAAACATTAAAAATTTAAAATTTAAAAATTTAAAAAATTAAAAAAAAAAAAAAACTAAAAAAATTTGAAAAAATCTTGACCATTGAATACATAATAGAGGGGTAAATCCAATGGTTGAAATTAGTCCTCATTTTAACCCTTGGATATACCACAAGGGTGGTAACCATGCCCAATAGCTTAGTGGTGGAAAGATGTGTTAAAGGCCAAGTAAAAAAAAATGGCCTGTATGCACATTTAAAAAAAAACCTTTAAAAAAATGGAACCATACGTATAACTGTATAAGTGGTTTAAAATTAATTTAAACCAGAATCATTCCTCTCGTTTGATCCATCCTCGTAAACTATTTATAAACTTGACCCATTAAAATTATTCTTAATCAAATCATGATCAATATAATGCACAAAGCTTAAACTATTTAATGTATAAGCTTAGTCTAAAAAAATATTATTGGTCATGTTAATTTTGGGTCAACAAATTAAAATCAAAATGCTAAGTGTTTTCTCTATAGAACCACGTAAAGACTTGACACCTAAAAAAGACTACGTAGGTAACTCGATATTAAATTTTAATCGAGTACAGTCATCAAATCCAAATTAAACCACTAAAGTGATCCAGACTAATAAAAAAGTCAAACTCAAAGCATAATTAATTAATTATGCATGCATAACCCATATTCTCAAAATTAGTTTGTGACTAACATAAGATTAGGATCATTTAAAGCACAAAGCTTGATATAAAAATCTCATTAGTCATAATCAATTTGGGTTTTGAAATTAAAAATACCTTTTTAAGAACTACATATGATTTGATCCCTTTTAAAAGGATACGTAGGAAACTTGATAAGAAAGCAAATCAAATGCTCGTCAAGTTAATCACAACTCCAAATCAAACTAAAATTTCCAAATCTAAAAAAACGCACTAAAAATAATTGTGCATGCCAAATGCGAACGACTAAATCACCCTTCCTAGAAGGTGGGTTTAGTACCATTCGCGTCATGCAAATGATAGTTGGAGCGGTCTAGGCAACCCTTCCTAGAAGGTGAGTCTATTCTCGTTCCTCTGATGCATTAAAAATCTCACACACAAAAACAAAAACCAAAAACACACTGAACTACGTAAGGCTTGATTCTCTTTAAGGAGATACATAGGCAACCCGTTAAAACACGGGTGCAGCCCAAATCCTAAAACAAACCAAATTCATTATATTTGTATGACTTTTAATCAAAAGGGTAAGAGAAAAATCCCACAATAATCCTACTTTCAATTATTAATTTCAAAAATATACCCCTACCTTATCATGTTTCCAAAACTATATATTTTCATTTAAAAATCCTAAATTACCCCTAATTAATAGCTAATAGATATTAAGTAATCCTAATAAATAATTGTCCTGTTCAACATTAACGCATCTCTCTCACCCTCTCACCAACGACGCTGGAAACTGCCTCCATCCACCACACCGTCGGCCACCGCCGGAGTCACGGTTCACCATCTCTTACGCAAGTTGTCACAATTTTTTTTAACCAAATTAAATTGACTTTACTAGTTGATGGTGAGGTAGGTTTCACATAAATTGATGATCATCATTGAATTAACTTATTTTTCTACTTAAATTATTTGTCATTGATCGATCATCATAAAAATTTGATTTCTCTTACGCAAATTGCATATTAGGTTTGACCTAAATTGAATCAGTTTGTGTAAATTAGTGTAAAAGTCACCACAAATACGGAGTAGTATCTAGTGTAAAATTAGTTTTTTTTGATATTAGGTTTAGGTTTTTTTTTTTACCAATTCAATGCTTTGTGTAAAATTATGTCAACTTAAGTATTGTATATAAACTTATGTATTAAGTGTTGTGCAAACATTAATTTATGTAAAGGGTCTCAATTAAAGTTACATTACAATAAATGTATTATGATCATAAATAAAAATTAAGGTGTAATTCGTTTCCACTTTACAGGTTCATTAATCTACCCTAATACATTATAAAGCAGAAATCAAGTCTGTGTAAAAATTTGTGCCACGTGGCATAACCTGAATAAAATAATGACAAACCCTTTTTCAACTTAAAAAACTAAATAATAATTCTAGAAAACCCCCTTCACATTATATTCTAACAATATATAATTCTAGAAATTACGATTTATCTTAAATTCTTAACCACTTCACAAAATAGATAATGGATAGATATCATATTGTATGGATAGATAATAAAATATTTAATAGATATATTGAAATATATGATAATATCTAAATTTACGTACATGGAAAGTAATAAAATATAAATAATATAATATTTAATCTTATCTGAACTTTACTTTATCGGACTACAAAATGAGTTTGGTCCTATCTTAAATTAAATTAAGTAAATTTTAAATATTTTATATAATTAAATTATCTTTATCTTTCATACTGTATTATATCTTATTTATTAAGTTAACTATTATTTTTTAAATTCTTATCTCTTCCATATTTGAATATATAAATTTTTTATTTATATTTTATCTTTTTTTTAATTAAATATCTATGAAATATCATCAAGGAAAAAGAGAAATGTAATTATTTTATCTTAATAATATATCTTCATTCTCAACATTAAATTTAATCATTTATATTGATTAAAAAATTATACATTCTACGAGCAATAAATTAATTATATTAAATTTTATCTTATATTTTTATTTATTAATATCTATTTATAATGTCTATAAAATACCGAATCATAGTCGTACATGGTACGACGGGTACAACTAGTTTTACGTTTACATTACATTAAATGTATAAAGGGTCTCAATTAATTACTATGTTACATAAAAATAAGTACTCCGTATTGTACATGAATTTTACGTTTTATCATATTGTAAAAAAATAATTTGTGTAAAGAATCTCTATTAAAGCTACATTAATTTGTGTAAAGTGTCTCGATTAAAGTTAATTAAATGTATTATGAATTATGATCATACTTTCACGTATTGGATTTAATGTAAGTTAGGTATAAATTTATTTAGTGTAAATTAAGTGTTGTACATGAATATATAAATATGAAAATCAATGTTTCGTTAGGTCAAGTTAAGTATTGTGCATGAATTTTTGTTCTAATTTAGTTTAAATATTAATTTGTGTAAAGGGTCTCTATTAGAGTTATATTAATTAACCAACGTTGCATTGGCGTAGTGGCGTTGGGGCTACGCTTGGTAGGACGAACCGTGTGTTCGATTCCCCGCAATGTCGTTGGGAGGGGTCTGCCGTAATCCCATTCAGTACCCCGGTCTGGACGTAGCCCGTACGGGTGACAGGCGCGAGAGCAAAAAAAAAGAGTTATATTAATTAGGTTACACTAATTAGGTTACAAGAATTTATGTAACAATATTTAACACATAAGAATTATTCTACATTAATTTATGTAAAAAAATTAGTGTAACAAAATTAATATAACTACTTTTATGTAGCTAAGTTTTAACCTACAAGAGTTATTATACATTAATTTATGTAACAAAATTAGCGTATTAAAATTAATGTAAGCAAATTAATGTAATAACTTTTATGTAACAATATTTAATTTACAAGAGATATACTACATTAATTGTGAAGTAAAAAAATTAGTGATAAAATTAATTTACAGAAAAGTACACTACATATCAATTACACTAAAATTAATGTAACAACTACTTCGTACAAGGAAAAAAAACATAACAACTAAATAAATTAATGTAACCGTATAAATTTTTCATGAAAAAATTAATGTAATATAACGGTAGTGTCCGACTTTCCCGCGGCGAGATTGTGGTGGATACGCGGCGAGATTGCTGATTTGGTAGTTATTCTAAGGGTAATTATGGCTACGCCTTTTTGCACACTATTTTTGAGCTATATGCACCACGACATATTGTAGCGTAACGATTTCACGCAATAAGGTGCCGTAACATTAAAAAATATTAAAATATTCAATTTTAGTGCAATGTGACATCACGCTATATGGTGTCGTGAAATAACTGCAGAACAAAGCGTGGATTTATATACACACCTGGGACAATTTTGGGCTGGCCAGATTGGGCCCAGCCCAGTCCAGATTTCACGGCACTAGCTTGCGTGAGATCACGACATGGGCTTGCATGAGATCTGAAATGGGCTGGGCCCAAACTATCCAGCCCAAATCTGGCCCAAGTGATATTATTTGAACGATTATAAATATGACATTATTATATGCCAAAATATATTCCTATAGAATCGTTTATATTGATAAGAAATCAATATATTCATTTCGAATCGTTCATTCTTATAAAAAATTGTTATATTTCTTTAAAATCGTTCATTCTTATAAGAAATCAATATATTCGTTTAGAATCGTTCATTCTTATAAGAAATCGTTATTCATTTAGAATCGTTCATTCTTATAAGAAATCGTTATATTCCTTTTGAATCGTTCGATTCTTATAAGAAATCGTTATTCATTTAGAATCATTCATTCTTAGAAGAAATCGTTATATTCCTTGAGAATCGTTCATTCTTATGAGAAATCGTTATATTCCTTGAGAATCGTTCATTCTTAGAAGAAATCGTTATATTCCTTGAGAATCGTTCATTCTTATAATAAATCGTTATATTTCTTTATAATCGTTCATTCTTATAAGAAATCAATATATTCGTTTAGAATCTTTCATTCTTATAAGAAATCGTTATATTTCTTTAGAAACGTTCATTCTTATAAGAAATCGTTATATTCATTTAGAATCGTTCATTCTTAGAAGAAATCGTTATATTCCTTGAGAATCGTTCATTCTTATGAGAAATCGTTATATTCCTTAAGAATCCTTCATTCTTATGAGAAATCGTTATATTCATTTAGAATCGTTCATTATTATAAGAAATCGTTATATTCATTTAGATTCGTTCATTCTTATAAGAAATCGTTATATTCATTTAGAATCATTCATTCTTAGAAGAAATCGTTATATTCCTTGAGAATCGATCATTCTTATAAGAAATCGTTATATTCATTTAGATTCGTTCATTCTTATAAGAAATCGTTATATTTCTTTAGAATCGTTCATTCTTTTAAGAAATCGTTATATTCCTTGAGAATCGTTCATTCTTAGAAGAAATCGTTATATTCCTTGAGAATCGTTCATTCTTAGAAGAAATCGTTATATTCATTTAGAATCGTTCATTCTTATAAGAAATCAATATATTCATTTAGAATCGTTCATTCTTACAAGAAATCGTTATATTTCTTTAGAATCATTCATTCTTAGAAGAAATCGTTATATTCCTTGAGAATCATTCTTATAAATGAATATAAGAAATCGTTCATTCTTATAAGAAATCGTTATATTTCTTTAGAATCGTTCATTCTTATAAGAAATCGTTATACCTTGAGAATCGTTCATTCTTAGAAGAAATCGTTATATTCCTTGAGAATCGTTCATTCTTAGAAGAAATCAATATATTCATTTAGAATCGTTCATTCTTATAAGAAATCGTTATATTTCTTTAGAATCGTTCATTCTTATAAGAAATCGTTATATTCATTTAGAATCGTTCATTCTTAGAAGAAATCGTTATATTCCTTGAGAATCATTCATTCTTATGAGAAATCGTTATATTCATTTAGAATCGTTCATTCTTATAAGAAATCGTTATATTCATTTAGATTCGTTCATTCTTATAAGAAATCGTTATATTCATTTAGATTCGTTCATTCTTATAAGAAATCGTTATATTCCTTGAGAATCGTTCATTCTTATAAGAAATCGTTATATTCCTTGACAATCGTTCATTCTTAGAAGAAATCGTTATATTCATTTAGAATTGTTCATTCTTATAAGAGATCAATATATTCATTTAGAATCGTTCATTCTTATAAGAAATCGTTATATTTCTTTAGAATCATTCATTCTTAGAAGAAATCGTTATATTCCTTGAGAATCATTCATTCTTATGAGAAATCGTTATATTCATTTAGAATCGTTCATTCTTATAAGAAATCGTTATATTCATTTAGATTCGTTCATTCTTATAAGAAATCGTTATATTCATTTAGATTCGTTCATTCTTAGAAGAAATCGTTATATTCCTTGAGAATCATTCATTCTTATGAGAAATCGTTATATTCATTGAGAATCGTTCATTCTTATAAGAAATCGTTATATTCATTTAGATTCGTTCATTCTTATAAGAAATCGTTATATTCATTTAGATTCGTTCATTCTTATAAGAAATCAATATATTCGTTTAGAATCGTTTATTCTTATAAGAAATCGTTATATTTCTTTAGAATCGTTCATTCTTATAAGAAATCGTTATATTCCTTGAGAATCGTTCATTCTTATGAGAAATCGTCATATTCCTTAAGAATCGTTCATTCTTATGAGAAATCGTTGTATTCCTTAAGAATCGTTCATTCTTATGAGAAATCGTTGTATTCCTTTAGAATCGTTCATTTTTAAAAGAAATCAATATATTCATTTAGAATCGTTCATTCTTATAATAAATCGTTATATTTCTTTATAATCGTTCATTCTTATAAGAAATCAATATATTCGTTTAGAATCTTTCATTCTTATAAGAAATCGTTATTCATTTAGAATCGCTCATTTTTATAAGAAATCGTTATATTCCTTTAGAATCGTTCGATTCTTATAAGAAATCGTTATTCATTTAGAATCGTTCATTCTTAGAAGAAATCGTTATATTCCTTGAGAATCGTTCATTCTTGTGAGAAATCGTTATATTCCTTAAGAATCGTTCATTCTTATGAGAAATCGTTATATTCCTTTAGAATCGTTCATTCTTAAAAGAAATCAATATATTCATTTAGAATCGTTCATTCTTATAAGAAATCGTTATATTTCTTTAGAATCGTTCATTCTTATAAGAAATCGTTATATTCATTTAGAATCGTTCATTCTTAGAAGAAATCAATATATTCCTTTAGAATAGTTCATTCTAATAAGAAATTGTTCTATTTCTTTAGAAATCGTTCATTCTTATACGAAATCAATATATTCCTTTACAATCGTTCATTCTTATAAGAAGTCGTTATATTCCTTAAGAATCGTTCATTCTTAGAAGAAATCAATATATTCCTTTAGAATAGTTCATTTTAATAAGAAATTGTTCTATTTCTTTAGAAATCGTTCATTCTTATACGAAATGAATATATTCCTTTACAATCGTTCATTCTTATAAAAAGTCGTTATATTCCTTAATAATTGTTATTTATAGCCGTTCATATATTGGGCTGGCCAGATTGGGCCCAACCTAGTACAGATTTCACGCAAGCCCGTGCCGTGATGTCATGCAAGCCCGTGCCGTGAAATCTGCACTGGGCTGGGCCCAATCTGGCCAACCCAAATCTGGCTTAAGTGTGTATATATATCACGTTTTTTTCTGACGTGATATCACGGCAACATATAGCGTGATGTCACGTAGTTTTTTGAACCACCCCAAAAAATTGTCCTAAAATTAAATATTTTAATACTTTTTAATGTTACGGCATTAGATTGCGTGAAACTGTTACGGCACTTCTTGCCGTGGTGCAATAAGCTCAAAATTAGTGTGCAAAAATCCCGAGCGGTAATTATGACCAATTTTGTGTAACAAGTTATTTTTGGAAAAATATTAATACAAGGGTATATTTTTGGAATTGATATTTGAAATTAGTCTAGTAGTGTCTTTCTCTCAAAGGGTAAAAAGAAAGGGTCGAACTCAAACTTTCGAAAATCAAATAAAATATGTTTTGCTAATATTTTCACATTTTTGTTCAACAACATCAAAAAATATGTTGAGGTCATGTGTGCTGGATTGGTGAGGCAGTGGATCTGATTACTTGGAGCTGGTGGAGTTTGCCTAAAATAATAGTTGGCATTCTCATTCCAGATGGCACGCTACGAGGCCTTGTGTAGACGGAGATGAAGGACGCCTCTATGTTGGGGGTGATCCATTAGATGTTGTAGATTAGAGGCCTCTTATGATCCAGGAGAGTCGTCAGAAATCCTACGAAGACAAGAGGCGATGAGTCGATGACCACTAGAGTTCGAGGTATGAGCACATGTTTGGTTGAGAGTATCACCGACTCGCGGGGTCAAGAGTTTTGGAGAGAAGGGGAACCTGAGTCCTTAGTACATCGGATTGTTCAAGATTCTCGATAGGGTAGACGAGGTAGCCCACAAGCTGACGTTGCCACCAACCTTGGATGGAGTTCACCTTGTACTTGATGTGTCACAATTGAGGCAATATGTTCCTGGCCCCAATCATAGGCTCAACTACGAGGAGTTGGAGGTTGAGCGAGATCATACTTTCCGAGAGGAACTAATAGCGACAATAGATAGATAGTTAAAGAAGCTGTAGAACAAGGATATATCACCTGTGATGATTCAGTGGTCTCGGCGAGGACTCGAGGAGGCCACTTGGGTGGTTGAGACGAGAATGAGCGAGAGCTACCCAAAATTGTACCCAGGTATAGTTTAGGCTTTTGAAAGTAGGAGTTATCGGTAATCGAGTGATGTGACCCGGGATTCCGCATCCCATAACTCAAGACAAATGAAAAGGTTGTTTTCTCGTTCTTAGATCCATTGAATAGGCTTCAATATTTTAGCTCGTTTGGAGGTTGTGGTGGTCTGATTGGGGCCACTAAAGAACCATTGGAAAGCATACTTGCTGCTCTACAACTTCTATGTTTAACATTTTTCCTAAATCAGCTAAGAACAGTATCGAAATCATCAATCTTTCTAGAAGCTCGAATTTGGACGTGAATGGTTTTGATCATATTCAAGTCAAATAAAGCCAAACAACTTCATCACCTACATGGAATTAAAAGGGGCGTCTTCCATCAATTTTATTCATTTAAGTATGTGGAAGGTGAGGTGGTAGGTGAGAGTGAACATGAAGGGTTTTGTAACCCTATTTATATGTCCTTGTTTCTCTTGTAATAAGATATGTTGAATTTGTGCACAAAAGCAATGAGAGTGATATCCTTGTTTGGTGTGTAATATCCAAACAAGTTCGGTGAGTTATATTCGAATGAATTCTTCGTTTCTCTTTAGTTGAGTTATATCCAATGAGATTCGAACCCCATTTCGATTCTCTTGTGGTGAGTCATGTCCACATAAGATTCGATTGCTTATCCCTCTTTCGATTTAACATAAATGAAAATACTGAAGTATTGTCTGAGGATCCGAGGAAGAGAAAACCACCTTGCCACTTCTCTTGAACTTTGAGATGTGAATTCCTGAATCACATCATCCTCTCCTCCTTTGAAAAGATTCGTCCTCGAATCTTCATAGATCTACAACCTCGCAAAGCTTTCTTCGACTTGTAGCTCTGATACCAAATGTTGTGAATAGGATTGTTCTCGAGGCCAATTCGGTGGTTGAGACGAGAATGAGCGAGAGCTACCCAAAGTTGTACCCATGTATTGTTGAGGCTTTTGAAAGTAGGAGTTATCAGTAATCGAGAGTTACAACTTACAGTTGGTGTGACACCCCTATACCCTATGACGTATACTTCGTAAAACTTATCTCTTATATAAAGAGATAATTCACATACACCAACTATTCACGTAAGCACATAGCAGACATCAACAACCTTATAAGGTTGCACACACATCCATATGTCGTTACTTCTTATACTAAAACATCTGTCACTCTGACTTATATTACAACTCATGTCTAAGATGCAAAATGAGGAGGAGAAGGTTGCATTGAGCTTCAGCCGGCCGACCTGTATGAATGTGACTTCTAAAAGAGACACACGCCAGTAAGTTCTAGCTGAGCCTGAAAAATTGTTTTGCGATTTACGTGAGTCGCATACTCAGTGAATATAAACCATCATCAATTATTTCACACAAAACCAAGCAATTGGTCAATATTCATATTCATACATATTATACATGTCACATATGAATTTTCTATGGAAATGCAAATGCTGATGTATCCGATTTATTATTCTGTGAACTGTTCAAACCTGAATCTGCCCCGGGTTTATTATATATGGACTCTTACGGTCCCTTTAGCAAAGAAATCCGAAGATTTCCTAAATATTGACTCTTATGGTCCCTTTAGCAAAGAAATGCGAAGATCTCCTGAATATTGACCCGTAGGTCCTGTATGATCCGTAGATCCTGTATGACCCGTAGGTCGCTTTAACAAAGAAATCCGTAGATTTCCTGAATTACAGTTCAGGGCAAGACAGTCACATGTCCTTTTAATCTCATTGCAATATGCTATGCAATCAAGTGCATCATGTAACCATATGTCATATGCCATCTGTTAACATTCTTTCTGTGCAAACAACTCTGGAAATTTCAAAGCTATCATATAAAACATATATATCCATATAATCCATATAACACACATATCCATAAAGCACATATATCCATATAGATCATATAGAACATATATCCATATTGCACATATAGCACATAGGGTTGAATCTCCGGTATATACTCACCTGTTCAAGACAAATACTATATCTCTTCCCTTTCTCTTTGACCACGATCTATTACTTATGCTCCTATATATAACCCAATGCAAATTAGGCTATTTACGCTTATAAACTCTAACCCCAAATGCAATAAAATGCTAGTATGCATTACAACTTCTTGTGCATCTTTCCAAATCCTTTAAAACTTGACAACAATATAGTATATATATAGAAGAACATTTTTCTATTTCAAACCTTTCTGAAAAACTTGATCAAAGGGCTCCCTAATATCATTACAAGAAAAACCCTAAAATTACTCTGAAATCTTTTACCAAATATAAACCCGATATCAAAAACACCCTTTGAGAACTATAGATCAACCGATTTTCAAATCAAAATCAACTGTGGATCTAGATCTGGAAAAATTAGGAAAATCCAAATAAACCATTAACTAATTAAAAACTTACCAAACCACGATTGTACTTCAGGATTAAAACCCGATAGAACAAATCTTGGACCAGATCCAACAATAAAAATTAAAACCAACAAAAACATCTTTTTTTTTTATCTCCTCTCTCGAACCTTCTCTCCTCTCTTTTTCTCTTCTCTGTGATTTTTTTTGTTCCATCTTACGTAAGAATGAACATAGAACATATATATATTGAAATTTGAGAAAGATAAGGTTGGCAACGCATAAGTCGGGCCAAAATTTTCTAAAATTGCAATTCTCACTCTTAAATTTTCCTTTACTACAAACTTTACCCTGAAATAATTATTAATTAATTTTTAGTTAAAAACTTTTTAAAATATAATAAATTTAATTCGAAAATAAAGATTACTTTTAAAAATTCACTATATACCATGTCACTGTGCTATGCATATGCTATTAATCTTATATGAATGTAAAATGATGTATGCACTTTGGTCGTGGATGTTACAGTTGGTTGTAGCTATTTGTGTGTACTTTTGACTTGATTATTCTTGTTGAATTGGTTGATTGTTTGTTGGATAGATAATTGTTTAACATTAGTGTGGTCACGTTAGTCCGAAACGTGATTTGTTCTTTTGCACATTAGCTAGTCGCTTTGCGGTTAGGTTCGAGAACAACCCCTTTAAGGGGAAAAGGTTGTGAAACCTCAGGTTTTGTTATAAGGTTAGGTATATCTAAGGAAGTTTTGGGACAAAACGTTCATTAATGGGATAGTATGTAATGGCAATTTTATTAACAAATAAAAAATAATAATAATAATATTTTTTTTCAAATTAAGTTAATTATATTCTAAAAAGTTTTTAACTTAAAGTTAATTGATTAAAATTTCTAGCTAAAGTTTGTAAAGGAGATTTAAGGGTGAAAAGTGAGGTTTTGTAAGGATTTGTCGACTTCCTCTAAACTAGCCGAAATTGGAACTTATATATATACGTCATTGTTGTTCTTAGCAATGAAGAAATTGAAAAAAAAATAAGAGAGAGAGAGAGAGAGAGAGAGAGAGAGAGAGAGAGAGAGAGGGGAAAATAGAAGGAGAATTTGATTTTGATTTTGTTTTTTACAAGTTCTTCCTTCGGTTTTGATTTTTGATTTCAAGCGTTGCTTGGTAAGTTTTAGTTAATTAGTGGTTTATATGGATTGTTCTAATTCTTTCAAATCTAGTTTTATAATTGATTTTGATTTGGAAATTAGTTGATTTATAGTTCTTAGTGGGCATTTTTTATATTGGTATTATACTTGGTGAAGTTTTCAAGGGTGTTTTTTGGTTTTTATTTTGTAATGATGTTTTGGGATTCTTGGGTCAAGTTTTACAAAAGGGTTTAAAACTAGGAAAATATTCATATGTACATATAGTATATCCTAGTCAAAATTTTAAGCATTTGGAATTAAACAAAATAAGTTACAATGCATACAAGCATTTCATTGGGTTAAATATGTTTTTTCCTTGGGTTATATATATATATGCTTTTTCATTGGGTTTTTATAATGCATACCCGCGCTCATATATATATATATATATATATATATATAGGGGAGCGCTCCGGTACAATACATATTAGGGTGCAACGTGTGGTTAGATATTATGCGTTGAATCAACCCAAATCAAAGGTTAATATTAAAGAATGAAAATGAGAAAAATAGGGGGAATGTATAGGATTATCCCCACGTTTAATTAAAAAGGAAGGTAGCTGAAATTTAGGGGGAAAGAATAACAAATAGTTTGAATATTAAGATCAAATTCATAGAAAATCTTATAATCCTCATGATTTTTATATATATGGCAGTTGCATAATTTTAGGGATTGATAAGAATGAGAAGATTTATATAAAAATTAAATAATCGAATTTACAAATATAAAAACTCTGCAGAATCATTGAATATCTATTAGTCGACTTTTGAAAAACTCAATATGATTGTTTGAATAATTATAGAATCGTATAATATTTATAGCCGATGTTTGAATAACTCGGTTTGATTGTTTGAAAAACTCAATATGATTGTTTGAATAATTACAGATTCGTATTATATTTATAGCCAATGTTTGAATAACTCAGTTTGATTGTTTGAATAACTCAATTTGATTGTTTGAATAATTATAGGATTGAACATGTTTTAACGTTTGCATTATTTAGGTTGAATAAGTGTTCGTCTTACCATGAAAAACAATTTGTTATAGGTTGAATAATTACATATTAAAATGGGTAGATACGACAAAAATATGAATCTTATATGAACATTGAATAAGACAACAATGGTGATGGTTACATCTCGAATATATACTACAATGAATTTGAATAAGTACATCTGTTTTTTTGAAAGTACAATGATATGTCGAAAATAACTAATCATCGTCGTTGTCTGCAAACTTCACCTACTTATACTTCATCGTCATTTTTCAATAACTGCATAAGATATACATACGTGAATAACAATTCATGCATAACAAAACACGTATATATGAATAACAAGTCACACATGTTTGAATAACAAGCCAACATGTATATACGAATAACAAAACACGAATAGATGCAAAACAAGCCATGCATATATGAAAAACAAAATCAATTGTAATTGAAACTTGTCGAATTCGTCTACCCCACATGTATGAATAACAACATATTAACAAATATGACTAAATTATTCAATGGTTTTAAATAGTAATATGAGCATGTATAGACATGAATAGTATATAGACAATTGAATAACCATTACAATGCTTCTGAAAAACAACAATTAGTATTATGAAAAAGTTGTGATTCTTTATATTATGTTATGATGTGAATAATCATGCTTATGAAAAATAATGTTGAATATTTTGAAAAATGTTTAAATTCTTCTATATTGTTATTAAAACATGTCTATATAGAAAAAGCCATGCATATATGAATAACAAAGCAAACATATATGAAAAACAAGCCACAATTATGTGAATAACATGCAATGTATATGTGAATAAAAGGCGACGTATATATGAATAACAAAAGTAAAATGATCATGTATTGACACGAATAATATAGACTATTGAATAATCATTACAATGCTTATGAAAAACAACAACTACTATTATGAAAAAGTTGCGACTCTTTGTAATATGTTCTGATGTGAATAATCTTTACAATACTTATGAAAAACAATGTTGAATATTCGGAAAAATGTTTAAACTCTTCTATATTGTTATAAAAACATGTCGATATGGAAAAAGTCATGCATATATGAATAACAAAGCAAACATATATGAAAAACAAGCCACGAATAAGTGACTAACAATGCAATGTATATGTGAATAAAACGCGGAGTATATATGAAAAACAAAACAAACATATATGAAAAACAAGCCACTTTTCACTGAACATGATACGCCATGGTTTCGAGCTTAATCTTCGAAATTGAAGACCATCTATATCAAACATGGCACGAGATTGAACCCAGGAAATCGATCTCCAAACCCTAGACACCGAACATGGCATGAGTTTGAACCCGGGAAATCGATCTTAAAACCCTATTTCCAACCGCAATTTTCTTCTCTTTGCTCCTTTGTGTTTTTCTTTGCAAAGAAATCGAACGATTGTCAGAATGATTGAGGGAAGAACGATTGGCAAAGAAATATTATAAATTCCATTATCAATGAGACGATATTGATGAAGAACGATTGGTATGAAAGAGAGAATGAGATTGATTCGACGTTATAGGAACTGGTATTGATCTGGTGTATCACACCCATCCCCATATTTTACACCCTAATTTTATTAAATCCTCACCCTCTATTTATCCAAATCTAATGGTTGTGATTTAACCACATGATTTACTCTAAGAAGGTGTTTCACTTGAGCACTATTCTGTGTGGGTATATATATATATGAGTGCGAGTCATAAGTCTTGATCAGAGACAAAGGGTTGATATCTTGTGAGGGTGAGAGGTCATGCCTCGACACTTGGGCGTAGGGGAGATAAGCGCCATAGAATCGAAATGCAATGGTGAGTGGATGGTTGCATTACCGCGTTTGAACTTGTGTGTTTGAATGTGTAGATATGCGGATGTGCGGATGTGTGTGTGTGTGTGTGTGTGTGTGAGAGAGAGAGAGAGAGAGAGAGAGAGAGAGAGATCAACTAGAAGCTAGGTATGGATTTAGAATTGATATGCATTGTGTTTGTGTTGATCTTGCCTGTGCGTGTGTGATTTCTAGCTTTAATTAGAATAGTAGCTAACCTCTAATGGACTTGTTTTTGAGTTCTAGGTACGAACTAGAGACTCGTGTTGAGCCTTGGTAGGATGGTGGAGTGGATCGTTGACGTGTGCTTGTCATTAGGTTCGATGTCGAGTTTGGTACTTGATAACCTCATATTGTTGTTTAGTAAGCCTATATTTTGTTCTGGAAAGGGGTATTTGGTGTTGTGAATTTGTTTTAAGTATGTTTTGGGATTCATGCATGTTTTATGACACCTTTTTTTTATTATTATAAGTTAGATGTTTTATTTATGTTTTCTCGTCTTATATGAGTTGTAAGATCAGAGTGAATTCGTTTTCAGGCTACCCTTAGTAGTACCCGATGAGGTCTATTATTGAATAGCATCATGGTTGGAAAATCAGAGTGTTATATCTTTCATTTCCAATCTAAATAAAAGATGATTTCTGAACTTGAAACAAAATTAAATGACTTGTTCCTATTAGTTTCTTCAGGTGGATTGAATGATAATTTAATTGCTACTCTAAATTCAAATCACAATAGCAATATTCTTTGCTTTCTTTGGAGATCGGAATTTGAAGATCTTTAATCCCGTTCATATTGATTCCAAATAAATTCCATGTGATTTGGTGATGACTCAACATTTGCAATGGATTTATGTAAACTCTGATCACACAAAGCCTTAAAAATCTCGCCCTAAAAGGAAAAATCAAAGTGTTTGGGTTAAACCTCATGTTTATTGGTTAAAACTTAATTTTGATGCTTCAAAAGAATTGAACTTTGTAAGTTATGTTAGCTTTATAATTTGTGATGAAAAGAGCTCAATTATTCATTGTGACCATAAACGATTGGAGTCTGTGTTGGTTTTAAAAGTTCCCTGGTTGAAGGAGTTAAGAGTGCTGCTACTATGAACATTTCTAAATTAATCATTGAAGATGATAACTTAGTGGTTATTAATTCTTTAAAAAGACTTTGGAAGGTTCCTTGAGAAATTGAGTACATTTTGAAAGATATTAGATATTTTATTTTGCATATTCCTCACGTGGTTTTCTTTCATTGTTTAAGGGAGTCAATTCAGCGATAGAGTTATGGCCAGAAGGCATATTAATCTTGATCAACCAAGGCTTACTATTTATAATATTCTTCCAAGATTAGTTTCTTGTCCTTTCTCTATAACTCAGATAAGACAATTGTTTTGTCAACAGCCTCTGCTATTTGATTTTTAAGACCATTCGTTGTAATGACTTAGGTTGACCTTGTAATATTCAAGCAACCTAATGTTGGTCTTGTAATGAGCTATTAGCTCAATGTTTAAAAAAAACTACTCCCTCTGTCCCATTAAGTTTTTCCAATTTTCATTTCGGTCGTCCTAAAATAATTGTCCAAAAGTGTTTCTTTCCTTTTATAGCAATATTTTCCTTCCCATATTACCCTCACTTCGATCTACATCATCTTTTACATACAATATCCAATTATTTTTATTTCCATCAAATCTCAACAACCCATCTCTTTAACCCCACATCCAAAAATCCAAATTCTATCCGAACAAATTTCTTCCTAAAATCTATCCCGAAAATTCTAAAAATCTAACTAAACCTGAAACTCGACATCGATATCCTAAAAAATCTGAAATCTAACTAAACTTGAAATCCGACATCGAATTTTTTTAAGAAACCGGAAATCTAACTAAACCCGAAACCCAACGTCGAAATCCTAAAAACCTGAAATCCAACTAAACCTGAAACCCGACACCAAAATCCTAAAAAAATGAAATCCAACTAAACCCGAAACCCAACATCGAAATCCTGAAAAACCTGAAATCCTCTACATCTTATTCATCTTCTACTCTCTCGAATTGAAAACCCTAGATCTATCTCTCACACTCTCCTTTCTTGAATCTCTTAAGATCTTACTCATTCTTTCCTCTATCGAATTTGTTGGTCACATCTCCTCTCTCAAATCTCTTTCTCGTTCACTCCTCTCTCAAATCTGGTGTTCATCCTCTCCAACTTGAAATCTCTTTCTCAAAAACACATCCTCTCTTGAATTTTTCACTCGTCTTCTTCTCTCTCAATCTCTCAAAACTCATCTTCTCCCATTTAAGATCTAAAACCCCCCATCTCTTGAACTTGAAATCCTTATTGTCTTGCAATCTCTACACTCTCGATCTCTTGAAACCCTAATTGTCTTGCATTCTCTCAATCCCGCACGATATCTCGATCCATCGATCTTTGTGTGGTGAAATTGCACCTAGTCCCCCATATTTGGAGATTTATGGTTTTGAGATCTTGATCGGTCTCTATTTGGAATTCTTTGTGGTATCTCTTAGAGATTTGGGGTTTGTAGATATTTAGGTTTTGAGATGAGTTTGGATCTATTCAAAGATGATGATCCCCTTGATGATAACGATTTTAATTCACTCTATTGCACTGAGTATTCAAGTTGTGAGTGGGGTGATGAATGTGATGAAAATCACTCATACAATCCCCAAAATTTTGAAGCTTCTGTCGAGGGTGTATTGCAGCCTAGAGATGATGAAGATTGTGTTGAGCAAGAGCGTCTTGAGTCCCCTGATAATGGTTTGATGGATGAAGATGATGATTTTAAGTCCCCTAAAGGTGTTGATGGATGTGTGGTTTCTGAATCTGATTCGAATGACTAGCTAACTGCCCTTTTCCCTGAATCTTGTTTAATGTTGGAATTTTTTATGTTACTTTTATGCATGCTAAGTCCTCTTTTCCATGAATCCGAGTCCCATGCTCTTTGCGATTATCTTGTGGAGGACTGGATGATGTGGTGTGTGAAGATGATGATTGATGTTGTTTTATTGTGTTATGAGTCCTATTTATAATGTCTATGGGGATTATGTTCTAATTGCATGCAGTTTTTATAATGTCATGATTTTTTGTGATGCATCTTCTTCTTTTGAAACCTGAAGTGCAATTATGAAGTCTATGGTGTTATGACTTATTGTATTTTGTGTGATGAATGCAGTTTTTCTAATGTCATGATTTTGTGTGATGTTTTGTGATTGAATGAGGCAACTGTATGATGTTGTGACTAATTGTATTTTCCTTCTTATAAGCAATGATGATGTGTAATGAAACCTAAAATGCAAATTTCCATATATTAAAACCTGTTGTGTATATGTTGCTATGGGGATATTTGAGATGAACTTTTTTTTTTCCTTTTAATCAATGATGAAGTCTATTAAAAACTGAGATGCGATTTCTTGATATCCACACCACTTTGACATACAATAGGAAACCAACCCTTCTTGTGGCTGAATGAGGCCTATGTATTTTAAGGTGGAGTGTATGGGGTTGTGTATATGATGGCTATGGGGACATATGAGATTAGCTTTTTTTTTCCTTTTAATCAATGATGAAGTCTATTAAAAGCTGAGATGCAATTTCTGGATAACCACACCACTTTGACATACAACAGGAAACCAAACCTTCTTGTGGCTGAATGAGGCCTTTGTATGTTAAGGTGGTGTGAATAGGGTTGTGTCTATGATGGCTATGAGGACATCTGAGATTATCTTTTTTTCCTTTTAATCAATGATGAAGTCTATTCACCTGAAATGTAATTTGTATATTCTTACACCACTTTGACATACAATAGGAAACCAACCCTTCTTGTGGTTGAATGAGGCCTTTGTATGGAAAAGTGAATGGGGTTATGTCTATGATGGCTATGAGGACATCTGAGATTAGCTTCCTTTTAATAATAACAATTGTGACATGAAAGATGACTTGCCACATGTTTATAAAGGTCCCAAAAGTGGATACATTTTACATATCCATTTAAACAGAAGTTAGTTTACACAAAATACATTTCACATATATTCCTATATATACATTGATTGTCTTATAGTGCATCAAAGATTGGTTGCTTCTTCACTGTCTTGCTCTGCTTGTGCATGTATTTGTTCTGGATTTGACGTGCCTTGTTCTGCTTGTGCTTCTTGTGCAACGCCTGAACTTAGTCCCAAGATTCCATAAAAGCCCACCTTGGTGCCTTTGACTTTTAGTATCACATGTGGCAAGTCATAATCATAGCTTCCTTTGACTTTTAGTATCACATTCATACCATATTGCAATGTTATCCATACATTCTCTAAAGGTTTGGGGTCTAGCTCATACAAAGCATCGTGTACAACCCCTAACATTTGATTAATATTCTGAGGCATCTTCTTGTGCATCAAAGATTGAGTGCTTCTAAAAAACCCTAGATCTAAAATATTTAAATCGAGACTATTGGGCGGTTGTTGAATTAAAATCAAAGTGAAGTGATCTTGTTTGTATACCTGCTGCCATTTTGTGTCATCTTGAGTTATGTGGGCCTTTGCATTATCTTGTTGAATGAAAATGACTTTGTGAGCTCCATCTTGTGGCCATTTTGCTTTTATAGCTGGAACAATCTGGTTTATGAACATGCTCCTTGTCACATTTTTGTTGACTGATTCAATTAGCTTTGTCACAACGACCCCCTTGTCTCTATTCTTTGATTTTCTCTCTGCTGCTTCTTGGTATGTGAATGGAAATATGCTTATTTTCCCATCAAAGTGCATTGTCCCTCTGAGTTAATCTTGGTCTTGCTACAATAGCTATGAACATAACTTTGGGTATGAACTTGCTAGAGCTTTCAGCTCTATATTTGCCCCTCTCATTCTGTGTTAGATACACTCTTTGAGACTTCATGCTCAAATAAAACCAATTTTCATCTATATGAATAAAATCAAAGATGGAATAATATTCTCTCTTTGTCTCTGTTGTCCCCCTTGTAGTAGACTCAATATCCACTCTAGCCTTGTTTTTTTTAATCCTTTAATCTAGGGTGGAGTAGATTAGTATGCGACTCTATAGCTCCTCTTTTGACCATTCTATGCACTGTTCTTTTTAACATGCTCAACTTTCTTGCTAAGTCCCTTATGCATGATCTGTCCCAAATGTGTATTTATTCGATTGCATCAGATTCAACTTCAATTCTCTTTCTACCACAGTTGTGGTACTTTGTACTTAGAATTTTCTTATTGCTTGGATGTGTTCCGTATTCTGCGTATGGTTCTTCTTGACACCTTAAACTCTTGTGCAATATTTGTGAATGCAACTGATGGAAATTGTCCTACTGTTGTTAAGTGTAAAAGCCTCATTAAGATATGAGATTATTGTTCACTGCTTAGCCTGGTTTGTTTTGACTGATGATGCCTTGTTGCTTGTGGGTTACTCTCTGCTTCTAGGTGATGATGAATTTCTTGGTTGAGTTGATGAAGAAGTGAATCTTTTTCCATGTCCCTAGCTGGCTCGTTTAGATCGAACTCAAACCCTCCATCATCATTAAATTCATATTCTGGAAGTGGATCTTCATTCAAATCGAATGCTGAAGCCATGCTCTCTAGGCAGTGATGCAAATTTAAGTTTTTATGTTTAAGGTAGAGTAAATTCTTGTTGGTAGAGTATATGATTGTAATGAAGGTTGGAAGAAGCCTTTATGAAGGAATTGATGCGACCCTAAAATGGAAAGGGGCGGATCTAGGCTCGAAACGCCTGAATCTTCTCTGACAATAGTAACAGGATAAATATGAGACCACAAAGCGAACTCACGGTCCTCTAATGCTCGTCGGAACGAGGGTGTGGCGAGGCAAAGGGATAGAACGTCGGCCCACGTAGGGACTCGATAACGGAACCGGGGTGATGTCGGGCCAAATAAGGAGGAATCTCACTCTACTTTAACTTGGCTAAATTTGACGTAAATAATACAAGGGGGCGTGGCTCCTTTATATAGAGGAGGCCACACGAAACCCTAGAAGCTAGTTGGGAGTGGTCTAGGGTTAGCAACATGCTAGGCCCAACATCCAAGCCCAAAATACTACTAATAGTAACTATTATAAAAGGAAAGGTGCAACAAACCCTAATGGGCCTTATTCTACCATAATGGGCCGACCTCTTAAGCATAAGAGAGCACACGCCTAAAATAGTAAAGACGGAAAGTAAATGATGGAAATAGAAATAATAATAAATAATACATAAATAGACTATGTCCTAAGCCAAGGGGGTCTCCAAGGTCTAGGCCGTCTCGGGTCCGTAGGAGCTGGGTCCGAGCTAGGGCAGATTCGCATCATTCTCCCCCGCTTAGCTTCGAAACGTCCTTGCTTCGACGTGGGTCGGACAAGGCATGGCTCGGCCCTTCATTTTGTTTTATTCTTTATTTTTATTTTTACAATATTACGAGATCTTCCACAATCTGAAAGATCCCGTTAAAAACGGAAAATATAAACTAACCTAGAAGGAAAATAACTAAAAGATCTTTTATAACATAAGATCTTCACAAAATCATAACAAAAGTGCAAAAAATAAAATAAATAATAATATATGGACCCGAAATAACCCAAGATATCTCGGAAATATTCCGCGAGATCTAGGGTTTCCGTGTTCGGCGCAAGGCGGTTCAGCGACGGGGCAACAACCTTGGCACGAGTGGGCTCGCACAGGATGATCTTCGGCAAGCTACTGGCG
The DNA here is from genome assembly GCA_964016875.1 of Fallopia convolvulus. Lineage (NCBI taxonomy): Eukaryota > Viridiplantae > Streptophyta > Magnoliopsida > Caryophyllales > Polygonaceae > Fallopia > Fallopia convolvulus. The sequence continues at coordinate 45,369,847 of OZ024729.1, forward strand.
CGGAGACGGCGTGCTGCTGGTGCGTCGCTGCTAGACTGGACTGTGCCAGGATCCGAGTCCATGCACGCTAGCGGCGTCCCGGCGCGCTGGCTGATCGGTATTTTGGCCTTTTGGAGGGGCAAACGACGTCCGTTTTGGACGAATTTTATATGCCCGGACTCGTATCGAAAAGACCTACAATATTATGAAAAAAAATGCAGGAAAAAGAATTTTTTTGTGGTCGAAATCAGGGTAGAAATCGACAAAAGGATATGCTCGACTGATTCAAGGGCAAGAAATCGGCGAACAAGGCAACTATGAACATGCAACTAGCAAGCAAAGATGCAATTTCACCAAAATCAATTGAAAAAGTCGAATAGGGTTGGTTTTTTTTTGGAGACGGAGCTCGACAATCAGGGCAAGAAATCGGCAAACAAAGCAACTAAGAGCATGCAACTAGCAAGACAAAGATGCAATTTTACCAAAATCAATTGAAAGAGTCGAGTAGGTCTAGGATGTTTTTTTGTAGAGACGGACAAGGAACCGCTCGAACCGCCTGACGCTCTGATACCAATTGATGCGACCCTAAAATGGCAAGGGGCGGATCTAGGCTCAAAACGCCCATATCTTCTCCGACAATAGTAATGGGATAAATACGAGATCACAAAGTGGACTCGCGGGCCTCTAATGCTCGTCGGAACGAGGGTGGGGCGAGGCAAAGGGATAGAACGCCGACCCACGTAGGGACTCGACAACGGAACCGGGGTGACGTCGGGCCAAATAAGGAGGAATCTCACTCTACTTTAACTTGGCTAAATTTGACGTAAATAATACAAGGGGGCGTGGCTCCTTTATATAGAGGAGGCCACACGAAACCCTAGAAGCTAGTTGGGAGTGGACTAGGGTTAGCAACATGATATGCCCAACATCCAAGCCCAAAATACTACTAATAGTAACTACTATAAAAGGAAAGGTGCAACAAACCCTAATGGGCCTTATTCTACCATAATGGGCCGGCCTCTTAAGCATAAGAGATCACACGCCTAAAATAGTAAAGACGGAAAGTAAATGACGGAAATAGAAATAATAATAAATAATACATAAATAGACTATGTCCTAAGCCAAGGGGGTCTCCAAGGTCTAGGCCGTCTCGGATCCGTAGGAGCTGGGTCCGAGCTAGGGCAGAGTCGCATCAGGTATGTTCTATAGAAAAAGTGTAAATCTATGTGACTGTAATTCTAAATTTCTATTGGTTGGTTTAAGAGAAAGCTGGATTTGTATTGGTTTAAATTTTGTATCTTTGTAATCATTTGGATCAGTGCTGAATTTAGAATATTTGTTCCCTTTGATAATTCTAAATTTCTATTTGTTGGTTTAAAAGAAAGCTGGATTTGTATTGGTTTAAATTGTGTATCTTTGTAATCATTTGGATCAATGCTGAATTTAGAATATTTGTTCCCTTTGATAAGTCTGAAGCATTAAATACTTCAATCCCCAATGTGTACCTTGTATTGTATTTGCTTTTTTTTCCCTTAATTTGTGAGCTTTTTGTACAATTGGACAAACTTAATGGGACGGAGGGAGTAGTTTTTACACATTTGTAGACAAAAAACAACACTTTTCAATAATTTTTTTTTGTAAAAAAAATGTATCAAGCCCCAAATCTAGACTTTAATCAATTTCTAGTAAATCAAAAATCAAATAAATCAAAAACCTATAAATGCAGCAATGTTCTCTTATGAACAATATTTTGGCACAGTTCCATAGGCAATTTTTAGCAATAGGAAAGCTACCTGCCTGCCTACTCAATTATATGTCCTTTTTTACTCTTTATTTCCCTTAACCTTTCTGTTTATCAGCGATCGCTCTCTCCTTCATCCACGAATAAACCGCTATGGACTAACCCTAATGTTCGTCGCACCACACTCCACCACAACCTCGATGCCTTTCGCCTCCAATGACACCACCACGCCACCATCCCCCACTGGACCTGGCATAGTAATATTCTCGCGCAGCACCATCATACACCACGACCCTGCTTTGGTTCTTGTTCTTAGGTTTGATGTAAGTTCCTTAGCCTTAATAGTTACCGATTTTGTGATTATATATGTCGATTTCGTGCTCTCCGACAATTTTCTACTACTGTTGTGTTTAGAGTATGAATCTGTATTGTTTTTGATTTGCGTTTTCTTTATAAGGCTTTTCTTTTTCTTGCATTATTATGCATATACCATATTTTTGTTGTTGTTGTCACTTTGTTTATTCTGATTCTTAGGCTTTGTGCGGTTTGACAATCTGTCGGTAATGATTTTGTGTCTTTGCTCCATATGTAGTCATTTTATTTGAGGATTTGGAGTCAATAACATCTATGCACATCAACGGATACACTAGATATCCTAGCAGACCAAGGGAATATGAACCAAGAAACCGGGAAGTGAATGGGCACGTAGCCCGGGGTTCGAGGGAGACGAAAGGGAAGAGGAGGAGACAGAGGATTAGGGCAGAAGAGTTTATTTCTTGGATAAAATCTCATCTTAGCTTACAAGGGTTTATATAAGCTATGCCCTACCGGTTCAATAAAAGCGACTCAGGAAAGAACCGGAAAGAAAACCTGAGAAGGGAGTAGAACTTTTGTTTAAAAAATTACATTAATTCAAAATAGCCATAAAATAAAATAATAAAATAACTAATATTGATCCCGAAATCTGTTTGGAGCCCGACGCTGACGAACCGGTCTAGTCCTTGGTTCATCTGGCGAATCCGTATGTGTATCAATCACCCCCGATGAGATTCGGCTTGTCCTCAAGCCGCAAATCGTGGTAAACTGTCTGTAGTTGCTCGACCGGTTCCCACGGCGCATCTTCAATCGAACCATCATCCCACACCACTTGCCACTCAAGTCGTGGCTGTCCATCCACTAATATCCGTCGTTCTGCAATTGCGCGTACCGGTAAAAAATTGGGCGGTCATGGAGAAAGTCTGACGGAAAGGACGGTAACACTGGCTGATTACTAGATGCAATGAAAGGCCGTAATAAGGAGACATGGAAGACATTGTGGATCTTGGCGTTGGCCGGAAGATTGAGCCGGTAGGCGACCCGACCCACTCGCTCCGTGACCGCGAAAGGACCGTAAAAGTGACGGCTCAGCTTGTGAGAAAGAGATCGAGCTACCGAGTGTTGTCTGTAAGGTTGGAGCTTGAGCAATGCAAGGTCGCCGACGACATACTCTACGTCCCTGCGATGGGCGTTGGCTTGCGCATTCATTCTTTGTTGCATCTTGCGCAAATGCTGTCGAATTAAGGAGAGTACCTCCTGGCGTTCACGCAGAACTGTAATGGTGGTAGACGAGCCAGAAGTCAGAACCGTGCAACGCACTAGCGGTGGCGGTGTACGACCATACAAAGCCTGAAACGGTGTCATGCGCAGACCCTCATGAAAAGTGCAATTAAGAGCAAACTCCGTCCAAGGCAAATAATCGGACCATCTCTTCGGTCTCCCCTATGTAAAGGCGCGGAGGTACTGCTCGAGGCCTCGGTTACGGACCTCGGTCTGGCCGTCAGTTAGAGGGTGGTACACCGTGCTGTGGTGTAACGTCGTACCACTCAAACGATGAAGTTCCGTCCAAAAAGGGTTAGTAAAGATAGGGTCGCGATCCGAGAGGATCTTGGACGGGATACCATGGTGTTTGACGACCATATCAACAAACAGAGATGCCACTTTAGGCGCATCAAAGGACGCCCCCAGTGGTCCGAAGTGGGCGTATTTCGAAAGACGGTCCACGACCATGAAGATAGCAGTGAATCCCCGCGATGACGGGAGCCCTGTAATGAAATCCATAGAGATCTCGTCCCAGACCTGCTTGGGAATAGGTAGGGATTGTAGTAATCCGGCAGGCTTCTTCGTACTATACTTGGTAGACTGGCATACGAGACATGAATCGACAAAATTTTTAACATCACGACGCATGCCACGCCAATAGAAGATCTCAGCAACCCTGCGAAATTTCCGATCAATACCCGGATGTCCCACACTCGGTGAAGAATGAAATTCTGTAAGCACCACTGATTTCAGAGCAGAAGACTGGCCTAAAACAAGCCGATGACCGTAATATAAGAGCCCGCCATGCACTAGATATCCTAGCGGACCAAGGGAATATGAACCAAGAAACCGGGAAGTGAATGAGCACGTAGCCCGGGGTTCGAGGGAGACGAAAGGGAAGAGGAGGAGACAGAGGATTAGGGCAGAAGAGTTTATTTCTTGGATAAAATCTCAACTTAGCTTACAAGGGTTTATATAAGCTGTGTCCTACCGGTTCAATAAAAGCGACTCAGGAAAGAACCGGAAAGAAAATCTGAGAAGGGAGTAGAACTCCTGTTTAAAAAATTACATTAATTCAAAATAGCCATAAAATAAAATAATAAAATAACTAATATTGATCCCGAAATCTGTTTGGAGCCCGACGCTGACGAACCGGTCTAGTCCTCGGTTCATCTGGCGGATCCGTATGTGTATCACCAACTGTTCGATAAAATTACTCTTAGAAAGTGAACATTTGAAGGAATGTATGTGCCTTCATGCTATTGGATATGACATCAGTTCAAAACCGCTATCGGACATGACATGAGTTAAGAACATTCATGCTATTTGGAAATTTGGAACTTAACCATTGTACAAAGATTTCACCTTTGATTCTCATTTCTTGTGGGTTTCTTCTGATTTCTGGTGTTGTTGGCATATATTTCTTTTTTCGATTAACTAATCCCGTTGAGATTTGGGTGTTTCTACACTACGCACCTTGTTTCTGAATCATTTTTTATCCTTATGCTCCTCTGGATCAGTGGGAAATTATGCTGTATGATTATACAATTCACAAATTGGAGCATTTTCTCATTATTCCAGATCATGCTATCAAGTTCGTAGCTTGTGGTTTTGTTTTTTTTGAGTGGAAAGCTTGCTTATGGTTTTTTTACTGTGAAATGTATATTTGTTGAAACCATGTTATTTATCTTTGATGTGGAGGCATCTTAGATTAGAGTTTGGACTATCTTGGAATGCCTTGAGTAATCTGCAACTTAAACTCTATCGATTGGTTTAAGCTTAGGTGCTTGATTAATTGTTCCTGAATTTATTGTTCAGTGCATATTCTTTGCCCTTGATTTGAATTAACCTTCAGGTAGACCTATATTTTGTGTCAAAACAAATTTAGGCTGACAGACACAGTTATTTTCATTCCAGTTATATAACTCATGTATGAATTCTGATGGCCGGATCGATGGAAGGGATGATGGTGCAAAGAGATCGCCACGAGAATCCAAGGAATTCCGACAACAAACATCACGCAACTGACCCGTCTTCAACTAGATGGATCTTCCTCGTCCGAACTCGGAATTGAGTGATTCCAATTCGAGAAGTTAGATCTCTGAGTCTAGTTTAATCTCTCAAAATTTCAGACCTAGATGATGAGTGGATTGAAAGATATGTCTATTTTACTGAGGGGGTGCAGAAACCACCGAGATGGATGATGGATCAAAATGGGGAGAACAAGGGGATATGGATGCTTGACAACTTGGATATGACTCACCAAGCTCTCAAACAAACTAGGATGCCCGAGATTGTCGGATATTACTCACCAACAACTTGAACAACGAGAATTGAACGAACGAAAACAAGAACAAGTACTTGAATTGAAAGATGCAAGGAAAGTAAGCAACAAGGTTTTTCGTCCAATCTCCCAGAAATGAGGAGGAGGAGGCCGACCTTAAACCTAACACAAAGCCTTACAAAATCAACCCCCTCACTTAAGGAAATTACATAAATTAACCCGAAATCCAAAAAGCTTATAAAGTGTCCTTAACCGTAGAAATGTCACTTAGAACCGTGAAGCACAATAAAACTCCAACCTTCACCGTCATTAGCCATCGGAAACTTATGAGCCATGAGCTCCTCCTTGATTTTGTCTAGTATAGACTTAGCTAGGGCTCGTGTGATGCGCCCAAGATAGGGCATGGCTCCTTGACTCGGCTTCTTAGCGCCTCGAACATCGCCTTTGGTTGCTTGTCCAAGTATTGGCTCCCCTTTATCGTGCACATTGGGCTTGTCTTTAGGGATAGAATCTTCACTCAACTCATGGGGCCATGGATCGGTAGATGGAATCACATCCTCCTCCTCCCCTTCAAAAAGATTTGTCCTCGAATCTATCAAGCCTTGTGAGCTCAACAAAGAAGGTAGGGCTTCTAGCTCCCTTGGTGTGGCATTCTCCATGATAAAGACATCCTTCTTGGCCTCCACATGAAAGGGAATGTAATCACCGCTTGGAGTGACTAAAATAGCCTCGTTCTCCTCATGGAGCAAGAAGGGCAAACATGAAGGAATCATAGGAAATGCATCCATCCATGGTGTCGCCAACGAGTTCATGGAGCTAGGAGTGATGGTAGGACGATGCTTGATTTTAGGAGACAATTCCACAACTTCCTCCTTTTCTTGCAATGTGTGCATCAATTCTATTGGACACTTGATGGTAATGAGTTGTTCCAATCCATGTAAAGGAGTCTCTCTTTTTGGTTGCTCTGTATCACTCATCACTCTTTGTTGGAAGGAAGTCTCCTCTCCTTTACAAGGGGTCGTCCTCGAACCTTTATCCTCTTCTCGTGTCTCCTTGATCTTCACCACTTGAGGCACTTGTGTCCTCTCGTCCAGCCCTAGGATTCGGCGCTCCAAGGCATCCATGCGTGTCTCCATAGCTTCCAAAGATTGTTGCATGGATTGTTGGAAGGATTTCAACATGGCAACCACCGAGTTGGAGGACTCCTCATCAAACTTTTGGTTTTCTTTTTCATCACCTACACTTGTCATCTTAAAAACATGGCAAAGATCAAGGTATAGAGTGCACTTGAATTAACCACCAAGACTTGCTCGAGATGAAAATCCGACAAGTTGTTATGATGTGATCAAGCCCACCTGAACCCACCTTCCCGGCCTGCCTCGAGTCGGCGTTCTGACCAGTGGGCCAGCCTCCAGCCTGCCTCACGTCGGCGATCTGACTGGTGGCGCTCAATCACAAGCCATGGGCTACAACCCATGCACCCCAACCTGCAGGAGGTGGTACACCTTTTATCCTGCAGGATGTTGGAGGGGGGATTTGATCCCCTGACCTCCCACCTTGATAAAGGGAGGTCAGGGGATCAAATCCCCCCTCCAACATCCTGCAGGATAAAAGGTGTACCACCTCCTGCAGGTTGGGGTGCATGGGTTGTAGCCCATGGCTTGTGATTGAGCGCCACCAGTCAGATCGCCGACGTGAGGCAGGCTGGAGGCTGGCCCACTGGTCAGAACGCCGACTCGAGGCAGGCCGGGAAAGTGGGTTCAGGTGGGCTTGATCACATCAAATTCAAATATTACAAAAGGAATCAGCTTTTTGAAATGCATTGAGGAGTTTGCCCAGTTGATCCTAATTTAATAGTTCCAGAAGTTTCTCAAATTAGATTCATTTGTTGATCGGATATTTGTGGCCCCAAGAGACTCCCAAATATGTCAATTCTATCAAGATTGCGTTGTATCACGGTTGATGTTACTGCAACCCTAATTGCTTACAAGGGGCAGCTTGGTGATTACTGATTACAACTGTATGGCAGCCAAATCTGCAGGAAAACCATGCCCAAACTACAACCGCGTTCATGTAGGATTTAAACAGGCGTATCACATCGTATGATTAAAATATCTCCTACGTTTTATTTCTCTACTATTTTGAACACTGTCTCGAATTTTGATTCTCAGATCTATGGATATAATTAAGCTTCTGGAAAAGAGATTACTTATAACAACTCCATCTTACACCTCTTAAATTACCTATATGAATTGCTTCTTTATTTGGCGTATAGGAGCAATGAACTTTGTTTGTTTCAGACTTTCAGTGGTCATGATCTGAAATTATTTTGTTTAATAGATAATGTTTCCTAATTCATTTATGCACTGATGGTATTTTTTTCCCTGAATCTTGGGTAAAAAAAGTCTTGAAGCTAATTTAGATTAGGCCATCAATTTCAGGAAAGTCCTTTGTCTCACCATTGAATCAAATGTTTTGTTAACAAAACATTATTGTGAAAATGAAAACGATTTCAAGCCATCGATTAGTTTCTTACAAGATATTTTTATATGTTTCATTATTACAAGTCATTTTTATATGTTTCATTATTATAAGTCATTTTCATATTATATACATGTATTTTATATGTTATATTGTTATTATTATTATAATACTATATAATTTTTACTAAATTATCTCGTGATTATCACGAGACTTCAACTAATTTTATTTATTTTAAAGTCATGTTTTTTAAGTGAGCAATTTTTGTGAAATTATTCCCCTCGCTCATAAAAGCGACGAGCAAACGAATATCATTTACGATTATACATGTTAGTACACAAAAAATCGGTCTTCAATGCACTAATTGAATGCTCCTTCCTCTTCCGCTCCCCACCGTATCTTCTGACCTAAAACCTGCAAAACAATGGACACAGGGCAGTGGCGTAGCCAGAAATTTGTGCCCTTGGGGACTAAATTCCTTTGGGTATTTTTTTGGCAACAAAAGCCATAAATTTTTCTTTTTTGTATTTTTTATAAAATATTGGAAAAAATTATATTTTTCTGTATATAAAAAAATTTATATAGAAAATTTTGAATTTTTTCATAAAATTTTGTAATTTTCGGTATAAAAAACCGTTTTAATTTATTTTATATATATGAAAAATTAATCGGCTTTTTTCTGACCAAATAAACTAGTTTTTACTCCCTCCGTTTAGTTCAATTTGCCCTTATAGTATAATGCACATATATTAAGACATGTCTTATTCTTACTAATTCCCCCTATTAAATTTATATTAATAAAAGGTGAATGGTGGATACATTTAATGTGTCTTACTTTTGATTGGATAAATACAAAAGGTAATATTGAAAAATTTTGAACAAAATACCTAGAAGGACAAATAAAACTAAACAAAAAATTAAGTCTAGATGACAAATAGATTAAACTAAACGGAGGGAGTATCAAATAACCTACTTTTTACTATATTTTAATTTTTTTTTTGAAAACCCCACTGGGCATCAAGTGCATCCGCCCCTGACACTGGTGGTGGGGACCCCCTAATCCACCTCCGATGCCTAAGTCAAAAGAGCGAATTGTCGTTTCGAGCGTCGAGATACAACGAGAAAGTGATGAATCCCTGAACAGTCGAGCTAAGCGAGTATTAGCATGTTCAAGTTTTCTGAATACACCGAGGTGCGCACGTGGCTCTCCCTACACGCCTAAGGCGTGTATTTATAATGGAAGAAGGAGATCAGGGGGCCGACTTTCTACATATCCTAGGGCCAGTAAGATTGCTTAGAGTCTAAGCTAAGAATATTTCCCCTTCTCCAAGGTTTAATTCCATCATATTTGAAGGATAGAATTTTCTATTAAGTTGTACAACTACCATATCTTTAATAATAGGAAATTAAATAAAGATAATAATAAATGCGCAATAATTTAAGAAATACCTTTAATAGTAAAAATAATTATGATAATTATGTTTATTTTACCCGCTCACAATACATCTGATATGTAAGTTTTTTAAAAGAAATTAATCTTATGATCAATCAGTAAAGTAGATGACTAGCAACCCAAAGAAACAATTCATTGAGCAACTTCCAAATGATGGCCAACAGTAGTTTATTAGGGACCCAAATCGGCCACACAAACTAAGAATCACTAACAAAAGTCATCGACCTTAAGAAAGCAAAATCAACAGAGATTTTACTAGAATTGATTGTTAAAAGGAAAAGATAGAAGATAATAGAGATCTCTCTAGAACTGATTGCTAAAAGGGATCAATTTTACAAGATAAAATTGTGAGTGAGAGAGACGCTTTAATTTCAAAAGTTTTATTCATATATCCAATTACCTATTCATCAGGCTTTTCTAATTATCCTTGGAACGTCTTTTCTGGAATGGCTAGTCCCATCGCATTTCTAAATCTAAATCATTAAAAGGCATGTGACGACCCCTTATATCAAGGAAAGAAATCATGGGTGCAATACTTGGAGTTGTTAGGTGCGTGAAATTGATGTTACGTACATATATATGTTCAGCCAAACTAGCTACACATATCATACAAAGTACCTAGTTACCTATTTTGCATAGAACGACTTAAGTAACCTAAATTAAAGGTAACAACATCTCTCATTTGCCATAACGGAAAGTGAAATTTAATATCCCATTAAGGCCTGTTTGGTTCTGTACCTAAGATATAACGAATCGAGTTAGGTATGACCTATCTCTTTTTTGGTGTTTGGTATGGAATAAGATTTGGGTATGAATCATTCCCATTCCATTAAAATACGCATGAACTCATACCTTCTCTTTGAGGTGGGTATGAGTGAAACCTATTCCAATCCGATTCCTCATTCCAACTCGATTCCGGATATAAAAACAAACTAGCCCTAAGTATATATCATTTGTTCATGTTGTGTCCATCATCATCATGCATGTCTTCAAGGTACGTGTAAAAAAATCGACTTTCTTAGGACTCTTGTATACCCATCAAAACTCGACCAAAAAGTGACTTTGTATTATATAATAAATGTACAAAAGATATTACACACGGGTAACTCAGCACCCTTATATAATGAGACACTCAAACACTCCAACTTACACGTTGACGATACAAGTCACACTAACTCTCAATCAAGCTCTCTCCTTACTATAGCTCGATCTACCACTCTTACCCACACTTGATCACTTCTACTTGAGTGATGATTCAAAATGTTACATATATTGGCTATATATAGGCAAGCCACTCACTTTACACCACTCAAGAGAATTCTAGAGACACTACTTAAATCCATTGATTTCCTTGATCGCTAAATATATGGGGTTGGTCATTAAATTGATTTAGCAGTCCTATTTTGGTTGCTAAATCATTGGTCACTATCGAGTTTAGCGACCATGTGGTTGATGGATTTAGCGACCACGCCCAATAGTGACCATGTGATCGCTAATGTTATAGACCACGTGGTTGCTAAATACTTCTTTTATTTATTTTGATTTTATTTAATTATGATTTTATTTATTTTATTTAATTAATTATTTAATTGAATTATAAATAATAAAACATAATTATTAAATATAATAAAAATTTAATTAATAAAAATATTTATAAATTATTTACAAAAACATTTACAAAAACAAACCAATCCGTCAGATCCGTTTTGTCAAGAGGTCGTGGACCGGACGAAGGCGACGACATTTGATTCGTCGCAAGTCCTCCTTAAACTTCTGTAGGAGCTCAATCTATGCTTGTTGTTCGGCTATGTTGGCCTCTGTCGTTTCTTTGTTCAACTAGAGTTTCGTCGCTTGAGCACATAGAGAGGCATTCTCATGCTGCAATTCTGTTATCTGAGAAGGTTTTCTACAAGGCGCTCTCCGCACATCGATGCCTTAGTAATTCGTCACGATGTGACCGATCCCAAAAACAACACCTCCCGATCCGACCCCTCTACCTGCCTTTAAGTATGCCTCACTCTCATCCTGAAAAGATGGTAGGGTCTCAGACTCTCCTAGGACTGCACCTAAACAAAAAACGCTAGAAACTAACCTAAATTAACGGCAGAAATAAGGATACGAATAAAACTCTACGGAAATAAAATGTTAGTACTAACAACAATATCAACTAATCCTTGGTCTATAAAATGTCGGTCCAGGCCATGCGTATGCATCTCGATGTGCAAGTCGAGAGGTGTTATTTCCCAGTTTGATTGTTGTTGTTATGAGATGAATTAAGTTGTTACTATAGCAATCACGAAATTGAAGTAATTAAACTAAAAAAACTGGCTTTCGTGCTATCAGAATCAGGGTATCGCGGTGGGACCTTGAACAGTTAGTGTGGAGGGCGGGATTTGCATTTTGGTTCTCCCTTTGCCAATAGAGTTCGCCTTGAACTCATGTATATTCTAGGTTTCTAACTAAAGTTACCAAGCTGCTATAGCTGGTTGACGGTCCCGAACATCGACCACCACGACACACGGCCTAAGACAGCTCCTACCTACAAAACCTCGAAAAACGTGTTATAGAATATTTAATGAATATGAAGTCTAGCTAATTGACCAAATTTGTAAAGCGGATTATTTTCATACATCCCAATATCCCATCCACAATGGTGAGCTCCTCGATACTATTGGGGTCGTGGCAAAGTGATCATCGACAGGGCTAGCAACAACCCACCGATTGAGTATCGTCTGGTTACCTCCGAAAGGCCGACAATACTCTCATCTCCAGTCGAGCGATCGAGGGTATCATCCTCCTCAATCGGGGGATGACTTGTTTTTCACCTTAGACGACCGATCCACCTCGTCCGGATGAGGGGGATGTAACCCTCTACATTTACCTCTACCTCGGACCATACTACAAATTTAACTTACATTTCATTACCAACTAAAAGTAACCAATTTTCACAAAACTCGTCCTAACAAATTCATGACTTCAACAACAAACTAATACCACGATAATCTAAACATCATCAATTCAATAACAAAGTAATTCAACAAAAAATAATCCAATAAAATCAACAATTCAACAACAAAATAATTTAACAACAATAATCCAACAATTAAATCTAACAATATCATCAATTCAACAACAAACTAATTCAACAACAATAATACAACAAACTCATCAACAAGCTCTATTCATAAAATCTAGAATTTCAACCCATTGAACGCAAAAAACCTTAAATCATCAAATCCCAAATAAATTTTAAATTCTAAATTCAACCCATTCAACAAAAATTATCAACAACAATAACAATCACCAACAACAATTTCCCTAATTCAACCTATTTCAACCCTAATTCATCATAATCCAAATAAATTCTAAATTTCCCTAAATCCAAGATTTCAACCCTAATTCATCGTATTCCAAATCAAACTCCAAATCATTTTTATCAATAATAATTAACAAATATGAACACAACAACCCAATAAAAAGTCAACAAATAATTGGAACCTACTTGTCAAAGGAGGCAATGTTGGCGGTCGATGGCGAGTTGGTGGGGCGGCGCGTGCCTGGCGCAGCGTTGAGGCTTCTAGTTGGACAAACTCCCAAAAGAGAAAGAGAGAGGAGGGAGGGAGGGAGAGAGAGAGAGAGAGAGAGAGGATAGAGAAGAAGAATTGAGGTCAGTGGCCAGAGAAGAGAGGGCGAGGAAAAGAGTGGCAACAGAAGAAATTGAAACCAAATGATTTAGCGACCACATGGTCGCTATTTCTTTCTATGTAATTTTCCAGTTAAATTTAGTGACCACATGGTCGTTAAATCCAAATAATTAAAAAACATGGCTCATATATTTGTTCCCACCATTTTTTGGTATTAATGACCAAGTGGCCACCAAACCCAAAAAAATTAAATTTTTAGCTTCAACCAGAGATTCCCATCATATATTTTGGTATTTAGTGACCACGTGATCCCTAAATATAAGACATGACTTGGAGAAATGACGCGGTTGTGTCATTATGTTTCATCTCGAGTCATCATGGAAAAATGTACTACGAAGAGATGCGACCAAGTCTTTCTTATTAGGTCACGTCTCTATATTTAGCGAGCACGTGGTTGCTAAATACACAAATTAATTTATTTAATTTAATTAGTTATTTCATAGAAAATTATATGAAAATCTGATCGATTGATAAGTTATACACTAGTGATCAATTTGAAGAAGTTACACGAAAATGATCAATATGTTAATCCAATTAATTTTCAAAGTATACATGAGTGATCAAATACAACAAATTCATTATAACTGTTCCTCATTAGTTTCTAATTCACTCTCAAACTCCCATTCTAGAGTTTTGTTAGACGTCCTGGAATCAACATCAATGACATGATCAATACTGCTTGGGTCATTTAGCGGACCGAGTGTATCAACATTGTGCGTATCGTCTATAACTCATGGAAGTGATGAGTCTTGTTGAAATGCCTCCTCAATGGCAACCCGACGTGAACTACTCTCATTTGGATCTATGTCGTTACCTTCATCAGGCCATTGACATGACTTCACTTTACACACCGCTATCCAATTAGTATCTATACTCTTAACCTTAGGGTAGTCAAGGAAGTAAACTTGAGTGACTTGATGAGCTAAGATATAACAGTCCTTCGTTCTCAACATTTTATGTTTGTTCACATCAATAAGCTTTAGTTGATGGTAAACACGGGTCCCTCCACGACTTCTATTATCAAACCACGAGCAGTTGAAGACAATAAGGTGCTTGACAGTTGGTGATACATAATTGAGCTCAATTATTTCATCTAGCCCATCGTAATAGTCCTCCTCGTTAGTGCCAAAGCTTTGTCCTAGAACACAAACTCCACTAATGTCAGTTGCCCGAATTGATGCATGTGTCTTCATGTGGAATCGATAATTGTTCACAAAATAACCATGATATGTCTTAACTGCTTTAGAGGGCCCACGATCTAGTGTTGCAATGTTATGATCTAAAATGGCCAGACTTTCAGCCTGCTTATGGAGAAATTAAAAGTAATTACTACATTATACGTTGAAAATGATACGAATCACTTCATTTTATAAAGCAATTAATCCTTACATGGGAGTAGAACCATTGGCGAAAGTGTTTTTCCAATATGACTTGCTCTTCACCTTTGCTTATTATTGAATTTGACGGGAGTATAAAGTTTGTCAAATAACATCTATCAAATAATTGAATAACATATATTAATTTAGGCAATTCAAACATATCGAGAATATATATATCTACGCACACTTACAAAATAAAGGGCTCCAATTCTGTGCAGTTCATGAGTATGTAAGTTTGGATCAAATGCTTTTCATCATCTATAAGTAAATGCTTATTTGCTCTACCCAATGTCCGACATGGATATCTAAAAATAGACAAATTGCCCGCGTCAACCCAACATAAAGTGTACAACTTAAGTTGTGGGTGCCATCCACTTGATTACTGGCAACGTGCGATTTGAAATAATATGAGCAAAAGGTGGACTTCTCCTGAACAAGATAGGAACTACATATTGAGCCCTTGATGCAACCTCACTCATGGACGCCACCGAAGTGGAGGAAGCCATGCCAATTCACTCGGATGGGCCCGTCACTCGCAACTGCGCCAAGGTCATCTCCAAGGCGATAAAGTCGCTAGTGACTCGGAACTTCACAAGCCACATTGCCCTTGGACATGCCATCACAGGTTTGCCTCCTCGCCCTTAATGTTGCGGAGCCTTGCTCTAGCCAGCGCGCCGGCCCCATATAACGTGACACTATCACGCACCAGCCCGTGCCACGACCTCGCCAAGCCGCCCACCCTCGCAACTCAGCCTTAGCCAGGACGTTGTATTTATGATTGCTATGTTTTTAGTGAGGTATTTTGGCTTAGGACGTTGAGCCTCGGTTGCATCCTCAACCCTATTCTGCCCCCTTGTTAGTCTAGGTAGGGTTAAGAGTCGCCACTATTTAAGCGCCTCGCCTCTTCTATATACGTTTTACGCAGAATTGAAACTATTTACTAAAGTTGAGAAAATTCCTTGTTCTTGGATCTTGCGTCTCCCCTTTGGTTTGAATCAAAAGCTATCAAACACACTTCAATCGTCCATAACATTGGTTGATGATTCCTTGAGTCTCATAACGTTGAATTTCCCTTTGATCCATCACGTTTGATCAATCATCAAGGTCGAGAAACTCTTTCAGCTAAAAGATTCTGCACGTCTACTCTACGAGACCTACTACACAGTGAATGGACAAAGATCTTGACGTTCTCGAGTCCATCGGAGTCAAGGTCGCATCAGCCCTCAACGCGATCTTTATAACCAATTGTGTTCTTCAGCCTTTTTAGAAACCTGCAATTCATAAATACTTGTTTTATAAAAGTCGGATCTAGCTCGTGGACCGAAAATACATAAGTTAAATTAAACATACCTTTCAAATGGATACATCCATTTGTGTTGGACAAGGCCACATATTGAAGCATCCCTTGGAAAACAAATATGCAATTGCTCCATTGAATCAAAGACCACTGAAGGAAATTTTTGCTCCAGCTTGCATAATATTATGGGTATTTCCTTCTGCAAATTCATAACTACTTTAGACTTAAGCTAGTAACACATGAGAACCCTAAAGAACACACTTTGTTGAGAAATGGGCTCCCAAACTTCGTCCTCAAGAAATGCTCGAAAAGAAATAGGCAACAACCTTTGCATGAACACATGACAATCATGGGTCTTCATCTCAAAATGTCTAAAATTATGCAAGTTAATGAAATGTCTCAAGTTGGAAACATAACCATCAGGGAATTTCACGGTTTTCAACCATTCAAGAAGAACTTTTTTTCATGATGATCTAGCATATATCAAGCCTTTGGGTACCTATTCTCCTCCTCATCGGGTTCCAACTTTGGCTGATGAAACCCGTAATAAACCAGCGTTAGAAGACAAGAAATGGGATTACTTTTATTTGATTGTGCAAACACTTGCTCTTTATTTATTATTTTAATGACGAGATCACACGTCACGAGGTTACAAACAAACGAGGTTACAGGTTGCGAGGTTACAAACTAACGAGATTACATTTCAGATCTCCTAAGATTATTTGAGATCTCGATCTAACAAGGTTCGAGATCTCCTAGTCACTACAGGATTCTATCACCAACAGGCTGCTTAACGAGCTCTAGTAGCGAGGTTGAGGAGTTTGAGTTTGAGCGCGGTGGTCGTGGCCTGCGAGATGATGCAGCGAGATCTTTGGTGTGAAGATTCTTTATGCGATCTGAAGTCTTTTTGTGGACTTCGCTTATCTTTAGCGCGGCTTTTGATGATGATTCAACACGTCGATCTTCAACGAGCAAGATAGTTCTTGAGTTCAAGATGTTTTTCGACCCCTTGCCATCTACGAGGTTCTCCTCTATTTAAAATGTTTTGAGAGGATGAGTTTTGGTGTTTGTTCGATGTGGAACGCCCTAGATCAAGCCCTTTGATTGGTTGAGTGTGAGGCAGTAGTCTATTGGGTGGAGAAGCGGTGATCGCTGAATGGTCTAGACAGGGCGGGGGTGTCAGCTTTTGAGCAACGAGGTCTAACCTCGTTCCCGAGGTTTCGGGACCTTGTGGAGGTAGGGATTTGTTTAATTTAGAGATGGGTATGGTAATGGGTCCCGAAATCAACATTGGGAGTCCCGCCGGATCCGTTATTCTTTGTACCCCGGGCTCACTTCCTATTTTGCCATTTTTAGAACCATCACAACCCCATGGTCTGGGGACCTCATCCCAAGGATCGGAGGTCATATATGAATATCATCTGGTTCGCCAGACCCGAGGTGCGAGGTTTTTTGCGAGAAGCGAGGTGTAGAGGCTGGGCGAACTCCTTTGTAAAGATTTTTCTAGCGGGGTAGACTTCTGCGAGGCTTTATACTTGAATATTTTCTTTGTTATGCACGTGGCGACTTCTAGGCCTGTCTCCCCGTGTCTCATTAATGGGCCTCTAAGATGCACTATGCCCATTAAGCTTTTCGGGAGTGGGGGGAGGCCTAGGTTCGCCCTCTTTAAAAGTGTCTCTTCCACGCCTCCGGAAACCTTCATCTTCACCTTCTTCCTCTTTGAACTCTCTCTCTTCTTCCTTTGCTCTTCTAAACTCCGGCGAACAGTTTGACGGTTTCTCGGCGGTTTCTGGACGATTTTCTGGAATGCTACCACCACTCCGTTTGAATCTCCATACCAGTAAGTGCTCGACTCCATTTTTTGCATTTTCTGACGTTTCCCCCTTCTCTCGCCGTCTCACGCCCTAGCCGGGGGACGATGGTCTTTTGGCATTTCGTGCTGGTGTCATGGCGGCGAAACGGAGGGAGTGAGGACGGCGCTGGTGGTTTTGGCGATTTTTGTTTTTCTTTGGGCGTGTTTGTTTGTTACTTTCTCTTTTCATCGTCTCGTGCCCTAGTGGGGGACGGCCGCCCTCTGGCGTTTCGCGCCGGTGTCACGGCGGCGAAACGGAGGGAGTGAGAACGGCGCTGGTGGTTTTGGCGATTTTTACGAGCCCTTCGTGTGTCAGCCGACGGTTGAGCTTCCTCCGCCGTCCTTGCTTTTGAATTTCGAATTCTTAGGAAGGCCAAACGTAATGACGTCTGATTGACAGGACGTTCGACCTCCCAACCGCTGACTTCCACTTTCTTCTTTTCTGACTTTTGGCGCTTCACATTCTTCCTAAGACGGCCCATCTGTCAGAGTAGCCCTAGGGTGCCACGTGCATTCTTCCTATTATTACCTCGTGTTTTCTTTCTTCTGTGGTTTTGTTCGGTGTCTCAAAACCTCCCTTTTTTCCAGGTGTTCGCCTTTCGTGGCCTGGACGTCGCTCTTTCATGCCTAGAGGCACATCTTCGAGCCCTCCACCCGGCTTCGCGTTCAAGGTTCAAGAGAGGTTTTACGAGGAGCTTTCTGAGACCGAAGGGAGTGTCGAGACCAGTGATTCTTAGACCCCGAGGTCTACCTCGCTTGTCTTCAGCTATCCTTCTTCTAGCGACTCTGTTATCTCGGTCAACTCGCTCTTTCCTCGACTGCGCACATCCTCTGGGGTTGAGATGGCCTCGTCTTCGATTTCTGATGAGGAGGTGGTCGGGTCTGCTGTGAGGTCGTCCGAGTCAAACGATCAAGTGAGCTTTTTCGCGGAGTACATCACTGACTCCGTGTCGAGTATCCCTTCCGTCCTTGAGGAGAGGATTCCTATGTACCCGAACCCCGCGAGAGGGATATATCTTCCCGAGGGGGCTCCTACAGTTCTGAAGCGGGAAGACCTCGCGAAGGTCGCCAAGGACTTCCCTTGGTCGGAGGGGGTTGAGCTAGCGCTTCCCGAAGGGGAGGGCTACTCCTTGGCCTCGTACAAGAGGTGCGTGGTCGTGCACCTACGCAGTCTCCAGGCCGGCTTTAGGTTGCTGCTAGCCCAGCACATAGTCAACTTCCTGTGGGCCATGCACGTCTGCCCCGCACAATTATTCCCCAACGCATGGCGGCTTCTGTGTGCCTATACCATTCGAAGCTACGAGCTCGGGGACGGACCAGATCTGGACATCATGTCGAGCTTATTCTTGGTGAGGAGAGAACACGAGTCATGCCTCGTCAACCTTAGTTTGCTCGGACTCAAGATCACCACGACCCCGTCAAACGTCGGTTAGTGGAAGGACAAATGGTTCTTGGTTTGTGATCCCACTGAGAGGTACCTCAATTTCCCCACGGCCCCGGACAACTTTGTTCGTCCTAAGGGCATGCAGAACGCCGCCGACCTCATGGCTCGGTATGCACCGGCGCGGCAAGCGCCGTATTGGGAGTATCTGGCACGGGACCAGCTTGAGCGGGCTGGTCTAAGTCTTACACCTCCACCCCGCGAGGGCGAAGAGGGTACTTTTCCTTTTTGTTCCTTGTTTTGTTATTTGTTTTTGGTTTTGGGCCACACATAGCCTCGGGGGAGTACCTCGCTTATTTAGTGGTGACCGCGAGCCTCGCTCGGATCACACTACCTTGACTGTTTGTGATATTCTGTTTTTTGCTTTTTATCTAACTTGTTTTTTCCTTGTATTTCTGACAGTGGACCTTTTCAACGCTCTTGCTTCGAGGGCGCAGGGAAAGAAACCTGCGACCTCCACCTCGCAAGTCCCGCGGGCCCTGAAGGGCCTTATTTTAAAGGAACAGATCCCACCAGCGAGGCCACCAACCTCGCTACCGAAGCTAACAGCCCCCGCGAAGGTCGTGGAGGTTAAAATTAAGGAGGTGACGTCCAAGGGAGATGCTGCTCGGGGGAGATTGCACGCCACCCGAGGGTCCGACAAGGGGGCCGGACAAAAATGCAAGGATGCAGAGGCGTGACCCCACACAAAGAAGAGAAAGAAACACAAGGGGTACAATCAACACAGCTCCTCGAGGAAAGAGATCGCCCCTAGCCGCGAACCCACGAGTCGGGTCCTTTCCCCCACCGGTCCCACCCGCCGAGAAGTTCCACTGTCCTGGCCCATCCAAGGGGGCACTTAGGAACTGGAAGAAGGACGACTGGAAGGAGGAGATTGCATGGGCGAACAATCTCTCCGAAGACGGCCTTACTGACGAAGCTCTCCACTATTTGGTGATGGTATGTCTCGCTTTGTTCTTGTAAGCCTCGCTTGCCAGCCTCATACCTTCTCTTTCCTGATGTATCTCTTGATTTTTTGTTTTCAGCATCACTTTTTTGAGAATTACAACTGCAGCCGCATCAACCTCCTCCAGAAAAACTTGGATACCTTGGAGTCGAGGCTCGAGGCTCACGAGGCCGAATGTGCAAAGAAGGAGAAGGACCTCACGGAGGCCACGAGGCGGACCCGGGCCACCGAGGTTGCGGCGGCGGACGAGGCCAAGGGGGAGGTGGAGAAGGCCAGGGGGAGGCAGAGAAGGCCAAGGGGGAGGTGGAGAAGGCCAAAGGCTTGGTTGGGGATCTCAAGGCCGAGATCGAGGAGCTCCAGACCAAACTTTCGGCGGAGCATAACTTCTTCAGGGAGAAGGAGTCGGAGCTCCGCATGGTTGAGGAGGAGAACAGTAGCCTCCATGAGCGCGTCAAAGAGCTCAACGAGGAGGTGGAGGCTGCGGGGCCGAGGTACGTGTCGTCTGCCGAGTACAAGGAACAACCATTGAGCAACATCGACAAGATGTACCGGCAGGCTCGTGCGGGGGTAAGGCAGGCGGTTGCAAAGTATGGGCGTATCGACCCTCGTATCGCCTTCTTTATCCCCAACTATGGGCTGACCATGGGTGAGGAAACCGGGGAGGAGCCCCAGGGAGAATGCGAATTCTTTCTTAACGAGGATGGGGCCGCGCCGACTGAGATTATCGAGGCGCCCACCGCGTGGGACCTTGGTCAAGGAGGTTCGGACCTCGCCACTGGAGACCCCAACCCCGTGCCGGACGCGCCAACCTCGGATCCTAAGGTGATTATTGCTTCACCCGTCCGCCAAGTCCCCACGGACTCCGCCGCCGAGATCCCGAGGGAGTGAGGAGTGCTTGTTTTTTAGTTTTTGTGTTCTTTGTTTTTTATTTTGGAGGCCCCGCTGGGGTCTGTAATTATGATACTTCGGCCCTCGTGGCCTTATTTTATATAATTTCCTTTCCTTCGTTTACGGTTGTGTTGCGTGTTTTTAATTGATTTAGTTCATTACATATATATCCCGATCCAACCCCATGGACCGAGTGCCACAATATTTGTGGCCTGCTCGGGCCACATCGGGCGCTTGTTATTCGCTGCGATCCCGCATGATAGATTTTAAGCCACGATCTCGAGCCTCGCTCGGATCGCACATGATAGATTTTACGCCACGATCACGAGCCTCGCCTGGATCGCGCATGATTGTATTTATGCTACGATCGCGAGCCTCGCTCGGATTGCGCATGATTGTTTTTATGCCACGATCGCGAGCATCGCTCGGATAACGCATGATTGTTTTTATGCCACGATCGCGAGCCTCGCTCGGATCGCGCATGATTGTTGTTATGCCACGATCGCGAGCCTCGCTCGGATCGCGCATGATTGTTTTTATTGTCTTCAACCCCAAGCGGGAAGCGAGGGGTGGACTTGAGTTTCTTAAAATCGAGTATCTCCAACCCCAAGCGGGGAGCAAAGGGTGGAATTGAACTTCTTAAAACCAAGAATCTCCAACCCCAAACGGGAAGCGAGGGGTGGACTTGAGTTTCTTAATACCGAGAATCTCCAACCCCAAGCGGGGAGCGAGGGGTGGAATTGAACTTCGTAAAACCGAGAATCTTCAACCCCAAGCGGGAAGCGAGGGGTGGACTTGAGTTTCTTAAAACCGAGAATCTCCAACCCCAAGTGGGGAGCGAGGGGTGGAATTGAACTTCGTAAAACTGAGAATCTCCAACCCCAAGCGGGAAGCGAGGGGTGGACTTGAGTTTCTTAAAACCGAGAATCTCCAACCCCAAGCAAGGAGCAAGGGGTGGACTTGAACTTCGTAAAACCGAGAATCTCCAACCCTAAGCGGGAAGCGAGGGGTGGAATTGAGTTTCTTAAAACCGAGAATCTCCAACCCCAAGCGGGGAGCGAGGGGTGGAATTGAACTTTGTAAAACCGAGAATCTCCAACCCCAAGCGGGAAGCGAGGGGTGGACTTGAACTTCATAAAACCGAGAATCTCCAACTCCAAGCGGGAAGCGAGGGGTGGACTTCGCAACGAGGTTTCCATTTTTGAGACAGATTTGAAAATTCCACGTAACCCTTTATTCACAACTTTTAGGAAATGGTAGATTTTGGAGAGTTTACATGTAATATCTTTTGAGCCGATCGATGTTCCAAGTTTTGCTCAGAGTGCGCCTTTCACTATCCTTGAGCTTGAAAGCTCCGGGCGCGACTTCTTCCTCGAGGAGGTACGGACCTTCCCAGTTAGGATCCAGTTTGGCACCCTCGGTTTGTCTCAAAACGAGACTACATGTGACCAAGAATCGGGGCCTAACCTTTTTGTTGTGATACACCGCCACACGTCGTTTGTATTCTTTGAAGCACAGGGCTGCGACCTCGCATTGTTCGTCCCTAAACAACAGTTCGGTCTTGAGGTTGGCCTCGTTCTCTTTTTCGTTGAAATCAAATACCCTTGCCGACGGGACCAAGGTCTCTAAGGGGACTAGAGCTTCCGCTCCGTAGGTTAGAGCGAAAGGCGTCTCCCCCGTCGCGCAACGCGCGGTGGTGCGGTACGTCCATAGGACGAGAGGGAGTAGCTCCGCCCAGCGACCTTGTGCCATGCCCAAACGCTTCTTCAGATCGGACAAAATGCGAGCGTTGACATTGTCCACCTGGCCGTTGGATTGGGGGTGGGCCATGGAGGAAAACTTGAGGGTTATGCCCAGCTCGGAGCAAAAGATCCGAGTTTCTTCGCAGTCGAATTGGGGGCCGTGGTCAGTCATGATGGTCATGGGGACCCCGAAGCGGCACACGAGGTTCTTCCACAGGAAGTTGCAGACTTTTATCTCGGTGATCTTTGTCATTGCCTCTGCCTCGACCCACTTTGTGAAATAGTCGACGATGACCAGTATGTACTGCACCTGACCCACAACCTTGGGGAAAGGCCCTAGGATGTCCATCCCCCACATCGCGAAGGGGCATGGTGCATGGATCGAGCGCAGACGCGAGGTCAGGGCGTGTTGGAGGTTATCGTGCTTCTAGCACCCGTCACACTTCTGGACGTAGGCCCTCGCGTCCTGCCTGAGAGTGGGCCAAAAGTATCCCAAATGGGCAATTTTATGCGACAAGGCGCGCCACCCGGGGTGGCCACCACAAAATCATTCATGTGCCTCGTACAAGATGTGTTCTGTAGCCTCGATTGGCACACATAGCAAATTGGGATCTGCGAAGCGTCGACGATAGAGCCGGCTGCCAATGACGCAGTAGCGGGCCGCTTGCATTTTGAGCTTTCTAGCCTCTGCGGGATCTTCAGGGAGGACACCGCTTTCCACGTATCGCGTGATTGGAACCCTCCAGTCTCCGACTGTGACGGAGAGAACCTCGCTGGTTACGCTCGCGAGAGCTTCCTTTCCACCATCACGCGGTTTCCTACTTCCAAGGGGAGGGCCGATCCCAACCTCGCGAGTGCGTCTGCTTTTGTGTTTGCCGCTCGCGGGATGGACTCTACGGAGAAGGTCTCTAGGCAAGATACCAGTGCCTTAACTTTTTCTCGGAACGCAGGTAGGAACCCCGTTCAGGTGTCGTATTGTCCGTTCAACTGCCTCGCCACCAGCCCAGAGTCGGTGTAGACTCTGATCTTGCGGGCTCCACTAAGGAGCGCCATCTCTATCCCGGTAACCATGGCCTCATACTCGACCTCGTTATTGGTGACATCGAAGGCGAAGTTAAGGGCGTACTCCGTTTCGATTGAGGGACCGACAAGGAATACACCAGCCCCGCCCCCTGTGTCACACCATGAGCCATCTACAAAGACCTTCCATTCCTCCGAGCTTGCGTCAATCTCGGGGAAGGTAACTTCCACGGCGAAGTCGGCGAGAGCCTGTCCCTTCATTGCAGTTCTTGGGAGGTAGCTGATGTCGAACTCGGAGAGCTCGACTGCCCACTTCGTCATCCTCCCCGAGAGGGCGGGCTGCTGGAGGATTTGCCGAAGTGGGAGGTCGGAGAGGACTTGAATGGGGTATGCGTGGAAATAAGGGCGCAGGCGTCTGGCGGCAGTCACGACAACCAGGGCCATCTTCTCCGCCGGGGAGTATCGCTACTCTACAGGTTGGAGCACGCGGCTTATGAAAATAATGAAATAGACAGGGTGCATAGCTTTTCTAGTGAGCACCGCGCTGACTGTCTCCGGGCTCACCGCCACTTACAGCTACAAGTCCTCGCCCGCCATTGGTGGTTACAATGTGGGGAGTTTCGACAAGAATGCCTTCAGTCCGGAGAAAGAGAGCTCTAGCTCCTCGTCCAAAACAAACATGTCGTTCTTCTTGAGGGCGGCGAAGAAGGGTAGGGACTTATCCGCCAAACGGGAGCAGAACCTCCCCAGGTAATTTACGGCGTCGTTGAACCGCTGCACCTCAATACGAGATCACGACGATCTCATCGAGAGGATTGATTCAATCTTAGCGGGGTTCATATCGATCCCGCGCTCGCTGATCATGAAGCCTAGGAATTTTCCCGACGAAACGCCGAACACGCACTTCTCGGGGTTCAGGCTGAGCCGGTTGCGTCTGAGCCGGATGCTCCTCGGGGGTCTTGCTTCGGACCACAATGTCGTCGACGTAGGCCGACACATTCCTCCCTAAATGATCTTTGAAGACCCGGTCAATGAGACGCTGGAAGGTTGCCCCTGCGTTTTTAAGGCCGAAGGGCATGACCTTGTAGCAGTATGTACCCCGTTGCGTGATGAAGGACGTCTCCTCCTCATCGCGCAGACTCATCAAGACCTGGTTGTATACTCAGTACACGTCGAGGAAACTCAAGACCCCGTGTCCCGCGGTTGAGTCGACCAGCTCGTCGATCGAGGGCAGGAGGTAGCTGTCTTTGGGGCAAGCCTTGTTGAGATCCTTGAAGTCCACACAGATTCGCCATTTGCCGCTGGCTTTTTTGACCAGCACAACGTTGGACAACCATCTAGGGTACTGGACCTCGCGGATAAACCTCGCGGCCAATAGCTTCCCCACCTCGGCGTTTGTGGCGTTAGCCCTCTCCTCATTCATCTTCCTTCGTCTTTGCACCACGGGGCGGGTGGTAATGTCGACGTTAAGGGAGTGTTGGGCCACGGTTCATGGCACGCCACGGAGGTCCTTGGCAATCCAAGCGAACACGTCGCGGGACCTGGAGAGCAAGGACTCCAGCGATGTTGCTGATTTCCCGGAGAGACATTCTCCCATGTAGATTTTCTCGGCCTCATCCCCGAAGGGGGTAACCAACCTTCTTTTCGCCTCCAGGATGGGAACCGTGAAGTCCCGGACTCCACCATGAACACCGGGCATAGCATACGCGACCCTCCTCTTGGTTGCCCTTCACCTCTCCGACCCCACCGTCGACGGGGAACTTCATCTTTAGGTGGTAAATAGACACCACCGCTTGGAACTTCATCAAGGATACTCTCCTGATGATTGCGTTGTATACCGATGGCAGATGTACCACAGTGAACTCCACCATTTCGGTTCGCCTGGTCGAACCGGTGCCCAACGGCATCTAGAGATCTATAAGACCTGCGACATCGACCTCATCCCCGGAGAAGGAATTGAGTTTCCCAGCGTAGGGCTTCAAGGACGTCTCAGAGATGCCCAACTGCTCGAAAGCGCCGTGGTACATGATGTCCACGGAGGACCCTGTGTCCACCAGCACCCGCTTCACCATTTTTGAGCCCATTTGAGCATGCACTACCAAAGGGTCCGAATGCGGCATGTGGAGTCCCTCGGTATCTTCAGAGGTGAAGGCCAGGCCTACGTGGGACCGCGAGGTCTAGGCAACGCTAAATACCGAGGGCTTATGATGGCTTGCCCTCGCGTACCTCTTTCTTTCCGCCTGGCTTGATCCAGCCAACAAAGGTCCACCCGAGTTGGTGTGAATGTACCCATCGAGTGTTGTTGTCTGCCTAGACCGTGCCTGCTTCGCGGGAGCCTGCTGTTCGACGTTGTTGGCCCTGACCTGACTCGGGTCCTGCGGTACGGTGTTTGCTCCCGATGCGGGGTTGGCGCGCCCCTTCTCGTTTGGGTTGTACAAAGGGTCGCCCTTGCCCCTATAGCCTCGCTGCCTTCCGCCGAAGCATTTCTAACTTCCACCGCCACTACCGCGGATTTTGTGGCGCGCTGTACGCCCACCCCGGAGGGACCACGAACGGACATCCCGGTGGTCCCGTGCTCATCCATTGTGAGGTCTCGGGCATGTTATCGGGGTGTTGGGGGAAGAAATTGTTTGGGCAATCCATTTTGAGGGGTTCAAAGCCAAGGTTTGCACAAATCGGGAAACTGCTTCGGATGAATAGGTTCCCACAGACGGCGCCAGTGATGAAACCCGAAATAAACCAGCGCTAGAAGACAAGAAATGGGATTACTTTTATTCGATTGTGCAAACACTTGCTCTTTATTTATTATTTTAATGACGAGATCACACGTCACGAGGTTACAACCAAACGAGGTTACAGGTTGCGAGGTTAGAAACTAACGAGATTACACTTCAGATCTCCTAAGAGTATTTGAGATCTCGATCTAACAAGGTTCGAGATCTCCTAGTCACTACAGGATTCTATCACCAACAGGCTGCTTAACGAGCTCTAGTAGCGAGGTTGAGGAGTTTGAGTTTGAGTTTGAATTTGAGCGCGATGGTTGTGGCTTGCGAGATGATGTAGCGAGATCTTTGGTGTGAAGATTCTTTATGCGACTTGAAGTCTTTTTGTGGACTTTGCTTATCTTTAGCGCGACTTTTGACGATGATTCAACACGTCGAACTTCAACGAGCAAGATAGTTCTTGAGTTCAAGATGTTTTTCGACCCCTTTCCATCTACGAGGTTCTCCTCTATTTATAGTGTTTTGAGAGGATGAGTTTTGGTGTTTGTTCGATGTGGGATGCCCGAGATCAAGCCCTTTGATTGGTCGAGTGTGAGGCAGTAGTCTATTGGGTGGAGAAGCGGTGAGCGCTGAATGGTCTAGACAGGGCGGGGGTGTCAGCTTTTGAGCAACGAGGTCTAACCTCGTTGCCGAGGTTTCGGGACCTCGCGGAGGTAGGGATTTGTTTAATTTAGAGATGGGTATGGTAATGGCTCCCAAAATCAACCTTGGGAGTCCCGCCGGATCCGTTATTCTTTGTACCCCGGGCCCACTTCCTATTTTGCCATTTTGAGAACCATCACAACCCCATGGTCTGGGGACCTCGTCCCGAGGACTGGAGGTCATATATGAATATCATCTGGTTCGCCAGACCCGGGGTGCGAGGTTTTTTGCGAGAAGCGAGGTGTAGAGGCCGGGCCCACTTCCTATTTTGCCATTTTGAGCACCATCAATGGCCGCTTGCAAAAATCCTTTATATCGTTTCTTGCACGGAACATCGAGAATGGTAAATAATACATTATCAAAGGCATTTTTTCAATGTATATGACATACAGATTATGTTTTACCCATAGACTTGCCTAGTGAGGTAGGTCCTAAAAATCTTTTTTTTTCTTCCAACTTGAACCTCTACTCACTGCGGTAATATGCTCCTCGACTCCCAATTAAGTTATCTTTATCGGACCTATACTATTAATCTGGTCTAATATCTCATATCCATCACGGAGTACTAGGGGGTCGCTCCTAACCTTTTACCCTTCTTGAAATTGGTCATTTTGTTTGGAAGCAATGAACTTCTTCTTTAAATCTCCCATGACAGTCAAACCAACATATTTTGTGTCCATGAGTTAGATAAAACACATCTGTGTCCTCCATGCAATAAGAGCAACCATATTTTCCAGAAGTGCTCCAACTTGCGCAAACATTGGTTAAATAGAATAAAGTAATCAACATATGCATGATTATAAATGCTTAAGAAATTTGAAACATTATCGCAATAGAACATACCTAGAAACATCGAATATGTCGGAAAGTTGCTAATACTCCATACTACAGCCGCACGCATGATAAAATTTTCCTTCCTCCACACGTTATATTTGTACGCCCCGTTAATCAATAGTTGGAAATAGACATAACCTTGTCTCTCATACACATTAAAGGCGGAAGGTTATAATACTATGTCAGAATCACAGACCCCGAAGAGTATTGTCACCTTGACAAACTGAACGGATTGAAGTTGTTTGTACACAACCATTGACTAACATTTGCAATTTCGCAGCAAAATCTATCCACAATGTATGGAAATGATTCGGGTGTCGCATCATCCCATCTTCATGTGTGTGCTCTGCATGCCATCGCATGCGTTCAACAGGCACCATTAATGCATATTGCCTCTGCAATCGTTGAGTAATTGGCAAGTAAAACATACGAGAGTAGGGAATGAGCTTCGTCTTGCCTTGCCTCCATCTAGGATTTTTATATATGTTGCGAAATGTGTACTATGCATCTGAACTCTAATGTATCATATAAGAATTTAGGCAACAATATATAGCTTCGTATGGCAGACTGAGACCCTCAACTAGTTTTTTTATGTCATAAAGCGCGACCATTAAGGTTGTCTTAGGGTGAGATACACGTCCGTAGAAATCTGAAATCATGTCGTATCCTCACTCTGTCAACCTTAACTTTGACTTCAAGCTAAGTAGCTCAGTCACTGCCTCCAACTAGGTGACATCACATCCAGTCCACAACTGCCTATTCGCGACCTCCAACATATTGTACATATGTTGTCCATCGGGATTGGACAGTTTTGGATAATACTACTCTCTCTTTCCTAACCTCTTCATTTTGCACAGAATTAGTGTAATGAGGTTGAGGATTAAAACCATCATGGAACATATGCTCCATTTGCTTCTCATACCCAAGAACTGCTGGTGTTGTATGAGTACTAGTACAACCTTAATGATGTCTAGACTCAGCCAATAATGCAATAAACATTTCATTTATCTCCTTGTGAGAACTCCACTGGTAATATTGAGGAATAAAACTCTTAGAAACAAGATGATACCGCACATCATCTACAAAAATAAGCTTCCTATTTTTGCACTTCCGACGAGGACACCGTAATTCTTGCGGGTTAAATCTCGGCATCGACTTGCAGAAATCAATAAATTGATCAATGCCGACAACAAACTGGTCATTCAAAAATTTGTACATAATACACAAATACATCAATTCACACATTTTTTTACCTATAAATCAATATATGCTTCATATTTAATTTAACATAGTAATTAGCAACCACATGGTCTCTATTTAGTGACCATGTGGTCGCTAAGCCTTATTTAGCAACCATGTGGTCACTAATTACAACTTAAAAATCCGTTTCTACACTTGTAATTTTTTTTGTCTTTTTAAGTATTTAGCGACTACATGGACGCTAAATAGCGTACATCTAGTCACTAAATATTAAATTACAATTCTAAATATATTTTCAACAATAAGAAAGAAAATTAATCTAAATATATATAGGACACTTTTCTATAATTATTTAAAATAACAAGTACGATAACAACAATATTTGCGTAAATAAATAACATTTTACTATTTATTTTTTTGGTAGGAAAATTTTAGGGTGATGGGGTGGTGTCCCAATCCAAGGACAGGGAAGACCCAAGGGCTTAGAGAGCTTTTACAAGGGGATTTACGTGTCCTTCACCTCAAGGAGACTAGTGGGGAATCGAACATGTGACCTTTGAGACCCGACACCTATCTTGCACCACTAGGCCAACCCCTTGAGGTTATAACATTTTACTATATTAGACGAAAAATTATAATTACGTACCTATAGGTCATATGGGAAAAATCCGACGAAAGTCTTCTCATCCTACAAATGAGATGCGCAAATGAGTATATCTCCTTGTTTTGTGGATATTTTTGTTTAAAAATGAATGAGGATGTGTGGTGTATATGTAGAAAATGCGTAGCTACCATATGGACGCTAAATTGGCTGCAATTTTCTCGCGACGACGATAAAAAAGGACCATGTGGTCGCGAAATGCGTGTTCCCTAACTACTCGCGCCAATATTTTCCATAAAGTTTTATCGACTAGTTCTTATGTGGTCGCTAATTTGTCGACCATGTGGTCGTAGATTTTTTTTTGTTCTTGGATTTGGCGACCATGTGGTCTCCAAATATAGCGACAATATGAAGTGGTTACTAAATCCTGGACACTAAATCAACTGAATGGTGTAGTGAGAATCCTAGACTAAATCTCATCTAGATGCCTCCTTACAAGTCTAGAATAATCTCTAGATATATTTACAGCTCTCTTCAAATGTTTAGAGAGTTCTCTAACAACCTAGACTTATCTAGAAGCTTCCATAACATTTCAATGTCTTCTAGAATCTTCCATAAGATTCTGATGTCTTCTAGATGCTTACACAACCTTCTCAATTCTTCTAGAAACATCCATAACCTTCTTGAGTCTTCTAAAAACTTTTGTAACATTCTAGATATTTCCATAATCTTCTAGATCATTCTATTCCTAAACTCACCCCATTAATTTAAATATGAAAATATGAATTAATCTAAAACAAGCTCGTGTTCAGTCCACTAGACATGTAAGATTTTTACTCGTGTCCCTTCACTTGAGTGGCCTAGCTAGGAGGCATGCATAGTTTTTGAGAGGTCACATGTAAGATTCTTACTTGCGCCCCTTTACTTGGGTGAAAAACCTTTCTTCCTTTGATTAGGTCAAGTTGGTCGTCGTTAACTAGTTTATCTTGTTTGTGAACTTATCTGGCTAGTTCATGAACCTAGACTTTACCACCCATTTCAAAAAAAATAAAAATATTGAGGGAACATATACAAGCATAAAGAAAGTGCTTAAATTGCTTAAAACTAAGAGAAAATAGCATTTAACCACCCTTTATTTTACACTTGTTGCAATTAACCACCCTTTATATTTTTTCTATACTTGACCACCCCGGCCTTATCTGTAAATATGTGCATTTAACCACCCATTTTGATGAAAAACATTATTTTCTTCGTTAAGTAAAGTAAATTACGTTTTTGCACTTCTTTTTTAATTTTATTTACGATAAATAAAAGAATTTAGGAATAAATTGAGCTTGGAATGTCATTATGATTAGATTTCAGCCTACATCTCAACCTTTTGAATCTCGAGTCGTCGTTCATCAACTTAGACACGATCGACTCCAAGGGACGCTCAAAGTCGTCAGAATTAGATCCAAAACCCATGGTTTTTGCATCGGCTTAGTCGGGGTTCTTATTCGCCATTGGATGGAGGGAAGGAATTATTACGGGGGAAATTAGGTCAGAGTTGCAAACATCAGCGTATTAGAACTTTAAAGTGTCAATAAAATTTAAAAAGAAAGAAAAAAATGTAATTTATTTTACTTAACGGAAAAAATGACGTTTTTTTTAAAATGGGTGTTTAAATGCACATAATTTCAAATAAGAGGTGGTTAAGTGTAGAAAAAAGTATAAAGGGTGGTTAATTGCAATAAGTGTAAAATAAAGGGTGGTTAAATGTAATTTCTCCTGAAACTAACAACTAGAAACTCAAAGATGAACTAAATAAATCCTGCTACCTTTGAATTAAGAGTAATTTTTGAAGTTTTTTTTTTTTTGGTAAAGTGTGTCCAAATTTTGAAATGCAAAGAAAAGATGAAGAACAGCCTAAATACTTACTTAGACGTATACTCATTGATACATCATACATTCACGTGTATGTGTAGTCAGATCACTAGATAGCTAGTCTATATATATATAAGTAACAGACAGCAATCAAGAAATCTCCATGTACGTCCTTGAGAGAAATGGAGAGAAATGGGTCGAATCAAGCAAGTGGATCTTTGATAAGGAGGAGTATTAATGCTTCCCAAGGCCCGTTTGGGTCTACGAGGATAAGAGAAGAAGAGGATGAAGAAGAAGCTCTTTTGTGGGCTGCCATTGAGAGGCTCCCCACCTACGATCGTCTAAGGAGAGGGATCATATCCAACACGAACTCTGACGACGGAGTCGTAGGAAGCCAGATTCATCTACAACAACTCGGGTTGCAAGACAAGAAGGAGTTGGTTGAAAGGCTGGTCAGTGTTCCTGAAACCGATAATGAGACCTTCTTGTCGAATCTCAAGAGCCGCCTCGAAAGGTAACACTATATGTATATATCATTCCTTCTAGGAAGGCTAAATATATACATGTAGATTTAATACAGTAAAAATGATTTCTACTGATGTAATGAGCTTAATTAATTATAAGGGTTGGGATTGATATTCCTTCCGTGGAAGTACGATTTGAGAATCTAACGGTTGAGGCTGAAGCGCACGTTGGAAGTAGAGCCTTGCCTACAATGCTTAACTTCACCATTAACATATTAGAGGTAACAAACTAAGTACTCAATTGATCCTCTGATACATTATATATTTTTCTGCTTTCGTTACAACGATCATTTGCATGATAATGTTTCTTCTCATCTTTGAAAAGGGGATCTTGAACATTTTGCGTATAATCCCAAGCCAAAAACAACGTGTAACCATCTTACAAGACGTCAGTGGAGTTGTAGAGCCTAAAAGGTCAGCACAAACACACAAATTATGCTGTTTGATTAGCAAACTTAGGAGGACTTTGTTTGTAAGAAATAAATGATTTTTAATTTATTTTTTTGCAGAATCACATTGCTTTTAGGGCCTCCCAGTTCTGGTAAGACCACATTTTTATTGGCTTTAGCAGGAAAACTGGACAAATCTCTCAAGGTAATTGCTAAGAAAGAGATTAAGAGCTAGTACTTTTGGCGCACACAGTCCTTGATAACTACCTTATACTTGCAACAACAGGTGTCTGGAAAAGTGAGTTACAACGGTCATGAGCTAAATGAGTTTGTGCCACAAAGAACGGCCGCTTACGTTTGTCAAGACGATGTTCATTTTGGGGAAATGACAGTAAGGGAAACCTTGGAGTATTCTGCTAGATTCCAAGGCGTTGGATATAGATACGGTTGGTTTCTTTTCACCATCACGATTGTCATCTTCCAAATGAATATTCTTTTGCATTTGTGATGAGTTCTTAATTTAATCTTTCAATTTGAATCTGCAGAGATGTTGGCTGAGTTGAGTAGGCGAGAGAAAGCAGCTCATGTCAAGCCTGATCCTGACATAGATCTCTTTATGAAGGTATTTAATCTTGATTTATTTTCTGTTTCTATAAAATTGAAAAGGATTTAGAGCGTTTACAAGAAATTTAAATAAACAAATCTAACATAATCATTTCCAAAACTTTTGACTTTTTAATATTGAAGTCACCATGATTGTGTTCTAGGCGGCTGCAGTGGAGGATCAAGAGGAGAGCATCATGACACATTACATTTTAAAGGTCTTTTACATTATTCTTCAAATGCAGATCTATCTACTGCAATCTATTGGATTTGATAATTTCCTCTGATAGAATCTTGTATATCAATTTGGACCAAACTAAAGATTTTAGGATTGGAGAGCTGCGCGGATACAATGGTGGGTAGTGAACTGATAAGAGGTGTTTCTGGAGGACAGAGAAAGAGAGTAACAACAGGTGAGATTTTGTTATGTCTATTAATTAGGAAAATCTTCATTTACCCTGTTGCATTTTATATATTATGCTTAAGACATTCAAATTTTTTTTACCTGTTGTGAATAGGTGAGATTTTGGTTGGACCAGCAACAGTGCTTCTGATGGATGAAATATCCACTGGTTTGGACAGTTCGACAACTTTCCACATAGTGAACAACCTAAGCCAGTTTGTCCATATTCTCAACAATACTGTAGTGGTTTCCCTCCTCCAGCCTCCACCCGAGACGTACGATCTGTTCGATGACATCATCCTTCTTTCTGATAGCGAGATCGTCTATCAGGGTCCCCGAGAGCATGTTCTTGAGTTTTTTCAGCTCATGGGATTCCAATGTCCTCGAAGGAAAGGAGTTGCAGACTTCTTGCAAGAAGTAATTAACAAAAAAACACCTTACATGCATTAACTTTTAGTTTTACCAGCTAGTGTTGGAACAGACATGTGTTAGTAAACAAGGAACACTTCCGTTGTGACCTCGAGGAAGTTAATGATTTCATAATTGAACAGGTCATTTCATACAAGGACCAACAACAATATTGGATGTCACCCGACACACCTTACCGCTTTATTCCTCCAAAGGAATTTGCAAAGGCATTCAAATCTTTTCATGTTGGAGAGGAAGTTCGACGAAAACTTACAAGCCCATTTGACAAGAGCAAGAATCACCCTGCTGCTTTAGTAAGAAGAAAGTATGGTGCTGGCTTCAAGGAGCTTCTCAGAGCCTGTTTTGCTAGAGAAATTTTACTTCTTAAGAGGAACATATTCCTCCGCAAATTTAAGTTAATCCAAGTGAGTTGCCCCATCAAGATTCTGTTTTCTCTTATTACCTTCAGTAAAAAAGTTTATAAACTCACGTACACAATATATTTATTGATGAACTGTAGCTCATCATAACCTCTTCCGTTACAATGACCGTCTTCTTAAGAAGCAAGCTTCACAAGGATGTAGTTGACCCTGATGGTGGCCTCTACTTAAGTGCTTTGTTCTTGACTCTCTCCACACTCTTCTTCTTTCAATCACCGGAGATTTCTATCAGCATTAGTAAGCTTGCGGTTTTCTACAAACAAAGAGATCTGTTGTTCTTCCCTCCATGGGCATACTCGGTTTCCAATTGGATTCTTGAGATCCCAATCAGAGCTTTTGAAGTTGGTGTTTGTGTCTTCCCCACGTATTATGTCATTGGATTTGATCCAAATATTGAAAGGTACTAATTAAATTCGATTCATCTCTATTTGTTTGATCTAGCTAGCTTGTTGTTTCTATATATCTTGGGGATTTTATTGTGTTGCAGATTCTTCAGGCAATACTTTTTGCTTGCAATTCTCACCGAGGCTGCTGCGTGTTTATATCAAGCAATTGGGGCATTGGCAAGGGATTTGATAGTGGGAAATACAGCGAATGCATTTGTTATAATTGTAATGTTCTGTTTGGGTGGTTTCTTACTACCATATGGTATGAATATACTTTTTCATCTCACACCAAAATTTAACCAGTAGCCCATCAAATACTCAGCTAGCTGGTGTATAATCGATTGCAACAGATGATGTGAAGAAATGGTGGAAATGGGGTTATTGGTGCTCACCTATGATGTATGCACAAACTGGCTTGGCTGTAAATGAGTTTCATGGAAGGAGTTGGAAGCATGTACGATAGTTTTTGTTCGATCTATATAGTACAAGCCTAGCATAAAAGCTTTCATCCATATGACAATGCTTAGAGTAACTCATTGTCTTATATAGTAGGCAATTTTTAGTCCCAATTTTCAGATGTGGGAAAAATATTCTCAAGAAATGGTTAGTCATTCCAATGAAGAATACCGAGAGGTTATAACTGGTGTGTATGTTTTGTTTTTGCAGGTTCTCTCGAATACATCAGAATCACTAGGTATGGTGGTTCTGAAGTCGCGAGACATCTTCTCTGATCCAAACTGGTATTGGAAAGGAGTAGGGGCGTTGTTTGGATTCACATTCTTATTCAATATACTCCGTGTTATAGCGCTATCTTTTCTCAATCGTGAGAGCCTAATAATCTCCCTTTTAAGTGTATTTGTAGAACATATTTCTCCATTGTATTAAAATGCTAGCAATACATCATGCTTGTAATATTTATGTTCATTACATTGCTTGCAAATTAAATTATGTGCAGCATCTAAGAGCTATCAAGTTACAATACCGTCTGAGGCACAAGATGGTGAACAAGAGAATAGATCAATCGATACAAGTATTTTTTTTTCTTACTAGAATTTTCCCTTGTTATTAAAACAAGTTATATCTCTTCTGAGGCCATTTGTTTCTATTTTTTTTTTCCAGGAATGGAAGATCAAGACATCCAAAATGGTAATTCATCAGCACAAGAAACAGTGAATACGAGGAGAGGAATGATTCTTACATTTGAGCCTCATTCACTCACCTTTGATGAGGTTTGGTATTCCGTTGACATGCCAAATGTAAGCATTTGATCTACACTATGCTTTTAGTAAGTAGCATTTATTCACTATATTTTTCTTTATTGACATATATATTTATACGTAGGAGATGAAAAACCAAGGCGTCTCGGATGAGAGATTGAAACTTCTAAAGGGTGTTAGTGGATCTTTTAGACCCGGTGTTCTTACGGCGCTTATGGGTGCGAGCGGCGCGGGCAAAACTACACTGATGGATGTGTTGGCCGGTAGAAAAACCGGAGGGTACATTGAAGGAGACATCAGAGTTTCCGGTTATCCGAAGAAGCACGATACTTTTACACGGGTATCCGGATACTGTGAGCAAATGGATATCCACTCTCCCCATGTTACAGTCTACGAGTCTTTGCTCTACTCAGCATGTCTTCGTTTATCTCCCGAAGTTGATTCCCATACTAGAAAGGTTAATCTAGTATCGAAGTTATCTTATATATGCTTCAATATATTTTGAATATAGTTTCCAACTTTAGATTGTTAACATGTTTGTGATATGTAGATGTTTGTTGATGAGGTTATGGAGCTTGTTGAATTGAGGTCCTTAAGGGAAGCGTTGGTTGGGCTTCCCGGAGTGAACGGTTTGTCGATAGAGCAACGAAAGAGGCTTACAATTGCTGTGGAGTTGGTGGCGAACCCTTCGATCATATTCATGGATGAGCCAACTTCTGGGTTGGATGCAAGGGCAGCTAGTATAGTTATGAGAGCAGTGAGGAACATTGTGGATACTGGAAGAACCATTGTTTGCACTATCCACCAACCAAGCATTGACATATTTGAAGCTTTTGACGAGGTATATTTTTTTAATTTTTTTTCTAAAAATATAAAAAAAAATTCTCATTTTGAAGCCTTTAGCACACGATTCTACATATATGCTACAGCTTTTTCTCATGAAGCGAGGAGGACAAGAAATATATGTGGGGCCTTTAGGACCCCAATCTATCAGTTTAGTCGATTACTTTGAGGTGAGTGAATCTTTTCTATCAATCAACTCAATGAGTTAAAAAACATGTCTCACAAACACATTTTCCATTCATTGTTGATCGATCAGAGCATTGAAGGAGTGTGTAAGATAGATGAAGGGTATAATCCAGCCACGTGGATGCTTGAAGTTACAACAGACGCACAAGAGCGTTCATTAGGAGTTGACCTCGTCGAAATCTACAAACAGTCGGAGTTATACAGGCCGGTTTCTCACTCCCAAACTAAATATGTCTTAATGTTACAACACATTTTCATGTTACAACTAGCATTCTTATGTGTGTATGTTTGTGTATATATCACTTGTTTTTGTTTTACAGGAGAAATAAGTCTTTAATCCGAGAGCTAAGTAATCCGAAACCCGACTCGAAGGAACTCTCCTTTGTGACAGCATATGCCCAACCTTTCTCAGTTCAATTCACCACATGTCTTTGGAAGCAAAATCAGTCCTACTGGCGCAATCCACGTTACAGTGCAGTGAGGCTCTTCTGTGCAACCATCATCGCTTTGATCATGGGATCAATGTTTTGGGATCTTGGCGGAAAAATGTAAGTGTAGTTGAATCTTGCATACTGCTTATTAATATGTTGAAAGTATACTAAACAAAGACTTGTGCCAATTAAGTATATATTCATACTTGAATCTTGCAGGGATACAAAACAAGATTTGTTGAATGCCATGGCATCTGCATATGCTGCAATTCAATTCATTGGTGCCCAAAACGTCTTTTCAGTGCAACCTGTTCTCGCTATCGAAAGGATTGTACTCTATAGAGAAAGGGCTAGTCGGATGTACTCAATTATACCATATGCTTTTGCACAGGTGATACCAACTATATATAATTCAAGCATGTATTCTTTTAATTAGGTTTCATCATGCATGTATAAGTATAACACGCACTATTTTTACATTTTGGAGTTGCAGATTATCATCGAGATACCATACGTGTTGGTGCAATCTACAACGTATTCTATAATAGTGTATGCCATGATAGGGTTTCAATGGTCGGCTGCCAAGTTCTTTTGGTACATCTTCTTCACCTTCTTCGGCCTGTTGTTCTACACCTACTTCGGGCTTGCAACAATTGCTGCAACACCCGATTCCCATACCGCTGCCATTTTTGCATTTGAATTCTTCATCATTTGGAACTTCTTCTCAGGATTTGTCATCTCAAGAAAAGTAAGTTTTTGATGATTTGTTTCTTGCGTTTCATAGAAAGCCAATTAATGATTTGAACATATATAGTTGATACCCAAATGGTGGAGGTGGTACTACTGGCTATGCCCGGTTGCTTGGGCCTTGTACGGATTGATCGTATCGCAATATGGAGACTTGGAGGACGTTCTTGACTCCGGTGAGACAGTGAAGGATTACTTGGACAGTTACTTCGGCTTCAAGCATGATTTCTTGGGGGTGGTTGCAGGCTGTATAGTGGGCTTCGTCGTCGTTGTTGCTTTTGCCTTCGTAGTTTCGATCAAGACATTTAACTTCCAACGACGTTGAGATGTTAATATATTACTAAGAAGAATACACAAGCATAACACATTGCAGAGCATTTTATGCTTGCATTGGTATTGTTAGTGCTGGAAAGTAGATGTCGTAAAACAATATATTCTAGTCCGGTACTATATGTCAATTGAGGTGTTTCATATGATAATGTAGTGAAATTACATAATTCAATAACCTGAAGAGATGGTTTCCTTTTCTTTTTAAGAAATAACACATGTAATTTGAGAAGAAAAGCAAAACTTGGATCAAAGTATTTGGAAATCAATGTAACAATGATTCCATGGATAAAGTAGTTTGGATTTCAATGAGAAATCAATTTGGGGAAAAACGAGATATCAAAGAAAGGCAATAACTTTTGTCATTTAATTCATTTCATCAGGTAGGGTTTTCACCAATTACAAGAGTATTTATATGGCTTGTAAGTAAGGAAGCTTACTAGGTACAAAATATCTTTGCCACCTAATCATCCTATTTGGCATGACTTCATTTGTCTTGATCGGTCCCCAATTCATGTCAACATTTTGTGCTTTGTCATATTCTAACACCCCCTAGCAAGCTAGAGGGTGCACTTGAGGCATGCCCAACTTGGAGAGAAGATAGTTCTGTTGTGTGGATGGCAGGTTTTTGGTGAGCACATCAGCTACCTATTTAGTTGAGGGGGTAAAAATCAGTTGGAGTAAGCCTTCAAGAATATTTTCTCTTGTGAAATGACCATCAATTTCAATATGTTTGGTGTGCTCGTGGAAGATGGGGTTGTGAGCAATTTGAATAGCTGGCCGGTTGTCACAACACAACTCAACTGGTTGTAAAACCTTGACATCATGTTCTTGAAGAAGGCGCACTTCCCAAGTGATCACAGTTGTAGCATGGGCCATTGCCTTGTATTCAGCTTCTGAAGAGCTTTGATTGATTGTTGACTATTTCTTAGACTCACAGCTGATAGAAGAAGAACCAAGTAGCAAGAGATAACCACTAACATACCTTCTTGACATTGGGCAAAAAGCCCAATCAGAATCTGAATATGCAGTCAGTTTAGGAGCATCAAAACCATGTAAAACAATGCCCTGTCCCATTGTACCAGAAATTTAATTGAGTGTATGATGTAATCTTGTAAGATAAGATGAACTGGGAGCTTGCATGAACTGGCTAAGAGTCTATACAACAAAATTGAGATTTGGTCTAGTATGAGTAAAAAAATTGAGTTTATCAACAATTTGTCTGTACAAAGACGGATTATCTAGAAGAACTCCATCTGTAGCATTTAACTTGAAATTGTAGGGAGGAGGAGAG
The DNA here is from genome assembly GCA_964016875.1 of Fallopia convolvulus. Lineage (NCBI taxonomy): Eukaryota > Viridiplantae > Streptophyta > Magnoliopsida > Caryophyllales > Polygonaceae > Fallopia > Fallopia convolvulus. The sequence goes on from OZ024729.1 coordinate 45,409,753, forward strand.
CTGACTGGTGTAACAGATGCAAAACCAACATCATGAAGAAGTTCTTTTGTGAACTTGTGTTTTGTTAGGGCTATACCAGTAGGCAAGTAAGTGACCTCAAGTCCTAAGAAATAATGTAATAGTCCTAAGTCTTTAATGCTAAAGGTAGAATCTAAATAAGACTTGAGATGAGCAATGCAAGATGGATCAGGACATGTAATGAATAGATCATCAACATACAATGCCACCACTTTAATCACTTTTGGATTGAACAAAGCCCAATAAAAGCACGGAACTGGTTAGCTTCTAAAACCATTGTCTTGAGGCTTGCCTTAGATCATAAATGGACTTGTGTAGCTTGCAAACATAACTATGAGGATTGGGAACACCTTCAGGGATTGTCATATAGACCCCCTCTTTTAAATCATTGTGCAAGAAAGCGTTGTTAACATCCAACTGAAAAATTGGCCAACCTTTTGCAGAAGCTAAGGCAATTACAGCTCTAATAGTTGTCATTTTAACCATTGGGGAAAAGTCTCATGGAAGTCTATGCCTTCTTGTTGAGTAAATCCTTAGCCACCAATCTGGCTTTATAACGTTCCAAGGCACCATTTGCTTTCTGGCAAAGGCACTAGAGACCAAGTATGATTAGCTTGTAAAGCATCAATCTCCCTTTTCATAGAAAGAAGCCAATTTGGATCCTTAGAGGCTTGGGAATAAGTTGTAGGTTCTGAATAGGATAAGACATTGACAATAAAAGTATGATGAGTTAAATGAAGTTGATATGAAGGAATCACACCAAAATTGCTACTAGTTAAGGAACAAACATAGTCAGCAAGATAACTTGGTGGTTTGGTGGGTCTGGTAGATCTCCTTCAAGGTGGAGGAGATTCAATGTTTTAAAGAGGAGGTTCATTGTTCTAGAGAGGGAGAATATGATCTAATGTGGGAGATGAAGGAGGAGAATTTAAAGGATTGGAAGGAGATGGTGATGTGTGTGTAATGTAGAGGAAGGAGAGGTAACACTGGGCCAAAAAATGGAGGATGGAAAGTCTGGTGACAAAGTTGGTAAGGGAACTATGGGTGATGAGAGAGTAGGGTTATTATGGAAAGGAAAATGAAATTCATGAAAAATGACATCTATAGTATAAAGGGTTTGATGAGTGGAAATATCATAAATTTTGTACCCTTTTGTACCAAAAGGATAACCAATGAACACACATGGACTGGCTCAAGGTTAGAATTTGTCTTTGTTCTTCTTGAGAGTACTTACAAAGCATAAACACCTAAGATGATCATAATTGGGAGTTTGATGGAACAAGAGTTCATAGGGAGATTTGTTGTTCAAGGAGGGTAAGGGTGATCGATTTATTAGATGTGTGGTAGTAAGAAGACACCCCCCCTAGAATTTGAGTGGTAAGTTTGATTGAAAGAAAAGGGCTCTAGCCACTTCCAAAAGATGTTTGTGTTTTCACTCTACAATGTCGTTTTGTTGTAGTGTTTCTACACAAGAAGTTTGGTGTAGAATATCATGTTTGTGGTAAAAATCTTTGGCATTTTGGGAGCAAAATTCGAGGGCATTATCTGATCTAACAGTTTTGATGTTGGCATGAAACTATGTAGAAACTAGAAATCATAGTTATAAAATTCTACAGATTTGGGAAGGCTTGGCTTTTATTGGTAAGGAGATATGTCCATGTGCATTTTGTGTGGTCATCCACAATAGTTAGGAAATATCTAAAGCCATTATATATGGATTCCCTATAAGGTCCCCCAAGTGTCTACATGTATCATTTCAAAAGGCATTGAAGCTAAACTGGCACTCAAAGGAAATGAATGTCGGTGTTTCTTATCCCTTGGGCATATTTGACATATGAACTTAGTCTTCGAAGAAACATTGAAAGGTAAAACATGATGTAACTGAGTAAAAGGAACATGTCCTAATCGACAATGTAAGAGCTCTAGGCTGATGTTAGCAAAGTTTGGTTTATGATTGGATGATAGTATTTCATTATTGTTGCAAAAAGAAACTGAAGTGGGAATAGACTTGGAAGTGGAAGAATCTTGAGCAGCAAGATGAAAGGTGAAGGAGCTTTTTATCATGTATAATCCATTGACTTCACGACCAATCACTAATGGTGTGTTCATCGAAGGGGCCTGGATAATGCATGAATCATTAGTAAAGATAACATCAGAGGAAAGGTCTTTGGTTAACTTGAGTATAGACAAAAGGTTAAAGTGAAAATTTGGCACATGTAAAACATGCATTATGCAGGATCATATTTGCAGAAAGCTCCCAATATGGAGTATATTAGCATGTTTGCCATTAGGAATAGTGATGAAAGTAGGTTTAGGTGAAGATTTATAAAATGAAAAAAGATGTAGGTGAGGAGTAATATGATCTGAGGCACCACTATCTAAGATCCACATAGACTCATTAATAGTAAAAAGGAGAGAGAATGATTTACCTGCAAAGAATGCTACATGAGAGGCTCCTCCGTTGTTTGGTTGATTGCCTAGAATATTCATGAGTTGATCATATTGTTTTTAGGTCAGTGACAACTGGTTTTCGGAGGGCATGTAGATGCTTGTGCTACTATTTTGTTCCCTCTCCTAGGTGGTTATACATGCAGCTTCCATCACTTGTCAATTGTATGCCTTGGGTTCTTGCAGTGTTCACACAACCTATTATCTATGGGAGACTTTGAAGACACATTATTGTTGCCATTCTTGCTTGCCTTCCAACACTTATCCAAAGTGTGGCTTGGAATTTTACAATATTCACAATAATTTCCAGAATTATCATTGTTGTTCCTTGGAGGATAGCCATGGATTTTCCAGCATTTATCTATGCTATGACCTCTAACTTTACAATGATCATAGTATTTTGATGGTCCTTTTGCCCCTTCTCTATTTCCCATTCTTTGAGCTGCCATAGCCATGGATTTTGAGTCTCCTTTAGAGCCAGCATTCCGCTGCCTTTGCTCCTCTTCTTGTAAAATCAGTTGATATCCCTCATTTAGGCTATATATTCCCTTGAAACGCATTGAAACTATCGTTCAGCCTCATCAAAAACTGAATGACTTGTTGCTCCTGCACAATTCTGTTTACAACAACACTTGAACCGCAATCACACACACATTCATCAAGCATAAGAGTATACTCATCCCACAATCGTTTGAGTTTGGTAAAATATGTGGTGACTTTCAAATTTCCTTGAGAAATTGAGCTTAGATCTCTTTGAACTTGAAACATTCTAGTCCGATTTGATCTAGCAAAACGAGATTGTAATTCTTTCTAGATTTTACAAGTTGTCCTATAGTACAAAATTGATTCAGCTATTTCCTTTTCAACAGATTGTAGCAACCAAGAAATTACCATGTTATTTACTCTCTCCCATTGTGGAAGTAGAGGTGAATCTAGATATGGTTTCCTGTCGGTTCCCATCACCATCCCTAACTTGTTTTTCGCCATCAATGACACCTCCACCAAACGTTTCCAGCGCCTATAATTCTTCTCAATGAGTAGACTAGTTGACAAGATGTATTTGGGGTGGTTGGAATGGTGTAGGTAGAGCTCTGCAGCTTCTGGTGGTAAGATCTGCAGATGAGTCTCATCTCCTTGCTCATTTCGAGCCATGACTCTGATACCATGAGAAGAAAAGGAAAACATGGATCAAAGTATTTGGAAATCAATGTAATAGTGATTCCATGGATAGAGTATTTGGATTTCAGTGAGAAATCAATTTGGGGAAAATGTCATATCAGAGAAAGGCAATAACTTTTGTCATCTCATTCATTTGATCAGGTAGGGTTTTCACCAATTACAAGAGTATTTATATGGCTTGTAAATAAGGAAGCTTCTCATAAGCTTACTAGGTACAAAATGTCTTTGCCTCCTAATCATCCTATTTGGCATGACTTCATTTTTCCAAATTGGTCCCCAATTGATGTGTCACCATTTTGTGCTTTGTCATATTCTAACATAAATTATCCTAGGCTACTTTTTCATGTGAGAAGTTTTATTGTTCTTACACTTGGCCCTTTACAGTTACCCATATTAAATAGAACACTCCTACTAAGCGAATACTAGTTAATTGATGTGCCCATAATATTAAAAATTGTTTTATATACAAGTATAATTTTAGGGCAATTTAGGTAACTAACCTAAATAACAAACATATTCGCCAAATTGCCCACAAAGTAGTTTTCATTGTGTGCGATAACCGACTATAACTAAACTCGATCTTCCCTGCCATCTTCCACGTTCATACGGCCCCTTCCATCCTTGCTCACGATCTCCTTCAACTAATGCTCGCAGTATCACCATAATTCCACTCAAACGACCTCAAAATTGGTTTTCATTCTCGTTTCATCTGTCATCAGCATCGCCATACCTTCTACTCGTAAAAATGCCCATTTCAACCTACTTTTGCGTTATTTCAATCCATCAAAAACTTTTTTTGATTTGGTGCAAAGTACCTATTTTCTTATAGTTCTATCATCAACACCTACAAAAAAGGGCCTCGGCTGTATTCCCACTTGTAGAGGCTTTTTCAACCCCCTTTGTGTCAGACAAAACCGATCCTGCAAACAAGTTCTAAGGGAGAACCAGGTTTGAAAGCTGGATCTTTGTTGTCTTCTCCTCCCGCAAAAATATGCTTATAACTAAAATTACATCGAAATATATCAAAATATTAATTAAAATTTAAGTTATAAGGATATTACATAAACTTTGTCTATCTACCTAATACATTATAAAGCAGAAACCATATTTCTTGAAAAAATAGCACCACGTGACATTACTTGAATAAAATAATGTTAAGTTTTTTAATAATAACTTGTATTATTCTTTTTATACATTTGATTTTTTAAATTATAATAACTTGATCCGTCTATATGTTGATATTTTCTATATTAATTTTATTCATATCTTTTAACAACACTTAATCTATATGCTAATATTTTTTATATTAATTTTATACATAATAAAAAAAATTATCTTTTAACAAATCTTGCACTCCAAGTATAATTTTTTTTATCTATATGTTGATATTTTTTAATATAATAAATTATTTATAGAATATATGATATATTTTAGTATACATTGATATATCTACCTTATTTTAATAAATTAACAATAAAAAAAATTTTTAATAAATCTTTTAATGAGTTATAACATCATTGCTAGATAGTAGATATCAAATCATAATTATCTTTAAGTAATAGCATTAAATTATTTTTTTTCCTATGCTATCTTCTATACCAATCTTTATATTAATGTTCTCCATATTTAAAAATATTATTATATTTATTACAAAATAAAAGATAAGAACTTGAATACATAATCTTAATAAATATTTTATAAAAACTGATTGTTTTATACATATTAATATCTTAACAAAAAAATATAAAAACATTTAAAAATATTCAATTCATGTGAAATTAACATTTTAAAATTTTTTATCAAAATATGGGGCAAAATCTCAACAAATAATAAATAATTTTTAAATATATTCGATTAAAATATGTGGCACGATCTTAAAGTATTTTTTTATAAATTATATAATTTTATTGTTGTAATATATACAAGTATTTTAAACTTTTTATATTAATATCATAAATTTTTATATTTTTTAGTAAAATCATCCAGTGAATTTCACGGGACTTCAACTAGGTTAAGTTATAAGAAAAACTAAATTTGATTAGGATCTTAAGTGTTATTAAAAATATAACTAAAATTTTCTTATTAATTTATAAATAGACAAAGTCGAAACAATTTGATTCAATACGAAAGTACATCAAAATAAAAACACAAGAAACAATACAAAAGTACATTGAAATAAAAACACAAAAAATGTATATTGAAATCTAGAAAAAAATGCGGTCCTAATTTGGATATTCTTGCGGATAACTACTACCAAAATACATACTATGACGTTGAGACTGGATTGGTTGGTAACTGCTGTGACGATGAGGCTCGGGTGGAGGTACTTGCATGGGCACTTGAGGGGGAGGTGGAATAGGATTTTTCATCAAAGCATCATAAATGTGTGTCCACATTGGCCTCAACATGGGGTACCGGTCCAAGACATGCATATTATCTATTATGTAGTATTTTACGTAGTTGAGAGACTATACATTATTTAAACCTTATGAGATTTATAAGAGTAGAGAATAAATAATGTATAATCAAATAATTTTAACAAACCATTTAAATTATAAGGAAATTACAAAATTGAATTACGTCCCACGGTGATGTTATTGCCTACTTGAGGCATCGGGGGTCTTTGGTTCGGATTGAATCAGTTTCCAAGGAACGCTCTAAGCACCTTCGTGTGAGAGTGTGGCTCGAACAATTGCATGTAGTCAGGAGCCACGTCCCAGCCATGGGTAGCGTGGGGCAAGCTCAGAATATAAACTTCTAGGTGTTCGCCATGAAACTCCCATTTTCAATAAACGTTACTATATTAAAGAGGCTCAGGCACATCAACAACATACACAGAATGATTAATAGTTTGGCCATCAAATTCCATAGTCAAATAACCAGTACTCACATTTATTTTGGTATTGGAGGTTTTCAAGAAAGGTCACCCTAACAAAATAGAGATTGCATGATTATCATGTTCCGTATTAAGCACATAAATATCAGCAGGAAAAGTAAGATCTCCAACCATAACCAAAACATCCTCTACCATTCCTATAGGACACACAATGGACTTATCAGCTAACTGAATGGAAATATTAGTTGACTGCATGGGCCCAAGTTTCAAAGATTCATAAAGAGAGGAAGGTATAACATTAATGGAAGCACCCAAACCTAACATAGCTTTGTCAAGCTTAGTATCTCCAATAGTTATAGGGATAGTGAACATATCTGGATCTTCACATTTCGTAGGTAAGCACTTTTGAAAGATTGTAGAAACATGCTCGCTCACATTCACCTTTTTCTTGCTATTCATATCCCGAATCCTCTTTGTAGTGCACATCTGCTTCAAGAACTTAGCATAACAAGGAATTGACTTGATCAAATTGAGTAGATGAATATTGACCTCCACGTTTCCGAACATCTCAAACATGTCCTTGTCTTGCTTAAGTGGCTTTGTATGCTTCAATGAAGATGGAAAAGGAGCAATGGGCTTCCATTCAAGAAAAACTATGTTTCAGATCCTTCTCAACATCCGAGGAATCTACAAAAAGGCGGCAATCAAGATCAAAGAGGCAGCGGGTAGGCGACGGTCGCCGCCAGAGGGCAGCAGGTAGGTGGCAAGCAGGCGGCGTCACCACAAGGGTGGCAGTGGTCGCTGCCCATGGGGAGGCAATCGCTGCCTTCTTCGGAATTGAAAGCCGAGAAATCACCGTCGCAGCGGTCGCTTCCATTTAAGCAGTTGTCGCTGCCTTTTTCTTTTGAATTGCCGAGAGTAAGCTCTGTCTAACAGCAGCCGCTGCCATGGTGGTGGTTGCCACCTTCTTGTTCATCCACTTCTGGACCTTTTCTGTCTTCTAGAATTTTCCCACTCCTTAACATGATAGCACTAACATTCTGAATGTTCGAATTTGCCTCAGTTTGAGATGGAAGCTTAACCGAATCTTTTGCTTCAAGTCTGCTCACAGCTTGACAGATTTTCCCCATCTGTCTTTCCAAGTTATGAATGCTTGCTGAAGTAGTCTCTTGGAACTGCACTTGACTTTTAGCCAGCTTAGAAACATTCTCTGTAAGACTGAGATTACTCTTCATTAGAGTTCTATCCTTGAGGCTTTGGCATAAATGTTCTAGTTGGTTGGAAATTATCCTATTGCTGGTTTGACTCTGGCTCTTTCCACCTGAAGTTAGGATGATCTTTCCAGCCTAGATTATAGTTGTTTGAATAAGGATCATATCTCGGCTTCATTTGATACCCTCCAACTGCATTCACTTCCTCTTGTAGTGTAGGACATGAATCAGTAGGGTGTAGGGTGTCATGACAGATCCCACAGGCCTTAGCCTGTTGAGCAATACCTTTCAGCTTCAGATGCCTCACCTCTTCTTTTAGCACATCAAAATCAGCTTGATCAATCTTAGAATGAGAGTCGGCGGCTGACAAGTTTTGGGAACCTCTTCCATTGTATCGTCTAGAATCATCAGCCGACATAGAAAAGATGTCTAGTGCCTCTTCATAAGTTCTCTTCATAATGTTCCCACCACAAGAAGAATTGACCAATCGACGATCATCCTCACGGATTCTTCCATGGAGATAAAGCATGAGATCATGATTAGCATAACCATGGTAAGGACAACTCTTCACCAGTTTCTTGAAGCACGCAAAGTATTCATAGAGAGACTCATTGGGGAGTTGCTCTATGTTGGAGATCTTCTTCTTGAGTTGATTAGACTTGATTGATGGGAAGTATTTATCAAGAAACAACTTCTTCAAGTTCACCCAAGTAGTAATGCTTCCAGGAGGCAAAGTATGATACAAATCTTTAGCGGATTCCTTCAGAGAAAAGGAAAACTCTCTCAATCTCATCTACTCTTTAGTAACATCAAAAGGACACATGCTAGTGTAGACATCAAGGAACTCATCAAGATGTTGAATAGGATCCTCAAGTGGAGTTCCATTGAATTTCGGGAGCAGATTGACTACTCATGTCTTAAGCTCAAACTTCACCCCATCACCAAGGGCTGGAAATTGCATTGTACGAGTCAGTTGATTTAGATTAGGAGTTGTCAAGCTCTCAAGAGTAACATGCTAATCACCAGTTACTTCAAACTCTTGTAATAATGCACGCACAGCTCGACGAGTTCTAAATAGAGTCCTTTCAATTTATGGATCAAAAAGAAGATTTGAATTATTAGTAGCACAGGTGTGAAACATAAGACGGGTTCACACCAGGATTGGCACGAAAACCACACAAAAGACAATTATTGTCTCCCCGGCAATGGTGCCAATCTGATAACGGCGATTTCGTCATGCAAATCACGGCTATGCAAAAGAATCCAAACTAATTAAGATTGGCAAAAGAATCCAAACAAATCACGGCGATTTCGTCATGCAAAAGAATCACAGTCTATAGGAAGTCTGGGTCGAATCCACATGGAGACAGGTTTTATCTTTTGTAATGAAGTTTGTGTCAAACAAGTAACAAGAGGGTTTTTTATTGTAACAAAGTCTAAGCATGCAAAACTAACAAAGCAATAAAGGTTATGAATAACAATATTTAGGAAGATAGCTTAGGCAAACAAATATCCATAATCGTATGACAAGTTGATCCTTGATTTCAATTTAATATCACATGCAATGGATTTTCCAATTCCTTTTCAATTCTAACTAACAGCACAACTAGATACTATTAGTTTTAACTAATTAAACAACCATGAAACCATCAATGGTTCAGTTTAATAACAACATTAAGGATAGTAATATAATACGATACAATTCTAACATAAAACAAGTAGCTTTTACTCTAGAATGTAAATCAAATTTCTTCTGCATAAGACTAGAAAAACCAGATAATAGTACAATGCAGTTGCTACTTTAATCTAGAGATACTCAACCAATAACACTCTAGATCTAGCAATAAAATCAATAACCACAAACCCTAGTTGATTAGGCTAGAAACTGTTGAAATAAATCATAAACATTCAAGCAAGAGAGAAGATTAAATCCATGCAATAGATGATGAATTAGAAATCTCACAACTTTATTCAAAACGATGCTTCAATTGTTTGACTAAGCACAAGGACTTAGTTCTCCATAGAAATTATGTAAAACTTAGAATGAAAATATGAGAATGAGAATGAGAGTTTCTCCTCTCCCAAAAACCCTAATATAAAGTAGGAAAACTAGGTCTAAACAACATAAATCACGTAGGATAAAATACCAATATAATAATACTACGATAATAAGCCTCTCGCGAATTGAATTCTCGGCCCAGTAAAAGGAGGTGCCCGTTGCCAGTGCAAATCCTCTCCAGCAGCTCATGTCATACCCTTGGTTCAAGATTCAAGTGACACTTCAGGGGCTGTTTTGACTCCCTTCGAGCTGGAATTTGGACTCGGAGTAAAAACATGAATTGTATCTATTTGAATTATCTTTCCAATGATACTAAAATCAACTTCATCAAACCACTATAGCTAATGAACGATCCCTTAGAAAACAGAGATTTCGAACCAACAACTCCAATGGTTGGCCCGAATTCAAGCGTTCTTTTCCCACAACCTCTTGGGCCTTAATGATCATCAAAAGTGACTTGCATAACTTGTTGGTGATTTGTGTTAAGTCATCAAATCCCTATAAGAGCATGTTGAGGTTTACAAGTCATATTGGTAATGTCGATTGAGGTATTAACATGTATGACTTTCCATGATGTAATTATAGAGAGTTGTCATAGATCCAAAAGTATATTGCATACCAACACCGAGGTATGAAACCTCGAGTGCTACGACCTTAGGCAAGGGCGCGCCTTGTTGTTGGCGTAGCTCGGAGTCGGCGCGGTGCAACGGCACCGTGCAAGGGCGTGGTGCTGCGAGGACTCGGTCTTGAGGATTCGTGGCTCGGTTGGTGTGGCGCGCCTTGTGATTGAATTTGAGGTTCAAGTCACGACATGTAGAGGTGTGCCTAGGTTGGTGCAATGGCATGGCAAGGCTGCGGTGAGGCTAGCAACGCACGTACGAGGCTGCGATGGAGCTTGCGGCGCGCCTAGGGTATTGGCCCATGGAGCCGAGCACTAGTTGTGATGCTAAGGTAAGTATTTGAGCTTTGTAATTGATTCTTATGGCTTTGTGCATATTCTAACAAAGTTAGGAAGCTTAACTTTAGGTTGGAGAATGCTTTAAGCAAGAACCAAAGCTTGAGTTTAGCTTGGCACATGGCTATGTATGCTAGAAAGGAGTTTAGAAGCTTCATACTAGCGTAGAGTAAGCTCTAGGAGCTTGGACAAGCTCTAGACTCATTGTGTTTATAAGAAGCTCATGTAGCTAGGAAGTAGCTCATGGAAGCTCAATCTAGCTCACACTAGCTCAAGTTAGCTCAACGAGCTAGAAAGTCAACTCAACACAGCTCAAGCCAGCTCAACTAGCTGGATGCTAGCTCAACTAGCTAAGGGGTAGTGACACTACCTAGGTGACCTAGCTAGGTGTGGGGCTAGGTGGGCCGGCCCATGGGGCACGCCTATGGGCAGTTGGGCCACTAGCATGTGCGCGTGGCATGGGCCTTGTGCCATGCGTGTTGGGCCGATTGCTTGGGCTTTTGGATTGGAATTTTGGGCTCTGTCTTGGGCCATTATAGGCTGGAATTAAAAGACATTTTGGAGTCCAAGGGGGCTGCATCTAGATGCCCTAATGATGACAAGGAGAGAGAAGGAGGAAGTTACAACAAACTCCCCTACTTTTACTCTCATCCTCTCATTTGTGTAACCGTTTTGGTAACCGCCTTTCAAGGCAGTTTTTGGACAGAATTTCCACGCCTATATAAGGGGGAAATGTCGGCCATTTGATGGTAAGAAACACAAGAGAAAATCAGACTCTTAGTCCACACAAAATCAGTGAGAATTAAACACACAAAGTCGAGAAGACTTGTTGTTGTTTTGAGTGGGTTTTCACAAGATTAAACACGAGTGTGTAAGGCATCATGGATCGATCTTCAAACACGAAGAAAGAACCTCAAGAGGCATTGGATGGGCAGTATGTTCGAGTGAAGGGCGAACCCCAAACGCCTATGGAAGAAGACTTCGTTCAAGTCAAGATTGAAGAGGAATCAATGGACTCGAATGAGGTACGCTTGTTCTCAATGGATGTGTCTTGCCAACACTTCTATTGGTTCGTTTGTTACATTTTATCTCACAATGGTATTGCATAAACCCTTGGCATGGAATAGGGGCAATATACGTTGAAGGAAGGTGAGATATAATCTCTTGACTCGTAGCCTTTATCCATGTAGTGTTCGTTTATGTTTTCGAAGTCTAACTTATGTTTTAACATAAACGAACTTGTCGGCGGTGATTACCCCCGTGGTCTACACCCAACGAGATTACTCTTCAATGGGTCTACTCACGAGATTACCTTTATGGTCTACTCAAACAGCCTTGATTATCCTTTGGATCTACAAGGGCCGACTTTCCTTCAACTTAAACAATGTAAACATGACAATATGATTGCGTGCAAACCCTAAATACCAACAATCTTCAACGTATATTTGTATTTATTATGCATTCATTCTCTTAAGTTCATGTATGCATTGTTGTTTTATCTTGTTAAGTTCGAGGATTTGGCTAGACGAGGGGATAAAACGGTCGATGACGTTACCTCTTAATTGAGGGAAGTCAAAATCGAGCCTCCTAGTCCCATAAGGCCGATTGAAGTACAAGGCGGACTTCAAGACTTTGACGAGTGGCTTGAGGAGTACAATAAGAGCAACTTGTATTGGGATTGGGTCCTCGCTAACGTGAGGTGTGAACCCGATTTCGAAGATGCTGTCCAAGGTGAGGTTCTTGCGCCTCAACCCTCCAAGGAGATGGAGGCTCATGATCCAAGGCGTGGACATGAGGCAAGGAAAGGGTACTCAAGATTCAAGCATCGTACGAGGTCAAGGGCTAAGCACTCATGTGACAAGCCAAGGAGAAACGTCCCATGGGGTGCGCCTTTGGAAGATGGAGGAGCCTCGGTTGGAGGCAATTATTGGCAAGTGGTCTATGGGGACCGAAGGCCAATAAAACCGGTCTATTGCTCCTTATGTGGCATGAGACGCCATGGTTGATTGTATACTTGAATTGTTTCCATTTATGTACGTGTCTATGTATGTAATTTAGCATTAAACGTGTGCTATAAATTTATGTGTGTGTATGTATGCCTTGATTAAAGGGCATTAGTGTGTAATTTGATCGAAATAAGATCATGTAATGTTTATGGTTTGAAATAAACTATGGTTTGATTCAATGTTAATCTTAACGACATGTGTGCAAGAAAAGGACTAAAGTCTAATTCTTGAGATCAACTTTAAAAGGTTGATTATAGGTTCATTCTTTTTGGATGATCCTAACCAGACTACCCTTGAGTCGACCACTCTTTGTTTGGGACGACTCATGCTCTAGACTACCTTCGGGTCTACTAGAGTAATTAGACTACCTTCGGGTCTACTAATGTAAGGGTCTACTGGATTGCCCCCCACGTGAGAGGGTATGCACATGTTGGTCATGAATGCACTAAAGAACACATAAAAGAGATGGTAAGAGTCTCTTGATAAGATGCATGTGGAAATCACTTAGTGTTTTCATGGAAATCATGCTTCTTATGGAAAAGGAAATATGAATGTCTTGGTTGGTTTAAATTGAGATTTGCGGTATACTTGTAGTGAGCAATAATTGTATGAGAGTGAGATCTCTCATGGCTTGATCAAATAAAGTTTGTCAAGGTTGGAAAGTGTCAAAAGGAACTTTTGATACTTTGGCATGACAAAAGAAGTTCATGTAAAGACCGTTATATCATATGGTTGAATCCTAAAGTTTAATGACTTGTCTAAGTTATAAGTATGGTTTGATGTTGACTTGTATTGAAGTTAACATGATGATATGCCTTGAATGGACATGTTAATGTCAAAAGAATTGTCTTGGTAAGAGGATTGGCGCATAAGATGTCTAGGATTAAAACCTACACACGCCTTTGGCTTGGCCATAGGCGCGCCGAGTGGTGTCGAGACTCGACATCGATCCTCACCGCCCCAAGGTGCTCGTGGTTGAAACCCACGGAGCGCCAAAGGCACGCCTTGTAGGGTCGTTGCCTAGAACCCCTCGGTGCATGGCACTAGATGCTAGACGTCGCGTGGGGGAGGCGTCGTGTCAATCGTTACGCAACGGCCATGGCATGATCGTGGATCGCATATGCCTAGGCACGTCGAGTCGTAGCGCTCGGCACATGGCAAGGTTGGTCTTGCGATGCAAGGCAAGGTTTGCACGGTCCTGACGCATCGCCAACGATGTGCATTGTACTCGGTACTCGGCGACACCGTGTCTCGGTTGGTTCCTCGGCACGGTTGGCGTGCGCAAGGTGCGCCACGACTGGTTGACACCGAAACCTTGGCACGGTTGGGGTGCGCAAGGCGCGCCGAGGCTGGTTAAAACCAAGCCTTGGCTTCGGCAAGTGCTTGACGCATGGCGTCAGTGTGCACTAAAATTCTATGTAAGGCGCGCCTACTATATGGAATTCAATTGATTGTTTAAATCAATGAAACCACATTTGAAGTCATGTTAGGTTTTCCTAGTTTAGGATTTGATAAATTTTGTGATTAAGTTGAGATACTTGTCTTGTCACATGTTCCATATGATTGTTTTGAAAGGCTCATGTTGTGTGTCATTTGTTTGGATGGATAAAACTTGTTTGAGAATTTGAAAGGATTGTTTTAGAACTTTCAAATTGACAAGTTATGGTCTAGAAGAGACTATGATGAATATATTGAATCCTTGGATCCAAGGAAAGTGTCAAGCGCAATCAAGGCTTAAATTTTTGACAACTTTGATAAGTTAGTCTTATGGTTAAGGAAACCATTGAAAGGATTAATGGAAATAATGACATGGTTAATCAAAGACAAATCTTAACATGTGTGTGTGCACTTGTGATAAGATGATTGTCATATGAGCATAAATTCTTCTAGTTTTCTTGGATGTAGTTTCCTAAAGAAAGAAGAATTGAATCATCTCATGTTGTTGCATGGATGATGTTCCTATGGAAACTCCAAATGATTTGGTGGTTAGGATGAAAGGAACATAAAAGTGGAATACTTTGTGTTGAATGGCCAAAAGGATAGTGATGTCATTTGGAAGTCTATGGAAAGACTCCTTATGTTTATAGCATGAAAGATATAGTAGTTTAATCACTTTGATTAAGAAGTGTTTAATGAGTCTATATGGAAGTGACATGATTTACTTGGTAGAAACCAAGTTAAATGGTTAAGATGATGAGATCTTGTTCTTCATTGATAAAGTATGAAGAAGCCAATGTATCGAGATGAAGGTGAATTAGATTTTAGTTGTTCTAAATCTTCGTCTTGGTTGGAATACATTGGAATGGAAATAGAATTCCATGATTATACACATGTATTGAGAACACCTATGGTTTGATGAACACACGGTTATAAGTTAGGTGTGTCATGACTTGGGGTTGCTCAAGTGGATATTAAGGTGTGGATATCTTGACATAGGCCATTTGTCAAGGGTATGATTGATGCATAAGGCATTGGATGTGTATAGAAACTTCCTAGGTTGGAAAGTTTGAAAGCAAGTTGGATCACTACAATATAGAAGACCTTTAGTGCACAATTGGTCACGAGTTCCTATTTGGGTGATGGGCCGGCATTCTTGGAGTTTCCAAGAGGCAATTTGCGATACTCCGACTTCATGGTCGGAAAGTGACATCTAAGTGTGAGGGAACCTTGTACTAAGGCATATTCCATACTTAGAGTCAACTCGTTTGATTTTGTTAAGCACATCGAATTTGTTGACTTCTCCATAGAGAAATTGGCATAAGTGTTTGTGTTAAATTCAAATCGAGGGATGGGGGTAACATCCTTATAACTCTTAGATTTGGACACCCAATTCACCCTCATCGAAAGGTGTGGGCTTAATTCAATGAGGAAAGCCAAAGTCATAGAGTTGGAGAGCATACATAATTTCCCATCAAGGTTTATGCTCTAGACCACATGAAACCTAGTTTTGAAACAAAGTTTTCATTAATGAGTTTTGGTTGCTTATGTGGAGCATGATAGGAAACTCAACTATGCATATGTGGAAGTGTAAGGCTTCTTCCAAGTTAGAGTTTAAGGATGACTCGACTAAAACATATGTGAGAGGATAAGGGACGAAAGAGCCTTTATAAAAGCGTCAAGTAAAAGGATAAGCCTAAGAAACTCATGGGTAATTCTTACGACGTGTACTTAGACAAGTTGATGTGGTTCAAACCTGAGGAGCACCACGATTCTTTAGTGCATGATTGTAATTGTTACAAGGTATAAATTCAAGTCTAAGGACATTTATATCTATGCGTAGAGTTTGTTTAATAAACTTCGAGTTTTGATGACATGGCTCAAATGGGGACGGAATGTTGGTGATTTGTGTCAAGTAATCAAATCCCTATAAGAGCATGTTGAGGTTTACAAGTCATATTGGTAATGTCGATTGAGGTATTGACATGTATGACTTTCCATGATGTAATTATAGAGAGTTGTCATATATCCAAAAGTATATTGCATACCAACACCGAGGTATGAAACCTCGAGTGCTACGACCTTAGGCAAGGGCGCGCCTTGTTGTTGGCGTAGCTCGGAGTCGGCGCGGTGCAACGGCACCGTGCAAGGGCGTGGTGCTGCGAGGACTCGGTCTTGAGGATTCGTGGCTCGGTTGGTGTGGCGCGCCTTGTGATTGAATTTGAGGTTCAAGTCACGACATGTAGAGGCGCGCCTAGGGTGGTGCAATGGAACGGCAAGGCTGCGGTGAGGCTAGCAACGCACATACGAGGCTGCAGTGGAGCTTGCAGCGCGCCTAGGGCATTGGCCCATGGCGCCGAGCACTAGTTGTGATGCTAAGGTAAGTATTTGAGCTTTGTAATTGAGTCTTATGGCTTTGTGCATATTCTAACAAAATTAGGATGCTTAACTTTAGGTTGGAGAATGCTTTAAGCAAGAACCAAAGCTTGAGTTTAGCTTGGCACATGGCTATGTATGCTAGAAAGGAGTTTAGAAGCTTTATACTAGCGTAGAGTAAGCTCTAGGAGCTTGGACAAGCTCTAGACTCATTGTGTTTATAAGAAGCTCATGTAGCTAGGAAGTAGCTCATGGAAGCTCAATCTAGCTCACACTAGCTCAAGTTAGCTCAACGAGCTAGAAAGTCAACTCAACGCAGCTCAAGCCAGCTCAACTAATTGGATGCTAGCTCAACTAGCTAAGGGGTAGTGACACTACCTAGGTGATCTAGCTAGGTACCTAGCAATGCTAGCTAGGCGTGGGGCTTGGTGGGCCGGCCCATGGGGCGCGCCTATGGGCAGTTGGGCCACTAGCATGCGCGCGTGGCATGGGCCTTGGGCCATGCGTGTTGGGCCGATTGCTTGGGCTTTTGGATTGGAATTTTGGGATTTGTCTTGGGCCATTATAGGCTGGAATTAAAAGACATTTTGGAGTCCAAGGGGGCTGCATCTAGACGCCCTAATGATCACAAGGAGAGAGAAGGAGGAAGTTACAACAAACTCCCCTACTTTTACTCTCATCCTCTCATTTGTGTAACCGTTTTGGTAACCGCCTTTCAAGGCAGTTTTTGGACAGAATTTCCACGCCTATATAAGGGGGAAATGTCGGCCATTTGATGGTTAGAAACACAAGAGAAAATCAGTCTCTTAGTCCACACAAAATCGGTGAGAATTAAACACACAAAGTCGAGAAGACTTGTTGTTGTTTTGAGTGGGTTTTCACAAGATTAAACATGAGTGTGTAAGGCATCATGGATGGATCTTCAATCATGAAGAAAGAACCTCAAGAGGCGTTGGATGGGCAGTATGTTCGAGTGAAGGACGAACCCCAAACGTCTATGGAAGAAGACTTCGTTCAAGTCAAGATCGAAGAGGAATCAATGGACTCGAATGAGGTACGCTTGTTCTCAATGGATGTGTCTTGCCAACACTTCTATTGGTTCGTTTGTTACGTTTTATCTCACAACGGTATTGCATAAATGATGTTCGTGTTTTTAGTATAGTTTTTAGTATGTTTTCTCAGTTTGTTAGGGCTAGTTTTGATAAGTTTAGGATTAGTTTTGTGTGTTTTTGGATAGTTTTGCATATTTTGTGAAAAGTATGGAAGCTACTCCGTTTTGTGTATTTTTGTTGGTTTTAGCAAGGAAAAGGTGCTAATTGGAACTGAATTTGGAGTGCAAGATGAAGAAGTCGAAGTCTAAGTTTTTGGAGAAGAAGTGTTGAAGAAACCAAGCCCAGGCTCGTTAACGAGGCTGTGAAGGTTCTATGATAGTAGTTGCTAGCATGATCATATAATTCCTTGCAAGCATGTCTTTGATAGTATAGCTGGATTCTCGTTATGAAATTGTTTTTTTAGAAGGAATAGCATGTGATGAAATTGAGCACATATACTTTTTAGCATAAGTTATGCAATCCAACAAATATTGCTACCTAGTGAGTTATTTTTGGCCTTATAGGGAGAACATCAAAAATCCCTCTTCTTTCTTGTGTGACTTACTCTCTATATGCATATTATCTCTTAGAATTGTGATGGTTATCTATTACTTGAGACCCGTATAAGATTTATAGTTCATTACTTGTGAAAATCAGATGATAGAGAACTTGTTTTTATAAGCCCTGTTAATCCATATCCACCCTTACATTATCCTTTTTTTTTACAACCAATTTGAGCCTGAAGCCTTTTAGTTTTAGCTCCACAAAATTATTCCCTAAGCCGAGATAAGCTTGACCATATCCGGGGATTAGGACTTAGATTGGAGAAGTATATTTTGTTGAGTATAAAAAAGGGGAGTGAAATATTATGTTTGGTTTGAATTAAGGGATTATTGGGAAGGGTAGATTGGAAGTATCTTGATTTTTAAGTTGTAAAAAGGAAGATCTCTTGATAGCAAAAGATGCACAAAAGGAAGTTGTTAAGAAGAAGCAGAGTACACGATGAAGCTCGTTAACGACCCTGAAGTGGTTCGTTAACGAGGCAGCGAAAAGAAGAGAGGAAAAAAGAGATAAATTAAGGAGAAGAAGAAAGAGAAGTTTGAAGTGCATTTGTGTTTATATAGATAATATCAGAGATTTTTTTCTATTTTTATGAGACTTTCTAGGATATATTGGGTGAGTGAAAAAATAAGTGCATAATGAAGAGTGAGTTTGGTATTGTTTGTATGAGAGTTTTGGTGAGAAGTGTGAGTTTTTAGGAGTCTTTGATTCCCGGATATTATTAGCACCACATAGCCAAAATATTTCCACGCCTTATTGTTTTTACCAAGCCCCATTACAACCCGACCGAATGGAAGCTTCTATGAAGTTTTTCATTGAGCCCCCTGAGTTCTTTTGATGATTTTTTATATGTTTTGACAAATCTTGGGTGGAGAGTTTGGTGATATAAGTTCCAATTTCTATGAGTTTTTGTATATAAGATGAGTTGAGAGATGTATTTATAAGCCCAAACACTTGAGAGTTGAGTGAAACACATTATTATCCCTTGTGAGGTTGGATTGTATTTTCTTATGTCTATTTGGTGCATATGTGTGTGATGACATTAATAATCATTTATTATTTTTCTATGTGTTGATGTTGTTTTTAGAGGATGGTTATGTCTTGATGAGTTTGTTTGATTGGTTTTGATTATTGTTTAGTGATTGCTTGAGGACAAGCAAGTCTAAGTATGGGGTATTTTGATGTTCGTGTTTTTAGTATAGTTTTTAGTATGTTTTCTTAGTTTGTTAGGGCTAGTTTTGATAAGTTTAGGATTAGTTTTGTGTGTTTTTGGATAGTTTTGCATATTTTGTGAAAAGTATGGAAGCTACTCCGTTTTGTGTATTTTTTTTAGGTTTTAGCAAGGAAAAGGTGCTAATTGGAGCTGAATTTGGAGTGCAATATGAAGAAGTCGAAGTCTAAGTTTTTGGAGAAGAAGTGCTGAAGAAACCAAGCCCAGGCTCGTTAACGAGGCTATGAAGGCTCGTTAACGAGGCTACGAGATAGAGTTTTCGAGAGTTTGATTTTGTGACTCATCGATCCTGTGCGGGAATTTATTTCCGTGTCGGTAGAGTGATTTTTATGAATTTTTAGGGTTATTATATTATGTATTTTAGGTCTTGTTATCTTTCTAGATTTTATTTCTATCTTTTAGGATTTATTTCTATCTTTTTAGGAAAGTTTTTATCTTCTAGTCTTTTTATTTTTCTAGCCTTATTAGTATAAATAGCCCTCTTATTAGTCTAGAAAAGGGAGAGGACAAGTAGGGAAGCAAGTAGAGAGAAGAGGAAGAGCCGACAGAGGCGAGAGACGGATCAGAGTCGAGATCAAGAGCTCGGTGGACGAGAGTTACCGGGGTCGTTAGTCGAGATTCGATTCGGTGCTTTGTATTTTTCGGGTTTCTTCTAAATTTCTGTAAGACGATATTTATTAATTTGAGTAGTGTTTTGTTTGCAATGATCTCTTTTGTTGATTTTATTTGTTTCTTAGTCATGAGTAGTGAGTAGTTTTCTTTTCTAAGGTTGGGGTTTAAACCCGGCATAGTTATGCATGTTTGATGAGTAAGATTATGTGTTAAATGCCTTCTATCTATTTTTTTGATTGTTTTTTGTGCTTAGACCTAGATGAAAGTCAAGGTGATTTGAGTTTTTAACTTGATTGAGAGAGAAAGTTATAGACTTGAAGGTTGATATTGTTTGAATACGAAAGTTTCAAGCTTTAGATCCAAAGCGAGCAATTGAGTGAATTAGTTTATGAAAGTAGATTAATTTACTTCCTAGTCAATGAAAGTTGATGAATTTATCTATTTAAAGGCATGTTCTTATCTTCTTACGAGTTTATATGCATGACTATGTTGTGGTATCCCTTATCCTAGATCTTTGTTTTTATTTGAATTCTCTTGAGTATATTCATTACTGAGTTCGTAGGCTCGGTACCGAACTTGTTTAGGTCATTATTTTTAGTCTTTTGTTTGCGGTGGTTCGTTAACGACCCTGACAACGTCGTTAACAAGGCTGCTTGTGAGTGTTTTGCTTGTTTTTGTTAGATTTTTGCTATTAGGAGTCGATAAACAAACAACCTTGCTTCTCGTGGAACGATCCTGACTCCCCTATACTCAGCGGGGTCTTGACTTATAAATTTATTTGTTGTCCCGAGTGAAGGCCCGTCAACAAATTGGCGCTGTTTCCGGGGAAGCAACGAGTTTGTTTGTTTATCTGTGGGTTTGGGAATAGCCCGACCCCGTTTTTGTTTTTAATTTTTGTTTTCTTTCTCTGTTTTCTCAGCGTATGCCGGTAGGACGTCGAAGGCTCGAATTTGACAATGCTGGTTATTATTCAGAACCCGAACGTTCCCTGCAAAGTAGACGCTGAGAGAACCGAACCATAACCATACCTGAAGAGCTGGCTCGTCATCTAGAAGTCCTCCAAACACAGATGGAGGCATTGAAAACTGAGAAGGAAGGTGTTGCTGCCGAGGCTGAGCGTCAACGAGCTAACAATGCTCGTCTATAGGAAGAGCTGAATGCCTATCCGAGGAATGCCAAACAATACATGCATCCAGAATTGAGGGTGCCAGAATCACCAATCGTGCTTCCGGAGATACAGAAACCTTTTGAGATTAAGTCTCAATTTATATCCTTAATTAAGCGGGCTCAGTTTGAAGGGAAACCTACTGAGTGCCCTATGGAACATATTAGAAATTTTCTTGATTTATGTGACACCATAGCTGTTGAAGGTGTATCACTTGAATATGTTCTGTTAAAAGCTTTCAGGTGGTCTCTTGCTGGAAAGACCCTGAGCTGGTTGGAGAGTTTACCTTCTAAGTCTATCAGGACTTGGAAAGCTTTGTACGATCAATTTCTTACAATGTTTTTCCCTCCTGCTAGACAACAGAGTTGAGGAAATGCATCACCTCCTATCATCAGCTGCCTAATGAGACTTTTGTTAAAACATGGGAAAGATTTAAGGAAATGCTTAGACAATGCCCCACTCATGGGCAACCTTTATATGTTCTCCAAGAAATCTTTTTCCAGGGTATCAACGCATAGACCAAGAATCGCATGAACACGCATATTGCGTGCGGTTGTATAGAGATGGACCCTACAACTGCATGGGAATTGCTGGATAAGCTGTCCAATTATGATGCCATGTATGGAACCCAGCAAATTCCACAGCCGCAGAAACGTCTCTGCGTGCCTAACCGAGAAGAAGTTGACCCAGACGTTAAAAATCACTAGACGAGGTCAACCACCTGAAGAAGCAAGTAAGTTTTCTGAAGTCCTCTCAATCATGTCAAGAGTGTGGTTCTTCTGCTCATAATACTTTTGCTTGCACTAACATAGAGCAGGTAAGAGCCGCTGAGACAATTGCTGAGATGAATTACATGAGAGGCCCATACAGGAACCAGCCTAGTAATTTTGACAGGTCGAACAACTATCAGACGTGGGGCAATCAGAATCCAAATCCAAGCTATGCAGCGCCTCCACCGGATAGACGACCTGTGCCTTATCGACCTCCAGGCCATCAGGAGCCACCATCTTGGGTACAAGGGTTACAGGAAAGCATCAATGGGGTCCACAACAAGGTCAATGAAGTTCAAGCTAACCTTAACCACCAGAATAAAAGATGGGGAGAGTTCGATGTATGGAAGAAGAATGTTGATTCCCAACTAAGGAACCTTGCTGCACAAATTCCAAGACCACAAGGGCAACTTCCGGGCCGTCCTGAAGAGATCCCTAAAGGACAGAT
This sequence comes from Fallopia convolvulus, assembly GCA_964016875.1. Lineage (NCBI taxonomy): Eukaryota > Viridiplantae > Streptophyta > Magnoliopsida > Caryophyllales > Polygonaceae > Fallopia > Fallopia convolvulus. The sequence goes on from OZ024729.1 coordinate 45,432,156, forward strand.
AGCAGCGGTACACCTTAGGAGCGGAAAGACACTACCGGAGCGTGTCGAAGTTAAGGACAAGACGGAAGAGGACACCACGGTCACCCTCGGTAACGAGCCAGCGAGGGAAATTACCGAACCAGCGAACCATGGTGACGAGGCTCCGAGGGTACCTAACGACCCTAGCACAGGTAAGTTCTCAAATCCGAGCCCTCCTCTCAATTCCAGGGTAGTTAACGACCCGCCGAGCATACCTAATGACCCTAGTGTCGACCCGGTAGCATCACCTCTCGAGCCTAACTTGGTTCCGAGGATGGTTAAATCTCTTCCATTTCCAACTAAGAAATCTGTGGCCTCTACTGAGAGTAAGTTCAAGCGTTTCGTAAAGATTCTTCAGGGCATTAATATTTCCATCCCATTCGCTGAGGCCCTAAGCGAAATGCCGGCTTACACAAAATTTTTGAAGGATATTCTTAGCAGGAAACGGTCCATTACAGAGATGCAGGATGAAGTCCGATCTATAGCTTTACCAGAAAATCTAGGAGATCCAGGAAGATTTGCAATAACGATTGGCATAGGCGACCATAAGTTTAAAGCTTTATGTGATCTGGGAGCCAGTGCTAGTTTACTCCCTCTCTCAATCTGGTCCAAAGCTAATATGGGACCATTAGAGCCCATCAACATGCGGCTTTACATGGCAGATGGTTCTTGCATCAAACCAACATGGGTGGTAGAAGACTTTCCGGTTCAAGTGGGCAAATTTTTTGTTCCAAATGATTTCGTTGTTATGGCAATCCGGTTGTGCCTACTATCTTGGGGAGACCGTTCCTCGCCACAGCTGGAGCCATAATTGATGTTAGGAGGGGACTCCTAACTTTCGAAATAGGGGATGAGGTGACGGAATTCCGGTTCAAGCAGTCAATAAAAGAGACCGACAGAGCCGAAGTCAAGATGCTCTACACCCACAATGAGATCACTGAATGTGGAGACCCCGTTGGAAGAGTGATGATGAATTTTCTTAGGACCGACAGAGCCGAAGTCATGATGAATTTTCAGGTCAAAGATGGGCAGAAATAACCCCTGCAGTTTTGGTAAAGAGCTCTCCACCCTCGTTACCGACTCTCCTGGCAGAAGAAGCAAGCTCGTTAACGACCCCATCAGGATCGTTAACGATCCTGGCAGAGGACAATGAAATTTCAGCATTTGAATATCTTGAAGAAGTGTTGAAGACGAAGCCAGAAGAACCAATTCTAACCCCAGCTGAACCTTCTCCAACACTCAAACCTCTGCCGGACTCCCTCAAGTATGAATTCCTTGGTCCTAATTCTACCTTACCTGTCATCATTAATGCTAAATTAAAGGATGAAGAAGTATAAAAACTGCTGAATGTTCTTAGGATGCATAGGAAAGCCATCGGCTACTCCTTAGATGATATAACTGGCATATCTCCTTCCCTTTGCATGCATAGGATATACATGGAGGATACCCACTATAGAGCATCAACGTAGGTTAAATCCTAATATGAAGGATGTGGTTAAAAAAGGAAATCATTAAATTACTTGATGCTGGGATCATATTTCCTATATCGGACAGCCAATGGGTGAGTTTGGTCCATGTAGTCCCAAAGAAAGGGGGGATGATTGTCAAAGAAAATGAAAAGGGAGAGCTTATTCCAACTAGGACCACCACCCGTTGGAGGATGTGCATTGATTATAGGAAGCTTAATAGTGCTACAAGAAAAGATCATTTTCCGCTTCCTTTCATTGATCAAGTGTTAGAACGCTTAGCCCAGCATGATTATTTCTGTTATTTAGATGGCTAAAGCGGTTTTTGGCAGATTCACATTCATCTTGATGATCAGGAGAAGACAACATTTACATGTCCCTATGGAACCTTTGCTTATAAAAGAATGCCATTTGGGCTCTGCAATGCCCCTGCCACCTTTCAAAGGTGTATGATGGCCATTTTTTCTGATATGATAGAGGAGATTGTAGAGGTTTTTATGGATGACTTTTCTGTTTATGGTTCTTCATTTGATGCTTGTCTTGCTAATCTTGCACGTGTGCTTAAAAGATGTGAAGAAACCAATCTTGTGTTAAATTGGGAAAAGTGTCATTTCATGGTCCAAGAGGGGATAGTACTAGGACATCTTGTCTCTAAAAGAGGGATAGAGGTAGATAAAGCAAAAATTGAGCTTATTGAAAAACTACCTCCTCCTTCTTCAGTAAGAGACATTAGGAGTTTCCTAGGGCATGCTGGCTTTTACAAACGATTTATTCAAGATTTTTCCAGGATAGCTAAACCTTTGACTAACCTACTAATGAAAGATGTAGTGTTTGAGCTGTCTCTAGAATGTCTTGAAGCATTTTACAGGTTAAGAGCTGCCCTCGTGTCCGCTCCCATTATGCAGTCCCCGGATTGGACACTACCCTTTGAGATTATGTGTGATGCTAGTGACTATGCAGTTGGCGCAGTCTTAGGAAAACTGAAGGACAAGAAACTCCACGCCATCTAATACGCCAGTAAGACGTTGGATGAGGCTGTAACACCTCCTTTTTATTTAGGGATATTACCGCCAGTGACCCCGAGATTAAACTCTCGAAGTCACCCAAGGCTTATAGTAATTACAGAACTTAACCAAAAACTTTAAAATGCGGAAGATATATTATAACAAATGTAGAAGTCGAATACAAATGTTGAATAAAGTTGAACGGATACAAAGTTGAAATGGAAAGGGTCCCACAAGTCGGAACCTCAACCCTTAAAATTATTCTAACTCATTCCAAGCTAACCACCTTCACTCTAGCTGCTCCTCAAGCCTGCTCCTCGTGGTCCTCGACGTAGAACTTCACTCCTGATGTGTCGCGACGAGAAATGCGATGGACGCGAGCCGACCATGCAAGGAAAATAAACGGTCGGTTAGTCTTGTAATAGACTAAGCAAATGGGGTTTTTGAAGGTGGTTCGGATTTTAGGAAGGGACGAGTTGGGATGTCGGGTACCGAATGAAAGTCGGTCCCATCCTCAGACCTCGGGCCTCCTAGGAAAACTATGATTTGAAGAAACAGAATGAGAACGTCACCCAAGGGTGAATCTCGGTTTATAAAGAAAGATTTACTTATGTTGGGAACTTGGGTTTCACACATTTAGTCAGGTGGGTGATTAAACCCCTCGTTGAGCACGTTCCCCTCTACCAACCACACCGCATACGTGTTGTGCAAATTCAGATTGGAGCCAGAGAATTACGGAATCCGAGAGTAAGGATTGCATTCCATTTTGTACTAGCCTTCCTATCATTTTAATGGTCACCATCAGGCGCCTATTTAATCTCTACCAATTTTAATGATCACAATATCATTACACTTGGAATTAAGCATACTTTTTAAGTAAGAAAGATGTGGGTTATGACCCCACGGAATTTCTCAAAGGTTGGGTGGCGAACTGATGTTCATGTTTTTAGTATAGTTTTTAGTAGGTTTTCTTTATTTATTAGGTTTAGTTTTGATAAGTTTAGGTTTAGTTTGGTATGTTTTTGGATAGTTTTGCATATTTTCATAGAAAGTATGGAAGCTACTCTATTTTGTGTATTTTGTAGGTTTTAGCAAGGAAAAGTGCTATACGGAGCTGAATTTGGAGCGTTACAGTGAAAGACGGAGGAATACAAGTTTGAAGAAGTCAGAGTCAAGGTTTTACGAGTTGAAGTGTGGAAGAAACCAAGCCCAGGCTAGTTAACGAGGCTGTAAGGGCTCGTTAACGAGGCCACGTGATAAGAAATTTCGAGGGTTGACTTTGTAACTCACCGATCCTGTGCGGGAAATTATTTCCGTGTCGGTAGAGTATCTTTTTGTGATTTTTAGGGTTATTATATTATGTATTTTAGGTCTTGTTATCTTCTTAGATTTTGTTTCTATCTTTTTAGTGTTTTATTTCTATCTTTTAAAAAAGTTTTTATCTTCTAGCCTTATTAGTTTTTAGCCTTTTTAGTATAAATAACCCTCTTATTTAGCCTAGCAAAGGGGGGAATTCTTTGGAGGATGGATAGATAGAGAAATCGAGCATAGAGAGAAGAGGAAGAGCCGAGAGAGCTAAGGAGAGGATCGGAGACGAGTCGTCGGGTCGGTGGACGAGAGTTACCGAGTTCGTTGATCGAGTATTTCGGTTCGGTATTTGTTTGTTTTCGGGTTTTCTTCTGATTTTCTGTGTAAGACGATATGTGTTATTTAATTTGAGCAGTAATTTATTTTCAATGATTTCTTGTTTCGTACTTATGATTAGTGAGTAGTCTCTTTTCTAGGATCGGGGTTAAGCCCGACATAGTTAAGCATGTTTAACGAGTAAGATTATGTCTTGAATGCCTTTTATCTATTATTGAGATTGTTTGTTGTGTTTATACCGAGATGAAAGTTGAGGTAATTTGAGTTTTTAACTGGATTGAAAGAGAAAGTTAGTAACTTGAAGGTTGATATTGTTTGAAAACGAAAGTTTCAAGCTTTAGATCCAAGACAAGCAATTAAGTGAGTTAGGTTACGAAAGTAGGTTAATTTGCTTGATAGTCAACGAAAGTTGATAATTCTATCTATTAAAGGCATGATCTATTCTTTTTACGAGTTTATATGCTTGGCTATGTTGCGGTGTCTCTAGTCCTAGATCTTTGTTTTTATTTGAATTATTTTAAGTGAATTTCGTTACTGAGTTTGTTTAGGTCGTTAGTTGAGTCTTTTTAGGTACGGTGGTTCGTTAACGACCTGACAACGTCGTTAACGAGGCTGCTTGTGTGTGTTTTTGTTTGATTTTGTTTGCTTTTTAGTAGTCGATAAACAAACAACCTTGCTTCCTGTGGAACGATCCTGACTTCGCTATACTTAGCGGGGTCTTGATTTATAAATTTATTTGTTGTCAAGAAATACCCTCTCAACAAATTGGCGTCGTTGCCGGGGATGCAACGTGTTTGTTAGTTTATCTGTGGGTTCGGGAATAGCCCGACCCCGTTTTTGTTTTTAATTTTTGTTTGCTTTGTTTGCTTTGTTTGCTTTCTCAGTGTATGCCGGTAGGACGACGAAGGCTCGAGTTTCACAACACTGGTTATTACTCAGAACCCGAACGTTCCCTGCACCGTAGACTCCGAGTAAACCGAGCCATGGCCACACCAGAAGAGATGGCTCTTCAAATGGAAGACCTCCGAAATCAGATGGAGGCGTTGAAGACTGAGAAGGAAGGCGCTGCTGCTGAAGCTGAGCGTCAACGAGCTGCTAATGCTCGTCTACAAGAGGAACTTGATGCCTATCCAAGGAATGCCAAACAGTACATGCATCTAGAACTGAGGGTGCCAGAGTCCCCGATTGTGCTTCCAGCGATAGAGAAACCCTTTGAGATCAAGTCTCAATTCATATCCTTGATTAAACGGGCTCAGTTTGAAGGGAAACCTACAGAGTGCCCTATGGAGCATATTAGAAACTTTATTGATTTATGTGACACCATAGCTGCTGAAGGTGTCTCACTTGAATATGTTCTGTTAAAAGTTTTTAGGTGGTCCCTTACTGGAAAGGCCCTGGGCTGGTTGGAGAGCCTACCTTCTAAGTCTATCAGGACTTGGAAAGCTTTGTACAATCAATTTCTGACAAAGTTCTTCCCTCCTGCTAAGACGACGGAGTTGAGGAAACGCATCAACTCCTATCACCAGCTGCCTAATGAAACATTCGTTGAAACATGGGAAAGATTTAAAGAGATGCTTAGACAATGCCCCACTCATGGGCAACCTTTATATGTTTTGCAAGAAATCTTTTTTCAGGGTATCAACGTAGAGACCAAGAACCGCATCAACACGCATACAGCGTGCGGTTTTATTGAGATGCATCCGACGGAGACATGGGAACTGTTGGATAAGCTTTCCAATTACGATGCCATGTATGGAATCCAGCCGACTCCACAACCTCCGAAACGTCTCTACGTACCTAACCGAGACGAAGTTGACCCGGATGTTAAAAATTAATTCTTGCAAGATGAGGTCAACCGTCTGAAGAAGCAGGTAAGTTATCTGAAATCCTCTCAATCATGTCAAGAATGTGGTTCTTCTGCACATAGTACTTCTTCTTGCACTAACATAGAGCAGGTTAGAGCCGTTGAGACAATAGTTGAGATGAATTATATGAGAGGACCATACAGGAACCAGCCTAGCTATAATGACAGGTCAAACAACTATCAGGCATGAGGCAATCAGAATACCAATCAAAACTATGCAATGCCTCCACCAGATAGACGACCTGCACCTTATCGACCTCCAGGCCATCAGGAGCCACCATCATGGGTTCAAGGATTACAGGAAGGCATTAACGGCGTGACCAACAAAGTTAACAAAGTGACCAGCAAGGTTAACGAAGTACAAGCCAACCTGAACCAACAAAATAAAAGATGGGGAGAGTTCGATATATGGAAGAAGAGTGTTGACTCCCAACTAGGGAACCTCGCTGCCCAGATTCCGAGACCACAAGGGCAACTCCCGGGCCGCCCCGAGGAGAACCCTAGGGGACAAATAGCAGCGGTGCACCTTAGGAGCGGGAAGACATTGCCGGAGCGAGTCCAAACTGAGGACAAGAAGGAAGAGGACGTCACCAAACAGCTCGTTAACGAGCCAGCGAGAGAAAATAGCGAGCCCCTATACCAAGGTGACGAGGCTTCAAGGGTTCCTAACGACCCAACCCTAGGTAAGTTTTCTAAACCGAGCCTTCCTCTCAACTCAAGGGTACTTAACGACCCCATCAGGGTCGGTAACGACCCACCGAGCATACCTGACGACCCCAATGACGACCCGGTACTCCCACCTCTCGAGCCCAACTTGGTTCCGAGGATGGTGAAATCTCTTCCATTCCCAACTAAGAAATCTATGGACTCTACTGAGAGTAAGTTCAAGCGTTTCGTAAAGATTCTTCAGGGCATTAATATTTCCATCCCATTCGTTGAGGCCCTAAGCAAAATGTCGGCTTACACAAAGTTTTTGAAGGATATTCTTAGCAGGAAAAGATCCATTACAGAGCTGCAGGATGAAGTCAGATCAATAGCTCTACCGGAAAAGCTAGGAGACCCAGGGAGATTTGCAATAACAATCGGCATAGGCAACCACAAGTTCAAAGCTTTATGTGATCTGGGCGCCAGTGCTAGTTTAGTTCCTCTCTCAATCTGGTCTAAAGCTAATATGGGACCACTAGAGCCCGTCAACATGCGGCTTTACATGGCAGACGGATCTTGCATTAAACCAACAAGGGTAATAGAAGACTTTCCAGTCCAAGTGGGTAAATTCTTTGTTCCAAACGACTTCATCGTTATGACAATGCCCGAAGATCTGGTGGTGCCTATTATCTTGGGAAGACCATTCCTCGCCACAGCTGGAGCCATAATCGATGTTAGGAGGGGACTCCTAACTTTCGAAATTGGGGATGAGGTGACGGAATTCCAATTCAAACAGTCAATTAAGGAGACTGATAAAGCCGAAGTCAAGATGCTCTACACCCACAAGGAGATCGAGTGTGGGGACCCTATTGGAAGATCAGCATTAGGTAATGAAATTTCAGGTCAAAGATGGGCAGAAATAACCCCTGCAGTTTCAGTAACGAGCTCCCCAGCCACGTTACTGATTCTCCTGGCAGAAGAAGCAGGCTCGTTAACGACCCCATCAGCATCGTTAACAACCCTGGTAGAAGACAACGAAATTTCAGCCTTTGTATATCTTGAGGAACAAGTTGAAGACGGAACCAGAAGAACCAATTCTAATCCCTGCAGAACCGTCCCCAACACTTAAACCCCTGCCAGACTCCCTCAGGTATGAATTCCTTGGTCTTAATTCTACTTTGTCGGTCATTGTTAATGCTAAATTAAAAGATGAGGAAGTAGGAAACTCCTGAATGTGCTTAGGATGCATAGGAAAGCCATAGGCTACTCCCTAGATGATATAAATGGCATTTCCCCTTCCCTTTGCATGCATAGGATATACATGGAGGATAATCATAAACCCACCATAGAGCATCAACGTAGGTTAAATCCTAACATGAAAGATGTAGTTAAAAAGGAAATTATTAAATTACTTGATGTTGGGATTATATTTCCTATATCGGATAGCCAATGGGTGAGTCCGGTCCATGTAGTTCCAAAGAAAGGGGGGATGACTGTGATAGAAAACGAAAAGGGAGAGCTTATCCCGACTAGAACCACCACTAGTTGGAGGATGTGCATCGATTATAGGAAGCTCAATAGTGCTACTAGAAAAGATCATTTCCCGCTTCCTTTCATTGATCAGATGTTAGAACGTCTAGCCCAGCATGATTATTTTTGTTATTTAGACGGCTATAGCGGTTTTTGGCAGATTCCTATTCACCCTGATGATCAGGAGAAAACAACCTTTACATGTCCCTATGGAACCTTTGCCTATAAAAGAATGCCATTTGGGTTTTGCAATGCCCCTGCTACCTTTCAAAGATGTATGATGGCCATTTTTTCGGATATGATAGAGGATATTGTAGAAGTTTTCATGGATGACTTTTCTGTTTACGGTTCTTAATTTGATTCTTGTCTTGCTAATCTTCCACGAGTGCTTAAAAGATGTGAAGAAACCAATCTTGTGTTAAATTGGGAAAAGTGTCATTTCATGGTGCAAGAGGGGATAGTATTAGGACACCTTGTCTCTAAAAGAGGGATAGAAGTAGATAGAGCAAAAATCGAGCTTATTGAAAAACTACCTCCTCCCTCTTCTATAAGAGACATTAGGAGTTTCCTTGGGCATGCTGGTTTTTACAGACGGTTTATTTAAGATTTTTCTAAAATAGCTAAACCTTTGACTAACCTACTAATGAAAGATGTAGTGTTTGAGCTGTCTCCAGAATGTCTTGATGCATTTTACAGGTTACGAGTTGTCCTCGTATCTGCCCCCATTATGCAGTCCCCTGATTGGACATTGCCTTTCGAGATTATGTGTGATGCCAGTGACTATGCAGTTGGCGCAGTGTTAGGGCAACGGAAGGACAAAAAGCTCCATGCCATCTATTATGCCAGTAAGACGCTGGATGAAGTGCAGAGTAAGTATACCACAACAGAGAAAGAGTTCCTTGTTGTGGTATTTGCCTTTGAAAAATTACGGTCATACCTTGTTGGATCCAAAGTGATTGTTTATACTGACCATGAGGCTGTTAGATCTTAATGGCTAAAAAGGATGCCAAACCTAGATTGCTTCGTTGGATGCTCTTACTACAGGAATTTGACCATGAAATAAGAGACAAAAAGGGAGCAGAAAATCTAGTGGCAGATCACCTATCCAGATTGCCAGTAGGGCATATCACCAAGTCCAACGATGAGGTACCAATAAACGATTCCAGACCTGACGAACACCTCCTGCTGAACGAGGTCGAACTCCACAAGACCCTCGTCACCGACCCCTTCAGGGTCGTTAACGAGGTGCCGAGGCTGGAAGGAATACATTGCAAGGATAAACTTTCGTAATGGGTCGGCATAACAGTCAATCAGGTCGTTACTGAGCCACGGGAGGTCGTTACCGAGGATACAATAATGACTCCAAGCTCGTTAACGACCCATTCAGGTAAGATTTCTGAAACCAAACAAGCTCAAATAAATTCCATTCCTTCTCCTACTTCCACTTCTTCTTCCCCAATATCAATCCATGCTATTAGAGGACCAAAAGCCCCTTGGTTTGCGGATTTCGCTAACTATCTTGTAGGAGGTGTGATTCCCGAGGGTCTTACCCCACAAAAGAAGAAGAAATTTTTCCATGATGTAAAACAGTACTATTGGGATGATCCCTACTTGTTTAAGCAAGGGAGCGATCACCTCTTTAGGCGTTGTGTTCCAGAAGAGGAGATCAAGAAAGTGATCCATCAATGTCACACACTTCCAACTGCAGGCCATGCAAAAGGATTCAAAACCGCGGCGAAGATTCTTCAAAGTGGTCTCTATTGGCCAACCATGTTCAAAGATGTGCAAGCTTACGTGACAGCATGTGATGAGTGCCAACGCTCAGGAAACATCACTTGGAGACATGAAAATCCACTTACCGGGATATTGGAGGTTGAGCTTTTTGACGTATGGGGCATAGACTTCATGGGACCGTTTCCCGCATCAGGCCCCTACAAGTACATCCTAGTTGTAGTCGACTATGTCTCTAAGTGGGTAGAAGTTGTTGCTACAAGGACTAACGACGCCAAGACTGTGGCTAAATTCATCAAGACCAATATTTTCCCCAGGTTCGGCGTTCCAAGGGTCCTTATCAGTGATGGTGGCTCCCATTTCATTGAGCGGAGTTTTGAAGCACTTTTAGCTAAGTATGGGGTATCCCATCGGGTGGCAACACCCTATCATCCCCAAACTAGTGGCTAGGTTGAAGTTTCAAACATGCAAATAAAGAGCATATTGGAGAAGACAGTCTCCCGTTCTAGGAAAGATTGGCCCTCTAAATTAGATGACGCTCTATGGGCATACAGGACGGCATACAAGACGCCTCTACGCACCACTCCTTTCAATCTAGTGTATGGCAAGGCATGTCATTTACCGGTCGAGATGGAGCATAAAGCATTGTGGGCCCTAAAAGAGCTCAACATGAACCTCGATGCAGCAGGAGAAAAAAGATTCATGGACTTGCAAGCATTAGAAGAACTGAGGTTGAAGGCGTATGAAAATGCCGCAATTTACAAGGAGCGCACTAAAAGGTGGCATGATCGGAAATTAGTGCCCAGAACTTATTACGTCGGTGACAAAGTACTTCTTTTCAACTCTAGACTCCGATTATTCCCAGGGAAGCTTAGGACACGACGGAGTGGGCCATTTGTGGTTCATCACATTTATCCTCATGGAGCGGTAGAGTTGATCGACAACCGAGGCGTAATTATCAAAGTTAATGGGCACCGGCTGAAGAAGTTCCATGAGCAAACCGACCCAGATGAAGAGATCAGAGTTACCATGGCTCTCACATCATCAGACTAGTCAAAGGAACACGTCGGGCAGACGACGTTAAAAATAGCGCTTACGGGAGGCAACCCGCTTTTTAGTATAGAATTAGATTTTTCTCTTTTTTTTAGACTCTTTTTCTTAGCTTTCTTTTGAGTCCTTTTTAGTAGTTTTTAGGATAGAAATTAGGATTTAATTTTGAGCTAACAAGATGCAGGAGAAGGGAGCGAAAAATCACTCCAAGAGGCTACGGTGGCTCGTTAACGACCCACTCAGGGTCGTTAACGACCCGATTCGGACGACCCGATTCGGCAAAACGGGCAGGTAAGTTTTTTTAACCTAATCTATCTTTTTCACTACCCTAGCCGCCACCCCTCTACCCCTTCCTATCCCTTCCCTCTCCTATATAACCCTTCTACCCCTCCAAAATCTCTTTCACTCTCAAATCCTTTCAAATCAAACTCAACCAAAAACCTTTGAAGACCCCTTCCACCGATCGGAATCCCGCGCCACCATCACAGAGCAACCATCGTTACCGAAGCCCGGAAACCCTTCCCTCCACCGTCGAAGATCCGAAGCTTTCGATAGCCCCCACCGAGCTCGTTACTCGCCCAATTCCCGACCCCTTGTTCTTCAAATTTCTCGGTTCTCCGGTATGTTTTCTAAACCCTAACTCGAAATTGCATGATTTATGATTTTTAGGGAAGAAATTTCATGTCTAGAATTGAGTTCATATAGAGGATCGGTGTTCATGATTAAATATTACCCATGGTTGTGATTTTTGCTTCGTATTTCTAGATTTAGAGAGGGATATTCATGTTAGATGTGTCATAGTGAGAAGTTAATTGTGAAAAGTATGAATTTTTCTTGTTCTAGTATCAAGCTACAAACTTTGCATGTCAAAATTTTGGGTAAAATTTAGCATATTCGGGTTGGGTAATCGAGCAAGTATGGCGTGCGTATTTCCGATTTTGTGGCTAGTGAGGAGTATAGAGGATTGCATGTTGAATTTTGGCTTGTTTTAAAGTAGAGTAAACTCGGAATTCTGTGATCTGGTTCTCGGCGGATCGTTAACGACCTACCCAGGCCCGTTAACGACCTTGCATGGCCTTAAAGATCAACCAGTCCAGATTCGTAAACGACCCAATTGGGTAGTTAACGAATAATTTTGAGGCTATTTCGAGACCAAGTATGGGGTCTCTTGCCTATCTATTTTGAGCTTGCAGAAGACGTTTTTCCTTGTCTTCCACTTTTGAGACTTTGTAAGTTTTTTTATGTTTTTCTTTTTCTTTTTTTTTTATCTTTGTTTGTTTTCTTTTCTATTTCTTTTCCTTCTTCTTATTTTTCTTACAGTGGGGACACTGTAATTTTAAGTATGGGGTGGGAGAAAGTAGAAAACTTGTTATCTTATGTGTTTATTTGTTTTAAGTCGTTTTGTTTCATAAATTGAAAAAAAAATCGAAAAATTGAAAAAAAATCGAGAAAAATTTTGAAAAAAAGGAAAAAAGATTTTAGAATTGATAGATATCCCTTTCATAGGTTCTATGATAGTAATTGCTAGCTTAATCATATAATTCCTTGCGAGCATGTCTTTAATAGTATAGCCGGAATCTTTAACTTGAAATTGTTTTTAGAAGAAGATAGCATTTGATGAAATTGAGCACATATACTTTATAGCATAAGTGATGCAATCCAACAAAAAATATCTACCTAGTGAGTTATTTTTGGCCTTATAGGGAGAACATTAATAATCCCTCTTCTTTTTTGTGTGATTTACTCTCTATATGTATATTATCTCTTGGAATTGTGATGGTTATCTATTTCTTGAGACCCGTATGGGATTAAAGTTCATTACTTGTGAAAATCATATGATGGAGAACTTATTTTTATGAGCCCTATTATTCCCTATCTACCTTTTACATGATCCTTCTTTTGATAACCAATTCTAGCTTGAAGCTTTTATTTTTAGCTCCACAAAATTTTTCCCTAGCCGAGATAAGCTTGACCCTATCCGGGGATTAGGACTTAGATTGGAGAGGTATTTTTGTTGAGTGTAAAAAAGGAGTGACATATATTGTTTGCTATGATTGAGGGATTATTGGGAAGGGTAGATTGGAAGTCTCTTGTTTTACTTGTAATAAGAAAGATCTCTTGATAAAGGAAGAAATGCATAAAATAAAGTTGTTTGTTGGAGATAAGTTGAAAAAAAAATGATGATGAAAAAAATACATGATGAAGCTCGTTAACGACTCTGAAGTGGGCTCGTTAACGAGGCAGCGAAAAAAGAGGAAGGAAGTTTGAAGTGCATATGTGTTTATAGATAAAATCAGGGATTCTTTTATTTCTTATGAGACTTTCTAGGATATGTTGGGTGAGTAAAATGAGTGTGCATAATGAGAGAGAGTGTTTGGTATTTGTTTTTATGAGTTTTGTTTATGTGAGTTTTTTAGGAGTCTTTGATTCCCGGATATTATTAGCACCACATAACCAAATATTTCCACGCCTTATTGTCTATACCAAGCCCCGTTACAACCCGGCCGAATGGAAGCTTGTATGAAGTTTTTCATTGAGCCTAAGTTTCTCTTGATGATTTTTGCTTGTTTTGACAAATCTTGGGTGGAGAGTATTGGTGATATAAGTTCCAATTTCTATGAGTTTTTGCATATTGGATTGAGTTGAGAGATTGAATTTATAAGCCTAAACACCTGAGAGTTGAGTGAAACACGTTATATCCCTTGTGAGGTTGGATTGTATTTTCTTATGTCTATTTGGTGCATATATGTGTAATGACGTTAAGTATCTTTTGCTATATTGTTCTCATGTGTAGATATTGCTTTTTAGAGGATGGCTATTTCTTGATGAGTATGTTTGTTTGGTTTTGGTTAGTGATTAGTGATTGCTTGAGGACAAGCAAGTCTAAGTATGGGGTATTTTGATGTTCATGTTTTTAGTATAGTTTTTAGTAGGTTTTCTTTATTTATTAGGTTTAGTTTTGATAAGTTTAGGTTTAGTTTGGTATGTTTTTGGATAGTTTTGCATATTTTCATAGAAAGTATGGAAGCTACTCTATTTTGTGTATTTTGTAGGTTTTAGCAAGGAAAAGTGTTATACGGAGCTGAATTTGGAGCGTTATAGTGAAAGACGGAGGAATACAAGTTTGAAGAAGTCAGAGTCAAGGTTTTACGAGTTGAAGTGTGGAAGAAACCAAGCCCAGGCTCGTTAACGAGGCTGTAAGGGCTCGTTAACGAGGCCACGTGATAAGAAATTTCGAGGGTTGACTTTGTAACTCACCGATCCTGTGCGGGAAATTATTTCCGTGTCGGTAGAGTATCTTTTTGTGATTTTTAGGGTTATTATATTATGTATTTTAGGTCTTGTTATCTTCTTAGATTTTGTTTCTATCTTTTTAGAGTTTTATTTCTATCTTTTAGGAAAGTTTTTATCTTCTAGCCTTATTAGTTTTTAGCCTTTTTAGTATAAATAACCCTCTTATTTAGCCTAGCAAAGGGGGGAATTCTTTGGAGGATGGATAGATAGAGAAATCGAGCATAGAGAGAAGAGGAAGAGCCGAGAGAGCTAAGGAGAGGATCGGAGACGAGTCGTCGGGTCGGTGGACGAGAGTTACCGAGTTCGTTGATCGAGTATTTCGGTTCGGTATTTGTTTGTTTTCGGGTTTTCTTCTGATTTTATGTGTAAGACGATATTTGTTATTTAATTTGAGTAGTAATTTATTTTCAATGATTTCTTGTTTCGTAGTTATGATTAGTGAGTAGTCTTCTTTTCTAGGATCGCGGTTAAGCCCGGCATAGTTAAGCATGTTTAACGAGTAAGATTATGTCTTGAATGCCTTTTATCTATTATTGAGATTGTTTGTTGTGTTTATACCGAGATGAAAGTTGAGGTAATTTGAGTTTTAACTGGATTGAAAGAGAAAGTTAGTAACTTGAAGGTTGATATTGTTTGAAAACGAAAGTTTCAAGCTTTAGATCCAAGACAAGCAATTAAGTGAGTTAGGTTACGAAAGTAGGTTAATTTGCTTGATAGTCAACGAAAGTTGATAATTCTATCTATTTAAAGGCATGATTTATTCTTTTTACGAGTTTATATACTTGGTTATGTTGCGGTGTCCCTAGTCCAAGATCTTTGTTTTTATTTGAATTAGTTTAAGTGAATTTCGTTATCGAGTTTTTTTAGGTCGTTAGTTGAGTCTTTCTAGGTACGGTGGTTCGTTAACGACCCTGACAACGTCGTTAACGAGGCTGCTTGTGTGTGTTTTTGTTTGATTTTGTTTGCTTTTTAGTAGTCGATAAACAAACAACCTTGCTTCCTGTGCAACGATCCTGACTTCGCTATACTCAGCGAGGTCTTGACTTATAAATTTATTTGTTGTCAAGAAATACCCTCTCAACACGAACCCAGACTAACACGAGCTACGTGCCATCACCCCTCATCGAGCGAGCGGGTACTGACCATGGTCTTACAAGTAGAGCATCAGCTCAAGAATAAAGTTGAATGATTCGACGCGTATACAATAAAGTACGCACATACAAGCCTACTCATCTAAGCACATATATCACAAGGCAACGGCCCTACAATCCATCTAGTGTAACCTAAGTACGACTAGAAATAACATGTCATTAAATCTAGAACAATATAAATCCTAAATTGATTTTAATTCATACATAGTTCCCAACAAAGTCATAAAATAATTTAAAGCACATGAAAACATATAACAAGATATGTAACATGCTTGTTAAAACGAGTGATGCATAAAAGACGTTATATGAAAATCGAACCCAAACCACTTTCCTTGAGTGTTTGATGATTCGAGGTAGATTGCGTATCGAGATTAGGACGACGTTGAACGCCTTGTTCCTAAGAATACGCTTAAGTTAGCATGAGTATGATATACAACCTTAGACTATCATGATTCTAAATAGTTCATGAATCATGATTCCTCTATTAAGACTCTTATGTTAATTATTATCACAATTATCTCATAAAATCATTATTTAACTATTATATAAAATAACATATTATAACATACCTTTTTAACCCCAAAATACTTTTAGGAATTAGAATATCTCAGAAATAATATATAATACTTAGTATACTCGAAAAAGTATTTAAAGACCAATTTTTATTTTATTTTACGAATTACTTTATAATAGTCTAAAACATGCTAATTTCTTAAAATAACTTTTTGTTTTTCAAAAGTCATGCAATTTCACCCAAAGTATATAATAACTAGATACACTCAGGAACCGGTCAAAAATTACATTTTCACAAACCCAATTATTTTATAAAAATTCACTCTTTAATTCGAAACTAGTCCTTTTTTTATAAAATACTTAGGTCATGAATAAAAATCTTAAAGCTATATTATAAAATACCTTATATTATATAAAGTCCAGAACCAGACCCTTTTATAATTTTCCAATCCATTTTAGTCTCGGTTCGGATTAATCTAAGTCGAAATATATTTATTATTTAAAAAAATAATATATTGCACAAAAACCATATATTATAATTTCAAAAAATCAGAAAAATTATAATCTTTTAGGAACCGGTTTAACTTTATTTTTATGAGAAATAAACATATATGAACCGGTCACTTTATAATAAAATAAAAAATACTGAACCGGGTTCAGGTGAGCCCGTCGTCTCCCTTCGCCAGGCTCTTTTCGACTGGTTCTGTATTTTCATTTTTATTTTCATTTTTTTTCCTTCCTCCATTTTAACAAGCGAATTTGTGTTCCTTTTACAAATTAAGAACCTAATTCAAGTCCCTTATGAAGAATGGGACGGAAAGGGAACTTACAAACCGAAAATTTGGTTGAGTTAGGTGACATTGAAGACTCTGGTGACCCTCGGAAATTCCAGCGACTCCCCGGCAAAGATCCGAACAGCGAACAACCCAGAACTCTGACCTTCACTCTTTGTTTGTCCGACTCTTGAGAATTGAGACTGAATTCATGTGAATTTGCCCAATTCGAATCCCTTCTTATAGTGAAATTTGACCTTTCAATTTCCCCCAACTCAAACCCCCAATTTAACCCTAATTAAATCCTAACTTGAAACTCCTAATTTTAATTCGGATTAATCCTCATCAGACGAGTCGATTGGCCTTCTACTGACGTGGAGGCCATTAATCGGATAAGCTCGGAATCCAGAACGTCGTCCATGTTGGTTGAAGATGACTAAAATTGACCTCATCAAGGGTTAAATAAAATTAATTCCTTAATATTGAAAAGCTGAATTAGTCCAATTAATTGGTGGGGTTCTCAGTCACGGGTTCGAGTTTTGGAATTGGCATTAGTCTATACTAGTTGTACCCGTCGTGTCCTGCACGACTATGACTTTATGTTTTTTAGATATATTTTAGAAAAGATATTTTTGAGAAATGAAGTAAATATTATATTATTTATATTTTTTATTACGTCATCAAAATTTCTCAAATTTCTTTTGTCAAATATAAAAAAAACTATTTCAGAAATGTTAAAACTTAAGGATAAATCTAATTATTTAACCTTTTCTATTAAAAAAGCTTTATAATGTAATTTTCGTAATTAATTATAAAGCCATAATTCTTATGGTTCATAATTAATATTTATAATATGAATAATAATTTATGTAACCTTTAAATATGGTTTTAAACTTATAACATTTATAATGTTATAGCATTATAACTTTAAGAAATAAAATATATAAATATTTTATTATATCAAAGGGAAATGTAAAATTACATTTTTACCCTTTATAAAAATGAGGGATATTACAAAGGCGCAGAGTAAGTATACCACGACGGAGAAGGAGTTCCTTGTTGTGGTATTTGCCTTTGAAAAATTCTGGTCCTACCTTGTTGGATCCAAAGTGATTGTTTATACTGACCATGAGGCCGTTAGATACTTAATGGCCAAAAAGGATGTCAAGCCTAGATTGCTTCGTTGGATGCTCTTACTGCAGGAATTTGACCATGAAATAAGAGACAAAAAGGGAGCAGAGAACCTAGTGGCGGATCACATATCTAGATTGTCGGTTGAACATATCATTGAAGCCAATAATGAGGTGCCAATAAACGATTCCAGACCTGACGAACACCTCCTGCTGAACGAGGTCGAACTCGACAAGACCCTCGTCACCGACCCCTTCAGGGTCGTTAACGAGGCACCGAGGCTGGAATGCATGGATCACGAAGATAAAGCTCCAAGGTGGATCGACATATCGGTCAAGCAGGTCGTTACCAAGCCACGCGGGGTCGTTACCGAGGATAATATTAAATCTCCAGGGTTGTTAACGACCCACTCAGTTCCAGTGACCACCAAGTCAGGTAAGATTTCTGAACCAGAACCTACTCGATTCAATTCAATTCCATCTCCTCCTTCTACTTCTTCGATATCAATCCATGTTGTTAGAGGGACAAAAGCCCCTTGGTTCGCGGATTTCGCTAACTATCTTGTAGGAGGCGTAATTCCCGAGGGTCTATCCCCACAAAAGAAAAAGAAGTTCCTCCACGATGTAAAACGGTACTATTGGGATGATCCTTACTTGTTTAAGCAAGGAAGTGATCACCTCTTTAGACGCTGTGTCCCAGAAAAGGAGATAGAGAACGTGATCTGCCAATGTCACACACTTCCTACTAGAGGTCATGCAAAAGGGTTCAAAACCACAGTGAAGATTCTTCAAAGTGGTCTCTATTGGCCAACCATGTTCAAGGATGTACAAGCTTATGTGACAGCATGTGATGGATGTCAACGCTCAGGCAACATCAGTTGGAGACATGAGAATCCGCTAACCGGGATATTAGAGGTCGAGTTATTCGACGTATAGGGCATAGACTTCATGGGACCTTTTCCCGCATCAGGCCCCTACAAGTACATCCTAGTGGTCGTCGATTATGTCTCTAAGTGGTTGCTATAAGGACTAACGACGCTAAAACTGTGGCTAAGTTTATTAAGACTAACATTTTTCCCAGGTTTGGCGTTCCAAGAGTCCTCATTAGTGATGGTGGTTCCCATTTCATTGAGCGGAGTTTTGAAGCACTTTTGGCTAAGTATGGGGTATCACATCGGGTGGCAACACCATATCATCCCCAAACTAGTGGCCAAGTAGAAGTTTCAAACAGGCAGATAAAGAGCATATTGGAGAAGACAGTGTCCCGTTCTAGGAAGGATTGGTCTTCCAAATTGGATGATGCTCTATGGGCATACAGGACAGCATACAAGACGCCTCTGCGCACCACTCCTTATAATCTAGTGTATGGCAAAGCATGCCATTTACCGGTTGAGATGGAGCATAAAGCACTATGGGCTCTTAAGGAGCTTAACATGAACCTCGATGCGGCAGGAGCCAAAAGATTCATGGACTTGCAAGCATTAGAAGAGTTGAGGCTGAAGGCGTATGAAAATGCTGAAATTTACAAAGAGCGCACCAAGCGGTGGCATGATCAGAAATTAGTGCCCAAAACCTATGAGGTTGGTGATAAGGTACTTCTTTTCAACTCTAGACTCCGATTATTCCCATAAAAGCTTAGGACACGATGGAGTGGGCCATTCGTGGTTCATCACATCTATCCTCACGGTGCGGTAGAGTTGATTGATAACCAAGGCGTAATCTTCAAAGTTAATGGGCACTGACTGAAAAAGTTTCACGAGCAACCCGACCCGGATGAAGAGATTAGAGTCACCATGGCTCTTACAACGTCGGACTAGCCAAGGTAAGTACGTCGGGTTGACGACGTTAAAAATAGCGCTTACGGGAGGCAACCCGCTCTTAGTATAGACTAGATTTTTCTTTTCTTTTCTTTTTCTTAGCTTTCTTTTGAGTTCTTTTTAAGTAGTTTTAGGATAGAAAATTAGGATAAATTTTTAGCTAACAAGATGCAGAAAAGGGGCTCGAAAAACACTCAAGGAGGCTACGGTGGCTCGTTAACGACCCACCCAGGGTCGTTAACGACCCGGTTTGGCGAACCGACTCGGGCAGGTAAGTATTATTTTTACCCTAGTCTAATTTCTATCTTCTATCTACCCTAGCCGCCGCCACTACCCCCCTCCTACTTCTACCCCCTTCTATTTAACCCTTCTAAACTCTCAAAAATCCTACCCTCAAATCTCAAACTCCAAAATCCTCAAAACACTACCGAAGATCTTCACCACCGATCGAAATCTCCCAAGCCACCGACCGTCGGAGACGCCTTCGCTACCGAAGCCCGGAACTCCGTTTTCCCACCGACGAGACCCAACCTCGTTACCACCCAAATCCGATCCTTTGTTCTTCAATTTCCCGATCTTCCGGTATGATTTCTAAACCCTAACTCTTTATTGCATGATTCATGTTTTTTTAGGGTAGAAATTTCATATTGGGATTGTGTTTATAGAGAGAGTCGATTTGCATGTTCGGATTTTGCTCATGAATTTTGATTGTGCATAGTGGTTCTCGATCTAGGGAAGATTATCCATGCTAGATTCACCATTGCAAAAATTTGATTAAGAAAAGCATGAATCTTTCTTGTTCTAGAAGTTGAGTTCAATCTTTGACATGATTAATTTTGGGTAAATTTAGCATGTTCGGGATGGGTAATTGAGCAAGTACGGGGTGCGTATACCCGATTGTGCGTCTAGTGAAGGAGTATAGAGGATGCATGCTTGATTTATGGCTTGATTTTGAAGTTGATAACACTCGGAATTCTGTGAACTGGCTCTCGACAGCTCGTTAACGACCCACCCAGGCTCGTTAACGACCCTGCGTATCTTCAAAAATTCAATAACCAGTCCAGATCCGTAAACGACCCAATTGGGTAGTTAACGAGTAATTCCGAAGGTTATTTCGAGACCAAGTATGGGGTCTCTTGTCTAAATCTACTTGAGTGGATCTTATCTTGGAAAATCATGATTATTTTGTAGATCACATGGCAAGTTCAAGCAGACCCGCTACTCGAGCCCAAAAGAAGAGGAGGAACCAGAGGTCCCCATTTCCACCTCGCATGGATAATGTGATCTTGCACACTAAAGGGCAAGCGGATCGTTACAATGCCATCTTAGACAAGGACCACAACACTCGATGGTTTTCAAGGACGAATGCCAAACAAATGGGGATTTATACGGATGTCAAGGAGGCCTTTGCTATTCTAGGTGTACCTCACTTGCTGAAGAAGGAGACTCTACCACATTTTCCGGCCCTCACGTCCGAGTTCCTGGCCACTTTGGAGACAAACTTTCCATCGAAGACTTCAGTGGGACGCATCCGGTTTCGGCTCGGTAATGTAAGTAGAGAGTACACTTTGGCGGAGTTCAACTCAATTCTGGAGCTCCCAAACCCTTCTAGAGAATACAGCTTGAAAGACTACAAGGTGACAAGAACATGGAGCTACATCACCGGGGAGGTTGAACCCTCCGCAGCGGCATTATCCGGGGCAAGCATCATCAACCCCATTGTAACACCCCCTTTTTCTACAGGGATATTACCGCCAGTGACCCTGAGATTAAACTCTCAAAGTCACCCAAGGCTTATAGTAATTACAGAACTTAACCAAAAACTTTAAAATGTGGAAGATATATTATAACAAATGCGGAAGTCGAATACAAAAGTTCAATAACTTGAATGGATACAAAGTTGAAATGGGAAGGGTCCCACAAGTCGGAACCGTGACCCTTAAAATTATTATAACTTATTCCAATTCAACCACCTTCAATCTAGCTGCTCCTCAAGCTTGTTCCTCGTGGCCCTTGAAGTAGAACTCCACTCCTGATGTGTCGCGACGAGAAATGTGATGGACACCAGCTGACCATGCAAGGAAAATAAACGGTCGGTTAGTCTTGTGACAGACTAAGCAAATGGGATTTTGGAAGGTGGTTCGGTTTTTAGGAAGGGACGAGTTGGGATGTTGGGCACCGAATGAAAGTCGGTCCCATCCTCGGACCTCGGACCTCCTATGAAAACTATGACTTGAAGGAAAAGTATGAGAACGTCATCCAAGGGTGAATCTCGGTTTTTAAAGAAAGATTTACTTATGTTGGGAACTTAGGTTTCAAATGCTTAGTCAGGTGGGTGATTAAACCCCTCGTTGATCACGTTTCCCTCTACCAACCTCACCGCATACGTGTTGTGCGAATTCATATTGGAGCCAGAGAATTACGAAATCCGAGAGTAAGGATGGCATTCCATTTTGTACTAGCCTTCCTATCATTTTAATTGTCGCCATCGAGCGCCTATTTAATCTCTACCAATTTTAAAGATCACAATAATGTTCCACTTGGAATTAAGCATACATTTTAAGTAAGACAGAAAAGTGGGTTACGGCCCCACAAAAATACTCAAAAGACAGAATGTGGGTTACGGCCCCACGGAAATACTCAAAGGTTGGGTTGCAAGCCCAGACTAACACGAGCTACGTGCCATCACCCCTCATCGAGCGAGCGGGTATTGACCATGGTCTTACAAGTAGAGCATCGGCTCAAGATTAATATCGAATGAATCAACGCGTATAACATAAAGTACGCAAACAAAAGCCTACTCATCTAGGCACACATATCACAAGGCAACGGCCCTACAGTCCATCTAGTGTAACCTAAGTACGACTAGAAATAACATATCATTAAATCTAGAACAATATAAATCCTAGATTCATTTTATTTCATACAAGAGTTCCCAACATAGTCATAAAATATTTTTATAGCATATGAAAACGTATAACACGATATGAGATATGCTTTGATAAAACAAGTGATGCATAAAGACGTTTCATGGAAATCGAACCCAAACCACTTGCCTCGTAATTAACGCAGGTGAGTACGAAACGATCACTCGCGATTAAGAACTTATTCCAGCAGCCTGCAGTAGTCGCACGCACTGAACAGGGGTGAAACAGAGGCTCGACTTCGGCGCCTTCGTTCTTCCCCGTCCGACATCGGTTCGGGCCGTGTGAGTAGGCGTTGGAACCGTAAGAGAGAGATCTTTCCAATGATATAAAAGAGAAATTTTTTTTGGGGTATGTGTGGAAGGAGAACGAGCCCAAAAACGAGCCTTGCTCTGTTTTCCGCTGAACAGAGTCGACAGATTGTTCTTCTCATTGGCCTTTTATAGAACTCAAAACGACCCCTAGAATGCTTCAACCGAAGCTCACATCAATACTCCGAAAACAAAGCGTCGCTTTGCTTTAATTCGGCTTTATCCAACCATTACCGGCCATTCTAAACGATTCAACCATCACATATATACCCCATTACTCAATATTATCCTTCCACATCATCATCTCATCCCAATTTGAGTTTTCAATTGGCAAATCGAGCATTTAACCACTTTTAGGTTTTTGAACATGAGCAGAAATTCCGATCTCAAAGCTTGTATTATTTGTAACAATTGATTGATGGGTTTGATAGATCAGGTCATGGGCTTTCCGGAACATCTTTAGGATCGAAAATCCGTTGAGAAACGAAGAAGTTATGAGCATTTGAAATTTCGGGCTGAAGGTTGAAGACAACCCATTTCGGGTTCAATCTATTTCCGAAATATTGCACAAACAACCCTCTTGTTTTACAAAAGTGATAAATATGCCCTTTCATCTTAACTTTTGTACTTCAAATAAAATCTTATCATCCTTAAAATATTTTATTTAGTTAAAACTTTAGCTAAAGACATTTATATAAATTTTAGAAATAAAATTATAATACTTCCACATAAGTTTTATTACTTGTAGTTATTATCTTATAATTTTTTACTAATAAATATGACTCATATTATTTATGGTTACATTTTTTTAATCATAAAACCATAACACGTATGGTTCATAATTCAGATTTATAATATGAGGAATATTTTCTTAAAGTTATAACATTATAACTTTAAGGAATAAAATATTTAAATATTTTACTATATCAAAGGGAAATGTAAAAATACATTTTTACCCTTTATAAAAATGAGGGATATTACAATAGTACCCCCTTAAAAAGAGTTTCGTCCGCGAAACTAGATCAAGGTAAGATACCGTCTATGAAAATATACACCTCACGATCTATCATGATATCCAAAGAACGATTCTTAAAACGATTTTCAAGGAATAAAAACGTGGGCGGTTACACCCATATTTAGGATCATCCTCCGAGTCCTAGCCGCTACATTCTGGCCTAAGAGAGAGCTGAACAGGCCAACAAGGACGGAAGTTGCTTGTCTTCACACTATCCTTTTTTAGGAGCCCAACCCTTTGAATTTGGGGTATGAGTGGCTCTACTATATTGAGAAATCAACCAAGTCCAAAGAAGTATGGTGTGGTAACTTGGTTAGTCTTCTAGCTACAACCCTTGGAGTCTACCTCACTCGCTACACGCCGGCTCATGCTCAACTCCTCAATAAGAGCTATTGGTATAGCTCCAGTATTTTCATTCAAGACGAGGGAGGGTTCAAGACAAAAGTTCAAGACCGCATTGTCGTACCAACCCTTGACAAGTTGGAGCTACTCTATGTACCAAATTGGTACGAGCCGTGGACGGGTCATGCATTCCCGTTAGAGCCCAAGCCGGAGGATGAGCTATCACTTAGGCCTTGTGAGACAAGGTTCGAGCGAGAAGGAGAAGGGATGGACGAAGATGAGGATGAAGATGAAGCTGAGGATACCGAGGTTGCTGGGGACGAGACTGAAGAAGCCGACACAGAGGGAGGCACGGAGGAGCTTAACTTCGAGGATGAAGACCTCGACACAGAAGTTTTGGGCACCAACGTCCTCGTTGACGAGCCCACCAGGCTCGTTAACGATCATTTCCAGACTTCTACATATACTCCTAACGAGGCACCCAGCTTCGTTAACGACCCCCCGAGGACAACTACCGACCCTCCGCCAGCTCCCATTGACCCTAATTCCTATGGACTCATGCCAAATAACCCAGTGCTTTACCAAGATCACTTCCAGCCTCACTACCCACCACCACCTCAACACGAGTACACAGGATCGAGTATGCCGCCAACATGGGCCGAGGTTCTTTCTGCTCAGATGCAAAAACTTCACCTCCAGCAGGACCACATTCATAGGAGGATGGATAGATGGGAGACTGTCTATTCCGCTCGCATGTCGATGGAGGACGAGAGGCATCGTCAGAGAGAGGTAGAGGATGCGGAGCGTTGGAGGACGATGTACGACTTCATGGGGAACTTTGAGCACTACTTTCCTCCATCGAACTGTTGATTCAGCTTGAAGAAGAAATTTCATTGTTTTCTACTTTATGACTTTGTAAGTTTTTTTTGTTTTCTCTTTTCTTGTTTTCTTTTGTTTTGTTTTCTATTTCTTTCCTTCTTCTTATTTTTCTTATAGTGGGGACACTGTAATTTTAAGTATGGGGTGGGAGAAAGTAGAAAAACTTGTTTGTTTTATGTCTTATTTGACTTAGGTGTTTTGTTTGTTTTTTTATGTCTTATTTGACTTAGGTGTTTTGTTTGTTTTTTTTAGTAGTTCTTTGTTCTATGAAAAAAAAATCGAAAATCTTAAAAAATCTTAAAAAGAGTTTTAGAATTGATAGATATCCCTTTCTTAGGTTCTATGATAGTAGTTGCTAGCATGATCATATAATTCCTTGCAAGCATGTCTTTGATAGTATAGCCGGATTCTCGTTATGAAATTGTTTTTTAGAAGGAATAGCATGTGATGAAATTGAGCACATATACTTTTTAGCATAAGTTATGCAATCCAACAAATATTGCTACCTAGTGAGTTATTTTTGGCCTTATAGGGAGAACATCAAAAATCCCTCTTCTTTCTTGTGTGACTTACTCTCTATATGCATATTATCTCTTGGAATTGTGATGGTTATCTATTACTTGAGACCCGTATAAGATTTATAGTTCATTACTTGTGAAAATCAAATGATAGAAAACTTGTTTTTATAAGCCCTGTTAATCCATATCCACCCTTACATTATCCTTTTTTTTACAACCAATTTGAGCCTGAAGCCTTTTATTTTTAGCTCCACAAAATTGTTCCCTAAGCCGAGATAAGCTTGACTCTATCTGGGGATTAGGACTTAGATTGGAGAAGTATATTTTGTTGAGTATAAAAAAGGGGAGTGAAATATTATGTTTGGTTTGAATTAAGGGATTATTGGGAAGGGTAGATTGGAAGTCTCTTGATTTTTAAGTTATAAAAAGGAAGATCTCTTGATAGCAAAAGATGCACAAAAGGAAGTTGTTAAGAAGAAGCAGAGTACACGATGAAGCTCGTTAATGACCCTAAAGTGGTTCGTTAACGAGGCAGCGAAAAGAAGAGAGAAAAAAAGAGATAAATTAAGGAGAAGAAGAAAGAGAAGTTTGAAGTGCATTTGTGTTTATATAGATAATATCAGAGATTTATTTCTATTTTTATGAGACTTTCTAGGATATATTGGGTGAGTGAAAAAATAAGTGCATACTGAAGAGTGAGTTTGGTATTGTTTGTATGAGAGTTTTGGTGAGAAGTGTGAGTTTTTAGGAGTCTTTGATTCCCGGATATTATTAGCACCACATAGCCAAAATATTTCCACGCCTTATTGTTTTTACCAAGCTTCATTACAACCCGGCCGAATGGAAGCTTCTATGAAGTTTTTCATTGAGCCCCCTGAGTTCTTTTGATGATTTTTATATGTTTTGACAAATCTTGGGTGGAGAGTTTGGTGATATAAGTTCCAATTTCTATGAGTTTTTGTATATAAGATGAGTTGAGAGATGTATTTATAAGCCCAAACACTTGAGAGTTGAGTGAAACACATTATTATCCCTTGTGAGGTTGGATTGTATTTTCTTATGTCTATTTGGTGCATATGTGTGTGATGACATTAATAATCATTTATTATTTTCTATGTGTTGATGTTGTTTTTAGAGGATGGCTATGTCTTGATGAGTTTGTTTGATTGGTTTTGATTATTGTTTAGTGATTGCTTGAGGACAAGCAAGTCTAAGTATGGGGTATTTTGATGTTCGTGTTTTTAGTATAGTTTTTAGTATGTTTTCTTAGTTTGTTAGGGCTAGTTTTGATAAGTTTAGGATTAGTTTTGTGTGTTTTTGGATAGTTTTGCATATTTTGTGAAAAGTATGGAAGCTACTCCGTTTTGTGTATTTTTTTTAGGTTTTAGCAAGGAAAAGGTGCTAATTGGAGCTGAATTTGGAGTGCAATATGAAGAAGTCGAAGCCTAAGTTTTTGGAGAAGAAGTGCTGAAGAAACCAAGCCCAGGCTCGTTAACGAGGCTATGAAGGCTTGTTAACGAGGCTACGAGATAGAGTTTTCGAGAGTTTGATTTTGTGACTCACCGATCCTGTGCGGGAATTTATTTCCGTGTCGGTAGAGTGATTTTTATGAATTTTTAGGGTTATTATATTATGTATTTTAGGTCTTGTTATCTTTCTAGATTTTATTTCTATCTTTTAGGATTTATTTCTATCTTTTTAGGAAAGTTTTTATCTTCTAGTCTTTTTATTTTTCTAGCCTTATTAGTATAAATAGCCCTCTTATTAGTCTAGAAAAGGGAGAGGACAAGTAGGGAAGCAAGTAGAGAGAAGAGGAAGAGCCGACAGAGGCGAGAGACGGATCGGAGTCGAGATCAAGAGCTCGGTGGACGAGAGTTACCGGGGTCGTTAGTCGAGATTCGATTCGGTGCTTTGTATTTTTCGGGTTTCTTCTAAATTTCTGTAAGACGATATTTATTAATTTGAGTATTGTTTTGTTTGCAATGATCTCTTTTGTTGATTTTATTTGTTTCTTAGTCATGAGTTGTGAGTAGTTTTCTTTTCTAGGGTCGGGGTTTAAACCCGGCATAGTTATGCATGTTTGATGAGTAAGATTATGTGTTGAATGCCTTCTATCTATTTTTTTGATTGTTTTTTGTGCTTAGACCTAGATGAAAGTCAAGGTGATTTGAGTTTTTAACTTGATTGAGAGAGAAAGTTATAGACTTGAAGGTTGATATTGTTTGAATACGAAAGTTTCAAGCTTTAGATCCAAAGCAAGCAATTGAGTGAATTAGTTTATGAAAGTAGATTAATTTACTTCCTAGTCAATGAAAGTTGATGAATTTATCTATTTAAAGGCATGTTCTTATCTTCTTACGAGTTTATATGCATGACTATGTTGTGGTATCCCTTATCCTAGATCTTTGTTTTTATTTGAATTCTCTTGAGTATATTCATTACTGAGTTCGTAGGCTCGGTACCGAACTTGTTTAGGTCGTTATTTTTAGTCTTTTGTTTGCGGTGGTTCGTTAACGACCCTGACAACGTCGTTAACGAGGCTGCTTGTGAGTGTTTTGCTTGTTTTTGTTAGATTTTTGCTATTAGGAGTCGATAAACAAACAACCTTGCTTCTCGTGGAACGATCCTGACTCCCCTATACTCAGCGGGGTCTTGAATTATAAATTTATTTGTTGTCCCGAGTGAAGGCTCGTTAACAATAAACCCTTGGCATGGAATAGGGGCAATATACGTTGAAGGAAAGCGAGATATAATCTCGTGACTCGTAGCCTTTATCCATGTAGTGTTCGTTTATGTTTTCGAAGTCTAACTTATGTTTTAACATAAACGAACTTATCGGCGGTGATTACCCTCGTGGTCTACACCCAACGAGATTACCCTTCAATGGGTCTACTCACGAGATTACCTTTATGGTCTACTACAACAGCCTTGATTATCCTTTGGATCTACAAGGGCCGACTTTCCTTCAACTTAAACAATGTAAACATGACAATATGATTGAATGCAAACCCTAAATACCAACATAACTCAATGACCTGCATAACTCGGCCGAGCTCCACCTTCTTACCTCGTTCAGCCTCAGTTTCCATTCCGCTCACACTTGTTCACCTTAACATCTGTAAAATAGCAAGAATAAGTGCAAAAACCCAAAACTCCTAGAAAAACTAAACACTAAAGAAACTAACTAAAACTACCTAAAAACAATGCAAAAAAAAGCATGAACATGCATCCTAAATACTACCTATATGCAAGCTATCACTAGCCTCACTTCACATTTTAAAAAATAAAAAAAATTATTGTGCCTTTTCATAAATAAATGCTGAAAAATCAAACTTGATTAAAAAATTATAATAATCAAATTTGATCTATTTTTTACTAGTTATACATGTTGGGATTTATGGATATTGTTGCGTAGAAAATATTAGATATTAGGAAAGAATATAGGATATTTTTGGGATTATAATTATAATAAACAAGAAAGAAGAACAATAGCCTATTTAATATCCTTACAAATAGGATATTGTTGGGATTTATGGAGCCTGATTCTGGATTAGGCGGAATAGGATACAAAGGCGAAAAGAGATGCAAAGACGGAACGAAAGGCCAAACCGCAGGCACGGGCCAGAGGGCCGCGACCTCGACAAGTGGAGCGTGGGCGCGTGGCTAGTGTTGCACGACCGCATCACCCTCCCGAAGGCCCTGTAATTTCAACAGTGAGTTGTGGCGCGGGCTTGGGGGACATGACGCGACTGCGTCACCCTGGGGGCGTGCTTGCGCCATTCTCCGCGTCGGGTTTGCTGAGCTGTTTCATGTCCTTCAAGTCAAGCTTCAGGCTATTTTTGGTATAAGGAATTTTCCATCATTAATGGTAGAAGATATTAGATATTAGATATTAGGAAAGAATATATCTTGGGGATTGGAATTTCTATCCTTGCAATATCTTGGAATATCTTGTATCTATCTTTAGGCCTTGTGTTCTCTATTTAAACCCAACTAGGATTATTCTAATTGATGTGCTAAGAAAACGTGAAAAACAAAGAGGGGAAATCAAAGAGAGTTAGAGAGATTAGGTTAGACTGATCAGATAAGTATAGATCAGTGGATCAGGTCTTGTAATCCTTGAAAGGCTCAGATCTAGTGGAAAGTCCCTGGCTTGATAGTGCCCCAAACATAGTCATTCTGACGAACTAGGTCAACAAATTCTCTTGTTCTTCTTTCTTGTTTATTTTCTTACTTCACTTATGCATTTTTGAGGCCGTTATTGTTACAAGTAGGGTCGAATTTCCTAACAAAAATTTATATTTTCTACATATCATTGTGGTAATACCAATCTAAAAAACAATATTTTTTTTTTTTAAAATAGCATGATCATAAAGTCATAACTAATTATATTAAATTTTACATTATATTTTTCTATATTAATATCCTATTTATAATACTTCAAAAATAATTTTAAATTTTAAATCGTAGTGCAAGACAAGACATGTATAACTAGTAAAAAACAAAACAAATAGAAAAAGGAAATGATTTTATTAAAAATATATTATTAAAAAATTTAAAATTACATATAAGATTTATTTATTAAAAATATAATAATTTTAATGAATGGTGGAGTCAAAATCATTTTATGGACAGAAAAAAAAAACTTTATAACTTTATATATAATTATAGATATTTTCAACTATAGGTCAACAAACCCTAGTTAAATTATAAATACAAAAATACCCAAATACCCTTCATCAACTTTTCTTCTAGGAGCTTTTTTTGATATTTCATAGTCCTCCTCCTCCTTTGCAACAAAGAGAAACCCTAATTTTTCTTCTTCTTTCTCTATCCCCTTCCCCTCCCTGCCCCTTCTCTCTCCCCACCATACAAATAAAATCTCCATTTCCAAATTCCCCCCATTGTATTCAAGATATCCAAAAAGTGGCCAAAAGGTCTTAGAGAATAGAGGCCAACTGGTCAAAGAGACCAATTCCTCAACCAAACTCTAGTATGTCTCTTTTTCTCATCTTTTTTTCCCTTTCTTTTTATTTTTTATTTTGATATCTCATATCTCTTGATAATTTCTTATAATTTGGTAAATAGCGCAAGGTTTTTCATTATTGAGATTGATTGCTATCAGCTTGGGGGAAAAACATTAGGCAAAGACTGATCATTCATTCTTTGATTTCCCATCCCAATATAATGCATATATGTCATAAGATTTATAATTTAACGATCAACATAAATCAGGTTTGATAGGAGATAGATGCATCAATATTTTGGATTTTATACAATGTCTATAATTTCTGATGCTAGATCGGACTTTTTTTTGTTTCTGAACTCGATCAGTGCCCTAGATCGTCGTATTCCCGCCAAACTCCAAATTTCCAAACACCTACTCTCTTTTTCTACATCGATCTTTTGGCAATTTGTGTTTCTGAATCTGCTCAGTTTCTAACCTCGATCTGCGTTTACTGCTTTCTTGATTTGATCGTCATGTATGGATTTAGTTTTTTGAGAATGCGTTTTTTTTTAATTGAAACGTTAAGCAAAATCCAAATCAACATGTGGCAGGGCGGTTGATGTAATTGCACGCTGTCGCTGATCAATGTTCGCCTCTGGATCGGCGACAGAGGATCTTAGCAGTTTTCTCCAACAGCGCGCTTCGCTTTCTGGCGTAGAAATGCGCGCTGGTGGAAGCGGTAGAAGTCAGTCCCGACCGATGCCTCCGTTTCTCGGGAACGGGGACGCCGTAGATTTGTTCAAGCTGTTCATTCATGTGAAGAAGAGAGGTGGCTATAACGCCATCTCCAGGGATGGATTGTGGGAGCAAGTTGGCGAAGATCAGGGACTGATGTGCTCTGGTCTCGGTTCGGCCATTAAGCTCATTTATTACAAGTATTTTCTTTCCTCGGAGAAAGATTCGGCGAACCTTTCGGGGGCTGCGGATTCAGAGGGAGAGGCTCTTTATGGTAATCTAGGTTTGGATGAAGATGAATTGATGTGCTTTCCGTTGGAAAATGCAAAAGAAATGACGAAGAATGAGGAAGAAAGTCAGGAGGGTTCTACTGATGGAGGAGTTAAACTGTGCAATGGAAAGAAAGATTGGACATTTGAGGAGGTTGAAGTGTTTGAAATTCATTCTGATTCTTCAGATTCAGTTGATGAGGGTATTAGCAAGCCAAACAGGGCTAGTAATGTGGCCAAGAGTGCTAGAATTCCTGCAAATGCTGAGAGGTGTTTGAAAGCAAAGACTGGTGAGAAACAGGAAATAATGGTTGAAGATCTGAGTGCTACTAAAAAGGAGAGTAGCAGTGCAAAGAGGAAGAGGGAGTGTACTTTAGTGAAGATGTTGTCCTGGCTGGATTCTGTTGCCAAGGATCCTGCAAACCCGGCAATAGGAACATTGCCTGAGAGTTTTAATTGGAAGTCCTATGGTGGTGACCACTGTTGGAAGCAGGTGTTGTTAATTCGGGCGGCTTTGTTTCATAAGAAGCCAGTGGATTTAAGCCCTGAACAGTTTGCTTGGCAGGTATTCTTCTACTCTTGAACATAAAGTAATCCCACTGAAAGGGAATAAATTGTATAGACTGTGCATCTGCTGAATTGAATTGTTGTTATTATGCTCAAAGGTGATTCTTCCATTCCCTCCAGAGATGCTTAACAGCATGTTTTACATTGAACTAATGTATAATTGTCAAGTAATTCAACATGAATGAAGATAATACTGTAGGGTGCTAGAGGTTTCTTCAGCCTATAAATGAAGATAATAATATTTAGCTGATTAAGTCTTCCATATAATAGAATCTGTTTATTGCACTGCATAACACTCTGGCTGCTGTCATTCATTTTGCATCACATTTGATTCCCTAGTGTTATTAATGCCTATTAAATGGATTAGATTGCTTTCTGAAGATATTAGTCAATTTTGGGATTTCTTAATCTGATTGAGTTTCAAGAGCACATAAAAGCTCCATGTTAGTTAAGACATGAACAAGAGAAATTGACATGTCAACTAGTATTATTAAGATCCGGATTCTGAGATCGATTGTGAGGAATCTCTAGGATGATGGTTTGAAGATATAATGGTTAGTAGATGCCAAATAGGTTAGAATATTTTCTAATACTGAAAAAACGACTAAAAATTGTAGGATCTTGCATTCCTATGCGACCTCTTACGTCTTTTATGATCCTACTACAATTCTACCAATATGTGATGTTCATTGGATTCTGTGGCCAAGAATTTAATACGATGCTTCCGAGTAGTGAATTAAGATGAAATTTACTGAACTGTGGTACCTTTTATTCTCCTAGGATTGTCGTAGGTGATATATAATTTAGTGTCACGTAATAATAATAATTTTCCAAGTCTGGAGGCATTTAATAATCAATAAAAATGGGTTTCCTTTTCACAGAAAAAGCAGAAAATGCATCCATCCATGTTTGATGAGGGAGGTGAATCTGCAGAGAAAGTACGATCCAGTCCAAGGCTTCATTTACCAAGCTCCCTAGGAACTTCAAATAATCACATCTCAAGCTTAAGTTCTTTCAATCTCAGGAAGCGTATTCCTGTAGGTCCATCTTTTCAGGCAAAAGTGTCAGAATGGAGCGGTTTGCCAAGTGAAAGCGACTCCAAATGGTTGGGTACCAGGATTTGGCCTGATAAGGACAAAACCCTTGTATATGTTTACAAAGACGATCCTAGTGAAAAGATAACAAGGAAGCGTGAGGTCTCTGCTTCCATTGAGAGTATCAAACAACATGTTTCTAGGAGAAGAATGAAACTTAAGGTTGAACTAGGATCTGCATTCCAAACTTGGAAATTTGGCAAGATGGGCGAAGAAGTCGCTTCGTCTTGGACCAAGAAAGAGGAGAAAAAATTTGAAGCTGTGGTGAGGGAGAATCCTTTGTCTCAAGGTAAATGCTTTTGGGAAGAAATGTCTAAAACTCTCTCCACTAAAACTAGGCAAGAGCTAGTGAGCTACTATTTCAACGTCTTTCTGCTTAGACGAAGAGCACACCAGAACAGATGCAGCGCGAGCAGTATTGACAGTGATGACGATGAAACTGAGTTTATTGCCAAGTCTTCCAGTTTGATTTTGTCTCCCGCAAAGAAGAAAATTGTCGATTAGAGATGATAACACAGATCTCTACAACAAGCTTAGTTCAGAAAAATGTGAATATTTTGGGGGTTTTCTAATCAGGGTTATTCTTTTGTTGCCTGAAAACTGCACAGAATGCTACCTGCACATATATCAGCAATGGTACAGATGTTCAAAATTTTGGAGGGCAGTAGCCGTTTGGGGGGTGTTAATACACTTTTTGATGTCGGAAAGAGTGGACCTAGGAGGGCATTTTTGTAGACAATTTGTTGTTTGGCCCTTTTAAGAAACTGTGACCAGAAGCAGTTGGCTTACATTTACTGCGTGCGACGTATAGAATGTTTTGCATCGGTTTCAGGTTATACAGATGACGAAAACCAGCATTCAGTTGCGGCTATTAGAGCTCGTTTGGTACCCATATATAGATATCAGGTGTGGGAAAGGACTCGTATCTATTTCTCTCTTCCATCTCACTCATACCCAAATATAAATTTATTTCCACAATGGTTGCGTAACAATTTTATTGATCAAATCTCTCTTTTACTTTTTACCATATCCCATCAAATTATTTCTCCTACTATGCCAATAATCTTACATATATCAAGTTGTCATACAATGTCCAAGTATCAATTTTGGTCATCATGGGATGGTAAAAAAAGTTTCACAAATCGTAACACCCATAAATAAAATACCGAATAGGTATTGGAGGCCAAGTAAAAATGGTTGGTACTCAACTCATTCCACAAAGCAATGGATCTATAAAAATACTCCCTCTGATCGAAATTAAATGTCGTTTTAGGCATTTACAAACGAATTAAGGCAATCACATGAAACCCAGAAAATTTTACTTTTAACCACAAAAGCTGCCGAATTAATTAAAGTAGAGTTTTACTTTTTACAAAGTTATCTCATGCACAGTACATAACTCCATTTTTTATTGGTTAAAGCAATCAATAATTAATTAATGCAATCAAGTAGTCTATATTTCCAATGGAATTGTCTGCCATGAAGTCTGAAAAGCACGCAGCATTTAATAATTAACAATTGGAATTTTGTCAAACGACACTTAAATTCGATCAGTTCTTTATGCCTAAAACGATATTTAATTTCGACCGGAGGGAGTAATAGAGAAAACTCTATTAGCCTTAAATGGTTCTGGAAAATGAATGTTGCACCAAAAATAAAAAATTTCTTGTGGAAAATCGTCTAAAACGGCATACCAACCAAAAAGAGATTAGCAAATAACTTTATCGATGTTCCTCAAAGATATATGGCCTATGACAACACAAATGAAGATACACCTAATCTATTATTAAATTGTCCTCACAATATACAAACTATGAAATCCATCAATGACAAATGCGCTCACTTAATAGACCAAATACTTCGGAAAGGAAAAACTACACCAAATTCTTATAAATCAGATATTTGACTTCCAGTTTTTTGAACGGTATGGTGCATTTGGTACTTCATGAATTTAAAAGCTTTTGATACCAACAATAGCCAAATACGAAATGCCTAAACGAATATCTATGATTTCAATGAAAACAAAAATATGATTAGGAAATTGCGAAATCTGAGGTGCATTTTCCCTATCCATCCCAAATAGAATCTCAAATGGGACAAATCTCAAATGGAAAAAACCCTAACATAATGTACTTTTCATGGTTGACTTTTTGATGGAGCGGTCAACCCGGATGGTGTGTCCACGTTCGGATTTATCCTTCGGGGTCATTAGGAAAGGCTAGTCCATTTGACGTTGGACTTCTGGGCAAACATTCTGTTTTAATGGTTGAAGCCATTGACCTTTGTTGGGGAATTCTCAAGGCCACTTGATGTGGCGTCCTCCACTTTCTATTAGGTTGGCCCCTAAACCCTTTCCTTATAATAATTCGTATGTTTTCCCATTGCACTCGAAATCAGAATGTTTTGCAAGATGTTAAGATATAATCATCTAAAAGTTTAGACATAGACATGCAATTTATTATTGGTTCACATATAATGTGTATATGTTCATAATTTAGCATTGTGATAGGCCTACAAGTGCACGGTACCATCAAAATAGTATAAAAGATATCCAAGGGAGCACTCGTTGATCACAAATTTTACACAAACTAGTAAGCTAGACCACAAATAATTGATTGAGATTTGGAATTTTTATAATTAAAACAAACACAAAACAAGATATTAAACTAAGAAAGATTAGAAAAGGGGTTAGGTTGTTTGAATGATGGGAGGCTAGGATTGGGTTCACCATAATGTCAAGCAAAAATATCTCTAAGGTTTGCAAACGATGGTCTACCATAGTCAATTGTCCTAAAATATTCACAATCCTCTTTCAAGGCAAAGGAAAATTACTCTAATCTAGCTTAATTTCTACTTTCGGGGTAATTAATCCTAGACTAAGTGCATTAAACACATGAACAATTATAAATAACCACTAGAAATTATGCCTACTTTCGTGGTCCTAAAATTCCTAGTTCAATTCTTGAAGGTCAAATGTCAAATATCATCTTTCAATGCATACTCAACATCCAAAATATGAGAAAATACTAGCTAGGCATTTTCACAAACGCTTGGTGTGCAAGAATTGAACCAAAACTTATTCAATCAAAGAGAAATCGCCATCAATACATCACATAATTACCATTGGGCTACCCCCAATCCCAAGACAAACAACTACCCACTCATAATTGGCAAAAATATGACATAAGAAATCAATCCAATCATCACACACATGGAAATAATAAAAGGCAAAGCAAGAAATAATATAAATGGATAAGAGATAATTATTATTCAAATCAAGTCTTGATTCTTCATTCATCCATGGGAAACAAGTTTGAGTTGAGTTTCTCTTCCAATTTTTCCAAGTATAAGAGAGCTCAAACAACCCCAAAATGGGATTTTGAATCTAGATCTACTATTAAACTAGCTAAAATCTAGAAAAGGAAAATATTAATCTAAGAGAGATTTTGAGGATGAAAATGAAAGAGAGAAAGTCTTCTAAAACCCTAGAAAGATAGACTAAAATAAGGCATTAGACTCTCAAAAGTGTATTTGATGTGACTATGCTAAAGTCGTCACATCGTGAGAAAGTGATGTGTGCTTGTCTTGTTAGAAGGACACAACTCATGTGGTTCATTGCTTGGCTTGTGAGAGTGTTTTATGACATTTGAAATTGTTGGGTCTATTTCATTTTTTGTTAAACTTTTCCTAAGGCAAACGTCACTTTTACCCTTATGTCTTTCTTTATAAGCCACTGAGGCTCTAGTTTCCTAGTCAGACAAGAATGAACATTAAAGCTTGAAACCCTTGTCTCCCTTTTGATTTTCAATCGAAATTTCCCTTGTTTTTGCATTCATATTTCAGTTTAGATCCTTGGATTCGTGAGTCATATCGAATCCAAACCCGGAGATTCAACTAGGTGCGTCATATCCTAGAACGAACCTCCTAGTTCGTGTTTCCGAGAGGTGAGTCACATCCACTTGGAGATACGTGATAGCTTGCATTTCAGTAGTGTTTAGGGTGCATATTTATGTTTATTTTGTATGATTTTTAGCTTAGTTTAGTCTAGTTTTTAGGTTGTCTAGGAAATTCGGGTTTTGCACTTGTTTTGTTCGGTTTTGTAAATCTTTAGGTAAACAAGCATGGACGGGACGAATCTTAGATCATTATGGTGGAGTTCAATAATTAAGATGAACCTTAGAGTGGTGCAAGTGAATATTGGAAGAGTTAAGGTCCAAGAGGTCATGAAAAATAATGCTTAAATTCGGGTCATGGATTGGAGTTGTTGTTTCGACACCTCTATCTTGCAATGCTTGGTTTGGGAGCTATAGTGGTCTGATAGAGCTGAATTTGTTATCATTGAAAAGCTAATTCAAATATCTACAATTCATGTTTACTTTGAGTCCAAATTCCAACTTGAAGGGGGGTCAAAACAGCCTCTGAAATGTGACCTGAATTCTGTCTCATCGGGATGACACGGGCTCGAGGGTGAACATGCGCGGCCGCACACCTCTGGAGAAAACCACGCATGGTGTTTTTACGCGAATGAGTAGGGCCGTCCAAGTGGGTTTTGAGAATGGGCTTGTCTTATGTATTTTCGGATGGTTTTTGGATATTTTTATCTTAAGTGGTCTTGGGGGTATTTAAACCTTGTGTTTGACTATTCTTTCAGAACTTTGGATTTATAACTTGGAGGCTAGGGTTTTTCTAGAGAGTTTTCTCAAGACACAACCTTTAAACCAAATTTGTAAGCTTTCTTAATTTAATTAGGCCGATTCCTTACGCATAGGAAAAAAACGCCCGACGCACACGGGAGTTTACGCTTCATGAAGCGTATGACCCAAAGGATGCCCTCCCGCGGGGTCATACTGGTGTGCGCGCTTCACGAAGCGTCACACTTTATGAACAGTGACGCTTCGTGAAGCGTAAGGGTTTGGGCAGAAATTTTTTTTTTTCTGCGCACCACGCCACCGCCATGCCTAATTATGAGTGTTTTTGTAAATGGGTTTTTCTAGTGTGTGCCCATGGGCACACACTAACAATGATTGGATTTCCTTAATTAGGAGGAAAATGTAAATTGAAAAGGAAGTAAATGTAAATAAGGAAACCATTAGCTTAATTTTGGAAGAGTATTATTTATCCTTATTGATAATTTTAAATTTATTATGTAAGTTTACCTTTAAACTTCTAATTAGAGAAACCCCAATCATTGTTAATGTGTGCCCATGGGCACACACTAGAAAAACCCTTTGTAAATTTGGAAAAAAGATTTTATTATTAGTCTTATTTCTATTTTTATGTCATAAGATAGATTAGATAGAAAACATTGAAGTCCTATATATTCATACATCACAAAGTTTATGAGTAAAAAAACACAACTTTCACATAATACAAAGGCATCCAATAGATCATATGAAGAAAATTCATCGACGGAATCGCCTTTTTCAGATGAACCTTATGAAGCGAAATCATCATCATCTTATGAAGAGTTGTCATCATCTTTTGTTGAAGAAGAAGGAGGAGGATAAATAGACGTTGATGAAGAAGAAAACGACATAGTCGATGTCAGTTTTTTGTTACAAAAATCATATATTTAATTTGTAGTTTGTAGTTTTATATTCAGAAATTTGAAGGTATCGTTATTTATAGTTTTAAATAAAAAAATTAAGATTATTAATCTTAAACATTTGTATTGATTATATCCGTTAAAAATATGATATATTATTAAATAGGTGATTTTAGAAAAATTATTATTGTTATTTAATAGTGTAGAGTTGATTGGAAAAAATAGTAAGACATATGTTATTGTTAAGAACATAGTGTGTGTATTTGGATTTTAATTGAAAGTAATTTTAATTTATAAATAGGTAAATGGGAGAGATTTTTCTGCTGACTTTCATTAGGATGGGGTGTTGGATAGTCGAGATGAAATGATAGCCTGGGCTAGGCAAGTAGGTCGTGAAAGAAATATGGGGTTGCCTATAAAAACATCAAATGCAAATTTGGTCAAGCTAGCATGTCATAGGCATGGTATGTATAGACCTGGGAAGAAGGGTGTTGTCATCCCTACTGTTACACTGCTTCTTGTGTGAACACTGTACACAAAGTGCAATTGCAAATTCGAGTTGCTTAGTGTTAGAAGTAAATCGACCGGGAAGTGGGCACTAACGGCTGTGTGCGAAGTCCACAACCACGACCTCCCCACCAGTCTGCTTGGTAATTCATCTACCTGATCAACATCCTCTGCCAGATCAGTCACAACGACGTCCCTCAGAATCTACTCAGCAGTCTCAACTGGAGCAGATGGACCAACGTCCTCCTCTATCTGAATATCTGCACCATCATGTGCTACCTCGTCTCGCTGTAGCTCTGATATCAAAGTATCAACCCTTAATCTCCTATCTCTCTTTTTCGGCGGAGGGGCCTCAACACGTCCCTACTGTAATATACCTCGTGCCTTCACGTTCCTAGTCCTCTTCTTCTTCAACACAGGAGGTGTAGTCGCGTTGGGAGTACACAACTCCCAACTCAACTCCTGAAACGCCTGTTTATGATTTTCATTATTTGTTTTACTTTTTGTATTACATTCAATTGCTATGTTTTTTAATAACTTTTTATACTTCAGTCTGCAATTACATTTTCCTGCATTTGTATTTACAATTTAACTTCATTTTTTCAAATTACATCGTTTATAAATAAGTGTCTATTTACATACTTATAGCTTAAATTCCCTAAATAAAGGCCCATAACTACATTACTATAACAAAATCAACTTAATAAACTTCAATCATATATCACAAATAATACAATAACTAATATATGAAATTGTAAAAAGTTCTAATTTCATATTATTAATACTGAACTAAAGAATATGTACCATCATGGTAGCCTCACCCTAACCATCCCTCGTATCAGCATGAGTCGGAGAACCCCTGCCAACAGTCCTCAAAACATCATCTCCACCAACAACATCATCAGCCCTATCACTCGCCTCAGCAACCATACTGCCAACTGTACAATAAAAACAAATAAATTACTATAAACAACATCACTTGTAAAAGGAAAAACATTTTATATCAACTTTACATTTATGCATACATTTTCTATGAACTTTACATTTTCTAGGAAAAATTATGTCATGTCTCCATGACAGCCTTGATTCTGTGATGTTGCTTCTTCTATTGGCTACTTTTTTTAATCAACATTCTCATCCTTTTAGATTTAAAGGCCTACTTGTTTGATACATGACCTAATTTTACTCTCGACATTGTGACAAACCTATGATTGGTTTCAAATATAATTCTAGAAGACAAATTCTTTGCTGAATTAACAAAACTAAGGGAAAATAATACTACAAGACACATTCTTATGCACTAAAATGAAAAAAAATATTCTATGTAGCAAATGAGAAAAAAACATAAAAAATTCACAACAACAATTCACATGGGTATTGAATCGTGATATGAGTTATTCAAGGACTTCAAAGAATTCAAAGAATCAATTTCGTAGTTACTTAACCCCCATTACCCTCAAAGGCAAAAAAACAGCTACACATTGTACTAAAACCACATGATTCATTAGCCAGGCTAAGAATCATCTTGCATTTCTATTTACACCAGCAGATAAAATTCCCACTCAAGGAACCCACATCTAAAAGCAAAAACTGACTACACCATCACTTTACACCAGCATATAAAATTAGAAAGCTCTTGCTCCATAGTACCACAATTCCCTCTTTGACAGTAGACCCAGAATCTTAAGATATATAGTTCATTTCACTCTCTTGTTGAGTTTCTGCGGGTCTGTTTGTTGAGTTTCTACTGCTCACAATGAGTAACTTTAATCCTTTCTACATACTCACGAGTGTGGGGATCAATGCACTGCAAGCTCTTGAAAAATTCAGCATCTATCTTCTCCAAGAATGCTACCAAAGTTTCACCATTCATGGATTGTTCCCTTGTATTCTGGATCCTTCTTAGATTCATTCTCATCAGGCAAAATCTCATCTACCACACAATTAGGATACTGATTGAGAATATCTAAAATAAATTCAGCTCCATGTTTTGAACACACTTCTTCCACACAGACAACACCAAAAATGATCTCTAGCTTTTGAGCATGTGTCTTAGCAACCCTTGTCAAGAAGGCAAATTGCTCAACTAGTTCAATTCTTCTAGTTTCCTTCTTACCATGTGCATCACTAATCTCCTTGAACTTCTTATTCACTTTATCTCATGTGATTTCACTTGGGTCTTTCATGAATTGTTTGTCAAAGAGACGATCTTTCTTGGCCATCTTCTTTTCCTAATTATCTACACAATCATTAGCATCATGGCTGTCATTATCTTCATCCTTTTCATCTACCTCATCAGATTTGACCAAAAATAGGCAGCTTTCTAATTTAAGAGGAAAACTGCAGTTGATGTTGTTGGGTCACATTCACTCCTATGTAAGGGATGTAATATTGCTTACAACCATTTTGGTCAGGGTCTTATCCAGAGAATGCTAAGGTATGTAATACATTTTTCCTAGCTAGTTCAGCATTTAGTATATTTTACATGTAATTAGCAACATAGCTGGAATATATTGCAGGTGTAGACATGGCTACTTCCATGTTGTAAACAATGACTACACCGACTGGGAAATGTACAAATTCCCTGCACTTCGTGATAACTCCTCATACTGCTTCATGGAATTCCTGTTCAATGGAGATCAATACACCAATGGCAAACAAAAAGAGCATTGGTTTAGTGTTGTCAACAAGCTTTTCCTATAACTCCAACTAAACAGACCATTGACGAGTACACAACAATCAAAAGCAAATGCTTCAGAAGTTCATTCATGTAACCTTGATGCCCCTAATCAACCATTATAAACTACATTGCACTCAAAATCCCCAAATTTCGTCAAATCAAATAACCAGGGTTTTATGGTCGATTCAATTTGGTTGAATTTAATACCCATTGGTAGTGCAAAATAATCTGAATTTGACAATTACCTGGTGAATGCCCGACTCTCTCCCCATCGACCTCCACACCAGCAACCTACACATCGTCGTCGGTGAATTGCTTCGTCACAGCACGTCCTCTGGCAACACCAATGATACAACCACGCACAACACACACTATTTCTTCAATTGGGACTATAATGTGTTCAAACTATGGATTTCGTCTCTGGTTTTGGTTTCAATATCGGGAGGAAGACGAAAGAGAGGAGGAAGACGATGACCTAGCGCTTTCAAAAGCGTTTAAAATAACACCATCAGTACGCTTTCTGAAGCGTTACCCATCGTCATGCTTTACGAAGCGCGCGCTCCCGAGTATGACCCGCTGGAAGGGTACCCTTTGTTTCATACGCTTCATGATGCATGCAATCCCGTGTGCGCGAAGCGTTTTTTTCGTGTGCCTAAAGATTTTCCGTTTAATTATGCACTGTTAATTTCATTTGTGTTTTACTAGTTAATTGAAGTTGTGAGGTCTGATTGATTCTCAACAAAATTGAATAGGTTTTATTCCCTATGCTTAATTGAATCAAAGTTTATCTAGGGTTAATTTATATTGATCACCTAATAATACTTCTAGGTTAATTTACAACTAATCTGATTACTTCCCGTTTGGGATTGATTAGATAAAGTAGAATCTACAATTATTTGGACCCGCTCGATCTATTCAGTTGTAGAAGGGAATAAATCCACAAATAACTTGAATGATTGTTTGTTTCAAGTTTTGTTTCTATTGATACTTGAAATATAAAGTTGTTTTTTAATTAAATCGAGTTCTTCTAGGTTGTTAGATGATTAGGGTTGTTTAGACTGTTAGTTATATCAACTAAACATGAAGTTTGGATCAAAATTCACATAGATTATTCAAGTGAAGTGAGAATCAAGAGAATCAATTATCAACAAAGCAATATCATAATGGATTTAACTAGTTTAACAAGCTTTTCTCATATTGTTATAAATATCCTTGCATTCATATTTAGTTTTTATTTGCATCTTAGATTAGAAAATCAATCACAAAAGCCCCATATTTCTATTACTTTGCACACAAGTAAGAACACAAATACACGAGTCTCTGTGGGATCGACCCTTACTTACCGCTCTACTGAGTTTGGTAAAGTTAAGGTTTCTTTGATAGGTATAACGACTGTAAAATACCTCACCAATACGTCCATATCCAGCCTATTCCATCGATTTCAATCACCTTTCATCCTCAAAATCACCATTTCATCATCCGTCAAACTCGGATCCATAATACCCTTCAAAAACTCCGTCAACACAAGTCAAAATCCCATCTCGGTGGATTCTGCGACACCTCAGTAAAACTATCATAACCTTCGATCCACAAATTAGATTGATATGAAATTTTGAGGAATTCAACTAGACTCGTAGATCTAACTCTAGGCTTTGGAATCACCCAATTCCGAGTCTGTAAGAGGGAGATCTTCCCTTGTGAAGCCAAAAAAGGAGTTTATCCATCGAGCTCCACCATCCCTTGAAGTTTGCCTTTGGATCAAGCGTTTTTGGGATTGCCTTGCACCGAAATCAACAACAAGATCCTTCATCACGTGGTATCAGATCCATGCAAGGTACTCATTTCTTTGAACTTTGATTGAGCATCTAGGGTTGCGAACATTGGCGAGGTGGAGCGATCAGCACGACGTTGGGCTGCAACGTCATAGGGGCTCGGTGCAGGTAGCGGCGTCTCAAGGTGATGAAGATCCCGTGGGGCACGAGACCTAGATGAGTTGTAGGGAGAGGACGAAAAGGATAGAAGAATTGACGCTTCAAGGCTTGAGGAAGAGAATTCTCGATTCACAAAGGCAAATTCAATTCCATTCAAACATGATAAGTCAAGAGTGTTCTAGGCATATTAATAGAACTAATAATAGTAAACCCTAGAAAGCTTAAGCGAGAATGGGACCGAAGATGTAAGTCCAACCCATCTCGTTATAATAATAAAAATAATGGAATTATAAAACACCTAAATATAGAAAAGTATCTATTATAATCTGACGGGAAAAGATAAGATGAAAACCCGAAGATCTAAGACTCAATCCAGGTACTCGAATCCTTCAACACCATTGTCCAACGAGGGACGACCTGGCACGGAAATGGAGCAATCGCATCACTAGGGCACTGGCCCGCGTCCTAATGACATAAGCTTCTGTTGTCATCGCGTGGGCACGGAAGCCAAATGCGCAGTCACGCCTGGGAGAGGTGCGGCCACATCATGACGAGATGCCAGCGCGTCTTGCTAAAGCCAGCCTGCGCTGGCGAGCGTCGTCGCACATTGGCTTGGCTCGATGCTTGACTCCTCCAATTGTCCAAAAATGTTGTCTTGAACCAAAGATGTCAACAACATGGTAGTAGGCAGGTCTTGGACCGAGCTCACTGACTGAGTACCTCGAGTTATGAAGGAAATCGTGGCCTAAACCATGGCCTTGGCGTGGGCACACTTCAAGGGTCCGTTGAAGCGAACTAACATGGCTTCTTCCTCCTCGGTGGCGGTCATAGTAGGAAACACATCACTTTGGCTT
Organism: Fallopia convolvulus; assembly: GCA_964016875.1. Lineage (NCBI taxonomy): Eukaryota > Viridiplantae > Streptophyta > Magnoliopsida > Caryophyllales > Polygonaceae > Fallopia > Fallopia convolvulus. The sequence goes on from OZ024729.1 coordinate 45,476,905, forward strand.
TAGAAGCTTGCTCCTTAGCTTCAATTGCTTTTTGCATATCTCTTTGTATCTGGTCTTGCTAATCTCACTTGGCGACATAAGTAAGATCTCGACATGCTTCTCGTGGTACGTAAACACATAAGTGTTCAAGTAAACATCGAGAAGAACACACCTATCAAATTTCCATGGACGTCCCAACAATAAATGTGTGACGTCCATTGCAACTACATCACAAACTATATTGTCTTTATAAGGACCAATGGCAAAAGAAATCATGCATTTTTTTAGTAAGTTGTGTACCTAAGCTTGATGAGAGCCATTGAAGACCATAAGTAGCTGGGTGTGGTGTTGTAGGCAGCCCAAGATGAGTGACCACCTTCTCATTAATCAAGTTTGTGCAACACCCGGAGTCTTTGATGATACTTAAGCTCGTGGATCCAATGAGAGCTCTAGTGTGAAAAAAGTTCTCCCGCTGGTCATTGAGTGTGTTTTCACAAAGGATTACGGTCTTCCGTGAAAACAAAACCAAAGGAGTCCCAATGTCAGTCGGCAATGGAGCACAATCTAGCTTTTCCTCCCGAGGGACTGCATACACCTCCTCATATGGCGTCAGGGCTGAAACATCCTCTTCATCCATGTACTTGTAACCAGCTGTGGGCTCGCCCGAATGATTAGTAAAACCCTATCGGGCGTCACTATATTTTTCATTAGTAACAAAACCGTATTGACGAGGGTTAGAAGAAACATACCTTCCTGAATTAGGTTAGGAACCGTAGCTCTTATTCCGCACTTGTTGAGAATGGATCTTCATGGTCGTATGCACTAATGTGTTGAGATCCTTAATAGGAAGAATCTCAAGGTGATCTTTAATAGACAAATTAAGGCCACTAATAAATTTAGTACACAATGTCGAAGGAGCAACACTATTTTTGCTTTGAAATACATGTTTCCAATTTCTCGAAATACTCGAGTTGAGACAAGGTTCCTTGGCGAAAACCAGCGATATCCAATCGCATTTGATTATGGTAATCATTGGTATGAATTTTGGAGTCATAACATAGACCAATTGTTCCCATGTGGTCACTTGGGTAAGATTCCAATGCAAATAGTCATCTATAAAGCGTTGCCACCAAACCCGGGCTGAACCACAGAAATGTAAAGTGGCCGCTTGCACATGCTCATAAGCGGGAATATCACAATAACGCAAAGTATGCGCCGTCATAGTGACCCATTCTAAAAAGACCGTCGGGTCATGTTGAAGGTTAAATTCGGCTCTTGTAGACCCCAAAGGGTAGTCAAGACAGCTAGAGTAGACCGCGAAGGGTAATCTCGTGAGTAGACTCGAAGGTAATCTCGTTGGGTGTAGACCACAAGGGTAATCACTGTCGAATAGTTAGTTTGTGTTAGAACAAAAGTAAACTTTAAGCATAAACAAAACGTGACTTGATAAAGGCAACGAGTCACTCAATTAGATCGATCTTTCCTTCAATGTTTATTGCCGCTAATAATGCCAAGGGTTCAACCACAATAACGTTGTGAGATAAAACGTTCCTATACAATGAACATGTGGCAAGCATGTATCATCATTGATATATATGCACCTTGTTCTTCAATAAGTGTTTGTAATTTGATTTGGAAAACCTCAAAATACAATGTCGTGATTTTCTTTTGAATTCACGAACTCTCGAACTACCTTCAAGAGAAGCGTTCACCCCTATTTATAAGCCAAGAGGGGTGGTGGTTATAGAAAGAGAAAAAGGTAATTAATTTGTTGAGAAATTTAAGGATGAAAAGTAGGGAATTAGTTGCAACCAACTTTTGTAACTTCCCTTAACAACTTTTTGAATTTTGAATCCATCCTTATCCAAACTCTTCAAGACAAGGCCCAAAATGGCCCAACGTGCGTGCGGCCCAACACCATGGGTGGAGCTAGCTTCGAGTTGGCTTACCTAGCCATCACTCTCAAAACATAAAATGTGTATAACATTTATATCAAGCTTCGTGATGCTACCGTGAAGCCAAAAGGTCAACGCTTGAGCTCAAACGGAGCTAAAACCCAAAACCAGCTCAAACTTGAGCTAGCTTGTTCTAGGTGTTTCGAGCTTTGGTTAGCTCTCAAATTTTGCCACATTGTCTTAGAGCTTCATTTCTCACTATAGGAATCATAAAATAACCAATCAAACATAAAAAATTGCCTAAACATGCAAGTCAACACAAAACAGCGCCCACGGCGCGCCTATGGTTTGGCCGCATAGGCGCGCGCTTGCTTCCATGAAGAGGCGCACCAGCGCTGATGCTTAGCCCTCGGCGCGCGCTCGCTGGAGCATCCCGGCACACCATGCCGACGCTTGGTGCTTGGCACACAACGAGGTTCCACACGCCCTCGTGCCACGGGCCAGCCTCATGCCGAAACCCGCGTTGGCTTTACCGATCAAGGCGCGTCTCTTGCGCCCTTGCCTCTAGGCCTACGCCGAGCCACCCATGATTCCTCTATCTCTTTCAAACCCTTAGAAATACTTTAGGGCCGATCACTAGGCCGTGCCTCCTGCACACCCTATGCCTAAGCGATACCCTTAGTAATTCCCACACTTATACATTCATAACTCACACCAAATGGATTGATGACTTTTCACAAATCACCAACAGGGTGGGACAACACCTGAATGATTGTATCCTTGCTCTCGGCCATGGTATCTTGGTGGGCCTTGGGCGCGCCGGTTGGCATCATAGTCTCGGAAGTGCTGGTTTTGGCGCGCCTGAGCATTGTTATAATTATGGGTCGGGGTCGGAATTGGTAGAATCCAATCCGATGGGTTCTCATCCAATTTATAAGGATCAATCAAAACGTGGAAAATTATGAGGATTAACCTTGCCCGAATCTTCGATTCGTTCGTCATCAAACTCCTCAAAGTCGTCATGGATAATCGAGGTAGCAAAGTTCTACCCCAAGGAACCATGTCGTGGTGTACGAGAAGGGTCCTTCTCATAATCTCTTTGGTCATTAGCATAATAATTATGATCCAAAATTGGTGTCGGAAAGCGTTGGTCACGCATTTCGTAAAGCTGGCATTTCCGGGCGTCGTCAATATGTTGTTTGTAAGGTTGAGCGCTAAGAGATGTCGTGGCATAATAACCATCATCTCTTGGACCATAAGAATCATAAATAAGAGGTTGAGAATACATACCTTGGTCTTCGGCATAGGCACTCGAGGATGGAACATAAGCATTCGGTCACTATGAAGCACCTGAGTGTCTTGGCATTACCTAGACTTGTTAGCGAAATCGAGTCTTTGAAGTGGCGACTGGCTAGGTTTGGCGGGACCCTTTTTCTTCCGCTGAGGGTCTTGATTAGCTTGGAGAACGTGCTGGACAGTTGAGGCTGGTGCCACGGGCGCAAGGGACGCGCCAATGGTAATGTCGCTTGCTTTGGCGCGCGCGCATGACCGGCCCGAGAGGGAGTAGCTGCGGCGCCGAGGGACCAGCCAAGACAAGGTCTTGGGATGCACACGTGTTGGCGACGCCAGGCTAGCCCATGGGTTACAATGTAGGTGGTTGCGTCGGTGGTGCTCGCTCTTGATCTTGGGCGGAAAGTCGGGCACACAACTTGACAAGTTCCCGATGCAAAAGAGTGACTTCTTGCTCTATAGGAGTAAGCTCAACCAAGGTAGTCGGGTTGAGTGAATGGTCTACCTCATGCTATGGAATGGTACCTAAACCCACATTGGAAGACATGGAAAGTAAAAAGGAACAACAGCCAAACAAAGCAAACAAACGCACAAAGTCTTAGCTCTTGATCCAATCAATGCACTCAAACAAGGTCACGGGTGGCTTTTGTGCAAGAGGCGGCTTAGGCTCACGAGTAAAACAATGGCGTTATTGAACAAAGCAAAACTTTCGTCCACACAAGATATTATGATCAAACAAGTAGTACTAAACAAGCAAGGAAAGATGTAAGTACTATCAATGTCACAATCAACCAAGCAAGTGTAGTTAATGGCTTACCTTATTTTGGCTATGCCACCCACGAATATTTTTTTTTTATTTAAACGAGAGTTCTTCGAATTTCTCGAGGTGTTCTTTGAATCACCATAAGCTGATTTTTTTAATAGAACAGCCGAACCAAATTTTTTTTTCTTTGATATTTTTGATGTTGATTTTCGGCTAGAACAAGCACAATGAACCCTAATTGAAGCAAAATCAAGTTCAATGCAAACAATCACAATCAAGATAGCCTATCAAGTAATGAAAATAACTAAATGATGGACAATCAATCAAGCAATTAAGCAAGCAATTGAACAAAATCACACCACAATTATACTCGAACAAGGACAAGATGAATGAATTAGGGTTAGGGCAAGGGAAATTTTTTTCCTGATTTTTTGATGAATTTATGGCGGAATAATGGTGGTGAAAGTGCAAAGAATGAACCAAGAGGCTTACGAGACGATGGCTCTAATGCCAGTTGATGCGTTCCCTTTTCGCTAAGGCGGGTCGGATCGCTAGAACAAAGGACCGAAGCCTCGTATTCGGGATCCCATCTCGGTCTAGGGATGATTGGTGCGGAAGCTGGTCGATGGCACGATGGTTCGTACCGGTCGAGTGACGAATGGAACGAGGCTGCGACGCTGGTGAGCTAGGCCTCGGGTCTGCACGCGGCTGGTGCACATCGATGGCACGCGTGCAGCGACGGGAAGCGAAGCGAGGCAAGCACCGACGACATCATCTTTGGTCTGCCGGCAACGACGAGCACCAACCACCTCTATATCCTTAACGACGAGCAGTTCCTCGCTTGATTTATCATCATTAGTAGCAAGCACAGCCCCCGGAACTACTATTTTGTCACCACGAACCAGTAGATCGGAACCATGCCCTTGTTTTGGAAATTTGGAAATTGGAAATTCCTCACATTTGTGTATATTTGAAGGATGGAGTATTGGGGCTTTAATCAAGTTGGATTTTAGGTTAAAATTGTAAGGAAAAATTACTCAAAATAATACTAATTTTTGCCTATTGCCTTAACTTTTATTTATTACTCAAAATAATACCAACTTTTGCCTATTGCCCCGAAATAAATAGGTTTTTTTTATAATTTTACTGGTAATCTTAACGATTGAGAATGAGGGGTGGTCATTTGCTAGCAGATATTTTTTAAAGATGATTTAACGTAATTTTAAAATTTACTCGTAATTTTATACACCAACTTCTATTTCGGGAATGGTTTTATGAAATTCACCCTTTCATTACTAAAAGCAAAAGGGTCCCTCATCCTAATCCGCCAGCCTCCTTTTCTGCCCTTCTTTTCTTTTTTCCTTCCCCCTATCTCCATCCCCCCAATTTCACATATTCACTCATAGCTAACATCTGAATCTTCACAGCCTTGTACAGTTTATAGGGGGGGGGGGGGGGGGGGGGGGGAGTCCATCTGCGTCAAGGTACCATTCCAAGGAGCAACGATGTCTTCCCCAAGCAAGCGCCGAGAGATGGACCTGATGAAACTGTGAAACTTCTTCTATTTTACCCTTTGAAATTTTTCTGTGAAACTTCTTCTATTTTTTGGTTTCTGTTTTTCCTCTTATGAATTTCGTTGCCTAGGATGATGAGCGACTATAAGGTGGAGATGATCAATGATGATGGACTGCAAGAGTTCTACGTGGAGTTCCATGGCCCAAATGATAGTAAGTTTTCTATAATCTTCACTATTGTTTCCAATTTTTCTTCTTTTTGGCGATTTTGAGCTGATATTAGGTGGTTGAGCTTTTTTCTTCTTGTTATTTTTGTGGCTATCTTCTAATTTTGGGTTTTACTTCTGGATTTAGCAAGTTTTCTAAACTCATATGTATAGACTTACTATATAGATGATGGTGCACTTAGTATAGTAGCTCCTATATGCATCATTTATCCTGCTGTTTATTATTACATTTTCTCATAGTTATTATTCAAAGAAACTTATACTTTTTAAATGGCCTGTTTTGAACTGTGAAATGGGATTAACTTTACAAAATTAAAGTTTGAACTGGGACTAGTTTTAGGCTATGAAAACCTCCAATCTTTTATGCTGTCTCTTATGGACCCTTTTCCCAAATTGTGGATTGACATTTTGATTTATTCTCAAAGTGTCAATATTTCTTTTCATTTTGACTTGTGTAACTATTTGTTCCTTAATACTTGCTGAATTTGAAATGGGTTATGGCAGGTCCCTACCAAGGAGGTGTTTGGAGGATAAGGGTTGAACTTCCAGATGCTTATCCCTATAAATCTCCTTCTATAGGATTTGTCAATAAGATTTACCATCCCAATGTGGATGAAATGTGAGTCACCACTTCATGCTCAAAATGCATATTTTCCAGTGAATTATTAATGACTCAGCTTTTTGTTTTCAATTGGTTTGCATAATCTATCAATTTGTCAAGCTGAAATCATTTTCTTTCTTTTTTTCAGGTCAGGCTCTGTTTGTTTGGATGTCATTAATCAGACTTGGAGCCCCATGTTTGGTAATGCTAAGCTTCTATAAAACTATATGATATGAAGCTCTCATAATTGTTTTATCTTACATGGGTCTTTATCATGCTCTACAGATCTTGTAAATGTCTTTAAGGTCTTCCTGCCGCAGCTTCTTTTGTACCCCAACCCTTCAGATCCCTTGAATGGAGAGGCTGCAGCTCTAATGATGCGTGATCGAGCTACATATGATTTAAGAGTTAAAGGTACTCACTGAATTTGTATGCCTTGCTTTCAGATGCATCTTGCTACTGTTTGGAGTCTTGATCCTCCATAACTACTACATTGTGCAAGGAGTTCCTTTTGGAAGACCCATTTATGAATATCATTTTATTTGAAGGCTACATCTGTATATTTTAATTACTGGAAATTAAAAGAATGTGTTTCTTTATTTGTTTTTGTAAAGGAGATACCAAATTATACTAATAACTTGGGAATTCTACTGCTGCAAAGAATTTGCATTAGAAACTTGCTGCGTTGCTTGTTGTGTTGCTTGTTGCAGCTGCATGCCTAATGCAGATTTTGTCTAATTGAGTTTAACCCTTCATTCAACACTACTACTAGGCTTGGTAACTGAAATGAGGCTACTACTAGGCTTGTGACGAGGTCATGTTACACTGTGTCAAGTCTTGAATCAAGAATGTCTTCTGTTACTTATGGTTACACATAGTAGACACTTCATTCAACACTATTGTTTGAACCATTTCTATCACTTTAACTATGTTCCCTGAAAGACATAGTTGAATTGATAGAAGAGGATCTAGTTCTCATTCACTCTAAATACATGTAGTTTATCTCCTGTGAAAAAAGCAGTGGTTATAATATCTTTCAAGCTACTGAATGAACTCGTGAAATATAACGAGTGCTTGGAATAAGTGGCGTTTGAAGAAAATCAATTACCCATGTTTACGTTCTTGAAACTTGAACTTGACTCGCCAAACCAAAAAGCCTTGTAAATACTCCAATGTTATATCAAGCAATATTGCATTGGCCGTAACTCTGATGTTACATCTCCTTGTTGATATTAACTTGTGTGAATCACCCTGAAGGAATTATACAATGAGATAACATTCTTCTTTGTAGACTCGCCTTGACTAGCCAGTTATTGATCTTAGAGTAAAAATGAACTTATCTCTCCTTAATTCAAATTTTAAAGTAGCTTCCCATCCTTTTGTATGATTTCTGAATGAGCGACGAATTTCTTACCCTGATACCCAAACTGCTTGTTTCACAGAATACTGTGAGAAGTATGCAAAGCCAGAACACGTGGGAGTGGCACCTGAAGAGAAGAGTAGCGATGAGGAACTCAGTGAGGAAGAGTATGCGTCTAGTGATGAAGAAATGGCTGGCAAAGCAGATCCTTGAAAGAAAGGGTTACAATTCTTCATTACCATATGAAGAAAACCTGCTCTGTGTTCTGTTTGTACATCATCATGCTTTCTCCTTTGGATCTGTCTGGTACAAGAATCAAAACACCCATTACACTGTAAAATAACTGGAAACTGCTGGGATTTATTTGGAGGGTTCATGGGAAAAGAAAACAAAAATTTAACCCTCCCCCAAAAAGATGCCCTTTGATTTGCTTCATCCATGCCAATGTAAATAAATTGCACTTTTCAGTACTCTGTTTTGCATCATTCTGTTCATGGGAAAAGAAAACTAGTTTTTTCCTAAACTAAAACTCTTTTATTCTACCAAAAAAAAAACTTTTTATATTCTATTTTTTTAACTACCACTGCAATAAAAACTTCAACTAATTTTTCAACTACATATGCACATGTCTAAATATTTGACCAAGAAGACAAACTTGGTTAAATTCATGTAGTACAAATAAAAAATTGAAATGGGTAAAAGCCGTTTTGAGGAAGAAGATTACAGAGAAACTGTATCAAGAAAGACAAATGGATCACGACGTCATTAAATAGATCACTTGGCACTCGGTGGAAGAGATTATCTTGGTTGGTAATTTAGCAATCGCGTCTCATTTGATCGCTAATATTGCGCGAAAAATTTTGGCGCAAGAGGTTGGCGATCACTTGGTCGTAAATGTTAGCGACCAAGTGGTCGCAAATCTCATGAACCAAGTTAGCGACCATTTGGTGGCTAACATCTGCGACCAAGTGGTCGCCAACTTGGGTCATGAGATTCGCGACCAAGTGGTCGTCAACTTCTGGAGCCAAATCAGCCAATTTTGGCGGGCATCATCCCGCGGATTTGGCGACTACTTGGTCGCTAAATATAGTAGTAGACAAAATTAACGTCATTTCAGCGTCTATATAGTCTCTACTATTTTCCTATATATTGCCATCTCCACACATCCTCATACCTATCTTTGTACAATAAAAATTTCACAAAAGGAAGAAAGAAGCATTTACGCATCTCAATTGCTTATAAGGAAGACTTCCATCATATTTTGCCGATAGCTCCATTACATGTATGTAATTAAAACTTTTTCGTTTAATTCTATAATGTTATACTTATACACAAATATTGTTGGTAGAAAATTTCGTTTAAATAATTATAAAAGACTTTGTTACATAGTCGTTAAATCTCTATAGTATATCAAACATATTGTAGGTAGAAATTTTTGTTTGTATTTGGCGACTAGATGGTCGTTAATTAGTTACCATATGGTCTCTATATTGGAAGCAACAACCATATGGTCGCTAATTCGTGACCATATGGTCACCAATATTGTTAACAATAATTAAAATTGTTTTTGTCTTTGGCGACTAGCAACCATATGGTCGCGAATTAGTACAAAAATAATTGATATTGTAGCCAATTATTACCAAGTGCAATTATTCTCTGTTTTGTAATTGGCGACTATATGGTCGTATGGTCGCCAAATATAGCCTAAAATTGTTTACAATCTTATATTCATTTACAAGAACGAAAAATGCGTGAGTGGATGTATTTTCATATTGTAGATGGTTTTTTGAACGACTGGCTTATTGATGAGGTTGCTCAATTTATTGAGTTATGCAAATCTATGCCTAGTTATAACCCGCAAGAATTAAGGTGTCCGTGTTGGAGGTGCAAAAATAAGAAATTGATTTCAGTAGATGATAAGCATTATCATCTTGTTAAGGATAGTTTTGTTCCTCACTATTATTAGTGGGTTTCGCACGGGGAGACATATGAAATGTTTGTTGCATTGTTGGTTGAGTCTAGGCAGAATGAAGGTTGTAGTAGTACTGATCTAACACCATCAGTATTTGGGTATGATAATTGATTGGAGCAGATAGTCTATGATGGTTTTAATGTCTGGCCTCATTACACTGATGATCTTGTTCAGAATGAGGATATAAGGCATGAGGGAGAGCAGTATTATCACGAAGCGCCCAATCCCGATGCACAACGTATGTACGACATGTTGTCGGCCGCGAATAGGCAGTTGTGGCCTGGATGTGATGTCACTCAGTTGGAGGCATCTACTTAGCGCGGATACGACATGAATTTATATTTCTGCGAATGTGTATCTCACCCGAAGACAACATTACCATCCATGTATCAAGAAAGACAAATCGATCACGACGTCATTAAATAGTCTCGGTCTTCTGTATGAAGCCATAGATTGTTTCCCAAACTCTTGTATGATATACTAGGGTGCAGATGCAGAATACACGACTTGCAAGATATATCAATATCCTAGATGGAGGCAAGGCAAGATGAAGCTCCTTCCTTATTTTCATATGTTTTACTTGCTAATAACTCCATGGTTGCATAGTAAAGAATACGCATCGGTGGTGACTGTCAAACACATGAGATGACATGCAAAGTATGCACAAGATGGGGTGATGCGACATCCGTCAGATGCAGAGGCATGGAGGCATTTCAATGTAGTGTGGTCAGATTTTGCAGCAGAATCACGGAATGTGAGACTAGGTTTGTTCACGGACGCTTTCAATCTGTTCGGGTCATTTGGGCGGCAATAATCATCCCGGCCTGTGATTCTGACACCCTACAACCTTCCGTCGTCAATGTGTATGCGAGAAGAGGTGACGTTTTTTACGGTTATTGTACCCGGACCGAAGAGCCTAAAGCGAAAGTTGGATGTTTGCTTGTAGTTGTTGATAGCCGAGCCTAGTAGTTTGTGGCTTAATGGGGTGTGCACATACGATGCTTGGAAAAAGCAAAATTTTGTCACGCATGCAGTTGTACTATGGACTATTAGTGACTTTCCGGCATATTCCATGTTGTCAGGTATGTTGTTGTATATATGTTAAAATACAGGGTCAATTATAATCATGCATATAAGTACTTATTAAACTTATTGCGTTGACCCGATATATGTTTATGTAGGATGGAGCACTTCTGGGAAATACGTTTTTTCTTATTGCATGGAGGACAAATATGCATTTTATCTAACCCATGGACGCAAAATATCTTGGTTCGATTGTCAAAGGAGGTTTACAGAAGAAGAACAATAGGACCATTTTCAAGAAGGTTAAAAGGGAACGTCATGACCCCCGGTACTCTGGAAGGATACTAGATATCAGAACAGATTGACAGTATGGTCGAAAGAAGGAATTATAATGGGAGAATCTATCTTAGTCGAAAGATGGCATTTCAGCATGGATTGGGGAGCAAGATATCGCGTGTTCAATTAGTCATTCTCAAATCGGCATCTATGCGAGGGTCTTGACAAGGCTCTCACTGTCGTCGATCCGGGATCGCGGCTATGGGGCCGCGGTCGCGACGACATGACCTCAATCACGTCGATAATTTACGGTCACGGTTTCCTTTACACGAAGAACTTCTTTAAATGAGCGACATTCCAATTACGATGGACGACTTTCCTGTCAAGACTCTTCAATAAGTAGGCTCCTCGACCATCCCTTTGCAATACTCCTTAAATTTCTCAATGTTGAATTGCGTCCCGTTGTCGGAGATGAGAGCAAAAAGGATCCCGAAGCGCGTGATGATATGCTCCCAAACGAAATTTTGGGTGTCGGAATCACGAATGTTTGTTAAGGGATTTGCCTTCACCCATTTAGTTAAATAGTAAGGGGTGGTGATTAGGTAGCGCACATTCCCTGGCGCTTGCAGGAAGGGACCGACGATATCAAGGCCCCAAAGTGCGAAAGGCCATGGACTAGTCAAATTACGACCTCCGTCGTGCATCCCACATATTCCTTCGTGGATCTCGTATAGTAGAGGATCAACCTTGCTTGGGGTACGCATCTCAAGTATGGCCCAAAAAAGAGCGACGATACAAAATATTTTTCGACGATAGCCAAAACCTATGAGCCCTTAAGCAAACCTTTTGGTCCTTGGCGGTATCCGAGGGTAGGACATTCTCATCCAAGTAGCGTATCAAGGGAATTTTTCATCCAAGATCCTGCACAGTTTCGCTTCTCGCGATCGCGGTTGCGGGCATATCATTGCTTGCAAGTAGACCTGGGTCCGGTTCCGGAACCGGCGGTTCCGGTTCCGGGCGGTTCCGAGGCCGGTTCCTCCCGGTTTCGGTTCCGGTTCGGAACCGGAAATAATAATAAAAATTAAAAAAAAATTGACCTCTGGAAGAAAACCGCGGTCGCGGTCCAATGGGCCGCGATCGCGGTTAACCAAACCGCGATCGCGGTTTGGTTATTTTTTATTTTTTGGGGGGCGGAACCGGCGGTTCCACCCGGTTCCGGAACCGCCGGTTCCCCGATTCCGGGGGTGGACGAACCGGAACCAGAACCGTCCCGGGAACCGGGACCGCCGGTTCCGGTTCCGGCCGGTTTCCCGCCGGTTCCCCCGGAACCGGACCCAGGTCTACTTGCAAGCAATGACATCCCGAAACTTCATCGTGAATTGAGGTCTTGAGCGAGCCTCCCGAACAAGCAACCAGCGTTACTAAGGCGTCAACAAACTTGTTTTGATCGCACGATCGTTGTATAAGCTCATATTGCTTGAACTCTTCTAGCATAGCATTCGCTTTCTCCATATATTTGAGCATATTTGGCCCTTTGGCCTCATAATCCCCTCAACACTTCATTCACTATTAGCTATGAGTCGGATAAAATGAGCAATCTAGTGATACCGAGACTAGTTGTCGTTTCTAATCCGACTAACGCTTCGTACTCGGCCTCATTGTTGGTGGTGTCAAAGCCAACGTGGATAGCAAGCTGAAGCACCTCTCCGGTAGGTGAAGTAAGCACAATTCCAGCTTCGGACCCTTGATTGTTACCTTCGCCATCGATTTCAAGGGTCCATTCTGGATTCGCTATGTTCTGGGGGTAAACCGCGATAGCGGTTTCGCAAGACGCAACTTTGACACCGTTCAACTAAGAGTTGTCTCCTCTCTAGAGTCTATTTGTGACCGCAGCCACGCCGGTCGTGATCGCAGTTTCTGTAATCGGTGCGACTCCACGATTCTGGAGGTCGCCCGCGACCGCGGTTTCGCTTGCCGCGCTCGCGGCTCCGATCGGTACGCGGGAGAACTCGGCTACGAAATCTGGCAACACTTGTCCCTTTATGGCAGTTCGAGGGATATACTCGATGTTGTAATGTCCCAATTCCATAACCCATTTTGCAACCCGTCGCACGAGATTCGAGCTTGCGAGGAGCACTCAGATAGGATAGGTCGTAATGACAACAATGCAAACCAAGGGGTTAATCAATGTGCTTTGGATTTTGTTTGTGCTACTTGTAATTCATGTGCTCCAAATGTTGCTTTTGTTGCTAAATCTAGAGGAGTTAGACAACTCTAGGTTCGGAAAAACTAATGTTTACCTTGCAGATCGAAGTGAGTGGGAACTCTCCCTGGTTCATTCATAGTGCGTGTTCAAGACGACAGGGTAATGAGAGAAAGTTCATCTCATTTCGACAACATCACGGAGGTAATAGTACCTTCGCTAATTGAAGCAAAGAAGAAATTTCATGTATGGAAAAGGAAGATGATGTTCCTTAAGTGATGTTTGAAAGAGAAACTAAAGCTGATGACACTGTTGAAGTCACCAACATAGAGGGGACAAATGAGCATGATCAAGAAAACGAAGATGGTGATGTTGAGAATCAAGAGTATGGGACTTCTGGCCTAATGAAGAAAACACTAAGAATGTTGAAGAAGAATCATGAGTCGGTCCCAAATGGGCTTTGATGCAATTGGAGATGTGATGGATTTGTTCGATGATATGGAGAAATCGAGCAAGAAGGACAAGAACCCTACATTTTTGAAGTAGAGAAGGAAGGTGATGAATAGATGAGAAAAGATATAGATAGAGGCCACCGACTTGTCACAGACAAAGTTGTTTTAAGTTATTTCGAAGCTACATTATTATATTCTCTATGTCAACAAGGTAACGATTAAATTGTTACTACTAAAAACTTGGAGAGCCTGAAGGAAACATCAGAAAAATGGACAGCAAATGATGCCAGCTGGCTATGTTATATATACTCCTATTGACAGTTGAAGAAGGGTCAAATTGAATTTTTACAAGAATGCCTCATTGTATTCTCCCCACATTAAGATGTTCAATACCCATATTCATTTCTCCCCTCTTTAACTACTACGAATTTCTAATCTTGCTTTCTTTTTCTCAGTACACACTCATCATACACAAAAAAACACCCCTCTTGAAAAGACACTCACAAATGGCTTGGCCTCCTCTTCCCTGCATCCGTCCTTGTCCTCTTCACGGGATTCGCCCATCCAAAGCTCAAACCACCAACTCCAACACCAACACCACTGCTGCTACTGCCTCCCTTAACGAACCCATCCCTTTGGGCCCCCATAGGGCCTGGTGGGCCCAGCAAGCTCCTTCCAGCACTAGGAGGTGAGACGGGCCCAACTGACCCAGGCCTCGTTTTTACCACAGACTTCTCCCTGTCTTTCCTCTTCTTCTTACACACCACCAGCTCCCCGGGGTGGGGAGAATCGTCATTATCCCGACTAAGCCCATTGTTGTTTCCTCCTAGCCTTGATTCCTTGTGAGGCCTACCTCTCGTTTCTTCATTTGACAAGTAGGATGTACGAGGTGAAATCCTAGGCGATATCATTGTCTCCCGTTCAACCTCGTTCATCAACTTATGCCGTTTAAGCGTTGATGGTCTAGGGGAAGGGGAGGAACCAGATGCAGAAGCCGAGGAAGTTGGACCCGCGAATGAGACCAAATTCTTGGCTTCTTTGAAATTAGTATCAGGAAATGCAATCTTCAATATTTCAAATAACAGATCATGCACTTTCCTGGCTTCAGTTCTTACCTGCAAAAAACTCCCAACATGCTTAGTATTATCGCGGGAAAGCAAATCAAATTGGTGGAAGATTGGAAAGTCTATTACCTCATAGGAGAATCCATAGTACTGTACACCATTTTTCAACATTGACTGTACATCAGAAACAAAGTCCAAGACTCCACTGTACTCGAAGCCATCAATTCTCTGTTCAATCTTCCTCAAATCCAAGAAACCACTTCCGGGTCCACCGGTGTAGTTAGAACTTTCGAGCCTCCTCCATAGATCTGTTAACATTGGAACGATTTGGGGGCCTTCCTTGATGATTTTCTTCTGGAGCTTGCTAAGGACATTCTTGCACTGCAGATGCAAAACCATCATCTTCTCCATTAAGATCAAACACAGCTAAAGGGATTGTTCGGATTCATTTATTTGTCTCAGCAAAAAGCCGATAGACAATCTTTGCAAGAAAATGCCAGGAAGTTCCTAAATTTTAAAATTTTAAAATTTTAAAAACAGCCAGTGCTTATTTTCCATCTGTCAAGTCAGGATGTAATTTGAGTATTCAACAATTCAAATGAAATCACCAATCACTAGATTGTGTGTGGAGAAAACAAATTCTTTGATGGCAGTCTGCTAAATATGATAATGGCAAGATACTCAAATCATTATTTCCTAAGCATAGCTAGTCTGCTACCACTTTTTAATTCCCAATGGATATACATGCAAATAATCAAACAGAAGATAGGGCAATTTGGTTAAAAATAAGATTTGATGCAAGTTTACAAGGTACTCCACCCAAAAGGCAAGATATATTCAAACATAAATATTCTGAATTGAGTGGAAATTACTATCAATCCAATAATATGGAATGCGGAATATATTTATAAATCATTGCAGGTTCTTGCCTATTTCTTCCTACAGACAACCCAATCAAGATACCATATTCAGAAACTTCTGCTATATGAAAGGGTAAAAAGCATACATGGCAGATTGATCCCTGTAAAGAAAGGGGGGGAAAAGGAGGGGGGCAATAATCACATACCCGTCTCTGAATCATGTCAGACATCTTTGCACCATAATTCGAATTTGTACTTGCACTAGTAGCTTTACCATCCCAGCTTCCCCTAGAATCATCCTCACTAGGGGCAGATAAGCTATTCACTCTGTTAAGCCTTGTTGAAGCGTGCAGTTTTGATGTATTTCCTGTCCTAGCAGGTAAGCCACGGCGGCTTTTCAAGGATGATTCGTTTCTCTCTTGCTTAAGAAGTGGTTCTTCCTCTTTTTTATGTTGCATGCCAAATTTTTGTTCCATTGGAAACCGGATCTGCAATGAATCTCCAAGGTTGAGAGATGGTCTATCATTGGTAGATGTATTCTCCTGCCTTTCCATTACAACAGCTCGTGGCCGAAGCCTAATACTACGCTTCCGTTTGACTTTAGGCTGAACCACTTGTTCATCTTCACCCTCTTCGTGATACCAACTTCCAGACTGCTGAAGATCCACATGAGAATCACCAGAACCTGCAATCTCTCCTTCCTCCAAATCATAACGCTGCCAAATATGTTACTAGAGGTAAGCTGAATGACACAAACATTAACTTCAAAAATACAGGCACAAATTGATAGATTTATACTATTTGATGACCCGCCTGAGGGATTAATGGCTATTCCAGAGATTGATATAATAGAGTATTAATATGCAAACTTTCTTAGTTGAATAAAAACAGGCCTAGACCGACCGTTTGCACAGAAAGAAAATATATTCAGACACATATTAGGGATACGAAAGTGCACCTGTCTCTTTGAAAGAGAAATTGGCCTAGCATCTAAAGCAGATAGAGAGGTGAATTTCTGAGAAGAAGATGGGGAGGTTCTACGTAAAAATCTTTGGCTGTCTGATGAGGATCCAGGTTCTTCAAGTATACGTTTGTTTCTAGTATTTCCACCTGCTCGCACATATTCATAACCATTGTTGTCACAGAGAGGAGCATCTTCTTCTGATTGATTCTTATCAGCTTCAGGTGTCCCTTCCTCTTCATCTTCAAAATCCCCTATTTCGCCTTCCTCATCACAGGCTATGGACCCGTTTCTCTCTTCAGAGCTAGCATCAGATGAATCCCCAATTTCATCATCCAATTCAGTGTAAACTGGCTTTTTACCCTTGCGCCTTCCCCTTCTCCTCTCTGTTTCAGGACCGGATTCCATAGGAATACTGTTGGTAAAAATATCCTTTGACGGCTTCTTGGAAAGAGCAGCAATGGTGGCATTTACTTCTTTAGTACCAACTTGAAGCCATCTAGGCACTTGATCATACCTCATCATGTCCTCTTCCCAGTCAAAATCTTCATCCATTTGATCAAACATTTCAATTTCCTCATCACTCCTGGCAATCATCCGGTTCACCTCCTGCAGAGAAGGAACATCATGAACATTTTCCTGATACCTCTCCTCATCATGCAACAAGGTTTCTAACGTCAAACGCCTCTCCTCATGTGTTGTCCTTTGATCAAACCGTCCAGCATTAATCACTTCATCAGCCATGTCAATCTTATATTGTTGAATGTTATTGCGTATAAGGCTCTCAATGGAACCAATGTAGCGATCCTTCCCTGCGAGATCATCCTCTGAATCAACTAAACCTCCATTCCTGTACTCGTCTGCCTTTTGATGGCTGGAAATTTTGTCAACCACAGCTTCCATGTAGATAACCCTTACTTCTCTAGTTTGCCCAATACGATGAGCTCTTGCAACTGCCTGTTCTTCATTTTTAGGGTTTGGGTCAGGATCATATATGATCACGGTATCAGCAGACTGAAGGTTAAGCCCACGACCAGCAGCACGAATGCTCAATAGAAAGATAAAACATTCAGAATTTGGGCTGTTAAAATCCACAATGGCCGATTCACGATCTTCCAAGCTAGTAGTCCCATCAATCCTTCTGTACACAAGGTGCCGCCACTGCAAATATTCCTCCAGTATATCCAGAAGTTTTGTCATGGTACTGAAGAGAAGTACACGGTGTCCTGTCCTCTGAAGTTTAATGAGAATTCTATCAAGAATCCACAATTTACCGCATGACCGCACAAGAAAATCCTTTGAGAAGTTGCTAAAATAAGGGTAATTGAGGAGTGGATGATTGCAGACTTTCCTAAGTTCCATACATCTGTTATTTAATGTTCTGTATACTCTTGCCTGGTAAAGAGTGCTCTTTTGAACCTTGCGTTCCTCATCTTCAGGATCAACTCTGATGGTGCCGGTGGCTTTGATCCAGTCATAAATGGCACCTTGCATAGCTGACATCTTGCATTTCAATACAATGGAGACCTAGCATCAAACAAGAGCATTAAAAGTTAACAAGCCATGGAAGGGAGCAGTGTCCAAATGCACTCCAAGAGTAATATTATATACCTTCGGAGGAAGAGAACCCTCCACATCTTCAACACGACGTCGAAGCATAAAAGGCTCCAAAATTTGATGGAGCCTATGGATAATAATAACTTTCTTTTCTGTCTCAAGCCAATCATCCTCAGCATTGTGCGTAGGACCTTCCTTCTGAAAGGGCTGTGAGAACCAATCATGGAAAGCCTTACGATTGTCAAATACTTCAGGAAGGAGTAGATTCAACAGTGACCAGAGTTCCTTGAGATCATTCTGCAGTGGAGAATAAACATCATAGAGAAAATCAACTACAGAAGCTTCCATACTTGAAAAAAAAAACACATGGCTAGTATAATGACTATTAGGCACATGCACAAGAAGAAAATAATCATTGCTTCAATACACACACACAAAAAACACCTGCTAATATTTTATGATTTTACATAATTGCATATGAATAATATACATATGCTCAATTTGTAAAGTGGATTTCCTCAACAGACCTGTAAAGGAGTCCCAGTTAAGAGAAGGCGCCTTTGACAGCGATATCTGTCCAGATCACGGGCAAGAACAGATTCTCTGTCCTTCATTCTCTGAGCTTCATCAATTATGATATATTTCCAATCAACCTTAGAAAGTTTCGTCCGGTCATACATAATAAACTCATAAGTGGTCACCAAAACATTAAACTTCATAGCACAAACTTCCTGCAAAAGCACAAAGTTATACAGTAAAGGCGTAGCGAGTTATTATTTCAAATGAGTACAAGTTATGCCAATCCACAACTTTTACCTGAGAGAATAATTTGGACCTTTGTTCTTTGTTACCAACATAATAGATGCAGGACACAGAAGGCAGCCAAGTATGTAACTCACTCTGACAGAAATGACAGCTCAGTCAATTTTTTGCTTTCTCAGAAAAACTAAAATTAGAAAAATACAAAGCAAGAGGCAATCAACCTTCCAATTAACCAAAACAGCATTGGGAACTATAATAAGATGTGGACCATAGTTTCCTTTGAACTCCATTAAGTAAGCAATCAATGCCATGACCTGCATATGGAAAAGGGCATGAGAAACTGCACCTGCGATTAATAATCTCAAGTGAAGTACACTAAATTTTTAGTGTTATGAGTCAGTAGTACACTAAACTATTCTCTTGTATCATCAACTAGACCCTAAATCAAGTTGTGGGCTTAACAAAATCAAAGCAGAGCCTATATTCTTGGGCAACATGGGATTTATGATACTCTCATGGAAGGGTGACGAAAGACTCTCCTTAAACCCACACCTTCCCGACCTGACCCCACCCCCAAAAAAAAAAGAAAGAAAAATAACCTTCATTCATATTCATGCTGAAAGTGGATTAGTAAGCAATCTTGCCTGAACAGTTTTCCCAAGGCCCATCTCATCTGCCAAAATGCCATTCAATTTGTTGTTATACAAAGAAAGCATCCATTGCAACCCAACCTGCAGTTTAATGTCATGATCAAACAAAATTATCTTACCATCATCAATATATACTGTAATAATGACTGAGTAATCTATAAGAGTAAATGTAACCCACAAGCTGGTAATCTCGCAAAGTTCCAGCTCTCAACATTGAAGGCTGTCTAGCAACCCTCTCATTTACAGCATGGGCAAGGCTGTAATACCTGGAAGCACTGAGAGGAAACTAGTCAGTTTCCAAAATCTTGAAAGAACAAGACTAAAACAGGATCCCCAAGAAAGAAAGTAATGACATAATTATTAGAGCAATGTGAAATGGAAAGACATTTCAAGGTTCACAGCTGTCAAAACAAAGAAAATGAGACATAAAATCACTATAAAACTTCATCTTTGTATAAAGCAAAAGAAAAAGAACAAAAATCAATTCCGTGATCAACGTCAAAATGTAAAACCAAAATCCTATTTTTGTTTAGGAAATTAAGGAATGGAAATTTTGCTATGATATTTACAGGTTTGAGGTGAAAACTAATTTTTCATAAAACAATAGGTTCTGATGAATTTACATGAAAATACATGAACTGTACATAAAATGATCAGAGCATACTTGCTGGCAGTTGAACTATCCTTGGGAGCATTCATTTCCATGAATTGATTCCTTATCATTACTTCTTCCCCAGCACAAGCAGCTGCAGCCCTTATCTCATCTTCAGACAGACCCTACAGACAAAATGATTCCAGTCAAGCCAACTACCAGTGAACGAAACTTATAATAGTCACAAAATTACTTACATATCTAGGGCTTTGTAAGACGCAATGAGCTTTTATAAGGTAATAGCAATCAATAAACTAATTTTGTCAAACGAAATCTAGGAGTGTCCAAGAGATCATACATGTGCACGGGCAGCGGCTGCTGCTGCTGCTGCAGCCTCCTCAACCTCCTGCTGACCCTTTGTAGCTGTTATCTTGCCACCTAATTTATGAAGATAGTCTTCTGTCTGAGACAAAAAGGTGGAAAGGACAGCATATCTTTCAGCTGCATCTCCTGGGATGCTAGTTTGCTGCTCAAGTAGCATTTCCCTATATCTCTCCATGTCATTATTCTTCAAAGCCTCCATTCTTTTGTTCCGATCATCATCCTTCCTCTTTGAAAATTCTCTCATCATTCTCTCATGATATTTGGCAACACCTCGATTCCGAGCAGTTCTAGCATCACGTATAGCCCAATGGGTCTCCAGAAGCTTCTTACGCCATTGGAAAATAGACTTCAGCTGTTTTTCTCTCAAGGCTTTCTGAGAGGCCTGTGCTTGTCTGGAGAGCTCCAAACGTTGTCGTTCACATTGCTTAACAAACTTCCTATACTCCCTATCATTCATAGCCATAATCTCCTGCTGCTCTTGATCAATTTTATCCCTCAAACGTGCCTGCCGGTCTAAAAGCTTTAGCTTCTTTTCTTCAATTTGTAATCGCACTATAAGATCTGGCCTGATCCTTTTCCTTTCCTGATTCAAATTTAACAAAAACTCTATCTTTTTCAAACTTTCTTCTCTTCTTCTGTTGATAACTTGAATTCCTTCATTGTGAAGAAGATCTTTAACATCATATGCCAAAGTTAAATTGTTATTACTATCAGCCATCGTTGTTGGACCTACAGAATCAGGCTTTCTAGTAAAAAAGGGAAAATCAAACAATGGGCCATGGTACTTTCTGGTATGTCCAACATCTTTAGTTTGAGGCACTACACCCATTTGCGAAGGACTTTTCAGCTGTGCTGTCTCATCAGATGCAATAGCTGGAATGGAGATAGTCTTTCCCCTGTCTGATGCTAAATCACTCCTATTAAGGGCTTTCTGCCCACCATGTTCAGATTCTGGCTCAGCCTTGACAGGAGTGCCCAAGGCTTGCTGGTGCTCCTTACCAGAAGAAAGGACTGGTGATGGCTCTCTCATCAAGGTACTTGCTCCTGATGTATGAGCTGTCAAGGCATTCACCTTTTGATCACCCATGAATGGTTCCTCTTTAGAGAAATTTGGCTTAGTGGAAGTTTGAACATCCTGTGATTCCTTATCATTAGACTCTGCTTGCCTTGCATTCTCATCAGAAGTCCTTCCAGCAGATCGATCCTGTTTGATACCCGAAGGAGGAATTACAGGCTGCTGCAGCTGCAACTCAAGAGGAGGAGGAGAAATAGCATGGAGTAGTTCCTGAGGAAGAGTGCTTTCTCCTTTCTGTCAGAGCAAAAACAAACAAAAAATACTGAGAGTAAAAAACACAATCAAGAACATTCTGAGTATGTAGAAAACCCAGAAAAAAAATTGGACAGAAAAGCCACTAAACTCATAAACTATCAAACCTTGATTCGTCTAAATGCAAGTATTTGTGCCTTGAGTACATGCAGTTGTTGCTTAGTAAAAGCAGAACGTTGAGATGGAACCTTGGACGCTGCTCCTGGTTGAGGTGAAAAAAGATTTCCTGCGCTACCATCACCACAATTACTACCTGACAGAGAAGAATTTTTATCTAGCTGTTGGACATACTGCATCTGCATTGTTTCTTGAGCAGTCGTTGTATTTTTACCATGCAACGATTGGTCCACAGCTTGATTCAAATTAACATGAGACTTTTGAGGCTGCATCGAAGACATCGCATTTCCCATAGCACTGGACTGGACAGAAGAGCCCTGGTTCACTCTGCTCTGGGCAGAAAACTGTTGCATTGACAAGTTATTAGCATGATTAATCACAGATGTGCTCGAAGTAGAGCGAAAAGGACTAGGCCGTCTACTTTTCGAAGAGCCTGACTGTTCAGAAACCTCACTGGATGAATTAGCACGAGGAGATTCATTGGCAACAGGAGGAGAATTAACATGTTGTCTTGGAATAGGGGTAGGGGAGGCCTGTGAACTACCATCATTTGTTTTTTGCGGTAACATCATCCCAGACTGCATCATAGGAATTAGCTGTGCCACCATATTTGCATTCCCAGGATGAGAAAGATCGATATTACGTTCAAGTGCCCACGCTTGCAATTGTACTGCCATAGCCATTTGGTTCTGACCTATGTTCTGATTGCCATGCTGAGTCTGGGGTACTTGCATAGGTCTCATAAAATTTGAAGCATTTGGACCATTAGGTGTCATCAGAGGCTTTTGTTCATTTCTTTGCTCGGACACCAGCCGTTGTGGAAATGAAGATGACTGAGCATGATCAGCCATCTGGCCCATTTCTAATTTTGGTTGTTGCTGTGAATGGATACCAAATGCTGCCTTCTGTTGCTGTGCAGCCTGAAAAGCATGCTGCAGATAAGCTTGATGGACAGAATTCAACACCTGCTGCTCATTACCATGACCCTTGCTTTGACCATCTTCCCGTAACTGAGGTGGACCTGATTGCTGGGCTAAATCCATAAAGTTTTTGGGCTGCTGAGATGACTGGACTAAGCCAGAAGATGAAGCAAAACTGTCTCTTGCCATGAATGCGGGGACACCTCCAGTTTGAAATGCTAAAAAGGGTTCATTTCCTTCCTGCTTTCTAAGTAGCTGATGTTGAAATGGCTGCACAAAAGGACCCTACAGATTCTAACATTAGACAATGCCTACTGGATGGCCTATAGTCTTCACAAGAGATTTCTTTCTTGGGTGAAATTTCATTACACAGAATACATTCAGGAAATAAACAAAACATCAACAACATAAGAAACTAAGAAGACAACCTATAGATTGTTTATGCTATCAAATCCAATACAATAGCACTAACAAGAGTTAATAACAAGACATACTAGCAGACAGTTATTAACTCCTGGATCAGAACTTTCCCGTGGTAAAGAAACCCTGAATAGCTTTATAGAGCTAAGGGTGTGAAATGAGTCAGATACAAACCTACAACTAATCAAGGAAATAAGAAACAACAGAATGTTTCCATGACCCTGCAAGCCAAAACTGTCAAATTAGGTGAAATGTCTTCTTAATCCATCAGCCAATCATATTAAGAAAACGACAACAGTCAACACAAATTGCTTCCCGAACATCACCACTTGAATAAATGATACTTCGGATCTATTCAAGATCGGAAAAACATGAGTGGTTTCTAAAATGACTTCAAAAGAGAGCTCTAATTGAATGGCACATTGGCCTACTGCTACTGTATACAGGCATGGTGGGAGTGGAAATGCCAGCAGAAAAACAATTCATAAAAATTTGACCAAAACTAATAACTCATAAATAAGTCATGCTCGAATAGAATATTCAACCTCTACTACAGTTAAGCAGCTCAAGAATCGCGTCAGAAACTCAAATTTCTTCCATGACTAATAGGGGCCTACGATGCAGGGGTGGCTAATTTACCAAACCAGTCAAAAACCTCCCACAACGATAGTTTACGCAAAAAATGCATTAATGAACAACTCAATAACATCACAAGTCACAGTTAGTACTCATGAAAGAAAGAAGAACAGAACCATCTTCCAAAAGTTAAACAGTCTACTCAGCCCGAATAAACCAAAGAAAAGTTAACAAACATTAAATAAAGCTTGCCAGTCATAAGCAGGTACAATACCCTAAAACATTTCCACTGAACACTGAGCAATTCAAAACCCACAAAAAATCAGTGCAAAGATAAAGATAGACTTGGGTTCAAATGCTAAAAGAAGTACCTGTCTAGCCCCAAGCTGCTGTTGCTGATGATGGAGATGTTTTTGTTGGTGCTGACTTTGTTGCTGTTGAATCAAATCAAACCCCAAATGCGGCGCCGAAGAGGAGGACGACGGGGAGGCCGCCGCAGACGCGGGGCTGCGCCCAAGGCCGCCGCCGGTAAGCCCCTTCTGTGCACTGCCACCAGCTTGCATTTTACACCCACAATTCACAGAAAGAAACAGAGATTTTTAGCGATACCCATGAAATCCAATCGGAAAAAAAGGCAGAATCGGGCAAAAACCCTCTTTAGTCCCCTCAAATTGAAAATCGGGGAAAATGCCCAATTCTTCAAAATTGGGTCGGAAACTGAAGAATTTGCAGGCTTCTCTCTTGCTTTTTCTCTCTCTACTATAGAGTAAAATCGGTTGGGTTTTTGCGGTAAACTGTGGGCCCGAAAAGGCAAATTTGAAAGATGTATCGGAGAGGAGAGGAGATATTTGGTGGGTTTCAGTGACCGCTCAGTCCCGAACTCGTCGGAGTCTGCCTTGTTTGGGCTTTTTACACTCGGAATTTCACGCCAATTTGCGCTCTTCTCTCTCTTCGTCCCTCGCCCTCTCGCAGTCAAACCCTAATGTTTTCCTTTGATTTATTTTCAATTTTATTTTTATTTACTGTATCTGTTTTAGGGGTGAAGAAACTAACCCTGATTAAAGAGACAACCATGGTTCAGGGGAAAAGCCTTGAAGTTACATGTGGGGCCTTGCGCCCACTGATTTAAACCCTTTTTTTTAGCGGTTTTTCTATCCTAGTTATAGAAACTAAAACTCTATATGAAAATTAATGAACCCTAAGAAAATAATCAAAATAATTTTAAATAATAAAATTTAACAAATTATTTCCATTTTAAGGTTCTTAACCTATGCCTCATAGGTTAGAAAAATCGTTTTGCGAGAGAGAGGCACATTTAAACCCTTTGGTTCTCTAACGCCTCGTTTCATTCGATTTTCTGGGAATCAGAAATTGTTGATTCCAGTATACTGTTTGCTTTATCAAAATCTGGAATAGATTTCATTCCGAGAAATAGCTCAATCCAATCCTGCAGGCAAAGTTGATTCCAGCCGAAAATGGAAGGTATCATTCATTCCAAAAAAATATTAATTTTTCATCTTAAACCTTAAAATCCTAAAACTCCTAAACCTTAAATAATAAATTCTAAAGTTCATAACCCCCAAATTATTAGGTCTAAACCCAAATTTTAAACCATAATTCTCAGGAATGGTTCATTCCAACAGCATACCAAACAACATGTCACAGGATTTTCATTCTGATTCCTGATTCAATTCTGATTCCTGATTCCAAAACTAACATTGTTTCAATTAAATAATACAAAATTTTTTTTTGAAAGAGGTAACAATTAGGATGGAAAGAAATCATCCCAGTGCATTCTTTCGGATGAGCGCACGAAACTCTGAGTTGAGTACAATCTGATCCCAAGAGGTAGAATGTCGCAATCTAGCCACTGTGTCAATGACTAAGTTTCCCTGCTGAGGAAGATGATTTATTTTAACGTCCTCGAAAGACAACAGGTTTAAACGAGTGTCTGTAATCTGTATCTCAATTGATCAAGGACAAGATATATCTCCTCGAATCGCCTTTATTACAATGATTTTGTTTCCTTCAATTTCAATTTTTGGAGAACCATCTTGTTCTTGCTTCTTTTATCGCAAGATAAAGTCCCATCATTTCCGCTTGGAGTGTGCTCCAATTTTGGCTCTTTTGGGCATCTAAATGAATTAGCTCTCCTTGACTGTTTCTCATAATATACCATATCGTTGTCATGCCATTTTCTCGTCTTGATCCATCAAAGTTAATTTTGATTGAACCTTGCGCCGGTTTTTACCATTTGATATTCTTTTTTCGATGTAGTCTTGTTTGACTTGTGTTGTGGTTGATTTTACTTTCACTCTCTACGTCAACATCCCTCGTTATATTCCAGTTTTGAATTTGTTGTTTGACATATACTTCGGGTTTGCTAGTTATGTTACTTCCTTAGCTTGTTGATTGAAAATAGTTTGGTTTCTTATATGTCATATGCACCACCAAGTGGTCAATAGTTTTAATAGATGCTCCTTATTTAGTTTAGTACTAGTTGATGACTCGGGCCTTGCCCGGGAAATTTTTTAAATAAAAATTATAATATGTTAATTTAAATATGATATAGGTATTATAATTCATATAAAAAATAATATTATAAATAATAAAATTAATTATTACATATATCATATATGTAATTTATGTTAATTATAATAATTTATGATGTTATAAAATATATACAAATATTGTGTTATTCTTAGAAATGATATTTGTAATATTTATGTAATAATCATAAAAAAGTTGACGCTCTTAATTTGCATGGTTGAATCGAACCCGCACAAAAACTGCAATGAATTAACCCAATAAACTCGTATATTTTAACGACATGAACATGTACTCACCTCGAACTCGAAATGATTAAATTTAAACTCGATTGAACTGACCCGATTAACCAGTTTAACATTAATATGTCAATAACTTTTATTTACTTATTAAGGAATCCGTAATATAAAAACTCAACATACTTATGAATAGAAATTTAATATATTGTAAGACACAACATATCTATATCTATATCAATCAGTTAAAAAGTAGTTAAACTTATTAATAGAAAATTAGTATACAAAAATCAACATATTTTTAGATAGAAAATTAAAAAATTTGTCATATTTATGAATAGAAAATTAATATAAGAGAATTCAAAATTTAATATAAAATATACAATAAAAAAGATGGTTCATATTAACCAAAAAGTTGTCATAGTTATGGATAGAATATTACTATGAACAATTTCATAACTAAAAGTATGATGACTGAGGCATTAAAATTTGATGACAGTAATGCATTTAACTGTAATATTCATAGATAAAAACTTAATTTATAAAACCCAACATATTGATAGATAGAAATTTAAAAAGTTGTCATTTTTATATATAAGAAATTAATATTGAAAAATATGAAATTAATATGAAAAATATATTCAATATTAATTAAAAACTTTATCATGCTTATAAATAATAAAATTAATATAAAATATCCGAAAATTAATATAAAAATAAATTGTTAAAATATGGTTCATAATAATTAAAAAAGTTATTATTCTTTTGAATAGAAAGTTAATATAAGAGAATCTTAAAATTTAATATTGAAAATCTATAATTTAAAATATGGACTATATTTCATACTCGTGGATATAAAAGTTATCTATTTCATTTAGAGATTTACAATCTAATTTATTATGGGATATTAAAGTAAAAAAAAGGCAATTGAAATATTAAATTTCTATTTTATTTGTTATACTTATGGATAAAAGTTTCATATTAAAATTATATACTTAAAAATATCTTATAGATAGAAAAGTTAAATAAAAACGGTCTCATATTTATCATATTTATGGATAAGAAATTTATATATTTTACTCTAATAGATTAAATTAGTATTTTTTATTTGTCTTACATATGAATAGTGCTTAATTTGTTAAGATTTAGGGATCAATAATTTTTATTTATTTATTAATGGATCCCAAATAAAAAAACCAGAACACTAATAGAAAATTAATATAAGAAAATCTAAAATTTAATACAAAATCTTCAATTAAAACATGGTCCATATTAATTAAAAAAAATGGCATAGTTATGGCTAGTATATTAATGAGAATAATGTGTTTAAATATTATATTTATAAAAATAAAACTAATATATAAAACTCAAGATATGTATGGATGAAATTCTAAAAAATTGTCATTCTTATTTGTAAAAAAAGTTAATATTAAAAAATCCGATATTAATATGAAAATATTGTCAATATTAAGTGAAAACATTGTCACACTTATAAAGATAAAAATCCAAAAATCAATATAAATTACATGTTTAAAGATATGATTTATAGTAATTAAAAATTTTATTATACTTTTGAATAGAAAGTTAATATAATACAATCTAAAATCTTAATATTTAAAACTTGTAATTTAAAATATAGTCTATATTTCATAATTATTGATATAAAATATATCTATTTCATTTATAGATATTAAAATTTATTTATTATTAGATACTAAATTAAAAAAGGGTATGTTAGATATTAAAAAACTATTTTATATTTATCATATTTATGGATAGAAACTTACTAATGATAGAAATTTAATAAGTTGTCAATCTTATGTATAAAAAATAAATATTAAAAATTAAAAATTAATATGAAAAATATGGTCAAAATTAATTAAATACGTTATCATACTTATATATAAAACTTTAATATAAAAAATCTGAAAATTAATAGCAAAAAAATACATGATTAAAGATATGATTCATACTAATTAAAAATATTTATTTATAATTTTGAATAGAAAGTTAATATGAAAAAATCTTAAAATTTAATATTTAAAACCCATAATTTGAAATATTGTCCATATTTCATGATTATGGATATAGAGGTTATCAATTTCATCTAGAGATATTATAAATAAATTTATTATGTGATAGTAAATTAAAAAGGTTGTTAGTATATTAAATTTTTATTTTATATTTGTCATAATTATTGGTAGAAACTTCATATTGATGAAAATTTAAAAATTTGTCATTCTCATTTATAGAAAATTAATATTAAAAATCCGAAATTATTGTTATAAAAATATGGTCAAGATTAACTAAATATGTTGTCATACTTATAAATATATTAATATAAAAATAAAAAAATTAATATAAAATGCATGATTAAAGATATGGTTCATACTAATTAAAAAATTATTATAATAAAGAATTTGAAAATTTAATATTTAAAACCAATAATTGAAAATATAATTCATATTTCATACTTATGGTTATAAAAGTTATCTATTTCATTTAGAGATATTAAAATGAATTATTATGGGATATTAAATTAAAAAAGGGTAGATGGGATATTAATTAATGACAAAACCGCTCTTAACTGCTTCAGGTTTTGAAGATATATATTGATTAAAAATTTAAAATAGTATAATATAAAGAAGATAGAAATAAAAACATTTTCCAAAATATCGTGTATGCAATATATGATTATCATGTGCAAGATCTTGTAAACTGAAAATTCCATAAGGTGATTCAATTACATAATATATAAGATATTTAATTTTTTTTATCAAAATTTGATTTAAGCTATATCTTTTACATAAATAGATAAAAAGATAAAAGATAGAATAATTTTCTTTATTTTTAATTAAATTTCGATTTTAAAAATAATTTTTCACATAAATAGATAGAAAAGAATTTAATTGTAAAGACTAAATTAATATAAATAAAAATTAATTTTTAAATGTAAGTGGGGCCAAAATCAACGCAGTGGTTTGATAAGAGGATAAAGGAAATAATTTTCGTTTTTTTTAATTAAAATTCGACTTAATTTTTTCCACATAAAAAGATAGAAAGAAATTTAATTAGAAAAACAAAAATTATATAAATAAAAATTATTTTTAAATATAAGGTGGGGCTAGACTTAATGTAGTAGCTAGAAAAGGTACAACTTTAATATATAGTTATAGATAGATTTTCCATTTTTTATTGATAAAAAATCATTATAAATATATGGATAGAAGATAATTACATATTATAATATAATGAACATGAACAAAGATACAAAAAATGGGTAGAGATAAAAATTTATCCAATCTCATAATAATTGATAAAAAAAATATTAAATAAGATGAGTGTATAAAATTGGAAATTCCATAAGGTGGTTGAATTACATAATATATAACTAATTAAAAAATCATTATTAAAAATAGAGTAGCTGTAATATAAATTCTTAATGACAAAAATGCCCAAAAGTGCTTCAGGTTTAGAAGATATATATTGATTAATTTGATTTAGGATACAAATAACTAGATAGCTCTTGAATTTAAGATGTTTTTCGACCCCTTGCAACCTTCGAGGTCTTCTTCTATTTATAGAAGCTTGAGGACCATAGTTCTTGCCAACTTCCGATGTGGGACGCTTGAGTTTTGATCATTCGATTGGTTGAGACATAGGTGGCGGCTCATTGGTTGAGAGTTAGGTGGCTTTTGACTGGTTAAGCGAGGCGGGAATTTCAGCTTTTGAGTATGCGAGGTTAGGACCTCGTTATTTCTTGTAGGCGAGTTGCTTGACAACCCTACTTAGTGAGTTTTGCGAGGTTTGGACCTCGCTCCCGCGGGTTGCTAATTCGCGGGGCAGGGGCTTTGCTTTTTTGGAGGGGTTTGGAAAAGAACGTTGGGAAAAGACCTCGGGGACCTCATCTATTTCTTTTACCTCGTGTTTCATGTCCATTGTTCACACATCGCTATTTTGCGCACCATCAAGGGTAAAAGCTGGTTGTTTTATGCTAGAATTGTATTCTATTATATTCTTATCCTTAACGTTGCTATTAAACTGAATCATTGATGGTTTCATGGTTGTTTAACTAGTTAGAACTAATAGTATCTGGTTGTGATGTAAGTTAGAATTGAAAAGGAATAGGAAAATCCATTGCATGTGATATATTGAGGTGAAATCAATGATCAACTTGTCATTCGATTGTAGATATTTTTTGCCTAAGCCATCTTCTCAAATATTGTTATTTACAACCTTTATTGTTTTGTTGGTTTTGCATGATCTAGAGTTTGTTTCAATCAACAACCCCCTTGTTACTGAAGTTTGACACAAAACTCATTACAAAAGATAAACCTGTCTCCTTGTAGATTCGACCTGAATTTCCTAAAGACTACGATTCTTAGTTAGTTTGGATTCTTTTGCATAGTCGTGCTTTGTACGACCAAATTCACCGTTATTAGCGAGACATGGGTTCAGGAACCGGGACCAGAATTGTAGTTGGAACTTAACCGGCGATTCAGATTCCGTACAGTTTCGATTCCGGACCGGTTTGAAACCGGACGATTTCCCGGTTCCTCTGAACCAAACTCATGTCTATCTACAACGATCATTTAACTCTTCTTTGGATAAATTCAAATTCCTTTAAGTACATTAATCAAGTAGTAGATATTACCTCCCTCAATTTCAATAAATTTAAGTTTAAGGCATTTGGCTTTAAAAATGCTTTTTCTAAGAGCTAAAGCTTCACTTATTAAGATTGTATTTTTCAACAATTTGTTATATATACTAGGTAGACATGCCCGTGCGTACGCACGGGGCATACTTACTACTTGGTGATCGGGTTATTATCGACCTGTAAAATATTATTGTATTAATATTAAATATGTTTTTTTTATTTTGAAAATTATTGAGATTAAAATTAAATGAATAGAGTTCTAATAAAATATTTTAAGAAAATTTTAATCTACAACGACTCATGTTGATAAAGTGTTATAATCTAAATCTAAATTATAGAAACAATAGATGAAAGAATATGCACACAAATGAATCTCTTTTATTCTTCCTTTTCACCTATTATAAGACATATATATATATATATAAATTATTAAATGGAATATATTGATTCAAATATACACATAAATATGAGTGTAATTCGATGGATAAATTATATGTAACAAAGATCTCCAAAGTGACACGTGCCCAATACTATAAAAATGGTGTTGTGAAAGAAGTTAAAATGAACTCTTGGGTAAATATATAGAATGATGCATAGAGATTGCTCAAGAATGCACCTTGAAGCTATGAATCCAAACACATATATATATATATATATATATATATATATATATATATATATATATATATATATATATATATATATATATATATATATAGTACTAAGCATGACTTTGAAAGAGGAATTTTAACACATGTTTTTTCTCACTCAATAAAGATACGTTATAACGTTAAAAATGAAAGATTTGGTAGTAATAACTAATAACTAATAAGCATTAAAACCATGCAATTAAGATGTTTAAAATTTGTAAAGAAAAACGTTAGAGATTAAAACGTAGGATAGATTGGAATAGCAATTAGTTAGCAAATGACTAATTTCAATGTTTGTAGTTCATGCAATCAATTTATTATAGATTGTTTTTAATTTACATGGGTTTTTAATTTGGGAAAGTTTAGAGGACGCATCCATTTAATATCAAAATTACAATATTGTGAATTGAATTATTAAGAATATTATTACATAGGGATTACAATATCAATTATTTATCTTAATTTTTCATTATTTTATCATTTTATATAACAATTTAAATTAAACTTATTTGAGGCATTAGAATTAATTATTTGGTTTAATAATTCAGCATGGCTACGTAAGAAAATACAATTTTATTATTTAATTATTTGAGACGTTTTTTAGTAATTATACTTTTTGCATATTTATGTTTTTATTTTGGTTTCATGTTAATTGTATATTTGTATTATATATTTTGTATGGCCATACTAATAATGGTCGATTTTAACATTTAAATTTGATAAGTCTGGTAGGGTTTTTGGATAGGTAAAATAGAGAGTTATCCTTCATTTCAATTGTGTCCATTATAAATGTCTAATTTTGTCTACTATACTTTTTGATGTCATATAAATATCAATATTCAACTTTATATCTATTTATTTTAAATACCTAATTTATTAATTTGCTCATTTAATATCATATGTTAGCATTGGATCATCCAATCCAAAATAAGGCTCCGTTCGACAACACTTATATGGATACTCATAAGTACCCAATCACTTATATGGAAACAATAAACTTCGTTTTATGTGTTCGGCAAAATTTGCTTATTTGAAATAAGTTATTTATATCCGATACTTATCTGCTGAAAAAATAATCAGCACCCCCTAACCTTATGTCAAATAAGCTAACTTATCTACCAAAATATAAGTAAGCGGGACCCTCGTGATTTCCAATTAAATTTTATTTTTTTACTTTTTTACCTTTCATTAATTTATTTTTAGCAATTTTACACATCTTGCTTAAAATATCAGCAATTCAGTTTACCGAACACATCCAAATTATTTGGAAAATAGACAACTTATATAAGTATCTCATATCAGCATCCACGATCAACATCAACAACCATAAGTATCAACATCAACATCAACATCAACACCGATAAGTACCGATTTACCGAACGGAGCCTAAATATATAACTGAATATGAAAGCGTAGGAATACATTTCATTGCCTTTAGGCATAAGGGAAAGTAACAGAAATCGATTCATTTGTCTTAAGAATTCCTGCAAAAATTAACATAATAAAAAACAATGAAAATGGTTTAATAAACTACGTAGTATGTCTACCAAAAAAATTATTTTCATATAAATTAATGCTTTAGTCTACTTAATTTCTATTGCCTTGAAAAAAGTAAATAAATTGAAAAATGTAATATATTTTAAAGTAAACAGAAATAGATGAAAAGAAAATCATGCAAAGTGGAAAAACGATTATACGATAAAAAAATTTACGATTTTCAAGAAAAAAGATTATAAACTTGTTGTAATTATGTACTCTCAAGTCTCATGTATATGCAAACTTTCGATCAAGAAAAAAATGTATATGCAAACTAAGCGGTAATTTTTTTTTTTGTTTCAAAGGGCCGGGGAGAAGTGGTACAAATATTTGATGATTAAATAAGAAAATCCTACTAAAATAATGCTATTGTATATGAATCTAGACACTACATATACTATATTATAAGAAGTTTACCTCTTAGATCGATCTGTAGTTGGTTTTCTTTCTCAGAATATACATTAGAGTCTACTATTGTGTATTCCCAATTTTTCATTGATCAAGTATACTTATAGTGAAAATAATGCTCTAAGTAAATAACGTCTATATTGTATTGTAATTAATAATAGATTCTATCATTTCGGTTACTAAACATTTAAACTCAAGCAATTTGAAAAGATTTACAAAAAAGGAATATGAAAGGATGTTTCTCCAGAAAGAATGATTTTCATAAAACGTAATTATGTGATAGAATTGAATTGGCGGGATTTAATGAGCCTATATTTTAAAGCTGATGAAACCCGAAATAAACCGTTCGCTAAAAGACAAGAGATGGGATTATTATATTCGATTGTGCGAACACTTGCTTCTTTATTTATGATATTCTTTACAACGAAGTTACAAGAAAACGAGATTGCAAACCAGCGAGATTACAAGCCAACGAGGCCTACAAACACTTGAGATTAACACCCTAGACCCCCTACGGATGTTCGAGATCTCGATCTAACAATGTTCGAGATCTCCTAGTTGCTAGGTGATCTTATATCCCTAAGTATCACTTGCTTGACCCTTGCGCGAGATTGATCCCAAAGAGCGGTTTTGACGGCTTGCGAGATTGGGTAGCGAGGTCCTTGATGTGAACGGGATTTCTGAGCGACTTGAAGTCTTTTTGTGGACTTCACTTGTCTGTAGCGAGGTCTTTTGACGATGTTTCGATCACGTCGATTTTCAACGAGCAAGATAGTTCTTGAGTTCAAGATGTTTTTCGACCCCTTTTCCATACGAGGTTCTCTTCTATTTATAGAGGAATGGAGAGTCGAGTTTTGATCGTTGTCCGATGTGGGACGCCCGAGATCAAGGGCTCTGATTGGTCTAGAGGCGAGGCAGCTGGTGATTGGCTCGGGGGAGTGGCGCTAGCTGAGTGGTTCTGGTGGGTGGGCGTGTTAGTAGAGTCGGTTACGAGGTTTAGACCTCGTTCCAAGGTTTCGGAGGACCTCGCGGGGGTAGGAATTTTGTTAAAATAAAAGGTGGGTGCGGTTGTGGGACCCAGGATCATCCTTGGGAGGCTCGTCGAGTCTGTATGCTCTTCGTACCCCGGGCCCACTTCTTACTTTACTATTTTGGGCATCATCAAAAGCAATTAGTCATTTTTTTTTATCGCAACAATTAGTCATTTGTTTGACAATATAGAGTTGTCAAATGGTCGTTTCTTGGTGTTTCGCGTCAGCGTCATGGTGGCGGAACGGTGGGGTGAGGGTGGCGACCGCCATGCTCTCGAACCCTTCGCCCCCCAACCGACAACTGGGTCTCTGCGCTTTCTTTCGGTGGTTTTGAATTTTTAGATCCTTGGAAACCCAAACGTCTTGACGGCTGATTGATGATACGTTAGGGTCTCCGCCGCTACTTTCCACCGCTGGCCTCCATTTCACCTTCTCTTTTCTCTTTTTGGCGCTTCAACTTCTCCTCTTTTTGGCGTTGCGACTTCTCTACTGCCTTCCTATCTTGTCAGAGTAGCCCCTAGGGTGCCACGTGGCTCTTCGTCTCTTATGACTTCAAATTCTATTTCTTCCGGACGATGTTATGACCTCGCCTTGTTCTCCCTTTTGTTGTCGTGACCTCACGTTCTCTTCCCTTCGAGGTTATGACCTCGCATTGTTTTTCCTTGGTTATTTTGCCCGATGTATCAACACTTCTTTCTTTTCCAGGTGTTAGCCTTCCGCGGCCTGGACGTCGTTCTTTTCATGCCTAGGAGAGCCTCCGTGAGCCCCCCTCCAGGCTTCGTTTTCAAAGCTCGAGAGGGTTTTTACGAGGAGGTTTCGGAGTCCGTGGGAAGCGTAGAACCTAGCGATTCTCAGAACCCGATGTCCCCTTCGCTGGTTTTCAACGACCCTTCTTCAAGCGACTCCGAGGTTTCCATCAATTCGCGCTTCTCCCGACTTCGTGCGTCGTCGGGTGTTGAAATGGCTTCGTCTTCCACCCCAGATGAGGTTGTTACTGATTTGGTGGTGAGGTCAGGTGTGGACACGACCTCGGCTCCCACCCCCTATGTGCCCCCGAGCTTTCCTGCGGCGTATATTACCGACGCCGTGTCTTGCGTCCCGCGTGTCCTTGAAGAACTGATTCCCATGACCTCGGGTTCTCCCGAGGCCTATCTATCCGAGGGAGTGGCCACCGAACTCGAGCACAAAGACCTCGTAAAGATTGCCAAGGACTTCGCTTGGCCCGAGGGAGTCGAGTTGGCACTTCCCGAAGGGGGGGGGGGGCTGCTCCTTGGCGTGCTACGAAAGGTGCGTGGTCGTACACCTCTTCAGTCTTCAGGCGGGTTTCAGGCTACCTCTAGCCCAGTATATTGTCGACTATCTGTGGGCCATGCAGATCTGTCCCGCACAGTTGTTCCCGAATGCTTGGCTGTTGTGTGCCTACACGATTCGCAGTCGTGAATTTGGGGACGGGCCGAATCGTGGTATCTTGTCGGCTTTATTCCTAGCGAGGAGGGAACCTCGGTCCTGCCTCATCAATCTTAGCACGTCGAACATCAAAATCACCACGGCCCCTTCGAACGTCGGGCCGTGGAAACCGAATTGGTTCTTGGTCCGCGACCCCACCGGGAGATATCTCAATTTTCCCGTGGCGCCGGGCAAATTTGTTCGGTGCGTGTGCCCGCATACGGTTGCCGAGCTTAAGGCACTCAAGGCCCGATATGATACAGCGAGCCAGGCACCGCACCAGGTGTACCTCTCTCAGGACCAGCTTGAGCGGGCCGGCCTGAGTCTCAGCCTCCCCCCTAGCGAGGGCAAAGAGGGTATTCAATCTCTTTCCTGATTGTTTTTCTTTTTGTTGTTGGGAAGTGAGGTTATAAACCTCGCCGGCCTGTTTTGTTTTATCGTTGTCTCTAAGCCACGAGGGTTTAAACCTCGCTAATTCGTTTTTGTTTCTTTCTTATCTAACTTTTATGCCCCTTTTTTTTTCTTTTTGACAGTGGACCTATTTGGCGCTCTTACCACGAAGTCGCGGGGCAAAAGGCCTCTGACTTCTTCCTCCAACGCTCCGAGACCCCAAAGCCAACAGGGAGTCGTTATAAAGGAGCCGACCTCGCAAGTGAGGCCTCCTACCCCGCAACCGACGTCGATACCCCCGCCACCCAAAACATCCGGGGGGAAGACCTCTGAGGGGGCCCCGCCGAAGGGGGGCGTTTCGAGGACGTCCGGGGAGAAAACCTCCGATGCGCTCCCGCCCAAGAGGGGCGTTGCGAAGATTTCGTCCCAGACTTCGTGGGGGTCCGACGACGGAGCCGGGCATAAGAGGAAGGGCGTGGAGTCCCCTCGGGGGGAGAAGAAGAAGAAACACCGGGCGGACGGACAGCGAGGTTCGTCGGTGGGGGATGTCATCCCCTACTTTAATTTTGAGGGGCGGGTTATGGACGCCGCTGGTCCTTCGCCCGCCAAGTTTCATTGCCCCGACCCGGCTAGGGGCGCTCCGGTGAAGTGGGGCCGGGAGGAGTGGAAGGAGGAGGTCGTGTGGGCCAATAACCTCACAAACGCGGCCCTTGACGACGAGGCTGCTAGGTATTCGGCTATGGTAAGTTTTACTTTTACGAACTTTGTTTCTGTTTTGGGTTCCGTGTCTTTATTCATACTTCTTACTCTCTCCAACCATTTTTGCGAACTCGCAGCATACCTTTTTTGATAATTACAACCGCAGTCGCATCAACCTCGCCCATACGAGGATGGAAAAGATGGAGGCGGCACTTAAAGCCCGCGTGGAGGAATGCGAGAAGCAAGCGAGGGAGCTTGCTGCGGCTGAGAAGCGGGTTAGAGCCGCGGAGGTCGCGGTGAGGGACGAGGCCAAGGTGACTGCGAAGGCGAAGGAGGGGGAGGCAAAGGCAAGGGAGGGGGAAAGCAAGGTGAAGGAGGTGGCGAGCAAGGCGAAGGAGGTGGCTGAGAACTTGCAGAGCGAGAATGAGGAGCTTCGGGCTAAGCTCTCCGCTGAGCATAAATTCTTCCAGGAGAAAGAAGCGGAGCTCTCGAAGGCCGAGGATGAGATCGCCAACCTTCGACATCGTGTCTTCGAGCTCAACGAGGAGGTGGAGGCTGCGGGTCCCAAGTACGTGGACTCGGAGGAGTACAAGGCGACGATGGTGGAAAGCGTAAGGAAGATGTTCCACCAGGCCGTTCGCATGGGCGTTAAGCAGGCGGTGGCCAAGTATAGGCACATCGATCCTCGCATTGTCTTCTTCAAACCCAACTAGGAGACTATGGGGGAAGAGACCGGGGAGGAGCCCGAGGGGGAATGTGAGTTCTTCCTCAATGCGGACGTGACCGTTGTAAGAGAGGTTCCTTCTATGGTGAACCTCGTCGAGGAAGACCCGGAGGTTGTTGTTACGGGCCCTCTGCCCGCGGTGGACGCACCTAGCTCCCAGTCATCTGCCACTTCAGCCCCGGTCCCGGAGGCTCCCAAAGCGCCCGTCGACTCCGCCGAGGCCTCGAAGAGTTAAAGTTGCTGGTGAATAATAAAAAAAATTTTGTTTTGCTGGTGGCCCTGCGGGGCTTGTAATTTGAACATCTTGGCCCTCGTGGCCTTTGTTTTATGCTCATATCGGCCCTTGGGGCTTTCGTTTTATATTGCCCTTCTTATTTCATGATTGTTTGCTTGTTTGTGTTTTCTTGCTTTGATCT
Source organism: Fallopia convolvulus (assembly GCA_964016875.1). NCBI lineage: Eukaryota > Viridiplantae > Streptophyta > Magnoliopsida > Caryophyllales > Polygonaceae > Fallopia > Fallopia convolvulus. The sequence goes on from OZ024729.1 coordinate 45,515,390, forward strand.
GCTTGTATTCGCTTATCCACATCCATCCAACCCTATGGGTTGAGTGTTACAGCTATTGTGACACTCAGGCCACAACGGGTGTTTACTTCCCCATAGAGACTTTGCTGAGATTTCGAGCCTTGTTTGGTCCTCGCACAACGATTAACATGGCGAGGTCACGAGCTTTGCTCCGACCTCATATGCATTTATTGAGGTTTCCCAACCTCAAGCGGGGAGCGAGGGGCGGGCTCAATGAGATTCTCCAACACCACGAGAAGCGAGGTTTGGACCAATGAGCTTCTCCAACCCCAAGCGGGAAGCGAGGTTTGGACTCAACGAGATTCTCCAACCCCGAGCGGGAAGCGAGGTTTGGACTCAACGAGATTCTCCAACCCCAAGCGGGAAGCGAGGGGTGGACTCAACGAGATTCTCCAACACCAAGCGGGAAGCGAGGTTTGGACTCAACGAGATTCTCCAACACCAAGCGGGAAGCGAGGTTTGGACTCAACGAGATTCTCCAACCCCAAGCGGGAAGCGAGGTTTGGACTTAACGAGATTCTCCAACACCAAGCGGGAAGCGAGGTTTGGACTCAACGAGATTCTCCAACACCAAGCGGGAAGCGAGGGGCGGACTTAATGAGATTTTCCAACACCAAGCGGAAAGCGAGGTTTGGACTTAACGAGATTCTCCAACCCCAAGCGGGAAGCGAGGGGCGGACTTAATGAGATTTTCCAACACCAAGCGGGAAGCGAGGTTTGGACTTAACGAGATTCTCCAACCCCAAGCGGGAAGCGAGGGGCGGACTTAATGAGATTTTCCAACACCAAGCGGGAAGCGAGGTTTGGACTTAACGAGATTCTCCAACACCAAGCAGGAAGCGAGGTTTGGACTCAATGAGATTCTCCAACACCAAGCGGGAAGTGAGGTTTGGACTCAACGAGATTCTCCAACCCCAAGCGGGAAGCGAGGTTTGGACTCAACGAGATTCTCCAACCCCAAGCGGGAAGCGAGGTTTGGACTCAACGAGATTCTCCAATCCCAAGCGGGAAGCGAGGTTTGGACTCAACGAGATTCTCCAACCCCAAGCGGGAGGCGAGGTTTGGACTCAACGAGATTCTCCAACCCCAAGCGGGACGCGAGGGGTGGACTCAACGAGATTCTCCAACACCAAGCGGGAAGCGAGGCTTGGACTTAACGAGATTCTTCAACACCAAGCGGGAAGCGAGGTTTGGACTCAACGAGATTCTCCAACACCAAGCGGGAAGCGAGGTTTGGACTTAAAGCACGAGGTTTTTATTTTTGAGAGAGATTTTGAAAGTTCCACAACCCTTTATTCACAAAAATTGCAAGAAGTAACGGGGTTCAGAGAGTTTACACAAAATACTTTTTCAGTCGGTCGACGTTCCATGTCTTGCTCAGGGTACGCCCCTCGTCTTTGAGCTTGATATCTCCGGGAGCGACCTCCTCGCCGAGGATGTATGGCCCCTCCCAGTTGGGGTCCAGTTTGCCACCTTCGGTTCGCCTCAAGACGAGGTTACATGTGGCCAGGAATCGAGGTCTCACCTTCTTATCATGGTAGACAGCCACGCAGCGCTTGTATTCCCTGGAGCGAAGGTCGGCTACCTCGCGCAGCTCTTCATGGAAGAACAACTCGACCCTGAGATTGGCCTCGTTCTCCTTTTTATCGAAATCAAACACCCTCGCCGACGGGACCAGGGTCTCTACTGGGACTAGGGCTTCCGCCTCGTAGGTTAGAGCGAAAGGCGTTTCTCCGGTTGCGCAGCGCGCGGTGGTGCGGTACGTCCATAGGAAAAGCGGGAGGAGCTCTACCCAACGACCTTGGGCCATGCCCAGCCGTTTCTTCAGATCGGACAGGATGCGGGCATTGACGTTCTCTACCTGGTCGTTGGACTGAGGATGGGCCACGGAGGAGAACTTGAGGGTTATGCCCAAGTCTGAGCAGAATGTCCGAGTCTCTTCGCAATCAAACTGGGGGCCATGGTTGGTCATGATGGTCATGGGAACGCCGAAGCGGCAGACGAGGTTCTTCCACAAGAAGTCACAGACCTTAGTCCCCGTGATCTTTGCCATTGCCTGTGCCTCAACCCACTTCGTGAAATAGTCGACAATGACCAGGATATACCGTACCTGACCAGCGGCCTTGGGGAAGGGGCCGAGGATGTACATCCCCCACATAGCGAAGGGGCATGGCGCGTGTATGGAGCGACGCTGCGAGGTCGGGGCGTGCAGGAGGTTACCGTGCTTCTGACATCCGTCACATCGCTGAACATAAGACCTCGCGTCCTGTCGGAGGGTGGTCCAAAAGTACCCCAAGTGAGCGATCTTATGCGAAAGGGTTCGCCACCCTGGGTGTCCGCCACAGACCCCCTCATGGGCCTCGTAGAGGATGTGCTCTGTAGCCTCGGTTGGTACGTACAACATGTTGGGCTCGGCATAGCCTCGGCGATAAAGGTAGCCTCCTACGACGCAATATCACGCCGCCTGCATTTTCAGCTTCCTGGCCTGTGCGAGGTCCTTTGGGAAGACACCGCTCTCCACATACCGTGTTATCGGGATCCTCCAATCCCCCGCAGTGACAGATAGAACCTCGCTGTTCACACTCCGCGAGAGTTTTCTTTCCACCATCACGCGGTTCCCTAATTCAAGGGGGAGGGCGGATCCTAACCTCGCAAGAGCATCTGCTTTGGTGTTCGAGGTTCGCGGGATGGATTCAACCGCGAAGGTTTCCAGGCACGACACCAAGGCTTTGACCTTTTCTCGATACGCGGGCAGAAACCCCGTTCTGGTGTCATACTGACCGTTGAGTTGGCGCGCTACCAGCTCGGAGTCAGTGTAGACTCTGATTTTCCAGGCCCCACTGAGGAGCGCCATCTCGATCCCGGCGATCATGGCCTCATACTCGGCCTCATTGTTGGTGGATTCGAAGGCGAAGTTAAAGGAATACTCCGTCTCGATCGAGGGCCCAACGAGGAATACGCCAGCCCCACCACCGACATCACATCGTGAGCCGTCAACGAATACCTTCCATTCTTCCGAGCTTGTTTCTGTCTCAGGGAAGGTGACCTCCACCATGAAGTCAGTGAGGGCTTGCCCTTTCATGGCGGTCCTTGGGAGGTAGCTGATGTCGAACTCGGAGAGCTCGACTGCCCACTTCGTCATTCGCCCGGAGAGGGCGGGCTGGTGGAGGATTTGTCGAAGTGGGAGGTCAGAAAGGACCTGAATGGGGTGCGCATGGAAGTAAGGGCGTAGACGCCTTGCGGCGGTCACAACTGCCAGCGCCATCTTTTCTGCCGGGGAATAGCGCTGCTCCGCGGGCTGGAGCACACGACTCACGAAGTAAACTGGGTGCGTGGCCTTTCTGGTTAGCACCGCACTGACCGTCTCGGGGCTGACTGCCACATATAGTTGCAAGTCTTCGCCCGCCATCGGGGGCGACAGTGTGGGGAGCTTCGACAGGAAGGCCTTTAGCTCAGAGAAAGCGAGCTCAAGCCTCTCATCCCACACGAACTTGTCATTCTGCTTGAGAGTTGTGAAAAAGGGCAGGGACCTCTCCGCCAAGCGGGAGCAAAACCTCCCCAGATAGTTGACGGCACCGTTGAGCCGTTGCACCTTAGTGCAAGACCGTGGTGACCTCATTGAGAGGATCGAATCGACCTTGGCGGGGTTTACGTCGATGTCGCGCTCGCTAATCATAAAGCCTAAATTTTTTCCCGATGACACGCCAAAGACGCACTTCTCGGGGTTCAGGCTGAGACGGTTGTGCCTGAGAGTGGCGAAGACCTCAGCGAGGTCGACCAGATGCTCTTCAGGGGTCTTGCTTCGGACAACAATATCGTTGACATAAGCCGACACGTTCCGCCAGAGATGGTTCTTAAAGACGCGGTCGACGAGGCGTTGAAAGGTGGCCCCCGCGTTCTTTAGACCAAACGACATGACATTGTAGCAATAAGTGCCTCGTTGGGTGATGAAGGATGTTTCCTCCTCTTCTCGCGGATTCATCAAGACTTGATTGTACCCTGAGTATGCGTCGAGGAAGCTTAAAACCCCGTGACATGTGGTTGAGTCAACGAGCTCGTCGATCAAGGGCAAGGGGTAACTGTCTTTGGGACAGGCTTTGTTGAGGTCCTTGAAATCGACGCACATCCTCCACTTCCCGCTGGCTTTTTTGACAAGAACGACGTTGGACAACCACCGGGGGTATTGAACCTCGCGAATGAACCCCGCAGCCAGCAATTTTGCCACCTCGTCATTTGCGGCGTTCGCCCTTTCTTCATTCATTTTTTTAGGGTCGCTGCACCACGGGGCGAGTGGTGACATCGACGTTCAAAGACTGTTGGGCCACGGTCCGCGGGACACCTCGGAGGTCCTTTGCAGTCCAAGCGAACACGTCGCGGGACCCAGCGAGCAAGGCTTCTAGCGACGTCTCTGACGCCCCCGAGAGGCATTCTCCGAGGTAGATCTTCTCAGACTCGCTCTCGAAAGGGGATATCACCCTTCTTTCTAGCTTAGGAGTGGGGACCGTGAAATCCCGGACTTCGAGGTCGGCCTCGCCGAGGGATTCTACCATGAACACCGGGCACTTTTGTTTTTCAGAGGTCGCGTAGAAAACGCGACCTTCCTCCTGATTGCCTTTTACCTCTCCAACCCCGCCGTCGACGGGGAACTTCATCTTCAGGTGATAGATAGAAACTACCGCCTGGAACTTCATCAGGGAGACCCTCCCAATGATTGCATTCCACACCGAAGGCAGGCGTACCACCGCGAACTCCACCATCTCGGTTCTCCTGGTGGAGCCGGTGCCTAGCGTCATCTAGAGGTCTATGAGACCTGCCATGTCGACTTCGTCTCCCGAGAAGGAGGTGAGTTTCCCAGCGTAGGGCTTCAAGGATGTCTCGGAGATGCCTAACTGCTCAAACGTGCCATAGTACATGATGTCCACAGAGGATCCCGTGTCTACCAGCACTCGCTTCACCATCTTCGAGCCCATTTGAGCGTGTATCACCAAGGGGTCGGATTGTGGCATGTGGAGCCCCTCGGCGTCTTCGGATGAGAAGGACAAGCCTACGTGAGACCGCGAGGTTTGAGCAACGCTAAATACCGAGGGCTCATGATGGCTTTCCCTCGCGTACCTCTTCCTTTCCGCCTGGCTTGATCCAGCCGGCGATGGTCCGCCCGAGATGGTGTGGATATACCCATCGGGCGCCGTCGCTTGCCCAGACCGGGCCTGCTTCGCGGGCGCCTGCTGCTCGACGTTGTTGTTGTTGTTGGCCTGAGCGTGACTTGGGCCTTGCGGCACGGTGTTGGCGCCTGACGCGGGGTTGGCGCGGCCCTTTTCATTCGGGTTGTACGCAGGACCTCCCTTGCCTCGATAACCCCGCGGTTTCCGGCCAAAGCAGTTCCAACCTCCGCCGCCGCCTCCACGGTTGTTGTTCCAGTTATTATTATTGTTGTTGTTGTTCCTGTTGTTATTGTTGTTTCTGTAGTTGTTGTTGTTGTTGTTGGAGTTATGTGCTTGCGTCACATACGCATCGCGCGCATCCGGCGCGGCCACTTTCGCCTTCCCCTTGGCCTCGGCGACGATTTCTTTGTCAGTCCTCGGTCGCGAGCTCTGGTTGGCGGCATCCTCGGCGTATACTTGGGCCGTGATCCGGGCGCACAGGCTTTCATACGTCGCCGGATTCTTCAAGAAAATGCGATTCTTGAAATCCCCGATGCGCAGGTTGCCCATGAGGGTGTCGCGCACCGACGACTCGTCGACGTGCGCAATTTCCGTCACCGCGGTTGTGAACCTCGTGAAGAAGGCGCCCAAAGACTCGCTCTCCCCCTGCTCAATTCCGCGGAGATCCCGCATGTTCTTCTTGCGCTTCCTAGAGCCGCTGAAGTGAGTGATGAAGGAATCACACAACTTGGCGAACGAGGTCACGGAGCCGATCCTAACACTTGAGAACCACGTCAACGCGACCTTTTCCAGGGTGGTTGGGAAAACCCGGCAAAATATCGCGTCGTTGTAGGCGTTGACATTCATCTTGACGGCGAAGTGCTTTACGTGCTCCTCAGGGTCCGCTGAGCCGTCATAAAGCCCCATTTGTGGCCTTAAGAAGCCCTTGGGCATTGGCGCGTTCCGGATCTCGTCCATGAACGGAGAGGTGATCTTGGCCTCCTCCAAATCTTGGGGCGGTGGCCTCGAATTGCGCGATCGAGACCTTGGGTAGTGCATCGCGCTCCCCGCTGTTTCGGACAGTTCTGGCTCGTGCAGCCTCGATCGTCGAGATCGAAACCGCGAGATCTGCATGGGATCTCGGGGAGGCCTCTTTGTTGACGAGCCGTTGGTGGAGGACTCGGGCTCCGGCACACGCCTAGGGACGTATGCAGGTACGTACTCGGAGTGAGGTTCACCCTGGGGGGGAACGAGGACGTACGAAGGGGCGAAGCCCTGCTGGTATTGCCCATAAGCCGGGTAGGGGTATGGGTTCGGGGGTGCGCCGCCCTACTCGAAGCCTTGAAATGGGAATGGGTTTTGCGGGGCGGCGTACGTCCATCCTGGAGGGACCACGAACGGGAAGCCTGGAGGCTCCGCGGCCGTCCACTGCGCAGTTTCGGGCATGTTGTTGGGGTGTTGAGGGAAGAAATTGTTTGGGCAAGCCATTTTGAGGGAATCAAAGCTAAGGTTTGCACTAATCGAGGAACTGCTTAGGATGAAGAGGTTCCCACAGACGGCACCAGTGATGAAACCCGAAATAAACCGTTCGCTAAAAGACAAGAGATGGGATTATTATATTCGATTGTGCGAACACTTGCTTCTTTATTTATGATATTCTTTACAATGAGGTTACAAGAAAACGAGATTGCAAACCAGCGAGATTACAAGCCAACGAGGCCTACAAACACTTGAGATTAACACCCTAGACCCCCTACGGATGTTCGAGATCTCGATCTAACAATGTTCGAGATCTCCTAGTTGCTAGGTGATCTTATATCCCTAAGTATCACTTGCTTGACCCTTGCGCGAGATTGATCCCAAAGAGCGGTTTTGACGGCTTGCGAGATTGGGTAGCGAGGTCCTTGATGTGAACGGGATTTCTGAGCGACTTGAAGTCTTTTTGTGGACTTCACTTGTCTGTAGCGAGGTCTTTTGACGATGTTTCGATCACGTCGATCTTCAACGAGCAAGATAGTTCTTGAGTTCAAGATGTTTTTCGACCCCTTTTCCATACGAGGTTCTCCTCTATTTATAGAGGAATGGAGAGTCGAGTTTTGATCGTTGTCCGATGTGGGACGCCTGAGATCAAGGGCTCTGATTGGTCTAGAGGCAAGGCAGCTGGTGATTGGCTCGGGGGAGTGGTGCTAGCTGAGTGGTTCTGGTGGGCGAGCGTGTCATTAGAGTCGGTTACGAGGTTTAGACCTCGTTCCAAGGTTTCGGAGGACCTCGCGGGGGTAGGAATTTTGTTAAAATAAAAGGTGGGTGCGGTTGTGGGACCCAGGATCATCCTTGGGAGGCTCGTCGAGTCTGTATGCTCTTCGTACCCCGGGCCCACTTCTTACTTTACTATTTTGGGCATCATCAAAAGCAATTAGTCATTTTTTTTTATCGCAACAATTAGTCATTTGTTTGACAATATAGAGTTGTCAAATTGTTAGGGTAATACTAATTGAGATTTCTGTTACTATATATTTAATTGAATTTATGTCATATTTTCTTTTATTAAAAATAAATTGATGATTATATTATAGCACAATTTTATTGTTGTGTACAACATTTCAATTGTTGGAAATTTTTACCTTATAGGTTCATAGATAGATTTATGAGAATATTTGACATATATAATGTTTTTTTAACATGGGTATGAATGTATGACTGATTACTATATTATTAATGAGAAATATTGTAAAATGATTATATTAATTACAAATCATGCAAGATAATATTAAAAATTATAATAATTTATAATGAAAATACTTTTAAGAAATACTATCATTAAGTTTTACAATATATAGAGCTCTCGATTTGAAGAAAAACATTTTCTTAAAACCATTAGTTTTATGTTCTTTGAACCCAAAAAAATAATTTTGTGTTTAAAAGATGAAAAGAAATAAATCTATGAACATATTCATAATAAAAAAAGGTGATAATACTATCAATGAGAATTGAACCTTAAACCTATCATAACATTCTAACCATTCTAATCACTATGCTAAGAGATTAGTTTTAATTACAAATAAAAAGTAAACAAAAATTATAAAATTATGTACATCAATTTAATAAGTGTAATAATTATTCTTTATATATATGATATATGTGTAATAATATGGTATATATCTATTTTATATATATACATTTTGAATATGTCAAATGATCTTTATAAACTTGAAATGCATCGCAATCTCATTAGATACAATTTATTAAGGGAAATATACAAAATATATACAAAATATTTTGATTGAAACTTGAAATGCGTCGCAAGCTCGATAATTACATACAATTTATTAAGGGGAAAAATACAAAATATTTTGATTGAGTGGGCATGTAATTTAAAGACTAAGGATTTATTAGACGCAATAAATGTGGGCATGCACACAAGTTTATATATGTAGTATAGATATAGATTAGATGGTTTTGCCCGTTGCGATGGACGAGATAGAATTTCGTGTCTATGGTTATTGATTTTATAAGTGGACATAGATAAATGTGTATATTATTTGAATTAGAATAGAAATGAAAAATATATGTGTGATTTGATGAAAAAAGTAATGAAATAAAATTAGATTGAAATCTTAATTTTGAATGGTTGATTTGGTGCAGATAAAATATATTACTCCGCATGAGTCATACGTAATGTTATATTTTTCCTTCCTTTGTATTTTTAGGGTCATGTATTTCGGTTGTGATGTTTTCTGGTGTATGTTTAATTTTGGCATTTTCATAAACCAACTTGCTTATATTTTTCCTAGTTTAGTTAGATTATAATTTGAATTCATTTTTATCACTGATGTACGATAAGAAATATGAGACCGTTTATACATTTAAATAGTAAGAAAGAAGTGTTATTAACTTAAATAATTTTTTCAGTATTTGTTAGAGGCCTTTTGTATTTTAGAATTTTTTTTAATTATTATTTTAATAAGGAGAAGATTGTGTAAACTTAATAAGATATATTAATAGGATAATTAATTTGTATTTAAAGAATAGAACATTTATTGTTCTTTAGAGGGAGAGTTTTTATAGTTGTAAAGATAAAGATATTTCAATGGCTGCTCCCTATTTTTATTTTTGGTTTGGTCTCTTGCCTTTTCTTGTAAATTGTCTTTATTTTGCTCTTTAATTATTGTTCGAAACATCGTCCATGCTATATTAAACATTTCCATTTTACTCATACCTCTTTTCATGTCATTTAGCTCCATTAATTGGCCTTCCTTACCGAATTGTTCAGCCCAAATTACAAACATGTATCTTGCATTTGTTTTTTTTCCAATTGTCTTGTTTTGAGTCTAGTCCAGATTTAATCCCGTAAATCATCTAACTTGAAAGTTCTTTTTAAAAAAAAAAAAATCCAAACCAGATTCACATATGTAGATAAAAGGTAACAACACACTAGTTATATTTTCATTGATAACCATATAGGTCTGGGTTTCAAAACCACATACACACATCTGACATCTTCTAGACATGACTATAAGAGCTAAAGCTCTTTTTATTACATGGGTGTCCTCCTGCCATAACAGGTTAAGCAAAAGACTATTATCTTCCATCCGAATAATACACCAGTGGAACCTTGAGTCGATCGAACTTAAGCATACATACATAAGATAACTTACATAAGTTTTGGGACCAAGTGCTAAGTGATTTATTGTAAATTCTAATATATTCCTCTTCGGCCTAAAACTTACCTTTTGTTGGAGATTCATTTTCAAGTTGTTGCGTTTTTAGCCTCTTCATTGTCGAGGGGTTCGTGTCTTCTTCTCCATCACTTTGCTTACGTTTTTCGGAGTTCGAAAGGGATGAGTCATCTTTCCTAACTACCATTTGATTCATCTTCTTGACCATTGAGGACCTTGAATGGGTACTCTTGTAGGATGCTTCAGTATTCTCTCCTTGATCACCCTTTCCTTCACTGAGAGTTGGTTTTGTAGTCTTAGCACAAATCTTCCAGGCACGTCTATTAGACGGTTCAAGTGGTTTGCCGGAACAGGGCCCCCAAATTAAAAGGGCCCAATATATAGCAGAAAGTTTACTAAATTATCTAGGAAAATATAGTGCAACTGGTAAGATGGTTCCCTTTATTTAGATCAACATGTGTTCAAATCTTCTCCCAAACAAGGATTTTTATTTTTATTCGTGTCTTAGTGGGCCCAACCCCTCTACTACTCAACTATTCTTACACATTTCTCTTACTTTATTTTTTAAATGAAAAATAACCCATGTCTTACATTTTGTCCATCTTTATTTTGTTTTATTATTCTTCTATTTATTTAATTCCTTACACCTAAATAATATTTTATTAATATATGCCAATTAATTGTGTTAAAATATTTACTATTTAAAGTTTAGTCAACTTTATTTTAAAAAATTAATTAGAATAAAACCTAGCTAAGTTTCTAATTAGTGTTTTATTTATTCATGTAAATTTAATAAATTATTAAAAAAATTATTAGGGGGCCTAAATTTTATTTTAGAACAAGGCCTCTAAAAACATTAAGACGGCCTTGAGCTCTTCACCGCTTCCTCAAGCAAATATCCTTGGTTTTCCTAGAGTGTACCTAATGGGTGGTCACCACATAGGTCGAAAATGGTTTGATCAAGGCCAATCATATCCATGTGTGCTCCATATTCCCTTGCTTTTACAGCCCACGATCATGTCATAGTATTAGCACAAATGTTAGCATATAAATTGTGAACTGGGAAAGTTAGGCTTGGATTTATGATCTTACCTTGATTTTTTTATGTTGATTCTAATCTTTGTGGAGTGTTGTAATGATGTATTTTCAGTGGTCGTTATTTATACCTATCAAAGAACCTAACTTAATTTAACTTAGTAGAATGGTAACTAAGGGTCGATCCCACAGAGACTCGTGTAAATGTGTTCTTACTTGCGTGCCAAGTAACCAAAGTATAAGGGTTTTTTGAATTGATTATCTATTCTAAGATGCAAATTAAAACTAAATATGAATGCAAAGATGATTATAACAATATGAGACAAGCGTGTTCAACTAGTTAAATCCATCATCATATTGCTTTGTTAACCATTAATTCTCTTGATTCCCTTTACACCCTAACTAATCTATTATAGATTTATAATCCAAACTTCAGCTTTAGTTCATAGTCCGACCGGATCTAAGAACCCTAATTAGCAAGTAACCTAGGAGACCTCCTAGATTCAACTTAACAACTGCTTTATGATTCAAGTATCAATAGAAACAATTGTCTAGAGCAACCACTCATCTAGTGTAATTATGATTGAATTCTCTTCTTTAACCAACTAGTCCAAGCGGTCCTAAGTTGATTAAAATTCTACTCTTGATCAAATTAACATCGACCGGTAATTAACAAGATTTACTTATAACTAGAAATTCAATTAGGTAGCTAGTCTAACAAAACTCTAGTTTAGATTCAATTAAGCATAGAGAAATCAATCTAGTCAAGGTTATTGAGAATCAATCAAATCTCACAACTTATGCAAATCACAAATTCAATTAACTAGTCAAACACAAGAGATTTAGCAATGCATAATTAGATTAAAAGCAAACTTAAAATTTAGGTTAAAAGATCTCTTGAGAAAACCTATCTAGAAAACCTAACCTCCAGGTTGTAAATCCAAAGTTCTGAAAGAAAAGGTCAAACTAAAGTTTAAATAACCTAAAGACTTTCTAAGATCAATTCTACCCCTTATTATAATAAACATGGCGGAACACATAATATCAAGGCCCAACTCGAAGTCCAAATAGCCGGCCCAATTCTCTCGCATCGAAACACGAGAAACGGACTTGTTCCAGAGGTGCGCGGTCGCGCCATCTTCCCTCCTTGCCCGCGTCATAGCATTCAAGTGACACTTTAGAGGCTATTTTGACCACTTTCGAGTTGGAATTTGGATTTGGAGTAAACATGAATTGTAGCTCTTTGAATTAGATTTCCAATGATAACAAATTCAGCTTCATCTGACCACTATAGCTCCCAAACCAAGCATTGCAAGCTAAAGGTGTCAAAACAACAACTCCAATCCATGACCCGGATTTAGGCGTTCTTTTTCCATAACCTATTGGGCCTTAGCTCTTCCCATCTTCACTTGAACCACTCTATGATTCATCTTATTAATCAAACTCCACCATAATCATCTAAGATCCGCCTTGTCCACGCTTGTTTATCTAACAATCTGCAAAACCAAACAAAACAACAAAACCCGGAAATACTAGAACCTAGAAACTAAGCTAAAACAATGCAAAATAAAAATAAATATGCATCCTAATCTATACCTAAATGCAAGTTATCATGTTGATTCCCACGTCCACTTGTTTTTGGAATGTAGTTTGTTTCCTTGGAATTCCTCTTTCGGGTATGTCCTTGATTTTGATTCCACCACTACTTGCTTGTCTTCCTTTCCGGCTTGCAAACTTAAACCCATTCTTTCTCTTCTAGCTTCCATGTTCCTTTGGAGTCTTGTTTATATAATTGCGGATGAGCTATAATGTTGTCCTCTTTTTGCTTAATAGTTATTTCCATGTTGTTGTTGTTGCTCAATCAGGTGGGCAAGTAAGTTCTTACAACTCTCAATCTTCACCAAATCCCCCCTCTCAAATTCGGGTCCCCCTCTTCTTCACCAAATCCCCCTCTTCGTCTAATAGACGGGCCTTTTGTCGAAGTGACAAACTTGATAGGTTATCAACTTACTATGGAACTCCTATAGTTAGGATTCCCAATAGATAGTATTTTGATAATCGAGTTTGCTTTTGTGATTGTTGCTATTTTGAATACTTATACCCCTAATATTTATGAACATGTTGTTAAATGTGTTAATGCTTAAAATTGTAATATTTTCATGAAAGAGAAAATAGACTCTATGTTGATCAATAAAACTTGGGAACTTGTTCCCAAACTGTAAATTGTAGGGCAATTGATTACAAATGGGTCTATAAGTTCAAAGATGATGTGAAACGTGGGGACCAACCTACTTATAAAGCTAGGTTGGTTGGCAAGGGTTTCAGACAAACACCAGGAATTGACTATAATGACATATTTCCCCCTATTGTGAAATATAAGACCATGAGATTATTGCTTGTTATGGTTATTGTTTATAAATATGAAATTTATCAAATGAATGTTAAAATTGTTTTTCTCCATGGTGACTTAGATGAGACTATCGATGTGAGACAACCTAAGGGTTTCGTGGACAGGACTAAGCCTAATCATGTATGCCTATTGAGGAAATCTATATACGGTTTAAAATAGTCCTTAAGGCGATGAAACTTAAAATTTGATAATTGCATGAAAAAACTTCGCTTTAAAATGAGCAGTTTTGATCCCTACTTTTATATTTCAAGTTTGTCAATTCTATTCTTCATTTGTACGTATTGTTGTATATCGATGATATTCTCATTATTTGCAAGTCAAAGGCTAAGGTACTTGATGTTAAAGTTTTTGACGTGAAGGATGTGAGTACTTCCCAAAGAATTCATGGCATAAGAACTTTTAGAGACCGATTTAAGCATCAAATATTTTTGTCTCAAAAGAACTATTTGCTAAAAGACATAGAAATTAATTTTTAATGTTTCTAATGTTGGTGATTTTAGTGTCATCAAGTGATTGTTCCCTATATGGGAACAATGCCTTTTAGTGTGATTGGGATTCATACGACACTATGAGATCTTACTTTGCTATGTCACGGGTTTGGGTGTGCGGAGTGTGCGCTCGTGTAAGCATAGTTGAGGTCTAGAGGGAAATATTAAGGAGAAGTTGCATTACTGCAAAGGAACAATGTTTGTTACCTATTCGAGGAAACAATGTCTGTTCCCTTGGAGGGAACAGTGGTTGGAACAATAGTTCTCTGACGCATGCCTAAAATTTCGGCACGTTGTTAATTGTTGATAACGGTCTTTTAAACGTTGTGTAACTGCATTGTAACTTCCTTAATGTGTTAATAACTGATGGGTGACGTGTGTTATTCAAGATAACCTTCGTGTCACTTGGTAACCGCCGATAACTTCTAGTAACCGCCGGTAACCGTTCCCTGAAACAGTTTCCTTTGCCTATATAAAAGGCTATTGGGAGATTGGTGTCGGGTTGGAACGTGTGGTTGAACGTTGGTTCACATAATCAAAGGAGAACGTCTATCTCCATGATTAAACTTAAAATAGAGTCTAATATCCATTTACATGAACTCTAAGGTTCGATCTCTTTCAGGAGCCTTGTTAGAGATCGGTTGGTTTGTCTTATCTCACTTCAAATTTCGTGGATACCCCAAGGCTATGTAGGGGGCGAAATATTGATTTCGGAAAGCGTTTCTACGTGATTCAAACCTATATCAAGTATTACATATGATTGATCTACTGAAGAGTCGTCTTCAACTACATCCACGAAGAGGAACTCCACGGCTTCAGCATCGCACTGTTCCCTGAGTACCAGCAGATATAGGATCTTCGGTGGGAACTATGAAGCAAGAGTCCAAGACACCTACATCTAATGCTAAGCCGTTTTCTATACCCTTAGGAGGCTGCCTTGACTAGGTCAAGGAAAATGAGCCCTTGAATAAGGAAGAAGAGGCAAAAATGGAATCTATACCCTATGACATTGTTGTGGGTTTTGTTATGCATGTTATGATTTGGACCAGACCGGATCTTACTTTTGCTATAGGTGTTTTTAGTAGATTTATGTTTGATCCATGTGAAAAACATTGGGTTGCTATGAAATTTCTCTTGAGATACATTACTAAAAATATCGATTACGGTTTGGTTATGGCAAGCATACTTCCCCTTTTGAGTTGTTTGCTTATGTGCCCTTTGTATGTTTGGTGTGGAAATCGCATATCTTGGAAATCTCAACAGCAGCCTATGTGGCCTTATCTTCCATCGAGGCTAAGTATATTGTTGTTGTTGAGGCCTTTAAATAAGCCATTTGGCTCCAAGGAATACTTGAAGAGATACAAAGAAAACGTTATATTTTTGTGTTGCATATATAATCAAAATGCCCTTTACATGTGCAAGGATCTTTCTTTCATGAAAAGACCAAGCACATCGATGCGTGATACTATTTTATTTTGGATAAAATTGTTAAGAAAGTGTTCTTTGTGAAGAAGATCAATGGTAAGGTCCATACTACATATTTTGGAACCAAAATTGTCACAATTGATAACTTTGTTCTTATAGGAATTTCCTACATGTGACCGAAACCAATTTATCCTAAGAAATGGCAAGAAAGGTCGGTGATAGGAAGGCTATCATATTCATAGATCATCTACTCACAAGACAATATTACACTTGTAAGGTTTGAAATTAAGAGGGGAAATTATAGAGCTGTTTTTCAACTTGTAATTCTAAAAGCACGTTTCTTGTTTTGGATTTTGGAGAGATATCCAATTGATGGACCTTGTATGAGCAACCATTTGGGCCTAAAGTTGGATGGCACTAATCAGGCCCAAGGTTGATGTTGGCTTCTTTTTGACAAATTTCCAGTCACTTTAGCTTTATGCATGTGTTAAGACCATCATCATATTACCAATTAAGATGAAATTAAATTACTCTCTTCTTTCTACCATTTTGGTTACCCCTCTAAGATACCCAACGCATTCATACCATATTATTATCATTTGAGGAAGAAAAAGAAGAGTTGTTCCAATGGTACATAAATAAGCATTAATTAGTGAAGAAACCGATGTTCCTTGAATGAACAAACCCAGAAACCCAGGGCCAGGGCTTCTGAAATCACTCCACAGGGACTGGTTTCATGTTCTCGGCCTCTGTCCGGAGGTCCTGAAACAGCGCGGATGACAAGTACCTCTCTCCGAAGCTCGCGTGCACAGTCTGCGCGCATTCATGCATTTTATTATATCATTTTTTCAGAACAATTAAAAAACCTAATAACTTATAAATTCTATCTATATATATATCTTCAGAGAATATGTATGTATGTATGTATGTATGATTCTTACAACTATGAGTTTGCCCTTGTTCTCTGGTCTGCTAGCTAGCTCAAGGGCTGCAACCGTGTTGGCCCCCGACGATATCCCCACCTATAATATATTAATATCATCGTCGTTATTAACTACAGTAATTAATTAATTATCATGATAATTAATGAGGCCTTAAAACCTATTAATTAACTTGTTTCTTACCATGAGGCCTTCCTTGAGTGCCAACTCCCTAGCCATTTTGACTGCATCCTCACTCTTAACCATGAGAACTTCCTCCATTATGTCCATGTCCAGAATATCGGGTTTAAATCCAACCCCATTTCCAGTGATAAGATGAGGACCTAGTACGTACGTACAATATATGCATGGTTAATTTCATTTCATTTAGACTATATATTCTCTGTTTTTCCATTTCATTACCTGGTTTGCCTCCATTGAGTATATTGCTCTCAGCTGGCTCAACTCCATATATCTACAATCCGGAAAACAATTTCCATCAAAACTTATATAATTTGATCTTAGTCTTAATTAATTGATGAACTGAATCAATCACCTTAACATTAGGATTTTGAGACTTGAGATAGCGGCCAACGCCAGAGACAGTGCCGCCACTACCAATCCCCATGACAAAGATATCCACATTCCCTTGCGTTTCCTCCCAAATCTCAGGACCCGTTGTCTCGAAATGTACCTATAACGTAACATCCATCGATCTTATTGTATATATATATATAATAATGTACAATGCTTTCATATTATTGAATATATATAGGTATGTATGTAACGCGCGTACCTGAGTGTTGGCGGGATTGGAGAATTGTTGAAGCATGAATGAATTGGGAGTAGTTTCGAGGAGCTGATAGGCCTTCTTAACGGTGCCGCCCATCCCCTTTTCGGGGTCGGTCAGGATGAGGTCAGCGCCGAAGGCTCTCATCGTGACTCGCCTCTCCAAGCTCGTGTAGGAAGGCATTGTTAGTACCATCTTGTAGCCCTTTAGAGCCGCCATGAATGCCATGCTAATCCCCATGTTTCCCGACGTCGGCTCGATCAGGACAGTCTGTAATTACGTTACGAGTCAAACATCAATTCCATCATCTATATAGCAATCTCATGTGACTAGCTAGCTGTGGAATTAAAAAAAAAAGTAACCTTTTCGGGGCTAATGAGGTTCTTCTTCTCAGCATCTTCCATCATGGCCAGTGCGGGTCTAGACGATCGAGCAATCAATATTCAATATGGACAAGTACACATGCATTTTAATTGTGAGATCAATATTTAATTAATATCATTTGATTTGATCAATATATATGATTGATTAATTAAGGTACGTACTACGTACCTGTCTTTGACACTGGAAGTAGGCTGCATCATCTCCTGCTTGGCGGCGATATAAGCTCCGCATCCTTGAGTGACTTTGTTAAGAAAAACCAGAGGAGTTTTCCCGATGATCTGGATCATCAGGGCAAATACAAACGAGTTTTTGTTAACAAGTGTGAAGTGTGAATTTTATGGTTTCTACTACGGATTGGATTGGATTGGATTGGATTGGATTGTCACTACTAGGCCCAACCTAAGCTGCCCAGATGGGCCCATTGGGCCATGGTGGGTAGCAGACATTCAATTCAAGTGTTTTAGTGGTGATGATTATGATGGCTGCCAAAATACATGCATTCCTCCTCCTTCCTGCCTCAAATAAACTCATCCTCATGTTCCATATCCAACCATTCCGGCCCCACTTTTCAATTCCAAGAATTTCTCAAGCGTTACAAATTCTGATAATTCTGTTGTTCATCGCCAGACCAAATTAAACTCCATTTATCAATATCAGTGATCTGTCGAAATTAATTAATTTTTTGTATATGATCGATCATAAAAAAACCAATCCTTTAAAGCTAGAGAAGGAATCCAAATTAAGTTCCATAAGTAAACAGGTAGCTAGAAAGAGAGAAAGAAAAACTGACATGGGCAGCATCTGTTTTGATGTGGGTAGCAGGAGGAAGAGTTGTTGAGAGATCAGTCGCTGTTTGAGTTGTAGTGGAAGAAACCCATCTCGCCGTTGCTCTGCTCCCCAGGCTTGTTCTTCTCATGTAACCTGCCAATGTAGTAGCAGCCATGGAAGCTCTCAACTTGATTAATTCTGAGTTCCCACGGAATCACAATTTTTTGATATTGATTTCCAAGTTTTCGGAGACTGACTACACAATTTGATATTTGTGTTGTTTGGTCAGTGCCCTTCTCAATAGGATGTTGTTGAGTGACTTAATTTGCTATTTATATTCAAGACTTATATAATTAATAGAGGGTTGGTTTATCTTTTCTTTCTTTTATTTTGTTTTTGTTGAATCCTGTGGGTGGTCTGGGAGGAGCTTTCTCTATAGTGGTTTGTCTTTGCCTTTTAAGGTTCTGTGTACTTGGACATCATAATGTAAAGCCCACGTGAAAATGTTCTAACAAATTAATAATATGATACTATGCTTTATTTCATGTTAACACTAAGTATATGGATTTGAACTTTGTTTTTAGTATTTACAAAAAAGACGATCTTGAATGCATCACGCCATCGATCCTAATGACAATTTTCAACCGTAGTTTACTACATTGATTAAATTTCATTTAATGTTAAAGCAACCAAATAGAAATTAATTGTTTTTTTATTACATACAATAAATATTGAAATCAATGAAAAAAATATACACAAATGCTACTATTTTTTTTCAAATAATATTTATCTTTTACTAACACCTGGTAGAGTCTTTGGTTTTCTAGAAACAAGAGAATCTTTGACAACAACAACGAAACAAACTTAAATAATGTCGGTAACCTAATTGAGTTTACTCGAAACCAGGTTAAAGAATGGAAATTTGCAAGAGACTCTGATTCATCCAGCTCTCACACTAACATTGCGAGCTAACATTGCAAGAGCTAGAGCAGGGAGAACTTGTCAAGTGGGCAAAACCCAAAAGAACTTACATTAAGTTGAACTTTGATGGTGCAATGTGTGCGGATGACGTGGCTTCTTTCGGGTTCATTGATACGTTATAATATATCTTAGGGATTATTGTTAGTATTTTTAATTAATGTATTTTTTATACAGAGTTTTATATACTCCTTCTCGGGTTTTCTTTACGGTTCTTTCCCGAGACGCTTTATTTGAACCGTTAGGGCTTAGTGTTAGCGCTTAGTATTATAAATACTCCTATATTGTATTCTAGAGAATTAATCAATCAGAAAATAATCATCCAAACCCTAATTCTCTCTTATGTCTTCTCCCTCTTCTGTTTGAGTCACTCTCCCCCTGGCCTTTGGCCCTTCTTCCCTTCCTTGGTTACAATTTGTCTATTGAATCCGGTACGAGATCACTATGATCTTGTATCAACTAGTGTTTTCATTCATGAACTTTTCGACTTGAGGACAAGTCGATTGTCAACGGGGGAGAATTGCAATCCCCATGGCCAACGAGGAAGAACTAATACAAACGATGTTGTTGGAGTGCCGTAATGCTCGCCGGGAGCGAGAGGAGCGAGAGGGTCAACGTCGAACTTTGTATGTCAAGATTCATTGGAAAATCTACCCAATTTCTTGCACTATATTGGAGCAACTGTTTTCAGCGTTCGGAATTAGAGAGGGCGTTGCAATGTTAAACCCGAAAACAGGGTTCCATTCCAAAATTCGTTTCAAGAATAAAGAATCGGCCTTGGATGCCTTCTACTCCTTCAAGGGGAGAAACATCTATGATGGAAATTCCCTTCAACTTTTCAAGAATAAAGTTTCCGCTTTTGCTTCAACTATGAATGAGAAATTCCCTTCAACTTTCGTTTAAATGATTAAGAACAAGAGAATAGATTCGTGCAATAAAAAAATCAAATCATGATCACAAACAAGCATGCACAACCATTGTTGGGTTCAACCCCAACCTTAGAGAGAGAAAACTACTCACAATTCATTATTAAAAACATCTAAATTAAATTAAAGAAAAAGGAAAAGCTTACAACTGAATCCACAACGAAACTTGTCTTCCAAGAAATCCCGAAAATTCGTCCCTCTCTCTCCCACGCGCCTCTCCCCTCTCTCTACCCTAAAACTAGGTTAATTGTGGTCTCCTCAAACTAAAGCTAGAACAAGAGTATTTATAGAGAAAAACCTAATCTATCTAGAAGCTATCTATAAGGAAATAAATCTCTAAAAGATATATTCCTTCTATAAGGAAATAAATCTAATAAAAGATATATCATCTCTATCTAAATAAATAACATAAAAGGAAACTAATAAAAAGGGATCAAAATACATTAATTACGCCGACTCTAATGTCTTCTACCGACACGGGACCCTCAGAATTAACCCCGTCAGGGTCGGTAGATCTTCATGCTGAATTCTCGAATTTTTGCTCTTTCCGCACCTCGATATCGACCTAGCCAGGGTCGATATCGACCCTCATCAGCATTGAAAACAACTTTGAGTAAAACTTGCATAGCGATTCGTTACAACTCCGTTTGACTCGATTCTTTTTCCCATGTCTTTGTAACGAGTTTCTCTACCTCTTTCCAAGCTTGAACTTGATCTTCAATGTCTTTATTTGAGTGCTTTTCTTCGACTTTCACTTTATTCTTGAGTGCTATCTTCAAGTGCTTTTCTCCTTTCTTCAAAATATGCTTCAAAACAGTCTCAAAACCTATAAAAACACCACCAAAGCTTATGTAGACTCCATATCTTAAGGAAATACGAAAACCTACATGAAAGACTCAAAACAAAACACAAAACTAAAAGAAAAGACTCAAAGACACAAAAACACTCCCTAAAAACACAACTAAAAAGGTGGATATCAGAATCACATTGCTTTCATTTACTTGGTTGAAACAGAAGATTGATGTTATTGTGTGGGTATTTGATCCCGGAGGAACATGTTTACAACTGCGGCTCATGATTTCTCTCTCGGATTTACGACTTGAGGACAAGTCGATTGTCAAAGGGGGAGAATTGATACCTTATAATATATCTTAGGGATTATTGTTAGTATTTTAATTAATGTATTGTTTATACAGAGTATTATATACTCCTTCTCGGGTTTTCTTTACGGTTCTTTCCCGGGACTCTTTATTTGAACCGTTAGGGCTTAGTGTTAGGGCTTAGTATTATAAATACTCCTATATTGTATTCTAGAGAATTAATCAATCCGAAAATAATTATCTAAACCCTAATTCTCTCTTCTGTCTTCTCCCTCGTCTGTCTAAGTCACTCTCCCCCTGGCCTTTGGCCTTTCTTCCCTTCCCTGGTTACAATTTGTCTATTGAATCCGGTATGAGATCACTACGATCGTGTATCACTCATCCTTAGGGACTCTGCTGGCTCCCCCATCCATTTTGACGGAGGACTGATTGGTCGACAGTCTGTGTTGATCTCCGAGACCATCGCCTTGCGCCAGGGACTTCTCAAGACCATTCGACGTGGCATCCCCCGAATCCATATTGAAGGCGATAATTTGCAGCTAGTCAAGGCCGTTCTTGGTGACTAGCGCTGCCCGTGGGAGATTGAGCTGTTGCGTTCATACATGCACTGTTTGCTTGCCCGATTCCAAGATTGGAGTATTTCTCATGTCTTTCGTGAGTGCGATTTTATGGCGGACATCATCGCTGGATCTTTTAGACGTGTCTTATCTATCCCGCTTGTAGTTGACTCGGGTTTGCTTACCCTCATCCGACTGGATGCTTTAGGGCGACCACTAGCTTGTTAGTGGCCACCCTAATCACTTTCCTTATCAAAAAAATATGCTCCTATTTTCACTTGTGTCAACAAGTCTCGCACTCTCGCTGTGATGATATTGATAACAACCAAAGCACCATCTTTGTTAACGTTAGGCTCATTTTACAGGCCATTAAAAACAATACTTCAACTCTGCAATTCTTTGTTTTGTGGGTTACTCTATTGTTTGTTAGTCGATTCTACTACGTTGGTTCACCCTATCTTTTTGTTGGGATGGCAAAAACAACAAGGGAAAAACCATGACCTCATAGGTAAAAATGAGTAATAACTCCAACATATTTTTTGACCAAAAAATCCAAGGCATGCCAAGTAAAAGGGCCAATTTGCACGATGCATGCAACTATGAAAAACAACAACCCAAAATTACAACAACAGGGACTCGCAAACCATGCAATAAAAATCCAGAACAAAAAAAATTGGCCCACTTGATCACCAACTAACTAAATCAAACAAATACTTCTGAGACAAGAATCGGAGAAACAAACAACCAAACCCATATAATTTCTCATGAGCATTGCTCTTTGGAACAATAGAGGTCTAAAAAGGAAACTTGTTTGAACGGACATCGATACTTTTTGCAAAATAGAACGAATACAAATCATTGCACTTGTTGAAACTAAATCTAAAGACCACCAAAAAAAAATTATGAAAAAAATTCAGATTTGATACTTGTGAGTTAGCACCCTCTATCGGGGTTGCGGGCGGACTTTGCGTCCTTTGGAAAAACCACCAACTCATATAAGAGTCTATAGAACTACTCATAAAGAAGATTGATTCATGAGCTTCCATATAACAAATTAAGGAATTAAGCATGGTTTATAATTATTAATTCTGTTATAGTGAATGATAGGATTAAAAGCATGGTTTCTAAACTGTCTTCTTTATGTTAGTTGTTGTCATTAAGTTAGTTGTAGTATGTTAGTGTGCCATGTAATATAAGCATTATTTCTGTTAGTAATTCAGTTTGTAAACTGTCATTAGAAGTAGTTAATGGCAGTTAGTAAAATCTAGTATAAATATGTAAGTTGTTTGTACTCGGTTGTTGTTGGATGACACATATATAAAAATAACTTATGTGTGTTGTACAGTTTCTCTCTTATTCAAAGATCAAAACACGTTAGTTTGATTGAATATGTTATATAAGAAGCCAACATTTGGTATTAGAGCCATTCCTTTTAGATTGATCATCATGTCATCGAATGAGGAATCAATTAACTCAGGCATTACAGGATCAACGATTGGAACAACTAGGGCTGTCAAAACTTGACCCGACCCGAAAACCTCGCCCGACCCGCCCGACTCCGAACCCGACCCGACCCGAGAAAACAATAAAGAGTTTTATACTTGAGACATATTTGACACGAACTGATTTGACCCGAATCCGAAAAAACCCGAACTCGAGATTAACCCAAAACCGATTATACCCGAATGGACTAGCCTGATGCAACCCGATATCCGATTCTACCCGACCCGAAGTCATCCGAAAATCCGAAGTTACCCGACCCGAAACCATCCGAAAATCTGAAGTTACCCGACTCGAAACCATCCGAAAATTATATTATGTTATAAAATATTAATAATAGTGAATATTTATTATAATTATGTTTAAATTAAATGTTACATTAAATATTTAGACCCTAGAGTAGTTAAACTATAAAAAATAATCATTCGATATATGGTCTGAATCAAAATCCGGCTTACTCGAAATCATATTAACCCGAAATTCGGCCAAAGTCGAAAACCGATTCACCCAAAATCCGAAAAACCCGAAATCCGACTTACCCGAAATCCGACTAAACCCGAAACCGAACTAAACCCGAAACCGAACTAAACCCGAAACCGAACTTATCCGAAATCAAGTTGGACCGAAAACCGAATGACCCGACTGAAATTGACCCGAAACCCGACTTTGCCCGATTAATTGAGCACTTGACCCGAAATGATCCAACCCAATTTGACCCGATTTTCAAAATATCCGAATTTGACCCGAATCCGAACTTACCCGAAATTGAATTGACCCGACCCAAACCCGACCCGACCCGCCCGATTGACACCCCTAGGAACAACAATGAATGGAGATAGAATTCTGTCTATCCAGTCCCCAATGATGTCAAAGTGTAATTATGCAGTTTGGGCGATAAAAATGCAAGTGTTCTTAAATGCACAAGGGGTGTGGGAAGCAATTGAAGGCACATCACCCATAGATGCAACGAAGGACATGATTGCATTGGCAACCATCTATCAAGCAATTTTTGAAGGTATGTTATTGCAACTAGGGGCCAAGAAATTTGCCAAGGAGACATGTGATTCGATTAAAACCATGAATGAAGGGGCAGAGAGAATAAAAGAAGTAAGAATCAAGACCTTATTAAGAGAATTTGAAGGTTTAAGGATGAAGGAAAATGAGTCCATTGATGATTTCTCTAGTAAACTGAATTTCAATGTGAGCAAGTTAAGGGGATTTGAATACAAAATGGAAGAGGAATTTGTGGTGAAAAAATTGTTAAGATCCACATCTTCTAAATTTATCCAGACCACTTCAAAAATTGAAGAATTCTGTGATCTTAAGGCCAAGACTATTGATGAAATAATTGGATCCTTGAATGCACATGAAGAAAGGATTCAAGATTTTGGGGGGAAAATCTGGAAAGTGCACTGTTGACCCGGGCTGAATGGAAGGCAAAGGAGAAGAAGAGGTCCAAAGAAAACTCCGTGAAAGACAAAGGATACTATCACAAGTCCAAGGGGAGTGAAAGTGATCAAAGTAAGAGCAAGGGTGATGAAGAATCAAGTGACGAATCAGAAGAAGAGAAGAAGCCCAAGAGAAAATTTGATAAAAGTAAAATCAAATGTTACTCATGTGGTAAGTTGGGACCACTTTGCTTTTGAGTGCGCTTCCAAGGAAAAAGGAAGAGAAGGTTAATCTAATCATGAAGTATGATGATGAAGATGAACCTGCACTGCTTTTTCTTGAGACAGAGGGTCATGAAACCTTGCTACAGAATAATCTAGTAAAGGATGAGACTCATGAAATTGAAGCCGAAGAAGGATTATGCTTTCTTACAAGCATACAAACCAAGCTTAAGGGGGTGAATGAAGGAATTAAGCTTGGTTTATAATTATTAATTCTGTTATACTGAATGATAGGATTAAAAGCATGGTTTCTAAACTATCTTCTTTATGTTAGCTGTTGTCATTAAGTTAGTTGTATTATGTTAATTAGTGTGTCATGTAATATAAGTATTATTTCTTTTAGTAATTCAGTTTGTAAACTGTCATTAGAAGTAGTTAATGACAGTTAGTAAAATCTAGTATAAATATGTAAGTTGTTTGTACTCGGTTGTTGTTGGATGACACATATATAAAAGTAACTTATGTGTGTTTTACAGTTTCTCTCTCATTCAAAGAT
Organism: Fallopia convolvulus; assembly: GCA_964016875.1. Lineage (NCBI taxonomy): Eukaryota > Viridiplantae > Streptophyta > Magnoliopsida > Caryophyllales > Polygonaceae > Fallopia > Fallopia convolvulus. The sequence continues at coordinate 45,540,672 of OZ024729.1, forward strand.
CAAAACACTTTAGTTTGATTAAATCTGTTATAGAAGAAGCCAACAACAAACACTAAGAAAAATTATAAACTAGTAATCATCTTTGTTTATGCACCTCCCAATGGAAAAAAAAGATGAATTTTGGAGTAAAATCCAACAATACATACTAAATTGTCAAAAACCATGCATAGTTATGGGTGATCTAAGTGAGATTCAAAATAGTAGCAAAAAAAAGAGGAGGTTACACCCCAAACCCAACTCGATTTAATAGGTTACTAAACTTCAAAAGCACATGTGATCTCCTTGACATCCCTACTCAAGGGAATGAATTTACATGAAGAAAAAGAAGAAATGGAGAAGATAATGTCTTAAAAAAACTACAACGTGTACTAGTTCACAAGCAAATCCTCCAATGGATCCCCCATATTAAAACAAGGAACCATGGTTTCATCACATCTGACCATTGCCCAATCACCATCGATCTTTGCAACATTTGAAGATATCAACCAACGCAATACAAGATCGGTTGTATTGGAGATCCAACAAGAATGGGTGGTTATACACAAACTCTGTCATCAAAACGATAAATGAAAACAAAGGAGGACCACTAAAATGCCTCAGGTGGATTTGAAAGTTAAATATCCATTCAAAAGATAAAAACTTATTTGGAAAATTGCTAACAATGTACTACCAACAAAAGTAAAATTATTCCAACAACACGTACCCATAACCCTCCATTGTATCTTCTACAATCACCCCAAGAGGACCTTGAACATATCCTTTTCCATTGCCCCCAAACAACTGACATAATCTCACAAGTTGACAGACAGATCCTACATATATAATAATGCCGATACCAACCGTAGACCAACTGAGATTCTTGAATGTTTAACCAACTAAAGAAGAATGACTTTGAAAACTTGGTATTACTCTGGTGGTGTATATGGTACCAACCTAATAACAAGATTTTTCGTAACCAGGAAGAGGAGGAATTGAAAGATTCTTCCATAAACAATTAAAGCTTTGGAGCTCAATTTAATCAACCATGGAAGAGGAAATCAACCCAGGAGGAAGGACCAAAATTCAAACAAGAAGAAAATGAAAGAACATTAAATAGAACAAACCCCAACCAAGCTTCGTTAAATTTTACTTTGATGGAGCTAAAAGCTCGTCTAAACCCACCTCCTTTGGCTTTGTTCTTAGGGACTCTGCAGGTTCAGTTCTTTCGTGGGTAAATGGGCTTTGTGGCACCCAGTCGGTGCTCATGAAATTCGTTATACTTGCAACTAATACATTTTGTAATTTATTCTATAATGTTTTATTTTTTTAAATGTTTAGGTCTTTGAAAATCATTACTTGTGTTTAAATATACTGAATAATTTTATGATAAAATATCATAATTAATTATGTACAAAAACAAAGCTAAATATTAAAAATCATACATATATCATTAAACTTCGACACTCACTTTCATCCGATAAGATGAAGACTCATTCAGAACTGAACGTTTTCATCCGAAAAAATGCTCTAGGCTAAACCTTTCTGGTCTATACCTAATTTTTTATTCGTCAATTTTTTTTTATTTTATCAGGGCACTATTTTTTGAAAGCTGAATAATGTAAACAAAATTCTGATTTCTCCCCTATAAATTATCCTTTAATTTTGCATGAACTCAATTTCAGGACTAGTAGTGGTAATGTATTATATATTATTTCCCGAAAGAACAGGAGCGCTCAATCTCATCATCTTTTGCTACTTTTAGTGCGTGAACTCTTACCCCCGCCACTTCTTCTCTCATGTAAGGCATGACGTATGTAAGAATTTTCAGAATTTCAGCCCAAGGAAAGATGTATGGTATGAAGCAAGAGAATAAGCTATGACAATTATCCAAAGAGGATAATTGTGAATGTGCAGACAGAGACATTAACATATGAAAATCGTTTAGACCAAGTTTTATGAAATTCCGAGTTTCTTATAACAAATTCAACATGATAAATGTATAGTATAATATCTAGAACTAAAACAATCGAACCCTAAACTCATAAACCCACATGAAAATCACCATACTCTCTAATCACCTTAGCATTAGGATTTTGAGACTTGAGATAACGCCCAACGCCAGATACAGTTCTATTTTCCTGTTTTTGTATGGGTTTTAAGTAGATTTGTTAAAAGATGACCCGACCCGAAAAGCCGACCCGAACCGTCCGAAAAATTTAGGATCAAGACCCGAAAATTTGAACCCGAAATCCAAAATAAACCGAATCTGATAGACCCGAAACCCGTTGGGTTCAAACCCAAAAAAACCGTTGGGTTGACCCAATTTGTTATATTTTAAGAATATATAATATATTTTGAAAATTATAATATATTTTATTATTAAAATATATATAAATAATAGATTTATTATTAAATATCATTTTTTAAATAAAAAATATTTTAATAATTGTAAAAAAAATCAGTTTTCTTGACTTGTTAGGTCGACCCGACCCGCCCGACAACCCGCAATGACACGACCCGATTTGACCGGTGACCCGTTACGACCCAAACCCGACTTAACCCGAACCCGAAATAACCGAACCCGAACCCGACCTGACCGACCCGTTTGACACCTCTAGTTTTAAGGTCCCAAAGAGCACCACTTGGTCATTTTTTTTCAATCTAAATAATTTACATTTACCTAGATAAATGTTGAGAACACATGTGGTTCACAGAAAGTTAGAATTAAATAAGATCATAAGTCGGTTTATAAACTAGTTGAATCCTTGTGATACTTACGGGATAATTTTACTAAAGATTATACAAAATTATAATATTAATATAAGATTTTAAACACTTGTATATAATATCATAATAAAATTATGTAATTTATAAAAAAAATCTTTAAGATTGTGCCCCATATTTTATCAATATATAGATAAAAAAAATTATATACTTGAAGCCCGAGTCTTGTTAAGAGATAAAAAGTATTATGCATAAAATTAATATAAAAAATATTAGCTCAAGTTATTATCAACATATAGATAAAAAAATTATATGTTTGGATCTCAAATCTTGTTACAAGATAAAAAAAATATACAAAATTTATGTATATAAAAATTATATAAATATATTATCTATTGTAGTAAACTAATACATAATCCATAGATAGAAAATTATATAAACATGTTATCTATTTAGTAGATATAGCAAGAATACTATAATTTGTTATAAAATTTATTAAAATATAATTTCACATTAATTTATTCAAAAATGCCACGTGACGCAAATTTTACAATAAACTTGGGTTCCACTTTATAATGTATTAGGGTAGATTACTAGAAGGCTTAACCACGGTGTGAATTTTTTTTCTACGTTTGTTGAATTTTAAATGTATACGGATTTATAAGCATGGAGCAATTAGAATTAGAATGCAAAATATGTGTAAAAATATTATTAGGAATGGTTATTTGGAGGTAATTAAACTTTATTATAATCCTTAATTAACTATTTATGAAAAATATAATAGTGAATATATAAACTATTTCATCATATATGTATAGTTGTTAAAAACAATTTGTTTGCATTTTAATTTGGTTATTTAATTTAGAAGAAAAAAAATTAAAACCTAAAATTTGAAACGTACATGATCTGATAGGATGTAGAATTTATACATCAAGAATTGCATAAAAATTTTGATATTTCTTATATGGCTCGTATCATTTGGTTTTAAGATTGAACTATAATGGACTTCTTTGTTGGAATTAACACGCATCATTTGGTTTTAAGATTGAACTATAATGGACTTCTTTGTTGTACTTAACACGCATATGCACACAGACGATCGTACACACTCTCACAATTATGGCCCACAAACTCTAACATTAAAATGGAAAATTCACATGAAAATAGAACTTCGCCATTAGGGCCGCTTTGCTATTTGCAATTGCAAGTCTTTGTAGTATCTGAATTTGCCCCTTTTTTTGCTGGTTCTATGAACTTGACCATTCTAAAGTATTATAGTAACTATAATACTATGCATGTTTTTTTTAGCTTAGCAGGCAGAAACATCCTCTAGCTTGCAGGGTAAAAACAGAATTATAAAATCCTATATGAAATATAAATCAGTCGGGTATCTAATTAAAAAAAGCTCAACATTCTTAAAACAGAAGGCTGGTTTTTTTAATCCCTACTCCCTAGAGAATAAAACCCGGTTAAGAATTCTTTGTCATGAGTGGTCATCTTTTGCAACTTGAATGCACGAACTCTTCCCGTTTTGTCCTCTCACGTAAGGCATGACGTATAGATGTTATATGGTGTAAACATTCCCTCCCAAGAAGGGAAGATGTAAATTGGCGAAGATAACGAGCAACCTACAAACAAGCTCGTATTTATGTTGCATTGTAATCTACATTAGAAGCTTCATAATGTTACAAGAAGAACATTGTGCACAAGCATAACAATAACACTGTATTTTAGCTTACAACCACGACCAGCATCTTCGGGTACCAATATTGTTACATTGTAGTATGCCAGAACAAAATGCAATTTTCAGCATCATAAACTTCTAAGAAGAAATTTTAATGATTAATTATGACCAAGTAAAAGAGGGCAAGTTTTCTTTTCACCTTTATTGACCTCAATCTTTGGCCAGAAAATAAGAATGAAAATGGTGGGAATGGAGTTACTTGAGTTTTTTGCTGAATTCAGAAAGCTCAAGAATGTGAATCCTGGGGATGCTAGCTGCTTCCGCCCTCTCCTTCTGCGTGTTATATCCCCAGTCACCTGTACAGCCAAATAGCCAACAACATAACCAAATCAACAGATCTTTCACCATCTTCTTGAGGTTTTGGAAACATACATTAAATTTTACTTTTCTTATGAGATAAGAAAAACTGGCATGGTAAGCCAAAAATAAAGAAGATCACGCACCTAGATACAAATTCCACCCATCAAGCTCTGGCTCCTTGATTACATTCTTTAGGGTTGCGAGTCGGTCTTCAACAAAGCTAGTTCACACATTGCAAATAGTTATCCATTGAGTGAGGCTTTCACAAAGTGGATATAACACAGTAAACAAGTATAGAAATCAATAACGAGGGACATAGCATAATCTACAAATACCAACTATCACTTTCAACATCAAATTGATCATATAATTTAGACGAGCAGGTTGCCTTTGTAGCGAGAGATCTTACTGCAGTGTCATGCCCTGGTGCTCTGGCCTCTTCTGAAGTTGCTTTAGTACTTCCACTTTTGGGCTGAAAGAGATCTAAAACATAAGATATAAGGGGATTTCTGGAAGTATTAGTTATATTATGGGAATGATGAGTTATAATGTGATTACCCAGTTCCCAAGCCATAGATCCGCTCAGGCGGTATAGTGACCCCAGCAAGCTCTTGCAACAATGCACTTGCAAATCGACTCTGATTTAGAGGGGTGGTAAAGAGAAGCCAGGGATATGAGAAATGAAATAGAAAAGTGAGAGGTAAATGATCATTTGACATTTGACCTATGACCTAAAATACACTACAAGAACACATAAAACTAGATGCAGCTCTAATCTTTTCAATCATTAGGTTGAGATTTTACGAGCAGTACCTGTTTTGTAGTAACTATATATATTTTTGAGCTTGCAAATTTGATAGCATCTGAAACTCCTGGGTAAAATCTGTACAGGAAAAAGGTCGAGTTTAGTGATATGCTCTTATGAATTATGAGTTAAACAAAATCTTCAAAAAGCAGATTCCTATTCAAGTGGTGGAACTTATGATAGAAGCCAGGAAAGCAAAGTGGTGGTTGTTTTGGAATTGAGATGTTGAAGGTTGTGTAAATCTTTACATTCCATGGGCATTGATTAATAGTCAACTTTGCACATAGAAATATCAAAAACAATCTTTAAACTTCATAAGCATTGAGTAATCAGCAACTTTACACAGAAATATCAAAAACAACTTATTCAGAGTGCCAAAATAAATCCAAAAGAATTGAGAAAGAAAAGAAAGAAGTACATGATGAATTATAATGCCTAGAGCAACTTTTTCACCTGTTTGCACCAATCCAGGTTGCTAAATCCTTCTCAATCCATTCATCCCTGACCTTCCCAAAAAGATTGATCAATGGATCCCTTTCCTCTCCCCATTCTTCCATTATAACTGATTTTAGCTTCATCCAATTATCCAGTATTTCATCAACTTTGAGCCCCTCTGCAACCTTGCAGATTAAATCCACAATATACAGAAAGAGACTTAGTATGATGAAAGAAACCAAAATATTTGACTGGTTAAGACAGTCCAACGTTAATTGCAGAATGCACCCACTGAAGACTTTCGGATGGCTGGAACTTTCATTTCGAGAAGCAACCTCACAAGCAGTAAATTTTCATATCCAGTTTCAACTACAGGCCGCACCTGCAAGACAGGAACACATAATATAATCAGTCTTTGGAGATTCTCAGCCTAAAATTTCGTAACAGCAATAATCCCTTTGAATGGAAAAGACTATTAATCAGACAGCTAGACCGGCACCTAGGCAGAAGACACGAAGCAGAAGGAAAGGGAGAAGGAGAGCCTCAACGAAGACACATCACAAACTGTATGAATGAAATACTTGGCAGGCCGTCTTTTAGACCCGCCCACACCCGCTGGGGAATCATACTCGCATAGGAGAACCACCTAACCCCAAAACAGAACACTAAGTGCCCGCCTATGCCGATTTTTAGAACACTTATTTAAGACTTATGCATTGCACTCAGGAAATGATAACAAAAATACCAATGCTCTATGAATTATGCATTGCATTTGGAAATGCTTACCCATAATATTCATGAAAAGAATATCTATGTTTTGCTAGCATGAAAACTAGTATCAAACAAGAAGGATTGGCATGTGAACACATAATTCTAGAGTAAAATTTTCCATTGTCCGATTAACAATTCACAGAAAATGATTTCGAGGAATCACACAAGGGTAACCTCAACGCCTAATCAAAGCAAAACAAAATCCTCAAGAACCCAGCATTAGGCAAATATAGTGGCTAGCCTTGACATGGAAAACCCCATATTAACGCCTTTAGCAGCTTAGTCCTTCTGTTGAACCAAAACACTCTACTCATCTCTCAATCAACTCAACTTCTATTTGCAATCACTCACCATTGGCAGAGGAGTTCAATTCAACAGAGAAATGAGTTCTATCCCCAATCTAGACAGCTCAAATCTGCGTAGGTGAATTAAAACTCAAATTTCTTTCTACTAGAATTGAAAACATATTTGAACCATTTCAATTGCCAAATCAACAGAACAATCGAATTGAAACGTCAGGCCACGGAAATCAACCAATTCAATCAATAAACTAGAGAGGGAAGGAGGAGAGAACGAGTACGGTGTGCATTTGATCGACGATCCATGCTTCGATGGGGGTGTCAACGCCGTCGAAGAGGCCTGACCATCTCAATTTCGCAGCCTATCTCCGCACAAAAATCAAGATTGCAGCAAATTGCTGTTAAATAGCCAGAAGTGTTATATGATAGCACAAAACAAGGACGGACGAAATGAGAATGAAGAGAGAACCTTGACAGCCGAAAGAGAGCTTTCTCCACAGCTATCGCAGAGAACTCCATCGAAATCTAAGGCATAGAGATCTCCCATTCTTCTCCGGCTGACACAAGTCTTCTCAATGCTCTACCCGCCCAGTCACCCCTCCGCCACACACGCACTTCTTCTATCCTCTCTTCTACAAATGGATGGGAGTTTAGGACATCGGTCCTCTTTGGGATTCATCTATGTAGTTAGAGCCTTTAGATATTTGGTTCAGTGGTTATTTTTGTAGGGTAGGCGGTAGTATTTTAAGGTTGTTTTTGTAATATGCGCTCTTTTTAATAAAGAGATATTATTTTAATTTTTTCAAATTAGTAATAAATAATAAGGTTAAACTTAATTTAATTCCGTTATATAGAGTAAGGAGAAAAGTTTTTAAGAACAAAATGCAGGTTTTGAACCCACCTCTTGGTTCAAGAGGGTAAAGACACACAAACCAACTCTTCTACATAGTACTTGCAACCTTAGAAGGAACCTATTTATTATTATTAAGAATGTGGCCTTGGTACTCTTGTCTTCTACCATCTCCTCTGTTTTGGTATGGATTTTGGACGATTTCATCCCGCGTCCCAAGGGTTGCGCCGCCTTCATCCAGTTGACATCATTATGGAGTCACACCTGTTGGTTGAAAGGCCTATCTTCTCCTAGATTTGCCTTGTCACAAGCTTGGATGAGCGCCACCTACGCCTCCTCTTTTTCTGTGTCGTGTTCTGGCACTAGCTGAAAAAGCCGCTTGGCTGAGCTCTAGTGTGGTGCATGGCAAGGTAATGATAGGGAGACAAAGCATGGTACTATAAAAGGAAGGAGCTGATCCAATTTCGCCATTGGTGGTCGGAATTAAAGCTCGAACATTGCTCTGTTTTCGACCTTGTTTTGACCTAAACTTCATAATTCGATTGTGAACTCGTTTCTTAACCAAAATTCGTGATTCAAGTCTCTAAATGTCGAGGATTAAGTGCTCTACAATAACCCTCAATCAATTGTAGAGAACGATTGAAGAATCGAGTCGAAATCCACCAAATCAGATCGTGGTACTGATTTTCCAGATTTTCAGAGGTTGGTGACGAGTGGTTTTCGCGGGCTTTGTTCTCCGTCTTCAAGAACCTATTCCGGGGAATTTTGCCAACAGTTAGAAGGTGGAAACGTGGTCTTCATACTGTTGCAAGTCCCGTAGCCACTTCGACCCTGGTGTCGCCTCCATGATTCGATGAACAGGCCTTCACGGCTAGCTTTGCTGCTGAGTTCTTTTACCCAGAAAATTCAGCATCGACGAGTGATTTTCGTCGCCTCTTTTCTCCGTCTTCCCTCAACGATTTAAAGTTCCGTTGCCAACAGTAATGATGAGGACTTCTAACTGTCGCTTGAAGAACCCAAAACGGATATCAAACGAAGCCGCTAGCCATCGAAGAAGTTGGCTCGTCGCTCACTTTATTTCCGGCCTTTTTTGGTTTTAAAAGGAAGAGGGAAAGGTGTTTGGACCCGAGTTGCCTCGGTATGCGTGACATGGATTCCGATGGATCGTTTTGATTCATTTATTGCCTCGTTTTGCGCATTGCATCATTTTGCGTGCCACCTCGATTTGCGTGCAAGCAAATCCCGAAAGCGTATCGCTAGGTAATTTTCGTCTTTCGAGCTTGGCTTATATTATAGAATGATTTTTGGATAAGATCATTCAAAGTTGGGTTTTTCGTATTAAATCTCGTAAAGCGTGATTTCGGATCTTATGATTGGTTAAGTTATAAAGCCGGATTAAGTCAAGCAAGCTTTTGACAAATTATTATAAGGACATAATAATTTGTAGTGTTTAATCTTGAAACGGAAATAAATTGATTATAATTTATTTCTCTATTCTTTTCCGGTACAACCCGAGTTTGAGTCTTGAATGCACGTTGTTCGAGATGGAACTAATCGCATTATGAAGAGTTATCTCGTATAAGGAAAGTGGACAGTTCTCTCTTGTCCTTTTTATTAAATGTGAATTTCTATTTCCGTTTAATATATCTTAATTGTTGGGAACATTTGTTTGCTAAATAACCGAACTTAGGTTTATTTATTGCTTAGATTTAACGACTGTTCGTTATTTCATATTATTATTCGTACTGTTAGTACTATTTAGGGCCATTGATTGTGCTCTTATGTGATTGGAGATTCTCCTTTGGGATCTCTTTGTTGTGAATAATTTTAGAACAGGGATAGCGAGTTTTGACTCGTATATCTCTTTATAACTTGTTAGGAGGTATATTTGGTATCGGCTCCTAACCTCTGTATTATGTGTAGAAAGTAGTGACGCGTAATGTGCCTACTGTTCTCCTTAATACCTCGGGTCATGACTCTACCTGCTCTATCGATAAGAGTGGTGTTTGTACTCTAGCTAAGCGCACTAATATACGAGGTCTGAAATATTGTCCTTCATATCTCCAGCTATGTGCGAGCCAACTTAAAAGTCTTTAACTGAAGTGAATAGTTTTGTGACTTATGAGAAGATAAAGTGCCCAATGCACTATAATTAAATAAACTTAGTTATGGTCCGGATAAGAATGCTTTTTGACTATTGTATGTGTATTAATATAGTTCCCAATAAATCTCATAAATTCTTTAGGAGCCACATACTTGGTGTCCTATCTTAATCTTGAATTCTATTACTTCTTTAAACTTCTTCCTGAAAACGCTAGTTGTTGGATCATCGACCGACTGTTGTTCGGATTCCGATACCACATGTCTAGTCTTTTCATGAGAACCAAGCCCTATTCTTTCACATGCTTAGTCTCTTGGAAGACTAATACCCTTTCTTCTTCCCGGTTCCGTCCGGCTGGTATTTCTATCTTCTATGGAAATATCATATTATAGAAAAAAGACTAAAGTAGTTCAAGCTTGAAGACCATGGAAGGATGGAAAGAAAAGGAGGTCGGGAAAGGAAGGAAAGAAGAAAGAAAGGAAGTTTTGGAAGACGTGCTGTCTCCACACAAGCGTTTCCAGGATTTTGAAAGTAATTCCAGAAACAACGATTCTTGTTTTATGTATTCCTCTGTAAACTCTTGTAACCATGTTTATGAATATAAGACAGTCTGTTTTATCAGATTATGTTGTTTAAACATGTCTTTATTCATTTCAGTCACTTAAGCCTCAACGACCTTGGAAGGGAAAGTCCGAGTCGCCGGCGGTAACATCCCATTATAAGTCTGTAAAATGGGGGTGTTATAGTTTTTATCTAATGGATGCTCTAGACAAGTTTAAATAATACTTGTGGCGACATTAATCCTTACCATATCAAAAAAAAAAATCTATCCATTTTAGAGCAAGACCAATAGTCTAGTCAAAATATTGCAACATTTCAAGAAAGAGACTGATTCTTTGTGTATACAAGTTTTTTCTCCGACGAATAAGAAATTAAAACGTTTTATGAAGCATCCCGCTTTACGAACCGAAAGATTTGCGGTACATGGGTATGGCATGCTTCATAAAGCGAAACATTTGAATGCTCCATCAAGCAAGCCGCTCCATCAAGCGCTTGCGGAAGTGGTACGCCTGTGAAGCAAGACATCATTCCACTGTTGTTCCTCCTTTCCAACGCAATTAAAAAAACCCTAGGTATACGAGAGTTTTCCCTTCGATTGATTACACAAAGGACGATTCCTTGTGCACACAAGTTTTTTTTCCCTTAAAAACTCTATTTGTATAATTGCAAATTACAATGTCATCCACTGAAACGACTTTTTCAAATTCATCTTATAAAGAAGAAGAAGAAGAAGGGTCGTCTTCTTTTGAAGAAGAAGTAGGAGAATGAGAAGATGAAAATGAAAATATTTGAGTCGGAGGTAAGTTCTGATTTACGTTAATCCCATGGGTTTATTCAAAATAATCATCATAACAACTTAGAAGTTATCTTCAAGGCCACATAAATGTCATAGTATTTATTACAAATTTATGTATAATATAAATTTAGGTGATTAAAATTCAAAAAAACATCTATAGCATAGTGGTGATGGTGCTTTTAATAACTCATTGGTCTTAAGTTCAAATCTTCTTGAGAGCATTTTATTTTGCCAAATTATGTTTTTTACTTCTAGAAAATTTATTATACTCCGTATTATATACTACCTTTTGCATTTGAATTAAATGTACATGAGTGACCAACTTTTGTCATTTTATTTTGCTAAATCATGTTTTTTACTTCTAGAAAATTTATTATATTATATACTACCTTTTGCATTTGAATTAAATGTATATGAGTGGCCAACTATTGTCATCCGTATATAAAAACTCATAATATAGAAAACTTTTCTATGTTAAATTCAACACATACATTACACACATTATGGTTGCTATATTACACACTTCATGAAAATAAATATGCATGTCCAACTCCTCAAATTTTAATAATAAATATATATAGATATATATATCCAACTCCTCAAATTCTAACACCTTAGGAAGATAAATATACCAAATTCCTCAAATTCTAATAATAGATATATACTCAACTCCTCAAATTCTAACACTTCATGAAACCTCATGAAAATAATTATAATCAACTCCTCAAATTCTAATAATACATACATTGTTTGGTCATCTTATTTAAAGTAAAATATAAATACAAAGCTTTTGGGTTCCAACTTATGTCGCTATATATATTGAAGTCCCGATTGATACATCCACCAACTTTCATTCTCTCTTTCACGCCCAACAAAAAGACTAATAGAGATATATACGATGTCATCCCCTTCCAACGTTTTAGTAAGGCTTTAGGTCCTTACATATGTCCATTACACCATACACGCTATCCTTCAATTTTTCATCATATCATATGACATGTCCCAATGAAATCATATTCAATAAACACACATGAACAAGAGGAAACCTATTGTTCCCATGACCAATTGTGTGAAGGTAATACTATTGTTCACATTAGCTTTCTCTAACATATGTCTATATATCTTTATTAATGTGTCAATAGGGAAATATTATCCAATGTATGACTTGGAGCCATATTTCTCATTTGTTTGTTCATATCCTACAAGAAGGGAGTATCTATACCCTGAAGAACTTTACTATCGATCCCAACAAATGAATTTATCAATTTGCAAAAATAATTTTCATATTGGTTTAAAAGCCAAACTCTCATCTTTACTTCCCTTTATCCAAAGTATTCAATTCTGATCTTTAAATTTATTTTATAAAATTTTAAATTAATGTCATACAAAAATCTCATATTATATTTCTAACTAACAAACTTTACATATAAATTTTGACCCGTGCAACACACAAGATTAGCAACCTAGTACATTAAATGAGACGAATGCCTTGTTCATAAATAGTTGATCCAAATTAATGGATGAAAAAATATAATTATTCTAAGATGTATCGATTATTTAAATTAATTCGTGAAAAAATAGATTCTTGTTATATTAAAAATTATTAATAAAAGTTTTATTAAAAAATTATCGGTTAATAGCCTCATAAATATTTAGATGTTCATAGAATTGAAAATAAGTATGAATTTATACACATAGGTACTAAGGAAAGATTTTTCAATTGAATTTCATAATGATATCGTGTGAAGCAGTCGAGACTAACCGGTCTAAAGAAGGACAATAGTATTGGGTTTTGCAAGATAACCCAATAAGAAAGAAAAGAATAAAATATGGGTCACTTGGTCCGTATTATGGAAAGGATAAAAGAAAGATATGGCTCATTAGTCTTTTCGTTCTCGTTTTGTTATAATGAGAGATCGAACGAGAACATAAAACAGAATCGACACAGAGATTTACGTGGTTTGGTAATAGTATATTACTTACGTCCACGATCAGAGAAATAGAATATTATTATGGAGATAGATTACAGATTATTAGGTATTTCTATAACACCCCTATTTTACAACTTATAATGGGATGTTACCGTCGACGGACTTAGACTTTCCGTCCAAGGTCGTTGAGGCTTAAGTGACCGTAAATGAATAAAGACACGTTTGAATAACATAATTTGATAAAACAGATTGTCTTATATTCATAAGCATGGTTACAAGAGTTTACAGCGGAATACATAAAACAGGAATCGTTGTTTCTAGAAATTACTTTCAAAATCCTGGAGACGCTTATGTGGAGACAACACGTCTTCCAAAGCTTCCTTCCTTTCTTCTTTCCTTCCCTTCCCAACTGCCTTTACTTTCCAGCTTCCATGGTCTTCAAGTTTGAACTTCTTTAGTCTTCTTCTTAAAACCTGATATTTCCATAGAAGAAAGAAATACCAGCCGAAAGGAACCGGGAAGAAGCAAGGATATTAGTCTTCCAAGAGACTAAGCAAATAAGAGAATGTATTTTGGTTCACAAAGACAAGGCCAAGACGTATTAATACCATAACTCGAATTCATATGGGTAAAGGTATAATAGTCCAAAGGACTATAAAAATAGGACGTCAATAATCTGATATGTGGTAAACCGATTAAAGGCTTTCTTAGAAAATAGGAAACCACCAAAAGTAGTTCCTAATAAAGAGAATGTGTTTGGATTTTGTTGGGAATATTATTAAACAAGCATTTACTTTCAAAAGGTGCGTCCATCGACTAATCAGTTCCACAACAACCCTCACGTTGGACATCTCCAGAGTGAGAAATTGAAATTTTCATAGCGAGGAGCCAGAGTGGAAACCACCCTGCAGATTATCATTACTATGCCCGATGCACTAGTCTTTTATTAGTCATAAAACTTTGCATTGCAGTTATAGATTTTTAAATGTCGATGCTCAACTAGTGAAACTTATACCGACAAAAGCAAGGGATCAAATCCCAAAGCACTCACAGGTGCTTCACTTTCTCACGCTTGGTTGAGAAAGTAGGTCATGACCAGTGTCAGACGTATATACCAAAGTATACCTCTCTAACACGTTGTTATAGAGAGACTCTCAGGGCATATCCCCGAGATCCCTAGTTCTAAACCTATCCACAACAAAGAGATCTCAAAGGAGACTCTTGAAACACATAAGAACACAAACAATGACCCTAAATAGTATTAGCAGTACAATTTTTATGAAATAACAAACAATCGTTAAATCTAAGCAGTAAATAAACCTAATTCATTCATTTAGCAAGCAAGCATTCCCAACATAAAGATGATAATGGAACACAGGTTCCTGATTATCGATTATTCCAAAAATGATATCTAAAACAGATTTTAAAGATATCGGGTTCAGAAAAGGGTGAACCACCCACTTGCCGTGAAAAGTGAGCTTAAGTCCGACAAGACAATAAAGTTGAATCCTTATAGCTTTCTTGGTAAGAGTAAGTATAAAAACATTCAAAAAGACATTTACGAATAAACTCCTTAACTGTTTATTCAATTTGTTTTTAATGTCTTTAAGCAAGGTAGGGAGTTATTTTTATATATATATAAGAAATATATTTAACCTTTATAACGTCACTACTTAGGCTTATATTTTGACAGCATAACGTCCATTTTTGGTACTTTCTTATAAATGAAAAGTGTTCATTTATATCATACGTACGTGGTCTTAAATTCTCGGAATTTAATATGGACCAATGAAACGTATAAAGGGGTCGAAAGTTCGTTACCAAACTTTGACGTTATGGAACTTCAGGACGTCGGTTTCAAGAATGGATTGATCCTATGGCATCATGACAACGTCACGATCCTAAAGGCATCAACGGCGGGCATCATAACTGCTCCTAGAGGTCGGACGGAAGCTCTGAAAAACCTTTGTCAATGAGTATGGTGTTGTTTATGGTGGCTATTCACGTGGCCTTCTCCGATGGCCTCGTGTTCTAGCATCTCGGTGGCTGAGCGGAGCGGACCAATGAGGCAAGAGCAGAGCGGTTAGGCGGACCGAAGGACAGGTGGCTCTGGCGTGGTGGCTTGGTTGAAGAGTGAACTGCCGGCGAGGCAAGCTCGAACGAGCCGAAGAAAGAAAGAAAAACACGAATAAGAAAGAGGCGGAAAGAGAGAGGAGTGAAAGAGAGGGAAAGAGGCCACATTGGCTTCTTCCAAATTAAGCTGAAGATGGTGATATATATAGGCCAGTTCTACGTGGGCTCCAAGTTGAAATGAACTTGGTCAACAAGTTCAACTTGGCAACAAGTTCCAAGTATAATACGTAACTTGCAAGAAAAACAAATGGATAGTCTTTCACTTAAAACGATACGAATATATCCGGTTTGGAACGAGACTTATGTTCGGGTGATAAAATTATATACCCCGGATTATAATACTTCTTTTATAGAAACGGTCTTAAAAATTATGTAGACTAATAAAATCAAGCCGAATGATTTTATCTTGCTACTTTCAATTTTAAAGCTTCCGTTTCAGAGTATAACCTTAACGAGTACATCATTAATTAAGCGAGTCTCACCCGATCAAGATACTTCTTTCATGGAAGTGATCCTAAAAATTATATATGTTAATAAAATCAGTTCCAATTATTTTATTTTGTCGCCTTGATTTTTGTAGGAATAATTTCCATTAGTACGATCAGAACGCGTAACGAAATTGGGTGAACGGGTCTAAGAAAGATGCCCGGAAAATTCCGAAAATATCCATAAAAAACAACGGATATTACATTAGTACCCCGTTAAAAATAGTTTCGTCTCCGAAACTAGGGAGAACTAAGGTTACAAGGAAAGAAAGTACGAACAAAAGCTACAAACGGAACAAAGAAGTTTGTAGTACCACCTTAAAAAGATTCCAACTAAGATATTAACTCTGGTTGGGACACATTCTCCTGATGAAAGAAGAAAGAATTCATTAAATGCAAATTTGTATGCAAATGAAAACTTATCTAACGAAAGTCATTTACAAACATTTCACGAGTTCTGTTACGAGAAGGTTTGAAAACAAATTTTTCGTTTCTTGAGTTCTATTACCAGAATCTTTCAAAGGAAAATAAATTCCAGAAAACTCTTGCTCTGATACCACTTCTGTAACACCCCCACTTTACAACTTATAATGGGATGTTACCGCCGGCGGACTTAGACTTTCCGTCCAAGGCCGTTGAGGCTTAAGTGACCATAAATGAATAAAGACACGTTTGAATAACATAATCTGATAAAACAGATTGTCTTGTATTCATAAGAATGGTTACAAGAGTTTACAGCGGAATACATAAAACAGGAATCGTTGTTTCTGGAAATTACTTTCAAAATCCTGGAAACGCCTGTGTGGAAACAACACGTCTTCCAAAACTTACTTCCTTTCTTCTTTCTTCCCTTCCCAACTTCCTTTCCTTTCCAACTTTCCATGGTCTTCAATCTTGAACTTCTTTAATCTTTTTCCTAAAACCTGATATTTCCATAGAAGACAGAAATACCAGCCGGACAGAACCGAGAAGAAGCAAGGGTATTAGTCTTCCAAGAGACTAAGCAAATAGAAGAATGTGTTTTGGTTCACAAAGACAAGGCCAAGACGTATTAATACCATAACCCGAATTCATATGGGTAAATGTATAATAGTCCAAAGGACTATAAAAAAATATGATGTCAATAATCTGATATGTAGTAAACCGATTAAAGGCTTTCTTGGAAAATAGGAAATCACCAAAAGTAGTTCCTAAGAAAGAGAATGTGTTTGGATTTTGTTGGGAATATTATTAAACAAGCATTTACTTTCAAAAGGTGCGTCCATTGACTAATCAATTTCATAACAACCCTCAAGTTGGACATCTCCAGAGTGAGAAATGGATATTTTCATAGCGAGGAGCTAGAGTGGAAACCACCTTGCAGATTGACATTACTATGCCCGAGGCACTAGTCTTTTATTAGTCATAAGACATTACATTGCAGTTACAAATTTTTAAATGACGATGCTCAACTAGTGAGACTTATACCGACAAGCAAGGGATCAAATCCTAAAGCACTCACATGTGCTTCACTTTCTCACGCTTGGTTGAGAAAGTAGGTCATGATCAATGTCAGACGTATATACCAAAGTATACCTCTCCAACACGTTGTTATAGAGAGACTCCCAGGACATATCCCCGAGATCCCTAGTTTAAACCTATCCACAACAAAGAGATCTCAAAGGAGCCTCTTGAAACACATAAGAGCACAAATAACGACCCTAAACAGTATTAGCAGTGCAATTAATATGAAATAACGAACAGTCGTTAAATCTAAGCAGTAAATAAACCTAATTCATTTATTTAGCAAGCAAGAATTCCCAACATAAAGATGATAACGGAACACAGGTTCCTGATTATCGATTATTCCAAAAATGATATCTAAAACAGAGTTTAAAAATATCAAGTTTAGAAAA
Organism: Fallopia convolvulus; assembly: GCA_964016875.1. Classification (NCBI taxonomy): domain Eukaryota; kingdom Viridiplantae; phylum Streptophyta; class Magnoliopsida; order Caryophyllales; family Polygonaceae; genus Fallopia; species Fallopia convolvulus. The sequence continues at coordinate 45,558,481 of OZ024729.1, forward strand.
GGGTGAACCACCCACTTGCCATGAAAAGCGAGCTTAGGTCCGACAAGACAATAAAGCCAAATCTTTATAGCTTTCCTGGTAAGAATAAGTATAAAAATATTCAAAAAGACATTTTATGAATAAACTCCTTAACTGTTTATTCAATTTGTTTTTAATGTCTTTAAGCAAGGTAGCGAGTTATTTTCTTATATATATAAGAAATATATATATAACCTTTATAACGTCGCTACTTAGGCTTATATTTTGATAGCATAACGTCTTGTTTTTGGTACTTTCTTTTAAATGAAAAGTGTTCATTTATATCATACGTACGTGGTGTTAAATTCTCGGAATTCAATATGGACCAATAAAACGTATAAAGGGGTCGAAAGTTCATTACCAACGTTGACGTTATGGAACTTCAGGACGTCGGTTTCAAGAACGGATTGATCCTATGGTATCATGACAACGTCATGATCCTAAAGGCATCAACGACGGGCAGCATAATTGCTCCTAGAGGTCCGACGGAAGCTCCGAAAAACCTCCGTCAACGAGTATGGTGCTGTTTACGGTGGCTATTCATGTGGCCTTCTCCGATGGCTTCGTGATCTAGCATCTCGATGGCTGAGCGGAGCGGACCAATGAGGCAAGAGCAGAGCTGTTAGGCGGACCGAAGGACAGGTGGATCTGGCGTGGTGGCTTGGTTGAAGAGCGAACTGTCGGCGAGGCAAGCTCGAACGAGCCGAAGAAAGAAAGAAAAACACGAATAAGAAAGAGGCGGAAAGAGAGAGGAGTGAAAGAGAGGGTGAGAGGCCACGTTAGCTTCTTCCAAATTAAGCTAAAGATGGTGATATATATAGGCATGTTCTACGTGGGCTCCAAGTTGAAATGAACTTGGTCAACAAGTTCAACTTGGCAACAAGTTCAAAGTATAATACGTAACTTGCAAGAAAAACAAATGGATAGGCTTTCACTTAAAACGATACGAGTATATCCGGTTTGGAAAACGAGACTTATGTTCGGGTGATAAAATTATATACCCCAGATTCTAATACTCCTTTTATAGAAACGATCTTAAAAATTATGTAGAGTATAACCTTAACGGGTACATAATTAATTAAGCAAATCTCACTCGATCAAGATACTTCTTTCATGGATGTGATCCTAAAAATTATATAGGTTAATAAAATCAGTTCCAATGATTTTATTTTGTCACCTTGAATTTTTTAGGAATAATTTCCATTAGTACGATGAGAGCGCGTAACAAAATTGGGTGAACGGGTCTTAGAAAGATGCCCGAAAAATTCTGAAAATGTCCATAAAAACCAGGGATATTACAATTTCAAGAGTTTATATAGTGACTCAGAAAACTCTATTACAGCTTCCGGGTCGTAGGCCCAAACAGATTGTGAGAGGCCAATAACAAATAATATTGTATACCGTTTAGGAGGGTGGGCGCCGCTCCCAACCCCCCACCAGGGGGGTCGCCCCCTGGACCCCTAAATCGTTGACCTCTACTGAGGGGCGCTGCCCCTCGAACTCCCTACCGGGGGGATCCGCCCCCAGACCCCTGCTGAGTTCCGGTCAACGAAAAATTCAAGACATATTAACACATTCTAGTTGTAAAATTTATTTAGATTGTGTACATTATTATTATTATTATACAAGTTTCAAATTGTTAGAAGAAAAATAAATTTTATTATTTGTCTTAATTAAAGGTGAGGCTTATTTTTTTATATGAAAAAGTAAATTTATTTATCGGGGGATATAAAAATTAATTTAAAAACACATTTTAAGGCAAATAAAATATCTTCAGCAAAAAATATTTGTGTTGCAATATGCAATGATGTTTATGTTTAAGAAAGTAAATGGATTTAATTTTTTATCATGTATTTTTTATTTGGAGCTAGCTTATTAGTCTATTTTCAGTTTTCTTTTTGAAAAGTTGATTGCCTCGAAGTTAATAAATTGATTTTCATTATTCATCAAGGGTGCCATCATAAGTGGAAAAATCCAACCACCAAGCCATGGAGAAGTTCAACGATAGACGCAATGAGCGAGCCGAATAGAATAGCTTATACTTCCCCGTGTAATCTAAATATGTCCAAACGAGGGTGCTTGTGACATAAGTTGTAGGGTTGTCATTAGATTTTCAACCTCGGTTATAATCAAAGCATAGTTGAATAATTTCAATATTATTATCAACTATCTCCTTTCACAAAGTGTTATACTTTGAACTCTGCTATGCTATCATATCCGTCTTGAAGATTTTCGTAGGTGCTTTCCTTACGAAAGCGCTATTTCAACCGCTAAGTTTCGACTAATAGATTATGGAAGTCATTCCATCTTTTCATATGCGAATTACTCCTACCTCTGCAAGAAAGATTTTCAATCGTGTTGGGTTGTCGAATTATGGCAGTTAATATCATAAGTTTAAATAATTAAACATTTTTAAGTATATGATTCATAGTGGAGAATAAGGATGAATTTCTATCTCCTATCTTGATCACATGGTTGAGATGGAATTTTAGGTCTTGTTCCTATGAAGGCATATATTAAAGGATTATCTTGGAGGTAGTTTCCCCGATACTGATCACATTGGTGAAATAAAACCACTTAGTTCTTCGGATTTGACTTTATTTACGAAAAACTAGTTTATTATAAGAGTTACAACGTATAATATAGAAGGACGCTCGTTCTACTTCTCGATAGTTAATATATTCGGATACAATACCATAAAGATGGTTACTTTCTCTTGTGATATAACCATCACTTGTTCCAATAGTAACTTCATTAGAAGTTCAAAATCGAAATTCTTCTTCCAAGGCATGGCTCAACATATCCAAACATCGATTCCATCTCGAAATTTTAATTAATATCCGTCTTAAAAGATTTCATTATTCATCAAGGGCCTATTTGGTTTTCAACTGTAGAAATGTGAACAAAAATAAAACGAATTTAGTTTATATTGTTGTCATAATACATTAAATAAAAAAATTTCTAGCTTTGGTCACCTAAATTTTCATACAAAAATAAAGAGTTAGGGTCTTCTATCCATTTCCCTCAATCTAAGGGTGGAGTAATAGAATGGTGAAAATATTTTCTTTCCTCTTCTCTCTTCTCTCTTTTCTAAACACACAAATATTAGAACCTTGACCCAAGGTAAAAAAATTTTTTGTCGATAATATTGTGACACATTTTACCAAAAAAAATAATAGAGGTTTTTGCGTATAACCACCCACTAAATGGTCGACATTGTAAGATATCACCTGTTAAACCACTATTTATTTTGACACGCCCATTAAATGTAAATTTGTTGCGGAGAACCACCCAGTTGTCTACTCTGTCAGGTTTCCCGTTAAAAAGCGTGATTTTACCCTTTTGCCCATCGTTTTTTAAAAATACTACAAGAATTAGCATGTTTCCCCATTAACCAAACCGGCTGGCTCCACCACACTCTTCTTCTCCATTTCTCCATTGCTCAATCACCTCAAATCTTGGTACGAGTACGCTCCACCACAGTCTTCTTCTCCATTCCTTAGAAAGCTGTCTAGAAATGCAAATAAATACAAGTTCAACCTAATTAAGGAAAATTAAGGGTGTCTTTTACTCAATAAACCTTCATTTGCAATAAATCATTCAGGTTACGCCTCCGTAATTAACCCACAAGGATTCCAAAAAAAAAAGAATATAAATTTGGCAAGCAGTAATGTATAAGAAAAGACAAGATTACAAGCAAGCTTTAGCTCGAATTTCCCTTTCTTGGTTCTTGATGCGCAGTTCAAGTAATAGCAAGAACAAAAGAAATGAATCAGAGAAAGAATTGATACCCATTTTTTAGGAAGAGGAATCCGTCCATCCAGATTCCCGAGAGGCAAATGCCAACTATGACGTTCCATCGTGCCTATGCTTCGGAAGACTCGTCATCCCCATCATCACCACCACCTGATCTCCACCTGATCTCTCCAAACTCTAACGGAGAACAACAACAAATCGGAAATTCAACGAATTACTCGTATCTTGAAGTCGAGGGCGATATCCAACCACTCTACAATCAGAATTGAGATGGAAAAACCCTAAGAAAGGGGACACCGATCAGATCAGAAACAAGTAACAAGAAGACTATCGAGAAACAAAGGGGTCAATTGAAGAAAGAGGGGAAACACTGAAAAACGAAGGTGCAAGCTAGGGTTCAAGGGATAGCCAACCGATTATAGTTTATGGGAAACACGATAAATTTTGTAATATTTTTAAAAAGAGAGGGGTTAAAGGGTAAAATCGCGATTTTTAACGGGAAAGCTGACGGAATAGACGACTGGGTGGTTCTCCGCAACAAATTTACATTTAATGGGTGTGTCAAAATAAATCGTAGTTTAACGAGTGATATCTTACCATGTCGACCATTTAGCATGGTGGTTATAAGCAAAAACCTCAAAATAATACAGTGACACATTTAAACAAACAGATTCTAAGAGCCCGTTTGTTGTGTTAAAAAAAATCTCAATAACAACATGTGTAATGGAGAGGAATCAACCTCCTCTTTGCACTCTGTTTCCTCAAAGAGGAGATTCTCTTTGTTGTGAAATACAAAAGAGGATCCTCTCTTGGAAGAGGAATGGGAGAGGAAAGGGAGTAATTCTCCTTCCATAGATGAATCAAAATCTTGGCCCTTGTGCCGAAATTTGTACCTTCATCCATTTAGCCTTTAACACTTGTCCTCCCAACTTTTAACCACTTTCAACCAAATTCATTTATTTCTACCTTTAATAATTTCCAACAAAATAATAATTAAATGTGATATTTAAAAAAAATAATTAATCAATGTTAATAATTTTTTTTGTCTATAAATAGAGTCCAATATCATTATTTATTTCACAACTCATCTATTACTCTCTCCTTTCACTACTCCATTTCTATGGCAATAATATTTTTATTATTTATGTTTGATGTTATTTTTATTTTTCCGTAGTTTATAGTATTGCTTGAAGTTATTTTAATGTTGAATAAGTTTATTTTTTTATTAGTAATCCGTTTATATTATCTTAAATCATTTGTGATTTTATTAATTGGATCAAATTACTTAAGTAAATATGATTTATTATTAATTTATTTGATTAACTAATCTTATAAAAATATTAAATAATATAAAATATGTATTAAATATATATGTTAAAGTAGGAGAGAGGAATTGAAAGATGATCCTCTTTGTTGTGGGTAAAATTAGAGAAAAAGGAAGAGAAATTTGAGAGAGGATTGAAAATCCCCTCTATTACACATGCTCTAAACGGATTATTTAGCGGTCCAGCCCACCAAGGAGGTTTGTTTCTGTTGTGGAAAGGAATATCACTATGGCCCTCAACTCCTCCAGGGTTATAGCCCATTTTCTTCTTGTTCATCCATTCTCTCTCTCGTATTGTTGTTCGTCGAGAGGTTTCTCCGCCGTGAAGAACGCCGCCGGTTCATTCAGCGCCGCCGCCGCCGCCGCGTGCTCCGGCTTGAAGCAGGTAATAGTGTGGGGGAAACTGTCCTCATCAAATCCCCTTCTTTACCTACTTTCTGCGCCTCCTCCAGCTTCTTCGTTAACTTGCAGAGCGCAGAGAAAGAATGAGATGGATTTGGAGGGGGATAATATTGTAGGCTTTGTATTTTGTTCGTTTTAATGTGATTCGGGTTTGAGAAATATTTCAGATTTGGGTTTATTTTAGGATTTAGTTTTGTTGGAAGAAGTTGCTTTGAAATTCCAAAGTTGAGAGGTGGTCTCAACTGTGTTGTTGCTGTTGTTGGGGGCATTAATGGGGGATACCGTTTCCAATTCCGGAAGTCCGCAGCCAATTAGAAGGACAACAAGATCATCTATTCAAGCTTCCACTTCGAACAACGATGCCAAATCGAAAGAGGGAAACATTTCCCACAAGCCCACACTCGATGATCTTATACATGGGGATGAAGCCCTAAGTTCAGATGACCTCTTTTCCTCTTTTCCTGGTAGACGCCTCCAAATTACCCAAATATTATCCCATCTGGGCTCACTCAACTCCCAAATGCTCCCACTTTTCATTTATGGAGGTGCCTCGACTGGAAAGACGAGTATTATTCTTCAGCTATTCAGACACCTCAGAAGGCCTTTCGTTTACTCAAGCTGCTCAAGTTGTCATAGCCCTCGGATCTTGTTTGAGTCCGTCCTGAATCAGTTGTTACTTCACACAAGGAATGAAGACAACTCTTATGCTAACGCTAAGCGTTGTGACAGGCCATCTGACTTTTCCAATTATCTCCGAGAAGCCCTGATCAATGTCTTGGATAATCTCAAGGGAAGCACAGGGAAGCCGAGTTCAAAGAAGTCAGTGACAAGCCAGAGTGGGAATATGATCTACCTTATTTTTGATCATTTAGAGTTGACTCGGGAGTGGGATAAGTGTTCCACCATATTGCCGTTTCTGTTTGGTCTCCATGGCATGCTTAAATTATCTCAAGTGGGTATCATCTTTATCAGCAAGGCCTCCCCAGATTCGTACTATTCCAACTCAGGCTTTATAGAGCCTGTTCCTATTCATTTTCCGGGTTATACTGACAAAGATCTTCGCCAGATTTTTATGCAAAAGAAAGCAAATCCTGATCTTTATTCCTCTTTCCTGGAGTAAGAGTCCGTTGAATCTTTGGTATCAAGTTCCAATTCTACATTTTTTATGCAACTTCTTTTAATTTGTAATGCTAAATTGCTGCTTCTTTCCATCTTCCTTTGTGTGGCAGTATTGTGTTGAAGCCTTTCTGCAGAGTTACTAGACGAGTTGATGAACTATCCACAGCCTTTTCTTCGTTATTCAAGATATATTGTGAACCATTATGTGATGCTTCTGTGGGCCATGATGGAGAGAGTAAACAAAGAAGAGAAGATTCAAAGAGAAGGCTGTATAGCCATCTTCAACCACATCTTGCTTCCTCTTTAAATGAAATATTTAGAATCTCATCCCCTCAACTTGAACCAAGTGACAAGTCTAAGGGGAGTGTGAAAAAGTCGGCACGCCTTGAGGATAGTAAAGAGCTAGAATTTCACATGTCAACTTCTGCCAAGTATCTCCTTCTTTCAGCATTCCTTGCATCAAGGAACCCTGCTACCCTTGATGCATCACTATTTGATTCTACTGGAGGTCTTGACAATCGAAGGAAGAAGAGAAGGCATGTTCTTCCTTTTTTTTTTCAATCTCATATTGACAGTTACCTTTTTTTTATATAAAAATTGGAATCTCTTTTAGTGAATTCAGGTTAATGTGATTGCTCTTTTCATAGTGATATATGGAAAATTTTGGTTTGGAATTTCCTTGTCTTTCTGTTTGCTCTCTATTTCAACATGGCCTATATATTTTTCTGTAATGAGTTTCAAAAGTTGCATATGAAGAAACTTGTCTTGGGAGATGATCCTTAAAAAGAAGCCTCTTGACAAGAAGTATCCATCCTTCTGGGAAAGGATATTTTGCTTTAGTTCATTTTTATAACATCACAGGACGTCCATACGAGTAATCTTTACTAATCTCTACTTGGGTTTCTTGATTATGTTGATCAGGTGTTCAGAGAAAAGCATGGAGAAGAAAGAAACTGCAGAACTGGAATTGCTGATCAAGGGGCCTGGAACTTTCCCGCTAGAAAGGATGTTAGCCATTTTTCAGTGCATTGCATCAGTGGCGGAAATTTCTACAGACGAAGAGCAACAGTACAGCAGCTCAGTAGCAAGCGAAAGCGAGGAGGTCAACGAGCTCATGTCTGATGTTCTCTTGCAACTATCTAGCCTCTGCAATGCTAATTTTATCATCAAAGGTAGTAGTTGTCCACTAGAGGGATCGACTCGCTACAAGTGTACTGTTTCTGAAGAGTTGGCTTTAAAGGTATTCTCCCAAAATCTCCATCTCTTTGATACTGGAAATCTCCTTCTCTATACAAATAATTTTTTTGACATTTTATTAATGACTAATATGTGTATTGTTCTAAAAAACATTAGGTTGCAAGGACCTTGAAGTTTCCACTCTCAAAATACTTATATAGAAGATAATAATGATTTCAAGACATTAACAAGTGTGGAAACTCTTGAAGAACCATATGTTTGGGCATTTTGAGATATCTCCTTGCGAGAAGACGACCAGCGTACCTGTTACATTCAAGCTATCTTTTAGAGAATCAATCAGAAAGGCGCAATTTTATTCTGAATGATCTTAGTGAAGCACACAAACTGTCAATTTTAGTCGCCTGCACAAATCAGGTGAATGTCGCTTGTCACATGTAAGAAACAAGCTTGTCTGCTGATTGATCCAATAAAAATGGCACATTAACCCTATGCTCTAGTTTCTTCTGTGTCCTTTTACAAGTTCATATATGTAAACGTGTTGGTGAAATGTTAATTCCGAATTACCAAGTATTAATCCCATATCTGAGGGGTTTTGGAGGTCAAGCTGTGCAAACCTGATTTAATGCAATTGAATTTGCTTGCATATTGTTGGGTTAACGGATTCAAACAAACATACAAACAAGAAACTCACATTTAATATCTCACGAAATTGCATTCAGAAACCGCCACAATCACACTTTATGATTAGCAACCGTGCAAGTTCGAATAAGGTTCAAAATTATAGAGCCACCAACTTGATTCGTGGTCATCTACTAAGGGCTGTTCAAGGGAATTCCTTTTCAGAGTCGTTTGTTTTCTGTCATCCTCACGTTAGACTTGCTGCGGAAAATTCCTAGAGGATTTAACTTGACTTAATGTAGTTGAAATATAAATGAAGGGAGACGAGCTTTATAAATAGCTGTATCTCATACTGAGCCAACTTATAATGATATAAGAATGCTCCGCGGTGACTTCAGCTGGTGTCCAATCCACAGCTTGATGATCTGCCCATCTTGTACCAAATCTAGCAACGACAGCTGGATAGTCTGATTTTGGAATGTAATAATATGTAAATAACCCTTAGTCTAAGATTTTCTCTCCTGTTGCAAATAAGTTCCATACTATGGTGCCGATGATATAGAGGGCAATTGCCACCTTAAACACATCGTCCCAAGAACCTAAAGATGATGTTCAAAGGAAACATTAGCCGATACAAATCCAAAGGACCCCCGTGAATATTTTGCATTATTAAGCAATAACGAGGAGTGCCCGTACCTCTTTGGAGAATTAACCCAGTTGCAGCAGTACCAAAGACACCAGCCAGAACACCCGCTGTATTGGATAGTCCCAGCAACACTCCCTGTTATAATTTGGAACCACAGATCCAAAAAAGTGTGAAATGTTTGCCTGGAGAAGTTTATTTTAAGGTATGTATGAACTAAAAAACATTCTTATGTTTGATTTAACTCGTGAAATTTAGACTCTTCAAACTAAAATCAAGGGGCTGTGGTAACTGTGTAGTGGAACGGACAAACCAACCCACCGAGTAGCGTGGCCCAATGTCTTGGTGATTAGAATATAGTCCAGACTGCGAAAATGCATCTGATCCCTGCCATGAAACAGGAATTTGAGTAAAGAGTTATGTTTGGAATGGTTTAGTGAGAAGATGAGAAGTCTCATGTACAAGTAGTCTATAAACCAAAAGTCGAAAACAAGAGGAAAAAAAGGTGTTCCTATTGGTATATTGACCAGGGTCTTGAAAAACATCATATTAATCAAAACTGGCATTATTCAATTCAGCAGTAAAATAATTAGTAAGATCTGACAAACCTGACTGCATGCCATGCATAATACTGCCATTGCGGGTGTCTTGACTTGGCTTAGGAGTGAAAGGAAAAATGCTGGGCCTAGAAACCCAATCGATTGCATTATCTGCATAATTAGCATAATTGAATGCCATTCTGACCATGAAATTTCAGAGATAGCTGTGTTCATCTAATTTTCTGGAATATATATTGGTTTACACATTTCAATTATGAATAGAATGCCAAACCAAATCTGTTGTCTCCTATACTCACTCACCATATGTTTCTTGTTTTAGCAGATTTAAAATGTTCTAAAGAAATGGATTTTTTTTAAAGATGCAACAGCAGTCACCTTGCGGACAGATGTTATAGAAAGACCTCTGCTGATAAGTGTATCTGCAATCCACCCTCCTATATTTGCAAACACAGCCATGGTCAACCATGGTAGAACACACAACAATCCAGACTCCATAAGGTTGAACTTCAAAACCTGAAAAGGTAACAGCTATCAGACAAGGAAACTCAAAAGATGGATTAACTTCTTCAGTAGCATAATTTTACAGAAAAGCTTTCTTCAAAATATGTACTGTAGTTTTTTACTTTTTCCATGAAAGGGGGGAACTGTATGTCAGTCAAGGATAGAGCATTTAGTATAGCTAACCTGATTGTAGTATGTAGGCATCCATGTTAGGAGAATGAATGTTCCCCAATTATGGCAAAAGTGGGAGATAATGAGAGCCCAGACGGGAGCTTTTGACAAGATTAATTTCCAAGGAATCACAGTAACAGGTTCCTCTGGCACATTGTTTTCCAGAATAAACCTTTTTTCTTGGCCAGTGAGATCTGGATCTTCATTTGGTGAACTATAAGCCTGCAAATAAACAGACACGACTTTTAGACCATTCAGCATGGCATTAGCAGAATACCCTGAGCAGAACACCGTTGAGCATATTCAAATCCATAAAGAGGAATGGCTATGAGGTCAGTGGTCGTCACTATTATGGTATTCAAGAAGGGAGATCCAGTAGAGTGTTTTGAAGTAATATTAGAAGAAAAAAAAAAAATAATTAAGTCGTTTAGTAGTTAAATCGTTAAATTGACCAAAACTACCACAAAATGAGAGTAGTTCAATTGGATACATCCTGACCTTTTATGTGAGCTTTGCAACTGCCTGATAGATTGCAGGTAATGGAATTTGTACTTTTTTGTTACATCATTAGAATTAGCTGACAAGTTACTTTCTAAAATGATGGAGAGAACCCAGCCTAGTAAAGTTTTACTATCCTGAAATTCATCTTCATATTAGCACACAAACACTTGAAATGACAGATGAATTGGTTCATTAAGGAGGCATTATTTACCTTGCTCAACCAAAGAGCAAACCATAGACTTCCAAGAGATCCAAAGGAGTAGAAAACAGAAGGCCACCCAAACTTGTGAATAAAAAATGGAGATACAGCCAATCCAGTGACAGAACCAAGATACATTCCACTGTATACTAGAGCAAGTGCTCTGCTCCTTTCAGATACAGGAATCCACTTAGAAATAATGTTGTTCATAGCTGGCATGGCTACACCCTGAAAACAAAACAAAATATTAAGAAAATATGTTCAGTAGCTATTCAGCTCAAAAAGAGCAACGAGGCTGACGAACAATTAAAAAACAGCAGCTAGTTAAACAGAAATGCATCCTTGCTTGAAACCATTTTGTATTTTTGAGAAGTGGCTCCTTTACCCACATCAATGAGCAAAATGCAGGAGAACTTTTCACAAGCCATCAACTTAGGATTCACGTCAAAGAAATCTTAGAGCAGGAAGCGGCTGACCTCACCAATGCCCATAAAAGCACGTGCAACAAGTAGAAAAGGAAGTCCAAGCTTTGCAGCAATAGGCGTCAAAACTGTTGCAACTGACCACCAAACCACTCCAAAACCCAAAACTGTCTTGCCACCAATTTTATCTGCCCATATACCTCCTAGAATCTACACACCAGCAAGAAAATGTCAACTAAGTTTCTTGCAGATAAAGGAGCATCAGAATCAAATGTAGCATATAAATTAAGGAAAATTATATTATCATGACCTTAACTATGTATATGACATCATATGCTGATTGTAATTGAATATATTAAAAAAGAAAAGAAAATAGAAGCAAATGGTGAAACTTTATATAAAGCATTGGTAAGAGTATAAATATGTGTCGGGTTAAGATATCCTGGTTTAACTGTTTAACCCATGTCGTGGGTTTAGTAGAATGCAAAATATGTGTGCTGGGTATGCTCTTTATCCGAAAATTGTGACGCACTTGAGATTTTTATACAGAAATCCGGTGATAAACATCATGCCCTTAGCAACTTAAATATGCAAATAATAAAAGAGGGGAGGGAACCATAAGTATGTAACTTAACCCAAACCTGAGTAAGGAGATAACCCCAGAAGAAAGATGACTGTATCAGACCAACAGTTGCATTGTTCCAGTTGAACTGTTGAGACATTGGAAGTATTGCAATGCTCATGTTCACCTACAAAAGCACATCTAGGTTCAGCTAACACTGCAAAGAAAAGTGTGATTGAAGGTTGCGTCTTACTTAGTGTTGTTGCATCACAAACTAGAATATTCCTAGTAATGAATGCTAAAAACAAAATCAGGATTAGACTTACACGGTCCATATTACACAGTAGAAAGGATGTGAAACAAAGGAGTACGATCACCCAACGTTTTGGCAGCTGAGCCCACCAGGGAGACACTTTTCCAGCATCTTTTTGTGACAAAACCACATCATCTGCTCCATCAGTAGAGCTCATTGATTCAAAATCTGCCATGCCATACTCCCCAGACTGATAAGCATGGGCTCCTTTTACATGTTTGGCTCGTAAACATGTTTCATTCTGTCCAAAGGACTTCCGTACTTTTCTTGATCGAATTGAACTGCTAGTCCACAGCAATGAGCTTAAATAAGCGTTTTTAGGGAAAGCGCAAACAAGCCTTCCTCCAAGTTTTGGAGTTGAATTTAAAGTGCCAAACTTCTCACTTGATAGCTGGGATACTATAAAAGGGCTCCCCCAATCATTTTCAGAAATAGAGGCTTGTCTTGCACTTGTCCAAGATAAATTACTAACCAGATGAGCAACTGAAAACTGTGAACATTTAGATGTTAAAGAATTCCTTGTCTGGTGATGAAATGTATGGTAGAGCAGCACTCCCTGCCCGTTGTGACGTGGAATGTCGCGGTCTAGTTGACACAACTTTCCTGTATAGTTCACAACTAAGCTTCAAAAACAAGCATCCGGATGAAAGTTTATTTTCCAATTTTTATTTTGTGGAGATGAGGTCCAAAAATGGTCTCATAGTGTGTGTACGCTCCAGAACTAATCAAGTTTGGTATGATGCAAGTCAAACACATCTATGGAGGATATATCAGACATCATCATCATCATTAACCCAGTGAGGCTCCGCTACAGTGTAATTTGGGGTCAAGATGGGGGTACCCCTCCCCAAGGGAAAGGGGGGTACGCCCAATAGACCCAAGAAAAACTGAAATTCAGCTATGTGGCAATAATAACTGAATTTAGTTAGAATGCACCAAAATTGATATAGGGACTAAATCCATCTCAAAGACAGTGTATAAAAAGCCAATAAGCATGAGGATGAGCCCCAATGACATGTCAAGGATTTAGTGACATGTCAAGGAGGATATATCAGACAAAAATTAAGAATTTTGGTGACGGGAACTCTTGCGGGAAGGCTTTAATGTCATGTCAAGGATTTAATATAATGCCAAAGCTCAAACAATCAAATTAGAATGCACAAGAATTAGGGCTAGGTCCGAACTTTTAGCCGAAATAGCTTCACATAACCAAACATTTCGATGTCTAAATGCTACAAATCAAGCCATCGTTTCCTTCTACGACTGTTTTTGGCAGGCAAAAGTTCAAACCGAAACATTCCAAGTAAACATAATCTACCAAATCCAGGATGCATGTGCTCGATATATATAGATTACCTGAAGCAGGAAAAGAGCCGAAGCTCCGACAGGAAATGACGCCGCCGATTGCCATGGATACTCGGCGCCCTTTTCTCCGGTTCGAGCTGAAACAAGACGAATTTCAAATTCAATCCTGGCAAAATAGATAAAACAAAATAAAAACTTCGATTCATCTGATATCATGAAAGGCAAAAACCTCCTAATTTAACAAATCAACTTCGTCGTCCTCCTTTCTCTCTCACAAATCACAATCAATCACATGCAACGAAATATAGCAGCATAGGGAATTGATTTATCGAGAATCTTCTTCCGAAGAAGAAGGTGAGAAAGCTACTGCTGGCTGCTGCTACTGCTAAGCGGGAAAGGAAGGGGAATAATCAAGTGGCGTTTGCTGCATGCGAGAGAGAGAGGAGGCTTACAGAAGGACACGTGGCAGTTCATCCTATCTAATGGAAGAAGCTAAACTACCACAAATGCCCCTCTCGCCGATCTAACGAATATTCCGAAGGCAGGCTGGATAATAAGTGGTATCCGTGGGGGTATTTCTGGAATTATAATTCTGAATTAACGGTAGCCAGCGAGCTGCAGATATTTTTTGCGGTTTCGACATCGCCAAAAAGGAGCGAAGAAAGAAAGACACGTTGGAGCTTACATGGCCGTTCGATATGCATAGCTAACTGCGTAAACCGTGATGAAGCTTTTGATGAAATACCGTGATGAAGTTTGGCAGAATACATTAACAGATTCCTGTACTTATATTTTTTTTTTCTATTGGACCCTTATATTAAAAAATGTTCAAATAGACCCCTGTACTGCCCCCAATTTTACCTATTGAACACTTTCAATCTTATTCTCCTTCCAGTGTACATCACGCACCTTATGTGTCATGTTATTTTGTCAAATAAGTCAAAATGGTCAAATACATACATGTTAATTTGGCAAAATACGTACATGTTACATAAGGCGTGTGAAGACTTGAAAGTGTTCAATAGGCAAAATAACATGTACGTATTTGACCATTTTGGCTTATTTGGCAAAATAACATGACACATAAGGTGCGTGATGTACACTGGAAGGAGAATAAGATTGAAAGTGTTTAATAGGCAAAATTGGGGGCAGTACAGGGATCTGTTTGAACATTTTTTAGTACAGGGGTCCAATAGGAAAAAAAGTATAAGTACAGGGGTCTGTGTATTCTGCCGATGAAAGTTTGAATTCAATAAGAATTAAGAAGTAATTTTTTGGGTCAGATTAGCCGTGTAATTAGAGCATTCAACAAACACGCGATTCATGCTTAACGAATTTCATCTTTTTTAGTTAAAGTTGTTTACTTGAAAAACTAAAAATAAAGGGGATTTTTTTTTGACCTCCCTAGATTTTGATTTTTACTTTGTGGTATTCATAACAAAATTTATTTTTTTAGTGTCTTTATACTTTGTCAAAATTGTCTTTGTAATTCCCACATGGGTGGCCTAGTGGTAAGATGCATGAGGATGCTGGGAGGTCTCAGGTTCGATCCTTGCCTTCACCCCTACATTTGGATAGTTGAGTGAAAAATCAAGTCTCGTCATTCTTCCTACTATTAGGTCGAGCCGATTTGCCTGGTTCGTGTGCTTTGTCGGCTAGTTCACGGACCCGAGGTTTACCACCAAAGGTGGGTCCCTCGTTAAAAAAGAAAAAAAAAGTTGTCTCTATAACCAAAAATAACTTATAACACATTTTTCATCCATTTATTCTTATTTTCTTTAAAAAAATACAGATTTTCCTATTTTTTACCCATTCACCCATTCTCATTTACACATAATTAAAGTCAGCCTTATTTTAATGCGATTCATGTGGAAAATTTTGACAGAACCTGCGGATATATGAGTTCGTGTTGTCAAGGAAAAATATCTTAAAGAAAAAGATCTACTAATGTAAGTATTCAATACATCACAATTCTGGTTGGTACCCTCGAGTTTTTGGCTTTTCCGGATAGTGCCCTGAAAAAAAACTTATTCCGAGTGGTACACCTGAACTTTTTCTAAAGTCCGTTAGATGCCCTTATTATTGAGTTTTAGTTAGTTTTTAACTAAATAAGTATGTTTTCTAATGAAAAAATATTTTTTATCTAATTAAATTTAAAAAATTAAGTTTAATAACAATTAAAATAAATCATATAAAATATTAAATTAAAAATATTATATTATATATAGTTGTCAAGTTGATTGTATGTTGTATAATTAAAAAAATTTAAGTTAAAACAGAACATATTACAATATTTATATTAAAATTAATAATTACAATTTTCATGTAGGTTTTTTGTAATAGTTTTGACAATTTTTTAGAAAAATTAATAGAACTTTTGTTATGGTACTCTCAAATCACATTAAAATTTTAATTTCTATTAAGTTTGTAAAATTTTCAAAATTACTATATAAAATCTACATGAAAATTTTTAATCATGCATTACTTTTATTTTAAAATTAAATATTATAATATTTTTGGTTTTAAATTAAAATTGTTTTAATTATACAACATACAATCTACTTTGACAATATATAATATAAATTTTAATTTAATATTTTTATACGATTTATTTGAATTTTTATTAAATTAAAATTGTTTTAATTTATTTAAATACAATATATATATATATTGTATTTAAATAAATTATATATATATATATTCCATTAGAAAACATACTTATTTAGTTAAAAACTAACAAAAAATTAATTGTAAGGGCATCTGCCGAACTTTTGCAAAAGTTCAGGGGTACCACTCGGAATAGGTTTTTTTCAGGGCACCATTTGGAAAAGTCAAAAACTCGAGTGTACCAACCGGAATTTCCCTTTATTTTTTAGAACTGGATATGGAACTATTTTACCGATTTTAGAGGGGCAATGAACGTAAACGTAATTCGTCAAGCAAATCCTATATTTGCTTCAATGGTCCAAGGAATGCGCCGAGGTCCGGATCGAAGATTGCCGGCTAAGCATGAGAGTTGACTGCAATTTTCGCCAAGCTTTGGATAAGTACATAGTTGTTCGGGTATTTACTATTTTTATTATTAAATTTTATACTTTTTATTCAATTTTTACCTTCATTACCATTCACAATTTCATTATAAGTTGATTGGATGTCATTTCATGCATCGCCTGATTTCCATGAAGCCTATCGTTCCTCCTTATATCATAGAGTGATCGAATATCAGGATGTCCACGAGGTGTACATGCCTGGGAGAGGTGCACTTGATAATTTGGATTTGTACAACACATACTTCGGAATCTCATCCAACCACCCAAGGCTAAAAGGATGTTGAAGCTTAAAAAATATGTTCTTAAATACCATATAGATGATTGCAATTGGGCTTCTCATAGTGAACATTTGGAAGGAAATATTCTGAACTTGCCCCGTGCTACTCATGGTTGAGATGTGGCTCCCGGTTACATGGGATGGTTCGAGCCACGCTCTCACACAAAGATGCTTAAAGCTTCCCCTGTAAACTGATTCAGGGTCTGTTCGGCGCTTCAAACCTGATACGAGTTGATGTTGATGTTGATGTTGATTTAATGGTTGATGCTGATTTTACAAGTTAATTTTAGGAGTTGAAATTATTAGCTTATTTTTGTGAAAAATTATGTAAGTGTTCGGTAGATTAAATTGATCGAAACTGATTTTATAAAAGATGGATGTAAAATTAACAAAAAGGATATATTTATAAATTTATAAAGAGAAGGTTAATTTTTAAATCTTCCAAAATTAAATTAGTGAAGGGCAATCGAATGAAATAAATTCCATAAGGCTGGATAAAGCTGGGAGGGGTAGATTAAATTTTGGGTGAAATATAAACTACCATCAACTCCCATAAGCTACAATAATCATCATCAACTCCCACTACCGAACAAATAATAACGACTTTATTTTTTTTTTATCATAAGCTTGAATAACGCTATATAAGGTCAAAATAAGGCCCGCCGAACGGACCCTCAATCCGAACCAAAGACCCCCGATACCTCAAGTAGGCAATACCCTTATTGCGATACGTAATTCAATTTTGCAATTTCCTTACAACATGATTTGGTATAATTATTTGATTATACATTATTTATTTTCTAATATTATAAATTTTTAATATGGTTTAAATAAAATACAGGCTCACAACTACGTGAAATGCTACATAACGAATAATATGCATGTCTTGGAACAATACCCTGAGTTGAAACCCATGTGGACACACATTTATGATGCTTTGACGTAAAATTCTATTCCACCTCCTCACCGAGTGCCCATGCAAGTGCCTCCACTAGGGCGAAGTATCCACCCGAGCCTCATCGTCATAGCAGTTATCATAGTGGAAGTTATTCACTCGGCGGATCGAGTCAAGCTCCCCAACCAGTCCAGTCTTACCGTCATTATGTGTATTTTACTAGTAGTTAGCCGCAAGAGTATCCAAATCAAGATCGTAATTTTTTCTAGATATCAATGTACGTTTTTTGTGTTTTATTCCGATGTACTTTCATATTGAATCAACTTGTTTCGACTGTCTATTTTATAAATTATACTCCCTCCGTTCTATTCTATTTGACACTTTAAAATAATTCACACATATTAAGAAATTCATTGAAAACATAAAAAATATTATTGGAAATCCAAAATTTTCTAAATGTAATAAAAAATTAATTATTAACTAAAGACTCCAAAATAAAGACTTTCTAATACATTAATTAAATAAAGACTCCAAAATGACAAATTTTAATGAACACAATTTTAACTCTAAAGTGTCAAATAGAATAGAACAGAGGGAGTAGGTTAATTTTAGTCCTAATAACACTTAATCAACATTTTTTCATGGTTGTTGGTTGTGGCCTGGCAGGCGGATCTCAGACCAGTTCTGCTCTGATAGCCTGTGCACCCTGGGGCGCAAAAATCTTCTACGCCCGGGGATACAGCCAAGGCCAAGAGATCACACCCATTATGTATTGTTCTTGTTTGTGATTTCATCAGGAATTCGTGATCAATCAAAGTTCAAGTGGACTTAAAACTTCTTCGACAACACGACAATTATTCGATGTACAAACCTCATCAAGATCCTTCAACTAGCAAGTTCTACCAACTTCACCAACTGCTGCAACCTTTTCTATGATACTGCTCTTGGCAAATAAACCTTCCCCAAGACTCTTCTATCCTCACTCTTATCCACATAAACACGACGATACAATTTGAAAAAAAAAAAAAACCGAGCTTGTAGCATATGGTTGAAATGTTGAATGTGCAACAAGTATTGCATGTGTCTCACTCAACTCTTTTATCATTGGACCACTTACACACTTCCATTCTTGTTGTGCTCTCACTCACTCTTTTAGTTCGATGCTAACATGCAAAGCTCTAATGCCTATTTCTACTAGCACAACGTCATTTTGCAAAGCCGACACTACTAACACTACTACCGACCTTCATCAATTACAGAGACTATATTTGTACAGAGTCCCTAGAAATAAACCATTTAGTATGTGTAATTAATTGACAAATTTGGTTATTTTACATGCTTAATCAACTCTTATTATGGTGCGATCAAACAGTGCATACACTTTTAGTGGTCCAACGCATTAGATGGATTTTTAAAAAGATGAAAGAGCTAAGGTAAAGGAATAAATCATGGAGTCATAATGTAACATACAAGTTATCGGAGAATATCACAAAGCTGAAGCTTTCTCATCAATGGATTCCTGAACTGCCTTCAAGAGGGTTGGCATCAGCTTTTGGTTGCTAGCAACTATCCCAACATGCAAGTCAAGATATTTGCCCTTTGAGAAATCTAGGGGATTTCCCTTTGCATCACAAACTACACCTCCAGCTTCTGTGAAGTGTTCATTTAAGTTACCCAAAAGTGAGAACAAGTGTAACTGATATCAAAGAACCCAAAAATTAAAAATAAAATATTGGTTGACATACCAGTCACAACAATTGATCCGGCAGCATGGTCCCATATTTTTTCACGATAGCCAGCATGAGGGAACCGTAGATATATGGCACCATCACCTCTGCTCAAAGCACCATATTTTGCCTGGCTATCAATCCTAACTGGTGGTGCTTTGACACCGAGTTTCTGTTCAATAGACATAGGGGCTTCACTCAATAGATTTGTGATTTAAAATATTTCAAAAGGTTTTCTTTTGAAAGAGAATCTGGTGCTTGCCTTTGCAATGGAGCTGGACAAGTCATGCATCGAATGTGCAGCTTCAAATGATTCAAAAAAGGATGCTTCTTCTGGGTTTCCAGTTGCACTGACATGTACCTATTACATATATGATTCATCAAATATTAGATACCAGTAGGGATATATAGGCACATAGATGCCTCTACTTATGGGGTGCATCCTCATGGCTCATTGGCTTTTATACAGGGCCTTTGAGATGGATTTAGCCCTTATATCAATTTTGGTGCATTCTAACTGAATTTAGTTATTATTGTCACATAGCTGAATTTTAGTTTTTCTTGGGTCTATTGGGTGCATCCTCGTGACATGTTCAGGTTATGGGTGCCCCCATCTTGACCCCCAGATCCCGCTTGAGCGGGACTATAACGGGCGATGATGCCTCTACTTAATAAGCTAATACAGAATGTATTTCATCAGAATTAGATGCATGAAGAGGAATGAGATTTAGGAGATCTAACAGGGTATGATTTGAACACATACTCTTACTGGTGATGATCCGTTCAGTGATTGCATGTAGGTTCCAGCACCAGCAACAGCATAGAAAAGACAACCAACTTGGTTTTCCGACAAAGCTTCTGTTTTATGACTGATAGAAGCTAAAGGAAGATTTGGACAAGACAATACACCAAGAACCACCTTTCCTTTATCAAGAAGCCCCAATGCTATTGCATATTGGTCTCCTCTCATAAACCTATAGTTCAAAGGCATCAAGAAAAGATTAGGCACCAATATGCATTACTATGTGTAACTAGAAATAAGATGGAAATTCAATAACCAAGGACATGAAGATAACTAAAAAGTCATCTAAATCAATATGGAGTTTAGTGGGACAAAGGATTGAGTTCTGCTAATAATTTTGGAGCAGTGGGGTTAGCTGGGAGTAGCATATGATATCACTATATCAGAAGTGTTGATAGGATAAAATTATTGATCTGATCATCCAAACTCCTATTTCCCCTCCGAACATATGGTCATAATAAAAGATCACCTAATGAAAGGATGTAAAGATCACAAACACTGATTTCTACATCCAACTTCTGAACTCACCCTTTAGTACCGTCAATAGGATCCAGAACCCAGTGTCGGCCAATAGAGCCACCTTCAGATCTGCCTTTGTCAATAGCAGAAAGAACATTTTCCGTTGATAAAGGGGAGAGACTATACGTCTGTTCACTTGATAAAGTTTCATTAACAAGCTGTGTAATGCGTTCTACAATTACTCCTGCACCATCTTTACGAAGGTCTGCTGAATCCTGAAAAGCAGTCAGAAGAAACAGGAAAAGCTCCAGTCATTTGGAAAAGAACCAACATTTCAATGTTCACAGTGGATCTAAGCAGTATGTTACCTCTTCAGCCACCAGAGAAAATGGCTCATTAGGAAGTTCATGTTCAAGCACGTAACTAACAATTGCCTGAGAACCTATCATCAGAAAAAAAAAATGAAGAGAACATCAAGAGTTTAAACTCCCATAAATTTGAGAGCATACAAGTGCATAATCTAATACAGTACATCAAACACAGTCAACACAAACGAGTTCCTACAGTAATGCAGGGTGCTAGAAAAGTTCAATTTGAGGACAAAAATGAACAGAACTCAAGTTGTAATTAATTCATAGATGAGCCGCCTACCATAATCAGCTACTGTAACAGGACTCTTATCCAACTTTGACTGGACATCAGATTGCAACAATGATTTTTGCACTTTCTGAAGGTAAACACACAGGTAGGAATCAATAACAGTGCAAACAAGTTTTCTTATAAATTCAAGCACTAAATAGTACATATCAAATGATAAGCTCGAAATGTTAATTAAAAGTTAAAATAAAGAAACTATCAGATAGCCAGAAAGTTTTGACACTTGCTTGTGTACCAAATTTTCTCATAAATTCAAGCACTAAATAGTATATACAGCCAAACAAGTTTCCAAAATGTTGTTAGCTTCCTCCTAATTAAAAATGAGCTTCCTTATAAAAGAGATGCCTCAATGAAAGCACAATCTAATGGTTCAAGTTAATTGGGCTAATGAAGGAGTTAATAAATAAAAAATACGCCGTATGCATCGGCAATAAGCAGTCTTATGTATGCCATGCTGTGTACTAGGCCAGATATCACCTACGTTGTTGGTAGTGTTGTGAGCCACTTCCTAGCCAATCTAGGGAAAGAGCCCCTGGGAAGCACTCTAAAAGGTGCTTTTCCGTTGATAAATGAGAAGCTTAATAATAGGGCTGCACACATGTGGGAGCTGTTTCCTGATAATCAAAGTTGCAGAAGTATCACCGAGTTCGAGTAAATCGCAGCCAAAAAGGCATGTAGGGAGATGTTGTTGATGAAGAATTTCTTGCTTGAACTGGGAGTAGAGCAAAATAAATACACTTGCAATGTGATAATCGGAGTGTTATTCACTTATCTAAGAACCCAACCCTTCACTCTTGCTCAAAGCACATCGACATACGACAGCATTAGATACAACCTCTTAAAGAAAAGTTCCCACACTTTGACAAGGTACACATTGACGAAAAATCTAGGTAGGAAGAAAATATTCATGAAGAAGCTAGGAAGCAATTAGTCAAAAACTATCTAGAATTGTCTAAGAAAATATCTTCTTTGCAGTGTGTGTAAGCAATGGGCATCTAAACCCACATTAGAGGTCTATAAATAGGTTTGAATGGCAAGGTTTTGGATCATCAAGTGAAAGCTCCAAAGAATAAGTGAGGTGTAGTTGTGAGTGTATAAGTGTAAGTGCCTATAAAATTAATTAACCTTGCTTCTACAGATCTCTATCCTTTTATAATGGAAGAGTTAGCCTGTTTTCTAACAATTGCACCATGTATAAATTCATTAATAAAAAATTTCCTGATATTCAGTACAAATATGTGAACAATCCATATTTGCAAACACCCTCCTCTCACCACTACAAATAGGACTTCTTATCAGTTATCACCACAATCTAATTTCATTGTCCTGATGAAGCGCAACAAAATCCTCCACAATCCAAGCATAATTTGAGAAAGAACAAACAAATCTGACCAAGAATTTCTACGAAGAAGAAAAGAAAACGAGGCTAGAATGTTTTAATTGGAGTCAAGGAGAGCAATGCAAGGAAGAAATTAGAGGTTAATAAGACATTCTTCCCAATCAGAAGCGATGCACATCAGCTCTTTCACAACTTGACTTGTATGATAACCATGGTTAACAACAAATGTAACCTAAGACAACACAACTTTTGCCAACTCAGCAATCCTAGGCTTAAATGAGACCCATAGATCCATCATTCGACTCTAATCCAGATTCAAAGAAATGGAAATAACAGCTCTAATCACTACAACTGTTGCATTAGTTTCCTCCGTATCAAAAACCCCAAATAATATAAATAAAGGGACAAAAATGAACCCATGATCATCCAAATGATAATCGGATTAATCAATAGAACAAAAACGAGTCTCTATTACAAAGAAATTGAAACAAATTCAGAACGAATCGCAGGAAACGAAAGATTGAGAGAAAGCATGAGAAGGAAAGGGTGCCTGGCAGAGTCTAGCAGCGAGAGAAGCGGCCTTCTGTGCGGCGGCGAGCTCCTTGTGATAAGACATTGAGATGGATCCAGGAGAAGGACAGGGACAAGAAAGAGAGGCTTTGAAGATCAGTTGGCGGTGGTATGAGAGATGGTGTTGGAGCGGAAGTGGCGGTGTGAGTCTGAGAGATATGCTTCTCGCTCTTACCAACTTCATTGCCATTTTATCTTCCAGTCTTACAAGGCCATTTCTCCAATAAAATAATAAGGCAAAATGATCAACCTAATCCTAACTACTCGTTGTTGTTGATCAGCCCAACTAGAGGTTTCCGATTCTAGTCCCGGTTTCAGAAAATTAAAATAATTAAAACATTGATAAAAATACGTTAAGAGTAAGTTAATCATAATGTTAACCATAATTTTGATTAGTCTAAATTATTAAGGGAAATTCTTTTGTACTCTTATATTTTTGACATTTCCTTTTGGTACCTAAAAAATAAAATTAATCCTCTTGGCACTCCTATGCTTTACATAAAGTTCAAACCATACCCATAATTGTTAAAAAGGTTAACTTTTCTGTTAAATCTTATTTTTAAAAAAAAATCTATTTCACCCTTCTTCTCCGTTGAAATTTGTGATTCTTCTTTGACTACTCAGGCCACAAGGGTACCTAACATTTTATCCCATCTCTTTCTCAATATGTCTCTCGATATATAATACAGGCGAATAAGGAGCGATTGCCCCAGTGCCGGTGAGGTCGGGGCCGAGAACCATGATGTCGGTGAGGTCGGATGCTGCTGGCGACACCAAGGCGACGAGGAAGGTAAGAGTCTGCGGACGGCGGATCCGACTCCAACCCAACTTGTCAAACGCAAACGATGGGATAAAGCTTGTCTAGCAATATTAATGGAAGGTCAAAAGTGACAACAACCACAATAGCTAACAAGTTTAGTTCCAAAAATTTTCACTTGCGCCAGAAGCCAAACAGAATTTGATTTTTAAGTAGCCACTAACCAAAATTCAAGATTCAATAATTATAGGCCTTATTTATCAGTTGCTATTGATAAATCATCCTCACTATCAAATTCCAATGTCAAATTCGTACTTGCTTAAACCCTAATTTTACACTTTCCCCAAATTAACCCTAACTTCAAAAATTCTCCAAATTAAATCTCTAATTAATCAAATTCAACCGTAATTGAAACTAAAACATATTCCTTTTGGACTCTAGAACTGACGGACTCGGATTCGGGTTCGTACATGGGCTCGCCGGACTCGGGTTCGCCGGACTCTGGAACCGACGCCTCACGGGCCGCAGCAGCTACCCTCATCGCCCTGGTTTTGCTCCTACATTGCCGCCAACCCCTGACCTCGCTGGCGTGTCATGGTTCTCTCCCTGGTTATGGCCTTTGTGAATGTATCCAGAGAGAGAAAGAAATCTCTCACAAAGTGAAAGAGGGGGGAGCAAGGTAAGTTTGGTAGGAAATTGGAGAAAATGTTGAATTTTTATTTATTTTTAATTTAATTTTTTAACGGAAATAATAAAAAATGGATGGAAATTGAGTTTTTGGGTGAATTTTGGCTACGGGACAACTTTTGTGTAAAATAGAGGGGTATCAAAAGGAATAACTCTTTTTAGGCATCAAAAGCAAAAGTCGAAATTTCGAGGGCACCAAAAGGAATTTCCCAATTATTAATTATAACTGAACCCGTAGTTTGGTTAACCAATTTTTCTGTTTCAGTTTTTCCGGTTAACCAATAATCACTTATATAATTTTATCTTAAATAATTAAAATTTGATCAAGCTTGATTTTTACTTTAAAATTTGTACTAGTATCATATTGTTTTGGTTATTATAAACAAATACCGAAAGCATGTATTATTGAGTGTATGAAATCAAACACAAGAATTTTCATTAAATTTAATAAGTAAGTCCCATGTCAATGAGAAGTGAAAAACTAGTGTATGACTTGTTAAGATTGGAGATGCAAAGGCTCAAATTAGACCATCACTTTGAAAATCATACCACTAAAACAAAGCATAACTTATCATTGAAAAAATATTAACATATTGTTAACCTCATGTTTGAAAAACGTCGGAGTAAAAAAAATTGGTGGAGCCGATGCCGGTTGACCCGCTTCATTTCCTTGAGCTTTCATTTTTAATAAAAAAAATTTAAAACTAGATAATTGATAGAGTTTTTTTAAAAATCAAAAGCAAACAACAAAAAACATAGTCATTCTGAACCGGACCGTTTGGAACCGTCGATTCCAGCTGGTTTGGGCCAGTTCCAGGATATCCAACCATCTCGAACCGATTTGGGTCAGTTTGCACTGACTATTTCTAAGTTTAGATTAGGGTTTAGTGTTTATGTTGGAATTTAGGGTTTTGTTTTTTTTATAAATGCTATTACAACAATACGAGTGTCACTAAAGTATTTAAATTTGTTTAGATGGTTGAACATGCATGTTTTTCCATCAAAGTTATACGGAGTAGTACATATATGAATCGTATCAAGTTTATTTGTGCATTATGGGCTTTCGAGTGGATAAAATATGAAAAAAAAAATCTATTTATATTAAATCCGTAACATTGTCTTGTATAAATCAACAGAGTCGGAACAAATTTGGGCTATAAATTATACAAAAAAAAATGTATACACTTATGACCATCATAGTTTTTTCTTACTAATGATGATGTCATGTCACACTTATGAACAAATTGCATTTAACCACCCTTTATTTTACACTTGTTGCAATTAACCACCCTTTATATTTTTTTTCTACACTTAACCACCCCTTATTTGTAATTATGTGCATTTAATCACCCATTTTAACTAAAAACTTCATTTTCTCCGTTAATTAAAGTAAATTACACTTTTTCCTATCTTTTTAAATTTTATTTATAATAAATAAATAAAAGAAAAACCATAATTGACACTTATAAATTTCAATATGTCGATAACTCTGACCTAATTTCCTCCATAATAATTCATTCCCTCCACCCAATGACGAAGAAGAACCACGACTTCGCCGATGCAAACACCATGGGTTTTGGATCTGATTTTGATGACTTTTAGTGTCCCTTGGAGCCGATTGTGTCTAATTTGATGGACAACGACTCGAGATTCAAAAGGTTGAGATGTAGGCCGAAATCCAATAATAATGACATTCCAACCTCAAGTTATTCCTAAATTCTTTTATGTATTGTAAATAAAATTAAAAAAGAAGGACAAAAACGTAATTTACTTTAATTAACGAAGAAAACAACGTTTTTCATCAAAATGGGTGGTTAAATGCACATATTTACAAATAAGGGGTGGTTAAGTGTAGAAAAAAATATAAAGGGTGGTTAATTGCAACAAGTGTAAAATAAAGGGTGGTTAAATGCAATTTTCCCAAAAATCTTTTAAACATATCAACACACCGGCTGACATGTTCGGTGATTTGGCCTTATAAATTCAAAACTAATACGGAGGGCAGAATACATATACGGCCCCCTGACCTTTGATCAATTGGTCACTTTGATACCTCACCTTTGAAAATGTTCGATTGAATACCTAAACTTGCATATTGTGACCTATTGAACACCTGTTTGGTGATGTGGCTATTTGCGTGTAATACACTCTCTTATAAGCGAGTAAGATATTAAAATAAGGCTGATATGTCAATTATACCTAACAATTTTTTTCTTTTCTTTTTTCCTCTTTTCTTTATCCTTTTCCTTTTTTCTTTTTATTCTTTCTTCTTCCTCCTCCTTTGTCTCTCCCACCCAATTTACAGCACAAACACAAATGTTTCGATCAAAATCAATTTACAAACAATCCCCAAATCACAATCCCTCCCGAAATATTTTAAATCACAAAATTTTATTTTTAATTTATTATCTCCATCTTTACTATCATACCTTTCCTAGCTTCCATGGCTGTAATCCCTCACAACCACCGGCAACATCCTCGTCTCCCATAAGAAGAAAATTTTAGATCTATCATAGAATTTGTGAAATAAAATTTCGGATCTGATATAAAACTAAGGGGAAAAAAGATTTGGCAAAAAAAGCTTTAGATTTGTTGCCTCTTGCCATTGTTGCCCCTTCTCTTAATTTTTTTTTTCAGATCTGTATCAGATCCGATATAGATCTTTCGTTCTCCTCCATCTTCATCATCTAACGCCATCGCCGAACCCGCTATTGAATCCTTGTACAGCATAGTCGTAAGCGCGAAACCATCCTTTTCTCCCACCTGTAAGCCGTTGATCGAATTCCGGCAACTACCAAGCAGGCAGTTTCAAATTCTCCAGTTAGTCCTTGCCCTTCTCTTAATTTCGGTTAGAACGTGTCGGTGTCGGTCATGGCTAATGCCTTCACGCTGGGTTATGTATTCTCCATTGAGTCCCTTGCCATTGTTGTCCTTCTCTTTGATGTGTGTGGATGAAGAAGAGAAAATTGACAAGTGGGCCATATTTGTTAAAGAAGGAGGACTTAAGACTTTTTTTCCTTTTTTATTATTTGGCAAAAAATTCCACGTTTTTGCCCATGTGGTGTACAAGTAGCATCTAAGTGGTTGATGTCATCACGTGTGCATTACACACAAATATTTATCAGCAAACAGGTGCCAAATAGGTCCTAAATGTATAGTTTAAATACTCAATCGAACATTTTCAAAGGTGTGGTGTCAAAGTGACTAATTGGTCAAAGGTCAGGGGGCCGTTTATGTATTCTGCCTAATACGGAGTATCTCATTAGCAAATTTGTGAAATTAAAAAAAAATCGCGGCGAATTGAAAACTCGAAGTACACTAGGAGGTAAAACGAAAATGTTAAGTTCTGTTCAGGTATACTAAATACAAGATATGCTTCTAAGGTCATGAAGAACTTGAATAAATACTGACAAGCAACAAAGATATAAAAGAAAAGAAAACTGATTTCCACTATGGACAAAAAGAAGTAAGAAACTCCTACAACACTTTCTTTCCCTATTCCTAGTAACGCTTATCATCGCCTCTAATTTGCTTCCTAAGGTCCCTCCTCCATTATATCTATTAGCTGATTCACACTACAACTTAACTGTTAAAAAACAACAAAACACTTGACAATTCTCACCGAGAATGTTCAAAGTTCAGTAGCTTGCTGTTTGAAGTGTGGGCAGGTCCTCTCTGGTTCTCCTCTTGTCCACATATTCTTCAGATCTCCTCTACACTTGGACAACGTCAACAGCGTCCCTGCAGTCAATCGACAAGCATTGAGAGTTGTGCAGTAAACGGACTTGGATCTGAAACGCGGTTTGAAGTTGTGGACTAAATATGCAAATTATAGCTTACCAAGGATGAAAGGGACAATGTAGAGCAAAGCTGGTTGGCCATGCCCATCCATCAAGTTCAGAGCCACATATGTAGTCAGAAGACCTGCAAACAACATTTGACATGCATATATAGTTTATGCATCAAACCAATGATACACTCATCTTACTTGCTGCCAAAAACAAGCTAAAACCTAGTTATCTTATCTCTGTGTGCATCATCAATCTATGAAGTAATTTCCCATACCTAGACCATAAGCTGACATTGCCCACAAGAAGTATCCAGCCCGTAGGCTCTTGTTTGCCAACCAATCATACCTGCATAATATCCATTCATTAATCTCATAAACTTCTTAATGTTGATAGGGGGGAAACAATAATCAGAAGCAATGACAAATGTTGCCAGATTTAGTTCGTCAGTTGTCCGTTCCACCAGCAACTTGAAATGAAATTTCATACCTTAATGAGAAGGCCAGCACTAGTCCTGGTAATATGATATCACCAAACCCAATGACACTGTAACCACCCCAAGGATCAAACATGCGCGGAATTTTCAACAGCATTGGGATGCTGTCTTCTCCACTCTTACCACCTCGAGCAACCTACAATGAATCGGTCAGAATTTAACCTGCTTCCTTATATAAAGAGAGAAAGATCATCCTTCTATCTTATCAAATGGAAAGATCAAATATCAGGTACTTACCACAATCATCACACTCTCATGGAACAATGACTTGGAGATGAAGACCCAGAAGATATCATACAAGAACGCACAGCTCAGAAGAACTGTCCCAACCTAGTACAATCATGACACGTTCCATCAGTGAATTGATATTACTACTTTCGTTAACAGCTTTTTGTTTATTCAACCATAGCCCAAGGTGGTCAAGCTTATAAGTTATACTACAAAAGCGCAACAATGGATTGCCTTCATTATAAGAGAATATATAAAGGCTATTGAAAAACACATATCTTAGTTAAAGAAATAACTATCACCTTAAGATTAGGTACCCGGACAATTTGTAGCACAGTGAGAATCAAAGTAACACCCTGGTCAAGACAGAATCATTTCATCAGCTGAATGCAAAGGCTCATATAGTATGATGAGTATTTTTCCTCAGATAAAAATTATAAAATGGAAGGTTCAATATTGAACTAAATGGCCTATGGCATCATGCAAGAACTTTGACAAGAAAGGTGACTTGTGCATAGCTAGAATCTATCGAAGTGCTAGCAAGGATTGCAGAGAAAAGAAGGTATCATTCATGAGATAAATGTAACTCTCCATCTCACCAGAATGTCTTGACCTATCCAAGCCAGGTATTTCTGACGGTGAAAGACAGCCCAAACAATAGTGAAAGCCAAGCAGAATGGTGAAACAACCATGGTCAGATAGGAGACCACTCCCAAGAAGGGAAGTTTAATATATGACCCTGCAGCACGTTCAAACCACCTGAAACTGCATGCATTCAAGCATCAGTTCTCAAGTTTCAGTTGCAAACTTATAAAACTATTTGATGAAGTTTTATCCTGTGACCGCCAACCTAATTATTTTCAAATTTCAACATAAAGAGACAATAGTATATCAAGTCAACAAGCCCTCACACATGCATACCTATTCTAGAATATGCAGAGCTAGGTGATACAAGAGGTTATCTATGTTTAGGATGTATGTTTTGTGCACCACCTGAGCAGACCCTATATGTTAGTACTTAGGGTAAATACTTCATCCACATCTTCACTGTCAAATAGAAAGCGGGAGGGATGGAGTTTGAAGGATTAAAAGGCTCTAGATTAAGCACCTCTAAAATCCCACATTTTTCCATTTTTCCAATATGGCTTTTGGCATTTGCTACACTTTAGATGAACATTCATATATTAAATAGATTTAACATAATATATTGAGATCATTAACATACAGACCATAAGAAGAGTTTTTATATTTGAAAGATAAGTTGCTCTAAATAAATGTGATGGAAAGGGATGAAAAGTGATGTGACATGGTTTGTCGGAAGCCAACAGAAGCAAATAGCTCAAAGATTCCATTTGCAGACCAGCATAAAAAAACACAATTGAACAAGTGAAACAGTCATTAGAGGGAATAGAGGCAGCACCTAATTAAGTTTGAAAATGAGCAAGTGAGCTGTGAAAAGTAGAGGCTAGCAATATATGCGCAAGGACAAGCTGCCATCATTAAGCACTTATGCAGGACCAGATTATCTCATAGCAAAATCATAACTCAAGTACTAGTTTGTTATTGTAGTAAACCGAATCAGTATTTGCAACCTAACATACTAGCCAGGAAAGAACATACCTAGAGAGTAAAGTCACCAAGCAAGTCTGCAAGCCCTGCGAAAAGATAACAGAAGAAGAGTAAACTTGTGTTCCAAAAGTATCATCAAATTCGGAAACACAGACTACTTTGTGCAGTTCAGCATTATGTTGTGAAGCTCAAAAAAATAGAAATCAAATTATATTATATATCCAAGGAAGACAACAATATACAGCCAGACAATAGAAGAATTCATCAATCAAAGGTCTATGCTACTCATGTAATTCAACAGTTGTTTTAGAGCTTTTATAGAAACAGCAGGGAAGAATTCCTAGTTTAAAGTAGTTCTGCAAGGAAATTAAATGATCTAATCTTTCCTTGTCGCTTTTCCAAATTAGATAGTTCCACACCAGCAATCTGACAATATACTTTTTTAACCTACACTTCCTTCCATATGGAAGGAAGTAGTTCCTACTCTAAGGAAGTGGTTCCTTATCGCTTTTCCAAATTAGCGTATCTATTCTGCTCTAATGTTTAGCAGAGATTTGATACGTTACAAATCCATGCTAAAATCATTGCTGCAACTAGGCAAACTTCCTACTCATAGAAAAAGAAGTGGTTCACTGTCAAGACATCACAGGAAGTCAAAAAGCTAAAGGCCACTCACCTCAGCCCCACCGATGCAAAAAAGAACCACCAGAATGTCAATAAACCACACTGACATGAATTTGTATAGCATAACCAAGAAGCATGAAGCAGCCAGAACAAAAAGAATTGCTGATGTGGTATTGATATCCACAAAACCTTTTGGAGCATTAATCAGGATGTCTTCTGAAGCATCCTACAAAACAGCATAATTAAAGGTGAGATCAGATGAAAAAGGTTCCAATGCTACGTACTCAAGGACTTGGCCCTTTGTATCTTAAACACTTTGAGCTTCTAAGGAGACAATCAAAGGATCAAAATCACCTTCAAAAGTTTATCCTGCTCAATGGAAGCTTCCCTAGCAGTCCATGCAGACCAATAAGATGCACACAAAATGGTACAAACAGCCATAAGCCATAGAAATACTTCTGCAACATCAACTGAAGGACGTTCTGGGGAGTGTAACTGCACAGAAACTGAAAAAAGGAGAATCCTGTAAATAGGAATGGAGTATAACAAAAATCTAAGTGTTTGGTTAAAATTACAACACATGGGAATGTCATATGCAAAACCAAACTTCAAGAAAGCGCACAAGTAAATTAGAAAGATCGTTCCCTGCTGCTGAAATGCACACAAATAACCTCACCCATTGAATGGTTCGAGAGGAGGGCTTCCAGTTCTTCCCCGGCATGTAGCGGAAGCATTATAGCAGGAATATTAATATTTATATCAGCATCATCTTCACAAACCATCTTGAAAAGACCTGGATAAACCAACAGGAAGATATTCAGCTCACAATTTAATTTGCTGTCTAATTCCTTACTGAATTTTTAAAGCATTCATCCATCTCTACTTTTGAGCTCTAAATATCATATGATGCTTAACATATCACATCTTGTTCAGTCGGTTATTCTTGTGCTAACACAGTCAATCAGTATACTTTAGTCAACATATTCAATTTCCATACGTCAAAGGTCCAAGACACGTTGGGCAGGGTCTGAAAGGCCAAGACATACCCACCCCTGCCTCGACCTAAGAAATCGAGAGGGTGTGTAAAAAGCGGCCCAAAGCAAAAGAAAACAGAAGGGAAAAAAAAGGAAAGATACAATTGATGTGACACCTAACTAAACATATGACGAATGCAATAGATTTATTTCACCTAACTAAGTTCACAATTGATGTGACAAAAAAGGAAAGATACAAGGGGTCTTTTCTACCATACAATAGAGCAGACAGACTTTCTTTTTCCTCACTTGTGGGTAATTTAACATTCAACTGCTTGGTGAGAGAATATGAACCTCCTATTTTATCACCATGAACTCTACAAAGAGCAACATTAGTTCATCACATAATATTAAAGTATGTTCCAGGAAAGACACAGGCGTACCAGTATCATTGTTTACAATAAGGATGGCTGAAGCACCAGCAGCTTCTGCAGTATTTGCCTTTACAGTGAAACTGCAATTACCACGGTACACCAGAATAGCCTCACCCGTAAGCTATCAACCCATCAAAAGACAAAATGTGTAAGAAAATTCACAGGAATAAAAAAAATTCATATAAGTTCATGCTTAACTTGTCAAAGAGACTGCTTTTCTATCATCAATATAAGCAATGCATATGTCATCATCATCGCCCAATAAAGTCCCAATCCATCAGGATTTGGGGAGTCAAGATGGGGGCACCCATAGCCAGAACATGTCAGGAGGATGAGCCCAAAAGACCCAAGGGAAACTGAAATCCAGCTATGTGACAGCAATGCATATGTAAAAGACCTTATTTTTTGCTGTGCTGCAACAATCTGGAGGATCTGATAGTGTGAGTCCTGTTTTATTCACATGATTCTCCTTAGATTCCATTGTGGGGCCAAATCTGGCTCCCACACCAACATACTCGCGGATTTGTATCCCATCAACAAAAGTTGGTATTTTCACCTATGCAAGAAAGGTATGATAATTAGAAATGAAGCAACATTAGGAATTTGTAGAGACTAAACTATAACTTCTCACTTCCACAATTATCATATATTGCACATAGCAGCAGGTCCATCTGTTTTTTATGTTCTTAGCAATCACTAGCCATGTTTTTTAAGATTGTACAACCATACAGTAATACACTCATACAAAGACTAAAACTCCAAAGTTTGCAATATACTTGAACATTTTTAAATAAAAATAAATCTTGCTCCAAGACTGTCCCTAATGTATAGGTTATACTATTCAAGCTCTTCCACACAACAGAGGAAGGAAAGCAAATTCTCAAAACAACCATAAAAAGAAGTCGTCTGCCATTCGAAGCAATCCTTCCCAGATTGCTAAAGTTCATTTAAACATATCCATGTATCAGCTCGGTGCTATCAATTTGAGATGTTCTCCGTCTTCAATTCCATGTTTAGAGATTTAGAAAAAGGACATACCCAGCACTGATATTCTACTTAAACCTCCAATTACATAATCCTATGGATAAAAAGGAGACACCTTTGGACAAAAAGAGAAGGAAAAATAAATAACCCAATCATTCCCTTATCAAAACAACATATGCCAAAACATATGTAATTTATATCAATTAAATTCATTCATTGATACTAGTCCCCGTTTGGTTTGTCTGTCGTGACATATGGAAACGTAAACGTAAACGGAAACGAAATGAATCTAGACCATTTTTAGTGGCATACTACATTTATATAAAAAAAATCATCCAACAAC
The DNA here is from genome assembly GCA_964016875.1 of Fallopia convolvulus. Lineage (NCBI taxonomy): Eukaryota > Viridiplantae > Streptophyta > Magnoliopsida > Caryophyllales > Polygonaceae > Fallopia > Fallopia convolvulus. The sequence continues at coordinate 45,592,752 of OZ024729.1, forward strand.
TTGTCCATTGTAAAAGTGAGATAGAAGGGAGTGATTCCACCATTTTGTTACCCACCTCCTTAATGGAGAAATGATAACACTAAAATGGACTACATTCATTTCCATTCCGTTTACGTTTCCATGAATTGTAACCAAACGGGGTCACATATGAAATCAATCAAAACAATCCAACAGTTTACTGCTGAATGGCAAGAAAGAATCAACCAGGATTACTCAAACTAGAGCTAATACCGAACAGTCAAGAGTCAAATCTCATTTCTGAACAGCAGAGAAGTCAAACTCCAGAACTCAACAAAAAAAAAAAAAAAAAAAAAATAGCAGGGGGAATGCAACATAAAAGGTAAATCTGAAACACGAATCCACATCCAAAACAAATCGAGAGATAGAGGATGGAGCTTACGAGGACGAAATTATTCTGGCAACCAGGGCCCTTCGGAGCCACATCGTCCACGTGGATTGTGTCACCGCCGTACACCGGGGGAGACAAGGAGGCGAGAACAAGCACAACAACGAAAATAGAAACACTCGCAACACCACAAAACTTCATGAATCCAGCTCAACACAGCTACCACTCCTCAACCAGCGACGATCACTCTAGGGTTTCTTCCTCTTGGCTTCCTTTGTGATTCCGTGCAACAGAGAGATGAAGGGGAGGGAGAAAGAGAGAGGGAGTAGGAGAAGGACAAAATGAAATTGCGTACGGAGTTCCTCTCTTGGTCACAGCGCCGATTTTTCCTTTTTTCACTGATTTTTATATTCTTTAGTTTTAAACCGTTTTAGCTTTATCATTCACCGGCCCTTCTCTTAGACTACTACTACACGCATCACCCCGCATGTTACGCGTGATCTGATGCGTGTAACTAACGCGCCTAAGAGAATGCTTTTAGTCTTTTACAGTTTCTCTTTGGGTACAAAGGTTTTTGTTTTTTTGAAAAATGATTTGTAGTGTTTGAAAAACGTAAAAAATAAAGAGTATTAAAAATTATTTTTGGATAGAAAGAAGCACTTAAACAATTAATGCAATTTTAGAATTGTATTTCTCAAGTATGTGCATCACAATCATTCCCTTTTTAACCCAAATATTTTCAAAAACATACATCTAAAATGGATTTTGTGAGTAAATATAGACAAAATAGATACACTCAACCAAAAAAGATAAAATAAATACTTAGAAAACATGACGAAAAGGTAACATTTTTCATACAAAGATACCAATAATCATTTTATTTTATTTTGATAGTGTAAATAACTTGTTTAAAATTTTGTGTAATATTAGCATTATTATGTCATTGAAATCACGTGTTTAAAACTTCCTACATAGAACCGGTAAGATATAAGAACTATTTATCTTTTTTATCCATATAACATTCTTTTTTTTTTAACGAACACAAAAACAGTTATACTAATAACTAGTGTGATAAATAACATTTAAAATATTAGATATTGTTCGTTTTTAACGCTTTCTCAACTAACTTTGGTAGTACGTTATTTTACAATATAACTTCTTCAAAGTAATAAGGTTGGTGGTTAGTTATAGATTGTGTGGCTTGCAAATGAAAATTGAGCTAAAGGTTAATTCAAAACATGTATAATAATATCAATAGAAAATCTAAATTATATCGGGAAATATGTAGACTTCAACATAGAAGCGGAAAGAAATAAGAACCATTCAACTCTATTTATCCATGTAAATATCTTTTACTAATAATTGTGCGATGGTACACGGTGAGGATCCTCTAGTCCAAGTTTTACTGTCCCACTCATGTCCCATATTTTCTATTGGGCCAAGTGTCAACTATTTTTAATAAGGAAAAAATTATAACACTGCTCTATCCTACCTCCCTTTTTCCTTACCTCTTTATTTTTATGGATTCCATCTCTTCTAATCCATCCCTTTCCCCGCCATCCTCACAAATCTCCATTGCCACAGCCCACAGATTCAATTTTCCAACAAAAACATCAACCACGACTAACAAAAATTATTGATGGAATCAAGCTTGGGTCATCGTCATTTTTTGGGCTGGTCGACTTTGTTTCTCCCTCCAATTTTTTTAGGATTGTGTATTCTTCTCCAATTTTTTCACAAACATTTAATTGATTTCTCTAAGACTATGAATTAAAATTTTGATGGGTATTCTGGTAAAACATTTGCTGAATGAATTTGTATGAGAAAAGAGGAAAAAACTACTTGTATGTGGAATTGGTGACTTGTGTTGTATTTCAAACTGATCGATGGTGTCCACAGACCACGCTTTTGCATTTCAAATCTATCCATGGTTGCCACAGACGACACAAGCAAATTAGGGTCTAGAGCTGTTAAAAGCTTTAAGCTTAGATTATTAATTTTTAAACAAAAAAATTAGGGGAATTTATGACATGTGGCCCAATTAAAAATATGGGACATGAGTGAGACAGTAAAAATGGACCAAAGGATCCACACTGGTACATAAGACATTAAATACTATTTTTTAACGCTTTTCTCAACTAAACTTGTGAGTACACTACTTTGTAATATAACTTCCTATAAAGCAATAAGTTTGATTGTTACTTGTAGATTGTGTGGCTTGCAAATTAATAATTGAGCTAAAGGTTAATTCAAAACCTGTATAATGATATCAATATTCAATTCAAATTATATCGAAAAATTTGTAGACTTCCAACATAGAAGTGGTCAGAAATTAAGAACCGTTCAATTTTTCTTATTCATGCAATTATCTTCCTCTGACAAAGAACAGAAAATAGTTATACTAATAGTCGGTGCGATGATATGCAAGATGTGAGCGGGTAAAATAACTACCATATTATTATTTTCTCTATCATCGTCATAAAGGTATTTTAATTTATGGATCCGGTTTAGGTGCGAATGGGTGTCCATGTGCGAAATAAGAAAGAACAAGAGCCGTTAGATGAAGAAAAATCAAAGGCACTGATCATTTCACTTAAAAAGGGGAAAAAACGGCACGGGCGAATTTTTGGTGAGTTATTCGCGTATTTTTGAAAAAAAAACGGAAATAGGACGCGTGCCTAGATTGTTCATCAACATTGTGGATTTGTTCATCGACACTGTGGATTTGATCATCAACACTATGATTTTGTTCATCAAAATTGTGATTTTGTGCATAAATAAACTATTGTTTGTGCATCAAAAATCTATTGTTTGTACATAAAAAATGGACAAATGTGTATCGAAATTGTATGAAATATGTTCATCAACACCGTGATTTTGTTCATAAAAAACGGAAATAGGATGCGCGTCCAGATTGTTCATCAACACTATGATTTTGTTCATCAACACTGTGATTTTGTTCATCAAATTGTGATTTTGTGCATAAATAAACTATTGTTTGTGCATCAAATATCTATTGTTTGTACATAAAAAATGGACGAATGTGTATCGAAATTGTATGCATTAATATATGTGTGTGCATTATAATTAGCCGTATGTGAGACAAAACTAATTGTTTTGATGTCGGTCTCGGTATTGTCTTGTTTGACTCCTTTGGATTTGTCATTGTTGCTACTGTGAAATGTGTGGCTACTTCTTGGGCTCCGAACATAAATAAATAAGGCACAAGCACTCCTCTTCGGTTTGCAGCTGGCTCGTTCTCTTATCATACATCATATTATTACAAAGTCAAATTCTTTATCTATTATCCTTTGCATTCAAGCTTCTACATCAAACTTATCTTTTTTATGTACTATATTGAGCACTTCATTCGTTTTTTTTGTTGTGCTCATATAGGTAGACATGAAAATTGTGTACCTCACTTTATCACACGTTTATATCGTAATCCGGACATGAACAAGTCGTTGTAAATGATATTCCGCAATGTATAATTGATTTAGCTGAATTGGATATATAATATATTAACACTTTCCTCTCAAAAAAGGATTCGTATAACAACTACATAAACTATATATATATATATATATATATATATGTGTGTGTGTGTGTGTGTGTGTGTGTGTGCGCGCGCGCGCTCTTTGAAACTAATTATATGAGTATGTGAGTGAAAACTAATTATATGAGTAAGGAAAAAAAAGATAGCCTTAAAGCACAAAATAAATGTAAAAAATGCACAAATAGATAGTCCTAAATGTACAAATTGATGGTATTGACACATAAACATAAGTTTATTTCAATTCACAAATAAGGGTATAATAATGAACAAGCAAGGTTATATTAATGAACAAATAGCGGTATATTCATGAACAAAGAAGGTATATCAATGAACAAACAATAGACAAACAAAGTTATATCAATGAACAAAAACGTTATATCAATGAACAAATAGGAGTATATCAATGAACAAATAGGGTATATCAATGGACAAACAAAGTTATATCAATGAATAAAAAAAGTTATATCAATGAACAAATAGGGGTATATCCATGAACAAATAGGGTATATGAATGAACAAACAAGGTTATATCAATGAACAAATAAGAGTATATCAATGAACAAATATGGGCATATCAATGAACAAATAATGGTATACCAATGAACAAACAAGGTTATATCAATGAACAAATATGGGCATTGAGACCTCTTGATCCAGGATCGGGTTTGTCTAAACTTGATGTCTAAGCATGGTAATCCATGGAGGTTGCGAAGCTTGATCCGTCATGGCTCCTAAATGATCTAGAAGAGCATGAGTTGTATCTTGTATCTTCTTGGTTCGAGTTCTTGTGATTGGTCCGTCAAATGATACCTTTAGCTTTTCCTCGACGTCGTTAGGAGTCATAGATAGATGTTTGACATCAATTTTTGAACTTGAAAAAAGAAGACCTTTGATGTTCAACTTTTGCTTATATATTGTAGACAACTTGGAAGTATTGTAATGACCTTATCTTTAACAATCAAAACACCCTTTCTGGTTTGAAAATAATTATATGTGCATCAAAAACTAGATAATATTGTATTCATACACATAGATAAGGTTAAAAAATAAAATTAAGAATCAAAAAGTTCAAAATCGATGAACAATGTTATCAAAAAATTCGATGCACAATTAGTTAGTATTGATGAAAAATTCGTGAATATTGATGAACAAATCGCTCCTTTTGATGAACAAACTGGGCGCATCTCATAAAAACGTATTTTTCGAAAAATATGTGAATAATACGGAAAAAATTCGCCCGTGTCGTATTTTATCTTTATTAATGAATGTTTAATCAGGGGCGTTGATTATTTGGAAGGGACGAGCGAGATTTATTCTTAATTCTCACCTGGGCGACCATTCTCACACGACTCTTTCTCTTAATTTATTACGTATTTATTATCTTTTATCTATTTTCTTATAAAATTAAATATGGTGGTTATGCGAATTAATGGAGGATTCTATCTTTAATAAAATATAGAATTTGAATTAGAGAAAGGGGTAAGTTATTGCTTTCTTGGGCTTTAAGGCAGTTGGCCAACCCAAAAGATAGAATTTTCGGCCCACTAGCTCTCATTCTTCCATTATAATACACGTCTTCGCCGTGTAGAGAAAGCATATTGAAAACACCCATTCTAGCATTGGACAAGCTAATATTCGCTTACCCATTCTAGCGGCAAAATCAATGGTCATAACGCTACATAATTTGATGAAATCAATCATCATTGGGAATCAGCGATGCACGTCACTGAACCCGAAAGCAATCTAGGTAGTGGGTCATCAGCCACCGCCAAGAATAAAGACGGGATTGTGCTTACAACGAACTCTAGCTTCCGCTTTAAAAGAGAACAAGCGGATTCAAAGCGAGCATAATCGAATGAAGTCTTGCCGCTATCAAGCCTTGGAGAAATCGCTAGTCTAAAACGTTCTTTAGAAAAGATCCAAGGGAAGCGCCTGATCAATGAATCGGCAATCGAAGGGACCAATCGGCGGCTCGTTAGTGTTATCAGATTCGCCGATAACCGCCACGGTCCTGAGCCGGTAAACACTAATGAGAAGATCGAATGAATACAAGTTAACTACGAAAAAGACGCTGAAATTGCGGAAATTCCTAGATTAGAGAAGATCACGATCGCGACCAACAAAGTCGCGGTCGCGGTCGCAGATTTCGCATTCGCGACCCTATATTCCGCGGCCGCGAATAGTACCCAAAAACGAGAGCCTCCTCAGTTAGGAGGCACTGCAGGCGCGAGTTCCTTAACCGCAACCGCGGTGCACCCCAATGAACTTTAAATTGAAGATAAATCCTTGAAAACATGTGACGCGAGTCACAATCAAGGATCCAAAGACCAAAATACTGGGCATGGTGAAGTCAAGGATACTCAAATATGATAGAAGAGTTCAAGTTGTTTAAGATTGGACAATGATTGCGCGATCAAAATAAGTCCATTGACACATTGGCAACGTTAGCCATGCGTGAAAGAAGCTCGCTCAAAGACCTCAATGCACGTCGAAGTTTCGGGATGTCCAAAAATTGGCATCTAAATCAAAATTGTGAGGAATAACGTGCCCGCAGCTGTGACCATGATCACGAGAAGCAAAAATGCGTAGGATCTCGAATGGCAAACGCCCTTGATGCGCAACTTGGATGAGAACGTTTAGCTCTCAGATATCGTCGGGGCACGAGAAGTTCTCTTAACGGCTCATAGATTTTGGCTATCTCTGGAAAAGATTTTATATCATCGTTCTTTTTTCGTGCCAAGCTTGAGGTGTGTACCCCCAAGTAAGGTTGAGCATACATTGTACGAGATCCGTAAAAACATATACGAAATGTACGTCGGAGAATGCATTTCGGCTCTCCGAGCTCGTTTGCAAAAATATTGGTGCCCTTTCATATGAAAATCGTCTCGAGAAAACCAATAAAAGAATCGTCGCGCTCCTTCCGACCACCTCGTCTTCGCCGAGGATCGCCGAGGCGCTGTCGCTATACGAATCGCATCCTACTAGATGGAAGCCGAATGGGACGTAACACTACACGTTAAAATCCATACTTGTCCGGTCAAAGACCTTGTACTTCTACAGATCTTAGGAGGCGTACTTGGCCCGTGTATGGCATTGCTCGGCCCAAATCGAAAGGAACCATGTTAAGAAAGCCGCAACGCAAGGTCGAAGAGTTTAATTGTTGAAAAGTCTTGATGGGAATGTCGTCCCTCGGACTTGGGATATCGCCCATTTAGAGAAATTCCACCCCTAGAAGCAAAACCGTAAGCGCGCATTTCTGCCGCGACTGCGGAATTGTCGACCGCAACCTCTTTTGGTCGCGATCGCGGAATCGTCGATAGTGAATTCTTTAGGGGGTTCCTTGCGTTGATGTTGGGTTGAGAATAAAGCTGGTAGGACAAGCATCTCATTTTTGTGTTCTTCGTTTTCTAAAACACCCGACCGGGAACCTTTTCAACGTTCTTTTCTCCCTTCTCTGTTTTGCTTGTCCTAATAAGTCTACCTTAAATCTCAACAAATGACACACTTAAGAGTGAGCAAGATGCCCATGATATTCGCTCATGGATGCCCATGATATTCGCTCGTGGATGTACGAACACACATGCATGCACAAACCCCATGATATTCGGTCATGAACAAACTCGCACGCACACATGCACGTTAGGGGAACCCAATCGACTAATTTGCATGGCCACTTCGAATAGGACACCTCTGTACCCTACGTCCTAGTACATGTGGGAAACGTGTTCAAAGACGTAGGTGGGAAAATTGTGAGCGGGTAAAAATAACTACCATATTATTATTTTCTCTATCATTATCATAAAGGTATTTTAATTTATTACGTATTTATTATCTTTTATATATTTTCCCATAAAATTAAATATGGTGGTTATGCAAATTAATGAAAGATTCTATCTTTAATAAAAGATAGAATTTTACTTGGAGAAAGGGGTAAGTTATTGCTTGCTTGGGTTTTAAGGCAGTTGACTAGCCCAAAAGATAGAATTTTCGCCCCTAGCTCTCCTTCTTCCATTATAAATACACGTCTTCGCCGTGTAGAGAAAGCATATTGAAAACACTCATTCTAGCATTGGATAGGCTAATATTCGCTTAGCTTGACTGTTCAAGGAGATTCATAAGAAGCTGAATCTCTAGCTTTCTTATTTATTCATCGACGCTCAATCGAGATAATTGCTCTTTTGACTTAGGCATCGGAGATGGATTAGGAGGTCCCTGCCCCACGTGTCCATTGTTTTGCAGGTTATAGGTTAAGAGAATCAGTTGGAACGGAAGAGGAAGAAGAGCATTCAATTAATGCATTAAAGGCATAATTTTTGTGCACTAATACAAGATATAAATTAGAGTTATTTTTAACGCTTTATTCAACTAATTTTGGCAGTACGCTATTTTGTAATATATTTTCTAAAGTAATAATTTTGGATGTTAGTTATGTATAGTGTGCTTTGAAATTTAATAATCGAGGTAAGGGTTAATCCAAAACATAATAATAATATCAATGGACAATCCAAATTGTATTGGAAAATTTGTACTTCCAACATATAAGTGGTAAGAAATAAGAACCAATCAGCTTTACATTCCATGTAAATGTCTTCCTTAATAATGAACACAAAATCAATTATACTAATAACTAGTTCTATAGTATCTAAGATAATAAATAAAGTTTTTTTAACATTTTTCTCATCTAATTTTGTCAATAAGTTATTTTATAATATATATTTTTAAGCAATAAAATTGGTTGTTAATTATGTATCATGTGGCTTGTAAATTAATAATTGAGCTAAAGGTTCATTCAAAACATGTATAATAATATCAATAGACAATCCAGACGAGAGGGAAAACACTCTCAAGAAAAACCTTAGGACTCTACCGCTGTCTACATCAATATGGGTTTAACACCCACTTCACCTCCACAGTGCTCTCACCGCTGGCTCCACCACCGCTCTAACCCTCACAACCCCAAGGCCGCTATCAGTCGGTTCTGGCTGGAGACGTCTGTTTGGTCGGAATCCACCGATTTCATACCAAGATTCATCTCTATTCCAACAACAATGGAAAAATCTCTAACGATTTATGGGATAAACTCCTAAAAACTATGGAAAACCCATGTTTCAGATCTTGATGTCACAAATCCCCTACATCTCCAAATCTAGGATCTAACCCAACAAGATCTCAATTGCTAGATCAATTGGTTATCGCTTCAACCTTCTCGATCTAGAACCTCACTATCGCTCCAGATCTCGATCCATACCCGAATCTCTAAACCCCATGCTAGTTGAACCTAGATCTAAACTGGCTCCTGCAATCGTCACCAAAAAAGGAAATAAAGCACCATGCTTGAATCCACAATGCCTTGATCTGCATTTTTTGGATCAGATCTATGTCTTTCAATCTCTATGATATGCCATCAGACTTTAACCGGCAAGGTTCTCCCGCCTCTTGATATGTTGGGGCTAACAACAACCCCCCAAAATAATTAAAATAAATTAGGCAAAACCCAAAAACAAACCAAAATATATATAATATATTGCCCATACAATATAATACATTCTATGCGCCTCTTTCATCGACGTCGTTGCCGAGTGGCCACCTCCGATCTGTTCAAACCAGATCCACCACCAAAAAAGTCTTCTTCTTGTAGGGGGAAAATAAATTGAAATAAAACTATCACATCTTCCAAGACACTTGTAGGCAATGTATCAAACCTACTTTGGACTTGTTTGACAAAGTAAATTAGTGAGTTGGATTCTCGGAATAAAAAGAAGGATAAGAAGGCTTCTCCAAACCTTTGATGGGCTTTTAGGTTCTTTTTATATAAAAGAAGCTACCGAAAATCCCATTTCAAAGACAATTTTTTTCTATCAAAAGTGGTGCCTTAGCCCCCGATCTTGTATCAAGGTTTCATTTTGTCTCAATCTTCGGTTGAAGTTTGTGATTTGTTTCGTGGTTTGAGATTGATGTTTCAGAGTTGTCCGGTGGTGTGTTTTCTGTGTTTTTTCAAGCAAATCGTCACATCTCCCCAAGTCAGCTTCCTATTGCTATGTTGCGCACCGACTGTCCTATACGCCTATGTTAGTCCGCTACTGACCCGCGGAAGCGCTTTTCTTCTACCTAGACTCAAGTCTCTTCAGCTTCCTTGTTCAGTGGTTGCTGCTTGTCTACCTTGTTCTCTAATTGTTTTGTTGGTTTCTTTTGGGTGTTTGTTGTTATCGATTTGTCCGACTACCGAGTTTCATCTCGGTCTCTCAAATTACCAAGCTTGTCTAGTATTTCGAATTCCTTTCCTTATCAAAAAAATATCAATAGACAATCCAAATTATATCAAGAAACTTGTTGATAAAATAAGAGGCATATATAAGTAATAAAATTAAAGGCGACACATGTGAAAGGGAGTGGGGTATTTATCAAACTGTAAATTTGTTTATTGCAAAAGGAGGTAAAAAGAAATTTGTATGGGATAAATCATAAATGTGTATGGCATATAAATCAACCAAAGTAGGGCTTTCTGAGGAATTGATAAAACAGGGGTGTTGGTTTTTGCCGCATATGTAAATATGCTTATAACGCATCTTATAAAAGGGTACATACCATCCCCATTTTCCTTCTCCCTCTCATGCATCCCCTTCCTTCTTCTCCGTATTCCTTCTTCTAGTTGAATAGACTAAGCCGCTCTTTTACGTTGATCCACCGATCAAGCCACCAGTTGTCACCATTAATGACTTTTTGAGATCAAGGCAAAGTTGTTTCCGTGAGATCAAGGCCAAGAGAAGGGAGCTTGAAAATTAATGACTTTTTGAATATTGATGAAGAACTTGTTCAAAATAAGGCAAAGTTGTTGGTTGCACGTCAGTTGTTTGATGAAATGCCTAACTCGCAAAATTAACATGAACATAAGTTGTTGGTTAAGTTTTCAATATACATTGATGCAATTCATCAAGACAAATTTGAGCCTAAATGTCCATACTGACATGGGAGAATCTAGGTGGGGGCAGGCGGGGCGATCACCCCCACATCTGTCTGGATGAGGTGAGAGCTTACAAGGGAAGACATGGGAGTGAAGATCTTTTTTGGAATTTCGCCTCCACGGGACGAGATGAGTGGCAGAAAAAAAATTTAAAAATAAAAACTAGGCTCTTAGTCTAAATTATAGGGTTTCTAAACCCTAGTTTCCTGAACTAGTTGATAAAGTGCACAAACTAAGTAAATTAGCTTACGGTGACCGGCTCGACACGATGGAAGAATGGTGAGATTTTCATTGGGTCAAGCTGGAGAATCAAATGTAGTTTGATGCGTATGTTCGTTATTTTTTTAAACTAGCTTCATATGTCCGAGGTTAATTTTTGTATACTATCTCGATATATTAAAATGTTGTTAGGTTTAAAGTCGGTCCACACTTCCGGACAATCCTAGATCTGCCCCTGCATACTAACAATGGTCAGGAGGTGAATTTGATCATGAGCCTATGGACTCTTACATGTAGAGGGATGGAGGCATTAAAGTAGATATCATGCACCAGATCCAAGTTGGTTTGTAGAAATAAAGAAGTATCAAGTATCTTGTGTGATAAGAAAGAACCTCCTAAATTAGAGGGAAAGTTCTACAAGGTAGTTGTTAGACCAACAATGTTGTACGAAGCAAAGCATTGGCCGACCATAAAGGCCCAAGACCCAAAGATGATGTTGGTAGAGATGAGGATGTTACGTTGGTTGTGCGGACACATGAGACTGCACAAAGTCGGGAACAAAGTCCTCCATAGCAAGGTCGGTGTAGCCAATATTAAGGATAAGATGCGCACGACAAGAGTTAGATGGTTATGGCACATGCAATGGAGACAACTAACTGCATGCTCTAATGCGAAGGTATGAGATCTTAACCCTGGTGACGTTTCGACAAGGAAGAGGGTGCCCTAAAAAGAATTGGAAGGAGAGACAAGACCTGACCTCCTTAGCCTTCACAAAGGACAAGGCCTTATGGAGGGATAATATTCGAGTCCAAGAGAGGTAGAGCTGCAAGTGGGAGGGTGGGTGGGTTGGGAAAGGGGTGGGTTGGCTTACTGTTATGATCTTCTGTTGTTTTGTGTTCGGTTTTCTTCGATCCCTTAGTTCTTGTCGTGTGTTATGTGCGTGTCTGCCTCGTTTGTGTGTGAAGTCCATATGGTTTCTTTCAGCGTTTGCTTTGTTTTGTTTTTTCGTTCTTTTACATTTGACCATCCTTTTTGGGTCTATTGGAAACACCCAATCGACTCCTTTAATGACGGTGTGTACATCCAGACCCCCCAAACCTTGCTAAGGTGAGCTATACTGCATAATGTTTTTTTTTCTAATCTAATTAGCATCATTGGTGGTGTTAGTACTCATGTTACATTCTCTTATGTGATTATACATGCATATACCCTTTATGCAATTAGGGGTTTGTGGTATGATTATATGTATAATCCAAAATAAATCATTGAGGTGATTATATGTTTGGACATTGTGAGTTATCTAATAGCTTCAGGAGCGCTGCCCCTAAATCCCCTACCGAAGGCAACTCCGCCCCTAGACCCCAAGTTAGGGGTGCGTAGCCCCTTGGACTCCAAACATATAATCATTGAGGTGATTATATATTTGGACATTATGATCGATGAAAGTTGATAAAACGTACCAATCTTTCATCATTTTGTGATAGACGCTTATCTATCATCACAACAAACTCATGGGATGCAGACTAAAGAGGTTACATGCCTAATTAAAAACTTTTATAGGTCATATGACTAACTAGCCTTTTTATTACGGTTATTTACCAAAATCCCCTTAAATTAAAGGACATTTGTGCTGGAAAAAAAAACGCAAGAATTGCTAAAGCATGGGCAAAAATGAAAGAGTTGCCACAAAAATGGGATACCTTGCAAATCAGCCAAGATTATATACATAAACCCGAGTTGAGAATGAACTTATCAGAGAGTTTGGATCTTAAAAACAACTGATGCATCTGCGTCTTGAACATATTTTACTAGATAAAGTTGCATAAGCAAACACCTTTAGGATGCATATCGGATACTTCATAGCACTTAGGACGACTGGTAACAGTCCATTAAAATTCCCTTCTCAAAACTTGGTATAAGGAATCTAGAGTATAGTAAAAATGCTAAATTTAGAAATATTAGTTATATCTTTTTTTTTGGTAGAAAGTTATATCTTTTTAAAGAAGGCTCTATGTCTTAATCCTTACTACTATAAATGCGAATTCAACTTTGAGATCCCTCCGTTAAATTTTACAAATTCTCTATCTACAAATATTGTGCGGTCCGTATACATCGCTCCTTTTGACACAATTTGCAGAAAAGTGAATTGAGGAAGAAGAAAGGAAAAATGAGAGAGATAGAGATAGAGAGAGAGAGATAGAGAGAGAGAGAGAGATTTAGATTTGGAGAGGCAAAATTCCAATTTCGATTAATTGCTCCTACTGGAGAATTACAGGGTTTTGTACATGAATTTCTCATGACAAGATGACGTGGCACTAGGCCGGTATACAAAACTCAGCATTTCGTTACATAAAAGAATAATGCATCTAATCAGTAATAAACTGAAAATAACAGATTAGCTTAGTGTTAATAGCCCCCTCAAACTGGTGCATTTGAGGAACCAGTGAACATGCCCAATTTGATAAGTAACTCTCGATGATGCGTAGAAGGAAGTATCTTGGTTAACACATCAGCCAGTTGATTAGTAGTGAGAAGGAATGATAGTTGAAGCAATCCATCCATCACTTTTTCTCGAGTGAAATGACAGTTGATGTTCGTATTTTTAGTATAGTTTTTAGTAGGTTTTCTTAGTTTATTAGGACTAGTTTTGATAAGTTTAGGGTTAGTTTTGTGTGTTTTTGGATAAGTTTGCATATTTTGTGAAAAGTATGGAAGCTACTCCGTTTTGTGTATTTTTGTAGGTTTTAGCAAGGAAATGGTGCTTTTTGGAGCTAAATTTGGAATGATATGGTGAAGGATGGAAGAATGCGAGACGAGGGAGTCGAAGTTAAGTTTTTGAAGTTGAAGTGTTGAAAAAGCCAAGCCCAGGCTCGTTAACGAGGCTGTGAGGGCTCGTTAATGAGGCTACGAGATAGGTTTTTCTAGGAATTTTAGTGATGTCCTACCGATCCTGTGCGGGAATTTATTCCGTATCGGTAGAGTGTTTTTAATGAGTTTTTGGGTTATTATATTATGTATTTTAGGTCTTGTTATCTTTCTAGATTTTATTTCTATCTTTTTAGAGTTAGTTTCTATCTTTTAGGAAAGTTTTTTTATCTTCTAGCCTTTTTATTTTCTAGCCTTATTAGTATAAATACCCTTCTTTATAGCTTAGAATGAGGGGGGTAGCAAGTAGAGAAGGAGGAAGAGCTGAGAGAGAGAGAGAGGAGTCGGGACGAGATCGAGCACGGTGGACGAGAGTTGCCGGCGTCGTTAATCACGGTTTTCGATTCGGTGTTTTGTATTTTTCGGTTTCTTCTGAATTCTATAAGACGATTATTTTTCTTATTAATTTGAAGTAGTTGTTTTGTTTTCAATGTTTTCTCTTATTGAATTTATTTGCTTCTTAGTTATAAGTAGTGAGTAGTTTTCTTATCTAGGGTAGGGGTTTAAACCCGGCATAGTTATGCATGGTTTGATGAGTAAGATGATGTGTTGAATGCCTTATATCTATTTTTGAGATTGCTTGTTGTGTTTATGCCTAGATGAAAGTCAAGGTAATTTGAGTTTTTAACTTGATTGAAAGAGAAAGTTATAGACTTGAAGGTTGATATTGTTTGAATACGAAAGTTTCGAGCTTTAGATCCAACACGAGTGATGATCCAACACGAGTGATTGAGTGAATTAATTTTATGAGAGTAGATTAATTTGCTTGCTAGTCAATGAAAGTTGATGAATTTATCTATTTAAAGGCATGATCTTTTATCTTCTTACGAGTTTATATGCATGGCTATGTTGTGGTAACCTTGTCCTAGATCTTTGTTTTTATTTGAATTCTCCTAGATCATATTCGTTACTGAGTTCCTAGCCTCGGTGCCGAACCTGTTTAGTTCGTTAGTGTTAGTTAGTTGTTTACGGTGGTTCGTTAACGACCCTGACGAAGTCGTTAACGAGGCTGGTCGTGAGTGTTTTTGCTTGTTTTTGTTTGATTTTTATTATTAGTAGTCGAAAGATAAACAAACCTTGCTTCTCGTGGAACGATCTTGACTCCCCTATACTCAGCGGGGTCTTGACTTATAAATTTATTTGTTGTCTAGAGTGAAGGCCCGTCAACAAATTGGCGCCGTTGCCGGGGAAGAAACGAGTTTGTTTGTTTATTTGTGGGTCTGGGAATTGCCCGACCCCGTTTTTGTTTTTAATTTTTGTTTTCTTTGTCTGTTTTCTCAGCGTATGCCGGTAGGATGTCGAAGGCTTGAATTTGACAACGCTGGTTATTATTCAGAACCTGAATGTTCCCTGCACCGTAGACACCGAGAGAACCGAGCCATGGCCACACCTGAAGAGATGGCTCGTCTGTTGGAAGTCCTCCAAAACCAGATGGAGGCATTGAAAACCGAGACAGAAGACGCTGCTACCGAGGCTGAGCGTCAACGAGTTAACAATGCTCGTCTACAAGAAGAGCTAAATGCCTATCCGAGGAATGCCAAACAATACATGCATCCGGAACTGAGGGTGCCAGAATCACCGATTGTGCTTCCGGAGATAGAGAAACCATTTGAGATTAAGTCTTAATTTATATCCTTGATTAAGCGGGCTCAGTTTGAAGGGAAACCTACTGAGTGCCCTATGGAGCATATTAGAAATTTTCTTGATTTATGTGACACCATAGCTGCTGAAGGTGTCTCACTTGAATATGTTCTGTTAAAAGCTTTCAGGTGGTCTCTTGCTAGAAAGGCCCTGAGCTGGTTGGAGAGCTTACCTCCTAAGTCTATCAGGACTTGGAAAAACTTGTATGATCAATTTCTTACAAAATTTTTCCCTCCTGCCAAGACAACAGAGCTGAGGAAGCGCATCACCTCCTATCACCAGCTGCCTAATGAGACTTTTGTTGAAACATGGGAAAGATTTAAAGAGATGCTTAGACAGTGCCCCACTCATGGGCAACCTTTATATGTTCTTCAAGAAATCTTTTTCCAGGGTATCAACGCCGAGACCAAGAACCGCATCAACACGCATACAACGTGCAGATTTATAGAGATGGACCCTACGACTGCATGGGAATTGCTGGATAAGCTGTCCAATATGATGCCATGTATGGAACGCAGCAAAATCCCCAGCACCAGAAACGTCTCTATGTGCGTAACCGAGAAGAAGTTGACCCAGATGTTAAAAATCAGTTCTACAAGACGAGGTCAACCGCCTGAAGAAGCAGATAAGTTTTCTGAAGTCCTCTCAATCCTGTCAAGAGTGTGGCTCTTCTACCCATAGTACTTCTGCTTGCACTAACATAGAGCAGGTAAGAGCCGCTGAGACAATTGCTGAAATGAATTACATGAGAGGCTCATACAAGAACCAACCTAGTAATTTTGACAGGTCGAATAACTATCAGACGTGGGGCAATCAAAATCCAAATCCAAGCTATGCAGCGCCTCCACCGGATAGATGACCTGCGCCATATCGACCTCCAGGCCATCAGGAGCCACCACCATGGGTACAAGGGTTACAGGAAAGCATTAATGGAGTCCACAACAATGTTAATGAAGTTCAAGCTAACCTTAACCACCAAAATAAAAGATGGGGAGAGTTCAATGTATGGAAGAAAAATGTTGATTCCCAACTAGGGAACCTTGCTGTACAGATTCCGAGGCCACAAGGGCAACTTTCGGGCCGTCCTGAAGAGAACCCTAAAGGACAGATAGCAGCGGTACACCTTAGGAGCGGAAAGACACTACCAGAGCGTGTCCAAGCTAAGGACAAGACGGAAGAAGACGCCATGGTACATCTCGGTAACGAGCCAACGAGGGCAAGTACCGAACCAGCATACCGTGGTGACTAGGCTCCGAGGGCACCTAACGACCCTAGTCCAGGTAAGTTTTCTAATCCGAGCCCTCCTCTCAATTCCAGGGTAGTTAACGACCCCACCAAGGTCGGTAACGACCCGCCGAGCATACCCAACGATCCTATTGTCGACCCGGTAGCATCACCTCTCGAGCCTAACTTGGTTCCGAGAATGGTGAAATCTCTTCCATTTCCCACTAAGAAATCTGTGGACTCTACTGAGAGTAAGTTCAAGCGTTTCGTAAAGATTCTTCAGGGCATTAATATTTCCATCCCATTCGCTGAGGCCCTAAGCGAAATGCCGGCTTACACGAAATTTTTGAAAGACATTCTTAGCAGGAAAAGATCCATTACAGAGTTGCAGGATGAAGTCCGATCTATAGCTCTACCAGAAAAGCTAGGAGACCCAGGGAGATTTGCAATAACGATTGGAATAGGCGACCACAAATTCAAAGCTTTATGTGATCTGGGAGCCAGTGCTAGTTTACTGCCTCTCTCAATCTGGTCCAAAGCCAACATGGGACCACTGGAGCCTGTAGATATGAATCTCTACATGGCAGACGGATCATGCGTCAAAGCCACAAGATTAGTGGATGACTATCCTATTCAAGTCGGGAAATTCTTTATACCGAATGATTTCATCGTCCTCGACATGCCTGAAGATCCTCACGTCCCCATTATCCTAGGCAGACCATTCTTAGCCACGACAGGTGCTAGGGTCGATGTACGGAAAGGACTTCTCACTTTTGATATCGGGGAAGAACGCGTGGAGTTCAGCTTGGATCAAAATGCTAATGACCCAACTGAGGTTGCACAAATCGAGTTGACCCAGCCAGAACTCGACACATCCACCGAGCCTCCTCCAATTATCAAAACAGACGAGAATATCATGCAAGTCCCTACCGAATCTCATTGGCCCACCACCGAGTCCCACATGCAAGGGTATAATCAAGGTGAGTACTCTAACTATGAATTCGCTAATGCCGGTTATGATTATTCTTCATACTTTGTTCCTACACCATGCCCCATTATATGTGCTACAGAGGAATCCAGACCACCTTGGTTTTCGGATTTCACTAACCATTATGTAGGAATATCGGGCATACTGATAGAAGATGAAGGACCGAATTTAGTGACTCAAGCTAATAACGCCTACAAAGCCAAGTATGGGGTACCAAAAGACCCCAACACAACTGCAAAAGAGCCACCTTGAGCCAAGGTAAGTACGTCGGGCTAACGACATTAAAAATAGCGCTTACGGAAGGCAACCCGTTTTTAGTATAGACTAGATTTTTCTTTTCTTTTAGATCTTTTTGCTAGCTTTCTTTTGAGTTTTTTAGTAGTTTTTAGGATATAAAAATAGGATAAATTTTGAGCTAACAAGATGTAGGAGAAGGGCTCGAAAATCATTCAAGGAGGCTACGGTGGCTCGTTAACGACCCACCCAGGGTCGTTAATGACCCCGTTTACCAAACCGACTCGGGCAGGTAAGTTTTATTTAACCCTAATCTATCTTCTATCTTCTAACCTATCTTTTATCTACCCTAGCCGCCACTACCTACCCCTCCCCTCCTATTTCTACCCTCTCCTATTTAACCCTTCTAAAACTCCCAAAATCCTACTCTCAAATCCTCAAATCCCAAGCTCCAATTCCCTCAAAATTCTACCGACAACTCTTCAACACCGATCGGAATCCCACCTCCACCGAACTTCGGAAAACGCCTCGTTACCGAAGCCCGCCGCCCCAGTTTTCCCACCGACGAGATCCAAGCTCGTTGATCCATCCAAATTCGATCTTTTGTTCTTCAATTTTTCAATCTTCCGGTATGATTTCTAAACCCTAACTCTTTATTGCATGATTCATTGTTTTTAGGGTAGAAATTTCATATCTTGATTGTATTTATAGAGGAGGCCGAATTGCATGTTTTGATTTCGCTCATGAATTTTGGTTGTGCTTAATTGTTCTCGATCTAGGGATGGTTATTCATGATAGATTCTCCATTGCAAAAATTTGATTTGAAAAGCATGAATGTTCTTGTTCTAGAAATTGAGTTTGATCTTTACCATGTTATTTCTAGCATGTTCGGGATGGGTAATTGAGTAAGTATGGGGTGCGTATACCCGATTATGTGTCTAGTGAAGGATTATAGAGGATGAATGCTTGATTTATGGCTTAAATTTAGAGTTAATTCCACCCGGAATTCTGCGAACTGGTTCTCGGTAGTTCGTTAATGACCCGCCCAGGCTCGTTAACGACCCTGCGTAGTCTCAAAGCTTAAAAATCAGTCCAGAACAAGTTACCGACCCAATTGGGTAGTTAACGAATAATTCTGAGGGTCATTCCGAGACCAAGTATGGGGTCTCTTGTCTATCTACTTGAGTGGATCTTATCTTGGAAAAATCATAACTGTTTTGTAGATCACATGACAAGTTCAAGCAGAGCCGCTACGCGAGCCCAGAAGAAGAGGAGGAATCAGAGATCTCCATCTCCACCTCGCATGGATAATGTGATCTTGCGCACTCAAGGGCAAGCGGACCGATACAACGCCATCCTAAACAAGGACCACAACACTCGGTGGTTTTCAAGGACGAGTGCCAAGGACACGGGGATCTACGAAGAAGTCAAAGAGGCTTTCACTATTCTAGGAGTGCCTCACTTGCTGAAGAAGTAGACTTTACCACACTTTTCGGCTCTCACATCCGAGTTTTTAGCTACTCTAGAAACAAGTTTCCCGACGAAGACTTCGGCGGGACGCATCCGATTCAGGCTCGGTAATGTGAACCGAGAGTACACTTTGGCGGAGTTCAATGCCATTCTGGAGCTCCCAAACCCTTATCGAGATTACAGTCTGAAAGATTACAAAGCGACAAGGACTTGGAGCTACCTCACCGGGGAGGTCGAGCCTTCCGCTGCAGCATTATCTAGGGAAAGAATCATCAACCCCATATTCAGGATCATCCTCCGAGTTCTCGCCGCTACATTCTGGCCTAAGAGAGAGCTGAATAGGCCAACAAGGACGGAGGTTGCATGTCTTCGCACCATTCTTTTCGAGGAGCCCGCCCCATTGAACTTAGGGTATGAGTGGCTTTATTATATAGAGAAATCAACCAAGTCAAAGGAAGTATTGGTATAGCTCACTCGCTACACACCGGCTCATGCTCAACAAGAATTATTGGTATAGCTCCGGTATTTTCATTCAAGCCGAGGGAGGGTTCAAGACAAAAGTTCAAGACCGCATTGTTGTACCCACCCTAGACAAATTAGAGCTACTCTATGTACCAAATTGGTACGAGGCGTGGATGGGGCATGCATTCCCGTTAGAGCCCAAGCCGGAGGATGAGCTATCACTTAGGCCGTGTGAGACAAGATTTGAGCGAGAAGGAGAAGCAATGGATGAAGAAGAAGATGAGACTGACGAGGCTGACACAGAGGGAGGTACAGAGGAGCTCAACCTCGAGGACGAAGACCTCGATACAGAAGTTTTAGGCACCAATGTCTTCGTTGACGAGCCCACCAAGGTCGTTAACGACCATTTCCAGACCTCTACCGATGCTCCTACCGAGGCATACAGGTTCGGTAACGACCCACCGAGAGCATCTACCGACCCCCCGCAGCCTACTATCGACCCTAATTCCTATGGACTCATGCCATTCAACCTAGTGCTTTACCAAGACCACTTCCAGCCTCACTATCCACCACCTCCTCAGCCCGAGTACACTAGATCGAGTATCCCGCCTCCATGGGCCGAAGACCTTTCATCTCAGATGTAGCAGCTGAACCTTCAGCAGACACACATTCATCGGAGGATGGATAGATGGGAGCGTGTCTATTCTGCTCGCATGACAATGGAGGATGAGAGGCATCGTCAGAGAGAGGTGGCAGATGCAGAGCACTAGAGGACGATGTACGACTTCATGGGGAACTTTGAACACTACTTTCCTCCACCGAACCGTTGATTCAGCTTGAAGAAGTTTCCTTGTTTTCTGCTTTTAAGACTTTTTAAGTTTTTATGTTTTTCTTTTCTTGTTTTATTTTTGTTTTCTTTTCTATTTCTTTCCTTCTTATTTTTCTTACAGTGGGGACACTGTAATTTTAAGTATGGGGTGGGAAAAAGTAGAAAAACTAGAAGTCTTGTGTCTTGTTTAACTTATGTGTTTTATTTGTTTTAAGTAGTTCTTTGTTCCATGAAAAATTGAAAATTTTGAAAAATCGAAAAAATATAAAAAAAACAAGAGTTTTAGAATTGATAGATATCCCTTTTTTAGGTTCTATGATAGTAGTTGCTAACATGATCATATAATTCCTTGCAAACATGTCTTTGATAGTATAGCCGGATTCTTGTTATGAAGTTGTTTTTAGGAAGGAATAGCATTTGATGAAATTGAGCACATATGATCTTTATAGCATAAGTGATGCAATCCAACAAAATTTTACCTTGTGAGTTATTCTTGGCCTTATAGGGAGAACATTAAAAATCCCTCTTCTTTTTCTTGTGTGATTTTACTCTCTATATGCATATTATCTCTTGAAATTGTGATGGTTATCTATTACTTTAGACCTATATGAGATTTATAGTTCATTACTTGTGAAAGTCATATGATAGAGAACTTATTTTTCATAGCCCTATTAATCCATATCCACCCTTACATTATCCTCTTTTTGAAGCCAATTTGAGCCTTTAAGCCTTTTATTTTTAGCTCCACAAAATTATTCCCTAGCCATGATAAGCTTGACCCTATCCGGGGATTAGGACTTAGTGTTGGTTGTTGATTATAATTTTTGTTGAGTGAGATGTATTGGTTCAAGTGTGGGGTAATGTGGGTTGGAAAAGAAAGATCTTGTAGTTTGTCATGTAAAAGGAGTTTGGTTCTCTGTATGCACCAAGTAAAGAAAAGAAGTGGAAATAAAGGAAAAAATGAGCAGTACATCGTTACCAACCCAGTGGGTTCGGTACCGACCTTCCCGCAGAGAGAAAAAAAAAGTGTGAAACCATCACAAGGGAAGAAAAAGAGAGAAGAAGAGTTGAAAAGTGTAAAGTGTGCATGAGCCAAATTTCCTAAGTGTTTGTAAGCAAGATCAGTTGGGATATTAAAGGGGTTAAGAAATGAGAAAGTTTGTGCATAATGAAGAGTGAGTTTTGGTATATTTTTATGAGAGTTTTTGGTGTTTGTGTGAGTTTTTAGGAGTCTTTGATTCCCGGATATTATTAGAACCACATAGCCAAATATTTTCCACGCCTTATTGTTATTACCAAACCCCATTACAACCCGGCCGAATGGAAGCTTCTATGGAGTTTTTCATTGAGCCCCCTAAGTTCTCTTTATGAATTTTTGCTTGTTTTGACAAATCTTGGGTGGAGAGTTTGGTGATATAAGTTCCAATTTCTATGAGTTTTTGTATATAAGATGAGTTGAGAGTTGTTATTATAAGCCATACACATTGAGAGTTGAGTGAAACACATTATTATCCCTTGTGAGGTTGGATTGTATTTTCTTATGTCTATTTGGTGCATATATGTGTGATGACATTAATAGTCATTTTGCTATTTTTCTTCTATGTGTTGAAGTTGTTTTTAAAGGATGGCTATGTTTTGAAGAGTATGTTTGTTTGGTTTTGATTTATGTTTAGTGATTGCTTGAGGACAAGCAAGTCTAAGTATGGGGTATTTTGGTGTTCGTATTTTTAGTATAGTTTTTAGTAGGTTTTCTTAGTTTATTAGGACTAGTTTTGATAAGTTTAGGGTTAGTTTTGTGTGTTTTTGGATAAGTTTGCATATTTTGTGAAAAATATGGAAGCTACTCCGTTTTGTGTATTTTTGTAGGTTTTAGCAAGGAAACGGTGCTTTTTGGAGCTAAATTTGGAATGATATGGTGAAGGACGGAAGAATGCGAGACGAGGGAGTCGAAGTTAAGTTTTTGAAGTTGAAGTGTTGAAAAAGCCAAGCCCAGGCTCGTTAACGAGGCTGTGAGGGCTCGTTAACGAGGCTACGAGATAGGTTTTTCGAGGAATTTTAGTGATGTCCTACCGATCTTGTGCGGGAATTTATTCCGTGTCGGTAGAGTGTTTTTAATGAGTTTTTGGGTTATTATATTATGTATTTTAGGTCTTGTTATCTTTCTACATTTTATTTCTATCTTTTTAGAGTTAGTTTCTATCTTTTAGGAAAGTTTTTTTATCTTCTAGCCTTTTTATTTTCTAGCCTTATTAGTATAAATACCCTTCTTTATTGCTTAGAATGAGAGGGGTAGCAAGTAGAGAAGGAGGAAGAGCCGAGAGAGAGAGAGAGGAGTCGGGACGAGATCGAGCACGGTGGACGAGAGTTGTCGAGGTCGTTAATCACGGTTTTCGATTCGGTGTTTTGTATTTTTCGGTTTCTTCTGAATTCTGTAAGACGATCATTTTTCTTATTAATTTGAATTAGTTGTTTTGTTTTCAATGTTTTCTCTTATTGAATTTATTTACTTCTTAGTTATGAGTAGTGAGTAGTTTTCTTATCTAGGGTCGGGGTTTAAACCAGGCATAGTTATGCATGGTTTGATGAGTAAGATGATGTGTTGAATGCCTTATATCTATTTTTGAGATTGCTTGTTGTGTTTATGCCTAGATGAAAGTCAAGGCAATTTGAGTTTTTAACTTGATTGAAAGAGAAAGTTATAGACTTGAAGGTTGATATTGTTTGAATACGAAAGTTTCGAGCTTTAGATCCAACACGAGTGATTGAGTGAATTAATTTTATGAGAGTAGATTAATTTGCTTGCTAGTCAATGAAAGTTGATGAATTTATCTATTTAAAGGCATGATCTTTTATCTTCTTACGAGTTTATATGCATGGCTATGTTGTGGTAACCTTGTCCTAGATCTTTGTTTTTATTTGAATTCTCCTAGATCATATTCTTTACTGAGTTCGTAGCCTCGGTACCGAACCTGTTTAGTTCGTTAGTGTTAGTTAGTTGTTTACGGTGGTTCGTTAACGACCCTGACGAAGTCATTAATGAGGCTGGTCGTGAGTGTTTTTGCTTGTTTTTGTTTGATTTTTATTATTAGTAGTCGATAGATAAACAAACCTTGCTTCTCGTGGAACGATCTTGACTCCCCTATACTCAGCGGGGTCTTGACTTATAAATTTATTTGTTGTCTAGAGTGAAGGCCCGTCAACAAATTGGTCTATCTCGAGATTCTTAGTTCGCTCATGAAGCACAGTTAAATCGACATCAATTGCAGATTTGTTGTCATAGTTGAGAAGAACATGTTTCAATTTTGTTTCTCCAAATTCTTGAAGAAGATTCACCATCCAAGTAATCTCAGCTGAAGCTTGTGGCATAGCTCTATACTCTACCTCTGATGAGCTTCTTGAGACTGTAGGTTGTTTCTTAGAACGCCAGACAATGGGATTAGTTCCATGAAGAATAACATACCATGTTACAAACCTTCTCGTTATTGGACAACCAACCCAATTTGAGTCAGAATAGGCTTGTAATTTGATTTGATGTCCTGGATGGAAGAGAATGCCAAAGTTGATTGTTCCTTTCACATAGCAGATCAAGTGAAGAAGAGCATCCAAATGACCAGTGTGAGGTTTTTGAAGGAATTGGCTTAGGACTTAGACAACAAAAGAAATGTCAGGTCTGGTGTTGGTTAAGTAATTGAGCTTACCAACTAAGCTTCTAAAAACTGTAGGATCCGTCAATGGTTCTCCAGAAGTTGTGTCTATCAACTTGAAATTGATGGGCAATGGAGTGACTTTGGTATGAAGTTGGCTCACAGAAGCATCATCTACAATTTCCTGAGCAAATTTTGATTGACTAAGAAGAAGGGCATCATTCTTGTGTGAGACTTGGATACCCAGAAAGTAGTTGAGCTCACCCAAGTCTTTAATAATGAAGAGAGTGTGAAAAGCTTGCTTGAGATGATCAATAACTGAGAAATCTGATCCAGTAACAAGTATGTCATCTACATAAATGGCAAGAATAGTGACATATGCTTCAAGAAAAGAGAAGAATCATACTTGGATTGAGTGAAATTCAAGTTGACTAAGGTAGTGGTGAGCTTATGGAACCACTTCCTTGATGCTTATTTGAGTCCATAAAGACTCTTTTTGAGTAGACAAACTTGGCCATTGGGATTAGGTATTCCTTCTGGAATTTGCATATAGACCTCTTCAAGAAGACCCCCATGTAAAAAAGCATTGTTGACGTTCCATTGGTAGATTTTTTATCCTTTATTGAGAGCGAAAGAGATTAAGGCCCTGGTTGTACTCATTCTTACAACTGGAGAGAAGGTTTCATCAAAGTCTAAACCATGTTGTTGGGTGTATCCTTTAGCCATCAAACGAGCTTTGTATCTTTCTATGGTTCTATCTGCTTGAGTTTAATTTTGAACACCCATTTGCAACCAATTGCTCTCTTACCTGCAGGAAGGTCTACCAATTTCCATGTATTGTTAGCATTCAAAGCATCTAGTTCCTTATTCATGGCAAGTATCCAATTTGAGTCCGTAGATGCCTCGATATAGGTTTTAGGTTCAGTAGGAGATGAATGAGAAGTATGGAAAGCTTGTGGTGCATGGTGTAAAGAATGAGTTGGCAAAGCCATGAATGAGTAGAAATTGATTAACAACATTAGAGAAATTACACACATATTCCTGCAAGTATGAAGGAGGATTATGTATCCTAGTGGATCTTCTCAGAGGAGCCAATTCAGGTTCTGTTGTAGGAGTAGAAGGAGAAGATTGATCACTAGATGATGGATCATTGGATTCAGGATCTTTTTGTGAAGAACTTGGAGATGACAAAAGAACATCATCCATTGAGGAAGGTAAGTAATGAAGAGGGTCAGGACTGGATGTTTGTGGAGTGAAGGGGGTGGTAAAGGGATCATTAGAGGGGAAGAAAATAGGATGATGATCATGAGCCATAGTAGGTAGTGGAAAAGAAGAGGAAAGTTTGATGTTGGGAAGATGTAAGGGAAAAGTCATCTCACAAAACTGCACATCTTTGGAAATGATGATTTTTTGTGTGGCAATCTCAAGCACTTTATGGCCTTTTGTCCCATAAGGGTACCCTAGAAATATGCAAAGAGAACTGCAAGGATCAAATTTGGTTCTATTTCTCCTTAATGTGGATACAAAACATAAACACCCAAAAGGGTTAAGGTGTGTGTAGTCAGGAACAACTCCATAACCAATACTCAGCTGGTCTAGTGGTAAAGTGGTGCTAAACTCCTTAAGTGTTTGTGCGTGAGATTCGAAGTTCGAATCCCACTGGTGACATGTATGGAGAAACTGATATTGGGAGGGTCTCCCTCAAAATGGGGTCACGAAGTACCCGGTCCGGATGTAGAGCGCCGACCGATCGAACTGGGCGAGCCAAAAGGCAAGACCAAAAAAAGAACAACTCCATAGAGTTTCTCATAAGGAGTGAGAAAGTTGAGGCTAGCTAAAGGGTATCTATTTATCAAATATGTGGCTGTGATGATGCATTCACCCCAATAAGAATTAGGAAGATTGGATTGGAACAACAAGACCCTGGCTATCTCAAGGAGATGCTTGTGTTTTTGCTCAACCACCCCATTTTGTTGTGGTGTTTCAACGCAAGAAGTTTGATGAAGAATACCCTTAGAGGAAAAGAATTGTTTGGCATAATCACTACAATACTCAGATCCATTGTCAAACCTCACAGTCTTAACAAGTTGAGAAAACTGTTTTTCCACTCCTGGTCTCTCACAAGTGCCAAGCCCGAAGGAAATTTCGTTTTTAGCAATCAATGAAACTTCTACAGCTCGTTTCCATTGATGGTAGTTATCTTCAATCAAAAGTTGAGTGGAAAGTGAATAATTCAGATGATTGGAATGGTGAAGGTAAAGTACATGGTTAGGGTCATTTACCTCCGCCATCAGATCAGTCTCGAATCCTTGAATAGGTTCCTTCTTCTTCTCCTCTGGGAACTTAGTTTCCATCATGAGTATGATTATCGAATGCAGAAGCTTATGAGAAGATCGTTGCGCGCTCTGATACCATGACACAATTTGCAGAAAAGTGAATCGAGGAAGAAGAAAGGAAAATGAGAGAGAGAGAGAGTTTTTAGATTCGGAGAGGCAAAATTCTAGTTTCAATTAATTGCTCCTACTGGAGAATTACAAGGTTTTGTACATGAATTTCTCATGACAAGATGACATGGCACTAGGCCGGTATACAAAACTCAACGGTTCGTTACAAAAAGAATAATGCCTCTAATCAGTAATAAACTGAAAATAACAGATTAGCTTAGTGTTAATACCTTTCTCCTGCTTCTTTGTGCATGCCCACCTCCTACTGCTTCGTGCCCACCTCATCGGACGTTCCTCCTTATCTTAAAGCTCCAGTGCCTCTATCCTCCTCTCTTTTTCACTCTCTTGTTCTGTCCCCCTCCTATGAGAATTCGAGCACGTTGCGGTGCCTAATTGCTTTCTCCCTCCTCCACCAAGTCATGCAGATCTACCACCGCCACACCGTTTGCCGTCTCCCGCCTTCAGTGGACCACCAGTCTTGGCGCTCGTGCCGCCTCTTCCAACCGCACCAGCTTAGTCCGTCTCCGTCCGAATCTCCTCCTTGCGTGGAACACTACCAACGTTAGCCACCACTCGGATGTCGTCATCCCACGACTGCCAACCCTCGTCGCTGTTGCTGCCCAGAATTCCGCCACCATCCGCTCCTTACTTCATCTAGGTAAATCCTTTACTTTCTCTTGGTAATTGTTCTTCTAAAAACAATTTTGATTTATGCCGCCAAATAATCCTTGCACTTTTGGTCTTCAATAGCTTTATAGGTATTTAATTTGTTCTTTCCTTTCGATTGTAGAACAAGGGCATGTTTCCGGTGAGGACCACTCTTGTAGTAAGGACTAGGCTTAAAATGAGGACTCATCTCAACCATTGGATTTACTTCTTTACTATGTATTGAATGGTCAAGATTTTTAATTTTTAAATTTTAATTTTTTTAATTTTTTGATTTTTTGATTTTTTGATTTTTTGATTTTTTGATTTTTTGATTTTTTGATTTTTTGATTTTTTGATTTTTTGATTTTTTGATTTTTTGATTTTTTGATTTTTTGATTTTTTGATTTTTTGATTTTTTGATTTTTTGATTTTTTGATTTTTTGATTTTTTGATTTTTTGATTTTTTGATTTTTTGATTTTTTGATTTTTTGATTTTTTGATTTTTTGATTTTTTGATTTTTTGATTTTTTGATTTTTTGATTTTTTGATTTTTTGATTTTTTGATTTTTTGATTTTTTGATTTTTTGATTTTTTGATTTTTTGATTTTTTGATTTTTTGATTTTTTGATTTTTTGATTTTTTGATTTTTTGATTTTTTGATTTTTTGATTTTTTGATTTTTTGATTTTTTGATTTTTTGATTTTTTGATTTTTTGATTTTTTGATTTTTTGATTTTTTGATTTTTTGATTTTTTGATTTTTTGATTTTTTGATTTTTTGATTTTTTGATTTTTTGATTTTTTGATTTTTTGATTTTTTGATTTTTTGATTTTTTGATTTTTTGATTTTTTGATTTTTTGATTTTTTGATTTTTTGATTTTTTGATTTTTTGATTTTTTGATTTTTTGATTTTTTGATTTTTTGATTTTTTGATTTTTTTGATTTTTTGATTTTTTGATTTTTTGATTTTTTGATTTTTTGATTTTTTGATTTTTTGATTTTTTGATTTTTTGATTTTTTGATTTTTTGATTTTTTGATTTTTTGATTTTTTTTTTTTTTTTTTTGATTTTTTGATTTTTTGATTTTTTGATTTTTTGATTTTTTGATTTTTTGATTTTTTGATTTTTTGATTTTTTGATTTTTTGATTTTTTGATTTTTTGATTTTTTGATTTTTTGATTTTTTGATTTTTTGATTTTTTGATTTTTTGATTTTTTGATTTTTTGATTTTTTGATTTTTTGATTTTTTGATTTTTTGATTTTTTGATTTTTTGATTTTTTGATTTTTTGATTTTTTGATTTTTTGATTTTTTGATTTTTTGATTTTTTGATTTTTTGATTTTTTGATTTTTTGATTTTTTTGATTTTTTGATTTCTCGTCGAGTCGTAGTATATAAAAATTGAACTGCCATATTTAGCAGTTTTAAAGCTTTTTTAAACAAAGAACAAAATATAAAATAAAATAAAATCTTGACCATCCAATATGTAATGATGAGGTAAATCTAATGGTTGAGATTAGTCCTCATTTTAAGCAAAAGTCCTTACCACAAGAGTGGTCCTCACTTGAACCAAAACATGTAGAACAATATCTAATTTTGCTTTAAGTTGTTGTCGGTCTTTAGGTTTGATCGTGTTCGGTGATTTGAATTGGAATCTTGTATGTGAGATTGCATATTTGGGATCGTTGTTAGAGGCCGGCCTTTTGGGTTGTTCGGGTAGGACGTCGGCCCGGGGCCCCAATTTTTAGAGGGCCCAATTTTAATTATAATAAGATATATGGTAATATTTGACAAATAGATTTTAATGGCCCGATGATATTTAAGTCACGCGTTAACTTGACAGGCTACGTAACTTTCAGGTTCAATACCCATTGCCACCTTTTTTTTTTCATTTTTATAGCAATACTTTTGAATTTAATCTAGCCATCTAGCCCAAAGAAGTCCGTCTCCTTTGGCCATCTCTTGCTTATTGTCATTGCCCAATAAACTAATCTTCCAAATGTATTTAATATTATATTTATTAGTTTCTAATACTAATTATTTATTGGAAGGGTTTATACATATTATTTATGCTCTTGTATTATAATATATTCATTAAAATTCAAATGGGCCCTTAAAATTTTGTTAATAATGCTCCAACCTATTAATAGGTGATATTTATACAATAATACATCACTACTTTTTAAGCTAATTTTCTTTTCAATTTATCTTTATAAATTACATTTTTATTGTATTTGTCAAGTAATGTTTTCTAAAATTAAAAAAAAAACTCAATTTACATCAATAAAAGAACACTTGTTTTCCTTAGTGGGTTATGTTGAGATCTAGATCTACTCGAGTTCGCTTCGATTGTTCTAAACCGGTTTGAAAACCTTTGAAAACAAAAAACGCAACAATAGAAAGGGACACACAAGAGTTGATGCAGTTCAGAGTGAGTCCTACATCTGCGGAGCCTCAAGAGAGGAGACTCACCCAATCCACTAGGCACCAAAGGCCATAAGCACAAGTACAGTTACAAGCAAGCACACACACAAGTGGAAAAAGCCAGGAACAAGAGAAAGAGCAAGAGACAAGCACAAAGCAACAAGAACAGAGACACACAGAGCCGGCAAGCTCACAAAGAATCAAGCCACACAGACCCGATCTCCCTCATCTCTCTCAAGTTCTTTCCTCTCTCTCGATCTCGTCACATTTCCATTAGAGGCGAAGGAGTCGAAGGGAATCAGCTCGAGAGCCAAACCCTAGAAACCAGAGCGTCGCAGAGAAGTGAGCAAGATAGCTCTCGTGAGCTCCACATAAAAGATTTTATATGAAACCCTAGAGCCAAGACGACGTCCTCTCCATTAATGAGCCAAAGCGCATGGATTAGAAGCGGAGCGGCCCAAGTTATGCAAATAGGCCCATTAGTCGAAAATGCCAAGTTCAAGTCCAAGTCGCACATAAGAGCCAGCCCAATCAACCATAAATCAACAACCAAGAGCCGCACTTGATCAAGGCATGGTCAAGCGGCTCAAGGGTCGAGTCCTGGTTCGAGTTGGGTGGCTCATGGCATCTTGGACTTAAGCCTGGCCCCATGTCCTAGCCTCTACCTACTTGTGTGTGTATTGCTTTGCACAATATAGTGTTTATGTTACATATTACAACTTAGGGTTAAATACATTACAAATGCCCTCCTAATCCTGGGTTGTAATAATGCCTAAGGCGCCAGTAGTGGATTGGCAGTATCATTGTCTCCTGTCCATCGTCGGCCCATGAGCTCAAGAGCTCATGTTGTGTCCCAAATGTGCAGGAAATTCCTGCAGAAGTGGAACTTGTCAGCAATCACAATTTTGGTCCCAAAGTCAGCAGGGTTCTCATCTCCCTTCACTTTCTTGACCTCAAGTGACTTCTCTTCAATCAGTACTCTAATAAAATGATGCCTCACATCAATGTGCTTAGACCTTTCATGGAACATAAGGTCCTTGCACAAATACAAAGCACTTTGACTATCCATGTAGAGAACTGGTGTCATAGGTACAAATTGGATCTCTTTCAAGATCCCAGTGAGCCAAATGGCTTCCTTTGCAGCTTCAGTGGCAACAATATACTCAGCTTTTGTTGAGGAAAGAGCAACAACAAATTATTGTTGAGCCTTCCAAGAGATACAATTGCCTGCCCAGGTGTAACAGTATGCAGAAGTAGATTTCCTGTTGTCTTTGTTGCTTGCATAATCAGAATCATAGTAACCATGTAGCTCATTAGTAGAAGCATGCTCAGAATAGACAAGACAGTAACCCTTGGTGCCATTTAAGTATCTCAAACAGAACTTCATGGCATTCCAATGACACTCACCAGGGTTAGACATAAACATACTCAACACACTAATTGCAAAGGCCAGGTCAGGCCTTGTGCAAAGCATGGCATACATAACAGACCCAACTGCTACATCATAAGACACATTAGACATTGTTTCTTTTGCATCAGGTGTACTGGGGCAAAACCTTTTAGAAAACTCTAAGTGCCCTCCTAAGGGAACAGAAGTGGGTTTAGAATCAAGCATTTTGAACCTTTCTAGAACCTTTAGCAAGTAATCACTTTGAGACAACCACATTTTCTTGTTTTTCCTATCTCTAGTAATTTTTATGCCAAGGATCTTTTGAGCTGCCCTTAGATCTTTCATATCAAAGTGAAGTTTCAAATCTCTTTTCATACCAGAAATGATAACCTTAGAAGAACACATCAGCAGGATATCATCAACATATAAAAGCACAAACAGGGGAGTCTTGGTCCTAATGCCCTTGAAATAAAGACACGTATCATAACTGCTTCTCAGAAAACCAAGTTTTCTCATGCATAAGTCAAACTTGATGTTCCATTGCCTAGGGGACTGCTTAAGACCATAGATAGATTTTTTAAGTAAGCAAACATGATCAGGTTTAGCAGTGTTCACAAAGCCCTTAGGTTGTTTCATATGAATAGTCTCATTCAATTTACCATGCAAGAAAGCAGTTTTTACATCCATCTGTTCTAGTTCCCAGTTGTACACAACAGTCATAGCAAGTAAAAGTCTAAAAGTCTTATACTTAATAACAGGTGCAAAGATATCATTGTAATCTATGCCCTCCTTTTGGGAGAACCCCTTAGCTACAAGCCTGGCTTTATATCTAGGGGGATCTCCAGAGTGAGCACCATCTTTAAGCTTGTAAATCCATTTACAATCAATCAGTCTAGCATTGGCTGGCTTGGGAACAAGGACCCAAGTATTATTAGCATACATAGACTTGATTTCTTCATTCATGGCACTTATCCAGTTTTTAGCATGCATGCATTTCATAGCAATTTCATAAGTGTCAGGAGTAAAGGAATTCACAACATGCTTAGAAGCAAGGCAAGCGTACTCAATCAAGTTCACCTCAGACAGAAGATCAGAAAACTCAGCAAACATAATAAACCTCCTATTACGGACCCTAATCCTTGGCTCTCTATCTCTAGTTAACTGGTAGTCATGCAAGTTATTACTAGAGGGCACAAAGTTGCTAATAGGAGAGTTACTAACCTCCCCACCTGATTGGTGAGGGTTCTGGTCTTCAGTACTTGAAGCTGTCACATTTTCAGTGACATTGTCATCTTCACCTTTCTCTGGATGGTCATTCACCTCATGACCATCATGGTCACCTTCATTATTCTCCACTGGAGCTCCATGGTCATACTCATTATCTTCTTCAAAACTTGCTTCATGTGGCAAGAAGAACCTGTTCATTTTTGCTTCAGTGCTGGTACCTGCATGCTCAATGGAAGAGTTAGCTTTATCCTTAAAGTGAAACTTTGACTCATTAAAGGTCACTCTTCTGGAAGTGATGACTTTGTAACGATGAGGTTGACAAAGCAACAATTTGTAACCCTTAACACCTTCAGGATAGCCTAGCATAACACATTTTTGAGCTCTTGGTTGCAACTTGCCTTGAGATGCATGAGCATAGGCAGTACAACCAAAAGCTTTTAAGTGTGAGAGGTTAGGCTTTCTTCCAGTCCACATCTCATGTGGTGTTTTGAAGTCAACCACAAAAGATGGAGACTTGTTGATGAGATAGCAAGCAGTAGTAACTGCCTCACCCCAAAGTGAAGGTTTCATTTCAGCACCAATGAGCAGGCACCTTGCCTTTTCAAGCAAGGTTCTGTTCATTCTCTCGGCAGTGCCATTCTGCTGAGGTGTGCCAGGAACTGTTAGATGTCTTTTAATACCATTAGCACTACAGAAAGAATCAAAAGCATGATTGCAGAATTCAAGACCATTATCAGTTTTAAGACACTTAAGCTTCAAGTTTGTTTCATTTTCAACACAGAGTTTCCAGGTTTTAAAAGCATCAAAGGCCTCATCTTTAGTTTTCAACAAGTATACCCAAACTTTTCTAGAGTAGTATCAATCAAAGACATGAAATATCTTCTACCACCAACAGTATCAACTTAGGCAGGGCCCCACAGATCAGAATGAACATATTCAAGAGGGGATTTAGCAACATATGCAAACTTGTTAAAACTATGCCTAGCTTTCTTACCAAGAACATAAACTTCACAAAAGCTCAAATCAACATGTTTCTTGTCAATTAAACCCATCTTAAACAAATCATTCAAGCCTTTCATGCCAATATGACCAAGTTTAACATGCCAGAGTTTAGTGAGATCAGGAGTCATGACATTACAGAGTTCAGAGAAGTTAAGTTCAGGAGAAGCAATAACTTTGTAAAACCCTCCCACTTTAACTCCTTTTATAAGAGTAGTACCATTCCTAATGACTTCCCTTATAGCAGAATGAGTAATGATATGACATCCCAAATCATCAAATACAGACTCAGACATGAGGTTCCTCCTCAGTCAGGTACCCACCTAACCTTTTGGAGGACTCTAATTTTTCCATCAAACATCCTAAGAGGGATATTACAAATGCCCCTAATAGGCAGTGCAGTGTGGTCACCAAGCAAGACCTCACCACCATCAAACTCATGCAGGGAATCAAACAATGATTTATCAAATGAAGCATGCAGAGTGCAACCAGAATCAAGAATCCAAGCATGTTTGTCAACAGAGTTAGAGCACACAAGTAGTTCATAAGGATATTCCACCTTAGACTCAAACAAAGCAACAGAATCATGAGAGTGTTTCTGGTTTTCTTCCCTTTGTTTTTTCTTACAGTCTTTAATAAAATGACCTATGCCACCACAGTGACAGCATTTCCTCTTATCCTTTTTCTCATTTTCATGCTTGTCATGTTTCTTATTCTGGTGTTTCCTGTTGTTATTGCCCTTTTTACTCTTAACCATAAGAACCTCAGTCTTGCTCTCAGTTTTCTTCTCACCCTTAGCTTTAAAGACTTTCAGGCTTTCATTTTTCTCAAGGATAGCATCAATAATTTTAGCCTTAGTTAAACCTCCACAATACTGAATAACATCCTTAATAGTATCAAACTGAGCAGGCAAAGAGTTGAGCAATAAAACAGCTTGATGAGAATCCTTAATCTTGTCATCACCTCTTTCATGTTCTTGAGTCATCCTCAAAAACTTGTCCAGGTTTTCATTGAGTGACAGATTAAGGTCCATCTTAAAAGTGAAGGTCCTACAGAGAAGGGAAACTAGACTGGCATCAGATTTGACTAGGTAGAGATCTTCTAAGGCCTTCCAGAGAGATTTAGCATTAGTGAAACTTACCACCTGACGAGCCACGTCGTCAGTTAATCTCACCATGATCTCAGAGTGTGCAATTTCATCCATTTCTGCCTTTTCCTCTACTTTAGCTTCAGTAGGGAAGTCTCCTTTAATTGCCTTCCAACATTTCTGTGACACCCCTATACCCTATGACGTATACTTAGTAAAACTTATTTCTTATATCAACAGATAATTCACATATAACAACTATCCACATAAGCACAAAGTAGAAAGTAACAACCATAAAAGGTTGCACACACACACACACACACACATAGGTAGTTACTTCTTATGCTAATACATCTATTACTCTAACCTCTATTACAAACCAAATGTCTAAGATGCAAAATGAGGAGGAGAAGGTTGCATTGAGCTTCAGCCGGCCGACCTGTATGAATGTGACCTCTAAAAGAGACACACGCCAGTAAGTTCTAGCTGAGCCTGAAGAACTGTTTTGCGATTTACGTGAGTTGCATACTCAGTGAATATAAACCATCATCAATTATTTCACACAATGCCAAGCAATTGGTCACTATACATATTCATACATATTATATATGTCATATATGAATTTACTATGCAAATGCAAATGCTGATGTTTCCGATTCTTTATTCTGTGAACTGTTCAAGCTTGAATCTGCCCCGGGTTTACTGTATATGGACTCTTATGGTCCCTGTAAGAATTATGACCCGTAGATCTTGTATGATCCGAAGATCCTGTATGACCCGTAGGTCTTGTAATACAAATTTAGGGCGAGACAGTCACATGTCCTTTTAATCTCATGCAATATGCTATGCAATCAAGTGCATCATGTAACCATATATCATATGCCATCTGTTAACAAAATTTCTGTGCAAACAACTCTGGAAATTTCAGAGCTATCATATAAAACACATATATCCATATAATCCATATAACACACATATCCATAAAGAACATATATCCATATAGCTCATATAGAACATATATCCATATTGCACATATAGCACATAGGGTTGAATCTCCGATCTATATTCACCTGTTTAGGACAGATACTATATCTCTTCCCCTTTTCCTTGACCACGATCTATGACTCGTGCTCCTATATATAACCCAATGCAAATTAGGCTATTTACTCTTATAAACTTTAACCCCAAATGCAATAAAATGCCAGAATGCATTATAACTTCTTGTGCATAATTCCAAATCCGTTAAAACTTGACAACAATAAACTATATATATAGAAGAACCTTTTTCTGGTTCAAATCTTTCTGAAAAACTTGATCAAAGGGCTCCCTAATATCATTACAAAGAGAAACCCTAAAATCGCTCTGAAATCTTTTACCGAATATAAATCCGATATCGAAAACACCCTCTGAAAACTATAAATCAACTGATTTCTCAAACAAAAGCAACTGTAGATCTAGATTTGGAAAAATCAATAAAATCCAAATAAACCACTAACTAATTAAAAACTTACCAAATCAAGCTTGTACTGCGAGATTAAAACCCGATAGAAGAAATCTTGTACCAGATCCGACAAATTAAACTCAAAACCATCAAAATCAAACTTCCTCTCTTATTTTGATCTCCTTCCCTTCTATTTTTTGTTTACGTAACTTAGATAATTAGATGAGAGAAGGCACATATATATTGCCACCAAAGTCGGCACGAGTGAAGTCGGCCAAATTTTAATAAAATCCACAGTTTCCACCCTCAAATCTCCTTTACTACAAACTTTACCCTGAAATAATTAATAATTAACTTTTAATTAAAAAATTTTAAAAATATAATAAACTTAATTCGAAAATAAATATTACTTTTAAAAACTCACTATATATCATGCCAATATGCTATGCATATGCTCTTAATCTAATATGAACGCCGAATGACGTATGCACTTTGGTCGGGAATGTTACAATTTCTCCTTGATGAGCACAACTTTCATCTTGACTTTCCACATAGCAAAGTCAAATATGCCATCAAACAGCTTGATCCTACTAGAGTTTTCTGTCATCACAAAGACACAGCAAGATACACAGGATAGATAAACAAGAGGTCTCACACCAAACAAAGAGTTGTAGGATGTAAGATACACACACACACACACACACACTCTTTTGCAAGAGTTCAAGTGTACTATTCGAGAAAGGGATTACACCAGCATAATTGTTACCCTGGTTTCTCCGAATAGCCCGAAGACCTTGAGCCAAACTCAAGTGCCATGGTTATCAAAAAAGCAAGGGAGACAAGAGATAAGCCTCAGAAATGGTAAACACACAGATCTAGAAGTTGAGAAGTCAGATCTCAGCTCTAGACATGAACACAGAACCCTTTTGCAAGGGGTTGAGTGTATGAACCGAGAAAGGGATTACACCGGCACAACCATTACCCTTGTTTCTCAGGTTCACCTTGAATCAAAGGGCCAAACCCTAAGAAACAGTTGCTATAGCGTTTTTCAGAAAAGTAAAGTCAAACATTTTGGATTTTTGAACAAGAGAAAACAAGAGATAAGAAGATCCAGAACAGAAAATGAGAAATAGCTCGATGGAAATCACTTTCCAACCTCACAAGTTCATGGATCTGGCAAGAGACACGAAGTCAGTCGCCAAGGGTTCCAGAGAAGAGGGGAAGAAGCTTAACCCTAGCGAGTCAGACCCCAAACGCAGCGGAACCTCGAGATCAGAGCCCAACCTCGCTCTGATACCAATTGTTGAGATCTAGATCTACTCGAGTTCGCTTGGATTGTTCTAAACCGGTTTGAAAACCTTTGAAAACGAACGCAACAATAGAAAGGGACACACAAGACATGTTGACGCAGTTCGGACTGAGTCCTACATCTGCCGAGCCTCAAGAGGGGAGACTCACCCAATCCACTAGGCACCAAAGGCCATAAGCACAAGTACAGTTACAAGAAAGCACACACACAAGTGGCAAAAGCCAAGAACAAGAGAAAGAGCAAGAGACAAGCACAAAGCAACAAGAAAAGAGACACAGAGCCGGCAAGCTCACAAAGAATCAAGCCACACAGACCCGATCTCCCGCATCTCTCTCAAGTTCTTTCCTCTCTCTCGATCTCGTCACATTTCCATTAGAGGCGAAGGAGTCGAAGGGAATCAGCTTGAGAGCCATACCCTAGAAACCAGAGCGCCGCGGAGAAGTGAGCAAGATAGCTCTCGCGAGCTCCACATAAAAGCTTTTATATGAAACCCTAGAGCCAAGGCGACGTCGTCTCCATTAATGAGCCAAAGCGCATGGATCAGAAGCGGAGCGGCCCAAGTTATGCAAATAGGCCCATTAGTCGCAAATGCCAAGTTCAAGTCCAAGTCGCACATAAGAGCCAACCCAATCAACCATAAATCAACAACCAAGAGCCACACTTGATCAAGGCATGGTCAAGCGGCTCAAGGGTCGAGTCCTGGTTCGAGTTGGGTGGCTCATGGCATCGTGGACTCAAGCCTGGCCCAATTTCCTAGCCTCTACCTACTTGTGTGTGTATTGCTTTGCACTATATAGTGTTTATGTTACATATTACAACTTAGGATTAAATACATTACAGGGTAAATTGAATTCTGAGTCAAAAGTACAAATATGATGCTCATTGACTGTATTGACAAGCCTTGCAAGGTAATTCCAGTAAGAAGGTCATCTATTTACCTAAGCTTAGAAATTTCGCACCGATGATATCGAATTTTTTCTTTGATTAACAAGCTGGAAAGTATAGTTTTGAGAAGTTTGAGAAATGATGGTATTAAGGAAAAGATCAGATCGTGAGAGTGCTAAATAATTTTAACTTTTCTTAAAGAAACAACAAAGTAAATTCTTAACTTATAAAGCTAAATAAATTGCTTGAGTGTTTGCCAAAAGGACCAAAAGGTGTTAAATAATGGAGACGTTTGACAGGCTTTGGAGAGAGGATTAAAAGACAATAAAAATGGGTGTGACAAATTAGGCATGGGAGAAGCCTTCTTTGTGTTTATGATCTGTTATTTTCTTTGTTCATTTCTTCGTCATTGATCTTGATGTTTAGTTTTTATCCTCTGTTATAGGTTTGGTTGGTGTTTGGTCCTAAGAAGAACCTGGAAAATAGAGAGCATTTTTCCTTTGGTTGTGCTTTTCTCATTCAAGTCCAACGGTTGGCACTTGTTGGCGTCGCCGTCCTTTGGTCAGTTCAACTGAATTTTACACATTCATTTACTTAATTGATTAGTACTCTAATTTATAACAATTTCATTTTACATTGTTGGTTCCTCCTGCTATGTTGTCCGATGTCGGTTCTATACCTCGATAAGAGGACAAGGGTGTAAGCAATGAAGACGTGTTATTAATGGAGAATTCCAAGCCATGAAACCGGTCTTCATATGCTAACAATTGTGAATTGTGATTGTTCTAATTGGCAGTGTTAATGAGGGTTTTTTGTTGGTAACTGTTGAAATTGTGATGATCTATAGATACCCAGTTTCATAAATAAGGTTTTTTCTTTTTTATCAAGGAGCTAATAATTCAAGAACTTGTAGGGTTTTAGGGTTACCTTTTGTGGTCCTTGTGGATTTAAATATTCCTTCTTGAACGCTATTTAGTGCTTCTGTTAAAAACCAGTCTGTTTTAATTAGTTGTGATTCCTAATGGTGATGGTTATGTGAAAGATTTTGTGTGTTTCTTTTGTGATTTTGATAGCTTTTATAGTTTTAGGGTTTCTTACTGATTCAAGAATTTAGAATGTCTAACAATTGTTGCTAGCTTCCTACTGGTGTGACATTGTAAAGATATTCTCTTTTGTTATGGTCTTCTATTTTTTGCTGCATGTTTTGATTACAAATAAGGGCTCGTTTGGTACCGATATCTAGATATCAGATATCGATATCGATCCATACCCAGCGTTTGGTATAGTTAGATATCGATATCGGACGATATCTTTTGATATCCTGATATCAATTTTCACTCCATTTCATATACCTATTTATTGGCCGGTATAGTTGATATCCAACCTTTGCCCATCGTCTCTCTCCTGGTCTCTCGTTTTCATCGTTCTTGCCCAGAACTATCACCGGCAACATTGATGACCAACAATCAAGCACCGACCAACACAACCTTATCTCCGTTGTAGACCATGACTGCCTAACATCCTAACACCATCATTTCACTTAAAAAGGGGAAAAAACGGCACAGACGAATTTTTGGCGAATTATTCGCGTATTTTTGAAAAAAACGGAAATAGGACACGCGCCCAGATTGTTTATCGAAAATGTGATTTGTTCATCAATATTGTGGATTTGTTCATCAATACTATGGATTTGTTCATCAAAAATGTGGATTTGTTCATCAACACTGTGGCATATTTGTTCATTGGTTTTGACATATTTGTTCATCGGTTTGTGCATATTTGTTCATTATTAACATCAATTTGTTCATTGGTTTATGCATATTTGTTCATTGATAGATGCATATTTTTTCATTGTTATATTCATATTTGTTCATTGGTTTTGGCATATTTGTTCATCGGTTTGTGCATATTTGTTCATTGGTTTATGCATATTTGTTCATTGGTTTTTCATATAATTGTTCATTGCTAAATGCATGTTTGTTCATTAGTAACCTCTTCGCATACACCATATTATTGCAAAGTCAGATTCTTTATCTATTATTCTTTGTATTCAGGTTTCTAAATCAAACTTATCTTGTTTAGGTACTATATTGAGCACTTCATTCGTATTGACAAGTTAGCCTTAAAGCACTTCATTCGTATTATCCTTTGCATTCAAGATAGCCTTAAAAGCACAAAATAAATACAAAAAATGCAGAAATAGGTAGTCCTAAATGTACAAGTTGATGGTATTAATAGTCCTAAATGTACTCTCTTCTGAAAAAAGCTCTCTTCTGAACTAAGTGTATGCAACCTTTATCGCCGATGGGAAAGCCGACCACTGTGATGGTAGAGAATGAGGATATGATGGATGAATCAATGAAGATGTGCCCGCCGGGAGATCCTCCCGACCCGAGAGGGTCATGGAAAGATGTTGTCGTAGGCGGTGCTTTTCAACAACGAACAACTATAGATTAGAATTTCCTTGAGGGAAAGATTCAGATTCACTTCCCTAACGGGGAAGAGGGAGACCCTGCCATTTCAATTGCGGATGAAGTTATGGATGCGCTTGCTTCGGTTTGGAAGTGGTTGGTGGTTGTCAAGCTCCTTGGACATCCGATCGCGTTTCAAGTTATGGAGAAGAAAATAAGGGATATGTGGCGGTCGGATCAACGTTACCAAATCCTTGATCTTTGGAATGGGTGCTATCTAGTACGTTTTGGTCGTGAAGAGGAGTTCATGTCGGCCCTCACGGACGGTCCTTGGACGATTTTCGGACGGTGTCTGATCGTCAGGAGTTGGTCTCCTTCTTTCCGCACGACTGAGCCTATCAAAACTATTCCTACATGGATTAGACTTTCTGATCTTCCCGTCACTTTGTATGAAGAGAAGATTCTGCTAAAGATTGCCACGGCCATAGGTCGTCCTATCAAAGTAGATCAAAAAACTATGTTCACTAATAGCGGAAGGTTTGCTAGAATTTGTGTTGAGATCGACTTGGAGAAACCGCTGAAAGGGTCGATTAGTATAAATGGAGACTGATTCTTAATCGAATATGAAGGTTTGCCGACGATTTGCTTTGATTGCGGTCGTTTTGGGCATGTGAAATCAGGCTGCCCGTTTAGAGCGGACAGCAGCAAGAAAGTTTCTCCCCAACCTCTTCAACAACATGTTGTGGGGAATCCTGGTAGACCGGTGGGTGATGCAAAGGCTGTTGTGGCCGATACTCTGATCAGCAAGGAGCAGAACACGGCGCCAGAGTTGGCACCGGAGGTAGCGAAGGATGACGTGTCCACTGGGGAAAGAAAAGGTTTGTATGGCGTGTGGATGAAGGTGGAAAGAAGGAAAGTTGTCTCGAAAGGAAACAAACAGAATACACAATCAAACAACCAAAGGAAAGTGTCTGTTAAGGAAAACCAGATTAGCAATGAAAAAGGGAAGAATAAATTTGTGCAAGATCAACGACCGTTAGTTCCGCAAGTCAACAGATTTGGTGCGCTCAGAATAGGGGATATTAAACCAAAAGATACTATATCTAAATCGGTCGAGGAAAATCTTCAGCTTTTTCAGAATCAATCTAAATCGGCTAATAAGGGGAGAAATACTCTTGATAAAGGAACCAAAGATCCTACGTTTCTGGCACCTTTGCAAGAGTTTGGGTCCCAACATGTTTTGAATGGAGATTGTGAAATTACGAGAGTTGAAGATTCCATGGGGGAAAGCGGAATTTTACCATGTTTCAACAATGGACTGATGAAGGCCAAAGCCCAAAATGTTAAAAGGCCTATTAAAGTGGGCCGAAAGAAGGGTATATTCACTCCAGTTAATAATGAGCATGGAGAGGTTGATGGGTCCGTAAAAAGGTCAACTGGGGTTTTATCTAAAAGAGCAAGACCGAATTTGGATCATGGGGTCGAACGTACTGGTTCTCTGCAGATTAATCAGCCTCTCCAAAATACGCTGGTTAGCAATGGTGTGCAGGAAAACAGAAAGCAGGATGATATCCATTTAGCCCTACATGATGTTGATCAACCAAGCATGATGAGCCTGTCCACGGAGTCTCAACCGTCTAAGGACAAGATCCTGGATTGCATCGATATCGATGCTAGTATGGCGGAGAGCGAAAATGCTCAAGGGCCATGTTGATCCCTTCTGGTTCCTTTTTCTACTCTTTTAGTATGTTTATGATGAATTTACAAATGTGGAATTGCTTTGGTGCAGGGAAACCTGGGTTTCGTCGTGCTATCCGCTATTTATGTAGAACACATTCGGTTGACATGCTCGCGTTGTTCGAACCTCGTATCTTCGGGGAGAGAGTTGATCATGTTTGCAATCGTCTTATTCGTTCTGATTTCTCGAGATTTGAGCGTGTGGAGGCTATTGGTTTGAAGGGTGGTGTGTGGTTCTTCTGGAAAGATACTAAGATTCGTATTGAGCGGGTTGTGAAGTACCAACATTTCATTCATGTAACGTTTGTTGACAGTGATGTGTCGGTTCATCTCTTTGTTGTTTATGGACCGCCTTCGGCAAAGCGTCGGGAGGTGTTTTGGAAAGATTTGGAGCATGCCATCAAAGGGACTGCTGGCCCGGTTATCGTTGGGGGCGACTTTAACTACATTCTTTTCAGTAATGAGCGTGAAGGTGGTTCGGGAGGCTTACATTCGGATTCTGCTACTTATAATAATTGGAAGAATAACTTGGGGCTTATTGACATGGAGTTTCTTGGGCCGAAGTTTACTTGGAGTAAGAGATTATCTAGCTCTATGGTTGTTTCCAAGAGGCTTGACAGGACTTTTATAAACATCGAGGGACGTTTACGCTGGCCGGAAGCTAGAGTGCGTCATCTCCCGAGGTTCTCTTCGGATCATAATCCGCTCTTACTCTCTTTCCATCCAAAGATGGGGCTGAACAAGAAGCGTAGACCGTTCCGTTTTGAAGCCGCATGGTTCTCTCATCCGGAGTGTATGAGTAAGATTAGAGAGAGTTGGTTTCCGAATTTGGATACTCCGGCAGCTCTTTCGGTTCTCAGGGAGGAATTGGTGATTTGGAACAAAAAAGTGTTCGGAAACATTCATACACGTAAACAAGACATTTTGAGGCAGCTTGAGTGCATTCAAAGTAACCCTAATAGAGCATTCTCTTGCTTGCTTTTGGATAATGAGGCGCATCTTAAAGGGGAGCTTGAGACGGTGCTTGAGCAAGAGGAGATCCTTTGGTTTCAAAAATCACGGGAACAATGGTTGATGTGTGGG
Source organism: Fallopia convolvulus (assembly GCA_964016875.1). Lineage (NCBI taxonomy): Eukaryota > Viridiplantae > Streptophyta > Magnoliopsida > Caryophyllales > Polygonaceae > Fallopia > Fallopia convolvulus. The sequence goes on from OZ024729.1 coordinate 45,636,334, forward strand.
GATCGTAACACTTCTTTTTTCCACATTTCGACCATCGTTAGAAGGAAGCATAATAGGGTTGAAGGGTTACGAAACAACGATGGGGTTTGGATTGAAAAGAATGAGGAGTTAGAAAGGATGGCCGTGGATTTCTACTGTGGTTTATATTCTCAGGATGCTAGATCCGAGGGGTCTTTCACCGCGGTGCACAACGGCTTCCCAACCTTGAGTCAATTGGATTGTGCTGCTCTTTTGAAGGATGTATACAAAGACGAAGTTTGGAGAGCGGTCAAGGAGATGGGACCGTTCAAGTCACCAGGGCTTGATGGTTTTCAGCCGGGATTCTATCAGAGATGCTGGGATACGGTGGGTGATTTCGTCTGTTCTTTTGTTAGGGGGTTTCTCTCGTCCTCCCACATGCCGGAGGGGGTTAATGATACGCTTATTGTGTTGTTGGCTAAGACCGAGAAACCCGAGCTTCTTAGTCAATTCCGGCCGATAAGCTTATGCAATGTTCTTTACAAAATCATCAGTAAAGTCCTTGCTAATAGACTTCAGCCCATTATGTCGAATATTATCGGGCCCACTCAGGGGAGTTTCCTTCCGGGGCGGTTGATTAACGACAACATTGTCGTTGTACAGGAGGTTATGCACTCGACGAGGAGGAAGAAAGGCTCCAAGGGTTGGATGGTTTTGAAGCTGGATCTCGAAAAAGCTTACGATAGACTTCGTTGGGAGTTTATTGATGAGTCGTTCAGAGTTGCGGGCTTTCCAGATCAGTGGATTAAATGGATAAATGTGTGTGTTACTTCTCCTAGGATGCAACTTCTATGGAACGGGGAGGTCTCTACACAATTTACGCCAACCCGGGGGGTCCGACAAGGAGACCCGATATCCCCTTACTTGCTCTTGCTTTGCGTTGAAAGACTTGGTCACATGATTCAAGATCTCGTCGATGACGGTAGTTGGAAACCGATTAAGCTTACCCAGAACGGTCCCTCTCTTTCGCATATGTTCTTTGCGGATGATATCGTTTTATTTGCGGAGGCTTCCATTGAGCAAATGCAGATCATTATGGGCTGTTTGGACAGGTTCTGTAACATGTCAGGGCAGAAGGTTAGTGTTCAGAAGTCGAAGATCTTCTTATCTCCGAATGTCAGTGCTAGAATTGCAACGCGGTTAAAGGAGAATAGTGGCTTCGCCGTCACCGAGGACCTTGGAAATTACTTGGGCCTTCCCATCCTCCATAAACAGGTTTCTAAGCATACTTTTGTGGCACTCACTGATAATTTTAACAGTAGACTCTCTGGGTGGAAGACCAAAACGTTGAGTTTCGCCGGTAGAAACACGCTTGTTAGATTGGTTCTCTCATCTCTTCCACTGTACTCAATGTCTACTTTTCTTCTTCCGAAAAGTGTTTGCAAGAAGATCGACAAGATCAATAGGGCTTTTATTTGGGGGAGTAGTGGTGAACAAAAAAGAATGCACAAAGTTGCGTGGAGTGAAGTCACAAAATCGAAGAGTCAGGGGGGGCTCGGAATCAAGACGATGAGGGAACTAAATCTGGCGTTGGTCGGAAAGTTGGGGTGGCGATTTATCATGGGTGAAGATGGGGTTTGGTCCACTGTTCTTAAGAATAAATATGTCGATCGAGCACTCGGAAATTCTCCTGCTAGTTCGTATCTTTGGAAAGGTATTAGGCAGGGGATCTCAGATGTGGTGATTCATGGGACAAAATGGCTCGTGAGGAACGGGAATTCGATAAAATTTTGGCAAGACGTCTGGCTGGGATCTTATAGATTGCGTGAAGTTGCCATAGCCCCCATTGACACTAGTCAAATTGGGAGAGTGGTAAAGGATTATTGGGTTGAAGGGAATGGTTGGAATTGGAGCGTTCTCTCCCTTCTCCTGCCGATCACTGTTCTATTAGAGATCGCTTCCGTTGTCGTGGTTGATGATAAGGAAGATGAGCTCTGCTGGGCGTTATCGAGGGACGGAAATTATTCCGTGAAATCAGGGTATAGCTTGTTGAAGGACGAGATTCTGCAGTACGATATGGATGCTGTTGTGTACAGGCAGATTTGGACGCTAAATGTTGCTGAAAGGATTAGGTGCTTTGCTTGGCTAGCGTGTAGAGGCGGTTGTTCTCTCCAATTCCGAGCGGGCGAGACGGCACATCACCAACAACAAGGACTGCAATTCGTGTGATGTTGATGCTATGGAGGAAACTTATTGCCATTTGTTTAGAGATTGTCAGCAGGTGAGTTCTATTTGGCTTAATTTGAATGCTTCTAATATGTTCAATGACTTCTTTCAGGCCCCCTTTGCAAGCTGGATTAGAAGCAATATTTTGAACAAGAGAATGGTGGGGGACGGAAGTTGGAATGCGGTTTTTGTGACGGCTATTTGGTGGATTTGGCGTTGGAGAAATGCCAAAGTGTTCAATGAACCCATCGATTGTCCGGACAAAGCAAGCTTTATCGTATCCAAGACAATGGAGTACGCCATGGCTAAGGGTAAGTCTATTTTGTTACCTCCTTGCACTAGTAAATGCTGGCAGGGTATTTCGTGGTCTACTCCTCCTGATGGTTGGATCAAAATCAACTCGGATGGAGCGGTTAACGCGGGTAGCAATGCATCGACTGGTGGTTTGATTCGCGACAGCCTTGGGCGTTGGATTGGTGGATTCGTTCATAACATCGGGACGTGCACGGTGCCTATGGCGGAGATGTGGGGTATACTCGATGGCTTGAAGATGGCGTGGGATAAAGGGTATCGTAGAGTTATCGTTGAGTCGGACTCACAAGTTGCGGTTAATTTGTTGAGCTCTAGGGTGGCGAAAACCCACCCGCTTTCTAGCCTGGCGTTAGAATGCCAAGGCTTTTTTAGTAGGGATTGGACTATCCAACTCCGACATGTGTATCGAGAGGCGAATTCGGTAGCGGATCGCCTCGCGTCGTTAGCTCTTAACTTTCCTATTGGTTTGCATGTATTGTGTGCCCCGCCAGAGGGGATTTATTTATCGTTGCTTGATGATGCTAGGGGTCGGGATATCCCCCGTTTGCTGACTACTTACCCCATTTTTATTATTAATAAAAACGCCTCCTTGAGGGGCCGGAGAGCACCGACTCTCCTTCTACCAAAAAAAAGTCCTAAATGTACAAATTGATGGTATTGACACATAAACATAAGTATATTTCTATTCACAAATAGGATATATCAATGAACAAACAAGGTTATATCAATGTACAAATAGAAGTATATCAATGAACAAATATGAGTATATCAATGAACAAATAATGATATATCAATGAACAAACAAGGTTATATCAATGAACAAATAGTAGTATATCAATAAACAAATATTGGTATATCGAAACTAATTATATGTCCATCAAAAACTATATAATATTGTATTCAAATACATAAATAAGGTTAAAAAATAAAATTAAAAATTAAAAAAGTTGAAAATCAATGAACATTGTTATCAAAAACTCGATGCACAATTAGTTAGTATTGATGAACAATTGGTCAATACTGATGAACAAATCGCTAGTTTTGATGAACAAATTGGGCGCGTCTCATAAAAACGTATTTTTTGAAAAATTCGTGAATAATACGGGAAAAATTCATCTGTTCCGTATTTTATTAAAAAATACGGGAATAATACGGGAAAAATTCGCCCGTGCCGTATTTTATTTTTTTTAATGAATGTTTAATCAGGGACGTTGATTTTTTGGAAGGAACGAACGAGATTTATTCTCAATTCTCACCTGGGCACCCATTCGCACGTAACTCTTCCCCTCAATTTTGATACCCATATCTCATATCGATATCGATACCGATATCTGATATCCCTGAAATATCAATAACAAACGGGCCCTAAAAAGAAAAGAACATAAAAAGAAGGTAATTAGCCTTCTTGTGAGTCTTCTCCAAATTGTCTGAGTTTGAGATCAAGAAAGAGGCTACATGGTCAGTGTCCAATGCTACTTCTGGTGGTACTCCTAAGCATATTAACTCTTTTTTTGCTTCAAACTTTGCCATGCCATCTCTCTTTTCTACGGTAGAAATGCCATTCATTTTTACTTTTGTACTTCAGGTTCTTGTTTAGCCATGGATGATTAAAACCCCATGTGTGATCGATCTCCTTGTATGCCCTGATTCAAGGATGTTCACATTCTGTTTGGAAGGATTAGGGAATATCTTGAAAGTCGACGATGCTAAAAAAAGGTCCGGGGTAACTCTGGAGATGTCAATATTTGTGTGCAGCTGATCAATGAAGTAGAAGGCCTAGATAAGATATAAAATATTTAGAGCCTTGACAACAATGAGATATTTGCGAAGAATGTGAAGATTTTGGAGACATACTGGTTAGCTGATGACGAGGATGAAACATTACCCACCGGTGATGACTCTGAATCCGGGTTTGACTTTGGAGAAAATCAAGTCACTATTCCATCTAAGGATTCAACTTTGGTTGAAGGTATGGCTGTCATTGGTTTCATCCAATACTTAAAACAAAGCATTTGGGGATAAATAAAACTTGTTTTAATTTGCATTAGGTTTTGCATTTATCGTTCCTGAGCTAAGGTCGTGTTACCTGTTGCTAAACTCATTCCTTGCACATCATGTTAAGTTTCATCAAATACAATCTTGCTTTTTCATTTGAAGTGCTTTAGGATTCTTTTCTGAACCTCACAATTCTTTCTAGGAGGATGGTGTATATAGATGTCAGAATTATTACGCCCGAAACTTCAAGGATGCTTATGATTGAGTAAGTTGTTGCAGCTGATCAAGTCAATATCTACCTTCTTTTTAATCATTCTATCATTTAAGTTATAATATGGCATGGTTGTTTAGATTCCAGGGTCTTACACCTTATGAGCTTGTTGGGAGCATGGAGAAGAAGGGCATTCATGTCCCTGAAATTGGGCACAGGTATTCCATTCTGGTTTTATATATATATATAGGGGGCGCTTTGGTACAATAGATATTGTGGTGTAAGCGTGTGGTTAAAGATAGGCCGTTGGATTAAGTTAAATCAGAGGTTGTTAATAAAGTTACATGATAAGCTATATGGGGGGGCGTTGTGGATAGTTAAACCACCGATCATTTGAAAAAGGAAGTTAACATAATTGGGAGAGATTTGGGGGATAGTGCTCGCTGAAAATTAAAAAAAAATTGATGAAAATCTTTGTTTTACCACGATTGAAAATCTCGTAACCGGTATTAACACAACTATACTGCTCAAACTGGCCGTCATTTGTCAATCCAATCGTGTGAAAAATCATATTGTTGGAAGCTACTCCCTTTAGTATCAACCATGGCGTCTAAAAGTCTATCAAGATCTGCTTGCGAAAGAGGTTAGTTTTGATATGTTCAGTGTTAAAAATCAATTAACTTCTTACTAGAATGGGGTGTAGAGCATTAGAGTATATGAGACTGTATTACAATTACATTTGGTATGGTGAAAAAATCACGATTCGTCTTACGAAAAATCCAACGTATATTGATAATCATCATTCTTATTTGTGACATATATCATGAAAAAGTTATTACAACCTAAAGAAAACGAAACAAATATATCTAAAAGCACGATTGAACACTCAATATATGTTCGATGCATAATGGTACGAATTTTGTTTAGAACTTATAATCAACATGGACTAATTTTAGTTTTGAATCAAGGAATAAGCAATTTGTGTTTTAAACCATCTTGAAAAATTCGATCAAACGTGTTGAATAACGAAAAATATTTGAGATTACAAAATCGACAACGTATTTCATATTGTGTGAATTATGCCATCTTTTTTATTTTGCAACAACGTTAATATACTTTTTCAAATTATTTAAATCAAATTTGATAAAACTTATTTGAATAAGTGATTTAAATTTGATGAAAAATAAAATCTGATACTATCTTTTATGATGTACGGATGGTACTGAAAATGGTATTATTTGTATAACAATGTGAATAAGTATTTTGAAGTTGATGAAAACGGTAGATATATTGCGAAAACAATATTGACAATGTATTATAATGTGTTTGAATAAGTGTACATGGAATATTGAAAAATGTTGATTTGTGTGGTTTTTTTACAGTTGGAACCCAAAAATGGACCGAGTATGTGTTTGAGAATAACTCAGATTTGGAAGAAAACGAAAATGATGATTTTGTTGAAGAAGAAAATGTAGAAGAGAATGAGGATTTTGAATACGGTGAAGACCTCATAGTAGATGAGACAGACCATAACATAAAGCATTGGTTACCTCGGTGTCCAAAGAGTGTCAAACCTGCCATTGGAATGATTTTTGGTTCTCTAGAGTCTGCTGAATCATACTACCGGACATATGCATCAATTGTTGGTTTTGATGTACGGAAGAGTTCCAAGCGCAAATTCAAGAATTCAGAGGAATTATCTTCTAGGTATCTATGTTGCAACAAAGCTGGTTTCAAGAACATTGGTAACAGTACAAGACAACAGATTACTAAGACGGAAAGAAACGGATGTAAAGCATGGATCAGCTTCAAATACAAGGAAAAAGGTACATATGTTGTAACTAATTTTGTTGAACAACACACGCATAAAATGATACAGAACAACGCAAAGCATTTGTTGAAGGCCAATAGGAAAATGGAAATTGGTCACAAAAAATTTATGATAAGTTGTGCAAAGGCGAATCTTGGTCCGGTTGGGGCGCATAACTTATTGAAACAGCTCGTTGGAGGACACATCAATATGCGTGCAACAGCAAGAAGGGACTTGATGGAACACATTTCTATTGCCGATGCTCAAATGGTGATAAATAAGTTCAAAAATAAGAAGGAGCTCTCTAGTGAATTCTATTTCAATTATACATTGAACGAGTCAAACCAGCTAACAAAAATGTATTGGAGTGACCCAATAGCACGACGTAACTATGCCGCTTTTGAACAAGTCGTATCGTTTGACTCAACATATGGCACAAACAGGTATACGTGGCTACATTAGCATTATTTCATAAGAAAAACATGTTTATAAACGACTGCAATATTTTTTTACTGCAACGTAACTGATGTTATTCAAATTTTATATGCAATATGTTGTACCATAATTAAATTATACGTGTTATATTGAAAAATGTTTTGTTTTGAAACATTTTTCAATAAGAGAAGAATAAATTTGTGTTGACAACCATCATGAATAAGTTGACATTGTGTACTGAATAACTAATGTTATTGATTTGATAAATCTATTATATATACAACCATATTTTTCTTTTGCATCAACTGAGAAGTACTTATTCAAATTATTTATATCAAAATAGATAAAACCAATTTGAATAAGTGTTTTTAGTGTGATAAAAAAGTGTTTCAAATTTGAATAATTGTCTACTTATAGTTATATAAATGCAGGTACTGTATGGTATTTGCACCATTCACTGGCTTAGACAACCATAAAAGGTCAGTGACTTTTGGTTTCGGTCTGATAACGAAGGAAGACGTCGAATCATACACATGGCTATTTGAGCAATTCAAGCTGTCAATGAATTCGGAACCTACCATTATAGTGACCGACCAAGATTGTTCAATGAAGATTGCTATTGATGACGTGTTTGAAAAGACAAGACATCGTTTTTTGCATGTGGCATATCATGGAAAAGGTTCCTACCAAGGTTGGTTCTAAAAAGATGAATGAACCAATGTTTAGAAAAGATATGGGGAACCTATTATGGAGAGATCAGCTGACAACATCTCAATTTGAAAAAGGGTGGGAAGCTTTTACACTGAATCACAGTATAAGTGATCAACCATGGTTGAAAGAGATGTACAAGCTGCGTGCATATTGGATCCCGACTTACTTCAGGGACATTGTGCTTGGTGGCCTAATAAGAACCACATCCATTTCTGAGTCACAAAACAACTTCTGTGGCAAGTGTTCTAACAATCATTACAGTCTTCTGGAGTTGACAGTTCAGATTGACAGTGCGCTGGAAAAGCAAAGGTATGATCAATTGTCTAACGATGTTGACTCGGATACAAGTTCATATGAGCTGAAGACACCATTAGATATTGAGAAACATGCTTTAGAAGTATACACTCTTAGTGTATTTGCACAAGTTCAAGAAGAAATGAAGGATGCATGTTTCTATTGTTGTGTTATAAGTGAAGATAAAGGTATGACACTGTCTTTAATATTTATTTAATTAGATGAAAATATACTGCGTCTTTTTTAAAAATAAATTTGATATTGAAAAATAACGATTCTCTTTGCAATTATGTTATGTACTAGGTGATTCCTTCATTGACTACACTATACGGGAGGGCAGTAATGATTTATTTGAAGTGAAACACATGGTGCGTGATGGTCTTACTACATGTAAGTGCATGATGTTTAATAGAATTGGGTTGCCTTGTTGTCACATATTCACAGCTTTGAAGTCCATAGGTTAGACAAGGATTCCTGATTCGCTCATAGTACATCGATGGCTTAACAGTGCTAATCATAAGATTAAAAACTCCGAAATGAGTGATGTGTTTAGGCAAAGTGAACAACTGCAAATGATGGACTCTAAAAAGAGTGAGAGGTGGTCAACCATATATGCATGTGTTGGTCTTGCTGATAATGACCCTAGCAAGTACAACTTAGTTGTATCATCAATACTTTCTGGACGAAGGTCAAATACAGAATTTCAATAATGTAATGGAAAAAGGTTCGAAACAACTGATGGAAAATATAAATAACAAACAATTAAGCCTAAGTAATGTAATATATTATAATAAAGTATAAAAGTGCAAATATCCTAAATTCAAACAATACCAACATCCCAATATGGTATTACGTAAAAGTGAAAACCCCTAAATAATACTATGTAATGTATGAAAGCACACTGAATAATTCGTATAAGGCATTCATTCTTCAACTCCAACAGCAGGCTCAACATTTCGCTTGATCATATCCGCTGTAGATTTTTCCTTGAATTGATCAACAAGCGCATTAAACCCAGTATAAAGTAAGATATGCATGTATTTGATCCGGAGCAGAATTATTGACTTGACTGAGCGAGCTTTGAATCCCGTTTCCCAATGCTTTAGTTCTTGACCAAAATACGTCTCCATGTGGCGCATGCAATGTATTTCGCAATCAACAACATTTACAGCATCACGCCAGTGCATATTCAAAACTTGAACGTCATTGTTTCTGAAGCGTGAGACACGATTCTTGAGGTTCTTGGAGACCATATATTGGAAGAACATTTTAGGCTGGAAAATAATTCAATACACATTAATAATATTAAAAATTAAATTAACATATACGGCAATACCAAAATTCGGTGTAGAAATATTACCAAGTTTTGAATTAGCAATTCATATTTTACATCAATGTCTGCATCCCCTGCTATGGAGTTGTCAATGATCTCAATACTGGTTTTCATGAAGTTAAAGCATATGACGTAATAATGGGAATGGTTGATGATCGGAAAGAAGACCTGTTTTTTGAATTTCAAATATTATTTAATTAGTAAACTAAAATCATATAAATCACACAACATAAATATAATATAACATATTTCTTACCAAATCGGCATTTTGTATATTTGTAAACTCGACTGAGGATAATAATCCATCCATACAATGTTTGAAGTTGCTCAACTGTTGGTCAAATGTCCGTTTTCCAGAATTAACAATTGACCCAACCTATTTGACACCATTGAGTGTGAAAAACCGTTATATATTGATTGAAAAATGAGATGTATATGATAGTTAAAAACCGTTATATATTGATTGAATAATGACAACAACTATTGAATAATGATATAACAAATATAATACTATAACGATTGAATATGAGCATATCAACTTTTGCATACCGTCACAGATGCTGGAACGAACAGACGTTTTGGTGAGATCAAACTCCTTTTCTCTTCAGAGACATTCAAATAATGACGCCACAAATCAATAATATTAATTGAAACTTGAGCCCCTTCCTCAAGGGTTTTGAAATTTGTTGCATCGAGCAAACAACCTTGGCGAGAGAATATAGGTTCACTAGAAATTAAACAAAACATTAAATATAATATAGTATTTCAACGAAAGTAAATACGTGAAAATATACTTACTCATCCTCGATACACATGGTGACATAATTGTAAAGATTATACATTTCCTTTGAAGGACGGACATTTGTTCTGACAGCTCTTGTTAAATAGGGACTTTTCTTTGACTCGGTGATCTTGATGTCTCTTTTGTGGACTGGTATCGGCTTAGGAGTTTGAAAATTGATGTTCGTGTTTTTATTATAGATTTTAGTATGTTTTCTTAGTTTGTTAGGACTAGTTTTGATAAGTTTAGGGTTAGTTTTGTGTGTTTTTGGATGGTTTTGCATATTTTGTGAAAAGTATGGAAGCTACTCCGTTTTATGTATGTTTTGTAGGTTTTAGCAAGGAAACGGTGCTTTTTGGAGCTTAATTTGGAATGATGTGGTGAAGGACGAAAGAATACAAGATGAAGGAGTTGAAGTCTAAATTTTTGAAGGGGAAGTGTTGAAGAAACCAAGCCCAGGCTCGTTAACGAGGCTGTGAGGGCTCGTTAACGAGGCTACGAGATAGGGTTTTTGAGGAATATTAGTGATGTTCCACCGATCCTGTGCGGGAATTTATTTCCGTGTCGGTAGAATATGTTTTTAATAAGTTTTAGAGTTATTATATTATGTATTTTAGGTCTTGTTATCCTTCTAGATTTTATTTCTATCTTTTAGAGTTAATTTCTATCTTTTTAGAAAAGTTTTTATCTTTTAGCCTTTTTATTTTCTAGCCATATTAGTATAAATACCCTTCTGATTAGCTTAAAAAAAGGAGAAAAGAAGTAGAGAGAAGAGGAAGAGCCGAGAGAGACGAGAAGGATCGGAGATCAAGATCGAGCTCGGTGGACGAGAGTTACCGGGGTCGTTAGTCGTGGTTTCGGTTCGGTGTTTTGTATTTTTTTGGTTTCTTCTGAATTTCTATAAGACGATATTTTCTTATTAATTTTGAGTCATATTTTGTTTTCAATGTTTTCTTTTGTTAAAATTATTTGTTTCTTAGTTATGAGTAGTGAGTAGTTTTCTTTTCTAGGGTCGGGGTTTAAACCCGGCATAGTTATGCATGGTTTGATGAGTAAGATGATGTGTTGAAAGCCTTTTATCTATCTTTGAGATTGCTTGTTGTGCTTATACCTAGATGAAAGTCAAGGTAATTTGAGTTTTTAACTTGATTGAGAGAGAAAGTTATAGACTTGGAGATTGATATTGTTTGAATGTGAGAGTTTTCAAGCTTTAGATCCGAAACAAGTGATTGAGTGAATTAATTTATGAAAGTAGATTAACTTGCTTGCTAGTCAATGAAAGTTGATGAATTTATCTATTAAAGGCATGATCTTATCTTCTTACGAGTTTATATGCATGACTATGTTGTGGTGACCCTTGTCCTAGATCTTTGTTTTATTTGAATTCTCTTAAGTAATATTCGTTACTGAGTTCATAGCCTCGGTACCGAACATGTTTAGGTTGTTATTTTTTTGTCAGTTGTTTGCGGTGGTTCATTAACGACCCTGACGAAGTCGTTAACGAGGCTGCTTGTGAGTGTTTTGCTTGTTTTTGTTTGATTTTTATTGTTAGTAGTCGATAAACAAACAACCTAGCTTCTCGTGGAACGATCCTGACTCTCCTATATTCAGCGGGGTCTTGACTTATAAATTTATTTGTTGTTCAGAGTAAAGGCCCGTCAACAAATTGGCGCCGTTGTCGGGGAAGCAACGAGTTTGTTTGTTTATCTATGGGTCTGGGAATAGCTCGACCCCGTTTTTGTTTTTAATTTTTGTTTTCTTTGTCTGTTTTCTCAGCGTATGCTGGTAGGACGTCGAAGGCTCGAATTTGACAACGCTGGTTATTATTCAAAACCTGAACGTTCCCTGCACCGTAGATGCCGAGAGAACTGAGCCATGGCCACACCTGAAGAGATGGCTCGTCAGTTGGAAGTCCTCCAAAACCAGATGGAGGCATTGAAAACCGAGAAGGAAGACGTTGCTGCTGAGGCTGAGCGTCAACGAGCTAACAATGCTCGTCTACAGGAAGAGCTGAATGCCTATCCGAGGAATGCCAAACAGTACATGCATCCAGAACTGAGGGTGCCAAAATCACCAATTGTGCTTCCAGAGATAAAGAAACCCTTTGAGATCAAATCTCAATTTATATCCTTAATTAAACGGGCTCAGTTTGAAGGGAAACCCACTGAGTGCCCTATGGAGCATATTAGAAATTTTCTTGATTTATGTGACACCATAGCTGCTGAAGATGTCTCACTTGAATATGTTCTATTAAAAGCTTTCAGGTGGTCTCTTGCTGGAAAGGCCCTGAGCTGGTTGGAGAGCTTACCTCCTAAGTCTATCAGGACTTGGAAGAACCTGTATGATCAATTTCTTACAAAGTTCTTCCCTCCTGCCAAGACAACGGAGTTGAGGAAGCGCATCACCTCCTATCACCAGCTGCATAATGAGACTTTTGTTGAAACATGGGAAAGATTTAAAGAGATGCTTAGACGATGCCCTACTCATGGGCAATTATATGTTCTTCAAGAAATCTTTTTCCATGGTATCAACGCAGAGACCAAGAACCGCATCAACATGCATACAGCGTGCGGTTTTATAGAGATGGACCCTACAGCTGCATGGGAATTGCTGGATAAGCTGTCCAATTATGATGCCATGTATGGAACCCAGCAAACCCCCCAGCCTCAGAAACGTCTCTACGTGCCTAACCGAGAAGAAGTTGACCCAGATGTTAAAAGTCAATTTTTACAAGACGAGGTCAATCGCCTGAAGAAGCAAGTAAGTTTTCTGAAGTCCTCTCAATCCTGTCAAGAGTGTGGCTCCTCTGCCCATAGTACTTCTGCTTGCACTAACATAGAGCAGGTAAGAGCCGCTGAGACAATTACTGAGATGAATTACATGAGAGGCCCATACAGGAACCAGCCTAGCAATTTTGACAGGTCGAACAACTATCAAACGTGGGGCAATCAAAATCCCAATCCAAGCTATGCAGCGCCTCCACCGGATAGACGACATGCACCTTATCGACCTCCAGGCCATCAGGAGCCACCATCATGGGTACAAGAGTTACAGGAGAGCATCAATGGAGTCCACAACAAAGTTAATGAAGTTCAAGCTAACCTTAACCACCAAAATAAAAGATGGGGAAAGTTCGATGTATGGAAGAAGAATGTTGATTCCCAACTAGGGAACCTTGCTGCACAAATCCCAAGACCACAAGGGCAACTTCCGGGCCGTCCCGAAGAGAACCCTAAAGGACAGATAGCAGCGGTACACCTTAGGAGCGGAAAGACATTGCCGGAGCGTATCCAAGCTAAGGACAAGACGGAAGAGTACACCACGGTTCCCCTCGGTAACGAGCCATCGAGGGCAAGTACCGAACCAACGCACCATGGTGATGAGGCTCCAAGGGTATCTAACGACCCTAGTCCAGGTAAGTTTTCTAGTCCGAGCCCTCCTCCCAATCCCAGGGTAGTTAACGACCACATCAGGATCGGTAACGACCCGCCGAGCATACCTAACGACCCTAATGTCGACCCGGTAACTTCACCTCTCGAGCCTAACTTGGTTCCGAGGATGGTGAAATCTCTTCCATTTCCCACTAAGAAATCTGTGGACTCTACTGAGAGTAAGTTCAAGCATTTCGTGAAGATTCTTCAAGGCATTAATATTTCCATCCCATTCATTGAGGCCCTAAGCGAAATGTCGGCTCACACAAAATTTTTGAAAGATATTCTTAGCAGGAAAAGATCCATTACCGAGTTGTAGGATGAAGTCCGATCTATAGCTCTACTAGAAAAGCTCGGAGACCCAGGGAGATTTGCAATAACGATTGGCATAGGCGACCACAAGTTCAAAGCTTTATGTGATCTAAGGGCCAGTGCTAGTTTACTCCCTCTCTCAATCTGGTCCAAGGCCAATATGGGACCACTGGAGCCGGTAGATATGAACCTCTACATGGCAGACGGATCATGTGTCAAGGCCACAGGAGTCGTGGACGACTATCCTATTCAAGTCGGGAAATTCTTTATACCGAATGATTTCATCGTCCTCGATATGCCTGAAGACGCTCATGTCCCCATAAGTCTCGGCCGACCATTCTTAGCCACACCAGGTGCTAGGGTTGATGTGGGGAAAGGACTTCTCACTTTTGATATTGGAGAGGAACGCGTGGAATTCAGCCTGGATCAAAATGCCAACGACCCAACTGCGGTTGCACAAATCGAGTTGACCCAGCCAGAACTCGACATAGCTAATCCTACCGAGCCTCCTTCAAATACCAAAACGGAAGAGAATTTCATACAAGTCCCTACCAAACCTCATTGCCCCACTATCAAGTCCCACATGCAAGGGTATAATCAAGGTGAGTACTCTAAACTCGCTAATGCTGGTTATGACTATTCTTCATACTTTGTTCCTACACCATGCCCCATTATATGTGCTACAGAGGAGTCCAAACCACCTTGGTTTTCGGATTTCACTAACCATCATGTAGGAATACCGGGCATACTGATAGAAGAAAAGGGACCTAATTTAGTGACTCAAGCGAATAATGCTTACAAAGCTAAGTATGGGGTACCAAAAGACCCCAACATAGCTGCAAAAGAGCCACCTTGAACAAGGTAAGTACGTCGGGCTGAAGACGTTAAAAATAGCGCTTACGGGAGGCAACCCGTTTTTAGTATAGACTAGATTTTTATTTTCTTTTTAGATTCTTTTTCTTAGCTTTCTTTTGAGTTTTCTTTTTAAGTAGTTTTTAGGTTAGAAAAATAGGATAAAATTTTGAGCTAACAAGATGCAGGAGAAAGGGCTCGAAAATCACTCAAGGAGGCTACGGTGGCTCGTTAACGACCCACCCAGGGTCGTTAACGACCCGGACTAGTGAACCGACTCGGGCTGGTAAGTTTTTATTTTTACCCTAGTCTATCTTCTATCTTCTACCCTTCTTCTACCTACCCTAGCCGCCGCCACTACCCCCCCCCCCCTCCTATTTCTACCCTCTCCTATTTAACCCTTCAACAACTCCCAAAAATCCTACTCTCAAATCCTCAAATCCCAAGCCCCAAATCCCTCAAAATTCTACCAAAGATCTTCACCACCGATCGGAATTCTCCACTCCACTGACCATCGGAAACGACCTCGTTACCGAAGGCGGAACCCAGTTTTCCCACCGACGAGATCCGAAGCTCGTTGACCACCCAAATTCGATTCTTTGTTCTTCAATTTCTCAATCTTCCGGTATAATTTCTAAACCCTAACTTTTTATTGCATGATTCATGGTTTTTAGGGTAGAAATTTCATATTTGGATGGAGTTTATAGAGGGGACCGAATTGCATGTTTGGATTTTGCTCATGAATTTTGGTTGTGCTTAGTTGATCTCGAATCTAGGGAAGGTTATTCATGCTAGATTCTCCATTGCAAAAATTTGATTAGAAAAGCATGAACTTTCTTGTTCTAGGAAGTTTGAGTTCAATCTCCACCATGTTAATTTTTGGGTAAATTTAGCATGTTCGGGATGGGTAATTGAGCAAGTATGGGGTGCGTATACCCGATTATGTGTCTAGTGAAGGAGTATAGAGGATGCATGCTTGATTGATGGCTTAATTTTAGAGTGGATGACATTCGGATTCTGTGAACTGGCTCTCGGCAGCTCGTTAACGACCCACCTAGGCTCGTTAACGACCCTGCGTAACCTCAAAGTTTATAAACCAGTCCAGATTCATTAACGAACCAATCGGGTAGTTAACGAATAATTCCGAGGGTTATTTCATGACCAAGTATGGGGTCTCTTGCCTATCTATTTTGAGTGGATCTTATCTTGAAAAAATCATGATTGTTTTGCAGATCAAATGGCAAGCTCAAGCAGAGCCGCTACCCGAGCTTAGAAGAAGAAGAGGAATCAGAGGTCCCCATCTCCACCTCGCATGGACAATGTGATCTTGCGCACTCAAGGGCAAGCGGACCGATACAATGCCATCCTACACAAGGACCACAACACTCAATGGTTCTCGAGGTCAAATGCTAAAGCCACGGGGATTTATACGGATGTCAAGGAGGCCTTTGTTATTCTCGGTGTGCCTCATTTGCTGAAAAAGGAGAATTTGCCACACTTTCCGACTCTCACATCCGAGTTTCTAGCCACTCTAGAGACGAGTTTCCCAATGAAGACTTCGGCGGGACGCATTCGGTTTAGGCTCGGTAATGTCAACCGAGAGTACACTTTGGCGGAGTTCAACGCTATTCTGGAGCTCCCAAATCCTTCTCGAGATTACAGTTTGAAGGACTACAAGGTGACAAGGACTTGGAGCTACATCACCGGGGAGGTCGAGCCCTCCACAACGGCATTATCCGGGGCAAGCATCATCAACCCCATTTTCAGGATCATCCTCCGAGTCTTAGCCGCTATATTCTGGCCAAAGAGAGAGTTGAACAGGCCAACAAGGATAGAGGTTGCATGTCTTCGAACCATTCTTTTCGAGGAGCCCGACCCATTGAACTTGGGGTATGAGTGGCTCTATTATATAGAGAAATCCACCAAGTCAAAGGAAGTATGGTGTGGTAATTTGGTTAGTCTTCTGGCAACAAACCTTGGAGTCGATCTCACTCGCTACACGCCGGCTCATGCTCAACTTCTCAACAAGAATTATTGGTATAGCTCCGGTATTTTCATTCAAGCCGAGGGAGGGTTCAAGACAAAAGTTCAAGACCGCATTGTTGTACCCAACCTTGACAAGCTAGAGCTACTCTATGTACCAAATTGGTACGAGGCGTGGACGGTCATGCATTCTCGTTGGAACCCAAGCCGGAGGATGAGCTATCGCTTAGGCCGTGTGAGTCACTGTTTTAGAGAGAAGGAGAAGAGATGGATGAAGATGAAGATGGGACTAACGAGGCTGCCGGAGAAGATACTGAAGAGGCTGACACAGAGGGAGGAACAGAGGAGCTTAACTTCGAGGATGAAGACCTCGATACAGAAGTTTTGGGCACCAACGTCTTCGTTGACGAGCCCACCCGGCTCGTTAACGACCATTTCCAAACCTCTACCAATGCTCCTAACGAGGCACCCAGCTTCGTTACTGACCCCCCGAGGACAGCTACCGCCCCTCCGCAGGCTCCTATCGACCCTCACTCCTATGGACTCATGCCATACAACCCGGTGCTTTACCAAGACCACTTCCAGCCTCACTATCCACCACCTCCTCAGCCCGAGTACACTAGATCAAGTATCCCGCCACCATGGGCCGAAGATCTTTCTGCATAAATGCAGCAGCTCAACCTCCAACAGACACACATTCATAGGAGGATGGATAGATGGGAGACTGTCTACTCCGCTCGCATGACATTTGAGGAAGAGAGGCATCGTCAGAGAGAGGTGGAAGATGCGGAGCGCTGGAGGACGATGTACGACTTCATGGGGAACTTCGAGCACTACTTTCCTCCACCGAACCCTTGATTCAGCTTGAAGAAGTTTCCTAGTTTTCAGCTTTTAAGACTTTGTAAGTTTTATGTTTTTCTTTTCTTGTTTTATTTTTGTTGTTTTCTTTTCTATTTCTTTCCTTCTTCTTATTTTTCTTACAGTGGGGACACTGTAATTTTAAGTATGGGGTGAGAGAAAGTAGAAAAACTTGTTTGTCTTGTGTCTCGTTGACTTATGTGTTTTGTTTGTTTTAAGTAGTTCTTTTTTCCATGAAAAATATGAAAAAAATCGAAAAAGATTGAAAAACTCTAAGAAAAAGGAGTTTTAGAATTGATAGATATCCCTTTCTTAGGTTCTATGATAGTAGTTGCTAGCATGATCATATAATTCCTTGCAAGCATATTTTTGATAATATAGCCGGATTCTTGTTATGAAGTTGTTTTTTTAGAAGGGATAGCATTTGATGAAATTGAGCACATATACTTTATAGCATAAGTGATGCAATCCAACAAAAGTTTCTACCTTGTAAGTTATTTTTGGCCTTATAGGGAGAACATCAAAAATCCCTCTTCTTTTCTTGTGTGATTTTACTCTCTATATGCATATTATCTCTTGGAATTGTGATGGTTATCTATTACTTGAGACCTATATAAGATTTATAGTTCATTACTTGTGAGAATCATATGATAGAGAACTTATTTTTCATAGCCCTATTAATCCTTATCCACCTTTACATTATCTTTTTTTTTGATAACCAACTTGAGCCTGAAGCCTTTTATTTATAGCTCCACAAAATTGTTCCCTAGCCGAGATAAGCTTGACCCTATCCGGGGATTAGGACTTAGATTGGAGAGGTATGCTTTGTTGAGTGCAATGTTATGTTTGGTTTGAAATTAAGGGATTAATGGGAAGGGTAGATTGGAAGTCTCTGGATTTTTAAGTTGTAAAAAGAAAGATCTCTTGATAGCAAAAGATGCACACAAGAAAGTTGTTAAGAAAGAGGAAGAGTACACGATGAAGTTCGTTAACGACCCTTGTGGGTTCGTTAACGAGGCAGCAGAAATCGAAAAAAGAAAAAGGAAAGAGAAATAAGAAGTAAGAAGTGCATCTGTGTTTATATAGATGAATATCAGAGATTCTTTTTGTTTTTTATGAGACATTCTAGGATATATTGGGTAAGGGAAATATAAGTGCATAATGAGAGTGAGTTTGGTTTATCTTTTATGAGAAGTTTTGGTATGTGTGAGTTTTTAGGAGTCTTTGATTCCCGGATATTATTAGCACCACATAGCCAAATATTTTCCACGCCTATTGTTTTTACCAAGCCCCATTACAACCCGGCCGAATGGAAGCTTCTATGAAGTTTTTCATTGAGCCCCCTAAGTTCTCTTGATGATTTTTGCTTGTTTTGACAAATCTTAGGTGGAGAGTTTGGTGATATAAGTTCCAATTTCTATGAGTTTTTGTATATAAGATGAGTTGAGAGATTGAATTTATAAGCCCAAACACTTGAGAGTTGAGTGAAACACATTATTATCCCTTGTGAGGTTGGATTGTATTTTCTTATGTCTATTTGGTGCATATATGTGTGATGACATTAATAATCATTTGTTATTTTTCTTCTATGTGTTGATGTTGTTTTTAAAGGATGGCTATGTCTTGATGAGTATGTTTGTTTGGTTTTGATTTATGTTTAGTGATTGCTTGAGGACAAGCAAGTCTAAGTATGGGGTATTTTGATGTTCGTGTTTTTAGTATAGTTTTTAGTATGTTTTCTTAGTTTGTTAGGACTAGTTTTGATAAGTTTAGGGTTAGTTTTGTGTGTTTTTGGATGGTTTTGCATATTTTGTGAAAAGTATGGAAGCTACTCCGTTTTATGTAGGTTTTGTAGGTTTTAGCAAGGAAACGGTGCTTTTTGGAGCTTAATTTGGAATGCTCTGGTGAAGGACGGAAGAATACAGGATGAAGGAGTTGAAGTCTAAATTTTTGAAGGGGAAGTGTTGAAGAAACCAAGCCCAGGCTCGTTAACGAGGTTGTGAGGGCTCGTTAACGAGGCTACGAGATAGGGTTTTTGAGGAATATTAGTGATGGTCCACCGATCATGTGCGGTAATCCGTGTCGGTAGAATATGTTTTTAATAAGTTTTAGGGTTATTATATTATGTATTTTAGGTCTTGTTATCTTTCTAGATTTTATTTCTATCTTTTAGAGTTAATTTCTATCTTTTTAGGAAAGTTTTTATCTTTTAGCCTTTTTATTTTCTAGCCCTATTAGTATAAATACCCTTCTGATTAGCTTAAAAAAAAGGAGAAAAGAAGTAGAGAGAAGAGGAGGAGCCGAGAGAGACGAGAAGGATCGGAGATCAAGATCAAGCTCGGTGGACGAGAGTTACCGGGGTCGTTAGTCGTGGTTTCGGTTCGGTGTTTTGTATTTTTTCGGTTTCTTCTGAATTTCTGTAAGACGATATTTTCTTATTAATTTGAGTCATATTTTGTTTTCAATGTTTTCTTTTGTTGAATTTATTTGTTTCTTAGTTATGAGTAGTGAGTAGTTTTCTTTTCTAGGGTCGGGGTTTAAACCCGGCATAGTTATGCATGGTTTGATGAGTAAGATGATGTGTTGAAAGCCTTTTATCTATCTTTGAGATTGCTTGTTGTGCTTATACCTAGATGAAAGTCAAGGTAATTTGAGTTTTTAACTTGATTGAGAGAGAAAGTTATAGACTTGAAGGTTGATATTGTTTGAATGCGAAAGTTTTCAAGCTTTAGATCCGAAACAAGTGATTGAGTGAATTAATTTATGAAAGTAGATTAACTTTCTTGCTAGTCAATGAAAGTTGATGAATTTATCTATTAAAGGCATGATCTTATCTTCTTACGAGTTTATATGCATGACTATGTTGTGGTGACCCTTGTCCTAGATCTTTGTTTTATTTGAATTCTCTTAAGTAATATTCGTTACTGAGTTCATAGCCTCGGTACCGAACCTGTTTAGGTCGTTATTTTTTAGTCAGTTGTTTGCGGTGGTTCGTTAACGACCCTGACGAAGTCGTTAACGAGGATGCTTGTGAGTGTTTTGCTTGTTTTTGTTTGATTTTTATTGTTAGTAGTCGATAAACAAACAACCTTGCTTCTCGTGGAACGATCCTGACTCCCCTATACTCAGCGGGGTCTTGACTTATAAATTTATTTGTTGTCCAGAGTAAAGGCCCGTCAACAAAAATCATCACCATCTTTTACGTGAACATTGACCTTTATAGCATATAGTCATATACATGTAACGATATATATATATATATTATAAGGTAAAAACAAATTTTACAAATGTATTGTAAAGATAAAACAAAACTAGTATGTGTAGATGTAATTAATATGAAATAAATAACTATGTACGTAATTATAAAAATTTATTGAATAACATAGAAACATACATGGAAAAATGAATTGCATCGATGGAAAATAATGGGATATTATATGAATAAGTCATCATGATGTATAATCAAAAACACATATATTATTATGAATAATTTAAAGTACTCATAAAATATAGATTAACAATAAGATTGATGAAATTTTGCAACATAAATTTACATCGGAACATTCAATAGCAATGAATAAGCATGCGTATCTATTTGAAAAATAGAAATTCTGTTAATGAATAACCCAAATGTTTTAATGTGTCATGAATAATTGTGAATACTTATTTGAAAAACATGTAATAATTTAAAAACTACGAACAAATTAGTGTATTCAACTAATTTGAATCATAATAAACAACCTGAAAGTAATAATAATAGGTATAGTGACTTAAGATAAGTATATAATGATAATTGAGGTATCAAGTTGTTTAAGTTACATACCATTACATTGCATTGTCATAAGACCAACATTTCTGGTCCTTTAATAATTCACAAAAATATCTCCAATTTCTTAACCAACCAAAATGATGGAGATTTTTTTGTGCGCAAAAGTGTATTAGTTATATTACATACCGCAATCCACTGAAACTTAAAAATTACGTGGTCGCCTAACACGATCACTCCTCCTAACACTTACAGATTGTTTGACAGCCTTCTTCTTGATCTTCTTAGATTCATCAAAAGATTTAGTGTCTTCATGGCGAACACTTGAAGTGGCTTCTTGTGCAACATTTTTTTGGCATTCTGATCCATCAGCCAATACCAAGTCACTAACAACATCTTTGACAATCTTTCCGGGGGATATGACCTGAACATGAAGCTAATTAAGTGCTATGCTATAATTAATAGTAATACATGGAACAACCACAAACAGTGTTACTAGAGCAATTATTAAATGTAAAAATTACCATTGACTCATCATGTTGGATAGCTCGTTGATCAAGATCAATCTTGCACTTTGGTTCAAAGCTAGACTTTACGATGTCATACAAAAAATTTATTTCAAATACGTCAATATTTGAGATGTAATATTAAGTTGAACCACCATGAAAAACTTAACCCATAATATCTTTTTTCCTCAATGTTTTTCAAACAATATTGATGTGTTTTTCAATAATAATATAAACTTATTCAACAGAAACAATAATAGACAATTTTGCTCAAATAGATAGTAAATATCATTGATACGGTATAAATATATTCATAACTAACCAATTTTTCCACATTGTCGTTATCATTGCACTCCACTTCATTTGGACAATTTGGCTCAACGCTATAGGGTACCATAACCTAACAATATTCAACATAGTTATAATAATTGTTAGTAATGATAACAGTTGTTGCATAAAACTTTTGACACTTATTCAACAACAAATTAAATGGTTTATAATAGTTTAGACATACTTAATCGTTTATATAATCTATATTCTAACCTTGACTAATGGATTGTCAACATCTTCCGGCTGAGCATCAATGTTGACCACCTTAGCACATGTAGTGTCAATAGCACCATCGGATGCTTTATCTTGAACCTGTGTCATCATGTTTTTCAATCGAAGTAATACACTTATTCAATTGCTACTACTATAAGTTTCAATATTTGAGATATACTTATTAAATTGCAGAACTAAAATTATAACCTTCAATAAAGCATTGGTAGCCTCGCTTGTATGATGATCCATGTTGCCACTCTTAGCAAATGTATTGTCAACAATACCATTGGTTTCTTTAGATTGAACCTAATAAAAAACACCATCCAAAGTGAAAAACCATACCATCTACTATTAATACATGTAGTGTCAACAATACCACTAATATTGCAAAACCATACAATCCAAAGTGAAAAAGTATATTGTTATACTAGAAAAACAGTCAGCCAACATGAAAAAGTCATTTGTGAGAATTTAAAAACAAATTCAAAAATCATACACATATCACTTGTGCAAAACCATAACAATTTGTGTTTGAAAAATTGTATTGTGATGCTTGACACACAATTTTAAAGGGCATACACATATTAGTGTTACAAAATCATACTACCAAATCTGAAAAAATATATTCTGATATTTGAAAAACAATTTCAAAAGTCACTATATGGTTTTCCTAATTCAACAATGATAGCATAAACATAATTATTGATGAAATATTTTGTGTTGTGTAAATTAATTTACCTCCTCATGGACACTATTAGGAATAGGTCTCCATTAGTACTCCAGTGCTCGTCCTTTGAACAGCATCCTCTACAGCATCCATGTTCTAACATTCATACAACAAATAAACTTAAACACTGTTTCACACAGTAAATAAGTTCATAATTGAATAATTAACGAACATTAATGGAGGCATAATGTCATTACCGATACATGTATAACATCAAGTGTATCTTGTTGTACTACTGCAGTGTCATCATGAACTTCTGAAACATCTCGAGCAACTAAAACATCTAAATTAACATTTTCACGTGGAGTAAGATCCGGAAAAGCATTCTGAAAACTGTCCAAACCCCATTCAAATATGTACTTCTTCTTATTGAAGGCAGCCTCAAATTGGTCCATCACTTTGTTTAGTTCTTCATCAGACCACATTGGTTCTTCAGACTGAGTTACAAAAACCCTAACACCATTCCCATATTCATCACCATCATCTGTGAAACTGTCTTTGGGTGTTAAGAGAAGAGATCTGGTTGTTTGGACAAGTGCTTTAGAAACCTGGTTGTCCTTGCAATCTTCCGACGCATGACTTGTATCCTCAACAATTCTTATGATAAGCTCAGACAGATCTTTCAAATTCTTTCCCATTGATGAATTGAAATCCTTTTAATACAAATGCATAGTATGTTAGTTAAAAAATATAAACAATTACACAATAGAGAACGGAAGATAATTTCTTAGTACCTGAGCAGATTTGAAAATATGGTCATTGAGCATTCTTGTTCTGTCTTGTTTTGTTGACACATCATTGTCAACAATGCATCGTTTCTGTGGTGGATGGTCAATCCATCCCTTGCCAAAACCACCTTTTTCTATCTCAAAGGCCTCACGTGCAAGTACCAGATCATTTGACCATCCTATGAAGACAGGGACCATCCTAGGAATGACCTGACGGTTACGGTAGTTCACCACTCGGTCTATATACAGCATCTACGTACAATTATATTATGTAACAAATAAATTATAAATGATGAATTTAATGCTTATTTATAATAACACAATAATGAAATAAACATAGATAACTTACAATTAAGAATACGATCGGGCCAGTGTATGGAGTTTTTGGATTTGCTTGCCATTTCTCGGTAGGCTCATCCAAGACGTCTAGAACTAGTCGACACCAGTTAAATTCCATTATCCTTTTGGTTGCACTTAATGGCAACACCACATTCTGATTACATGCACCACTCCCGGTTGGCTCAACCACGCAAGAAACAAACAGCACCAGAAAGTTCTGAATGAAGACCTCATTATCTGATGTGGTGCACATAGCGTTGTACATGTCAGATGGTCTGATGAAATGACCATAATGAGCCGCATTACTAGTCTCCGTGTTGAGATATTCTCTCCGTTGAGATACTATATTCTTGTTATCTCTTGGAAGACATCGCTCAACAACATCATGACCACGTGGAATCCCGAGGCAAAGCTCCACATCCTCTTCAGTGACATTGACTGTGCATCCATACTCTAACTTAAGCACACTCCTTCTAGGATCATAATTGCTTACAAGCCAATGACCCAATTTACTAAATATAATCATATCATAAAAGTACTCAATAATCATCTGCTATACATAATCAACATTATTAAAGGAAAAATGTACAAACTCAATAAAAAAATGAATGAGGCACTTATGCAGTACAAATTCATGTCCATATACCATTGCTTATTGTTGAATAATATTGAAAAACATACAACCACAATATTGAATAACAACTTCCATATTTTTCAAAAATATGATGGTTGAATAATTCTTCATAAAATTATGCAAAACTTATGCATGACAACTTCAAGACAATTTCCCTATCATAATTTTCATAAAAACATGATACCCAGCTGAATTAATTGTCACAAAATGCTCTTTTTTATGATCCAGATACATATTTCTAACATGATCTTATATGTTGAAACCCAAAATAAACCGTTCGCTAAATGACAAGAAACGAGATTATTTTATTCGATTGTGCAAACGCTTGCTCTTTATTTATTATTTCTTTACAACGAGGTTACAAGCCAACGAGGCCTACAAACAAACGAGATTTACACCCTAGACCTCCTACGAGTATTCGAGATCTCGATCTAACAATGTCTGAGATCTCCTAATTGTTATGCGATTCTACCACCTCGGTGTCGCTTGATTGATCTTGGTGCGAGGCTGAGCTAAGAGTGTGGTGAAGATGGCTTGCGAGATTGTGTAGCGAGGTCTTTGATGTGGACGAGAGCTCTGTGTGACTTGAAGTCTTTTTGTGGACTTCACTTGTCTATAGCAAGGTCTTTTGACGATGTTTCAATCACGTCGATCTTCAACGAGCAAGATAGTTCTTGAGTTCAAGATGTTTTTCGACCCCCTCTCACTTACGAGGTTCTCCTCTATTTATAGAGAATTGAGGAGTTGAGTTTTGGCTATCATTCGATGTGGGACGCCCGAAATCAGGGCTTTTGATTGGTATGGAGGCGAGGCAGTCGGTGATTGGCTCAGGGAAGTGGCGCCAGCTGAGTGGCCCGGGTGGGCGGGCGTGTCAGTAGAGTCGGTGGCGAGGTTTAGACCTCGCTTCAAGGTTTTGGAAGACCTCGCGGAGATAGGAATTTCGTTTAATCAAATTACGGGTACGGTTGTGGGCCCCAGAATCCACCTTGGGAATCCCGCCGAGTCTATGTATTCTTTGCATCCCGGGCCCACTTCCTATTTTACCATTTTGGACATCATCACAACCCCATGGCCTGGGGACCTCGCCCCGAGGGCCGCAGGTCATAAGCTCCTTAGGATTGCGAGATGCGAGGTTTTTGGAGGTTGAGTGGACATATTGCGAGGTGTTAGATTTTAGAGGTTGGGAGGACATACTGCGAGGTTTTTCTCCTTGCGAGGCCCAATACTTAGGCTTTTCTCTTGCTTGTACGGGTGATGCTTCCTGGGCCCGCTCCCCGATTTTTGCTTAATGGGCTGCCCAGGTAGGATAGGCCCAATAAGCCTTTCGGGAGCGAGGAGAGGACCAAGCCTGCTTTTTATAAAGAGGCGTCTATGGCACGCCTCAATCTCATCTTCTTCCTCCGGTCATTTTCCCTCTCTCTCTTCCTTGTCTTTGTAGTTTTTGGTGAGTGGTTTCCAGACGGTTTCCGACGACCTTCCGACTTTCTCCAGGAGCGTCGCCGCCTTTTCCAAACCAACTCTAAGCAAGTAAGTGTCCGACTCCCCCTCTCGCGTTTTCGATGTGCTTCACCTTTCTCTCACAGCCTTCTGTTCTCAACGGGAGACGGATGCCCCCTGGCGTTTCATGCCGGTGTTACGGTGGCGAAACGGAGGGGGTGAGGGTCGTGCTCGCGTCCGCATGACGCCTTTGATTTTCTTCTTTTTGTCCTTTCTTCGTTTCGTGTTCCAGATGGGTGACGGTGTGTCGCCTGGTCTTTCGCGCCGGTATCACGGCGGCGAAACGGCGATGGTGAGGGCGGCGTGTGCTTCTGCGCGGTGTCCTTGCCCTCTTTTCTTTGCGTTTTCTCTTTCTTGGTTCCGTGCCCTAATGGGCCACGGTTGTCTTTGGCGGCTTGTGCCAACACCATGGCGGCGAAACGGCGGGGTGAGGGTGGCGACCGCCATACCCTCGAACCCTCCGTCTGCCTATCGACGGTTATGCTTCTACGCCCCCTTTGTTGTTTTGAAATTCAAAACCCTTGGAAACCCAAACGTCATGATGCCCGACTGACGGGACGTTTGGGCTTCCACCGCTGGCTTCCATTCTTCTTTCTCTCTCCTCTTTTTGGCGCTTCATTTTCTCCCCCGTCGTCCTATCTTGTCAGAGTAGCCCTAGGGTGCCACGTGGCCTTCTCCCCTCATGACATCGCGTTCTTTGTCTTTGGTTGCTTTGCCCGATGTCTCAACCCTTTTTTTTCTTTTCCAGGTGCTCGCCTTTCGTGGCCTGGACGTCTCTCTTTCATGCCTAGGAGAGCTTCTTTGAGCCTCCCACCAGGCTCCGCGTTCAAAGCTCAAGAGAGATTCTATGAGGAGGTTTCCGAATCCGTAGGGAGTGTAGAGGCTAGTGATTCCCAAAACCCGAGGTCTCCCTCGTTGGTTTTCAGCGACCCTTCTTCCAGCGACTCTGTTGTTTCCATCAACTCTTGCTTCTCCCGACTTCGCACGTCGTTTGGTGTTGAAATGGCATCGTCTTCGATTTCTGATGAGGAAGTCGCCGAGGTTAATGCGAGGTCGTCCGACTCCAACGAGCTCGCGAGCTTCTTTGCGGAGTATATTACTGACGCCGTGTCCCGCGTCCCGCCCGTCCTTGAGGAGTGGATCCCCATGTCCTCAGACTCAAACGAGGCCTTTCTATCCGAGGGGGAGCCCACGACCTTGAAGCCTAAAGACCTCGCGGACGCTGCCAAGGACTTCGCTTGGCCCGAGGGGGTTAAGCTAGTGCTTCCCGAAGGGGAGGGCTGCTCCTTGGCGCATTATGAAAGGTGCGTGGTTGTGAATTTGTTCAGTCTCTAGGCTGGCTTCAGACTACCCCTGGCCTAACACATCGTTGATTTCTTGTGGGCCATGCACGTCTGCCCTGCACAGCTGTTTCCCAACGCATGGAGGCTGCTGTGTGCCTACACGGTTCGTAGTCGCGAGCTTTGGGATGGTCCGAATTTCGACATCATGTCGAGTCTATTCCTAGCGAGGAGGGAGCACGATTCCTGCCTCGTGAATCTTAGCTTGCCGGGTATTAAACTCACCACGGCTCCTTCGAACGTCGGGTCGTGGAAGAAGAAATGCTTCCTGGTCCGAGACCCTACTGGGAGGTATCTCAACTTTCCCACGGCACCGGACAACTTCGTTCGGCCCAAGGGTGCACAAAAAGCCACCGAAATCAAGGAGCTTACGGAACGATACAACCCGGACCGCCAACGATCGTTCCAAGAGTATCTGGCACAAGACCGGCTTGAGCGGGCCGGCCTGAGCCTCACCCTTCCATCCCGCGAGGGCGAAGAGGGTACTGAATTTCCTTCTTGTTGTTTGTTTTTGTTATTTGCCCTTTGTTTTATGCAACGAGGTTGAAACCTCGCCTACCTAGTGACGACCACGGGCCTTCGCCCGCTGGTTATGCTAGCTTGACTCGTTATTACGTCTCGCTTCTTTATCTAACTTATTTCTATGTTTTTCTTTGATAGTGGACCTCTTCAACGCTCTAACCTCGAAGTCGCATGAAAAGAGACCTGTGACTTCCACTTCCACCGCCCAGGCCCCTTGCAGCCAGAAGGGCGTCATTATTAAAGAGCCGACCACGCTGGCGAGGCCACCCACCATGCAGCCAAAGGTGATACCCCCGCCGTCGAAGGTGTCCGGGGCGAAGACAAACGAGGGGGCCTCGACTAAGGGGTACGTCGCGAGGACGTCTTCCCAAGCCTCCCGAGGATCCGGCGATAAAGTCGGGTCCAAGAGGAAAGGTGCGGAGTCCCCCCACGGGGATAAAAAGAAGCACAGGGGGGACGGCCAGCGCGGTCCGTCGGGGAAGGAGATCATCCCTAGTTTTAATTTTGAGGGACGAGCCCTCAACGCCGTTGGTCCTTCTGCCGCGAAGTTCCACTGCCCCGGACCGGCTCAGGGTGCTTTGCGAGGTGGAGCCGGGATGAGTGGAAGGAAGAGGTCTCGTGGGCTAACAATCTCACCGAGGAGGCCCTTAACGACGAGGCCGCCCGCTATTCGGCGATGGTACGTTCTGCTTCCATAAATCTCGTTTCTGTTTTGGATTTCGTGCCTCTCTTTTTTTTTATAACCTTGTGAATTTTCAGCATACCTTTTTTGAGAACTACAACCGCAACCGCCTCACCCTTCTCCAAACGAGGATGGATAAAATGGAGGCGGCACTCAAGGCCCGCACAGAGGAGTGTGCGAAGCAGGAGAAGGAGCTCGTCGAGGCCAAAAAGCGGATTAAGGCCGCAGAGGTTGCGGAGAAGGATGAGGCCAAGGCGGCGACGAAGGAGAAGGAGGAGGGGGACAAGGCAAAGGCCTTGGTCGGGGTCATACGGAGCGAGAATGAGGAGCTTCGGGGCAAACTCTCCGCAGAGCACAAATTCTTTAAAGAGAAGGAGGCGGAGCTCCTGAAGGCCGAGGACGAGATCACCAACCTCTGAAGCGCGTCAGCGAGCTTAACGAGGAGGTGGTGGCTGCGGGGCCCAAATATGTGGAGTCGGCGGAGTATAAGGAGGAGCTGGTGGGTAGCGTGAACAAGATGTTCCGCCAGGCCGTCCGCATGGGGGTTAAGCAGGTGGTGGCGAAGTACGGGCACATCGACCCCCGTATTTCCTTCTTCAACCCCAGCTACACAGAGACTATGGGGGAGGAAACCGGGGAGGAGCCCGAGGGAGAATGCGAGTTCTTCCTTAACGAAGATGGGACCAAGGCTACCGAGGCGCCCTCCGCAGAGGATCTCGACCAAGGAAGTCCGGACCCCGTAGTCACGGGCCCTCAACCCGCGAGCGACGCGCCGAGCTCCCAGCCCGATGCCGTATCCGAACCGGCCGTCCCTCAAGCTCCCACGGAACCCACCGCCGAGGCCCCGGAAGAACCCACGACCGTAGCCCCTAAAGAATGAAGGATGCCTCTGACCTTTTAATGTTTTTTTTATTTCTGCTATTTTGGTGGCCCCGCCGGGGTCTGTAATCAAATACTTCGGCCCTTGTGGCCGTATTTTATGCAACTTTTTCTTGTCTTATGGTTGTGTTTTTGTTTCTTGCTTTAACTTACTTGTGTAGATATCCCAATCCAACCCCATGGCCCGAGTGTCACAATACTTGTGGCACCTTCGGGACACATCGGGTGCTTGCTCTTATGCCGAGATCCCGAGCTTCGCTTGGATCTCGCATGACGATTATTGTGGCAAGATCGCGAGCTTTTCTTGGATCTCGCATGATGGGCTGAGATTCTTCGGCCCAGACCTAACTCATCTCTCTTTTAAGCTGGCACGAGGCCGACTCCGCGCCCCCAATGTCTTTTAATGAACAGATCAATATATTGTTAAAATAAATTATGTAACTGTTATAGATATAAAATACTGTGAATATTTAAAAATTTAAAAATTAACGCGGAGACCACGAGCCTCGCTCGGACCTGGCATGATGGTTATTATGCCAAGGTCACGAGCCTCGCTCGGACCTAGCATGATGGTTATTATGTCAAGGTCACGAGCCTCGCTCGGACCTTGCATGATGGTTATTATGCCAAGATCACGAGGCTTGCTCGGACCTTGCATGATGTTTTTTGACTGTTTCCAACCCCAAGCGGGAAGCGAGGGGTGGATCTAAACCCGAGGCTTTTAAACACGAGGTTCTCCAACCCCAAGCGGGAAGCGAGGGGTGGACTTAAACACGAGGTTCTCCAACCCCAAGCGGGAAGCGAGGGGTGGACTTAAACACGAGGTTCTCCAACCCCAAGCGGGAAGCGAGGGGTGGACTTAAACACGAGGTTCTCCAACCCAAAGCGGGAAGCGAGGGGTGTACTTAAACACGAGGTTCTCCAACCCCAAGCAGGAAGCGAGGGGTGGACTTAAACACGAGGTTCTCCAATCCCAAGCGGGAAGCGAGGGGTGGACTTAAATACGAGGTTCTCCAACCCCAAGCGGGAAGCGAGGGGTGGAGTTAAACACGAGATTCTCCAACCCCAAGCGGGAAGCGAGGGGTGGACTTAAACAGGAGGTTCTCCAACCCCAAGCGGGAAGCGAGGGGTGGGCTTAAATACGAGGTTCTCCAATCCCAAGCGGGAAGCGAGGGGTGGATTTAAACACGAGATTCTCCAACCCCAAGCGGGAAACGAGGGGTGGGATTAAACACGAGGTTCTCCAACCCCAAGCGAGAAGCGAAAGGTGGATTTAAACACGAGATTTTCATTTTTGAGAGAGATTTGAGAATTCCACAACCCTTTATTCATAAAAATTGTTGAAAAATTGCGGAGTTTAGAGGGTTTACACATAATATTTTTTGAGCCGATCGACGTTCCATGTTTTGCTCAGGGTACGTCCCTCGCTGCCTTTGAGCTTGAAAGCTCCGGGCGCGACCTCCTCGCCGAGGAGATATGGCCCCTCCTAGTTAGGGTCCAACTTGCCACCTTCGGTACGCCTTAAAACGAGGCTACCCGTGGCCAAGAACCGAGGTCTGACCTTCTTGTCGTGATATACTGCCACGCGCCGTTTGTATTCTCTGGAGCGCAGGTCAGCTACCTCGTGCAGCTCGTCCCTAAATAGTAGCTCGACCTTAAGGTTGGCCTCGTTCTCTTTCTCGTTGAAATCAAAAACACTTGCCGAGGGGACCAAGGTCTCCACCGGGACTAGTGCCTCCGCCCCATAGGTTAGAGCGAAAGGTGTTTCTCCCGTTGCGCGACGCGAGGTTGTGCGATACGTCCATAGGACGAGTGGGAGGAGTTCCGCCCAGCGACCCTGCGCCACGCCTAGGTGCTTCTTTAGGTCGGTCAAGATGCGGGCGTTGACGTTCTCCACCTGGTCGTTCGACTTGGGGTGGGCCACGGAGGAAAACTTGAGGTTTATGCCCAGGTCGGAGCAGAAGGTCCGAGTCTCTTCGCAGTCGAATTGGGGGCCATGGTCGGTCATGATGGTCATGGGAACGCCAAAGCGGCAGACGAGGTTCTTCCATAGGAAGTCACAGACCTTTTCCCCCGTGATCTTCGCCATTGCTTGTACCTCGACCCACTTCGTGAATAAGTCGACGATGACCAAGATATACCGCACCTGGCCAACAGCCTTGGGGAAGGGGCCGAGGATGTCCATCCCTCACATCGCGAAGGGGCATGGCGCGTGGATGGAGCGAAGACGCGAGGTAGGGGCATGCTGGAGGTTCCCGTGCTTCTGACACCCGTCACATCGCTGGACATAGGCCCTCGCGTCTTGCCGGAGAGTGGGCCAAAAGTACCCCAGATGGGTGATTTTATGTGCTAAAGATCGCCACCCTGGGTGACCGCCACAGACCCCCTCGTGTGCCTCATAGAGGATATGCTCCGTAGACTCGGTCGGTACACACAGCAGGTTGGGCTCAGCGTAGCCTCGGCGATAGAGACAGCCACCGACGACGGAATAGCGCGCCGCCTGCATTTTCAATTTCCGTTCCTCCGCGGGGTCCTCTAGTAGGACACCGCTATCCACGTATCGCGTGATCGGGGTCCTCCAGTCCCCAGTGGTTATGGAGAGAACCTCGCTGGTTACACTCCGCGAGAGTTTTCTTTCCACCATCGCGCGATTCCCTACCTCCAAGGGGAGGGCAGAGCCCAACCTCGCGAGAGCATCCGCCTTCGTATTCGAGGTTCGTGGGATGGACTCCACCGCAAAGGTTTCTAGGCACGACACCAAGGCCTTAACCTTCTCTCGGTATGCAGGCAGGAACCCCGTCCGGGTGTCGTATTGCCCGTTGAGCTGACGCGCAACCAGCTCGGAGTCGGTGTAGACCCTGAATTTGCGGGCTCCACTAAGGAGCGCCATCTCTATTCCGGCGATCATGGCCTCGTACTCGGCAACGTTGTTGGTGGCATCGAAGGCGAAGTTAAGGGCATACTCCGTCTCAATCGAGGGACCGGCGAGGAATACGCCAGCCCCGCCACCGGCGTCACATCTTGATCCATCAACGAATACCTTCCATTCTTCCCAGCTCGCGCCAGTTTCGGGGAAGGTGACCTCCACCATGAAATCGGCGAGGGCCTGCCCCTTCATCGCAGTCCTCGGGAGGTAGATGATGTCGAACTCGGAAAGCTCGACTGGCCACTTCGTCATTCGCCTGGAGAGGGCGGGTTGGTGTAGGATTTGCCGAAGTGGGAGGTCATAGAGGACCTATATGGGGTGCACGTGGAAGTAAGGGTGCAGGCGCCTTGCGGCGATCACGACGGCCAGTGCCATCTTCTCCGCCGGGGAGTATCGCTGCTGCGCAGGTTGGAGCACGCGACTCACGAAGTAGACTGGGTGCATGGCCTTTCTGGTTAGCACCGCGCTGACCGTCGCTGGACTTACTGCCACATATAGTTGCAAGTCCTCGCCCGCCATTGGAGGGGACAACGTGGGGAGCTTCGACAAGAAGGCCTTTATTTCAGAGAAAGCGAGATCGAGGCCTTCATCCCAAACGAACTAATCGTTTTACTTGAGAGCAGTGAAAAAGGGAAGAGACTTGTCCCCCAAGCGGGAGCAAAACCTCCCCAAATGGTTTACGGCGCCGTTGAGCCGCTGCACCTCAGTTCGAGATCGCGGCGACCTCATTGAGAGAATCGACTCGACCTTGGCGGGGTTGACGTCGATCCCGCGCTCGCTGATCATGAAGCCTAAGAACTTCCCGGACGATACGCCGAAGACGCACTTCTCGGGGTTCAGGCTGAGGCGGTTGTGTCAGAGGGTAGCAAAGACCTCAGCGAGGTCGACCAGATGCTCTTCAGGGATCTTGCTCCGAACGACGATATCGTCGACGTAGGCCGACACGTTCCTTCCCAGATGATTCTTAAAGATGGGTCGACGAGGCGCTGAAAGGTGTGCCCCGCGTTCTTTAGACCAAACGGCATGACCTTGTAACAATAAGTGCCTCGCTGGGTGATGAAGGACGTCTCCTCCTCGTCACGCGGGCTCATCAGGACTTGGTTGTATCCTGAGTACGCATCGAGGAAGCTCAATACCCCGTGACATGCGGTTGAGTCGACCAGCTCGTCGATCAGGGGCAAGGGGTAGCTGTCTTTGGGACAGGCTTTGTTGAGATCCTTGAAGTCCACGCACATCCTCCACTTTCCGCTGGCCTTTTTGACCAGCACGACGTTGGACAACCATCGGGGGTACTGGACTTCGCGAATGAACCCCGCGGCCAACAGTTTCGCCACCTCGTCATTTGCATCGTTTTCCCTCTCCTCATTCATTTTTCTTCGTCGCTGCACCACAGGGCGAGTGGTGACATCGACATTTAGGGAGTGCTGGGCCACGGTCCACGGGATGCCGCGGAGGTCCTTCGCGGTCTAGGCGAACACGTCGCGGGATCCAGCAAGCAAGGCTTCTAGTGATGTCGCTGACGTCCCGGAGAGACACTCTCCCAGGTAGATCTTCTCGGACTCACTCTCGAAGGGGGATATCGCCCTTCTTTCTACCTCAAGGGTGGGGATCTTGAAGTCCCGGACTTCGAGGTCGGCCTCGCTGGGGGGACTCCACCATAAACATTGGGCACTTCTGTTTTGCCGAGGTCGCATAGCAAACGCGGCCCTCTTCTTGGTTGCCCTTTACTTCCCCGACCCCGTCGTCGACGGGGAATTTCACTTTGAGGTGGTAGATGGACACCACGGCCTGAAATTTCATCAGGGACACCCTCCCGATGATAGCATTCCACACCGAAGGCAGGCGTACCACCATGAACTCCACCATCTCGGTTCTCCTTGTGGAGTCGGTGCCCAGCGTCATCCAAAGGTCTATGAGACCTGCCACGTCGACCTCGTCCCCCGAGAAGGAGGTGAGCTTCCCAGCGTAGGGATTCAAGGAGGTTTCGGAGATGCCCAACTGCTCGAATGCATCGTAGTACATGATGTCCACGGAGGACCCCGTGTCCACCAGCACTCGCTTCACCATTTTCGAGCCCATTTGAGCGTGCACTACCAAGGGGTCAGAGTGTGGCATGTGGAGCCCCTCGGCATCTTCGGAGGAGAAGGCCAAGCCTACGTGAGACCGCGAGGTTTGGGCGACGCTAAATACCGAGGGCTCATGATGGCTTGCCCTCGCATACCTCTTTCTTTCTGCCTGGCTCGATCCAGCCAGCGATGGTCTGCCCGAGATGGTATGGATATACCCGTCGGGTGCTGTCGCCTACCCAGACCGTGCCTGCTTTGCGGGAGCCTGCTGTTCGACGTTGTTGGCCTGAGCCTAACTCGGACCTCGTGGTACGGTGTTGGCTCCCGATGCGGGGTTGGCGCGCCCCTTTTCATGCGGGTTGTACGCAGGGCCGCCATTGCCTCTATATCCTCGTGGTCTCCCACCGAAGCAGCTCCAACCCCCACCGCCGCCTCCGCGGTTGTTATAGTGGTTATTCATGTTGTCATTGTTGTTGTTGTTCCAGTTGTTGTTGTTGTTTCTGTTGTTGTTTCTGTTGTTGTTGTTGTTGTTGTAGTTGACGGGGTTGTGGGCCTGCGTCACATACGCATCCCTCGCGGCCGGGGCGACCACTTTTGCCTTTCCTTTAGCCTCGACGACGATTTCCTTTTCGGTCCTCGGTCGCGAGCTCTGGTTGGCGGAATCCTCGGAATACACTTGGGCCGTGATTCGGGCGCACAGGCTATCGTACGTTGTTGGACACTTCAAGAAAATGAAATTCTTGAAGGGACCCGGACACAAGTTGCCCATGAGGATATCTCGCACCGATGCCTCGTCGATGTGTGCGATCTCTGCGACCGCGGTGGTGAACCTCGTGAAGAAGGTGCCCAACAGCTTGCTCTCCCCCTGCTCAATACCGCGGAGATCCCGCATGTTCTTCTTGCGCTTCCTGGAGCCGTTGAAGTGTGTGACGAAGGATTCGCATAGTTGAGCGAACGAGGCCACAGACTCTAACTTGAGGCTTCTGAACCACGTCATCGCGGCCTTGTCTAGGGTGGTTGGGAAGATCCGGCAGAATATAGCGTCATTGTAGGAGTTGACATTCATTTGGACAGCAAAGTGTTTTACGTGGTCCTCCGGGTCAGCCGTGCCGTCGTAGAGGCCCATTTGTGGCCAATGGAAACCTTTGGGCATAAGTGCCTCCTGAATCTCGGTCACGAAAGGGGAATGGCACCCGACCTCGACGAGTTGGCGGCGCGACTTCGATTTCATGGGGTGCATAGCACTCCCTACTGTTTCGGACAACTCTGTGTCCCGCATTCTTGAACGTCGCGAACGGGATCGCGAGATCTGCATTGGGTCCCGGGGAGGTCTCTCCATTGACGAGTCGTTGGTGGACGTCTCTGGTCTCGGCACATGTCCGGGGACGTACGCGGGTACGCACTTAGAGTGGGGTTGCCCCGGGGGGGACAGGGACGTATGAAGGGGCGAAGCCCTGCTGGTACTGCCCATAGCCCGGGTAGGGGTATGGGTTCGGGGGTGCGCCGCCCTGTTCGTACCCTTGTAATGGGTATGGGTTTTATGGGGCGGTGTACGTCCAGCCCGGGGGGACCACGAACGGGCAGCCCGAAGGCCCTGCGCCCGTCCATTGCGCGGTTTCGGGCATGTTATCGGGGTGTTGGGGGAAGAAATTATTTGGGCAAGCCATTTTGAGGGGATCGAAGCCAAGGTTTGCACAACTCGAGAAACTGCTTAGGATGAAAAGGCTCCCACAGACGGCGCCAGTGTTGAAACCCGAAATAAATCGTTCGCTAAATGACAAGAAACGAGATTATTTTATTCGATTGTGCAAACGCTTGCTCTTTATTTATTATTTCTTAACAATGAGGTTACAAGCCAACGAGGCCTACAAACAAACGAGATTTACACCCTAGACCTCCTACGAGTATTCGAGATCTCGATCTAACAATGTCCGAGATCTCCTAATTGCTATGCGATTCTACCACCTCGGTGTCGCTTGATTGATCTTGGTGCGAGGCTGAGCTAAGAGTGTGGTGAAGATGGCTTGCGAGATTGTGTAGCAAGGTCTTTGATGTGGATGAGAGCTCTGTGTGACTTGAAGCCTTTTTGTGGACTTCACTTGTCTATAGCGAGGTCTTTTGACGATTTTTCAATCACGTCGATCTTCAACGAGCAAGATAGTTCTTGAGTTCAAGATGTTTTTCAACCCCCTCTCACTTACGAGGTTCTCCTCTATTTATAGAGAATTGAAGAGTCGAGTTTTGGCCATCATCCCATGTGGGAAGCCCGAAATCAGGGCTTCTGATTGGTCCGGAGGCGAGGCAGCCGGTGATTGGCTCGGGGAAGCGGTGCCAGCTGAGTGGCCCGGGTGGGTGGGCATGTCAGTAGAGTCGGTGGCGAGGTTTAGACCTCGCTTCGAGGTTTCGGAAGACCTCGCGGAGATAGGAATTTCGTTTAATCAAATGACGGGTACGGTTGTGGGCCCCAGAATCCACCGTGGGAATCCCGTTGGGTCTGTGTATTCTTTGCATCCCGGGCCCACTTCCTATTTTACCATTTTGGACATCATTATTATAAATCATGAATATTGTGATAGAATTAAATTTAAAATAAAAAAATAATGTAATTACCTTGGAATGTCCATAGATGGAAGGTCTAGCATATTACCAAACCCAATCCTTCTGATTGCTGACTTGTGATCTTCATTTTCTAATGCCCTTATTGATGTAGCAAAGTATGAGACCATACTACGATGACGAATGCTTGGATAATAAATCCGAGCCTTTCGCTGATCAATCTCGACCACTTGATCTACATCAGTAACCTTAACCTTTGACTTAGCATTCATCTTTTTTGGCTTTTTTAGATTCTTGGACTTATCACAATCCGGTCTCTTTGATTTCAAGGCTTGTTTCAAAACCTTCTTCTTTGGAATGTGAGTATCATCTGACTCCCCATCTGAATCCTCATCTGAAGTAATGTTTTTACCTATTATATATTGATAAAAATTATAAATTTATATCAGTTCCTTTTATATATGTAAAACTGCTTGTTTTTATAATGTACTCACCCCTCATACTTGCAGATTTCACAGTATCCCTTCTCTTTTCTTTCAGCTCATGCTTCAAAACCTTCTTCTTCACAATATGAAAATCATCTGTTTCATCCTCTGAATCCTCATTTGAACATATTCTTTTACCTATATTATAGGCAAATAAATTATAAGATTGTAAGATAACTTGTATATTAACAAATTTGTTACTTTCTTCTTCTTTGAAATTATAAGAACATATTCTTTTATTTGTGATCATGATTCACAACCTTCTTCTTTGAAATGGGAACATCATCTGATGTACCATCTGAATCATCATCTGAATTTGTGCTTTTACCTAAATTATTTGCATATTAATAAAAATATTATATAATTCAATTGTATATAGAACTATCTGCTAGTTTATATATCGCACTCACCCTCTATATGATCATATTTCCCATGATACTTAGCAGGTTTTGTCATGATTTGTACAGCATCCTCATCCGTAGAATCTGTAAGCTCATCACTATCCTCTGGACCAAGGTCAAATAGTACACGATTTTTACCCTTAGCTGGAATGTCCTTGTGTACTTCTCTACCAGATTAAACCTTATGACGCTTTGACTTGTCTCCAACAACCAATATTTGATCTTCAACATCTACATATTTGAATGGGATATTACACATATATGTTATTGTTGTGAAAAAGTATCTTATGATACTTGCAAAATTATTTTTCAAATGCCATACACATAAGTTTTGCAAAAATATAACAAACCAAAATGAAAAAGTAAATTGTGAGACTTTAACAACAATTAAAAAACTAACACACATATCAGTTGTGCAAAATCATATCATCCAAAATGAAAAATTATATTGTGATGCTTGAAAAACAATTGCAAAACTCATACACAAATTACTGTTTCACATTTATGCCATACACATAAGTTTTGCAAAATATAACAAACCAAAATGAAAAAGTAAATTGTGAGACTTTAACAACAATTACAAAACAAACACACATATCAGTTGTGCAAAATCATATCATCCAAAATGAAAAATTATATTGTGATGCTTGAAAAACAATTGCAAAACTCATACACAAAGTACTTGTTTCACAACCAGACCATCCATATTGAAAAATTATATTGAGATACTTGAAAAACAATTGCAAAACTATGACATACATATCATTGTTGCAAAATCATTTAATTAATTTTGAATAATATAGTTCATATTCTCTTGTTATTCGGTAAAGTTACTAAAGGGGTGTAAAACATCTTACAATGAATTGAATATTGTTAGTGTTCTTATCAAAACAACAACACATAATACATTAAGCCACTTGAAAAACAACTTTTTTATAATTGAACAATAAACTTTTGACATTTACCTTTTTCTTTCTTCCGTTTTGTGGTGTTCTTTGCCTTTGGTGAACTCGCCATTGTAGCCTATTGATGTAGAACAACAAATATATCAGAACACGCTTAATATGAGTTTTTCACATTGAATATGAAAAATACAACAACTACTCTCATATAGACATGCATTCAGTCGATTATTATCATTGTTTCCACCAAAAACGAAGAAACCCTAACATAATTGTAGTGTTTCATTCCACGATTACTCAACTTCACCAACTTGAGTAATCGTGTTTCACAAACAATAAAATTTCGAGAAAAACCTAGCTTCGAATTTCTGCATATAGAACTATAAATTGACCAAACAAGTTCGAATTTGAGCGTAAGAACATCATAATTGAGAATAACAACTGATTTACTGACTAAAGATACAAAAAATTCGACTGCTCTTACCGATTTCTTGAAGTTCGTCTTGTATCGCCTCTGCGTTCGTCTCCGAATTTCGCTTGAACAGTCAGAGATGGAGAGGGCAAACGTCGATTTCAGAATGAGGAGAGAGAGAGAGAGAGAGAGAGAGAGTGACTCTTCAATGGAAAGTGGTCTAAAATTACGGAGATTTTAACCGGTTAATGATTCTCTCCAAATTTGAATTTATCCCGTACAATATCCCCACCTAAGCTTTTTACACCCCATTTTTTTTAAATCCTAGCCACTCGTTTTTTACAATCCAATGGGTCTGCTTTAACCACACACCTACACTATAATGTATACTTACACTAGAGCGTGATTCTATATATATATATATATATATATATATATATATATATATATATATATATATATATATGGCATGGTTCAAGTGAGGACCATCCTTGTGGTAAGACACTTTGCTTAAAATGAGGACTAATCTCAACCATTGGATTTACCCCTCTATTATGTATTCAATGGTCAAGATTTTTTCAAAAATTTTTTTTTTTAATTTTTTTTTTTTAATTTTTTTTTTTTTTTTGTTTATTTTTTTTTTAATTTTTTCATTTTTTTTCAATTTTCAATAAAGCCTTTTTTCAAAAAAAAAAATTTTTATTTTTTATTTATTTATTTTATTTTTTGCTATTTTTTTACTTTTGCGAAAATCGAATTATTTTATAAATGAACTCAAAGCACATAAAAATTGAACTTATCATAGATAAAAAATGAACCCGTAGAATATAAAAATTGAACTCATGCAATATTGAAAATTGAACTCCTAACATAAAAAAATTGAACTTCTAGTGTATAAAAATGAACTCGTAGTATATAAAAATTGAATTGTCATATTTAACATTTTAAAAGCCTTTTTTCAAATTTTTTATTTTATTTTATTTATTCTATTCTTTTATTTTTTTTATTTTTTTTTTCTATTTTTTTAGTTTTGCGAAAATCGAATTATTTTAAAAATGAACTCAAAGCACATAAAAATTGAACTTATCATAGATAAAAAATGAACTCGTAGAATATAAAAATTGAACTCATACAATATTGAAAATTGAACACCTAACATAAAAAATTGAACTTCTAGTATATAAAAATGAACTCGTAGTATATAAAAATTGAACTGTCATATTTATCGTTTTTAACGCTTTTTTCAAATCTTTTCATTTTTCATTTTTTCATTTTTTCATTTTTTTTTTCATTTTTTTATTTTTTTGCTGTTTTTTTTGTTTTGCAAAAATCGAATTATTTTAAAAATGAACTCAAAGCACATAAAAATTAAACTTATCATAGATTAAAAATGAACTCGTAGAATATAAAAATTGAACTCATACAATATTGAAAATTGAACTCCTAACATAAAAAATTTGAACTTCTAGTATATAAAAAGGAACTCGTAGTATATCAAAATTGAACTGTCATATTTAATATTTTTAAAGCTTTTTTTTAACAAAGAATATAATATAAAAATATGAAAAAAAATTCCGAAAAAAATAAAAAAAATTAAAAAATTAAAAAATTTAAAAAATTTAAAAAAAATTTAAAAAAAATTTAAAAAAAATTTAAAAAAAATTTAAAAAAAATTTAAAAAAAATTTAAAAAAAATTTAAAAAAAATTTAAAAAAAATTTAAAAAAATTTAAAAAAAATTTAAAAAAAATTAAAAAAATTAAAAATTTAAAAAAATTTAAAAAATTAAAAAAAAATTAAAAAATTAAAAAAAGTTAAAAAAATAAAAAATAAAATAAAAAAATCTTGACCATTCAATATATAGTGATGATGTAAATCTAATGGTTGATATTAGTCTTCATTTTAAGCCAAAGGTCTCACCACAAGGGTGGGTTTCATTTGAACCAAAACCTAATATATATATATATATATATATATATATATATATATATATATATATATATATATATATATATATATGTTTCTGAGATTACTCACTATTGATTAAAAATTGTATGTTATATCTTTCATAGGATCAAGAAAGGGGACAACATGGACAAGAGAGTACAACTTCTGCAAAAAAAAAATGTCAAAGCACACTTCCGTTTTGTCAAATACATGGTGTATGTTGTTGAAGTTGATACTTGCACGCTTTCCAAAGCAAACAACCTCGTCCTCAATGTATATGGCGCCATTGGATCCCTCTTCTTGGATATTCTGGCTGGAAGTGGCATGTTCACCAAACAAGAGATTGTCGAGATCGGTTACCTCAACGACCTCTTTGTGGTGGCACGTTCAATTGGTCTTATTTGGTAAGTTAACTACTTTCTTAGGCACACTTGGATATGAAATTTCTTGTCAAATTTGTTTAGTTAATTTGCCTGCCATTAAGCATTTGTGCATATTTTGCTCTATCACCTTTCCAGATACATTCTACTACCTTTTACTTGCCAACCTTTTCCGAGAAGGTCAATAGTTAGCCTTAAAAAATGCCGATTATAGTTTATTAACCTGAATATAGTATTGGGGTAACTAGTTTCTTCTGCTACCTAGCTTCAAAATGGAGCCATTCTTTCTCTGTTGATTTTTTGGGGTTTGGTTTATAATATATGCACCTGCATAGGCTTTTAATTAAAGACCCTTCGTTTAACTTTTAACGCTTTATATTACAAGTGCTACTCTACATGGAAATTCTGTTTTAGGGACAAAAACATCAACATTATTAGTTGATAACATATTAAATTTTATGTGCTTTTTCTTCAGGGTTTCAACTTTCCAACAATGTTTTTCAGTGTTCTGATTTGTCTTCAATGCAGGTTAGTCCTCATGAATTTCTGCAAGCAGTATTGAAATCCAGTAAAGAGAGACTATGATTTGGTGCACAATCTAACTTAGTTGAATTCATGTCATGTCTTCTATAAACACTACATGTAGTTCTCAAAAGTTCAAAGAAAAATAGCAGTATATTTTATTAGTGCTTCTAGGTTACAGTACAGCCATATATCCATTATATTCCCACAAGGGCTTAGAAGGTCTCTAGCTTGTACACCTGTAATGATGTACTTGAAGTTAAAATCGGCAATAAAACAGCTTATTTCCCATTTTATTTATGATAAATAGCATATGAGTACATGCTTGAGCCCCTCTGGAATTCAAACCAGATTGTCTAATGAAAAGTGAAAAAAG
Organism: Fallopia convolvulus; assembly: GCA_964016875.1. Classification (NCBI taxonomy): domain Eukaryota; kingdom Viridiplantae; phylum Streptophyta; class Magnoliopsida; order Caryophyllales; family Polygonaceae; genus Fallopia; species Fallopia convolvulus. Next base: position 45,678,971 of record OZ024729.1, read on the forward strand.
AGAAAGCCAAGGCAACTATCTGCTCTTTCATATTACGGAGCTCTTATTGAAGATTCTTTTGCTTGGTCACAGGGTAGTTAAGAGTCCCTATTTCGCTGCATAAGTCTATAGCAAATGCCACAATTCTTACAAAAGAGATTTTTTGTTGGTTCAATGGTTTCCTATAGTGTAGTAGCCTGATTCGTCCATTTCTTATTCAGCAGATTGATGTGTAAAAACCACAAAGACAAATATTTTATACAAATGAAGTAAATATTACAAGTGAAGACTGTTGGCTTCCTAAAACTTAATATGAAGAGAACTTAAAATGCACCAGAATATAGGGTAGGACGAGGAGACCTTTATTAATAGCAATATAGATAAATGTAAGACACTGACCACACACATGTACACATGTGAGATTGCTGAATGAATAACAAAATACACCATCAAGCATACTTAAGGATGCATTATGTAAGATGTGAAAAAAGAGATTTGCATTACTGTATTTATAATTGCTTATGCAAGAATGCAGCTAAGGCCAAAAAATAAAAGCAATTTACATCCTCTCATAAGAAAAGAAATGAAGAAACCATCAATACTACAAGGAAAATGATCAGTCTGCATTACCTCTATATATCTTTCCTTCATTTTGATTTCAAAGATTTTAAAATCTATAATTCCATACCATATTTTTTTTTGGCTTCAGCCACTACTATTGAAAAGAAAATATTGCTCTATCATTGGAAGCCACAATTTCGCCAAAAAAAAAAAAAATCATTCAACAAACAACAGATAAGGTGCTTGCAAAAAATTTGTGAATAAGTGATATCTTACATTTTGGACAATTTGACAAGGTGAAATTTGTATCCCAATGTAAAAAGAGGAAGAAAGCAATTCAAAATTTTCTCACATTTGTCCACTCAAATCAGCAAAGTTAAACTCTCAAACCCTGGCATAATCTTATTATAGGCAATTCAACCGACAAGGCAAAGTGAAGTTAACAAAATCGTTCTCACATACACAGCCTAGAGGGAAAATGAATAAATGATTTGATTACAGCTTACAAACATAACCCCATATTCTCTCCACGGCATGGTGTCCTACCAAACAACTTGACCATAAGATCATAAAAAAGAAGCAAAATTTATGCATAGACTACGGAAGAACATCTCTTTTCATACAATAGTCATCAGCATCTTCCTCATCACAGAGACTGAGACTCCTAGTCCTAATCCTCTCATCTTCGGGCAAAACCGACCAATTGGGCGATGGCACAGCTCTCAACCACTTAAAATCATCCACATTGGCCCAATTCCCAGTCTCCTCGTCTAGATTCGACTCTCTCAAATCCTCCTCAATCCCCACATACTTAAAGCAGTACGGGGCAAATCTTACGCCACTACAATCCTCAACTATGGGCCGACTACGCACCCTCAAGTAAAAATCACAATTCTTAGCATTATGAATCCTCATTTGATGAGAAGCCAAAACAAAAACACATCCCTCAGCTCCATCAATCAATATCGAACCTAGCACAGGCCCAGCATAAATCCTAGAGTTCTTCAATCTGCTGATGAAGATCGTTCGCACACTACCAATCAGCCTAACATCACAAGAATTCAAATCCGAAACCGTAAATTCCCCAAATTCCTTACCTTTGAATCTCTCCACCAAAACCTCACCTTCCTTGTTTCTCAACCCGGGTAAATCAGCATCCCGAACCGTTAAACCAGTTCTCTCTCCCAAATCCGATCTTGATTTTTCAGGTTCAGGCTTCTCAGCAGTAGTGCTAGTCGGGTTCTGCTTTGTCGGTCGGTTCTTGAACGAGAACTTCTTCCTCGGGAAGAGGAGAGTCGAGAGCCGGTCGAGTGAGTCCTTCAAATCTGACACCGTTTTGAGGGATGCACGGACTTCATATGAGGGAAGATAATACGAGTTTTCTGCTAGGAGCTTTTCAATGTCGGCAATGGAGGAACCAACAGAATCAAGGTCGGTTTTGGAGAAGGATTCTGGCGACTGTTGGATGAGAGAGATTTGGGAGGAGATGGAGGATTTGAGCTTGGAGAATTGGCACAGAAAAGAGGTGGTGGATTCCAAGGAAGAATCTACAGACTGGTGATCCTGCTGGCGGCCTTGGTGGCGGTTGGAGAGGCGTTCAAGCATGGCTTGGTGTTTCCTGTGGATTGAAGAGTCGTCACTTGAATCGTCCATATCGTTAGTGTGCCGTGCTACTGGAGTGGTGGGTGCTTAGAATGGATGGCTAAAATTGCATAATCAGAGGAGCAGACTGCAAACAAGGTTGGACATTACACGTCAGTGTCATTTTCATAACTTTAATCTAGTTCTGTTATAGAGCACATTTCAGCATATTCTGGCAATTATCAAGCCAATAAATTGAACTGAAACAAATTCAAAGCATGAAAGGATATGATAGAAAAACTTCAGAGTGTAGTGACTAGTTGCATTGTTGCACTAGCCATGAATGAGTATTGCAGGACCCAAAACTTTGTGTGGTAGCTTATGTGTGCAGTGCACTAGCAATATTTTTTTTTATCTTAACTCATGGTATTGTCATAATGTCATATTTAATATGTACTAGTAAAGAGCCGCGTGCGTGTAATGGTAGTTATTCAAGTCTAAACGACTCATGTCTTTTAGTAGACGAGTACACAACAAGATAAAAACATAACCAAAACCTTCTACAACGGAAGACACATACATGTGTTAGTGGATTTGGTTAAAGACAAAATACCCTAACATAAAAATATGTTAAGTGTTAAATACAAACGTTTTCTCAAAAGAAGCTTTCCAGCATTTTCTGATGTATTTGGCCTGCCATCATCCTGATTTCTGGATGGTGATGGTCTAAAGTTCTCAAATCAGGCGGTAAAAGAAGTGTCACTTCAGAGTCTGATCACTTCTCAAAATTTCATCATGACTGGATACTTCACTATTGTGATGGTTGCTTGACAACGAAAAATATTCTGTAATTTGGAACAAATTACACTTCAGAGAGGCTGGCAAAAGTGGAGGGCGGCATCAGGGGTTCTTTGTGATAAGAAGGTACCATTGAAACTCAAGGGTAAGTTCTACAGGACAGTTATCAGGCCTGTCATTCTGTATGGGGCAGAGTGTTGGCCAACCACGAGGGCACAAGAGCAGAGAGTGATGGTAGCTGAAATGAGGATGCTGAGATGGATGTGCGGGCACACTCTATGGGACAGGATCAGAAATGAGGAGATCAGGAGTAAGGTAGGGGTTGCCAGTATAGGGGATAAGTTGAGAGAATCGAGACTCCGATGGTTCGGACATGTGCAGCGGCGGGGTACAGGGGAGCCAGTCGGTAGGTGTGAGAACTTGGACCTTTGGAGACTTCCGTAGAGGCAGGGGACAGCCTAAGAAATGTTGGAGGGACAGCATAAAGCAGGATATCGATCAGTTGGGGATTTCAGCAGAGCTAGCTGTATGCAGGGACAGATGGAGGGAGAAGATCAAGGTGGCGGATAGCTAACCGTCGGGACAGACGGTCTCACGTGGTTTGAGTGTCCATCTCTGTTGTGCTTTGTTTTGTTCACCGGTTTGGTTCTAGTGTTCTGTTCCGTTTTGTTAGTGTCTTGTTATGTGTGCCTTTTTCTATGTTTTGGTGGGGTTCCTAGTGTTGTGGTGGGTTAATTGGTTTGGTTGTCGACTATGGTATTGTGCTTTCAAGGTTTCTGGTTGGTGGTCCTAACCGGGCCGTTCAAGGCGCTCCCCCTCAGCTTTAAGCCAGGGGTGTTCCTATCCTGGCCCTCCAGATTCTGCTGAAGCGGAGTACACTGGGTCATTGTTGTTGTTGTTGTACTAGTTTAAGTATATGAAAAACGCATAGCAATCAGGTAACAACTTTAGTTAATGGTATAAAGGATGGTAATAATATTTGATCAATTGAAGTAGTACTGTAGTAGTATAAAACTGTTAGTTTGTGTATCAAGATTGCATTATATTAAGCTCTATTCCTGTGGTTATTTACAAAGTGGCATAGCATATTAATATTATTATTAGTTCATTTCAGACTTTTAGATGACTGCACAAGATGCTAACTGCACAAATAATCGCAGGATTCATATACCTGGAACCAGATGCAGAATGTCGTTGTCTCAGCTGAAGCAATTCACTTCTTGCCATTGAAGGTGATCTTTCTTCTTCAAGGGATCTCTCACTTCTTCAAGAGAATGAGCATAATGACTGAAAATTATATTTTACAAAGGACCTGCATATTTTCTTAGCACAAGGTCAGAAATTTTACTCTAATCAAGCTTCTTTATATTAGACTGAGCTCATTTAGATGTTGAGGCATTTGATCTGAATTTACTTTTGTTATTTTCAATCATCACACAAATTACATCAAACGAAAAAAAAAATTACAAAATTTTGTTGGGATGATCTATTCAGCTACAAGATACTAAGGAACTACATTAATTGGAAAGACCTATTAACACTTACAGGTCACTTTCAACAGCTAGAATTGTAGGATCCTTGTATACACCTTCTCCCTTCAAAACAGAATAAAGTAGTAACCATGTAAGACTTTAGAAAAATGCAATTTAAGTATTTTTTGATTGTATGCTTTAGTCATTCCAAGTTAAGTTTAATTCAATATCCATATATAAATGAAAGAATTTGTTGTATGAAGTTATGTAATCCAACAAACAATATAGAAACAAATGTAATGATATTTAGAGGGAGGAGAGATTACCGTCTATTATGCTGTCTAGTATGTTGGGTGCAACAGTGAGAATTTGGTAAGAAACCATACATTAAACTTCAGCTGTTTCTCTATATTGTTAGAGGCCAGAATTGACAGAGCTTGACACACCCTCTCTTCATCAAAGAAGTAGACCCTGGATATTAGCACCAACAATTTTCATTTGATAAAATGTTAGCTCAAAGTGCATAACATGATGCGTCTTTAAACACAAAACAAAATCAGCAAGAACACAATAGATCATTAAAAAATAAATCTGTTTGATTTCCTGCATGCTTGTTATCCCAGCTAATCCAAGTTCAATTTCCCCAATTTCCATACCATAAAAAATTCGCATGCCAACCTCATGTGTTCTAGGATAGTGTTGTAATGGGATTAACATCAAGATTCGGCCAAAACACATTTATCTTCTTGTTTTTTTAGCACAACCAAGTCTCTATTTTTAGCCAAGATTACCTGTTACAACTACCATTACAATGATGAATAAGTGAAAGCAACAGCTTGGCACCAAGGGAAAAATTTGTTGACCTTGGAAGTTCTGGAGCAGCGTTTTAATGGGCATAGTAATAGGCACTCCCATAAAAACAAAAAACCTTTATAAGATATAATCTAAACAACCACGTGCAGAGACCCTCTTTCAAGCATATACATTGATTTTATTTATTCTTATACGGTATGAACTATGTATTGGTATCTCCTCTAAACCTGTGAACATGATATGTTAAGCATACATTTTAAAAGGCAAAATGAACCTATAAATTTTCCTCAGGAGCAAGTACCTAAAATCTAAAAAGTATGGAAGAACCAAGCATTGTGAATATTTAGATTACAGAACATACACCATTATGAAAACACTAGAACTACTTAAAAAAGGAACCGAAAATCTGCTTTAAAAAAAATTGCAAACCTAAGTCGCACATGAGCAGGCACATCAACTGAATTTCAAAACATCCCTAAGCACGAACGACAAATCAGAAAGACCTAATAATAGTGAGAGTAATCAAAATCAGGAGTCAGAAATCACGTTTGTAGTCAACTCAATTGCAGAAGATACCTGACAATGAGCTAGAAATCGGAAACCCTAACCATGTACTGCTCAAACTTCGTCCGGAGAGAGGGTTTTACGAGCGGAAGTCAACCTAGGCGCTACAGACAGTAAGAGGACGACGATTAAGGTGCACAATAACGATCGTTCGCACGAAGCGAGGCGCTTGAAAATGGCGGTGGCCGACTGGCTGAGGGAGTCGCTACCCAGAAGAGATGGCAGAGAGGAGGGGTGGCGTATAATATAGGGTAGTATAAATTTTAGGCAGATAAATTTTTATTTTTTTTTAAATTCCTTTTGGTACCTTGTGTTTTTGTCTTTTTGTTTGGTGTTCCGAAAAAAAAAAATATTTTTTTTGATACCTTTTAAATTTGTAGTAAGTTCTTTCCATAGTCTATCTCATCCAAAAACCAAACTTCCATCTATTTTTATGTTTAAAAAAAAAAACTTAATTAAAAAGCCCCAAAGTTTAATATTTCCACCAAATTACTAGTTAATGTCAAAATATATCCCCCACTTTGTCTTTGTTTATCCTTAAAACTAAAAATTGGGCAAAAATCCTAGCTAGTTGCTAACTACTATATACTAGTATATATTCCCGTACCGTGTACGGGTTTTGCTTTAACAAAACATTAATAATAGTTTTTTCAAATACATGAATTATCTGATGGTGCGCGAAATAACCGAGACCAAGGTAGTAATAGAAGGAAAAAGATGATATGTCGCGTTATACGCACGCGTCTAAAGCGATGTGTATGTGCTTCAAATGGGAATGGTTGTTTCCCATTTGACAACAATCTTGATCGGCCAATTGGGCCCCTAGCCCGTCAAAAGAATGAAATGGGTTGCCGACCCATTAAACAAAGTCATACCTAGCCCATTTATCACGTGACTCACTAGAAAATAATTCCATGCATGAATTATAAGTTCCACATAAGGCTACAATTGCCCACAAAATCCAAGACCACCATGTATCATCATCATCATCATATTAGCTCATATATATGTGTGCTGTCAAACCTTCGTATGAAAGATTTCTAAATTCCGTCCCACATCGGATACAAGAAGACAAGCAAGCAACTCCCTGTTATTATATATAGCAAGGCTATGAGAAATTAATAAGGGTCGAAAACACCTCTGGTTCGAGAACTATCTCGTTTGCCAAGCTCGACGTGTTTGATCTCCGAGTGAGATCGCGCTATTTACGGTATAAAGTCTAAAGGCTTTACTTGTAAAGAGTACAAAAACAATCAGCTGAAGGGTGGGAAAGAGTAATAATCCACGTACGAAAACCGTTCGGTTGTACGAATCCCGAGAGTTAGTATTTTTATAATCCCGTTATAGCGCGTTTATTTCGGGTTTCATCATTATCTAGGAACAAATAATCATGATCTTAAGACGCAAGTTGATTTTTAATTTGTATATAACTCAGATAAACTTAAAGGTTTTTTAGAATATAGAACTCTTTTTATTAGTAATATCCCGATTAAATATTAAATCAAGTTATCTTAAATAAATTATTTTAATAAAATTGTCTTTTAAGTTTTTCTAGAATTTAGAACTTTGTATTATTAATATTCAAATTGAATAATACTTAAAAAATAAATTGAATCAAGCTATCTTAAATAAATTATGTGAATCGGTTTTTTAAGATATAAATAAAATATTTATACATTGGTCTCCCATGAAATAAATATTTTAGAATTTGTATGATAGCATAAAAAATATCCTAATGATCTTCCTATTTATCATATCCAAAAATAAAAGATTTTTTAATAATAATATTTTCTATCCTATATTCTAAAAACATGGATAAGAATTTATCATATCCAAAAATAAAAGATTATTTTTAAAAAAAGGGGTGATATGGTCCAATCTAGAAGTGACATGTGTCGTTTAATAATTTTTTAACCTCCGCTTTAGGTTATAGTTATGATAGATATGACTATTTTTGTTTCAAAAATATATATGTGATCACATGTAAATATTTTTTCTGATTTTTTAATCTATCCTTTACAAATATAATAAATATAATGTCCTTTTTTATCTATATTGGTCAAATCTACTAATATTATTTTATTTTTATATTTATTTGGGGATAATTTTTTACAAATATTATTTTATCTATATGTTTACTTGGAGATAATTTTTTTTGCATAATTAACTATTTAAAATTATTATTTTAATAAAGGGGTGATGTGGCGCAATGTGGTGGCAGAAATTGCTCCGGCTTTAGTTATTAGTAATATATATAAAAGCAATAAGGTTTGGAGCCTTCTCATTACGCCACCTAGGATTTTGCCACATGTCGATCCTATATAAAGCCACATCATACTTTTACACGTGTCATTTTCTTATAATTTAGATGTCTTTATATTTATTCCATGTCATATTCCACATGTAAAATTTTTTCCATATCACTCATATCTTATGTACACATCATATTGCCACATAATTTACAGATCTCAATCAATTTTTTTTTATATTGGATTATAATAATGTTTTTTTTTTGAAAATTTAGTTACATATTTTGAAAAAATTTCATTTAAAAATATTTTTTACCATATCCTTATGATCCTAACAACTCTCCAATATAATCTGTAACTATATATTAAAGCTGTCCCTTTTCGAGCCACCAGAACGATTTTGGCCCCACCTCATATTTACACAATTAATTTTTATTTCTAATATTTTAACTTTTTCCTAATATATTTTTCTTTAACTATTTAAATCTATCTTTAACATCAAACAAATATCTATTTAGTATAACAATATCTTTTGAAAAATTCCTTATACAAATATTTAAAATTAAAGATAACAAATTTAAAATGTTTTTAAATAAGTATAAATATCTTTTACCTTTTAGCTTGGTGTCTTTTCATGATTATTTATAGATAATTTTTTACTTTTATAATAAAAAAATTAATGATAATTACTTATAATATTTAAAAATAAAAAAAGGTAATATCTATAACTATATAGTAAAGTTGTACCTATTCGAACCACCAGAACGATTCTAGCCCCACCTCATATTTAAAAAATTAAATTTTATTTCTATTATTAATTTATTATAACTTCTTTCTATAATTTCTTTTTAACTTATTAAATTTATCTATAACATCAAAAAAATATCTATTTAGTATAAAAATATTTTTTGAAAGCTTCCTTATACAAGTATTTAAAATTAAAGATAAAATATTTAAATATTTTAAAATAAATATAAATATTTTATCATATATCTTGTGACAAATTTATTTATAGAAATATAGTGATTTTCTTTTATAAAAAAATTAATTATAAATAGTTAAAATTTTGAAATTAATAAAAATGGATAATAAAATATTTAATAGATATTGAAATATTTGATAAACTCTAAATTTACGTACATGAAAAGTAATAAAATAGGAAGAATATAATATTTGATTAAAAAATTATATACATTCTACGAATAATAAATTACTTATATTAAAGTTTATATTGTATTTTTATTTATTTATTAATATCATATTTATAATGTTTATAAAATATCGAATCGTAGTTGTACATGGTACGACGGGTAAAACTAATCTACCAAAAAAACTATCACCAAAATTAAATTAATAATAGATTTTTAGTGATTCATATATATGATCATATCATATATGTACGTACATATCTTCTATGAAATTAACTTCCATAAATTTACTTCCATAAAAATATTATACATAAAGATTGTACGTACATAATGTTTAGATTATAAGATTGTACGTACTTAAATATTGGTCCGTAAAAATTAACTTCCATGAAATTGACATAAAAATATTTTTTTATGTATTTTATAGGATAAAATTTTAACATATCTTCATGATTCTAACAACTCTCCAATATAATCTAAAGAAACTCACATAAATATAGACCGAGATTTTATCCTATAATATTTTTAAATTACAAAATTAATAACAAATTGTTATTGATCCATATGACCATATGTACATAACGAATAAATTGAACAAAAATTAACATATTTTCTAAAAAAAGAATTATAATAGATATTTTTTTACTTATATTAATTTAACTTTCCAATCAAATTCTATTATCTATTTATGTGAAAAAAATTAAATTCGAATTTTAATAAAAATAATGAAAATTGTTTTATCTTTATATTTTTATCTTTTTATGTAAAAGATTTATCTTAAATCAAATTTTTTGATAAAAAAAATTCACATTGATTATGGCCCCATTTTATATTTATAAAACTTTATTTTTATTTATATTAATTCAACTTTCCAATCAAATTCCATTTTATCTATTTATGTGAAAACAAATTAAATTCGATTTTTAATAAAAAAAATAAAAAAAAAATTATTTTTATCTTTTTATGTAAAGATTTATCTTAAATCAATTTTTTGATAAAAAATTTCAATATCTAGATAATTACTTGCCATTTTTTTATACTAAATTAAAAATGTATTCATTAAATAAATTTTAAACAAATCTAGCCAATTACAACTGTAATTTTCAATTATAATTTCCCGGTAATGTTTTTTTTTAAATATATACGTACATGTCAAGCCAAATTTATTTGCTAATCCATATTAAATGTCCCATTATTTTCACTTTTGCTATCAAAATCTTTAATTTAGAATTATGCTTTTTTTATAATTTATATAAATCACCAATTCACAATAATATTTTATATTATATTTTTATTTATTGATATCTTTTTTTACAGTATATCTATAAAAAAATCGAGACATAGTCGTGGAGGGCACGACAGCGATAACTAGTTTCTATATTAATTTCAAGAGCTTTTGGGGTAAGGTTGTAAGGAAGCCTTTCTCAAAAACACCTTCTGCTCCTACAATCATATTGTAAATCACAGTCTAAGGATAGTGGGAGGAGTTATACCTCACGTTCCAAAAATTCTTCTGAATCTGTTCCAAAAATGGAGATTGTTCAACAAATGCTCTTGAATTACCTCCAGATGCTAGTGAACGCTAATGAACTTTCAGTGACAGTGAGAAAAACCAAATGCTAATGGAGATTGTTATCTTACCAAATGCAAATGAACTTTCAGTGACAAACACTTTCGGGGTCTCCCACTTTGTCTTTGTTTATCTTGAAAACTAAAAATTGGACATTAACTAGTAATTTGGTGAAAATGTTAAACTTTGGGACTTTTTAATTAAGTTTTCTCTGTTTTTTTAACATAAAAATGAATAAATTTGGATGAAAATTTAGTTTTTGAGTGAGATAGGCTATGGAAAGGACTTAGTACAAATTTAGAGGGTATCAAAAGAAATAACTTTTTTTTTCGGATACCAAAAGGAAAAGACAAAAACTCAAGGGTACCAAAAGGAATTTCCCTTTTTTTGGTGGAAGCAGACAATTTTTTTTAAGCAAGTTACTATTCACAACGGAAAGTGGGCTCGTTTGGTATTGACTAGTTAGAGCATCTACGTTCATGCACCCGTTACAGTGCTATGAACCCTACTTTTACTATTTCTCTCTACCACATCATATATGCACCTCAATAATTTTGATTCCTACATACATGCACCCCATAAATTCCTAATTTTTTCATTTTTAATAGTTTTTTCTCTCTTCATATACAATTACGCATATACCCATTTCTCTAATAAAAAACATACATCCAGCCTTTGTTATGAATAATTTTGTTCATAATTAATAAAATATTATTTGATTATAACTTTGTAATAAACACAATTGATAAAAAAAATTTAGTGTTTAGACTGGGTCGGGTCGGGCGGGTTCGGGTTCGATCATTTCGGGTTCGGGTTGAGTCGGGTTCGAGTCGTTACGGGTCACGGGTTAAACCAGGTCGGGTCAATGCGGGTTTTCGGGCGGGTCGGGTTGACCAGCGGGTCAAAAACATAGAATTTTTATGATTATTAAAATATATTTTTAATTAAATAATAATATTTAATTATAATATATTATTTTTATGTATTTTAATAATAAAATATATTATATATTTTAAAATAAGTTTTATACATTTTATAAATATATTAAATCGGTCAACCCAACGGGTTTCGGGTCTATCGGGTTCAAATTTTCAGGTCTTGACCCTAAAATTTTCGGGCGATTCGGGTCGGGTTAGCGGATCGGATCAACTTTTGACAACTCTATTAGTGTTTATGGATAAATCAAAATTTTATAAATTATTATAATTTGAATGTTAAAATTATCGAAAATAGACATTTAAAAAAATGTGGGTAATTTATATTACCTTTGTAGCCACACGTGTCATCCACTAGGATTGAATTGCTTCAATTTTTTCCGCTCAGGAATGTGCAAAATAAAGTGCCCAAAGCTTAACTTTTATAAAACGGTGCATTTCGATCGCTTTCACGCGCAATGACGCGCCATGCATCGCTCAGACAAAATACCTTTTGGGGTTCATATCTTGCACCAAATTACATTGGGACATGCCCCAGATTTATTTTTTTAATCTAAATCTGACCTCCTGCATCAGTGTTGTGGATGCTCTTAAGAGCCGCGTGCGACACGCAAGCGGGGTAGTATCAAGAATTTAGAAAATATAAAGCTACCGTCTGACAAAATGTTCCATTACAGCTGAAAAACAGCATATGAAACAATGCGTTGCTTTACACTAGGCCCTATCAATCATCCATACTTGAAGGATGTACATTCTACTATAAAAACATAAAGACTGATGACACCTTTTCAGTATGAAGTTAAACAGATGCAACATATACTAACAATCTCATCCATACTTGAAGGCTTGACCTTCCTTGGGGGAAAAAATGCTCAGACTACATTGCAAATCTTAACCTATGACCATATGAAAAAACCAGCTAAGCAAGCCAAGGTGCGTAATATTTCATTTCCTGCATTGAAGCCCCAGAGGACAAAGTAATTACATAACACTACAAGTAGCTAATCAGAGACAATGGAACATGATTAAATAATTTGACGGGCCTACAAAGAAATCTTAACCTAACAAATACAACATGAGAGTTGCTAATCTACTACTGAACACAACATGATTAAATATCAAAGAATGTAGAATAAGTAACATCAAGATTTACTCAAGTTCATCACCTCTGCTACCATGGTCAAAAATGGGGGAAAAGGCAAAGTATTTGTCCAAAAAAAATAACTATATCTTCTGTTGTTCATATGACAGAAGAAACAACAAGCTTTCTTCCAATACAAAGAAGATCATTGATTGAAAAAAGTATGAATACTAACAAAAACACGATGAAACCAAGTCAGAATCGATAAAGCAAACAAATGTGTAAGTTGTAAGCATATATGCTTTCTAATAACTCCTAAAAGCAATAGGAAAAGGCATCAAGTTTGATGCAGAACAAGAAAAATTCCCAAAGAAAATATGAAAACCCAAGGTGACTAAAATATATTAAGAACTCTAATATGTCTGAATTAGGAGCAGAAGAAACAATAGCATTCAAAACTTGTCAACTGCTATAGATGACATTTCCTATATGATGTACCTGGGCATGATCTTAGACGAATATAAGAGACGTAGTAGTATGCCTATAATCACAACAGGAGATTAAAATATATAATTCTTCACCTTTTTTTTAGACTGCTATGAAAATTCAAACCTTTGTTTCTTATACTCAAAGTCAGATCACATGATGAGTAAAAGAAGGGATGCAAGGCATATCAAACAGTTAATTTTTCTAGGCACTAACTAATTTCGATCAACTTTAATGGCAGCATAGCAATTAGCTGGTAAAAATAAAAGCAAACAGTGGTCTCATTTCAATAAGAAGATCACAATTCAAACTTCCAAAAATTATTTTCAAAAGATAACTTCCAAATATGTAGGGAAAAAATTGGAAATACATATAGCAAACCTTGTGCAAAATAGTGGTGCTAAATCAAAAGCATAAAACAAGCATACAAATCTCAAGAGACCTAAACAAATACGAAATAAATGTACATGTGCAGGCAGATAATTCACATTTTTTGAATTATATAGAAAGTTTGTCAAAAAAGAAGAGCATAACCCTAAATAAGAGGTATATATCATTTTAATCAAAAAATAAGGGTGCCAGAAGTATTTAAATTCAAATGTGATTTTGCAAGAACCAAATCCAGTATTTTGTAGCTATTTATCTCTAGCTACTTATATAGTTAACAAAGGATTTGGATTATAAATGAAAATTTTAGTTAGCAAGCAATCCTGATTATTGTTTTGATGCACCCAAAAAAAAGGTGATAACATTTTGCTCCTCCTTATAGAATCATCTAACAATGACTAAATTCTTATAATGCTGTAAAACCAAGAAAAAAAAGTAACTCACCACCAAGTTGTTCTTGCTTTGTTCAAGTTCAATTATATTTAGCTTCGAGAATCTAAAACAAACAGCTGCTATATACCCTTGAGACACAACTTTAGCTACCAAATAGGCAGGGGAATGAAAAAGGAGAGCATATGCCCTTTCTTAATTGCAAGATTGAAATTGAATGCAACTAGATAAAAAGTCCAATGTATTTTGCAATTGAAAGTTAACACACTTAAAAAGAAAAATAAACTAAAACCCCTATTCAGTAGTGTACTGACTCTGCAAATTCAGAAGCAATAATTTGAAGTGAATGAACTATCTATGTACCTTATTCGGATCTTAAGCAACATACTTCAACGCAAGGATGATATCTTTATGCTTTGATGAGAGCAAAGGACCACGGAGAAGTTTGTTGTCATTCCTCCATGGAAATAATCATTGCTTAGATGCATTAGGCCTACACAAATACAAAAACCTAACAACACAAGATAAATGCCACGAAGGACAAAGTCAAAGCACCAAGCAAATTATCTAAACACCAACAACTTGTAACCCAAAATGTGGAATTTATGTTAATTACTTAACAACGGTTCAGACAAGCATTCACCAACAAAGTTTGGAGGATCAAAAAGGCTTTGCTATGTACGAAGCTCAATATTTAAACCTTAAGTTGAAGTTGCGCCTGAAATAAGGCCAATTCCATAACATTATATTTTAGTATACAAACAAACACTTACCCCAAAAAAAATTAATCCATGGATGTAAATCACTACATACATGGCATCGAGAATCATGGCAGGCAACCAGTACATTTTAAAATTAAAGAACACGACTAATATGCAATCTTCTACAATATAGAGAACACCACACAATCGAAAGCTCAAAGCAACCAAACTAATTCCAACCGCCCAATACTCCGCACATAAAGGCAAAAGTTGAATCCAAATACAGAAAATAACAAGAAGCAATCAGAAGCAAGAAACCCAAGGAATGAACAACCCTAACCTTGTAAGTCCTCGACCACTACAAAACTTTTCCATGGTTGAGATTACTCTCATAATGTCACCTCTATCAGTCTTTATTCTATACTCTTCCGATATCCAATCGCTCTTCTGCAGATCCCAAAAATTCGTCACCCATCGGATAGCCTAGGGCTTGGCCTCTGCCGATTCAATTGCAAATTCATGCTTTGAGTACTGAATTCCACCATTATGTGAGCATATGGGGGCGGGTTCTGATGATAGGTTCCTGAAGGGAAAAAATGAATATGTAAAAGAAGATGCATACCTAAAAGTTGTCGCTCGTCGGACCGAACCACCGCATACCGCCTTCCATGAATTCAACAAAAAAGAACATACCTATAAAAAAGCATAAATCAGCCATGGCAGGAGACGTAGGATTGGAAGCCTCAATAAATCAAACTCAATCCATGAGCAGGAATTTTCAAATCATCTACCAATCGAACCCTAACCTCAAATGAAAGAACAAAACAGACTTCTAGAAATTTAGAGGATAAAGCAAAGATGAAATTTAAGGAGAAAGAAAGAGCGATCAAGAGAAGAAAAGACCAGGCAAAGCAGAAGAGGCAGAAGACGAGAGGCTGAAGAGGAAGACGAGAGAGAAGGAGATATAATGGAGACAGATAGAGAGAAGCAGAAAAGAGGAGTAAGTACAGAGTAGGCGGCGGGGATTTTAAGTTTTAGGCAATTTTAGAATTATTGTTCATTACTGTTCACTCTTTTTTACTGTTCACTCGAAAGTGGTACGTTTATAGGTTTTTTGATATCTAAGATTTCGGATATAAGATATTGGATATCGTATGAGGTTTGATATCCATATATGTCGTTTGGTATATTAAAGAGATATCAA
The DNA here is from genome assembly GCA_964016875.1 of Fallopia convolvulus. NCBI lineage: Eukaryota > Viridiplantae > Streptophyta > Magnoliopsida > Caryophyllales > Polygonaceae > Fallopia > Fallopia convolvulus. Next base: position 45,694,890 of record OZ024729.1, read on the forward strand.
AACCTAACTACAAAATTCAAAATTAACCATTTATTTGTCACCAAAAAAATCAATTCAATTCAAAACAACATTACAGCATGGAAGAAGAAATCGGAGTCACTTGAAAACAAAAGCAATTGAAATTGATGAATTGTACCAGCTCACGAAAACCCTATCGTGTATCCAGCCAATAATGTACAAATTTCAAAACTAGCAATGATCGGGGTTCAATTGTGAGGTAGAAGAATTGATAACTCCGAAGGATCGATCTTGTAAGTTTTCTCGAGATCCAAGCCAGGTGATGCCGAGCGGAACTAACAATGATCGGGGTCGCGTCATGGCACGGGCGCGCCAAGGGGGCAGCCACTCTTGCCCTAGTCCCTTACTCTCTTGACGCGACCGTGCCACGACCCGACCCTCTTGGCGTAGCCGAGCCACATCGGTGTCTATCTCTTTTATTTATGATATTTATTTATTTGCATAACTTGACTTTATTTATATTATTGTTATTTCTTTTATTTAGTGGACGTGTGTCTCGGTTTGCATATCGGGACTAGTCTCGGTTTTTCTAGTAAGGAGCTTCTCTATATAAAGCCCCCTTACTCTCTTGTAAACTTAGTTTTGGATTATTGGCAATTAAGATCACTCTTGCCCTAGTCCTTTACTCTCTCATTTTACGTAATTTCTCTCTTGCTCTCTATTTTCTTCTACATCTCTTCCTCTCGTTCTTTTCAATCAACCGAAACACAACTGCTCAGCCAAGACATCACGTCTCGGCATAGTTCCACTCGGCATCACCTGGCTTGGATCTCGTGAAAACTTACAAGATTGATCCTTCGGAGTTATCAATTGGTATCAAGAGCCATCTTGTAAGTCGTCCTAAATCTCGTAGATCCATGATGTGATGGTTTTCCACACACTCGTAAGAATACGAGATCTATTGTAGTAGTAGATCAAAATCGAATCACGAGGATTATGTCAGCTTTAGTTAATTCTAGAACTAATTTCTAAGCCAAAACATATTAATTGTAGTGTAATTCTAACTATGAAAGCAAGCAAAACAAGTAAATAATGAGAATGAAAAGTATATGAGAAAGCAAAGTTTCAAGGCAAGGAATCCCCACAACTTTGATCCACGGAGTTTGAATCTCACTCTTACCTAAACTGAGTTAGATATTTTGTTATGAAGATTATTGTCTAATGTCATAAATTAACTTTTCTCAAAGTTTAACTCAATGTACTTCTATCAAGTTAAGAACCCACTCTCGTGACGAAACAAAACCGATGGAAGCCCTTTAAGCACTTAGAAATCTAGATGGTAAACCAAACTTGCCCCACTCTCGTGATGCATCAAACTTGACTCAAACATCTAGAAGTTCTATGACAATTAACCACATGAGAAACTAATCCTCAAGTTCAATTCTAGTTTTTCCAAATAGATAGAACCACCTCTCGATGTGTTTTCTCTATTTTGTTTACTCATTTAAACTACGACCTCTCGATGTGCAACCTAAACAAGACTCTAACAAGTTTAAACCTATTAGATTAAGCCCCTAGAATCAAATCATATTAGTTTCCAACTCAATTCAAGCAAACGGTATTGAATCTAATCCGCTTCACATTGTTGGGATCAACCAAACCCTAGAACTAGAGAACTTAGTCTAACATAATGAAATTCATGATCAAAACAATAAACTTAAACATGAAATAGAAATAAGAACAATAATTGAAAGAGAAACTTACTAGAGATTCAATTGAAAGAAACAAAGGTAGATCCAAAAGTGCAAAAATTCCAACTTGAAAGAAGGTAAAACTAAAACCCTAGAAATTGTCTCCTTTCTCTCTACTAGAAAACTAGAATAATAATGCGTAAAAAAAGTCTCCCTAAAAGAGTTTTCTAAAAAGTATTTATATTAAAGGCTAAAAATATCCAAAAATACATAACCCTACGCGCAAGAAAAGAATCCTCGCGGCTGACACCCGCCGTCTCGACCGAGACGACAGCCTCGTCTCGATCGAGATGAGCTATCGAACCACCGTCTCGACCGAGACCATCACTTGGTCAATTTTCTCCTCTTTTCTGGTCTCGACCTTCATCTCTGGCTTGTTGGCTCGTCTCTAGCACCTCTTTAACCTCATATTCTTGTTCTGTAAGCATCCTCAAAGGCTTGTTTCACCTCTCTTTGACTCCTCTAATATCATTAAACTCCTTAACCATCTTTAAGACCCGAAAACACCTCCAAAAACCTGAAAACACACACAAAGTTTGTGTAGACATCCATACTACGAATAATACTAAAAATCAACATAAAGTGCAAAACCTAAGCTAGAAAATAACGAAATCTAATCCTAAATGCTAATGCAAAACCATGCAAAACTAGATGACATCAATCCACGTTTTATTCCATTGGCCATTCTGATCCATGCCTAAATACCTAGATCTATGTTCATGTGTGTAAACTTAAAAAGCGAGTGAAAAAAAATTAGAGTGAATTGCCATAACCTGCTTCGGATCAATAAAGTGGGCCGATTTTTTTTTCCGTGTTTAATACTAGCATAAAATTGTGGTGTGATTTGATCCATGTTTGCTATGATTAATACGTTCAAATTCCATGTATTGTGCGTTCCATTGCATGCTAGTTTGATATAATTCGTTTGTTTGAATTGGGGTGTGATTTGTTCGGCCGAAAATTAAGTTCGAAATTGTAGGCGTGCGTCAACCATAATCTTTGATCATATCTGCAAGTCTATCAATCACGTTCTATTTTGGCCAAATCCAAGTCCTATTTATTAGGAGAGTGGAGTGATTTTTTTATTGTTAACCGAACAAGATTCACCTTGATTTATCCTTGTTTGTTAAATTTTTTTTAAGAAGCCACGTGACTTAGTTGATTTTGGTGGAGATTTATATTCATTCCAGTTAGTAGCTAATTGTTTCGATTTCTTATGATATTTATTAGTAAGAGTCGAGCCAATTTAAAGAAAATATTAATAAAGACGGTGATTCGAAGAACACCCAACGCGAAATTCGAAGAACTCTCGTTCATTAAAAAAAATTGCAAGTCGAAAGCCAAAATAAGGTAACTTCTTGCATTAAAAAAAATTAAAAGGGCAGAATAGCCAAAATAAGGTAACCTGACCCTTAGATTGGCTCGGACTTGTTTGTGTGGCTTAATCATTTTTTCCCTTCTCTTGTGTGTCATTGTACCGTACTACTTGCCTTGTGACGTTCTTGTGTGTGGAGTGTACCCATTGATTGTAGCTTGCCTTGATCATAACACCACCATTTTTTGTGCGTTGCTAAGCCTCCCTCACGGCATCCCTAGACAAGCCCGTCCTTACGTGGTTTTGCTTGAGTTTAGGGTGCTTTGATTGTGCTTTTGGATACCTTGGTATTGTTTACTCTCCATGTCTTCTCTTCATTTTTCAGTTTATCCAATGGAAGTATGGCACGATGATGTATGGTTTGGCGTGAGGCAAAATGAGGCAGACCCGGATTGGATTCCACCTCCCAATCTTCCAAGACGGTGTCCACCACGATAGAGTACTAACTCCTATGTGTCACACCATAGTTCCTATGGTCAAGATTGGGAGTGTTCCGAGTACCACACCCGCCCTCGGAATAGGTACCAAGAGCGCTACTCCCATGGCTCCTCTCGGTGTGACTCTTATGTCACCAAACCATCATCACCTCCACCCATATTGGTGCTCACACCAGAGCAATTGGAGATCCCCGAGCTTCGACAACAATTAGTTGTTGAATGTGCCAAAATAGATGTGTTATCCGAGGCCTTGGCTAATAGCGCAATCCAAGACACACCTATGGCCAATGGCGCCGACACTCTCAAGGCTACGGGTAGCCATTCCTCCTCAAATTTGGTGGAGCCTCATAATTCTGTTTTTGAGGAGCATATGCAAAATTTGGTCGAGTTTGGAGGAGGTTTGCCTAGCAATTGCCCACAACCTACACCGTGTGCCCTTGCGCCTTCACCTTCTTTCGACACTTTCCAGGCCATTGTAGTAAAAATTGAGCCAAACTTGGTGGACACCATGGATATAGTAAAATATGACCTTCCACCAAGTTTCATCCAGATTGGAGCTGAATTTTATATTGATCGCCTTAAGGGCGCCTCTCTTGTGCCTTGTCGAGCACTTCCCCCGACACTCTCAAGCTCAAAGCGAGGACGCTTCGAATCTAAAGGGGGGAGAATGATGGAATCCAGCCCTAACCAAAGTTTTGCTCTGATGACATGGAGGCCCCCTAGACCATGGCGGCCCCCTTGGCGCGCCCGTGCCACGACGCGACCCTCTTGGCGTAGCCGAGCCATATCGGTGTCTATCTCTTTTATTTATGATATTTATTTATTTGCATAACTTGACATTATTTATATTATTGTTATTTCTTTTATTTAGTGGACGTGTGTCTCGGTTTGCATATCGGGACTAGTCTTTGTTTTTCTAGTTAGGAGCTTCTCTATATAAAGCCCCCTTACTCTCTTGTAAACTTAGTTTTGGATTATTGGCAATTGAGATTACTCTTGCCCTAGTCCCTTACTCTCTCATTTTACGTAATTTCTCTCTTGCTCTCTATTTTCTTCTACATCTCTTCCTCTCGTTCTTTTCAATCAACCGAAACACAACTGCTCAGCCAAGACATCACGTCTCGGCATAGTTCCGCTCGACATCACCTGGCTTGGATCTCGGGAAAACTTACAAGATCGATCTTTCGGAGTTATCAGAGGGCAAGGACAGAGATAAAGAGAAGAAAGAAATGCAGAGATAAAGGAGGAGAAAAGAGGAGGAGTATCCCTCATATCGGTGGAAAAAAGGAGTATATCAAATGGGGAGAAATTAGTATATCAAGATATGAAAAGATATCACATTATCACCCAAGCATACCAAATACAAGATATCACCTGATACCTATATCTGATATCAGGATATCAATACCAAACGGGCCCTTAGGTTTTTTTTTCTAATTCCAAATGTCGATTTTGTCATTTATTTATCTACCATTGCCTTCTCCACATCTCATTGTTTCCCCTTGGAAAAGCTTACTACAGAACTTACAATCTTACGTGACTGATGCAAAACTACTATTAACTTGTTTGCAAAGTAATCTGATTTATAGTCAGCATACTTTCTATACACTAGTTCGCAGTGCTTGCAACTATTGGATGAATGACTATGAATTGAGAATTTGAGAGTTCAGGAAGTGAACATAAGACTGCAAGAATCACAAGCGTTATTGAGGATATAAAGCAGAACCCACCATCCAAAAACAGGAAAAGAACCACACATATCAAACACCTAATTAATTAGTTTGAAATCTGAACCATATACAAAAAAATAGACTACAAATCAACACTAGAAATACTTAATACTTGGTAAACATGTATATGGAAATGATCTGGTAGTCCATTTGGCACACTTTGACAGATTATGTTAGAGATGGAGTAACAATTACCATTCGAAATACTGAGCAAGAGCCAAGAGGAGCAGCAACACAAGAAAATACTATTATTAATGGAGATATATACATAGAACACGGAAACCCTAGAATACTTGACTTGAAAACAACGAGCGTCGTCCTTATTTTTCCGTCAATGGGAAGAGGAAGAGGGAGAGAGGCGGAGACGATGGATCGAGCGAGATAGAGAGAGCTGAGAGCGAACGAGATCGAGATCGGGGGAGACGATTGAGCGAGCGAGAGCTAGAATATTGACTCGGTGGGCCTTGCTGGTGGCAGTAGTTTGAACGTTAGCGTTCTTCACTTCTTCCCCTTATACATACATAGTTGTATAAAATAGCAGGATTTATCGATCCTGTTTTTCCGTATTAATTTTGACTAAATTTTGATTGAATTGAATTTGGGAATTTTAGGATTTGTGGATCTAAATTGGGATTAAAGGGTGATAAAAGTGGCTGATGGAAGAAAGGAAGTTTGATAGCTAATGGTGTGGAGGATGACGGTGGTATGCAGTAGCCGGTAGGGAGGACATCGGTGGTTGTTGACGGTGGTGTGAAAGTGAAAATACAAGAGAAAGGGAGAAGAGGGAAGAGGAATTGGGAGTAATTGAGGATGAGGTGGCTGATGACTTGCGGTCTTGCGGATACCTCGTTGGTGGTTGACGGCAAGGAGAACAATGGTGGTCTGCACGATGGTGGTCGGTGTTGGGGTGGATAGCAGCCGTCAACAATGTATCATGAAAGAGATGTAAGCAAAGTGGAATTTAAGGAGGAAGGAATAATTTATAAATTATATAAATTTAGTGTTATATTATTAAATTTAGTGGGTTGTGTTTAGTAGATATGTAATAAAAAGAAGGCTAAGTAGTACTCAAGCGGGAAATAGTCCGACCCCTTACATCATCAAACAGTAAAGATAAACACCCTAAGGCGGGTAACATAATACAGAAAAACCTAGACTAAAAGAGAAAACAAAAGAAGCGAGAAAGTCAGCCACAACATTTGCTTCCCTGTAGTTATGACGGAAATGGACAAGCCAATTCCTTCTAATGTAGTTTTGGCATTGAGACACCAGACTGTAGAGTGGGTGAGTACGATTTGGTAACTTGCCATAAAAATAGAAAGTAGCGTATCTTCCAGAACAACCTTTCTAGATTGTCACTTGTGCCCCCCATTGTTCCTTACAATATTTCGTCACTCTTGACGATAATCTTGTTTTCATGAAATGCTTACATGGAAAAACACATTAAACCATCAAAGTTTGTCATTGTAAAAATTAAGAGAGACCATGGAACAATGAATGTTCCAACAAGGTTGATTAAAATAATATCACCTAGACTTCTCTAGAGAGATCTAGACGATTACGAAAATTTCTAGAAGGCTACAAAAGCTTCTAGAAGAATCGGGAAGGTTGTGGAAGAATCTAGAAGACGTCAGAAGGGTGTGGAAGATTCGAGAATACGCCGGAAGGGTGTGGAAGATTCTAGAAGAGTATGGAGCATATGGAAAATTCTAGAGTGGAAGGCTCTAGAATTGCCTAGTTGTAACATAGGTTAGAGATCCCTTGATTCCTCCTTAGCTAAGGGAGGTGGGAGGCCTTGCCTATAAATAGACCTCTACCCCCTCATTTGCAATCCATCCAAGAGAGCAAGTTCCAATAAGTGTAAGTGAGTGAGTGCGCCCACATAAAATTACTTAGCCTTGTAAAATTCCTTTCCACATAAATATAGAAATTAGTTTGTAAAATTTAGTTGTCCACTAGCCCATCTTATTCTAGCGAAGCGGGAAAAGCCGAGTTTTTTCAACAGTAGTATTAGAGCTAAGGTTCGTTTTGCTCATTCCGGTTTAAGATGGAGGCCATCGTCACACATGATGGTGACATGTCACGGCGGACAACTACTAGCACTGGAGGACGATGATGGAAGACCACCTGTATTGCAAGGATTTGCATGATCGAGCTCATCATCTCAAAGGGCAAAACACAAGGAAAGGGTGACAAGGAATGGGAGCTCCTGAATAGGAAGGCGGTCACAATGATCCGTAAGTACATTGATAAATCTTTATTTGAGCATGTTGTTGATTATACCAATGCTTTTGAATTATGGGAAAAACTTGATTCCCTGATTAAAAAGAAAACGTCTCGTAATAAAGCCCTCCTAATGCGATGGTTGGTAAAAATGGAGTATAAAATGGGCAAAGTATGATTGAGCGCTTGAACAATTTTGAGGGGCTCGTAAATCAGATAAATAAGGCTGAAATGAAGCCCTTCTACTACTAATTTCCCTTCTAGAGAGTTGGGACACGTTGGTGGTTACTCTTAGTAAATCTGCACCAAACAGGAAGCTTACCATAGACGTCGTTAGTGATAACCTTCTAACAAAAGAAGTTAGGAGGAAGGAACGAGGCCAGATTGCTCAGTCGGAGGCGAACGTCGTTTACAACCGGGGAAGAGACGAAATACGATGGCACAAAAAATCGAGATCGAGATCAATCTCGAGGACGATCCATGTCACGCACGAGTATTACCTATTACAATTGTGGTAAGTCCGGCCACATAAAAGCAGAGTATTGAAACCTCAAAGGGATCAGAGGTCTGGAAACGTCAAACCAGACCAGTTCAACCCAATGAAGAGGCAAGACGAGAAGAGCACTACGACTATGGCAAACGAAACCGAGGAAATGTACCTTATTGGAGACGAAAACTTCTTTAACATTGTCACTGATGATAGCTCTTGAATCGTTGACTCTGGTGCTTCCTTCCACATCACTCCCTCAAGAAAGCTTCTCCTCATCTTACCAAAGTGGCGACTTTGGTAACCTCCAAATGGGAAACAAAGGAAGGAGCAAGATTGTCGATGCGGGAGAGGTCACCCTGACTACAAACACAAGATGCAAACTTGTCCTCAAAGAGGTGAGGCGTGTCCCTGATATGCACCTTAATCTCATTATATAAGGGCCTTCTTGTTGGTATGAAAAAAAAAAGGAAAAAACATCCCCTTTGGTAGTGGATTCCCTTAACAACGAAGGGATGAACAATGCAAGTTCGTTTTTAATTAATTAATTTAATTGATGAAAGTTTTGTAAATCCGAGTAATTTAAGCCAAATCCAAGAGATTAAAAATTTGTTACAAATGTAACTGTGCGGATATATGTAAATCTAAACAAACACCAAATCCAATTTTTTTAAATGATTAATTTATTAAGTTAAAATTAATATAAAGATTACAAAATGTATAATGGTGCCTAAAGTAACAAAAAAAGCTCACTATTCTAAGTAAAAAGCTAATGAGTAGTGATGACCCGTCGGATTGTCTTATGCCATCAAATAAATATTACTCCAAATTTAATTTAATAAAATATTTTTGGAATCCCAATTAATTTATACCTTGACAGCGGTGACCCAATCAAGGATAAAAAGCCTTCTGATATCCTTCTTTTTAGTTGTGTTTTTAGGGTGTGTTTTTGTGTGTTTGAGTCTTTTTCTTTAGTTTTGTGTTTTGTTTTGAGTCTTTTGTGTAGGTTTTCGTATTTCCTTAAGATATGGAGTCTACATAAGCTTTGGTGGTGTTTTTATAGGTTTAGAAACTGTTTGGAGCATGTTTTGAGGAAAGGAGGAAAGCACTTAAGGAAAGAAGCCAAGTAAAGATATGAAGAGAGTCTAGAGACCCGTTACCGAGCCTAAGGAAGAAGAATCAAAGTGAAAAGAAGGTTAATGATCCCTCTACCGAAGCAAGATGTACGATATCGAGCCAATTTACACGCCAGGAAGTTCGTTACCGAGGTTAGCTAGGTCGGTAACGAGGCTTGTAGGAAAGTGAAGAAGTGAAGAAATTTAGGAAGTTCTACCGACCCTGGGTTCGAGGGTCCCGTGTTGGTAGGAGCAGCAGAGTCGGCGCAATTAATGTACTTTTATCCCTATTATTAGATAGTTTTAAGGGATATATCTCTTAGAGATATTATTTCCTTATAGATAGCTTTAGTTTCTCTATATAAACCCTTGTCTAGTCTTAGTTTTCTTATCTTGTGATGTTCATGTTTTTAGTATAGTTTTTGGGAGTTTTTCCTAGTTGTTTAGCTTAGTTTAGTTGAGTTTTAGTGTTTATTTTGTGTGTTTTTGGATAAGTTTACATTTTTGTGAAAAGTATGGAAGCTACTCCGTTTTAGTGTTTTTTGTAGATTTTCGAAGCAGAAAGGAGCATTCTGAGGGAGTTTTTGATCGAGAGGATGATGGTGGAATATGATGGAAGAGAAGAGAAGAAGAATACGCTTTGAAGATCCCGTTAAATCCAAAGGAGCTATGCAAGGTGTACAAAAGAATCAAGACAGAGACCTCGATACCGACCTGTGAGGGTCGGTACCGAGCTGTGCAATAGAGTTTGGTCGAAGAAGTTCAGCAAGAGTCTACCGACCCTGTACTACTTAGCCTCATAGGTCGGCACCGAAGCCCCAGAACAGAACGCCAACATTGGTACCAAGCATCCTAGCCTCGGTACCAAGTACTTCGAGGCTAGCACCGAGGCGTTTCACTTCGACACCGAGGCTGCTCATCATCCCACTGAGCCACCATCATTCGGTGTAGTGCCTTACGCCCCTTATGTCCAGCACGGCCACTTCCAGCAGCACAACCACTACCAGTCGCCGCCCCAAGCCAACTACTCTAGTTCAGATGCTCCTCCTCAGTGGGCACAAGATTTGACATCCCAGATGCAACAGCTGAATTTGCAGCATTCTCAGCTCCACCAACGGATGAATCATTGGCAGGATGTCTATTCAGATCACATGGCACTTGAAGATGCACGGCAGCAAAGGGCTGACGCTCGCTTAAGGATAATGGAGCAGCGTGTAACAGTTGATGAAGAACGCTGGCGGACAATGTATCAGTTTATGGGCAACTTTGAGCACTACTTCCCACCACCAAACCAATGAGGATCGCGCTTTCAAGGATGCTTTCTTTGCTTCGACAGTTGTTTTGTGAGTTTCTTTTCCCTATCTTTTCTTATGCTTTGCTTTATTCTTACTGTGGGGACACTGTAATGTTTAAGTATAGGGTAGGGAGGGAAAAGAAAACTTGCTTGTTTGTTTTTGTGTGTTTTCTTGTTCTTGCTTTAGTTTGTTTCTTGTTTTAGTTGTTTTCATTTTCTTAAAAAATCAAAATCACAAAAAATTGAAAAATTTGAAAAATCCAAAAAGATTTTAGAACAGATGAGTACCATTAATCTTATGGTTCTATGATAGCTTTTATTTAGCATGACCATGTAATTTCCTTTTAGCATGTTTTTGATAGTATAGCCTGAGTCTCATGATGAAATTGTTTTTATAGTGAAATAGCATATGATGAAACTGAACATGTATAACTGTTAGCATGAGTAGTTGCAATCCAATACAAAATTGACCTTGTGAGCTATTACTTTTTAGCCTTGATTTTTCATGTGTGATTTGCTCTCTTTATATATATTATCTCTTGGAATTGTGATGGTTAACTATTTCTCAAGACCTGTATGAGATTTTTAGTTCATTACTTATGAAAGTCATATGATAGAGAACTTATTTTTCATAAGCCCTGTTAATCCATATCCACCCTTACATTATCCTTGTTTTTGATAGCCAATTTGAGCCTAAGCCTTTTATTTGTTGCTCCACAAAATTATCCCTAGCCGATATAAGCTTGACCCTATTCGGGGATTAGAACTTAGTTGGAGATGAATTGTTTTTGTTGAGTGCAAAGATATTTGTTGGTTCAAAAACAAAGGTTTGGGGGGGGGGGGGTAGGTTGGAAGTTTCTTGTTTCAATTATGTAGAAAGATCTCTTGGTTAGAAAAATGCACAAAGGAAGAAAGGAATTGTAGTTCGATACCAGCCTATGTGGGCTCGGTACCGAAGTTTTTGAAGGGAAAAAGAAGAAGAAAAGTACAGCTCGATACCGACCTTCCGTTTGTCTTTGCTTAGTTGCTTTGTTCGTGTCGAAATCAAATATCGTTACCGACCCTGACAAGGTCGGTACCGAGGCTGTCGTAGCTTTGTTTCTACCGTTGTTTCTGTTTTACTTTGTTTCTGTGTTTCCTTGTTTCGTAGTTTAGTAATCAAACAAAACTTGCTTCCCGTGGACGATCCTGACCTCCGTATACTCAGCGGGGTCTTGACTACAAATTTATTTGTTGTTAAGTAAATCCCTCTCAGCAAATTGGCACGGTTGTCGGGGAAGCAATAGTGCTTGTGTGATTACTCGTGTGTTTGGGAATAGCCCAACCCCGTTTTTTTTCTAATTTTGTTTTCTTTTGTTTGTTTTCTCAGCTTATGCCAGCAGGACGACGTCGGCTTGAATTTGATCACATTGATTATTATTTTGAACCTGAACGCGTCCTTCATCGCAGAAGACGAGGAAATCAAGCCATGGCCATGACACCTGAAGAGATGGCACAACAGATGGCTGCGCTCCAGAGGCAGCTCGAGGCCTCACAAATTGAAAAAACCGCTCTATAGGAACAACTCAATGCATATCCGAGGAATGCTAAACAGTATATGCATCCAGAATTGAGGGTACCAAAGTCCGCAATTGTGCTTCCGGAGATAGAGAAGACTTTTGAGATTAAGTCTCAATTCATATTCTTAATAAAACGGGCTCAATTTGAAGGGAAACCTACTGAGTGCCCTATGGAACATATTAAAAATTTTCTTGATTTATGTGATACTATTGTTGTTGAAGGTGTCTCTTTAGAATATGTTCTATTAAAAGCTTTCAAGTGGTCTCTTACAGGAAAGACCCTGAGCTGGTTAGAGAGCTTACCTCCTAAGTCTATCAAGACTTGGAAGGATTTAATTTGTATGATCAATTTTTAACAAAGTTCTTCCCTCATGCTAAGACAACGGAGTTAAGAAAACGTATCACCTCCTACCACCAGCTGCCTAACGAGACCTTTGTGGAGACGTGGGAGAGATTCAAGGAGATGCTTAGACAATGCCCCACTCATGGGCAACCACCTTATGTGCTTCGAGAAATCTTCTTTCAAGGGATTAATGCTGACACAAAGAACCGCATCAACATGCACACTGCTTGCGGTTTTATTGAGATGGATCCCACTGCTGCATGGGAGTTGCTGGACAAATTGACCAATTACGATGTCATGTATGAGACCCAGCAGACACCCCAACCTCAAAAACGTCTCTACATTCCCAATAAAGATGAAGTTGATCCTGGCGTGAAAAATCAATACTTACAAGATGAGATCAACCGTCTGAAGAAACAGGTAAGTTTTCTAAAAACCTCTCAAAATTGTCAAGAGTGTGGCTCTTATGCCCATAGTACTTCTGCTTGCACTAACATTGAGCAGGTTAGAGCCGCTGAGACATATGCTGAGATGAATTGTATGAGAGGGCAATACAGAAACCAACCTAACAATTATGATAGGCCAAACAATTATCCTAGTTGGGGAGGATACAATCAAAGTCAGAATCAAGCACCTCCACCACAAAAAAAAAAAAGCTCCTCCCTACAGACCCTCAGGCTATCAAGAGCCACCATCCTGGGTGCAAGGACTTCATGAAGGGATGAATGGAGTAAAGAATGAAATCAATGGAGTCCAAGCCAACCTCAATAATCAAATGAAATGGTGGGGAGAGTTCGAGAACTGGAAGAAGAGTGTTGACTCCCAACTAGGCAACCTTGCGGCAAATTCCGAGACCTCATGGGCAACTCCCGGGTCGCCCCGACAAGAACCCGAGAGGACAGATAGCAGTTGTACACCTCCGGAGCGGAAAGACGCTACCAGGCCGTGCTGAGGCTAAGGAGAAAGACCCTAGTGCCGAAAAAGATGTCCCGGCCAAAATCGATAACGGGCCGAAAAGGGTCGTTATCGAGCCTAAAACACTTGGTACCTGACTGGCTTAAAATCGTTGATGCCAAATCAAAAATAATTCCCTAGTTACTCAACTAGTATAGTCAGTAAGTCGGGGTCGAACCCAAGAGACACTTGTATCCTAAGTAATTATTACTATCAACTCAGAAAGGTAACAAAGGGGGGATTTTGGAATTAAAACTAGAAACTAAGAATTGAAACAAACAAAGCAAGTAATCAAGCACGGCAAAGATTGGATTTTTATCAAGTTAAAGGAAAGCAATCCTATTCAAGTATCCACTTTTCTTCCTCAAGCAATTGATCATAGATTCAAACACGTTATTTCTTTGGTTATTCCTATCCTGATTAGAAATATAACATGGCAACGAGACATGTAAACTTAACATCCAAACAATTCATGAAACGATCATAAATAATAGGGATATTAGCAATGAGAACAAGGATAAGCAGGATACATGCAATTGAATTCCAATGAGTCAAACAATTAACATGCATTCAAATCTCTTCATCAATTGTTTTAGTCCAACGAGTCCTAAACCAATTGAGTTGCTACAAAGATTAGGCTTTACTACGAGAAAACCTAGATCTAGCAATAGATAATATTAATTCCAACAAGTTGGCCAGACAAGCAGAAATCAACACAATCAATAATAATTACGCACAAGAGAATTGAAATAACCTGTAGAAATAAACTTGTAACGTAGAATCTCACAACAACTTGAGTTTGAAAAGCTTCAACTTGAATAAGATTAAAGGAGTTTAGTTCTCCATAAGAGAGAAAATACAAAAGTATGGAATAATAGAAATTAGGTCTAAGAAATAATGAGGTAGAGAGATCCAAAACAAAGCTCAAAACTAGGTTTAAATAGTCTCGACTAAGAGTACGAAATAAAATAAATTCGGAAATAAGATAAAATAGATAGATAGAAAGAGCAATCGCCGCCTTGGAATTATGTTGACGTGGACCTCCGTGGGCGCGGTGAACAACCTCCGCGAGCGCGGAACTGTAGAATTCTCCCTCCGAGTCAACGCTGACCCGCGACCGCGGCCTTAGGCCTCCGCGATCGCGGCACTGCATCTTGGCTCCACCGCGGTCACTCCACTCCGCGGCCTTCACTTCTCGATCTTCTAATCCCGACTTCAATTCTTCCAATTTCTTCAAGTCTTCGGTCTTCTACTCATATATCGTTACAAGCACTAAATGGACCTAAATCTATATATAAAATGTATTATCTAGTCCTAATTATGCTATATGAAATACAGCATATCAAATTCCCCCATACTTAGACCTTGCTCGTTCTCGAGTAAGCTCAAAAATAAAATCAAGCATGACAAATCAACAAAGGTCTACAGACAGCAATGGGAGAAAATGACCCTAAACTAAAAAACACTCAAAATAATCTCACAACCCGAACCCATGTAGAGAAATAATGAGCAAAAACATAAAAGCTCAAATCACACACCTCACAAATACAAGATATAACACTCAAGCTCCAAAAAGTGTAGAGCAACCTAGGATCTACCCAACATCTAAAATGTAATCCCCAGACCCCAAAGTAGAATATGAATCCTAAGCACTCTTATTTTACCACTCATTCTACTTAGGCGCCCTTTCGGGTTTTCACCTAATCACTCTTTTCATTTTTTTCTTTTAGGTGTACTCACAATTACTCACATCTCTCATTAACCTCTTATTACCCCAGCCTAATGCTGGTCCGGGTTACCTGCTTATTACCTGAGCCGCCCTTTCGGGTTTTCAGCTCATCCCAGGATTTTTATGCCTTTTTTATATGTTTATGGCTTTTTTTTTATTTTTTATATATATTTTTTTTTAATCTGAAATGCAAAAACTGAAATGATGCATCTGTACATATATACAACAGTGAGTACTCCCTCCCCCATACTTAAACCTTTCATTGCCCTCAATGAAATAAAGACAAATCAGATAAAAATAAAGGAAAGGAAAACAGAAGACTCACTGTGGGGGACCTGACGGTGGAAAATGCTGAGGGTACTGAGGCCAATAATGCTGATAAAATGCCTCCTGACGCTCCCTCATCTGATCCATGGTGACGGACATGTCTCTGACATTCCTCCCCACATCCCCTAAAGTACTCCTCATACCAGCCTGCTCTCTGATAAGATAATCCTGCTGATCAGCCATAGAATCAAGCCTCATACTCAAGTGCGCCATAGCAGAAGTCATCCCTTCATACCATTCTGGAGCTTCTCCATCACCAGAAGAACTAGCCTCGTGCTGTCCCTGAGGAGGCTCATCGTGCTGCTCAGCGTGATGCTCATACTCTGCCTCCTCCTCCTGTACATCCTCTACTACCATCACATCAGACTCCAAATAAAAATTATCAGCTGTCTCCTCAGCTCCAAACTCCCTAGGCAGACGTAAATATGCATCATGATGCCTACCATAGTGCCAGATCCAACCTCCATTCTCAGCCTCAGATAAACACTTGGCCTTCTTCAGTTGTGACAGATCAAAGCAAATCCCACCACCTACTGCCACTCTATATCTGCCCTTTATAACATCTAAGCTCACAAAACGCAGGGCTATCAAAGTAACCAAGCCTCCAAAAGCAATCTTCCCGGACTGAGACCGGGCCTTCCTCACAGCACGTAAGAACAACTCTACCCAATCAGGGACCATAGGTTGGTCCCCCATCAAACACCACATCATAGAAACATCCTTAGATGCCATCTTGTTAACCTCTCCATTCCCTAAAAAGGTGTTAGAAATCACCTTATGACAAAGCCTCAACCCCGGATGAACAATATTGTAATTCTGTAACCCAAGGCCAAGAATATACTGAGTGTGAGTCGCTTCAGTCCAAAAATGCATCGCCCCCGGGTTATCCTCAACATCAGCCCAACCAGTTGTAGGCTGACTCGTCACCCCAAACCACTCACCTAACTGATTCCTAGTCAGTGAGTAATTTATCTCAAACAATCTAAAGCCAACACTACCATCATCAAGCTCTCTGTAAGTAACCAGAAACTCCAATACTAGAGGCTTATATGTATATGCATGCAATGGGATCAAACCACCTAAACCACCCTGCTGTAATAACTGATGAACTGACTGATATAAACCCAACGAATATAATGTCGGTGCATGGAAAAATTTAGTAGACAACATGGTTTTCTTATCAATCTCTTCTCAGCCCTACTCAGTCTAACCGGATATGCCATGGTAATAAATAAACCGAAGAAAGGGCGAAATCAGACTCACAAAATGGAACGTATCAACTTCTGTCAACAGCTCCGCGGGCGCGGAAGGTGGTCGCTGCGATTGCGGACGTGTAGTTCTCTGCGGTTCCGGCGTTCTCTCGCGGTGGCTCGCGGGGCTTCGAACTGAATCACGGTGGCTCGCGGGGCTTCGAACTGAATCGTGGTGGCTCGCTAATGAAAATTCCGAGAAGAATGAGTGGATTTGGAGAGGTTTTGAGGGAGATTTAGAAAAAATTGTGTTTGGAGTCTAGATTTGAATTTGTGGTGTTTTGGATGGGAATTTGGGAATATGGATGGTGGATTTGTGTTTAGAATGGTGAAAGGATGAAGAAAACGGGTTGGGATTCAATTTTTGTAGAGTTGGAAAATTTGGGTTTGAGAGATTTGAGAGGTTGCAACAATGGTGGATTGGAATGTAAGGAGGATGAAGGTAGAAGAAGAGGGTAAGAAAAGGGTAGGGTCGGCCGGTAGGTGAGGGGTAAAACCGGTAATTCCCGTCAAATCCTTGCATTTTTTTTAAAATATCCCGCGGATGCTCAGTTCCGCGATCGCGGTGAAGGACCTCCGCGATCGCGGAGCTGTTTACTGGGTACTTGTTCACCTGTTTTCTGTGTATTTCGAGGAATAAATGCCCCAAAATATTTTTGTTCTTTCGAACCTAGTACCTGCATGTTAGTCCGACAAGATTGAAAGGGAAAACTAAAACTAAAAAAAACTAAATAAAATAAACAAAAAGAAAACTTACCTCGGGTTGTCTCCCGAGCAGCGCCTCTATTTAATGTCGTTGGCCCGACATTTTAGCCCTTTTATTCAACACTGAGATTTGGATCAGAAAGATCCACCTCCTCTAATACTTCTTGGCTGACTCCCTCATGGTATTTCTTTAATCTCTGACCATTAACTTTAAACACATTTTGAGAGTCCTCATCCAATAATTCCACAGCCCCATGTGGAAAGACTTGAGTAATTGTATATGGTCCAGCCCATCTAGAACGGAGTTTGCTTGGGAAGAGTGTGAGACGAGACTGAAAGAGAAGGACCTTGTCTCCAACTTTGAATTCCTTCCTTAGGATGTTCTTATCATGCCATGCTTTTGTTTTGTTCTTGTAATTCACATCATTGTCATAAGCATCCAATCTAAGCTCTTCCAACTCTTGCAATTGCAATTTTCTTAACTCTTCATTCTCTAATTTATTGAAGTTGCATTTTTGGACCGCCCAAAAAACTTTATGCTCAATTTCCACCGGCAAGTGACAGCCTTTTCCATAAACCAATCTGAAGGGAGACATCCCGATGGGTGTCTTATAAGCAGTACGGTAGGCCCACAAAGCATCATTGAGTCTCAAACTCCAATCTTTTCTGTTGGGTGCCACCGTCTTCTCCAAGATTGTTTTTATCTCCCTGTTGGACACTTCAGCTTGTCCATTGGTCTGGGAGTGATATGCTGTAGAGATCTTTTGAGTGACATGGTACTTTTTCAATAAAGCACTGACAGTCTTGTTGCAAAAATGAGTACCCCTGTCACTTATTAGAGCTTTTGGAATCCCAAATCTTGAGAAAATGTTGTCCTGGAGAAAACCTGCAACTTCTTTTGAATCATCAGTTCTGGTGGCCTTTGCTTCCACCCACTTGGAAACATAGTCCACCGCAAGTAAAATATACAGATTCCCATAGGAAGAGGGGAAGGGTCCCATAAAATCAATGCCCCAAACATCAAATATTTCACAGAATATCATACGAGTTTGAGGCATCTCATGTCTTTTAGAAATATTACCCACCCTCTGACAACGATCACATGATTTACAGAAAGCATAAGCATCCCTAAAAATATGAGGCCAATAAAATCCAACTTCTAAAATTTTCCTAGCAGTTTTATTAGTCCCAAAATGACCCCCACATGCATAGGAATGACAAAAAGAAAGGATAGATTGTACCTCAGAATCCGGGACACACCGTCGGATTACCTGATTTGTACAGTGCTTCCATAAATAAGGATCATCCCAAACATAGAATCGGGATTCATGACGAACCTTGTCCCTCTGGACCTTGGTAAAAGTAGGTGGGAACTCCCCCGAGACGAGGTAGTTAACAATATTTGCATACCATGGTCGGAATGAATGGATCCCAAAAATGAATTCTTCAAATCGAAGATCAGTTTCGCTGTCGAACTCAGCTCTGCGGGCGCGGTAGAGTTTCCGCGATCGCGGACCATTCTCAGCAATTTCAATTGTCTCAGTTACAGATCCGCGGCCGCGGGGATCCTTCACCGCGATCGCGGAATCGTTTTTTCGAACCTCGAACAATGTTTCGTCGGGGAAACGTCCTTGAATCTGATCTTGTCTTCCTGGCGTATTTTCTTCATGCACAAGCCTACTTAGATGATCAGCCACCAGATTCTCAGCTCCCTTTTTATCTCTGATCTCTATATCAAACTCACTCAGCAGGAGAATCCATCTAATTAGTCTTGGCTTAGCCTCCTTTTTCGTCATCAAATAACGAAGCGTTGCATGGTCTGAGTACACTATCACCTTTGTCCCTAGTAGATAATGTCTGAACTTCTCCAAAGCAAACACTACAGCTAACATCTCCTTTTCAGTGGTGGAGTAGTTTCTTTGGGCATCATTTAAGGTCATAGAAGCGTAATGTATAACATGGGATGCTCTAGCTTCTTTTTGACCCAAAACAGCCCCAACAGCGTAGTCACTTGCATCACACATGATCTCAAAAGGTCGAGACCAATTCGGGGCTTGAATTATTGGTGCACTTGTTAGGCGTGTTTTCTGCTCATCAAACGCCGTTTTGCATGCCTCAGTGAACTCATAAGGCACATCCTTCTTCAACAAATCACATAATGGGGTTGAGATCTTGGAAAAGTCTTTAATAAACCTGCGATAGAAACCTGCATGGCCTAGAAAAGAACGCACTTCACGCACATTAGTAGGATAAGGCAAGGACTGAATGATATCAATCTTTGCCTTATCGACCTCAATACCCCTGGATGACACTATATGACCTAAAACAATGCCTTGCTCAACCATAAAGTGACACTTCTCAGAGTTTAGAACCAAATTGGTCTCTACACATCTTTGAAGGACTAAAGAGAGATGGTTTAAGCAGGCATCAAAGTCATCACCATGTACTGTAAAGTCATCCATAAAAACCTCTATAAAATTTTCGATATATTCAGAAAAGATGCTTACCATACACCATTGGAACGTACTGGGTGCGTTACACAACCCAAATGGCATTCTGCGGTATGCAAAAGTGCCAAAAGGACATGTAAATGTCGTTTTCTCTTGGTCCTCTAGTGCAATAGCAATCTGAAAATACCCTGAATAACCATCTAAAAAGCAATAATAGGAACGACCGGCAAGTCGCTCAAGCATTTGATCAATGAATGGCAAGGGAAAGTGATCTTTTCTGGTTACCGTGTTCAGCTTACGGTAATTGATACAGACTCTCCAACCAGTCTGAACTCGTGTGGGGACTAATTCCCCATGCACATTTTCTACCACTGTAATACCACCCTTCTTGGGCACAACTTGGGTCGGACTAACCCACTGACTATCAGAGATGGGATAAATCATACCTGCCTGTAGGAGCTTCAACACCTCCTTCTTGACTACCTCCATCATAGGTGGGTTGAGCCTTCTCTGTGGCTGTCTGGATGGCTTGGCACCATCCTCTAGGAGGATCCTATGCATACATGTAGAAGGACTAATCCCTTTAATGTCAGCAATGGTCCAACCTAGTGCTGTCTTGTGCTTTTTAAGTACCTGCACCAATTTATCTTCTTGCTCCTTGGAGAGTTTGTTAGAAATAATGACAGGTAAAGTGTCACCATCTCCAAGGAAGGCATATTTTAAATGCTCAGGGAGCTGTTTAAGCTCAACTTCAGGTGTCTGTACTACAGAAGGAAGCAGTTTCTCGCTAGGGAGAGTTAGTGGTATGGGCCCAATGGCCAAAGCATCAGCAGGAGATTCACAGCATGCATTCAGATCAGCAAAAATTTCATGATATCTTTCAGGCAATTCATAATCCAAGCATGCAGGATCTATGTCATTCTCTAGAACAGATTGCAACTCATCTACACAAGTAGTATCAAATACATCTTGTACAATAGGATCAATTACATCAACTGAGCATAGAGAGTGATCATCCTGGGGGTATTTCATAGCATTATCCATGCTATATTCAAATATTTCCCCATCAAATTCCATGGTTAGAACCCCTTTACACATATCAATTTTTGTTCTAGCAGTTTTCATGAAAGGGCGACCTAACAAAATTGGAGCAGCATGCACATCATGATCCATATCAAGCACATAAAAATCAGCAGGGAATATCAATTTATCTACCATAACCAGAACGTCCTCAACAATCCCTTTCGGGTAGTCTATGGACCTATCAGCTAATTGAACAATAACACCAATTTCATTCAAAGGTCCTAAGCCTAGTGAAGTATAAACAGAATAAGGCATGACATTAATAGAAGCACCTAAATCAAGCATGGCTTTATCAATTTTAGTGTCTCCTATTATACATGGAATGCTAAACATGCCTGGATCACTGCACTTTTTAGGCATACACCTTTGAAATACATCAGAGACATGTTCACTGACCTTAACTTTCTGTTTCCCTTTCAATTTTTGGTTCCTTTTGATAGTGCACAACTCTTTTAGAAATTTAGCAAATCTCGGAACACTTTTAATCAGATTTAGCAAAGGGATGTTTACCGCACACTTGGAGAATGTCTCAAAGATATCTTTGTCTTGTTCTGGTTTCTTAGTATCCTTGAGTGCCTCAGGGAATGGTGGAATCGGCTTCTGTGAATTCATGGGAGGAAACTGAGGTCGAATGTAAGGATCCTCGAGTTCAGCTTCAGCACCGCGGGCGCGGAGAGGGTCCCGCGATCGCGGACATTCGGATTCTTCGGTATCCGGTTTTTTCTCGCCTCCGCGGTCGCGGCAGTTGGTCACCGCGGTCGCGGTGTCCTTGATCAGAATCTCCGAGCTCTCAGTTGAGGTTCCGCGATAGCGACACTCGTTCTCCGCGGGCGCGGGGGCGTTCTCCAGAATTTCGAATGTTTCAGTTCGTGGATCTTCATTCACCCCCACGTCTCTATTCAGCTCTCTTCCACTTCTTAATGTGATAGCACTCACATTCTCCCTTGGATTGATAGGTTGTGCCGGCAATTTCCCAGAATCTCGGGCCTCTAGCTTGCTTACTGAAGTAGCCAGTTGACTTATCTGCGTCTCTAGATTCTTGATACTAGCTTGAGTGTTCTGTCCCAACTGGTCTACTGTGTTAGCTAGCCTTGCAAACATCTCTTCAACATTGAATGAGTTGTTTTGATTTTGAATTGGAGGTCTAGGAACATAAGGCTGTCTGTTTTGCTGATTTCCTCCTTGCTGATTGTATTGAGGCTGATTCTGATTCCCATATCTCAGATTTGGATGATGTGCCCATCCTGGATTGTATGTATTAGAATAGGGATCAAAACGAGGTCTAGGAGGTCCATAGCCTCCTACAGCATTAACCTCAGCCTGAGGTTCCTGGAGTTGTGGACAGGCATCAGTAGGGTGAAGTGTATCAGCACAGATTTCACATGCCTTCAGTTGTTGAGGGGTTCCTGACAGCATGAACCTCTTCATCATATCTTTCAACTCTGCCATCTCAGCTTTTATAACAGACGAGGAGTCCATAGCATTGACTCCTTTAGTGCCAGTTCTTTTGTTGAATTGCCTTGAGTTCTCAGATAGCGCAGAAAAGAGCTCAAGGGCATCTGCTGGTGTCTTATTCATCAGGCTTCCACCACAAGCTGCATTCACCATTCTACGCTCTTCATCCAGTAATCCACCAAAGAAATACAGTACCAGGTCTTGATCAGAATACCCATGATACGGACAGCTAGCACATAGTCTCTTGAATCGCTCATGATAATCATACAGGCTCTCCCCAACCTGTTGCTCAATGTTGCTCAGGCTCTTCTTCAGACTATTCTGTTTGGTGGCAGGGAAGTATTTCTCCAAGAACGCCGCTTTCATCTTATTCCAGGTATTTATGGATCCTGGAGAAAGGTAGTAGAGCCACTCATTGGCTGAATCCTTCAAAGAGAAAGGAAACGCCCTCAGCTTGATCTGGTCCTCAGTTACATCAGCAGGCTTCATACTTGAGCAGACCTGATCAAATTCAGCAAGATGCTTGTTTGGATCTTCTCCACCATGCCCATGGAATTGGGGTAAAAGATGGATCAATCCAGACTTTAACTCAAACTTAACGCCTTCATTCAGCGCAAGGAACTCAACAGCCAGGGGCTGCTGTTGGAAGTTTGGGGCAGTCAGCTGCCTCAAAGTCTGATCTCCCATTGTCTCAGCTTCAGCAGAATCCAAGTTGAAAGGTAATTCACGGAGTAGTTCCCGAGCTTCACATCTCAACCTGGAAAGAGTCCTTTCAATCTCTGAATCAAGAGGCAAAATAGAGGAGTCAGTAGCACGAGTGTGGACCATAAACTAGGGTCCACACCAGAGTTGGTAACAATAAAAACTTAGAATTAAACAAAAGTGTCCCCGGCAACGGCGCCAAAATTTGACTGGCTTAAAATCGTTGATGCCAAATCAAAAATAATTCCCTAGTTACTCAACTAGTATAGTCGGTAAGTCGGGGTCGAACCCAAGAGACACTTGTATCCTAAGTAATTATTACTATCAACTCAGAAAGGTAACAAAGGGGGGATTTTGGAATTAAAACTAGAAACTAAGAATTGAAACAAACAAAGCAAGTAATCAAGCACGACAAAGATTGGATTTTTATCAAGTTAAAGGAAAGCAATCCTATTCAAGTATCCACTTTTCTTCCTCAAGCAATTGATCATAGATTCAAACAAGTTATTTCTTTGGTTATTCCTATCCTGATCAGAAATATAACATGGCAACGAGACATGTAAACTTAACATCCAAACAATTCATGAAACGATCATAAATAATAAGGATATTAGCAATGAGAACAAGGATAAGCAGGATACATGCAATTGAATTCCAATGAGTCAAACAATTAACATGCATTCAAATCTCTTCATCAATTGTTTTAGTCCAACGAGTCGTAAACCAATTGAGTTGCTACAAAGATTAGGCTTTACTACGAGAAAACCTAGATCTAGCAATAGATAATATTAATTCCAACAAGTTGGCCAGACAAGCAGAAATCAACACAATCAATAATAATTACGCACAAGAGAATTGAAATAACCTGTAGAAATAAACCTGTAACGTAGAATCTCACAACAACTTGAGTCTGAAAAGCTTCAACTTGAATAAGATTAAAGGAGTTTAGTTCTCCATAAGAGAGAAAATACAAAAGTATGGAATAATAGAAATTAGGTCTAAGAAATAATGAGGTAGAGAGATCCAAAACAAAGCTCAAAACTAGGTTTAAATAGTCTCGACTAAGAGTACGAAATAAAATAAATTCGGAAATAAGATAAAATAGATAGATAGAAAGAGCAATCGCCGCCTCGGAATTATGCTGACGTGGACCTCCGCGGGCGCGGTGAACAACCTCCGCGAGCGCGAAACTGTAGAATTCTCCCTCCGAGTCAACGCTGACCCGCGACCGCGGCCTTAGGCCTCCGCGATCGCGGCACTGCATCTTGGCTCCACCACGGTCACTCCATTCCGCGATCTTCACTTCTCGATCTTCTAATCCCGACTTCAATTCTTCCAATTTCTTCAAGTCTTCGGTCTTCTACTCATATATCATTACAAGCACTAAATGGACCTAAATCTATATATAAAATGTATTATCTAGTCCTAATACCGATGCTCCAAAACTCGTTACCGACCCCAACTCAGGTAAGTTCTCTACACTGAGCCACTCCCTTAGTCTGAGGCTCGATACCGACCCCACCGGGGTCGGTACCGAACCTTCCGCAACACCGATTGATCCAATTGTCGATTCGGTAGAACCACCGCTCGAGCCCGCTTTGGTTCCGAGATTTGTGAAATCTCTCCCCTTCCCTACTAAGAAGTCTAAGGACTCAACAGAAGGCAAGTTTAAGCGTTTCGTTAAGATTCTTCAGGGCTTAAATATTTCTATACCATTCGCTGAGGCCCTAAGCGAAATGCCGGCTTACACCAAATTCTTGAAAGACATTCTTAGCAGGAAAAGGTCGATGTCTGAGCTGACAGATGAGGTCTGGTCCATAGCCCTTCCAGAAAAGCTAGGTGACCTAGGAAAATTTGCAATCACCATTGACATAGGCACCCACAGATTCAAAGCTTTATGTGATCTAGGTGCCAGTGCAAGCCAACAGGAGTTGTGGACGACTTTCCGGTACAAGTGGGCAAATTCTTTGTTCCCAATGATTTTATAGTCATGGAAATGCCCGAAGATCCGGTGGTGCCTATCATCTTAGGGAGACCATTCCTCGCCACAACCGGTGCCATAATTGACGTTAGGAGGGGACTCCTAACTTTCGAAATTGAGGATGAGGTAGTGGAATTTCGGTTCAACCCTACAATGAAGGAGACAAACGAAGCCGAAATTAAAATGCTCTATACCCACAACGATTTTATTGAATGTAGGGATCCTATTGGAAGGCTTATTGCAAATGATACATTCTCGGGTCGAAGATGGGCCGAGATAATTCTTGCAGTCTCAGTACCGAGCCTCTCTACCTCGGTATCGAGTCTCCTGGCAGACGAAAATAACTCGGTACCGACCCCCTCTACATCGGTACCGGGCCTTTCGACCGAGGATGAAGAGATCTCGGCGTTTGATTACCTTGAAGAAGTCTTGAAGAATGAACCCGAAGATCCCATTCTTATTCCAGCTGAGCCTTCCCCAACGCTCAAGCCCCTTCCAAACTCTCTCATTTATGAATTTCTTGGTCCTAACTCTACTTTTCCAGTCATTATCAATGCTAAACTAAAAGATGAGGAAGTATAGAAGCTTCTTTCTGTGCTTAGGACATATAGAAAGGCCATAGGATATTCCTTGGATGATATAACCGGCATATCCCCCTCACTTTGCATGCATCGGATTTACTTGGAGGATAATCATAAACCCACCATAGAGCATCAACGTAGGTTAAACCCTAATATGAAAGAGGTGGTTAAAAAGGAAATCATTAAACTACTTGATGCTGGGATCATATTTCCTATATCGGACAGTCAATGGGTTAGTCCGGTCCATGTAGTCCCTAAAAAAGGGGGAAAGACAGTTATTGAAAACGAAAAGGGAGAGCTTATCCCCACTAGGACCACAACTAGTTGGAGGATGTGCATTGATTATAGGAAGCTCAATAGTGCTACTAGGAAAGATCATTTTCCGCTTCCTTTTATTGATCAAGTATTGGAACGCCTAGTCCAGCATGATTATTTCTGTTATTTAGATGGCTGCAGCGGGTTTTGGCAGATTCTCATTCATCCTGATGATCAGGAGAAGACAACCTTTACAAGTCCCTATGGTACTTTTGCATATAGAAGAATGCCATTTGGGCTTTGTAATGCCCTTGCCACCTTCCAAAGGTGCATGATGGCTATTTTTTCTGACATGATAGAGGACATTGTAGAGGTCTTTATGGATGATTTTTCTGTGTATGGTTCTTCCTTTGATACTTGTCTTGCTAATCTTGCATGTGTACTTAAAAGATGTGAAGAAACCAACCTTGTGCTTAATTGGGAAAAATGTCATTTCATGGTTCAAGAGGGAATTGTACTAGGACACCTCGTCTCAAAAAGAGGGATAGAAGTAGACAAAGCTAAAATTGAGCTTATTGAAAAACTACCCCCTCCCTCTTTTGTCAAAGACGTTAGGTGTTTTCTAGGGCATGCTGGCTTCTATAGACATTTTATCCAAGATTTTTCTAAGATAGCTAAACCACTGACTAACCTACTGATGAAAGATGTAGTGTTTGAGCTGTCTCCAGAATGTCTTTAAGCATTTTACAAGTTAAAAGAAGCCCTTGTTTCCGCCCCTATTATGCAGTCCCCACACTGGACCCTGCCATTTGAGATTATGTGTGACACCAGTGATTATGTTGTTGGCGTAGTTCTAGGACAACGGAAGGACAAAAAGCTCCACGCTATCTACTATGCGAGTAAGACACTTGATGAGGCACAGAGTAAGTATACTACGACGGAGAAGGAATTCCTCGCCGCAGTATTTGCTTTCGAAAAATTCCGCTCCTATCTTGTTGGTTCAAAAGTGATAGTTTATACTGACCATGAGGTTGTTACATATCTAATGGCCAAAAAGGATGCCAAGCCTAGGCTACTCCGTTGGATGCTCTTATTGCAGGAATTTGATCATGAGATCAGAGATAAAAAAGGAGCAGAAAAATTGGTGGCGGATCACTTATCTAGGTTGTCAGCTGAACACATCACCGACTCCAACAATGCAGTGCCAATCAACGACTCTAGACCGGACGAACACCTCATGCTGAACGAGGTGGAAAACGGCAGAATGCTCGTTACCGACCCTCCTAGGGTCGGTACTGAACCATCACCGAGGTTGGAGGGTGTCGATCACATCGATATCAAGGCAAGGCACATCGATGCCAAAAACGAAGAGCTCGATACCGAGCCACAAGAGGTCGTTACCGATGGGAACGAAGAAGCTTCAGGGTCGATACCGATCCATCCAAACTCTGTAACGACCCAGCCAGGTACGTCTTCTCAACTCGAACTCATTGCTTTTAATTCAATTCCTTCTTCATCTCTTGCTTCCACTTCTTTTCATTCAATTCATGCTATTAGAGGGTCAAAAGCCCCTTGGTTTGCAGATTTTGCTAACTACATTGTAGGAGGCGTAATTCCCGAGGGATTGACACCACAAAAGAAAAAGAAGTTTCTCCATGATGTTAAACAGTACTACTGGGATGATCCTTACTTGTTCAAGCAAGGAAGTGATCACCTCTTTAGGCGCTGTATCCCAGAAGAAGAGATAGAGAGTGTGATCCGGCAATGTCACACACTTCCTACCAGTGGCCATGCAAAAGGATTCAAAACCACGGTGAAGATTCTTCAAAGTGGTCTCTATTGGCCAACTATTTTCAGGGACGTACATGATTTTGTGACAGCATGTGATGAATGCCAATGCTTTGGCAACATCACTTGGAGACATGAGAACCCGTTGACAGGGATACTAGAGGTCGAATTATTCGACCTGTGGGGCATAGACTTTATGGGACCTTTCCCTTCATCGGGCTCCTACAAGTATATCTTGGTAGCGGTTGATTATGTCTCTAAGTGGGTGGAGGCCGTAGCTACAAGGACCAATGATACTAAAACCGTGGCAAAGTTTATTAAGACTAACATATTTCCCCGGTTTGGCGTACCGAGAGTCCTCATTAGCGATGGTGGATCACATTTCATAGAGCGGAGTTTTGAAGCACTTCTGGCTAAGTATGGGGTATCACATCGGGTGCCTACACCATATCATCCCCAAACTAGTGGCCAAGTAGAAGTTTCAAATAGGCAAATCAAGAGCATCCTAGAAAAGACAGTTTCCCGCTCAAGGAAGGATTGGTCATCTAAGATGGATGACGCTCTATGGGCTTACAGGAAGGTGTATAAGACACCTTTACGCACCACTCCCTACAATCTAGTGTATGGCAAGGCGTGGCATTTGCCGGTCGAGATGGAGCACAAGGCATTATGGGATCTCAAAGAGCTCAATATGGACCTCGACGCGGCCGGAGCGAAAAGATTCATGGATTTGCAAGCACTAGAGGAGTTGAGGCTAAAGGCGTACGAGAACGCCGAGATCTACAAAGAGTGTACAAAGCAATGTCATGACCAAAAATTGGTGCCTAAAACTTATGAAGTTGGTGACAAGGTACTTCTTTTTAACTCTAGACTCCGTTTGTTTCCAGGGAAGCTGAGGTCAAGATGGAATGGGCCATTCGTGCTTCACCACATGTACCCTCATGGAGCGGTGGATCTAGTAGATAACAATGGAGCCATCTTCAAAGTTAATGGACACAGATTGAAGAAGTTCTATGAGCAAGCTGACCCGAAAGAAGAGATTAGAGCCACTTGGGCTCTCACATCGTCGGATTAAGCTAAGATAAGTCCGTCGGGCTTACGACGTTAAAAATAGCGCTTACGGGAGGCAACCCAGTTTGGTTTAGTTAAGTTTTCTTTTTATAGTTCTTTTTCTTAGCTTTCTTTTGAGTTTTTAGTAGAATAGAAGTTTGCGGAATAGAATATTTGTGGGCTAACATGTCACAGAAGTCGAGCACGATAACAACGCTGGAAAAGAGACGCACCAGGCTCAGTACCGAGCTGTGAGGGTCGGTACCGACCTGCAATAAAACCCAAAATTCGCGTGCGCGGCAGGTAAGTGCTCTTAACCTAAAAACTCCTCCTTCTCGTGCCATTCTTTTCCACGTCGCCTCTACCTAAACTCTCCAAAATACTCTCAAGCCACAAATCACACATCAAACCTCACCAACCTCTCAAGATCTAGCCAACTCACCCCTTCTTCCACGCATCACACCCGATCCATTCACCACCCCTCTCGCGCCCTCATTCGATACCGAGCAAAGCCATCGTTTTTGTTCGTTACCGAAGCCCTACATCCTCATTACTCTTACAATTCAATTTTCAGTTCTTCAAATTCACAAGTCTACGGTATGATTTCTTGACCCTAAACTCTTTTCTTGAAGATTCATGATAAAATTGGGTAGTTTTTCATATCTAGATCTATGTATAGATCCAAGATTGCATATTCTTATTGCCATCATGCCTCTTTGCCTTTATATTGGTGCTTAATCTTGTTTGATTTTCGTTTCCTCATGCTTGAATTGCAATGAAATCTAATTTTAAGAAAGCATGAAGTAACTTGATCTTGAATTGCATAATTTCACCATGATGTTTGGAAATTTTTGGCATGATTGGATAGGGCTTTGGAGTAAGTATGGGGTTGCCAGTACTTGATTGTGTGGTTTTTATGTGGAATCTTGCTTGAATCGTGCTTATTGTCAACGGTTTGAGGGTTAGGGATTTGGAATCCCATGCGTAATGTTCTCGCACCAGGCTCGTTACCGACCTGTGAGGGTCGGTACCGATCTGTGATCAGTCAGAACCAAACCTGAACCTAGAGACCTCGATACCGACCCTGAAGGATCGGTACCGAGGTCGGCCGAGACTATTTTCGAATGCAAGTATGGGGTTTTCTAGTTGGTTTGAGTTGATTTTACCTTGGTTATTTATGGTATTTCAGGTACTAAATGGCAAGCTCAAGCAAATCCAACTCTAGGGCAGCAAAGAAGAGGAGGACCGAAAGATCTCCATCTCCTCCGAGAATGGATGAGGTCATCTTGCCGACTAGGGAACAACTGATGTTCTTCAATTCTGTCATCGAAAAGGACCATCTCACAAGATGGTTTTCAAGATCAAGTGCAAAGTCCTCCGGCATCTATGAGGATGTGAAGCATGCATTCGCTATTCTCGGTGTGCCACATCTCCTAAAAAAGGAAGACGTCCCGCATTATCCGACTCTCACCTCAGAGTTCATAGCCACTCTCCGCATCAACTTTAAGTCCAAGACATCTACAGGAAGGATCAGGTTCTGGTTAGGCAATGCTGATCATGAGTTCAATATGGCAGAGTTCAACCGACTCCTCGACTTCCCTAACCAGTCCCGAGATTACAAGGCTCCTGATGATTTCAAGGTCACAGATACTTGGAGCTACATTTCTGGAGAAGTTAATCCTACCGCACCAGCACTTCCAGGGGCGCACATCATTAACCCCATTTTTAGGATTATTCTCAGAGTTTTGGGTGCAACCATTTGGCCCAATAGGAGCTCTCCAGGCCGTTAAGAACGGAGCTTGGATGCCTTCGTACCATTCTCTTTGAGGACCCCGCCCCCATGAACTTGGGGTTTGAATGGCTGAAATATGTAGAGAAATACGGGGCCACTTCAAAAGAGGTTTACTGTGGCAACTTGGTGAGCCTCTTGGCAATGGCTCTCAAAGTCGACCTCTCACGCTATAATGCACAAAGCTCCCAGAAGTTGAACTCGAAGTACTGGTTGTCTTGTGGCATTTTTCAGAGACATACAGGGGGAGTCGCCACAAGTTGGAATTGTTGCATGTGCCAAACTAGTATGAAGCATGGATGTCTCAACCGTTCCCCTAGGCCAAGAAGCCTCAAGACGAGCCGACATTGCGGGAATTCGAGTCGAGGTATGATCGAGAAGGGGCCTCTATGGAAGAGGACGAGCCAGCCCCTGCGGCAGGGCTCGGTATCGAGGACTCACAGGTCGGTACCGAAGCCCCAGAACAGAACGCCAACATCGGTACCGAGCATCCTAGCCTCGGTACCGAGTACTTCAAGGCTAGCACCGAGGCGTTTCACTTCGACACCGAGGCTGCTCATCATCCCACCAAGCCACCATCATTCGGCGTAGTGCCTTACGCCCCTTATGTCCAGCACGACCACTTCCAGCAGCACAACCACTACCAGCCGCCGCCCCAAGCCAACTACTCTAGTTCAGATGCTCCTCCTCAGTGGGCACAAGATTTGACATCCCAGATGCAGCAGCTGAATTTGCAGCATTCTCAGCTCCACCAACGGATGAATCATTGGCATGATGTCTATTCAGCTCGCATGGCACTTGAGGATGCACGGCAGCAAAGGGCTGGCGCTCGCTGGAGGACAATGAAGCAGCATGTAACAATTGATGAAGAACGCTGGCGGACAATGTATCAGTTTATGGGCAACTTTGAGCACTACTTCCCACCACCAAACCAATGAGGATCGCGCTTTCAAGGATGCTTCCTTTGCTTCGAAAGTTGTTTTGTGAGTTTCTTTTCCCTATCTTTTCTTATGCTTTGCTTTATTCTTACAGTGGGGACACTGTAATGTTTAAGTATAGGGTAGGGAGGGAAAAGAAAACTAGCTTGTTTGTTTTTGTGTGTTTTCTTGTTCTTGCTTTAGTTTGTTTCTTGTTTTAGTTGTTTTCATTTTCTTAAAAAATCAAAATCACAAAAAATTGAAAATTTTGAAAAATCCAAAAAGATTTTAAAACAGTTGAGTACCCTTAATCTTATGGTTCTATGATAGCTTTTATTTAGCATGACCATGTAATTTCCTTTTAGCATGTTTTTGATAGTATAACCTGAGTCTCATGATGAAATTGTTTTTATAGTGAAATAGCATATGATGAAACTGAGCATGTATAACTGTTAGCATGAGTAGTTGCAATCCAACACAAAATTGACCTTGTGAGCTATTACTTTTTAGCCTTGATTTTTCATGTGTGATTTGCTCTCTTTATGTATATTATCTCTGGGAATTGTGATGGTTATCTATTTCTCAAGACCTGTATGAGATTTTTAGTTCATTATTTATGAAAGTCATATGATAGAGAACTTATTTTTCATAAGCCCTGTTAATCCATATCCACCCTTACATTATCCTTGTTTTTGATAGCCAATTTGAGCCTAAGCCTTTTATTTGTTGCTCCACAAAATTATCCCTAGCCGAGATAAGCTTGACCCTATCCGGGGATTAGGACTTAGTTGGAGATGAATTATTTTTGTTGAGTGCAAAGATATTTGTTGGTTCAAAAATAAAGGTTTGGGGGGTAGGTTGGAAGTTTCTTGTTTCAATTATGTAAAAAGATCTCTTGGTTAGAAAAGTGCACAAAGGAAGAAAGGAATTGTAGTTCGATACCAGCCTATGTGGGCTCGGTACCGAAGTTTTTGAAGGGAAAAAGAAGAAGAAAAGTACAGCTCGATACCGACCCTCTCAGGTCGGTACCGAGGCATGCCGTGAAGAAAATAAGAAAGAAAATGCAGAAAATACAAAAAAAAATGTAGAAAACACGGAGAAAGAAAAAGGAAGGAATAAAGAAGAAGATGTGCAATGTTCAAAAGTTTAAAACCAAGAGTTTCTTTGTGTTTTTATGAGACTTTCTAGGATTTAATGGGTGAGTGAAACGGAAGTGCATAAAGAAAAGTGAGTTTGGTATAATGTTTTTGAGAAGTTTTGGAATTATGTGAGTTTTTAGGAGTCTTTGATTCCCGGATATTACTAGCACCACATGGCCAAAGTTATGCATGATTGAATGACTGAATGTGTGTGATGAATATTTCTAGGGTCGGGGTTGAAAACCCGACATAGTTATGCATGATTGAATGTGTGTGATGAATGTTTGATTGCCTTCTATCTTTTATCTACTTGTTTTGTGCTTATACTTAGACGAAAGTCGAAGTAGTTCGAGTTTATTGCTTGATCGAAGGAGAAAGTTGTAACGTTGAATGTTGATATTGTTTGATAACGAAAGTTTCGAGCTTTGGAACAAAAATAAGTAGAGAGTGAATTGATTTGTGAAAATTGATTGATTTGCTTGCTTGAATCAACGAAAGTTGATAGCTTTATCCTTGAGGCATGTTATTTATCCTTCACACTATTTAGTATGCATGATTATGTCGTGGTAAACCCTTATCCTATACTTTTCTCTATTTGAATTACCTTCGTTTTTACTCTCTTTAGACTCGTTATCGAGAGTTACAGGTCGGTACCGAGCCTGTCGTTTGTCTGTGCTTAGTTGCTTTGTTCATGTCGAAACTCAGCATCGTTACCGACCTTGACAAAGTCGCTACCGAGGTTGTCGTAGCTTTGTTTCTACCGTTGTTTCTGTTTTACTTTGTTTGTGTGTTTCCTTGTTTCGTAGTTTAGTAATCAAACAAAACTTGCTTCCCGTGGACGATCCTGACCTCCCTATACTCAGCGGGGTCTTGACTACAAATTTATTTGTTGTTAAGTAAATCCCTCTCAACATCCTGCAAGTTAGATAGAGTAGAGAGTAGAGAGAGAGAGAGGAGGCGTGAGGAGAGAAGAGGGAACGAATTTGTGGAGTTACTTGGAAGACAAGTTTTGTGGTGGATTCGGTTGTAAGCTTTTCCTTTCTCTTTAAGTTAATTTAGATGTTCTTTTCAATCATGATTTGTGAGTAGTCTTCTCTCTCTAAGGTTGGTGTTAACCCAACAATGGTTGTGCAGGCTTGTTTGTGATCATGATTTGATTGTCTTTATTGCATGATTTTATTCTCTTGCTCTTAATCCTTGAAACGAAAGTGGAAGGGAATTTATCATTCATAGTTGAAGCGAAAGCGGAAACCTTGAATCAGAATAGTCAACTTAGGGCTTTGAAGCGAAAGCGGATCAATCCTAGTTGAAGTAGAAGAGATAGATAGTAAGTTATTTCATTGAATGAAAGTTAGTTGATTTACTTGATTAGGTTAACGAAAGTTAACAACTTTATGTGATAAAGGCATGATCGTTATGTTTCATTAATCGTTTGTATGCATGATTGTTGTTGTGGGGACACCTTAACCTTAGAAATCGCTATCCTTTGATAAAAACCCTTGCTTTTGATTGATTACTTGCGCTCTAAGTAATAAAACTTGATACTGACTTTCTCTTGTGGACGAACCTGACTCCCCTGTACTTAGCGGGGTCTTTATTATAAATTTATTTGTTGTCAAGAAACCCTCTCAACAAATTGGCGCCGTTGTCGGGGAGATTTCAATTGTGCCAAGTTTTGTTCTTTTTGCGTTTTTTGGGACTTTGTCAAGTCAGTAACAACCATACCCAGGTCGGTACCGACCTTGTCGACATATCTTAGTTTTTTTCCCCTTTAGTTTTTGTTTTACGGGATCACTGTAGGCTCGTTAGCGACCCTCTGGGCCTCGGTACCGACCCTCCTCTGAGAACCCGTTTTGCTTTTGATTTTGTTTTTGTTTTTGTTTTTTATTATAGTGTATGCCAGTTGAAGGACACCAAGTTGTCTCTAATCCATTAGTTGACCCTGAACCCGAGCGATCCTTCCACCGCCGATTAAGAGAACGCAAAGCAATGGCTACACTTGAAGAGATGGCACAACAGATGGCCGACCTCCGACAATAGATGGAGCGGCTCTAGGCTGACAGAGATCGTGAGCGAGAGCACACTGCCCGTCTACGAAAGCAGTTGGATGCCTTTCCAAAGAACGCCAAGCAGTATATGCATCCAGAACGGAGGGTGCCAGAATCAACAATTGAGCTTCTTGAGATAGAGAAGACCTTTGAGATCAAACCTCAATTCATATCCTTGATCAAAAGGGCTCAGTTTGAGGGAAAACCCACTGAGCGCCCAATAGAACATATTAGAAATTTCCTTGATTTATGTGACACTATTGTTGCTGACGGTGTCTCTCTTGAATATGTTCTGTTGAAAGCTTTCAAGTGGTCTCTTACAGGAAAGGGCCTGAGTTGGTTAGAGAGCCTACCTCCCAAGTCAATAAAGAAGTGGGAAACTCTGCATGACTTATTCATGACATAGTTCTTTCCACCTGCCAAGACTACGGAATTAAGGAAGCTTATCACCTCCTACCACCAGCTGCCTAATGAGACCTTTGTGGAGACATAGGAGAGATTCAAGAAGATGCTTAGACAGTGCACTACCCATGGGCAACCATAATATGTGCTCCAAGAGATCTTCTTCCAAGGGATCAATGCTGAGACGAAAAACCGCATTAATCTACACACTGCTTGCGGTTTTATTGAAATGGATCCCGATGAGGCGTGGGCATTGCTTGACAAGTTAACCAATTATGATGCAATGTATGGCACACAGCAAGCCCAACAACCTCAAAGGCGGCTCTATAATCCAAACAAGGATGAGGTCGACCCTGAAGTGAAGCACCAATTCTTGCAAGACGAGATCAACCGCCTAAAGAAGCAGGTAAGTTATCTTAAATCATCTCCTTCTTGTCAAGAATGTGGGTCTCAAGCCCATGCTACTTCTGCCTGCACTAACTTGCAACAGGTGATGTTCATCTCCTTCTTGGTTTTAGTTTAGTTTAGTCGTGCTTTTATGTTAGTTTTGTGTCTTTTTGGATGAGTTTACATATTTTGTGAAAAGTATGAAAGCTACTCTGTTTTTGTGTTTTTCTGTAGGTTTTGAAGCAAGTTGGAGCGTTCTGGAGGCATTGAGATAGAGAGGAGACATTGGAGCTTGGCGAGCTAAGGAGGAAACAAGGACATCGAAGAGATGCCGGAAAAATCCAGAAGAAGTTGTGAAAAAGTACAAAGGGTCAAAGTCAAAATAGGCTCGTTACCGAGCCTGTGGGTTCGGTACCGAGGCTTGCAGCAAAGACGAAGTCAACAAGAGTTCAGCAGGACTCTACCAACCCTGACAGGGTCAAAACCGAGGTTCCTTGTGTCGGTAGGCGCAACCGACTTCGAGATTTTTATGTTTTTATTTCGTAATCTTGTAGTTTTAGAAAGTTCTATCTTTATGGAAACTTTTTAGATGGCTTTTCTAGTATAAATACTCTTATCTTTAATAGTTTGAGAGGAGTTGGACACGTAAGAAAGAATAGACACACATTTGCTCTCTTTTCTAGTTTTGGGGAATTCGGTTTGGGAGAAAGTTGTGTCTTGGGATTCAAGTAAGTTTGTTTTCAATCTAAAGACATGTTTTCATTCAAATATTCTGCTTGTTTCTATTTAAGCATGAATGAGTAGTCGCTTTTTCTAGGATCGGGGTTGAAAACCTGTCATGATTATACATGAATGATGTGTGATGAATGATCGAATGTCTACTATCTTTTCTCTGCTTGTTTTGTGCTTATGCTTTGACGAAAGTCAAGGTAATTCGAGTTTGTTTCTTAATCGAAAGAGAAAGTTATGAACTTGAATGTTGATAATGTTTGATAACGAAAGTTACAAACTTTGGATCAAAAATAAGTAGAAAGTGAATTGATTTATGAAAGTTGATCGATTTACTTGCTTTAATCAACGAAAGTTGATGACCTTATATTCAAGGCATGATATTTAAGATTCACACTATCTCGATTGCATGATTATGTCGTGGTAAACCCTTGTCCTAGATCTTTTTCTCTTATTTGAAGTTTCATACTACGTTCTGCTCAGCATCGTTACCGAGGTCGTTAGCTCGGTACCGAAATTGTGTTTCTCTGCGTTATTTTGCTTCGTTTTAGTTCAAGACCAGCATCGATACGACCCTGACAAGGTCGGTACCGATATGTTCGAGCCGTTGTTTAGTTTATTTTTCTTGTTTGCGTTTTGCGTTCTTTTGCTTTCTAGAATAGTAGTTAAACACAACCTTGCTTCCCGTGGACAATCTTGACTCCCTATACACATCGGGGTCTTGACTACAAATTTATTTGTTGTTAAGTAAATCCCTATCAACAACAGGTCCGTGCTGCTGAGGCATATGAAGAAGCTAACTACATGAGGGGTCCATATAGGAATCAAGGTAATACTTTTTATGCAGGGAGGAATAACAATCAGCCCACCTGGGGCAACTATCGCCAAGGGAACCAACCTCCTCAACAAGACCAAAGGGTTCCACCTTACAGACCACCGGGATATCAAGAGCCACCCTCATGGGTACAAGGGCTACAAGAGGGTATTAATGGAGTCCACAACAAGATTGATGGAGTCCGTTCTAACCTAAGAGATGTACAAGTACAATTGGGAGAGATTGAAACATAGAGAAAAAGTGTAAACTCCCAACTCGGCCAACTAGCTGCCTAGATTCCAAGAACTCAAGGGCAACTTCTGGGTCGTCCCGAAGAGAACTCGAGAGGACAGATTGCAGCTATACACATAAGGAGCAAAAAGACACTACCGGACCGTGTTGAGGCCAAGAAGAAAGAGCCCGCTAACGAAGAAAATGCTCCAGTTCGGATCGATAACGGACCCACCAAGATCGATACCGAACCTCAAACACTCGGTACCGATCACACACAGGTCGATAACGACCCCAAACCAGGTAAGTCTTCGCCACTGAACCCCTCTCTTAGTTCCAGGATCGGTACCGACCCTTCTACAACACCAGTCGACCCTCTTATCGATTCGGTAGAGCCTCGATCCGGGTCTCTTTCTACTCCGAATCCATCAAAGACTCTTCCTTTCCCAATTAAGAAGTCTAAAGATGTCACGGAAGGAAAGTTTAGACGTTTTGTTAAGATTCTTCAAGGGTTAAATATTTCTATTCCATTTACTGAAGCCCTTAATGAAATGTCTACCTATACTAAATTCTTAAAAGAGATCTTAAGCAGGAAAAGATCAATTTCTGAGCTAACGGATGAAGTCCGATCCATAACACTCCCTGAAAAGCTCGGCGATCCTGGTAAGTTTGCAATTACAATTGGTATTGGGAGTCACCGTTTCAAAGTGCTCTGTGATTTAGGAGTCACTGCTAGCCTATTGCCATTACCCATTTGGTCAAAAGCTAGTATGGGACCATTGGAACCGATCAACATGAGGATGTACATGGCAGATGGATCTTGTGTCAGGGCCACTAGAGTTGTTGAGGATGTCCCTATCCAAGTTGGCAAATTTTTTGTTCCAAACGACTTCATTGTTCTAGACATGCTAGAAGACCCTGTGGTACCAATCATTCTTGGGAGACCATTTTTGGCTACCGCAGGGGCACGAGTTGATGTTAGAAAAGGACTTCTCACGTTTGATATAGGAGAAGAAAAGGTCGAGTTTCGCTTCAATCCAGTCGTGAAAGAGGTTGCTAGTTGCAGTACTGAGGAGTCTACCGACCCGCCATGGATCGGTATCGATCCTCCCCTGAGTACATGCACGGAGAAATACAAGGACAATCCGCCTACCGAGGAGCCTACCGACCCAAGGTGGGTCGGTAACGACCCCTTCATGACGAAGAACACTACAAGTGGCGAATTCATGTACAATATTGAGGCCATCCCTTACCCAGATAGGTCGTTAAGGACCCTTATCTCCTCGGTAACAACCTCTGTGTGTTGTCTTGGTCGATAGAGCGCACAATCGAAGATCTGGGTATCTATTTTTGAGAAAGTAAGATCTGGGTATCTAAATAAAAAGAAAAGATGGTAAAAAATAAGATATTTGCGTAAAAGATGATTTTATTTTATTTTTGGGAGATTTTTTAAAAAGTTGTTAACGGAATAGTTGCTTTTTGGATGGAAAATTGTGTTTTTATACACTTTAGGTTACATGGCAAATCTAGTACAAAACACAGGGGCACCAAAAGGAAAATGAAAAATTTTTGGGCACCAAAAGGAAAACCCCAAACCTTGAGGGTACCAAAATTAAAATCCCTAAAATTTAATATAAAAATATCAATTAATATTAAAAAATATTTATTTATTTTATTTGAAATTCTATAACACAATTCTTCTAAGAAGTTAACATATTAAGAAAATTATTAGTGAAAATTGTTATAATTTATAATTTATATTACCATAATAAATATTTTATCTAAAAACTATTAAACAATTTTTTATTTAGAGAGAGATTGCCACAATTTTTTATATACTCCGTACTAGTTAGGTTCCCATGCTTCGCATGGGAACAATTTTGAAAGTAATATAACTTGGCATTTTAATAGCGATGCATTTCTCTTGGAGAAAAAAAAAGGAAATGTTGCCTAAAAGTGCAAATGTGGCTGCATTTAAGTACACATTAGTTGTGAAAGACGATGTGAACAGGAAGTTAAAACTAAATTTAAAAATGTGGACGCGTTCCTTGTTACATGTAGGTTAATATCTTCTTAATGCAAGGGAAAACACATGCATTTACTTAACTTCGAGGATGGTAGTAGTAAACATGTGCACAACAGCTACTATATATACTTTGATGGGGGACAAAATTTGGAGCTGAACAACCATTTACGACCGTTGAATATAACTTGAAAACAAAGTCTTTGGTGGAGTGTGTGGCTTCAGGGGTACATTTGGGGCGGTTTGGAATGGCTTCTAAATACCCTCGATGTATTTGAGCTCCCATTTCAAATCGTCAGTCTAATCCGCTGGTGTTTGGAGTATGAGTGCAGACGTTTTGTTCTTTAGAGCCTCCATTGTATTTGCCATGAATGGCCTGCACTCCTACAAGCGATACAAATAATTTCTTAGTCCTATTAGCAAAGATGGTTGAATCTTTAAGTATGCAAGAGCATGGGAAGAAGTAGACACCCATTACTCAAGTAATGCACCATGCTATAGCCTATAGCTAGTATTTCAGAAAATGGGCACAAATATCTAACTGAACTGTTTAGATTTTTAAGGGTGGTAATATAAAACACACATTGCATTTAGCATATATTCAACCTCATGCTAAAAAATTAAACCTTTGCAATTTCTAAATCCAACTCAAGCTAAACAATATAACCTTATCTTCATCATGATCACTAATCAAGCCTAATCTACTTTAGGTGACAAAGTAATTCAGTCATGGATGGCAGCATCAACAAGCTAATCATGAATGTTTGTTATATATTACATCTTCCAACCTTAAAGAGAACATGATAAGGGAAACGAAAAGGCATACTAAAAAATTTACCATGAAGATGATCTTGCAATGATCCCAGTGGCATGAATTTATAGACCAAGAGTCGATGATGCCCATTCGCACAATATCCAATTAGATTCACCAAGTTAGGATGATGTAGAAGGCCGAGCATCAGAACCTCCACTGATAAATCCCGGTTGCCCTGAAGACCATCTTTGTCAAATTGTTAAACGACAACAACCTGCCACATATCACATTATTCAAACACTTCAGTCAAGCAGAGAAAAAGCAGACATAGCATGTCTTTCCTGATTTGGCCACTTTCCTCATCATCAATCAATCTTGGTTTACCAACCATTTATGCATATTTGTACTTCACCTCAATTCAGACATGACTGATTAAAGTCTACTTCCAATACAATTATAACCTAACTCTATGCAATGAAGCGTCTATAATAACTAATGTTGTTCTCTAGAACTGATCCTTGAAAAGGATAGTTAAGCAATTTGTGCAAGCTTTTAACCAGTCTATTGACAGTACGACTGACAAATAAGATTTTAGACTTTTTAGTGTTGGAAACTTGAGAAATTGAGAAGCAAAAAGTGGGAGTAGAATCACCATGGATATCTTTATTGCCTTCATTTGTGCTATACACTCAGCATAGCAAAAAATAGTTAGACCTGGTGGTACAAATGAAGGAGTTAGTGGGGGGGGGAATCAAGCAGTAATCAGTTTCAGAAGCTACAAATGAAGGAGTTGAACATAATTTCATCAGAAGAGATGAACTAAAATTAATCCAATAGTCAATAGTTATCTGCCCATTTTTCCCCACTCAGCATAGCAAAAAATAGTTGGACCTGGTGGTACTGGATAGAGTTGAACAAATCAAGCCAACAAGCCGTTCAAGACCCATGCAGGCAACCAGTCAATGATGGCATTGCAGATTCTTTTAATTAAAACACAAGGCTTAAAATGGAAATTATTCCTCAAAAAAAAGACATTCAGAAGATTAACAAATCATTACATCATTTAAATGCTTGGTTGTGTAATAGAGGACTGTATGATTGATTTTTCTAGTTCAATTCAAAACCAGATAAGGAATGCTATGAAATAAGAACCAGGATTGGCAAATGATTCTTTACAATTTAATGTGTTTGTTTAATTGAGGGATTATAATATATTACCAGTGCTTGATTTTAATGGTTGTAATGTCAATTAAAAAAATTAATAATGCTCTTAATTGCAAAGTTTAGATCTTTATACCTAACCTTCTCGTCTTCTTCTTTGCAAAGAGCATTCATTTACTCTCCATTCTTTTATATTGCTACTCTTTTTTTGTATGGTGAAGTTTGTTCCTTTATATGTGAAGTCTTATAAGTAGTTCTCTCTCTAAGGCATTTTTACAAACATTTTGTGGGCACAAAGATAATATTTCCATAGGAAGAGTTTTATCAGTTGAGCAAATCATCAGATATCCGTCATTCATCCACCTTAAGCTCCAATTTAGCCACAATACATATCATGAAATGTATCCTTGAAGAAAAGGGATAACATTATATGATAGACAAGAAATCAGGTTTTGTGGCTAGGCCTTGGTTTCAAGAAAATATATTTGGGGCATTTAATCAAACACCTTAAGTGCATTAGTAAATAAATATGGCACAACTCCAAAAAATCGTTCCAATTCAACATATATTTAACTTTTTATAGGGATTTCACCAAAAATTCATAAATCTATGAGCTTTGAACAGAAATCAAGTCAAAATAATGCAATGATTATCACTCAAACCCTAAATAAGTAATTAGCAAAGCGAAATAGGGAATTTACCTAATTGGGAATGGAATTGGAGTGGCGGGTCGGAATTTCGAGGCGGGGCAGCGCTTGGGGACGGGCATGATAGTTCAGACATAGGCGGGGCAGACACCGACGTTCTGGGGGTAGGCGGTGGTGAGGTGCGTCGTTCAGTGTACTCTCTCTGGTTCTGGTTCTCTAGTGCAATTGAGAACGACAAGTTGAAATCGATCAATTTTGAGCACGAATTTGTAGACATTGACGAGGCAGAGAAGATCGGTGGTGGGAATCGGAAAGCAGAAGATTACAAAGAGAAATAGATAGCAGGAGGAGTGAGCCAGAGAAAGAGGGGCAGCAGAAAAAGGACGAAAGATTGGGAGAATGGCATTTTGGTGAATTTATTGAAATGGGCATGGTTTTAATGGATATGCACTATTTTTTACATTTTTAACAAAATAACTCACGCTCTTTTATGATAATAGAGATACTAGGTTGACAAGCTCGTGCGTACACACGGGACATATATTTTTACATGTACTTATTTTCATAGTATCTTTAATGTTTTCTACAATATTTTTTGCGACTTAAGTTTGTAAAAGTTCAAAAATCTGGACATCCAATTATTTAAGAATTAATATGTAGTAAATATATCAAATGTACATACTATAATTAACGACGATTACATTTAAAATATGACCTTTAAGTTACAAAGATATTGACAAATAAATAATTGATATAATAATTTTAATTAATGAATTGCTACTTTGATATTAAAAAATTTAGATAATCAATATGATTTAGTTAGATAATAAAGAGCAATACCAATATGATATTAAAAAAATAGCAATATAATTAAAAAAATATTCAAGATACTATATTTATATTTTAATGAGAATAGACTTCCAATATAATATCGAAGGAGAGATTCGCACAAATAAATATATAATAATAGTATTAAGATCCCAATAACCAACAAGACATAGAGAAAAAATAATTTATACTTACCTTGCGCTATCCGAACATGTTGGTAATTATTTATAAACTAATTGTAACCATAGATAGAATAGTAGATATAAGAGAGGGGAAATGTATACACTAATGGATCTCTTTGTACAATACAATATATATAGGTCAATTCATGAAATTTAATTGGTCAAACATATATACACATAAGTAGGGGTGTAATTAGGGGTGATAATGTGAGCAATAAGTACACATATAAGAGAATAAGCGTCCTAAGAGAATTTCTATGTGTAGTTAATCCATATTATACATTTAAATACTTATAACATTTACACAATATTTTAACAAAAATATTGTTTAAGCAATTTAAATAAGACTAAAAAAATTAGACATGATGTTTACCATGGGAATTTAACTTAAATATTTACAATATATAAATGTCAATTCATAAAATTTAGTTGGTCAAACATATATATACATAAATAGGGGTGTAATTAGGGATAGACAATTAGTACACATATAAGAGAATAAGCATCATAAGAGAATCTCTATGTGTAGTTAATGTAACACCCCTATTTTACAACATTGGGTATTACCGCCAGTGACCTCGGATTTTACCGTCCAAAGTCACCCAAGGCTTTTAGAATGATATTGAACACTTAAAATGCGGAAGTTAACATTTAATTAAATGTATTTAAGACGAAATTGATCAAAATCGGAATATGTATTTATTGATGAGAACTTTTGTGCATTACATTGAGAGTCGTTTTACAAATGATGTAGCAGCGGAAAATGAAACCCGTATTAAAAATGGTAAAAAAAAGACGTATTTAGAAATACATGTATATTTCTCCAAGACGAATCATATGATGATGATTTGCTTGGTTAAAATAAAAGAGTTTGGTGTACTATCTTCTGAATGTCTTGTTCCTATGAGAATTCCTTCCTTCCTTCGATGTCGTCTTGCCTTGACCTTCCATCCTCGTCTAACGTTTCTTGAACCTTCTAGACTCTGTCTTCAAAACTTCGGTGTACATTCCTACAGTCTGGCATTTGTCGCGAAGGGCGAGAAATACCAAGCAAAATGCAGAAGTGGGGAATTAGTCTAAGGAGACTAAGCAAGCGGGAACGGAACTTCCCAAGGGTAATTCGGTAATTTATCAATATAGAGGGAGATATTATCGGGTTGTGTTTAAGATAAGGCTTATTTATGTGAGATTTAATCGGTACGAAGGAGAGCGTATCTCAAGTGGAGATAGCTCGATAATCGAGAGAAGAGCTAGTAGATTGTAGACTTCTTTTAGAATTGAAAGTATGTTGGGAACGTTATTAATTCATATAAGTTGAAAGCCTCTCGCGCCCTGAGCGGACCGAGTGTCGGATCGATCATTTGAGATCGGTTCGGTTTTGGTATCTTAAATGTGCATTGGGCACTTATCTTATATAGAGACGAAACGTATTTGATTTCATTAATGATTTTTTTAAAGGGGTGGGGGCTCGGATGGCCCGATCCACCAAGGGGAAACCTAGTTTTCCGGCACTTAGCTAGAGTGCGCTCATCCCTCCTTGCAATCGGAGCGGATGGGATCATGATCCTGAAAGTCGTACTTCAAACACGTAGGCACTTACGACTTAGTAAGATTATATAGAGGCGTCGGCTATTCCGCGCCCCTTACTAGTTCGTTCGACGTTGATCTCTGAACGAGACCATAAACAACCAAGGTCACAATCACACTAGCATAATTAGTCCTATGAGATGATAATAGCGAACTATACTAACAAAGGTCGTTATATCTAACAATCGATATTTCCTAGGTTCATTCGTTACTTGGCACACAATTTGTTCCCAACATCGAGAATTTCACGGAAACGAATTATAAAGGTCACAAGGGGAAATTCCACTTGCCTTAGCTTTGACGATTGTGTACGGACGAACGAACGAAAATCGTTGACTTTACTCGGAACGGAGACCCGACCTATCGACACGAGAGGTACGAACGAACTTTAATAAGAATTTCTTTAATTCTTCTAAAGTTTTAAATATCTCTTATCTTCTTTTTATAAGAGAATTTATTACTAAATTATTATAATAATAATTTAGGTGGAGATGAATAAAATAATAATATTCCTTATTATTATTTTATATTGGTAATATCCTTGCATTTCTTATAAATTCTTATTCTTAATATTTA
The DNA here is from genome assembly GCA_964016875.1 of Fallopia convolvulus. Classification (NCBI taxonomy): domain Eukaryota; kingdom Viridiplantae; phylum Streptophyta; class Magnoliopsida; order Caryophyllales; family Polygonaceae; genus Fallopia; species Fallopia convolvulus. Next base: position 45,739,686 of record OZ024729.1, read on the forward strand.
AATCTATTCTTGGAAACCAATAATTTCCTTATTTAATTTATTAAAATATTCTTTTAATTTCACTTGCTAACTTCTTAATATAAATAAGCAAGGACAACCTTATAAAAGCATATGATATAATACTTAACCTAAAAAGGTATATTGAAATTTATAATTTTCTTAGGATTATAAAAGTCCATTATATCCTTATTAAAATATCTCAACTTAGTGTTATTATAATATCACCTTTTTATCAATAATATCCATAATAATACTCAAAATATTATTTTCTCATCAAGAATATTTTATTAGTAACATTATCTTAGTAAATCCTTATTTAGATATATAAACCATATTAAGTAGAGATAAAATATTAATAGGCATTCCTTCTTAGTATTTCCATAAATAGAACTTTCTATATACTTTATAAAGTAAGCTTTCCATAACTTGGCATAATATTAAAATAATCTTTCATACTTCATACACATATATCTTCCCATATCTTATAGTTTATATAGAACTATGATCATGTCTTAAAAACTTATCTTATAAACAATAAGTATATAATTAGGATCATTAGAACAAGATATATTATCTTTTCTATTTTTAATTATCTTTTCATACAAGGCAACTATTATAACTTAGCACTATTAATATTATATTATATATTTACTTATTATCACAACTACCATAGTTATTTAATAAAGTTTATATCTTTTAAAATCTCTACACCTAGAGATATGTCATACTAATATTTTATTATATAATAAATTTATTATCATAACCATCCTCATTATAAAATAGTTCATAAGTCTTTAAATTATCTACACTTAGAGATATATTATAAAACAATAGCCCTTTATCTTATAAACTTCTAACTAGACATTTCAATAATAGAAAGCTACAAATTTTTAAACTAGTAACTTTATATAAAAATACTTTTACATGAGTTCTTCTTATTATATTTCCCTCTTATCACTAAATCTTTTTAAAGACATGCAACCACCTTATGATATAAAAGGTATTAATATATCATATTATATTATACTTATTCTAGTAATAAATTCCCAAGTATTATGTTAAATAAATTATCTCATACTTTTCCATATGAATATCTTATCAACATATATTTGAGTTTATAATATGCTCTTTTAAAAGATATGCAATCACTTTATATATTATAAAAAGTATTAAGATGATAATTTCTATCATCTTGCTCAAATTCTATTATTCATTAAATTATGCTCCAAGTAAAGTAAACCTATTATTTATTTTATACTTGTCAAGTATATAAACTCATGTTTTAAATCCCATTATTTTATTTAACAATCTTCCCATATCTATTATAATGTATTTCTTTATATAGAAATACATGCAATATATTTAATATATCTTTTAGTCTTCAACTTAGTCATAAGAAATTATCTTATGATAAGAATATCTTATCTATATTATTTCCAAGTATTATTATAACAACAGATCTCATACTTGTTCTTAATAACATAATTTATTCAAAATATCTTTACTAATATTATTCCAAAGCATATTATAGGATTAAAAGACATGCAAGACTAATTTCACTTTAATAAAGTCTTTGTTTTATTAAAATCCCATTATCTTATTATTCCTTTTATTTTAGAATAAAAATATACCCAAGTTAACATTATTTTTAAAATCAGAAATTTCATTCTTAAAAGTCATTTATATTATTCTTATAATTTATTGGAATTTATTAAATGTCTTGCCAAATTTATTTCCTTTTTTATAACTTCTCATGCATGTTAGTTTTATTCAATTTAATTAAAAAAATCACATAAATGTGGGAAAAATATCTTATAAATAGTTATAAGTAAAATATAAGTCGGGAAATTATACCGAGACGAGACGGGGGCGGAAAAGGGCGCACGAATCGAGATGGAGAGGCTTGGGTCGAAATTCCTCATTAATTCCTTCTTAAAATGAAAGCTGATGGGCTTAAAAATACAAATGGGCCTTATTAATCCTTTTAATTTCAGCCCAGAACAATAAAATGGCCCAAACCAACATCATTCTTCTTCCTTGCTCTTTGTTTTTCACATGAACCAGCAACATTACAGGAACGACGATGCACACAAGGCGACAATGGCAGACCTCCGGTGGCTCACTGGGAGGGCGGTGGCTCGCGCACGGCTCGGTGGTGGTCAGGCTGGACGTCCATGGTGGTCGGCGGCTCAAGGGAGGGGAGGAAAGAATTTTTGTGGATTTTTCTACAAAAAAATCAGATTTGGGGGAAAATTACTTTGGGATTTCTAGGCTTGAATTAGAACGAATTTGGATTAAATAAAGAAGGAGAGTATTGTGTGAATCTTCCCTTGCAATCTCAACCCCTTTTATAGGAAAAAATTAGCCTCCCATGGATACACCACACCTTGTATTGACCATTGGTGGAGGAGGAGGTCCATGGAGATTGGTGAGAGGGGTGGTGGTGCATGAAACTTGATTGGATGATGAGGAGGTGGAGAGGTGGTAGGATTGGTGAAGAAAGGAGGTGGAAATGAGTTGATTGATTGTACGTCAAATCAATTTTCACCATTGTTAGCCTTCTTGCAAGAAGGGGAAGAAAGAGATAAAGGGGTTTTAAAATCTCAAACAATAGAAAAGTTCCTATAGCATAGCGGATATGAGTGTTCGTTAGTTTGTGAAAATACAAGAGGTCACGAGTTCAAGTCTTGCCTCTTGCATTTTTATTTTTGGTCATTTCCTCTTATTTTTGTTTTATTATAATTATAATGGAAATAAAATCCGAAATTTTATTTTATTAAATTTTATTTATCATTATGATACCCCTTTGTAAATTTTTAATATTATACTATGAAAATCATAATAATAGTTAAACTCTCTATTTAAGAGAAAAATATTTAAATGCATACCCGATTTGCTTAATATATTTAATTAAATTCTTAATTTCCATTGTAATAAACTTTTACAACCTCTTTATAATTTAATAAGAAATTATAAAGATTATTAGTTCCCTCTACTGTAGAGAAAATTTTTTTATTGGGATAAATATCCGTTTTATTATTTTTGAAATTTAACGGATATTACAATAGTACCCCCTTAAAAATAGTTTCGACCCGAAACTAGGAAAGACTTAGGGCGGTACAGGGTTAACACGGAAAGCTACTACAACTGTGAGGAAACAACAAAGGGTCTAGTGCCCCCTTAAAGAACATTTCGTTCTTTAGTTAAGATGACTGTACAAGTAGAAGAATTACTATTGTACCTTTTTCTTAAGGAATCGTTAACTTAGTATTCCTTAGAAAGGTTCCTACATTTGGACTTATGTGGTGTAACGAAAACAATGGGTATGAATGGAAAACCAATTGCTCTTGCTAGCGAAGTAGGCGAGAGTCAAGCAGTTTTATTCATTAGCTTGAGTCATACATACCGAAGTTCTGGATTAACCTTCCCAAGCATAAAATTTGGATTGCTTATAGAATAAGCATCCTAATTGAAACCAGCACCTAAGTGCTTCTAGGAAGTGATTAAAAAAAATGACAAATCCATTCTATACTTCTAGAATAGAGTCATTGCGGAAGAACTCTTTTAAGATGGATATTAAATAAACTTTTGAGACGGAAACAATGTTTGAAAAATGTAAGGGCAATGCCTTAGAAGAAGAACTCGAGTTACGGTTTCTAAAGAAGTTACTATTGGGATAGGTAATGGTTATCTCACAAGAGGGAGTAACCAACTTTACGATGTCGTATTCGAATATATTATACTATCGAGAAGTGGTTCGAGCATCCTTCTATATTATGCGTATTAATGCTTATAAGAACATAGTTTCCTTAAACAAGGTTAAATTCGAAGGAATAAGTGGTTTCATTCCAACAATGTGATCAGCATCGAGGAACTATTTCCAACATAACCCCTTAATGTGTCTTCACAGGAATAAGACCTAAAATTCTACCTCAACTATGTGATCAAGATGGGAGATAGAAGTTCATCCTTATTCGCCACTGTGAATCATATTCTTAGAAAAACTGTCTAGCTATTTAAACTTATGATATTTACTATTGTAGTTTGACAATGCAACGCAAAATGAAAATATTTCTTGCAGAAGTAGGAGTAAATCGCATAAGAAAAGATGGACTGACTTACGTAATCCTATTAATCGAAACTGAGCATTTGAAACAGTGCTTTCGTAGGGAAAGTACCAACGAACATCTTCAAGACAGCTATGATAGCATAGCGGAGTTCAAAGTATCACACTTTGCGAAAGAAGATAGTTGATAATAATTATTGGAATTATTCAACTATGCTTTGATTATAACCGAGGTTAAAAATTCTAATGACAACCCTACGATATATGTCACAAATACCCTTGTTTGGACATATTTAGATTACACGAGGAAGGATAAGCTATTCTATTTGCTCGTTGCGTCTATCGTTAAACTTCTTCATGGCTTGGAGGTTGAACTTATCCACTTATGTCGGAATACTTTTGGGCTTAAGGGGAAACTTCATATCGTGCGTAATGCAATAATTGGTTAAACTGTGTGGCCTTCTTCTCGACATACTTAGTCCTTTATCCTTTAGGGTCTAAGAGATCATCAACTATCTCATCTCTCATAGAATAAGAGAGGAATGATTCATCATTTAGTCTTAAGCTTTTTCCCAACTCAGCATGACATGTTTTGCTTGATTATAACTCTCTTGCTATTTGCTACTTCTTTCCGATTTGTAGAGCGACAACATGCCCCCTTCTGCTTCGGTGCAATTAATACTCCTTAAATCTTTCCACTAGTAGTAGTTGTGGTGAACTTTTAGTTCCTTTCTGACCTCATCTTCTTTGACGAGAATGTCTTTAGTGTCCTTATAAAGCTAGACACCTTTACTTGAGTGAAATATGGCGTCATTTGCAATTCCATTTGCAGCTTGGTCAGTTCTAATTCTACTTGCTTCTTTCGGTGGAACAGAAAAGATTGCTTCTGACATCACTTATATTGCTGGACTTCTTAATGCAACTTTTGTCACATCATCCAATAGTATCGGCGTAATAGGGTCCATTACACGGCGATATTCTTGCTTTCTCTTTGGAATTTTTTTTTGAACCATCATTCGTGTCCGAATTTGAATACTATTCAGGGGAATTCTATTGTTGGTTCCTTGCGGTTTGGCCATTGGAAATAAGAGTCGACAAATTGTTCCCAACAATTGTCATTTATTCATGGATAGAGTAGGCACTTGGATTATTTGAAAAAGTAATTGCTTTATTGAAACACCATAAAGAGGTTGGTTCCATGACATAATCTCGTTTAAGAAGGAAAGACGGTTATAGTAAAGTGTAACGATCTAGGCATCCTAATAATGGAATCAATGGTTGGAGAACATCGATGATGGCCTAGGTAACTACTTCAATTGCGACGAATCGGAACATGTGTCCTCGAACTGTCTTAGTAATGAAGCAGCCTTATGACCTATTAGGCCTACTGAGGCAACTTAGAGAACTTACAATCCTTGTCCAACAATCTTGGTCCTAACAACTTCCTTTTTAACTTCACCTCTACATCTTTCATCACGTCGACTTATCAAAATGGTGGAGAAGAAAGATCATGATGTGACTTTCACATTCACGATAACCTTGTTATGGTTGATTTATTCGATTGACAAACATTAGATATCATGTCAAGATTCCATATGTTGACTGAGCAAGTCACTTTCTACTTGTAGGTAGTTGCAGATGGATATATTAATCTTTGGTCAGAGTTCTCGACCACCCCTTTATCACCAGACCATTGATTGTCCCCACACATACCTCTCGATAATCTGTTTCGAGATTTGGCTAGGTGGAGACATGTTCGGTCCTTAGTTGACTAGGCCTTCCTTGGTGTCCTCCTTGGAAATTTCTATCTTCCCGTGAGTCACTGGCGTAGTAGACTTGTTTTTAGGGAACATAGGGATTACCTTTAGTTGGCATGCCTTCTTATAATTCCTAATGAGTATAAATTTATTTTCTGTTAAACCCATTTTCTGTAAATGGCTAACAATCGACATTCATATAGAATATCCATAATTCTATATTTGAAGAAGGATATAGTTGTTTTTGTTAACTCCTAAGTATAGGCAAGAAATGACGCGCAAGTGTAGAGAAGAGAATTTTTTTTTTCTTATTAGAACTTTTATGGAAACTGATTACAAAGGCTTTATATATAAAAAAACCATTACACTAGGGACGGAAAAGAAATAATGTCGACTCGACCTTTCAAAGACAAAACGAAAGTCGAGAGGAGTGGTCTAGCTCACTCCTTTACAACGAGAAATACAATTAAGACAAAGCCTAGGGACGGTCGGGGTAACTATACTTATCGAGGAAATGGTCATCAAAGAGATTCTCATCAAGAATCCCGCTCTCATTATCCAGTACTAAGTTGGCCTGCTCAATCTGCCTGCGACGATACGCGCTCCTTGCGCGAAGTTCGCTTAGTCGAACTTCGACTTGGAATAATTCGTCTTGTTCGGCCATTTGTCTATTTAGCCAGGCTTCTTTGCGCCTCTCTAAAAGTTCATAGTTCATGTAACGGGTTCGTCTTGGACAGACGCCTTCAGGGGGAAGAACATCCACATCTTGGTAGGACCTTATTTCTTCCGACCCTACCCCCTTACGTTGGAGGAGATCGTCGTAATCTGGCTAACGAATCCTCGTTGGGTTTGGGTCACTGATTGGAGATGGGTTTCTTGCTTGACTATTTGCTTGGTGATGGGATGACTCTCCCTGAGTCCAGTTAGCCCATCCACCCACTTGATAGGTCATTGGAACTTGACTTGTGATGTGGTGACGTGGATTCTCCATCATGTGTCCCCATGGATGATATCCCGAGAATTCTTGCTTAGTGAATTCCGGACTTGATTGGTCGTGAAGTGAATTATCAACTCCTCCGTCGAGGTATGCTTCTTCAAGGTTCTCTTCCTCGAGATTCACCTCGGGTGCATTTTCATGCATCTCCTCTTATAGTGCTAGCTCGGGGTTGTCCTCGGGGTATCCATTTGGAAAAAACGGCCATTGAGCGAAAGCCTCATCAAGCTCTTGAGCGGCCTTTTTGGCTTCATCCCTGATTCGGGCTAGACTTCTAGTGAGTACCATTTCTGTAGAGGAGAAGAAGACGTTTTTATAGAATATCCTTTGATTCTATAAGGAGAAGACATATTGAAGGAAGTTTTAAGGTATTCTCGGATATAAAATTTAGACATAAAATATTATATTTAAGACTTTTCATTTTCTTGGTCCTATTTAAAAAGGTCTCGAATTTCTTTGAACATTAGAAGTTCTAGAAATAAATTCTTAAGATGAAAGTTTAAGTTTACAAGAAGATTCTTAACTAAGATGTTTAAGTTAGAAGGTGGTGAATTTCTTTAAGGATATAGAAGAAAATTTTCTATGATTGGAAGTTTTGGATAGCGGAAGGAAACTTAGGTTTTAAAAGTTCTCGGTTTTCAAAAAAATTTGGTTTTAAAAGTTTTCGGTTTTGAAAACAAAACGTTCGGCTCTGATACCATAATTGTAACACCCCTATTTTCAATGTTATTAGAATCGGGATCCCACCTTGGATCGGTGAGGGGGGGTAGGATCGGATCGGTAGGATCGAATAGTAGGATCGTAAGATTCTACAAATTTGAGTAGATAAGCTGTCAAATTGATACGACATGAATAATAAATGTATTATAAGTAAAAAGAATGATAAATATAGATGATTTAGAGCGTAAAATATCGATATTACAAAGTTAAAATGATTTAACAAGTTTTCTTCGTAAATATCGTAAATTGTCTAAATAGTACAAGAAAAATGATAGGTTTTTTAGCATGAAAATCAACAAGCCAAATACAAATGTCTTCATCGTAACCAAAGTTCCTATCGTTAACACAATCAAAGCTCACCGTTCTTGAAGTTCTTGTCCATGTTCCCATTGGTAAGACCATACAATATCACCGTCATTACAAGTAATTAGCAACTAATTACAACTTGAGTGACACTAACACTATGACAGTGTGACTGAGTGTATAGTGTTTACAAGTAAATCGGTGAAAAAAGTTACAAAAAATAATAATTAAAGACGTTGATTATATCCTTTATATTTTGAATATTATACCAATTTTAAGTGTAGGGTTGTGTGGTTTCATACTTACATGATTCATCAACAACATAATTAATCAGCAATTACATTATAGAAAAACTTTAATTAAAGATATTGATTATTTCATTTAGTCAACGATCCCACCCGATCCCACACGATCCCACACGATCCTAGACCGATCCCACACGATCCTAGACCGATCCTACCACTTTTACCTCACTCGATCCCATACCGATCCAACCCGATCCTAGACCGATCCCACCCGATCCCACCGATCCTATACGATCCCATCCGATCCTAGACCGATCCTACCACTTTTTCGATTCTACCTCCGATTTGGATCGTTTTAGCCAAACAGGATCGTAGAATCGTACGATCCTACGATCCGGATCGCGATTTTAACAACATTGCCTATTTTACAACATTGGGTATTACCGCCAATGACCTCGGATTTTACCGTCCAAAGTCACCCAAGGCTTTTAGAATGATATTGAACACTTAAAATGCGGAAGTTAACATTTAATTAAATGTATTTAAGACGAAATTGATCAAAATCGGAATATGTATTTATTGATGAGAACTTTTGTGCATTACATTGAGAGTCGTTTTACAAATGATGTAGCAGCGGAAAATGAAACCCGTATTAAAAAGGGTAAAAAAAAGACGTATTTAGAAATACATGTATATTTCTCCAAGACGAATCATATGATGATGATTTGCTTGGTTAAAATAAAAGAGTTTGGTGTACTATCTTCTGAATGCCTTGTTCCTATGAGAATTCCTTCCTTCCTTCGATGTCGTCTTGCCTTGACCTTCCATCCTCGTCTAACGTTTCTTGAACCTTCTAGACTCTGTCTTCAAAACTTCGGTGTACATTCCTACAGTCTGGCATTTGTCGCGAAGGGCGAGAAATACCAAACAAAATGCAGAAGTGGGGAATTAGTCTAAGGAGACTAAGCAAGCGGGAACGGAACTTCCCAAGGGTAATTCGGTAATTTATTAATATAGAGGGAGATATTATCGGGTTGTGTTTAAGATAAGGCTTATTTATGTGAGATTTAATCGGTACGAAGGAGAGCGTATCTCAAGTGGAGATAGCTCGATAATTGAGAGAAGAGCTCTAGATTGTAGACTTCTTTTAGAATTGAAAGTGTGTTGGGAACGTTATTAATTCATATAAGTTGAAAGCCTCTCGCGCCCTGAGCGGACCGAGTGCCGGATCGATTATTTTTGATCGGTTCGGTTTTGATATCTTAAATGTGCATTGGGCACTTATCTTATATAGTGACGAAACGTATTTGATTTCATTAATGATTTTTTTAAAGGGGTGGGGGCTCGGATGGCCCGATCCACCAAGGGGAAACTGTAACACCCCGTCCGGTGAACCGGGTTGCTACTTAGTTGTAGACTACACTTGAGTCTACCAAAACTAGCCTGACAACAAATTCACCGGTATTGGACCTTGCAACAAAGGCACAATCAGAAAAACCAAGAAAAACATCCAACTTATCATTTTCAAAATAACTCGAAAACCAATACAAATGCAACCAGCTACTAGAACTACATCCAACATATTAGATACCAACATCAACTCAATGTGACTATTTACTACCCTGTCCTTACAACTAGGGACTCAAGGCCTCAATTCCCTCTAAGACACATCACGTCGAGATCGAGCATCATCGTCAAAGAAGTGATCTCCTGGAACATTTCCCATACAAGGATGTTTACCTAAAACATTGGAAGTGGAGCACATTAGCTAACAGTCCTAGTATGGGCCAAACAAGCAAATCGAACATATAGATCGAACAAAACATAGATTATCAAAATAACACACTCAATCATTTATATACATACCAAACCAATATGCACACCAAAATACGTCGTATAATTATATAGACTAGCATATCAATTTCCAAACCAACACTCCATTTCACAATAACAAATAAGCACGAGATTAATCAATGTAATGCTCATGCAACATATATCATAACAACCAGCAACAATTCCTCCATAATCCAAACCATAATCATTCTCCAATTCAGGCAACCCGGACCTGCCTTCGAAACATGGTACACGGCTAGCGCGCACGCTTAGCTCGTGCCCATTTTCGTTCCCATCACCCTTCTTTCCCCGGCTAAGCCTCTACTAGAGCACTTGCCAAAACAATCATTTTTTTGAAGGTGATCTCCACACGCCGCATGACTATGTCCGGGGTCTCTTCTCCACCGACTTGTCCGTGTCCATAATCACACCCGCAGAGATCAAGTTGCACACGATAAAAACTATTGAAACCATTTCAATAACTTTCGAGTATGAAAATATACTATGGAGTAATATTCCAAAATAGAGTTCCACACACTCAATTTACTAGCTTAACACATAACATAATTGCAAGCTAAGTAAGTCTAGAAGACTTACCTTGAAACTGGAATTCCAATAGCATAAGTGAAACATGAACTTGACAAATGATTTCCTAAACAACAATATAAGACTTTATAAATGGAAAGACAACTTAGGCTTAGAAAACACAATAAAGGTTTAGACTCGGAATCACTCCATCTCTCAAAGTAACCAAACCCGACAACACGAAAGCCCACACCTCTTATCCATGGACCAACCCACCAACCATGTTATTTGCCTCCAAAAACAGCCCCATGACAACCCATCCATGCCACCACCAACCACCCACATGCTTACCCACAAAACATCAATTTTCAACACCCTGCTCGCCCAAAATCCGCCAAAACGCCATCTAAGATTTCCCAAGCAACCCGCCATAAATCAACCACTAAAGCAAGTCTCCTTTACCCAAAACCTCACACAACTCGACAAGAAAAATAAGGAAAGAAAAACTCACCAAAAGTGAAGAGAAGGACGTTGTCTTCCAGTGGAAGGGGTGACCAAGAACAAGCAAGAAGGTGGTGACGAAGTGGTTTAATGGTGGTAGAACAAAGAAATGAGAGGAAGGGAGAGAGGCACAAAAATGGGAGGAAACCAAGGCTTTCTCAAGGCACCTTTAAGCCTTTATATAGAAGAAACGGAAGAAGACAAATTCGGTTTGGCTTGTATAAGAGATAAAGATCATGCATACAAATCTAGAAGATATGGCACGAATATTGAGGAAGAAGGATAAGCATGCACACAAATCTAGAAAATAAGATAACATGACACGAATATTGAGGAAGAAAGATAAGCATGACACAAAGATTGAGAAGATAGAGCACATGGTACAAAATCTAAGAAAACGGATAAGATCAAAACTTTTACAAGTCTATCTTCATTCTATTAATAGACGAGATTGCTTAACGACTAAGAAACGACTTAATAGATAACTTTGCCACTAATTTTTTTGAATATATAAAATCTTGGTAAAAACGAGGTTATTCGAGATTACTTAATAACTAAGCAATCCCGACACGAATTTCGAGAAAGATTAAAATATTAAAATATTCCCGAATATTACAGAAACCCAGTTTCCCGGCACTTAGCTAGAGTGCGCTCATCCCTCCTTGCAATCGGAGCGGATGGGATCATGATCCCGAAAGTCGTACTTCAAACACGTAGGCACTTACGACTTAGTAAGATTATATAGAGGCGTCGGCTATTCCGCGCCCCTTACTAGTTCGTTCGACGTTGATCTCTGAACGAGACCATAAACAACCAAGGTCACAATCACACTAGCATAATTAGTCCTATGAGATGATAATAGCGAACTATACTAACAAAGGTCGTTATATCTAACAATCGATATTTCCTAGGTTCATTCGTTACTTGGCACACAATTTGTTCCCAACATCGAGAATTTCACGGAAACGAATTATAAAGGTCACAAGGGGAAATTCCACTTGCCTTAGCTTTGACGATTGTGTACGGACGAACGAACGAAAATCGTTGACTTTACTCGGAACGGAGACCCGACCTATCGACACGAGAGGTACGAACGAACTTTAATAAGAATTTCTTTAATTCTTCTAAAGTTTTAAATATCTCTTATCTTCTTTTTGTAAGAGAATTTATTATTAAATTATTATAATAATAATTTAGGTGGAGATGAATAAAATAATAATATTCCTTATTATTATTTTAAGGAATATTATTATTTTATATAGGTAATATCCTTGTATTTCTTATAAATTCTTATTCTTAATATTTAAACATTTCTATTCTTGGAAACCAATAATTTCCTTATTTAATTTATTAAAATATTCTTTTAATTTCACTTGCTAACTTCTTAATATAAATAAGCAAGGACAACCTTATAAAAGCATATGATATAATACTTAACCTAAAAAGGTATATTGAAATTTATAATTTTCTTAGGATTATAAAAGTCCATTATATCCTTATTAAAATATCTCAACTTAGTGTTATTATAATATCACCTTTTTATCAATAATATCCATAATAATACTCAAAATATTATTTTCTCATCAAAGAATATTTTATTAGTAACATTATCTTAGTAAAGCCTTATTTAGATATATAAACCATATTAAGTAGAGATAAAATATTAATAGGCATTCCTTCTTAGTATTTCCATAAATAGAACTTTCTATATACTTTATAAAGTAAGCTTTCCATAACTTGGCATAATATTAAAATAATCTTACATACTTCATTCACATATATCTTCCCATATCTTATAGTTTATATAGAACTATGATCATGTCTTAAAAACTTATCTTATAAACAATAAGTATATAATTAGGATCATTAGAACAAGATATATTATCTTTTCTATTTTTAATTAACTTTTCATACAAGGCAACTATTATAACTTAGCACTATTAATATTATATTATATATTAACTTATTATCACAACTACCATAGTTATTTAATAAAGTTTATATCTTTTAAAATCTCTACACCTAGAGATATGTCATACTAATATTTTATTATATAATAAATTTACTATCATAACCATCCTCATTATAAAATAGTTCATAAGTCTTTAAATTCTCTACACTTAGAGATATATTATAAAACAATGAGTCACGCTTGGGTGGCTTAATCCCATAGGGTGAGAGCTGCGGGCAAATTTTGGCCATCGGATCAAATATATCAACGGTGCAGATTAAAACAAATGGGTTTGGAAGAAAATAAAGAAAAAGGGCCGGTTCATTTAAAGTGGCAACACGGGTAAATAGTGTAAAATTTTAGTTCTATGGACGATATTACCCTTCTATCAAAAAAAGCTAATTTTCCCCCAAAATATCAAAAGCACGCTTCAATGGTTTGCAGATGCTTCTCTCCCATATGAATCCCACACAAGAGATGTCACCCCTAAACCTCAATCCGTCTCTCTCGCACTCGAATCTATGAAAAACTATGAAAATTGAAAAGGAACTCATGAAGAAAGTACAACAAGGTAAGTATGAAATTATTCCTAGTTCAATTCAAAATTTAGGGTTCATAAAATCTACTTTGACTAATATTCTAGGGGTTTCATGAATGTATTGTTTAAATTCAAAATCTAGTTCATATTAAGGTTGAAACTCACGTATTAATGGATTTTGTGTTTGGATCTAGGAAGTTTTCATATAAATTGTTGGTGTATAATTATTACTTGTGAAATAATTTGATGATTGGGGTCCTGCCTCTTGATATGCTCAACTTCTTGACTCAGAGTGATGAATTTGGAATTGACACGAACCCCGATTCTTACAATAACCAGCTTAAAAGCATGTATCAGGGCCAACGAAAATGTGGGATTCGAACATTCTGCATATTATGGTTCATATTAGGTGATATGCTGGTTCATGATTTTGTATATATGGTTCATGGATATTTTAGTTTATAGTAGTTAATGTAATGACTATAGGTTCATAGTATATAGTTAAGTGTTTTGACATGATTTGATGTCCTTATAAAGTTGTTCTTTGACATGGTTTGTGTGTTTATGTCTTTATATAGTTAGGTGTTTTAACATAGTTTTATGTATGATGATAACCTAATGAAGTTTTTTTTTTCATGAGCAAAGATGTGAGAAGGTATGGAAATTATTGTTTCTATCTCCACAACATACAATTATATTGTAAAATCTTGACTTGATTCTTATTTGATAGCCTATTAGCTCAAATGGTAGAGCAATGTGCATATGCACATAGATGTGAGTTCAAATCCCACATAGGCTAACTCTTCGTATGGTTTATATCTTTTGGTTCATGATAGTTCTTTTTCCAGTTCATGTTTTTATAAGCATAGGTTCATGATATTTTATCTTACAACTAATGTCTTTTAAGTCATATTAGTTGTTATTTTTGTTCACGTCTTTTGGTTCATGATATTTGCTCATTTGGTCCATGTTTTTATGAATATAGGTTCATGATAGTTTATCTTACAACTCATGTCTTTTAAGTCATATAAGTCATTTAGTTGTTATTTTGGTTCACGTCTTTTGGTACATGATATTTTCTCATGTGGTTCATGGTCTTATAATCATATGCTCATAATATTTTATCTCATGGTTCATGACTTGTAGTATAAAAGTTGGTCTATTGGTTCATGTCCTTACATGGTTAAGTTCATTAAATATAACTCATAATACTTGTTATTTTGTCTCGTATTTATAAAAGGTATTTTGTTGGTTCATTTCATTTTACGGTTAAGTTCATAACAAATGTCAATAAGGTTCATGAAATTTAATTCATAATACTTGTTATATTTGTCACGTAATTTACACCATAAATCGTATTTTGCGAGTTCATGTCTTTATACAATTAGGTTCATAACAATTATCAATAAGGTTCATGAAATTAATTATCGATATTTGTTACTTGTGCCATTAATTATAGTTCATAAATAGTATGGGTTCATAACTTAATATGTTATGTTCATAATTTCGGTCATTACAGTTCATAATATATTTATGAACAATTTCGTGTCCTCATTGTTAAGCCTTACAACAAATATGCAATCCAGCATATGATGTATCAAGTCTAGAATAAAGAAATAAGTTGCCTTAGCAATGGAGATGGTGAAATATGGTTCACATAGAGAAGATTATACTCTTATAGGTGGGTGCAATTCATACAAATTGAAATCACCAACAAAAAACAGTAAAAGCCACAAAATATCAATAAATAACACTAAAAACATTGTTGAATCTATACAATTCGAAGTAATAGAATTCCGAAATCAAAAACCCCCAAATTGAAAAAAAAACACCTAAATTCGAACTTAAAATCGTAAGAACACAAAAAAAAAACTAAATTCATGAAGAAAGTATTGTGCAGGTGGTCGAAACACCAACTAAATCCATTTGAAACATGGCACAATGACTTATGGGAGAAGATCAAAACAATGGCTGCAAAAGCGTTGTTCTCGGTGAAGGCAAAAAGCAAAACGGAGAAGAAGAAGGTGGGTGAATATATAGGAAAATGACGAATATACCCCTCTGTTTAGAATTTTTTTTAAACGCGTGTATTAATCGTGGCCATTGATATGAGATGATCGGACGGGTATAATATGCTCGCATTTTATACCGTAACACACACACGCATGTGATCTCAATTCATAAAACAATAGCCCTTTATCTTATAAACTTCTAACTAGGCATTTCAATAATAGAAAGCTACAAACTTTTAAACTAGTAACTTTATATAAAAATACTTTTACATGAGTTCTTCTTATTATATTTCCCTCTTATCACTAAATCTTTTTAAAGACATGCAACCACCTTATGATATAAAAGGAATTAATATATCATATTATATTATACTTATTCTAGTAATAAATTCCCAAGTATTATGTTAAATAAATTATCTCATACTTTTCCATATGAATATCTTATCAACATATATTTGAGTTTATAATATGCTCTTTTAAAAGATATGCAATCACTTTATATATTATAAAAAGTATTAAGATGATAATTTCTATCATCTTGCTCAAATTCTATTATTCATTAAATTATGCTCCAAGTAAAGTAAACCTATTATTTATTTTATACTTGTCAAGTATATAAACTCATGTTTTAAATCCCATTATTTTATTTAACAATCTTCCCATATCTATTATAATGTATTTCTTTATATAGAAATACATGCAATATATTTAATATATCTTTTAGTCTTCAACTTAGTCATAAGAAATTATCTTATGATAAGAATACCTTATCTATATTATTTCCAAGTATTATTATAACAACAGATCTCATACTTGTTCTTAATAACATACTTTATTCAAAATATCTTTACTAATATTATTCCAAAGCATATTATAGGATTAAAAGACATGAAAGACTAATTTCACTTTAATAAAGTCTTTGTTTTATTAAAATCCCATTATCTTATTATTCCTTTTATTTTAGAATAAAAATATACCCAAGTTAACATTATTTTTTAAATCAGAAATTTCATTCTTAAAAGTCATTTATATTATTCTTATAATTTATTGGAATTTATTAAATGTCTTGCCAAATTTATTTCCTTTTTTATAACTTCTCATGCATGTTAGTTTTATTCAATTTAATTAAAAAAAATCACATAAATGTGGGAAAAATATCTTATAAATAGTTATAAGTAAAATATAAGTCGGGAAATTATACCGAGACGAGACGGGGGCGGAAAAGGGCGCACGAATCGAGATGGAGAGGCTTGGGTCAAAATTCCTCATTAATTCCTTCTTAAAATGAAAGTTGATGGGCTTAAAAATACAAATGGGCCTTATTAATCCTTTTAATTTAAGCCCGGAACAATAAAATGGCCCAAACCAACACCATTCTTCTTCCTTGCTCTTTGTTTTTCACGTGAACCAACAACATTACAGGAACGACGATGCACACAGGGCGGCAATGGCGGACCTCCGGTGGCTCACTGGGAGGGCGGCGGCTCGCGCACGGCTCGGTGGTGGTCCGGCCGGACGTCCATGGTGGTCGGCGGCTCAAGGGAGGGGAGGAAAGAATTTTTGTGGATTTTTCTACAAAAAATCAGATTTGGGGGAAAATTACTTTGGGATTTCTAGGCTTGAATTAGAACGAATTTGGATTAAATAAAGAAGGAGAGTATTGTGTGAATCTTCCCTTGCAATCTCAGCCTCTTTTATAGGAAAAATTTAGCCTCCCATGGATCCACCACACCTTGTATTGACCATTGGTGGAGGAGGAGGTCCATGGAGATTGGTGAGAGGGGTGGTGGTGCATGAAACTTGATTGGATGAGGAGGAGGTTGAGAGGTGGTAGGATTGGTGAAGAAAGGAGGTGGAAATGAGTTGATTGATTGTACGTCAAATCAATTTTCACCATTTTTAGCCTTCGTGCAAGAAGGGGAAGAAAGAGATAAAGGGGTTTTAAAATCTCAAACAATAGAAAAGTTCCTATAGCATAGCGGATATGAGTGTTCGTTAGTTTGTGAAAATACAAGAGGTCACGAGTTCAAGTCTTGCCTCTTGCATTTTTATTTTTGGTCATTTCCTTTTATTTTTGTTTTATTATAATTATAATGGAAATAAAATCCAAAATTTTATTTTATTAAATTTTATTTATCATTATGATACCCCTTTGTAAATTTTTAATATTATACTATGAAAATCATAATAATAGTTAAACTCTCTATTTAAGAGAAAAATATTTAAATGCATACCCGATTTGCTTAATATATTTAATTAAATTCTTAATTTCCATTGTAATAAACTTTTATAACCTCTTTATAATTTAATAAGAAATTATAAAGATTATTAGTTCCCTCTACTATAGAGAAAAAAAAATTATTGGGATAAATATCCGTTTTATTATTTTTGAAATTTAAGGGATATTACAGTTAATCTATATTATACATTTGAATACTTATAACATTTACACAATATTTTAACAAAAAATATAGTTTAAGCAATTGATATATAAATGGACACATACATTTGTAAATAATTGATATAAACAAATAGAGAATATATAGGGAAAAAATTAATCATATTTTGATATTATGGAGAAATCATCAAAGGTCATGTGCAAACTTTTTATAACAATAAACAACCGCATAGCCAATGCAATTTTCACTTATAAAATAACCAAAATCAAACCGAACAATATCAAATGAGAATATACAAAGTACCACTTTATCTTGTTCGCCAACAACAACAAAAAATCAAATAATTAGTATCAAAATTTTCATTTTAAACAATATAAACCGACGATCATTTCACAAAACAGTATAAGCGAAATAGCAAATCATAATTGACAACAATTGTGATTTTTTTGAACAAAAAAAAATAGATCTAAATTGACAATAATTTAGTTAGATAATAAAGAGCAATACCAATATGATATTAAAAATAGCAATATAATAAAAAAATATTCAAGATACTATTTTATATTTTAATGAGAATAGACTTCCAATATAATATCGAAGGAGATATTTTCACAAATACATATATAATAATAGTATTAAGACCCCAATAACCAACAAGACATAAAGAAAACATAATTTATTCTTACCTTGAGCTATTCGAACATGTTTGTAATTATTTATAAACTAATTGTAACCATAGAGAGAATAGTAGACACAAGAGATGGGAAATGTGTACACCATTGGATCTCTTTGTACAATACAATATATATAGGTCAATTCATGAAATTTAATTGGTAAAACATATATACACATAATTAGGGGTGGTAATGTGAGCAATAAGTACACATATAAGAGAATGAGCATCCTAAGAGAATCTCTATGTGTAGTTATCTATATTATACATTTAAATACTTATAACATTTACACAATATTTTAACAAAAAATATTGTTTAAGTAATTTACATAAGACTAAAAAAAATTAGACATGATGTTCACCATGGGACTTGAAGCTTATATATTTACCCTATATGATGTTCAATAATGCACTAACCATAGCATATATACGATTAAAACCATGTCAATTCGAAGTCAAATATTTAAAATAATGTGTCTAGTGGCACATTAATATTTTAATTGCAAAAGAAATAAATTTCTTACAAAATCAAGCTTGCTAGTCTTAAAATACAATAATCTCAAATTCGAATACAATCTGGCTTCGTTATTTCCTACGACATTTATAAATAATGTTGATTTTGGCAAAAAAAAATGTGTGTAGAGACTTGAACCTGAGATCTCCACTACTAAGGCCCAAGCTTCAACCATTGAACTAAGGAACTTATCTAGATATATCTAACAAAACATTTTATATAATAAAATTTGTGTACCAAGTGCAATAAATGCACCATGTACACAACTTTTTAATGTTATACTAGGTGGACAGTCCCGTGCGTACGCACGGAGCATGTATTTTACACGTGCTTATTTTCATAGTATTTTTAATGTTTCTAAAATGTGTTTTTGTGAGTTAAGTTCGTAAAAGTTAAAAAAAAATTGGGACATCCAATTATCTAAAAATTAATATGCAATAAATATATCAATTTTACATACCATAATTAACGACTATTACATTTAGAATATGAAATTTAAGTTTCTTTGATTACATTTAGAATATGAAATTTAAGTTACAAAGAAAGATATTGGCAAAGAAATAATTGATATAATAATATTAATTAATGAATTGCTACTTTGAAAAATAAATAATTTATAAACAAATACGAACTAAATTATTTGTTATTCATTATTCATATTTAGATGTCATCGGGTAGATTTTTTATATACAATTTTCTTTGCATTTATCATTCTTCACTTATTCTATATATTTGATGTAAATGATTTTGATCGCCATAATCTTATCTTTGGGAGTTGTTTTTCACAATCAGAATCTTCATATGTATATATCATAACCGACCTTGGTTAATTAACTTATTTTCGCCAAATAAGTGTAATACTCAACAATACTTGTCAAAAAGAAACTAAGAGCACCCACAATGGTGTAAATATGAGGTGCATTATGTCAGAAATATAATTTAATAATAGCATTGATGCATGTTCCGAGAAATGGAGGTGCAAAATTTGCACCCATGGTAAGAGGGGGTGCATTGAATATCTAGCGTGTGGGGTGTAAACAAAACGCAGTGTTTTTGTACTTTAGCATACTCAACCCGTTTCACTTTGGCTCAATTTGGGAAGTGGACAAAATTCAATCAACTTAAAAAGGTTAAATGAATTACGTAGTAGTATTATTTTTATCTCGATATATAATTTGGAGCCACGTTTTTTTTAATATAATTTGGAGCCACATGTTTTATATATTCAACAGCTTTAATTATTTTTTTTGAAAACATACCAAAGATAATTCAGGGTTAGGAAAATCAAATATTAATATTTTTTTGGTCGAGACAAATATTAATAATTGATCTGTGTGTTATCAATTTGTTGAAAGAAATTTATAACTGTGTTTGGGAGATTAATTAACAAAATTATTTATATTAAAGGGAATATATGTAATTTTAATTGAAGAAGAGGGTATATGTGTAATTGTGTATAGAGAAAAAAAAAGTATTGGAAATGAGAAAAGTATGGATTCATGGGATGCATGGATGTGAGTATAAATTAAAATGGGGTGCATAAATGATGTGGCAGAGAGAGAAATGGAAAAAGTTGAGGTGCATAACACTGTAGCAGTTGCATGGATGCAGATGGTCTAAACAACATGATAATATCTTTTACGGAGTACATCACTACAATTTACTTAGACAATATAATTTTTAAAATTTGCATCTCGAGACACTAACTTTTTAATTTTACCTTGCATAATATGCAAAAAAAAATTATTTAAAAAAGTGCATAGGTTTTCTCTATTTTTTTATCCTTAAAGAAAAGGTTTGTGCAAACAAAAAGACTTTATTCAAAGAATATCTCGTACATGAGAATACGGTTTTGCCTTAGGCTAACTTGAGATTATTATAGACCAACCTTTTAGCAATAGCCTTTTTGGATTGGTATCATCTTTGCATTTATGAGTCTATTTAGATTTTTCAGTTTCATATGCAAGTAAGTAGTCAACAATTTAAATGTTAATGAAAACCTTATTCTCACTGAAGTTTAGGGCCTAAAACAAATCAAGGAAAATGGACATTAAGGGAAAATGTAGCTAATGAGACCGTCAAAAACAACCAATTGTTATACCAATAACAGAGGAATATAAGAATTTGCACATTCCTACTAAAACCATGAATTTATATATAACTACGAAATCCCTAAAACTATGAAAATAATATAATGACCAAAAAGAAAAGAGAACAATATTTCAACCGCAGAAATCAATATGCTATCATGTCTAATGATATTGGAAACACATGTAATAACATCCTTTGTGCTAAAAACTATTGACAACCCGTTATTCAAATATTTAAAAAGGATAGGATGCCTTCTATCATCAAATCAGTCTAATTCTATCAAAATCACATAGTTGAGCTCTATACAACCTTAATCATGATAGTCTGTGTTCTTATCAGGGCTAATCTTGTCTCCTCCATGAAAATCTTATAGAAAGTCTTTGAACCAAATATGATAAAAACTGTTGAAATTATTCCCCTTCAAACTACCACCACAAGCACAAGGAGCCTCCAAATTTTTTATGTTGTATGTCCTCCTCATGGCAAATACAGCATTCTATATTCTGAGAAACTCAACTATACATCAATCCAAACAAGGCCTCATATCTTCACAAGCGACATTATCAGCCATCTCCTCGCTGCATGTCGATCAACACAGAGCACTTCAATTCTCCGCAAAACTCCTATGCTAACACTTGTTGGCCTGAAACTGATACTTCAAAAAACTCGTCGATCTCGAAGTCGCGATTCTTCGGCGGTGGCAGTGGGCGTACAACGGTGGGGGAAGCCAACCCCACGATGTGATGATCACAATTGTTGGTGTATGAGATCATGAAATTGTCACCGAGATTTCCGGTAGAGCAAAGCACGGTAGCAGGAATCCACGCTCCTGACCTCTTCACCTATATTTTGTTATTGTTGGTTTCCAATTTCTAGCTCATCCTGTTATGGACATCACATGAGATCACATATAGTAACACAATTCATCATAAAAAAGCAAATAGATTACGTGATTTTGAACCTCGAGTATAGAAAAGCATAATGCTAAGAGAAATGGATGATCTTCAACCAACCTTTATATGGTCGGTAGATGACATGATAATCTTTAATCATAAAGAACTTTTAATAGATATGTAACAGTTGAGAGTTGATTAGGCATGTAACCCTAAACTTTTTAATAGGTGTAACGTTTTGGGAGTTGATAACCAATAATTATGTAAATAAATTGACACATAAAATTAAATTTGGAATGACCGATGTTTGAATTGCCCACCATTATTACGTTGTCTTCGTTATCCATATAATTAATGGTAACATTGAGTTTGAAAATTAGTATTAACTTTATATTGATCAATCCACATAGTGTTTCCCTACATAATTTCTTCATTACTAATTTGTTCAAAAAAAAATTATTTTATTGGAAAATTTTCTTCATAAGGAAAAGAAACACCTATTGATATTTGTCTTCGTTTTCCACATAGTATTATAACACTTCTAAAAATATTGATTTTTTCAAATTCAATATTTATGAGATTTTGAAATTGAAATAACAATAGATTAACTACATTATTAATAATAGGGGAATTTTTACATAATTTAAAATTATACAAAAAAACCCCAAAAGTAAGTAGCTTGAGATTTGAACCTTAGACCTCCAATATAAATTGGATAGACTCAACCATTGAGCTAAAGAGTTTATCTTGATTTGTAACACAATTGGCTTAATATGAATAAGATGTATGATATGTGCAATAAATGCACTTCGTACACAACTTTTTATTGTTATATATAGATATAGATACTTATGAGAAGTCACTTCGGAAAGACCAAACAATTGCTTCAGATTGAAATTATTACTACAACAAGTTGGATGACCAAAATTTTGGTTAACCGTTACATAACCTCTTAACGGAGAGAAATGATTTCAAGTTGGATGTTTCAGCCTGAATTTATTACTACAACAAAGAGCAAGTTGCTTCTCGAAATTAAATGCACGTGTCTTATAAAAATACAAGCTTGCTTTTAATAAAGTTGTAACGACTTTTGTATGTTTTAACCTTTGATATTACACATAAAAATAAAAAAATATAACATTTAACTTTGATATTACACTATTAACTTAGAAACCTTGTTTACAAACAAAACAAAACATTAAAGAAGACATTTAGATTTTAGTCAATACACATTATAATTACCTTATGATTACCAAAATTATATACTTTTTCAAATAATAAACATAACATAAATTTTTCCCGTCCGTGGACGGGTTAAGTATTCTAGTTCTATTTGGGAATTGGGAAATAACTTTATTACTAAGGTTGTTGGAGATAGTAAAGTAGGGCACTCTTTTTCAATTAAAAAAATAGAGTAAGGGTAGACCATAAGGTAATCACCATCGACCCACTTAAAGCATTTTATAAGTTGTCTTGGATAAAGGCTGCGAGTCATCCAATTGGATTGAACCTTCCTTCAACGAATATTGCCCCTATTCCATGCCAAGGGATACCGCAATATTGTTGCGAGATAAAACGTACCAAACAACAATAGAGATGTTGGCAAGACAACTCTATCAAGATATAAACATACCTTATTCGAGTCCCACGACTCCTCTTCTTCCTTAATTTGGACGAAGTCGTTTCCCCATGGCTCTTGTGGTTCTTCCTTCACTTGGACGAGACCATCATGCCATGCCACTTGAGGTTCTTCTTTCACTTGTACTCGTGAAAACCGATGCATGATATCACACACTTGTGTTTGAATTTCTAGTGAAAATGCACACACATACACGCCCTAGTCTATTCGACTACTTGTGTATATAGACTACAATTTTGTGTCTAACTTCGTGTCTCTCAAATGGAGGACCAACCAACCAATTTATAGGCGTTTAAGGCTGTCCATTAACCGCCCAAAGAGAAGTTACAATTCGGTTGAGAGATTGAGAGGCCAAGAGTGATTCTAGGGGAAGTTGTAACCAACTTGCCTTATCCATTTTCCTCTCTCATTGTCATCACGGGAGGCGTCCAAAACCAGCCCAAATGAAGTCTGTTTTGCCATCCAAATCCAGCCCATATAGGCCCAAAGAAATGGTCCAAAATTCCTTAGAAAATCCAATCCAAAAGCCATAAAGCAAGGCCTAAAATGGCAAAGCATATGGCCCATGCTCTTGTCCATGCTTGCGGCCCATTAAGCCCAAACACACGCCCCATGGGCCGGCCCACCATGGCCCATAGCTAGCTAGGTCACTTACCTAGTCTAGCTGGCCCTCAGCTAGTTGAGCTAGCATCCAGCTAGTTAAGTTGGCTTGAGCCGCGTTTTAGCTCGTTGGGATGACTTACAAGCTATTTGAGCTAGTTTGAGCTTGCTTGAGCTGAACCCTAGCTACATGAGCTTCTTACCAAGTTGATACTTTGAGTCAAGAGCTTATTTAAGCTTCTAGAGCTAACTCTAAACTAGTTTGAAGCTTTAATACTCCTTTCTAGCATTCATAACTATGTGCCAAGCTAATCTCAAGCTTTGATCCTTGCATAATGCATACATCAAGCTTAGAAAAGCTTTTAAACATTCATATAAACTTGCACAAAGCTATAAAACTCAGTCAACAAGCTCAAAACCAAACCTTAGCTCAAATACAAGTACTCGGCGCCTTGTGCCTAAACCCTAGGCGCGCCGTAAGTACCACGCAACTCTGGACGTGCCAAGGCTATGGCATAGGCGCGCCCCAACCGACCACTCTAGCACCACACAAGCGAGCATCGGCGCGCCTCGTCCCAGCCCCGTGCCAATGCAAGTTCACACACCGTGCACCAGCGCGCCTTACCGAGCGTCGTTGCCTTATGCCACAGCCAAGCGTCGTACGCGACGTAGGCACGCCCTTGTCTTGCACCGTTGCACATGCGGTTTCATGCCTCGGTGTCGGGGTGCATTTCTTGGATTTCTTTTCTTTCTATGACTACTTCTCTTTATCATATCATGGCAAGTCACATTAGTCAATTTCCTCAATCGACATTTCCTTGTGACTTCTTTACCTCAACGTGCTTACAATGAGATTGATGACTTTTTCACAAATCATCAACAATTTATACTCAATCATGTTAGCAAGAAATGTAGCTTTTGGTTTTGTGAATTGTCCTGGGTGTTATATGCACAAAATCTTTGCCATTTTTTTTAGGTTTGATATTGTTAAATTCCTTGTTGATTTTGCAATGGGGTCTAAAGCTGAGGATGAAAGAGCGTATGCTGAGTTTGAATTAAAGGTGATGCGAATTGTGTACATTGACAATCTGTCACATGATGTTACCGAATCGCTTATCAAGGAGGTTATAGATCAATATGCTACTTTGATCAACGTTCAGTTCACCCCAAACTACACAAAGCCTCATCTAACATTCACTTGTGCCTTGGTTAAACTACAAAAGGCAAAGCAAGCTTCTCATATTATTGAGGTCTTGAACTCGTATCTGGTCATGATATCAAGAACGCCAAGGGTTGTGAGAGCTTAACATGCGGTAGCAAAAATGTTTGAGGACCGGCCACATAAGCCAGGCCGAAAAATCATAGTTTGCTGGATAGACCCCAATCACCAAGATTTTAGAGAGGTAGTGAAATTGAAGAAATTAGCTAGAAAACACCAGGTTGAGTCCGCTTACCTACTGAAGGTAAGCAAATCCATTTGACTTCGTGACTTGTTTATGATGATTTTTTTGGCTCGAAGTGCTCTTGGATTGATTGTACTTTCTTGATTTGGGCAGCTTGAACTAGAGGAGGAAGAGAAGCTTGCGGAGTCTCGTGCTAATTTTTTTAAGAAGGCATACAAACAATATGAACTGATGTCAGAGAAGCTTGATGACTCCAAGGATACTCTTGGTAGCTCAAAGGTTGGACATGATTAAATGCTACTACAAATGTTAAAACCAGATTGATAGGTTTCCACTATGTACCCAAATGCTAAAATGTATTTTAATTTTATTTAATATTCTATATATAACACAATTCTTCTGAGAAGTCAACATATTAAGAAAATTATTAGTGAAAACGGAGAATATGCCACAATTTTTTAGAGAGATATTGCCACAATTTTTTTTATCTTATACTTCTGAGAAGTCACAATACTACTAGAAAAGGGAGAATATGCGCATCAACAATAATCATGTAATATTCTCTTAATCATATACAATGTTTCCAATTTCATTTGATGACCGCTTTTTTTTTGGATAGCTAACTTAATCATATGTATTTATGCATTACACAATAATTCACCTATAATGATTGCCTTTATACATTTTTATTTTTGTTTTGTATTTGATGGCTGTATTTGTGGCCATTTTTTTAACTTTTTTTCGTTTATTAGATGTAATACCCTTTTTTTACTTTTGCCCTTTTGTTGGAGTCTAACACCTAATCGGTTCATTATATTTGAACACTATTTTTTTCTTTTGTTGGATGCATCCAATTTTTTTTGTATTCAATTTTCGTATTTGTTTTTTCCTTTTGTTGGAGTTAGAACCCAATTTTTCTTTATATAGTGGTAAATCATGTATTGTTTGCAATTTTTTTATATGATATGATGATATGATTACATATGTTGTTATGGCAAGTCACATTAGTCAATTTCCAGAATCGACATTTCCTTGTGACTTCTTTACCTCAACGTGCTTACAATGAGATTGATGACTTTTCACAAATCACCAACAATTTATACTCAATCATGTTAGCAAGAAATGTAGCTTTTGGTTTTGTGAATTGTTCTGGGTGTTATATGCACAAAATCTTTGCCTTTTTTTAGGTTTGATATTGTTAAATTCCTTGTTGATTTTGCAATGGGGTCTAAAGATGAGGATGAAAGAGCGTATGCTGAGTTTGAATTAAAGGTGATGCGAACTGTGTACATTGACAATTTGTCACATGATGTTACCGAATCGCTTATCAAGGAGGTTATAGATCAATATGCTACTTTGATCAACGTTCAGTTCACCCCAAACTACACAAAGCCTCATCTAACATTCACTTGTGCCTTGGTTAAACTACAAAAGGCAAAGCAAGCTTCTCATATTATTGAGGTCTTGAACTCGTATCTGGTCATGATATCAAGAACGCCAAGGGTTGTGAGAGCTTAACATGCGGTAGCAAAAATGTTTGAGGACCGGCCACATAAGCCAGGCCGAAAAATCATAGTTTGCTGGATAGACCCCAATCACCAAGATTTTAGAGAGGTAGTGAAATTGAAGAAATTAGCTAGAAAACACCAGGTTGAGTCCGCTTACCTACTGAAGGTAAACAAATCCATTTGACTTCGTGACTTGTTTATGATGATTTTTTTGGCTCGAAGTGCTCTTGGATTAATTTTACTTTCTTGATTTGGGCAGCTTGAATTGGAGGAGGAAGAGAAGCTTGCGGAGTCTCATGCTAAATTTTTGAAGAAGGCATACAAACAATATGAACTGATGTCAGAGAAGCTTGATGACTCCAAGGATACTCTTGGTAGCTCAAAGGTTGGACATGATTAAATGCTACTACAAATGTTAAAACCAGATTGATAGGTTTCCACTATGTACCCAAATGCTAAAATGTATTTTAATTTTATTTAATATTCTATATATAACACAATTCTTCTGAGAAGTCAACATATTAAGAAAATTATTAGTGAAAACGGAGAATATGCCACAATTTTTTAGAGAGATATTGCCACAATTTTTTTTATCTTATACTTCGGAGAAGTCACAATACTACTAGAAAAGGGAGAATATGCGCATCAACAGTAATCATGTAATATTGCCTTAATCATATACAATGTTTCCAATTTCATTTGATGACCGCTTTTTTTTTGATAGCTGACTTAATCATATGTATTTATGCATTACACAATAATTCACCTATAACGATTGCCTTTATAGATTTTTATTTTTGTTTTGTATTTGATGGCTGTATTTGTGGCAATTTTTTTAACTTTTTTCCTTTTATTAGATGTAATACCCTTTTTTGACTTTTGCCCTTTTGTTGGAGTCTAACACCTAATCGGTTCATTATATTTGAACACTATTTTTTTCTTTTGTTGGATGCATCCAATTTTTTTTGCATTCAATTTTCGTATTTGTTTTTTCCTTTTGTTGGAGTTAGAACCCAATTTTTCTTTATATAGTGGTAAATCATATATTGTTTGCAATTTTTTTATATGATATGATTACATATGTTGTTATGGCAAGTCACATTAGTCAATTTCCTCAATCGACATTTCCTTGTGACTTCTTTACCTCAACGTGCTTACAATGAGATTGATGACTTTTCACAAATCACCAACAATTTATACTCAATCATGTTAGCAAGAAATGTAGCTTTTGGTTTTGTGAATTGTTCTGGGTGTTATATGCACAAAATCTTTGCCTTTTTTTAGGTTTGATATTGTTAAATTCCTTGTTGATTTTGCAATGGGGTCTAAAGTTGAGGATGAAAGAGCGTATGCTGAGTTTGAATTAAAGGTGATGCGAACTGTGTACATTGACAATCTGTCATATGATGTTACCGAATCGCTTATCAAGGAGGTTATAGATCAATATGCTACTTTGATCAACGTTCAGTTCACCCCAAACTACACAAAGCCTCATCTAACATTCACTTGTGCCTTGGTTAAACTACAAAAGGCAAAGCAAGCGTCTCATATTATTGAGGTCTTGAACTCGTATCTGGTCATGATATCAAGAACGCCAAGGGTTGTGAGAGCTTAACATGCGGTAGCAAAAATGTTTGAGGACCGGCCACATAAGCCAGGCCGAAAAATCATAGTTTGCTGGATAGACCCCAATCGCCAAGATTTTAGAGAGGTAGTGAAATTGAAGAAATTAGCTAGAAAACACCAGGTTGAGTCCGCTTACCTACTGAAGGTAAACAAATCCATTTGACTTCGTGACTTGTTTATGATGATTTTTTTGGCTCGAAGTGCTCTTGGATTAATTTTACTTTCTTGATTTGGGCAGCTTGAACTGGAGGAGGAAGAGAAGCTTGCAGAGTCTCATGCTAAATTTTTGAAGAAGGCATACAAACAATATGAACTGATGTCAGAGAAGCTTGATGACTCCAAGGATACTCTTGGTAGCTCAAAGGTTGGACATGATTAAATGCTACTACAAATGTTAAAACCAGATTGATAGGTTTCCACTATGTACCCAAATGCTAAAATGTATTTTGATTTTATTTAATATTCTATATATAACACAATTCTTCTGAGAAGTCAACATATTAAGAAAATTATTAGTGAAAACGGAGAATATGCCACAATTTTTTAGAGAGATATTGCCACAATTTTTTTTATCTTATACTTCGGAGAAGTCACAATACTACTAGAAAAGGGAGAATATGCGCATCAACAGTAATCATGTAATATTGCCTTAATCATATACAATGTTTCCAATTTCATTTGATGACCGCTTTTTTTTTGATAGCTGACTTAATCATATGTATTTATGCATTACACAATAATTCACCTATAACGATTGCCTTTATAGATTTTTATTTTTGTTTTGTATTTGATGGCTGTATTTGTGGCCATTTTTTTAACTTTTTTCCTTTTATTAGATGTAATACCCTTTTTTGACTTTTGCCCTTTTGTTGGAGTCTAACACCTAATCGGTTCATTATATTTGAACACTATTTTTTTCTTTTGTTGGATGCATCCAATTTTTTTTGTATTCAATTTTCGTATTTGTTTTTTTTCCTTTTGTTGGAGTTAGAACCCAATTTTTCTTTATATAGTGGTAAATCATATATTGTTTGAATTTTTTTTATATGATATGATGATATGATTACATATGTTGTTATGTACCGCCTTTATAATTTGTTCATATGTGCCACCCATTTTCTTGGCATATCTTAGATTAAATTTATTTGGTGGTGTCAAAAATTACACTAGTGTAACACCCCTATTTTGCAACGATGAGTATTACCGTCAATGACCTTGGACTTTACCGTCCAAAGTCATCCAAGGCTTTAAATAATTTAATTAGACATAATTAAAGAAGAAATGAATAAAAGCGGAATTTTATTCATTCATAAGAACATTTGTTCATTACATTGAGAGTCGTTTTACAAATGATTTAACCGCGGAAAAATAAAGCCCATATAAAAAGGGTTGAAAATACGTACTGAAAATACAAGTATGTTTCTCCAAGACAACTCATATGATGATGATTTGCTTGATTATAAGAGAAGAGTTGGTGCATTATCTTCTGAATGCTTCGCTCTTTGAAAATTCCTTCCTTCCTTCAACATCGTCTTGCCTTGACCTTCTATCCTTGCATAACTCTTCTCGAGCCTTCTAGACTTTGTCTTCAAAACTTCGATGTGAAATTCCTAGAGTCTGGCATTTGTCGCGAAGGGCGATAATACCATGTAAAAATGCGGAAATAGTGGAATTAGTCTAAGGAGACTAAGCAAGTGAGAACAGAAATTCTCAAGGGTAATATGGTAATTTACAAATAATCGAGAGAGATTATCGGGATGTGTTTAAGATGTAGAATCTTTATGTGGAGATTTAAGAACGGAAATGAGTAAATCTCGAGATGAGATAACTCTTAAATCGAAATGAAGGACTACGAGATTGTAGAACTTCTTAGAATAGGAAGTATGTTGGGAACGTTATTAATTCATACAAGTTTTAAAAACCTCTCGCGCCCTTTTCGGACCTCAACCAACCTCATCTTATTCGGTGCTCCAGATCGGGGAGGTGGCCCAAAGGCGCTTAAGTACCAAACCCACCTTGACAAGCCCGAATAAGCATTTAGATTGGAAAGACGATCGTTTCAAGAACAAGAGTCGGGTGGTCTTCCAAGCAAGTTGTACTATTCCGACCCGGTTTTAGTTTCTTTTAATTGAGCTCTAGCACTTATCTTATGTCGTGATAAAACTTTCACTTATGTTAATGGATTTTAAGAGTGTGGGGGTCATGAATGGGCCCGGGTCCACTTATGGGAACGAAGTTCCGGCACCTAGCTAGGGTGCGCACCTCCCTCCTCCGAACAGGAGCAGATGGTGGATCATGATCCTTAAAGTCGCGGAATGTAGGCATGGTGCCATACGACTTAGTAGGTTATACAGAGGTGTCGGGTTAATCCCGCACCCCTTACTATTTAATCCAAACCGATCTCGAAAAGAGATCTTAAACAAGCAAGGTCATAAACAAGACTAGCGTAATAGTCATATTGAATATTAAATAGCGTAATAACGATAATAATTGGGTCATTATTTCTAACAATCGATATTCCTAGATTCGTTTATTATTAGCAAACAAGTTGTTCCCAACATCGAGAAATTTCACGAAACGAATTATCGAGGCTTCAAGGAGAAATTCTAAAACGTAAGACGCATACACTTTTCCTAGTTCGTAGTGCACTTTTCATATTTTGTACGAAAAGTGCACTACAAAGTACGAAAAGGGCATTACCACATACTAAAAGTGCACTACAATTTAGTGAAAATGCATTACCGAATTTTATCGATTTATTAAGAATTTGTTACCAAATTTTGGAAGGAATTTGTACCAATTTGGTAATGCATTTTCACTGATTTGTAGTGCACTTTTCGTATGTGGTAATGCACTTTTCGTACTTTGTAGTGCACTTTCCGTACAAAATATGAAAAGTGCACTACGAACTAGGAAAAGTGCATGCATCTCACGTTTTAGGATAAGAGTTTGTTTAATTTGAACCCAACTCTGACAATGTAATATACAAGGCTGGCAGTATACAAATTAGCCATGCTAGACTTTGACGGAAATCATAACCAACTAGTTTATTTTACAATATCTTTTACTTTCCTTTTGTCTTTTATTTTTTAATTTTTTGTTTCTTACTTTAAAATCATAAAAAAGCTAATTATTTTATGATATCTTTTACTTTCCTTTTATTTTATTTTTCACTCTTGATTTTTCATTCCATACCTTAAAATCATAACCAATTAATTACTTAACAATATCTTTAATAATGATTTTATTTTTTTCATTCTTGGTTTTCTAATTTTCATTTTGGAATTTCTTATTTCGAATTATAGAAAAAATCGGTTTTAGTCCTACCTTCATAAAATGGATTCAAGAGTGCGTAAAAACCGCCTCTTTTTCAATACTTGTCAACAATAATCCGACTGACGTTTTCACACCAGAAAAACGACTACAACAAGGTGATCCTTTATCACCTTTACTATTTATCCTAGGGGCAGAGATCCTTGCACGAAGATTGCAAAAAAGAGTGTACGAACATAGCTCATACAATTGGTTTCCCAATTACTAGGGGCGGGGTAAAGATTCCCTTTATATCGTTTGCAGACGATATCCTTATCTTTGCCCCATCTACGGAAATCGATTTCAAAAAGATACGAACAATTCTTAAGGAATACTCTGCTATTTCATGTCAAAAGGTAAATTTCCATAACTCTGTTTTCCAGACAATTAAAGGAGTTCCTGCAAATGTTAGAAGAGAGCTGCAAAATGTGATAAATATTCAAAACTATAGCGCACTTGATAAATACCTAGGATGTCCAATTATTAACTCTAGAGTTTCACGCGCTACATTTGAGCCACTTCTAACTAATATTAATAGTAAACTAGCTCTCTGGAAAGCAAATTCTTTATCCCAAATTGGTAGAAGCACCCTTATCAAGACGACTCTTGCTACAAAACCTTACTATATATACTACGCAAAATTTTATGCTTCCGGAAAATATGCAAAATGAACTTGATTCTATAAATCGAAATTTTTTCTGGAATAAGTCCGGAGATTACGTGCCCATGGTGGGATGGGACAAGATTTGCAAATCAAAAAAGAAAGGAGGCTTAGGCTTACGAAAAGCAAGTCACATGAACAAAGCGTTGTAAATGAGACTCCTCTAGAAGCTTTTAGTAGAGCCGGCGAATGTATGGGTTCGTATTGTAAAAGAAAACTACCTAAAGGACAAGAACATACTAGAGTACATTTGCACTGGAAATGTGTCATGGCAATGGAAGAAACTGATGAACCTAAAAGAGGATTTTAAAAATGGGTTATTATGGTAAATTGGAGATGGTAAGTCAATCCAGTTTTGGGACAACCCGTGGGTAAGCACGCGACCATTACGCGAAGAAGGCCCCACAACCGTTGTTAGAGAAAGCGATATTCTAGCATCAAATTTTATAGATACTAACCGACAATGAAATGAAAATGAACTGAGAAAATTCTTGCCAAACATTTGGGTTGATCGGATTATTGGCACCTGAGTTAGAACATATGGTTTTCTACTGAATCGACTCTTGCTTTTGTGTCAAACGAATTAAATATGAATGATTGGAAATTTGATTGGATATGGAAGCTTGATTTAATGCCAAAAAATAAAAATGTTCCTATGAAAAATTTGCATTAATGGGCTTCCCACTAAAGATCTTCTTATACAACGACATATATCTATCACCTCTGAATGTCCTCTATGCAATCGCGAGGATGAGATGAATGACCATCTTCTGCTTAGTTGTCCCTTCACACTACAAAAGCTAAAATGCATTGACACCCAATTTACGGACATTTTACGGACATTTACTGCCTTGTGGGGAATTTGGTTATGGCGAAATCAATTTGTCTTTAATCGTGATATTAACGGACCATGTATGAATATCGAGGAACTCATTCGAAATCAGATTTTGTGGTGGAGCAAAACTAAAAATGTGAATGAAGAAGTAAATGGTTCACAGAAAGAACAACAACCAAGGCAAAGGAAAACTAAATGAAAGTGGGAGAAACCCCAAAATGGTTTTGTCAAGAAAAACTTTGATGAGTCTAAAAGTGATAATAGAAAATCAACTGATGCATACATAATCAGAGACCAATTCATAAATATTATAAGCATGAATGCAACGAAAAAATAATTATTGGAATGTTGAACAAGTAGAAGCCATGGGATTATTCGAGGCTGCACAAGGCACACATAGGAGGAAACTACCGAATTTAGAAATTGAAGGCGATAGTCTACTAGTGATTAACGCGCTCAAGGGGAGTCGGTCGAGCCCTTGGACAATTGACATGATAATTGCAGATATTTTGGTTACTTTACAATCCTTCGAGGTGGTCATTACCAAACATGTACCTCGTGATTGTAATTCTGTGGCAGATTTGATTCCAAAACCACACCATAATTGTAGCATCAATCAGATTTATAACCATGGAGGGGTCCTAACCCTCATTCCAAAAGATGTCCTAGACTGACTTAGTCTGCCTAATTTTCACCTATTAAAAAAAGACATAATTTACAATTTTGGTTACTTTTGCACTTTTTGGATGGGAGTACCCCTATAAATCTACCTAATTAAAATATTTAAATATAATAAATAAAATCTCAAAAAAATAAAAAATATCCTAAATAAAAAATTCCCATTTTTTTTCAAAATCAGGTTTATTTCAGGGTGAATTTCACAAAACCACCCGCGAATTATAGGTTTGTGCACAAAACCACTCATAAAAATTGAAATTTTAGCAAACCACTCGTAAAATATTTTATTTGCAAAAAACCACCCTAAAAATTGAAATTTCAGCAAACCACCTGCAAAAATATTCCGTTTGCAAAAAACCACCCATAAAAATGTTTTGTTTGCAAATGACCACCCAACTCAACAATTCCGTTAAATTTTCCGTTAGAAAATTGGAATTCTATTATGTTTACTACTAAAACACCAATTTCTACTATTCAAACACAAGAACCCAAACCATAAATTTTGAATTTGTGATATTAGAATGTTTTCTTACCTGGATCTGAAAACGAGATACCGCCAAGTACATAATTCCATTACATTTCCCGTTGGCTACTAGGAAAGTTACAAAGATTCTCTCATCTAATTAATACCGTTAAAACAAAAACTCAAATTCCATTCTCCGCGTGAAAAGAACGAG
This sequence comes from Fallopia convolvulus, assembly GCA_964016875.1. NCBI lineage: Eukaryota > Viridiplantae > Streptophyta > Magnoliopsida > Caryophyllales > Polygonaceae > Fallopia > Fallopia convolvulus. The sequence goes on from OZ024729.1 coordinate 45,774,640, forward strand.
GAGGATGAATGAACTTCAATCAATCCGAATTCTCCGATCCAATGAGATGAATTGGAATTTCATGTTTGGGCTTTGGTTGAAAGAATCAGAGGTCTTGGTATCTTGTTCTTCATATCCAGGTAAGAAAACATTCACAAATCACAAATTCAAAATCTAGGGTTTGGACTTTTGTGTTTGAAGGGTAAAAATTGGTGCTTTAGTAGGGAAAATAATAAAATTTCGTTACAAATAACGGAAAATTTAACAGAATTATTGACTTGGTTGGTCTTTTGCAAACGGAATATTTTTACGGTTGGTTTTTTTGCAAACGGAATATTTTTATGGGTAGTATGCTGAAATTTTAATTTTTACGGGTGGTTTTTTGCAAACAAAATATTTTTACCGGTGATTTGCTGAAATTCCAATTTTTACGGGTGATTTTGTGCAAAAACCTATAATTCGTTGGTGGTTTTGTGAAATTCACCATTTATTTTACATACCAACTAAGTTTCCTCCCTCTTCTCTCCCGATTTTCCTCTGTTGAAAGATGACCGATGTCGACCACTGCCGACCAACTCTCACTCTTCCTCTTTTCTCCCCATATTGTTCTCTCTGAAAGACGTCGATGCTGACCACTGTCGACCATAAATCCTGCCATTCTTCTTCTCTCCCAACAGTGTTCATTCTAATAGATGACACAGTCCCGATAATCTTCTCCGTGAAAGAAGATTGACGATATCGACCACAACTCTTCCCTTCCCTCTTCTTTCTAAGAAATCTAAGGTAAATTTCAAACTCTGGGGGCTTGGACAAAGGTTTAGAATTTCAATTTCGGGATTTTGAAGTTGGGTTGTGTTGGTAATTAAATCTATAGATTGGTGGATTCATGTTCTTAAATTGATCACAAATTTTAATTCTACCATAACTCTGCATGTTAACTTGTGTTACTTGTAAATTTTGAGATTAAATTAGTTCTTCGTTTCATATTGTTTTGACATGTATGCTCAACTGATTTATTGGATTACCCGATGAATTACAAAAATAAATGAGGCCAAATCCCAGATTAGGTGTCCTTACTTTAGACAATGAGTTCTTTACATGTGTATGCTTACGTGTGTGTGTTTATATATATAAAACTAGATGATAAGCTATGGTGGCTTTAAAAAAACTAAAAGTTGTAGTGATAATAATTAACACACTTAACTAGTGAGCATCAGAATGGTGTCATTGCAATGCAAATCTTTAATCTTCTACGACGACAATTAATTTCCTAAAGAAACTGCTATTGCTAGCTAGGGTGAGAATATCTTACTTGTGCAAATTGTTGTGCTGTAGAAGGGAAGTAACTTGCCCAAGTAACCTAACAAAATCAAAGTATCAAACGACGACTGACAGTGATAGCCTTATGTATGACTGCCAGATTATTGTGTGCGGGCATTTGGAGGAGATACAAGGAGAACTCGGATTTATAGGACTGTAATGGTGTCAATGGTTTGAATTGTCGTGGTCTGTCTATGTGTTGCCCTCTTCTTCAAGACATCACCCATTGTATACTTTGTTGAACCAATCCGTTGGGAGTCAGTTGATTTCGGGCTCCATCTTAGTTTTCCTTTCATACTTTTTTTAGTAAATACTTTTGCAAAATGTGTTAATTAATGAATTTCTTTTATACTTATGGTAATGGTATATACAGTGTTCTAAAAAACGCTAGGCGGACCCTGGGCGGAGAGGGACCGCCTAGCGCCTAGACGGCCTGAACGGTTGCCTAGGCGGTTCTAGACGGGTGCCTAGGCGGTCTGAAAGGCTAGGCGGGCAGGGACCTTCTAGCGCCTAGACGGGTGCCTATACTATATATCGTATATATAGAAGGGGAAGAACTGAATATATGCATCATATAATATATTCCACCTAATAGTATGTATATTTTAGGCGCTGCAATCTTCATTTGTACGTGTAACCAAATAATATATAATTCTAGTGGAATCTTGTTAAAACTAACATAAAACACCTAAACTAAGGAAAGTGCTTCCAAATTGTAGAGTTGAAAGCCAACGCAACAAGCTCATTGGCTCGATAGGTAAGGACGGACTACTTCAGAAGTAGTGGAGCCACCTATTCCACTCAGCTTCAACAAGCACACGAGTTGAAACTTAACCTAGCCTGTTATACTAACAGTGTTGTTCCATACATTATACATAAGCATTGATATACAGTAGACCAAACAACATAAAGATTGAAATAATGGTCCTCCTCGGAAGCCAAATTTGCTCATTCATAACAAAAGTTTAGTAATTCCTATATTACAACCATCGACAATAAAGGAACGATAAACAATCAAATTGGATTAAGGATACTTCTCGTCAAGATACTTCTCAGGGATTACATCACCTACTCTTTCAAATTAGCAATAATTTCATCATTAGTCACAATCTCGTCATCCTGTGTTGAGATGAGAATAGTGTGCACCCGAATTGGAACCATCATGTTTCCCTGATCTACTTTCTTTGCTCTACATCAGTATCTTTTGTTTGTTGAATATTCTTTTTCTCTCCATGCTTCAGCTTTTTACATGTTCTACTAGTGTAAGGGCCCGTACTCCGTACGGGTTTTATTAAATATAAATAAAATAAAAAAATATTTAAATAGTGTTTTCGTATTATGGTGTCATTGCAATGCAAATCTTTAATCTTCTACGACTACAATTACTTTCCTAAAGAAACTGCTATTGCTAGCTAGGGTGAGAATATCTTACTTGTGCAAATTGTTGTGCTGTAGAAGGGAAGTAACTTGCCCAAGTAACCTAACAAAATCAAAGTATCAAACGACGACTGACAGTGATAGCCTTATGGATGACTGCCGAATTATTGTGTGCGGGCATTTGGAGGAGATACAAGGAGAGCTCGGATTTATAGGACTGTAATGGTGTCAATGGTTTGAATTGTCACGGTCTGTCTATGTGTTGCCCTCTTCTTCAAGACATCACCCATTGTATACTTTGTTGAACCAATCCGTTGGGAGTCAGTTGATTTCGGGTTCCATCTTAGTTTTTCTTTCATACTTTTTTTAGTAAATACTTTTGCAAAATGTGTTAATTAATGACTTTCTTATATACTTATGGTAATGGTATATAGTATATATAGAAGGGGAAGAACTGAATATATGCATATATAATATATTCCACCTAATAGTATGTATATTTTAGGCGCTGCAATCTTCATCTGTACGTGTAACCAAATAATATATAATTCTAGTGGAATCTTGTTAAAACTAACATAAAACACCTAAACTAAGGAAAGTGCTTCCAAATTGTAGAGTTGAAAGCCAACGCAACAAGCTCATTGGCTCGATAGGTAAGGACGGACTACTTCAGAAGTAGTGGAGCCACCTATTCCACTCAGCTTCAACAAGCACACGAGTTGAAACTTAACCTAGCCTGTTATACTATCAGTGTTGTTCCATACATTATACATAAGCATTGATATACAGTAGACCAAACAACATAAAGATTGAAATAATGGTCCTCCTCGGAAGCCAAATTTGCTCATTCATAACAAAAGTTTAGTAATTCCTATATTACAACCATCGACAATAAAGGAACGATAAACAATCAAATTGGATTAAGGATACTTCTCGTCAAGATACTTCTCAGGGATTACATCACCTACTCTTTCAAATTAGCAATAATTTCATCATTAGTCACAATCTCGTCATCCTGTGTTGAGATGAGAATAGTGTGCACCCGAATTGGAACCATCATGTTTCCCTGATCTACTTTCTTTGCTCTACATCAGTATCTTTTGTTTGTTGAATATTCTTTTTCTCTCCATGCTTCAACTTTTTACATGTTCTACTAGTGTAAAGGCCCGTACTCCGTACGGGTTTTATTAAATATAAATAAAATAATAAAATATTTAAATAGTGTTTTCGTATTATGGTGTCATTGCAATGCAAATCTTTAATCTTCTACGACTACAATTACTTTCCTAAAGAAACTGCTATTGCTAGCTAGGGTGAGAATATCTTACTTGTGCAAATTGTTGTGCTGTAGAAGGGAAGTAACTTGCCCAGGTAACCTAACAAAATCAAAGTATCAAATGACGACTGACAGTGATAGCCTTATGGATGACTGCCAGATTATTGTGTGCGGGCATTTGGAGGAGATACAAGGAGAGCTCGGATTTATAGGACTGTAATGGTGTCAATGGTTTGAATTGTCGCGGTCTGTCTATGTGTTGCCCTCTTCTTCAAGACATCACCCATTGTATACTTTGTTGAACCAATCCGTTGGGAGTCAGTTGATTTCGGGCTCCATCTTAGTTTTTCTTTCATACTTTTTTTAGTAAATACTTTTGCAAAATGTGTTAATTAATGACTTTCTTATATACTTATGGTAATGGTATATAGTATATATAGAAGGGGAAGAACTGAATATATGCATATATAATATATTCCACCTAATAGTATGTATATTTTAAGCGCTGCAATCTTCATCTGTACGTGTAACCAAATAATATATAATTCTAGTGGAATCTTGTTAAAACTAACATAAAACACCTAAACTAAGGAAAGTGCTTCCAAATTGTAGAGTTGAAAGGCAACGCAACAAGCTCATTGGCTCGATAGGTAAGGACGAACTACTTCAGAAGTAGTGGAGCCACCTATTCCACTCAGCTTCAACAAGCACACGAGTTGAAACTTAACCTAGCCTGTTATACTAACAGTGTTGTTCCATACATTATACATAAGCATTGATATACAGTAGACCAAACAACATAAAGATTGAAATAATGGTCCTCCTCGGAAGCCAAATTTGCTCATTCATAACAAAAGTTTAGTAATTCCTATATTACAACCATCGACAATAAAGGAACGATAAACAATCAAATTGGATTAAGGATACTTCTCGTCAAGATACTTCTCAGGGATTACATCACCTACTCTTTCAAATTAGCAATAATTTCATCATTAGTCACAATCTCGTCATCCTGTGTTGAGATGAGAATAGTGTGCACCCGAATTGGAACCATCATGTTTCCCTGATCTACTTTCTTTGCTCTACATCAGTATCTTTTGTTTGTTGAATATTCTTTTTCTCTCCATGCTTCAGCTTTTTACATGTTCTACTAGTGTAAGGGCCCGTACTCCGTACGGGTTTTATTAAATATAAATAAAAAAAATATTTAAATAGTGTTTTCGTATTATGGTGTCATTGCAATGCAAATCTTTAATCTTCTACGACTACAATTACTTTCCTAAAGAAACTGCTATTGCTAGCTAGGGTGAGAATATCTTACTTGTGCAAATTGTTGTGCTGTAGAAGGGAAGTAACTTGCCCAAGTAACCTAACAAAATCAAAGTATCAAACGACGACTGACAGTGATAGCCTTATGGATGACTGCCGAATTATTGTGTGCGGGCATTTGGAGGAGATACAAGGAGAGCTCGGATTTATAGGACTGTAATGGTGTCAATGGTTTGAATTGTCGCGGTCTGTCTATGTGTTGCCCTCTTCTTCAAGACATCACCCATTGTATACTTTGTTGAACCAATCCGTTGGGAGTCAGTTGATTTCGGGCTCCATCTTAGTTTTTCTTTCATACTTTTTTTAGTAAATACTTTTGCAAAATGTGTTAATTAATGACTTTCTTATATACTTATGGTAATGGTATATATTATATATAGAAGGGGAAGAACTGAATATATGCATATATAATATATTCCACCTAATAGTATGTATATTTTAAGCGCTGCAATCTTCATCTGTACGTGTAACCAAATAATATATAATTCTAGTGGAATCTTGTTAAAACTAACATAAAACACCTAAACTAAGGAAAGTGCTTCCAAATTGTAGAGTTGAAAGGCAACGCAACAAGCTCATTGGCTCGATAGGTAAGGACGAACTACTTCAGAAGTAGTGGAGCCACCTATTCCACTCAGCTTCAACAAGCACACGAGTTGAAACTTAACCTAGCCTGTTATACTAACAGTGTTGTTCCATACATTATACATAAGCATTGATATACAGTAGACCAAACAACATAAAGATTGAAATAATGGTCCTCCTCGGAAGCCAAATTTGCTCATTCATAACAAAAGTTTAGTAATTCCTATATTACAACCATCGACAATAAAGGAACGATAAACAATCAAATTGGATTAAGGATACTTCTCGTCAAGATACTTCTCAGGGATTACATCACCTACTCTTTCAAATTAGCAATAATTTCATCATTAGTCACAATCTCGTCATCCTGTGTTGAGATGAGAATAGTGTGCACCCGAATTGGAACCATCATGTTTCCCTGATCTACTTTCTTTGCTCTACATCAGTATCTTTTGTTTGTTGAATATTCTTTTTCTCTCCATGCTTCAGCTTTTTACGTGTTCTACTAGTGTAAGGGCCCGTACTTCGTACGAGTTTTATTAAATATAAATAAAATAAATAAATAGTTAAATAGTGTAAATTTTCGTATTATGAATTTATATTTTTCTTAAAAAAAATATAGAGTCAAACTAATATTATTACTTTTATGGTTTAATTGAAACAATTTATATATTTTCAAGGAAAAATTGGTATTGGAGAGTCATAGACTCATAGTTGAAAAGAATATTGCACATTTATTTGTAACCTTATATTCATCTTTATATAAAATATTTTACCTAAATAGCTTAGAACAAAAATTATTATAATTAATTTTTTAGGAGAAGTTTATTTTTATCAAAATAAAATAATTTAGATTTAATATTTTTTTTCAAAATTAAAGAAAGATAATTAATTGTCAATCTCTTAAGAGAAAATGTAAAAGTTAATTATTTTTTGTAAAAATTTAATTTAATTATTTAATTGTCAATCTTGTAAGACATAATGTAAATTTCTATATTTTTTTGTTATCAAAATTCTATTTTAATAAAATATTTTCCATAAATATAAAATGGCAAAGATAATGTATATATTTATTTAATTCTAAGAGAAATTTAAATTCATATCATTTCGTTATAAAAATTAGATTAAAAAAATATTTTACCAAAATTTGATTTAAGCAAAGTTTTTAGCATTTTTTTAATCATAATTTGTTTTTAAAAAGAAATTTTACATAAATAGATAATTATCAATCTTTTAAAAGAGAGTGTAATTTTTTTGTATGATAGCATAAATAAAAATAAAAGATTATTTTAAAGAAAAAGGTGGTGTTGTCCAATCTAAAAGTGACATGTGTTGTTTAATAATTTTTTTAACCTCCGTTTTAGGTTATAGTTATGATAAAAGATTATTTTAAAGAAAAAGGGTGGTGTGGTCCAATATAAAAGTGACATGTGTTATTTAATAATTTTTTTAATCTCCGCTTTAAGTTATAGTTATGATAAATAAAGGGGTATTTTTGGAATTTTAAAAAAAATTGACGCTGCAAACTAAGTTAAGCGGGTGCTGTATAGTATGACCCTTATTTTAATACTCCATTATAAAAATCGATAATACGGAGTATTAACTTTGGAACAAAAAAAACAAGGGCAACAAAAAAAGGAAAATATAATAATAATAATACTACAAATGAACATAAACGGTAAAACACATTGAGAAAAGAGGGATCAAACAAAACCAAATCTGTATCTTCTCTCTCCTCTCTCTTTCTGGTCTTCATCGTTGTCTCTCTCTCTCTAAAGAGTCAAAAGTTCAGAAAAGTTGAATACCCCAATTCTCTCCCTGCATCAAATTTCCCCTTCCGTAATTATTCACTTGATCTGCGTTCTCAATAAGGTGCTGAATTTTCTGCCATACCCCTTACGACGAATCTGCTGAATTCTCTCTTCCCAGAGTGATCGTTCTTCGGAGTTAGGGAAAAAAGCCGGAAACCCTAGTTTCCTGTCACTTGATCCGGACGCCCCTTATAGACTAACTGCACACGTTAGCTTTGTGGATGGCTCCGTTACGGATTTGAGGTAAGCTGACTTTACTTCTCATTGGTTTTACGTGTTTTAGGGTTTTTAGGGCTGTAGTTGGTCGGTTGGATTATGTGTTGGGACGGGGATTCCTGATGTTTCCGGATGTATATTTGAATCCATAAATTTGATTATTAGTTTGGAAATGATTCTCTTCAAGGTAAATATATTTTTTATAATGTGGTTCACTGTTAGTTGGAGGAAAAGCTTGTAGTTAGGTTGGTTTATGTTTATGTATTAAATTTGAGTATCTGCACTGAAATTTTCTCTGCCTCTTTGCATTCTCTGTGCTTGAGATGAATGTTTCAATGTAATCCACTGATTAATAGTTTATACTTTATACAGGTGAAGTTTAGTTGGGAATTAGATTCAAGTGAGTTAATGGTGGACACAATATGCCTTTGTTAGTTTGGAGAAATGCAAAGGTATCATGGTGCTAGCTGCACAAGTGCAGTAAACAATAGTGGTTTTGGGAACATATCCTCGAGGGAGAGGGCAGATTCCTCTTCATTGCCAACTAATTTTTCAATAAACTCGAGGTGAGGAAATCATATCCTGTGAAACAATGCCTTACATGTATATTCTTGGGGTTTCATTTTCGGTATAATTCGCATCCGTATCTATATTATCTTGTCTATTGTTCTAGACAGCATAAATTTGTGGGGATTAAATTTATGGGTGAAGGAAATTTGCCGAGACATCCTTGTAATGGTTTGTTTGTGTATGAGTTTACATAAAGGTATGAATTTGATAAGATTCAAATGATTTAGAGGTGATTTTTTTTTATATATTCCTGTTTTAGCTTTTAGGTCTAAATGTTGATATGATAAATATAAACAGGTGAAATTTGATCTTGCAAAATTACAAACTTTTGTGTAAACATGAATTATCCCTTTCCAATTACGTACGTGAGAAGCTATTCTTATTTCTTTGTAGTCGATGTATCATCTTTGCAGATGTGTTGTGTATTTTTTTTTTATTAAATATCACGTTTCTGTTAGCATTAACAGTGGCCATTACTGTAGTTGTCTTTCTTGTTAATTTAATATTATTGTGCATTGGTCAGCCATTGATTTATATAGTAACTGAATTAAGTTAATGATTATACAGGCGGTCAGTGCAGTTAATACCGTACAGCTTGAAGTGTGAGAAAGAGCCATTGAATTCCCGGTATCTTTCTCTCACATCTATTGTTGTTATGTAATTTTTTTTCCCCCATTCCGAGGTTACATAGAGTTAAGCCATATCATTTTAATCGACTGAATCATATATCAGCTCAAATATTCTTCTTTAATTCGACTCGCTGAAGTTGTGAAATTATTATGCCAAATTCTCTTGGAAAGATGGTTTGTATGATGCACAAAGGAATGTAAGAGAGATGGGAAGATATTTTTATTAAATTGGTCCAAGTGTTAGACATTCCCTTCTTTTCTTTTTCCCTTCTGCATGTCTGAGAAGTGGTACTTCTGCGATGAGCTGATAGATTTGATAACAAATGAAAAGGATTTGTTTTTTGGTCATTTTGATGGATTTAATTCTTATTTGCATGGATATCTTTAATGCTGTCACAGCCTTGGTCCTCCTGACTTCCATCCTCAAACATTAAATTGCCCAGAGGAGACCCTTAGCAAGGATTATGTTCAATCTGGATACAGGGAAACAATTGAGGGAGTTGAGGTACTTTTTCAAGAATTTATTTTCTTTCCCCCTATAACTTCTGTAGCAGTTAAATGACATAGTCTGATAGTCATGAATTACTTGTTTTGACTGTGCAATATATTCAGTGATACAATCATAGTAAGAAGCTGCTTTTTCTGACTGCAATATATGCTCAGCTTTCGTAATGCTTGATATTTCAATTACAACTTGGTTTATCAATTCTTCTGCTGCATTTTTCAGGATGCAAGGGAGCTCTCACTTACTCAAGTTACAATTTTTTCCAAGCCTGCTGTACTCAAGTGTAAAGAGGTAAGCAGCTAGGATCATCTGGTTTTCCTCTCCTGGTCTTCGCTTTGCTTCGGAAGGCTTTCTTAATTGCCATAAATTGTTATTGATAAACAAATTCTGTTTGCAGGCAATTAGAAAACGACTTAGAGCTATTAATGAATCTCGTGCTCGAAAGCGTAAGGTGATGCGATGTATCCTTCATATCCTTGATTATTGTGGTTGTTACTTTCTTGCCTGCTTTTATTTTTGATTTACTAGGAGAGTAGATGAGTCTAGATGATAATTGTCGATGTAACAGGCTGGCCAAGTCTATGGGGTTCCCCTCTCTGGTTCATTATTGAGCAAGCCCGGTCTGTTTCCTGAACAAAGGCCATTTGGTGAAGATTCGCGTAAAAGATGGATTGAGGTATGCCTATTCTTTTATACAAACGTGGAGAATTATCTTGATTGTGTTGTTTTTTGTGATGAATGCAACATAGTACCCTCTTTTCTGATGGAATAGTGTGGAATGTACCGTGTTTTTGATATTTTGGAGCGGGATATGAATCTTGGTATTTATAAAAAGATAGAATATGGAGTATTTAACTCTTTAATTAATATGTTACCATTATTTCCGGTTCTTCTTTTTACAAGAACATGCAAATTTCATGCTCTTCATCTGCAACAAGACTTTCCTAATTCATTATTAGTGCTTACTTTTTGGGACGGTTTGGTTCTATTATCTCTCTTCCAGTTGCTGTGAATTTAATTTATATGAAGAATTCAAATAGTTAGTTGTGGAGTTTTGTGATGTGAAGTGTCTTGGCAATATTCTTATTTAGCCATATATTTTCTTATTTGTTTTATGCATGTCATTACCTGAGTGCAAATTCTTGGTATATATCATATGATTCCATGGACGATGACAGTCCTCTAACCAGGCTTGGTGATCATTCTGTATGTGTAGATGAAATTGTTGTTGTAAGATGGTTGGTGGAGTACTTAATGTTGTACATGATAGGAGACTCAGTTGTTAATGTAGAAGACTTCGATGTTTATAATTCAAGTTAGATAATGTATCATTTTGATTCAAATTAGATGAGGAAAAATGATGTATGATTCAAATTATACGATGAACCATAATTAAATGTTTAAGTGCTTCAGGCTAGACTTGATAGCTTGGTGGGAATCTGAGTGTTATACTCTGATCGGAAGACAGATAGTCAGATAGTTCAAATAATCACGTGCTTTATTAAATTTATTAGTGTCTTTATTTACTTCCAATTCCCTAATCATTTTTCTCACGTTCTCATCTTCTATCTGAAATGATCCAATTATACTTTGAAATATCTATTACTGATGTGAGGGTGCAATAGATCAGATATATATTTATAATATGGTCATGCTCCAAAGCTGACAATTTTTTTGAGTTTGTAATTCATTTTTCCTTTCCTGATTCCAGGGCCTCTCTCAATACCAGAAGAGCCTGCAAGCTCTGGCTGATAATGTTCCTCACGGATATAGAAAGAAATCCCTTCTTGAAGTTCTCATCAGAAATAGCGTCCCTTTGCTGAGAGCAACATGGTTTATTAAAGTAACTTATCTTAATCAGGTTAGTAAGTTTATACAATTACTTGTTGTATTACGAGCTCTATCTTTTTCCCTTGGGAAATTAATTTGATTAGCAAGTTAGAGGTGAGAGAGAGAGTTCATTTGGCTTCTTTGCTTACTCGCCTCCAGTGCCAAGCCTTTTTAGGGTTTCAGAAGGGGAACTTAATACTTAGAAACTATATAAGTTACACTCTCGAATATACTTCTTTTTGTTAGTTGTTGACTGCAAACTTTGTCAGATGGAAACAATAATGGAAGGGAAACAACAAATGCCAAAAATAAGAAATTGACATGAAGGAGACTGACAATATGGATTGCATGTTGTCTTAAAACCTCAAAAGACGAGGATAGTGCAATATTTGAACCAGATGCATATATTAAGCCCATGAAAGGAAAATTAATACACACATTAAGTCACTACACAAACAGCAAGTACCATTAGCCTATTAGCATTTGAAGCACTTAAATTTATTAGAATATCTTGTTGCTTTAAAATAAATGAACAATAAATGCTATGTTCACTATCAAATTCCAATTTGTATATAAGTTGGTATATTTAAACCAATGAGCCAACTTTATCCGATTGAGGCAAAGAGCAATAAGTCCAACATATGTAATAGACAATCACCCATCCACCACAACAAATTACATCCATGAAGAACAAAAGGCAATTAAGGTGAAATAAGTTTAGCAATCAAGCAATCATCATGGCAAGTATTATATAAAATGTGGAGCTTTTTATTTTATCTAAAGGGTGTGTTTGGTAACATGCTTTTATAACGTAAACAATGCTTGCTCGGCAGCTAATAATGCAGCCGGTTGACAAGGGATACACATGCCTTATGAGGTAAATACATGTTTACTGAACAAACCCTAAATATTACTATCTCTGTTCACTAAAAATTGTCATTTTAGGCTTTGCCACAACTAATAAGGAATTCTAAAACACTTCAAACTTTTTTCTAAAATTTATAGTTTATCAACTACCCACCTCATTTTTAGCCAATGAATATAATATAATTTGCATCAAAGAGACAATATGTGCATTTTTCAATAGCAGAGACAATATGTGCATTTATCAACTACCCACCTCTAAAATTTATATGTGCATTTTTCAATATCAACCCAGTGTTAACCCGAGGCGGGTTAACACTGGGTTGATATTGTTGTTGTTTGAGGGGGGTGGGGTGGGGGTGTACAAGGCTGTCCATGAATTATCATGGTCTCTTTCTTAGCGGTGTCTGGTCTGGTTGAGTAGCTAAACAGTTTGCTGGACTCCTGGCATTCCTGAGTATTTACTAGTACCAGGCAAAATGCCACTTTTGGATGGACGCTGGATTCCTTATTTGAGGCAGAAGATCAGTATACATTATGCTTAATCCATGTCACCCGGAAGCTCTAATAGAACAGTGTTTACCATTTGCATTTTGTGTCCGAGTCAGATACTCTTTTCCTAGTGTAAAATTATGGAAACGATACATTTTCCGTATAGCATAGGGTTTTAAGTGAGTAGGATTCTGGAATTTAGGGGCTATGATGTGCTTCTGTACATTGTATCTCCTCATGCTTACTGCTTAGAACTGACAAATATATCTTCTCATACTTGGAACTGCCAATTCATGTTTTATTTTCAGATTCGACCTGGATCATCCAGTATATCTTCTGACACAGCTGACAAATCTCAACTTTCACGAACAGAGCTTTGGACAAAGGATGTTATTGATTACTTGCAATATCTTTTGGATGAGTATTTGTGCAGGAATAGTTCGCATTCTCATCCTCAGAACAAGGATCAAAACCGTCAAATGCTTTATGCTGGTTCAGCAGCAAATAAGACTGATTCAGCATCAAGTTTGCTTGACGGTGAGGAGCCTTCCTTGCATTTTAAGTGGTGGTATGTGGTTCGACTTGTACATTGTCACAGCAGTGAAGGACTAATTATTCCCTCACAACTTATAGATTGGGCAATTCAACAGCTACAGGTATGCGGAGATCTTTTATTGTGTTCAAATCATGTCAATGATGATATCCATAAAATATCTGTTGCTGGTATGAGCTATCTTATAACTGGATTGAGTGCTTTATTTTCAGGAAAAGGATGTAGTTCAGACCTTACAACTGGTATTACCTATTATATATAGCATGTTGGAGACGATTATTCTATCTCAGACTTGTGTGCGCAACCTTGTGGATGTTGCTCTTCGTTTTCTCAGGGAGCCGTCGTCAAGTGGTTCTGATCTAGTTGACAACTCGAGGAGAGCATATACTACGTCTGCCCTTGCTGAAATGCTTCGGTATCTGATAATGTCTGTTCCAGATACATTTGTTGCACTTGATTGCTTTCCTCTGCCCAGTTCAGTTGTCACCTATATGGTTGATGAAGGAAACTCTTTGTCTAAGCTATCTATAGATACTGATGGTACAAAAAGTAGTAAAAATGTTACAAGAAAGCTTGATATTAAATATCAGTCTTTGTGCTTTACCCATGTGGTTACTTCTGTTCAGAAGCGTGCTTCTTGGCTTGCAAAGGGTTCTAGCCCTGGCTGTTGTGGGCAAAATGGGGCTAAAGCAGTTCAAGCCTTGAATACCTCTCTTATCAGGGGAGATGTGAAGGAGGCTTATAAGCTCCTTTTTGAAGATGCTGCGGATACAGTGGTTGATGAATGTTGGATTTCAGAAGTAAGCCCATCTTTAAGATCATGGTTGAAGTGGATAGATTCTGTAAGCTTGTCAATAATTTGCTCTGTCTTTCTCCTTTGTGAGTGGTGTACTTGTGATTATGGGCACTTGAGGAATAGCCCTATTCATGATTTGAAATTTACAGGAGGAAAAGATTTTTCTCAGATAAATGTAACTGTTGGGCTGTTGAAGCTGAAGATTAGAGATATGTACATGCAGTTGTCAGGCAAGAGTGGGAATTCACTTGCACTGCAGAGCTGGGGGAAAGGCCTTAGTGGAAGAAGCTGTATAAAATCTTCTGAATTATTTGGAAGTCCCAGCGTTTTCCATGATATCATAGTTTGCTGGATAGATCAGCATGAAGTGCGTAAAGGAGAGGGCTTAAAGCGTGTACAACTGCTTCTTGCGGAACTCATATGTTCTGGTATATTTTATCCTCCAGCATATGTGAGACAGCTAATTGTTAGTGGTGTGATGGACAGAAGCAGTGGATCAATGGTCAATGTGGATAGACAGAGGAGACACTTCCAGGTACTGAAACAGCTGCCCCCTGCTTATGTCCAAGATGCTATGCAAGAAGCAGAAATGCTTGAAGAGCCAGAGCTTGTGGAGGCAATACGTGTTTATGGAAATGAACGCCGTCTATTACTTCGTGGGTTACTCTCCAATGGTGTTCAAAATGAGAACTCTAACAATGCCTTGCATCAAAGGGTAAAGCAGTATCCAGTGCTGCAGAATAATGCCTCTTCAGTATCATCTATAGATCAACATAAAGTATCTTCCAGTTCCAAATTGTCAGCTTGTAAATATAGCAAGAATAGCGCTGATATCGAGGAACTGAAAGCTGCGATTTCAGTGCTATTGCAGCTCCCTAAAACATCAGCTTCTGCGGACTCTGCAATTGATGAAACACGTTTGAATTTTAAGAGGCCATTTGGGTTGATCTCGAACAATATGGGCTCAATAGAGGGAACATTGGGATGTGAAGAATGTCAGAGGGCAAAGAAACAGAAAGTCAGCAATGATAAGAGCTCCCATCTTCAAGGTTCATCCTCAAACTTGTCAGATGATGAAGATAACTGGTGGATAAGAAAGGAGCTGAAGTCTGTGGAGCTATTTAAAGTTGATCCACCCCTTAAGCCACCCAAGCAGGCCACACGAGGAAGGCAAAAAACAGTGCGTAAAACTCAAAGTCTTGCTCATCTAGCAACTGCAAGAATTGAAGGTAGCCAGGGAGCTTCTACGAGCCATGTATGTGATAACAAGATGGTTTGTCCCCATCACCGCACTAATGTTGATGGGGAAGCTCCCAAGTCAGTAGATGGGATCAAGGCCTCAAATTGTAGTGATATCATTTCAATCAGGAAGATGTTGAAGCAGAAGAGGTATATGGAAAGGAGGAGTATTGGTAATTGGTTACTTACTGCTGTCAAGCAGCTAGTTGAAGAGTCTGATAGAACAGCAAAGAGCTGCCAGTTAAATAGGTCACTCTCTCCAGTTGATGAGAGAAGTTCAGCTCGGTGGAAACTTGGTGAGGATGAATTGTCTGTTATTCTATATCTGATGGATGCTTCTAGTGATTTGTCAGTAGCTGTTAGATTCCTCATTTGGTTGCTGCCCAAGACAGTTGGTAGTGCTCCCACTCCTGCTGGAAGGAGTATAACATTGCTTGCAAAGAATATGGAGTGCTGTGGATGTGAAGTTGGAGAGCTGTTTCTATTATCATGCATCCGGAGGTGCGTTTTGTTTTACTTGTTAACTTGTTATGCAGCCATTTTGATAATTTCTTGTGGCAGTGAACATAAATTTCTTCTTGAAACTGGATATTGTAGTTTCAGGGCTTTAGATCAACCCTGTTTCATTTTGCATACTTCTTTTATTTTGCCTTCTGATTGAAGAGCTGAATTTACAGATTGTCAACAACTTTGCATCCACATCTCCACTCATTAATCATTGCTTTGAGGTCATTTTTCAAATGTAACTTTTTGAATATTAAATGCTTATATTTGGTCATGCTGCTTTTCTATACACTTAGTGTGGGGCCAGGCTTGGACACATTGACTACATCCTGTAGAATACGTCTGTTAATTGTTCATGAATTGTTGAATAAAGGTTGCAGATTGGCACTTCTATTTAACTAATAGAGTCCCATAAGATTCATGCCTGTGTTATGTTCTTAAATGTGTATCTATATTTTTGTAAAGCCTCAATTTTAATGCTGTATTAAATGCATATGCACAACAAAGCATTTAAAGCATCTAATTGATCATGCCCAAACTTTCTTATTTATTTCATTCGATCTTTTGTCTCTTTGAATTTTTTTTATTACATCCTTTCAGCTAGTGGTTTTTCATCCAGGTATGAGAACATACTTGTTGCAGCAGATCTAATACCCCAAGTCCTATCAGCTGCAATGCTACGTGCCACAACAGTAATTGCTTCCAATGGAAGGCTTTCTAATTCACCAATCTTCTTCTATGCTCGGTATCTGCTAAAGAAATATGAGCATATTTCTAGTGTAGCTGAATGGGAAAAGAATTTTAGGGCCACATGTGACCGGAAGCTTATCTCTGAGCTTGAGTCTGGGAGATTGCAGAATGTAGAATGTGGGTTTCCTCTTGGAGTTCCTTCAGGTGTTGAAGATCTTGATGATTTTATTCGTCAAAAGATTAGTGGAAATCGGTTATCTAGAGCTGGAATGAGTATGAGAGACACAGTGCAGAGATTTGTTGATGAGATGGTCCATCATCTATTTGGCAAAGAGAGAAAGCTATTTGCAGCAGGTGCACAGAGAAGTGTAGGCATGGAAAAATGGGATGACGGGTATCAAATAGCTCAACAAATTGTGATAGGGCTGATGGATTGCATTCGACAGACAGGTGGTGCTGCTCAAGAAGGGGACCCTTCTTTGGTGTCTTCAGCAGTTTCTGCAATTGTTAGCAATGTGGGGCCAGTTGTTGCCAAAATGCCAGATTTCACAGTTGTTAGTAATCACTCCAGTCTACCATCTCCCACTGGCTCGCTCAATTTTGCTCGTCGCATTATACGTGTTCATATAAAATGCTTGTGCTTGCTTAAAGAAGCTCTTGGAGAGAGGCATAGCCGTACGTTTGAGATTGCTCTGGCTGCAGAAGCTTCATCTGCACTTGCTGGGGTTCTTGCTCCCGGGAAAGCCGCTCGAAGTCAGTTTCAGTTTTCACCTGATGCTCAAGAGTCAAATGGTAATGCATCTGGTGATATTTCTAATAATTCGGTGAAAATTGTTGTTGGAAGGGCTACAAAAACCGCAGCTGCTGTATCTGCTCTTGTTGTTGGTGCAGTCATTCACGGGGTTGCTAGCCTAGAAAGAATGGTGAGGGTCTTTAGGATAAAAGAAGGTTTGGATGTAATGAAATCTGTGAGAAGTTCAAGAACCAATTCTAATGGGAGTGCTCGATCCGTTGCAGCACTCAGGGTGGACAGTTCCCTTGAAGTTTATATACATTGGTTTAGGCTCCTGGTTGGTAACTGCAGGACTGTTTCTGATGGTTTAATTGTCGAGCTCCTTGGTGAGCCATCTATTGTAGCTCTTTCGAGGATGCAACGTACACTTCCTCTTGATGCTGTACTACCTCCTGCCTATTCCATATTTGCATTCATCATATGGAGGTCGGTTATTTTCAGTGCTTCCACGGCAAGTCGTGAAGATAACCAGCAGTTGTTTAATTCCATGGTATCAGCCATTGGGGATGCTATAAAGCATATGCCGTTCCGAGATGTCTGCTTGAGAGATACTCTTGGTTTCTATGATCTTGTGACATCAGATCCTACTGATTCGGAATTGGCAGCTTTTATTGAGATGAATGGATCAGAGAGGCACTTGAAAGGAATTTTTGTTCCTCTACGTTCACGGCTGTTCCTCAATGCGTTAGTTGATTGCAAATTGCCTCTTTCTGTGCTTTTGCAGGATGATGGTAGTCGAGTAGCTAGTCTCTCTGATTCGAAAATGCAGTATCCAGAACGTGAGGCCAAAATTTCAGAGAAACTTGTCCATGCCCTGGATACCTTGCAGCTTGCTAAATTTCATTGGCAGTGGGTTGAGCTGAAGCTTTTATTGAATGAACAAGAACTTGATTCCAGTCATGCCAAATCTATTGCAGAGGCTCTGCGTTCCCTTTCACCTAGATGTGAAAAAACCAGTACTTCTGAACACGAGAATCATTTTGTTGAGTGTGTGCTCACAAGGTTACTGGTCAGGCCAGATGCTGCTCCTTTACTTTCAGAAGTTGTGCATCTCTTTGGAAAGCTCATTGAAAATTCTGTGTTGGTATCTGTTAAGTGGTTTTTAGCTGGAGAAGATGTTCTTTATGGAAGGAAATCAATAAGGCAGCGGCTTGTGAATGTTGCAGAAAGGAGAGGCTTCTCTACTAAGTCACCTTTTTGGAAACCATGGGGCTGGCGTTCAGATCATGACACAAGCAAGGATAGTAAAAGGAAGTTAGAAATTGCGTCCCTTGAAGAAGGTGAAGTAGGTACTGACTTAAAAAGATATAGAAATGGGATTACTCAAGTGTTAGATATAGATTCCTCCAACCGTAGCCAGCATCTCTTTGCAGAGAAAGGCCTGATTGATTTGGTCACTCCATGTCTGGATCGTAGTTCTGATGAGTCCTGCAATTTGTTTGCTGGTGATTTGATAAAGCAGATGAATTATATCGAGCAGCAAATAAGTGGGGTAAATGGAGGGGCAACTAAGCAGGCAGGAACGTCTCCTTCTGGGAGTGACAGTTCTGTAAGTAAAGCTAGTAGCAGGAAAAACATGAAAGGTGGGAGCCCTGGATTGTCTAGGCGATTGGCAGGAGCAATAGATTCATTACCATCACCTTCTTCAGCACTGCGAGCTTCCATCTCATTGCGCTTGCAACTTCTCCTCAGATTACTTCCCACTATATGTGCTGATGGGTAATTTTTTTTTTTTTATAATTTCTGTTCTTCCTGGAAAATAAACTTATTTAGTTCTGTGCATCAGGATTATTGGCTTTTATATAGTGCCTTTGAGATGAATATAGCCCCTATATCAATATTGGTGCATTTTAACTAAATTCAGTTATTATTGTCACATAGCTGAATTTCAGTTTTCCTTGGGTATGTTGGGCGATGATAATGCTTGGGCCTTCCACATACACCCTCTCGATTTTATATCGGGGCAAGGATGTGTACATCTTGGCCCCCCAGACCCCGCCCGATGCGGGTTAACACTGGGTTGTTGTTGTTGTTAGTTCTGTGCATCATGTCTAATGTTGAGATAAAAAAGTTTTTGAAACCAAAGTAGGTGGTAGATGATCCTTGCATATATTCTTATGCCTTTTCTCTATTGGTGTAGTGGTTTGGGAGATTTGCTTTGGATGATGTTGCGGCATCATGCATCCTTATAATTGTGGAGATTCTTTTGTTAGCTCTTGTATATTATATTAGCTTACGATAATGCAATTAATGATTTCCCTTGTAGTGTTGTAATGAAGTTCTACTGAGAAAATTAAACGAGTTGAAAAAGAATGAACTTTTGTTAAGCAAGTGGTGTAGTATATGGATTTTGGAGGGACACGAGTAAATTTGGGCCCGGAACATTCTCTGTTGGCTCGGAAAGATACAGTTTTCCACAACTGAAACAAAGCAAGTCACTGAAGCTCATTCTGTAGCTTCAGGTTCGAGTCGTGGTGCATGTGTTTGTGGAAGGGATCCGTCCATTCATTTGTTTTCAAAATTGAGATTTTCCTTTGATTTTCTTTTGTGCTCTAGATTGATGAAAGAAAATGTTAGTGAATTATCTTATTGACTATTCTTGAGGTACTTCCTTGATTTGGAAATCATTTATTTACTGCAATAGCCGGAGTCATACTAATAAATGTTGTGTCTCTTTTAACTCCATTTTAGAGATAAAAGTACTCAAGCACATTATCAGAAGGATTTGTGGGACAATGATTCTTGGACATCTAAAAAGTCTAAAATATGGCTATTAATGTCTGGTAATATTCTGAATATCTTCTTGCTTTTACCAGGGAGGCCAACCGTTCCATGAGGTCTGGACTTGCCACTGTGATTCTTCGCCTGCTAGGAAGTCGGATTGTGTACGAAGATATTGAGTTGTCCAACCCTGGATATGCACTTTCAAAAAAGGACAGAGAAACAGAGAAGAATGGTTCATCTAATGCTTTAGATTTTTCTGCAAGAAACATATTCGATTGTTTATTGTTGGTACTACATGCATTGCTGAGTCGATCCCAACCGTCTTGGCTGAAAGTGAAACATGCTTCAAAGGTTACGAATGAATCTGCAAAAGTTTCTTGTGGAATTGATCGAGAGACATTGGAGAATATACAGGTTCTATATTCAAATATTTTTACTTCTTTTTTTAACCAACACTTCAGGGTTCTGCACCGAAATGGATTTGCATCTGTAATCTGATGAAAACAATGAAATTTTAAATGAATGCAGAACGAGTTGGATCGAATGCAACTTCCAGACACAATACGATGGCGTATCAAAGCTGCCATGCCTGCAATTCGGGTCAGCAACCGGACCCACGTGTCCTGTTCGCCTCCTTCTGTGCCTCCTTCTATGGTGACATCAGTACAATCCAACATCTCACTTCCAGCATCTAATGCCAGCCATCCAATTACAAGGAGCTCCTCATCAGCTCTGACAAGGGCTGCTGCTGGGAAAACCAAGTCGAGCCTGCCTCAACCAGATCCTGACATGGAGATCGACCCATGGACGGTTTTGGAGGACGGGGCAGGAGCGGGCCCGTCTACAGGAGCCATGGGATCCAGTGATCATTCTAATATCAGAGCAGCCAGCTGGCTCAAAAGTGTCGTCAGGGTGAGGCGAACAGATCTCACTTACATTGGCGCCATGGATGAAGATAGCTGACGTGGCGCTAATTGGATTTTTGATTTACTGGGAAGCGTGCGTGATTCCATCGCGTGACTGGCTACCTGTTTCAGAGAAGGCAGCTTTGGCGGGCTCTCTGCAGCTGGCAATGGCTCTCACAAGGTCTGCACTGGAAAATCTGACAAGTCAACGGTTTCTGACATGGGAGCTTCTTGTTGTATATATATTGAGATTTTTATCTGACCAAGTTGAGCAAGCAAGAACATGTTATATGGGTATTGGGTGTGGGTTTTTGCATGCTCCTAGGGAAGTGTTGGTCCGGTGGGAGTTGGAAGTAAAAGGTCTGTTGTTGCAATGAATCATAGTTGTTAGCTAGTTATATTATGAAGAAGGCCGAAACGTAGGAGTAATGTTTATTTTTATTTTTATATATATAAAAACAAAGAACTTTCAGAAGGCTATGTAATTTAAGGTAGGCAAGTTCACTAAAACTTGTTATCCCAGGGATCAGCTGGGGATTTTGAATGGATGGGTTGGATTCTGGGCAGCCACTGAAATTTGGAAATCGTTAGGCGAATGGTGAGACTTGAGATTATTTGACCTTTGTACTGTCTGTACTCTGAAATGGGAGTTTTGCTTATTTATGAGTTGGTAAGTTGGAGCTCAGATTGTATGCTTCCTTCACCAACTAGATGATTTATTTAAAGAATAAAGAAATCAAATAAAAGTAAAAGAGAATTGAGAATGCTCCCATTTTCACTACCCTCCATTGTTGAGGATAGAATTGAGAATGCTTATTAGCCGTCTGATCTCAAAAATTTAATGACTAGAATTGCATGTTAGTTAAATTTAAAAAATCATAAAAACCCGGATAATTTTATAATTGCATGTGTATAATGTTAATAACTTTATGTGCACAATTTTCATTGTGCATTAATTTGTAAATGAGTGAGTGTGCATGTTTTTTTTTACCGAGTGTGTATTCTCTATTTTAGAGTGTGTATAATTTTATAATGATTGTGCATAATCTTATACCGAGGGTGCATAATTTTGTTACTAAGTGTGTATGATCCTATAATTGAGTGTCCATTACCTTATAATTAAGTGTGAATGATGATATAGAGTCATGTGCACTAAATTATAAAAAGTCATGCGAACTTAGCTACAAAAATTATGCACATTCACTTATATAATCATGCACACTCAATAACAATATTATGCACATTTACTTGTATAATCATGCACACTCATCTAAAATAGAGCATGCACACTCAATTAAAAAAACCATACACACTTTGTTACAAAATTATGCACAATTAGTCATATAGTCAAGCACAGTGGTCTAAAAAACATACATACTCATCCAAGAAACTATTTACATTCAGTGAAAAAGTTGTGCACAGTGAGTAATAAGATAAAGCACAATTAGTAACATAATAAAGCATAGCCAGCAATAAAATTAGGCACAATCAATTGTAACATAAAGCACAATCACTTAATATACGCATTTTTTAAATAAAATTCATTAGTGCCGAATTTTTTCATTTTAATGATGTTTTAATCAAAACCGTCTATTTTTTCGAGATCCAACGACTGTGGATGATTCCCTATTCTCTTCATAAATATTGTTCTCTCATGATCCATTCACTTACTCGAATAATAATGCTTATATCTTTGTTTTCTTATAGAGGTTCTGTTTAAAATATTAAATTAAGTCCCAATTTATTTATTTTTTTGATAAAAATTGAGGCCCAAAATTTTAGATTTTAGCACTTCTTTAGCAAGAAATGTAATAACTGTGGTTTTTGAGGATATTTTAGAATTTTTCTCGGATATCCTTTTAACCTCTTTGTCCGTTTTAACGCTTAATCCAATATTTTTGTCGGAATTTAAATCCTAGAAAATTGTTGGTGGTATCCTAAAATCATAAAGAAATGATTTTATGGATCGGTGTGAATTCTAGGATTTTTCAGTGGAAAAAGAATATTTATTGGATAAGCCGTCTTTTTAATTATGTACTGTAAAGGATTTAAAATACGAAACGGAAGCCTTAAAATTTGAAGGTAGCGTGATAAAATCATGGAAAATTGATTTTATTGGTCTACATAATTTACGGGACATTTTGTATTTAGTAAGTTTTTCCATCCGAGATACATAATTTTACCGCTTTAACGCGAATCCCGTTCCGAGACGGATTTTGGCTCCATAACCGATATATTCTCTACCTTGTTAAGTAAAAGGAGAGTAAGAATTCTTATCCGCTGGCATATCCTTTTCTGCCTTATCAAGTCTACGAATTGGTCTCCAAAATTTTTAAAAAAAAGAAAGAAAGAGAGGAGAGTTGGGCGAAGGAACGACGGACTCGAGGAGCTGAACTCTCCAACGCCGGTCATCTTCTCAGCCCGTCCAACACCTTCTCCTCTGTCCTTTCTTGTTCTTACTCAGCCACATCTTCCCCCAGGTATAGAAGGAAACCAGTAGGGATGACAACGGACTCGGGAAGAAAGGATTCGAATCCTTACTGCCGGCTCTCTTCTTTGCCTCGCCGTGCGACGCCGCCGGCGATCGCTAGCTCCTCCGACCACCACTCACCACAAGGGCCGCCATCGGGCATCACCCATCCACCCTCGAGCTCGGGGATCGAGCCACTATCGAGCCAAACGAGCCATGGGCTCAAGTGAAGGTATATACAATCGAAATTAATTAGCGGGTTGGTTACGGAGCCACCGTAAGGACCTTTCGGTTCTGCTTTGCTAATTAAATTTATGGTTTTTATAATCTTGACGTTGATACGGTCTCAAAGGTTCAAACCGCTCGAGAAACGGACCCAAGATCTTCAGTTATAGCGAATACAAGTTTTGACACCGATTGGCAGGTAAAGGACTTCGGATAATTACTTAGGATTCGTTGTTAATCCGTTTGATCCGAGATTTGGTCACCTTTAAGAACTGTTGCTAATGAACAATTTTTATTTAGAAAATTGTTTCAAAAGTGAAACGGATAATTAGTTATAATTCCGCCAAGATGGCTCCTTAAAGCATGATAACTAAGAATTTATTATATAGTCGATATACGAAATCAGATCGTTTATCGATTAGGAAGTTGTAGAAGTTGAGTATACAACTAAGAAGTGTATCCGTGAGCTCGTTGTTGAGAAATCCTTTTGTTATATTTGGCAGAATGGTGATAAAGATTACTGTTGAATTGCTAAGGACGTTGAGCACGCCTTCTAAGGCAAATGGACGATTCTATCTTGCGTTATTGTTATTAAATGAGGAATTGAATCCCATTTAATATTTGCGTTGGGAACAACTTGTATGATTAATAAAATATGATAGGTTGTTGTTTTGTTAGAAATAATGACATATGGTTATT
The DNA here is from genome assembly GCA_964016875.1 of Fallopia convolvulus. Taxonomy (NCBI): domain Eukaryota; kingdom Viridiplantae; phylum Streptophyta; class Magnoliopsida; order Caryophyllales; family Polygonaceae; genus Fallopia; species Fallopia convolvulus. Next base: position 45,799,021 of record OZ024729.1, read on the forward strand.
CATTCAGTTTCGCGATAGAACTGGATTTAGGTCCGTTGTGTGTGTGACCTTGTTTGTTTAGTTGTCTCATGCTGAGACATTGATATAGATTAATCTAGTCCAGGGATGTGAGCTTAGTCTCGGAAGCATCTCTTTAAAACTCATGTTAGGCAGTATCAATATTGATCCCCTAACACTAAGGTCATGACCATGGTCCGCTCTACGCTTGAGGGGCGACTATGCACTCTAGCTAAGTGCATTTATTAATATGTGTTGGTAGAGGATTATGGATGAAATAGGCCCTCTAATCTCTCCATCATTGGGACCCGTACTATTCGTTGTTCAAGGATGAAACATGCCCTCTGACCTCGATAGTATTGTGTTCCATTTAATATGTGTTGGTAGAAGATTATGGATGAAACAGGCCCTCTAATCTCTCCATCATTGGGACCCGTACTATTCGTTGTTCAAGGATGAAACATGCCCTCTGACCTCGATAGTATTGTGTTCCATCGGTAGTAGTTGGAGCCGATTAAAAGATGTCAACTTGTTTGTAAAAAGTTTGGAAAGTAATATAAGATAAGTGTGTTAGGCACATTAATGTACCCGGATGGTTAGTCTATTCGATAACCATTATTGCTCTCGGTTTTGAATGATTCTTAATCAAACTTTGATTAAGTCACTCTGATTAGTCGACAGAAGCTTTTCAAAATGTGATGTGATTAATATGAGTTCCCAACAATTGCTCATGTTTCGTAAAAGAAACCACAAGCGGTGGTGTTCTCTCTCTTGTTTATGCAAGTCTCCTTCTTATTCTCTATAAGACTGCGTACTGTTGGATCATAATCCGAGTCTAATTGGATTTGGATGCCAATATGTTTTGTCACAACCATAAGAACCAAGTTACTTTCTCCGCTTGCTTAGTCTTTCATTAGACTAACCCATCCATCTTCTTTTCTTTTATATGGTCGGCTGGTGTCCACCGTTGGTTTACGACACATCAGGTTCTTCTTGGAAGTTGATAAGAGGCGGATCCAGAGGTTTGAAGCTCCGGAAGTTGAAGAAAGGTTTCCAATGGCTATACTTGAGTGAAGATCATGGTTGAACTACTTCAAAGCGAAGCTGAGTTTCAGAAATAAGAACTAAAGGAAGACTTGATGAAGATTTTGTTTAAATAGAAGGTTGTTCTATTTATTTACTAATTCTTTTTAAGTTAAGGCTTGTATAAGACCTTTTATTCTCTTTTCCGCTGTAAAGTTTTATTTAATTTTGTTAGGTTTTAAATGGTTTCATTTACCTTGTGCTAGTAAGTTCTGTCAGGTTAAAGCCTTGGGTAACTCTGGTTTAGTCCTAATCGGAGTTACTGGCGGTAATACCTCCAGGGTAAGTAAGGGGGTGTTACAAGAAATGAAAACAATTTACATCTAAAATGTTAAAATTCATATTACCTATAGTGTCTAGTAAAAATTTGATGGTGCACGAATAAAACCGTGCACAAAACCGATGGACCGTAAAATTTGCAACCTTTGGATCGTGGACCAGATTAGACCAAATTAATACGGTCTGGTCCAGTTTTGGATCGTTAGGAGCAAGTTTACATATTTTACAATAAAATTTTAATACTCTATGTTAACAAGTAGTTAATTTATTCGACCAAAAAAATAGTTAATTTATGGTCCGATACGATTTTCTAGTTTAAATGGACCGTAAAACTTGAGATTTTATATCAAATATAACTATTATAAATTTACATTTTATGTCAAATATATAATAAATTAGATTTTTATACATAATTTTTAAATATATATATATATATATATATATATATATTATGTGATGAAACCCGAAATAAACCAGCGCTAGAAGACAAGAAATAGGATTACTTTTATTCGATTGTGCAAACACTTGCTCTTTATTTATTATTTTAGTGACGAGATCACACGTCACGAGGTTACAAACAAACGAGATTACAGGTTGCGAGGTTACAAACTAACGAGATTACAGGTTGCGAGGTTACAAACTAACGAGATTACACTTCAGATCTCCTAAGAGTATTTGAGATCTCGATCTAACAAGGTTCGAGATCTCCTAGTCACTACAGGATTCTATCACCAACAGGCTGCTTAACGAGCTCTAGTAGCGAGGTTGAGGAGTTTGAGTTTGAGTTTGAGCGCGGTGATTGTGGCCTGCGAGATGATGCATCGAGATCTTTGGTGTGAACATTCTTTGTGCGACTTGAAGTCTTTTTGTGGACTTCACTTATCTTTAGCGTGGCTTTTGACGATGATTCAACACATCGATCTTCAACGAGCAAGATAGTTCTTGAGTTCAAGATGTTTTTCAACCCCTTTCCATCTACGAGGTTCTCCTCTATTTATAGTGTTTTGAGAGGATGAGTATTGGTGTTTCTTCGATGTGGGATGCCCGCGATCAAGCCCTTTGATTGGTCGAGTGTGAGGCAGTAGTCTATTGGGTGGAGAAGCGGTGATCGCTGAATGGTCTAGACAGGGCGGGGGTGTCAACTTTTGAGCAACGAGGTTTAGACCTCGTTGCCGAGGTTTCGGGACCTCGCGGAGGTAGGGGTTTGTTTAATTTAGAGATGGGTACGGTAATGGGTCTCGAAATCAACCTTGGAAGTCCCGACGGATACGTTATTCCTTGTACCCCGGGCCGACTTTCTATTTTTCCATTTTGAGCACCATCACAACCCCATGGCCTGGGGACCTCGTCCCGAGGACCGCATGTCATATATGAATATCATCTGGTTCGCCAGACCCGGGGTGCGAGGTTCTTTGCGAGAAGCGAGGTGGAGAGGCTGGGCGAACTCCTTTGTAAAGACTCTTCTAGCGAGGTAGATTTCTGCGAGGCTTGATACTTGGATATTTTCTTTCGTTATGCATGTGGCGACTTCTGGGCCTGTCTCCCCGCGTCTCCTTAATGGGCCTCCAAGATGCACTAGGCCCATTAAGCTTTTTGGGAGTGGGGGGAGGCCCATGTTCGCCTTCTTTAAAAGCGTCTCCTCCACGCCTCCGAAAACCTTCATCTTCACCTTCTTCCTCTTTGAACTCTCTCTCCTCCTCCTTTGCTCTTCTAAACTCCGGCGAACAGTTCGACGGTTTCTCGGCGGTTTCTCGACGATTTTCTGGAACGCTACCACCACTCCGTCTGAATCTTCATACAAGTAAGTGCTTGACTCCATTTTTTTGCGTTTTTTGACGTTTCCCCTTCTCTCGCCGTCTCACACCCTAGCCGGGGGATGGTGGCCTTCTGGCGTTTTGCGCCGGTGTCTCGGCGGTGAAACGGAGGGAGTGAGGACGGCGCTGGTGGTTGTGGCGATGCTTACGAGCCCTTCGTGCGTTAGCCGACGGTTGAGCTTCCTCCACTGTCCTTGCTTTGAATTTCGAATTCCTCGGAAGGCCAAACGTCATGATGTTTGATTGATAGGACGTTCAACCTCCCAACCGCTGGCTTCCACTTTCTTCTTTCCCGACTTTTGGCGCTTCACATTCTTCCTAAGACGTCCCATCTGTCAGAGTAGCCCTAGGGTGCCACGTACCTTTCCCCCTATTATTACCTCCCATTTTCTTTCTTCTGTGGTTTTGTTCGATGTCTCAAAACCTCCCTTTTTTCCAGGTGTTCGCCTTTCGTGGCCTAGACGTCGCTCTTTCATGCCTAGAGGCACATCTTCGAGCCCTCCACCTGGCTTCGCGTTCAAGGTTCAAGAGAGGTTTTACGAGGAGCTTTCTGAGACTGAAGGGAGTGTTGAGACTAGCGACTCTCAGAATCCGAGGTCTACCTCGCTCATCTTTAGCGACCCTTCTTCTAGTGACTCCATCATCTCGGTTAGCTCGTGCTTTCCTCGACTGCGCACATCTTCTGGGGTTGAAATGGCTTCGTCTTCGATCTCTGATGAGGAGGTGGTCGGGTCTGTTGCGAGGTCGTCTGACTCCAACGACCAAGCGAGCTTTTTTTGCGGAGTATATCACCGACTCTTTGTCGAGTATCCCTCCAGTTCTCGAGGAGAGGATTCCGATGCACCCGAACCCCGCACGAGGGATTTACCTGCCCGAGGGGGCTCCTACAGTTCTGAAGCGGGAAGACCTCGCGAAGGTTGCCACAGACTTCCCCTGGCCGGAGGGGGTTGAGCTAGCGCTTCCCGAAGGAGAGGGCTGCTCCTTGGCCTCGTACGAGAGGTGCGTGGTCGTGCACCTACCCAGTCTCCAGGCCGAATTTAGGCTGCTGCTAGCCCAGCACATAGTCAACTTCTTGTGGGCCATGCACGTCTGCCCCGCACAATTGTTCCCCAACGCGTGGCGGCTTGTATGCGCCTATACCATTCGTAGCTACGAGCTCGGGGACGGACCACATCTGGACATCATGTCAAGCTTATTCTTGGCGAGGAGAGAACACGAGTCCTGCCTCGTCAACCTTAGTTTGCCCGGACTCAAGATCACCACGACCCCGTCAAACGCCGGTCAGTGGAAGGACTAATGGTTCTTGGTTCGGGACCCCAATGGGAGGTACCTCAATTTCCCCATGGCCCCGGACAACTTCGTTCGTCCTAAGGGCACGCAGAAGGCCGTCGACCTCAAGGCTCGGTATGCACCGGCGTGCCAGGCGCCGTATTGGGAGTATTTGGCACAGGACCGGCTTGAGCGGGCCAGTCTGAGTCTTACACCTCCACCTCGCGAGGGCGAAGAGGGTACTTTTCCTTTTTGTTCCTCGTTTTGTTATTTGTTTTTGGTTTTGGGCCACACATAGCCTCGGAGGAGTACCTCGCTTATTTAGTGATGATCGCGAGCCTCGCTCGGATCACACTACCTTGACTGTTTGTGATATTCAGTTTTTTGCTTTTTATCTAACTTGTTTTTTTTCCTTATATTTTTGACAGTGGACCTTTTCAACGCTCTTGCTTTGAGGGAGCAGGGAAAGAAACCTGCGACCTCCACCTCCCAAGTCCCGCGGGCCCCGAAGGGGCTTATTGTAAAGGAACCGACCCCTCCGGCGAGGCCACCAACCTCGCTACCGAAGCCAACAGCCCCCGCGAAGGGCGTGGGGGTTAAAATTAAGGAGGGGGCGTCTAAGGGAGATGCTGTCTGGGGGACCTCGCACGCCCCCTGAGGGTCCGACGTGGGGGCCGGACAAAAACGCAAGGATGCGGAGGCGTCACCCCACAAAGAGAAGAAAAAGAAACACAAGGGGGATAGCCAACGCAGCTCCTCGAGGAAGGAGATCGTCCCTAGCCGCGAACCTGAAAGTTGGGTCCTTTCCCCCGCCGGTCCCCCCGCCGGTCCCCCCGCCGAGAAGTTCCACTATCCCGGACCAACCAAGGGGGCACTTAGGAACTGGAAGAAGGACGATTGGAAGGAGGAGATTGCGTGGGCGAACAATTTCTCCGAAGACTCCCTTATTGACGAGGCTCTCCGCTATTCGGCGATGGTATGTCTTGATTTGTTCTTGTAGGCCTCGCTTGCTAGCCTCATACCTTCTCTTTCCTGATGTATCTCTTGATTTTTTGTTTTCAGCATCACTTTTTTGAGAATTACAACTGCAGCCGCATCAACCTCCTCCAGAAAAACTTGGATACCTTGGAGGCGAGGCTCGAGGCTCGCGAGGCCGAATGTGCGAAGAAGGAGAAGGACCTCGCGGAGGCCACAAGGAGGACCCGGGCCACCGAGGTTGCAGCGGCGGACGAGGCCAAGGCCGCCGCCGGGACCAAGGAGGAGGTGAGGAAGGCCAAGGGGGAAGCGGAGAAGGCCAGGGGGGAGGCGGAGAAGGCCAAGGGGGAGGCGGAGAAGGCCAAGGGCCTGGTTGGGGATCTCAAGGCCGAGATCGAGGAGTTCCGGACCAAACTTTCGGCGGAGCATAACTTCTTCAGGGAGAAGGAGTCAGAGCTACGCAGGGTTGAGGAGGAGAACAACACCCTCCACGAGCGCGTCAAAGAGCTCAACGAGGAGGTGGAGGCTGCGGGGCCGAGGTACGTGTCGTCTGCCGAGTACAAGGAACAACTGTTGAGCAGTGTCGACAAGATGTACCGGCAGGCCATTCGTGCGGGGGTAAGGCAGGCGGTTGCGAAGTATGGACATATCGACCCTCGCATCGCCTTCTTTATCCCCAACTATGGGATCACCATGGGTGAGGAAACCGGGGAGGAGCCCCAGGGAGAATGCGAATTCTTCCTTAACGAGAATGGGGCCGGGACGACCGAGAGTACCGAGGCGCCCACCGCGGGGCGGGGGACCTCGGCCAGGGAGGTTCGGACCTCGCCACTGGAGACCTCAACCCCGCGCCGGACGCACCAACCTCGGATCCCGAGGTGATTATTGCCTCACCCGTCCGCCAAGTCCCCATGGACCCCGCCGCCGAGATCCCGAAGGAGTGAGGGGTGCTTGTTTTTGTAGTTTTTGTGTTCTTTGTTTTTTATTTTGGTGGCCCTGCTGGGTTCTGTAATTATGATACTTCGGCCCTCGTGGCCTTATTTTATATAATTTCATTTCCTTCGTTTACGGTTGTGTTGCGTGTTTTTCATTGATTTAGTTCATTATATATATCCCGATCCAACCCCATGGCCCGAGTGCCACAATATTTGTGGTCCGCTCGGGCCACATCGGGCGTTCGTTATATGCCGCGATCCCGAGCCTCGCTCGGATCGCGCATGATTGTTTTTACGCCACGATCACGAGCCTCACTCGGATCGCGCATGATCTTTTTTATGCCACGATCACGAGCCTTGCTCGGATCGCGCATGATTGTTTTTATGCCACTATCACGAGCCTTGCTTGGATCGCGCATGATTGTTTTTACGCCACGATCACGAGCCTCGCTCGGATCGCGCATGATTGTTTTTACGCCACGATCACGAGCCACGCTCGGATCGCGCATGATTGTTTTTACGCTACGATCACGAGCCTCGCTCAGATCGCGCATGATTGTTTTTATTGTCTCCAACCCCAAGCGGGAAGCGAGGGGTGGGCTTAAATTCTAAAAACCGATAATCTCCAACCCCAAGCGGGAAGCGAGGGGTGGAATTGAGTTTCTTAAAACCGAGAATCTCCATCCCCAAGCGGGAAGCGAGGGGTGGAATTGAAATTCGTAAATTCAAGAATCTCCAACCCCAAGCGGGAAGCGAGGGGTGGAATTGAGCTTCGTAAAACGGAGAATCTCCAACCCCAAGCGGGAAGCGAGGGGTGGAATTGATCTTCATAAACCGAGAATCTCCAACCCCAAGCGGGAAGCGATGGGTGGAATTAAACTTCGTAAAATCGAGAATCTCCAACCCCAAGCGGGAAGCGAGGGGTGGAATTGAACTTCGTAAAACCAAGAATCTCCAACCCCAAGCGGGAAGCGAGGGGTGGAATTGAGTTTCTTAAAACCGAGAATCTCCAACCCCAAGTGGGAAGCGAGGGGTGGATTTGAACTGCGTAGAACCGAGAATCTCCAACCCCAAGCGGGAAGCGAGGGGTGGAATTTGAACTTCGTAAAACCGAGAATCTCCAACCCCAAGTGGGAAGCGAGGGGTGGAATTGAACTTTGTAAAACCGAGAATCTCCAACCCCAAGCGGGAATGGAGGGGTGGAATTGAACTTCGTAAAACCGAGAATCTCCAACCCCAAGCGGGAAGCAAGGGGTGGAATTGAACTTTGTAAAACCGAGAATCTCCAACCCCAAGCGGGAAGCGAGGGGTGGAATTGAACTTCGTAAAACCGAGAATCTCCAACCCCAAGCGGGAAGCGAGGGGTGGAATTGAACTTCGTAAAACCGAGAATCTCCAACCCCAAGCGGGGAGCGAGGGGTGAAATTGAACTTCGCCACGAGGTTTTCATTTTTGAGACAGATTTGAAAATTCCACGTAACCCTTTATTCAATAAACTTTTTAGGAAATGGTAGAGTTTGGAGAGTTTACATGTAATATCTTTTGAGCCGATCGATGTTCCATGTTTTGCTCAGAGTGCGCCCTTCGCTATCCTTGAGCTTGAAAGCTCCGGGTGCGACTTCCTCCCCGAGGAGGTACGGACCCTCCCAGTTAGGATCCAGTTTGGCACCCTCGTTACGCCTCAAAACGAGACTACCTGTGACCAAAAACCGGGGCCTAACCTTCTTGTCGTGATACACCGCCACGCGCCGTTTGTATTCTTTTGAGCGCAGTGCCGCGACCTCGCGCAGTTCGTCCCTAAACAACAGTTCGATCTTGAGGTTGGTCTCGTTCTCTTTTTCGTCGATGTCAAAAACCCTTGCCGACGGGACCAAGGTTTCTACGAGGACTAGCACTTCTTCTCCGTAGGTTAGAGCGGAAGGCGTTTCCCCCGTTGCGCGACGCGTGGTGGTGCGGTACGTCCATAGGACGAGCGGGAGTAGCTCCGCCCAGCGACCTTGTGCTATGCCCAAACGCTTCTTTGAATCGGACAGGATGCGGGCGTTGACATTTTCTACCTGGCCGTTGGACTGGGGGTGGGCCACGGAGGAAAACTTGAGGGTTATGCCCAGCTCGGAGCAAAAGGTGCGAGTTTCTTCGCAGTCGAATTGGGGGCCATGGTCAGTCATGATGGTCATGGGGACCCCGAACCGGCACACGAGGTTCTTTCACAGGAAGTTGCCGACTTTTGTCCCGGTGACCTTTGCCATTGCCTCTGCCTTGACCCACTTTGTGAAATAGTCGACGATGACTAGTATGTACTGCACCTGGCCCACAACCTTGGGGAAAGGCCCTAGGATGTCCATCCCCCACATCGCGAAGGGGCATGGTGCATGGATCGAGCGCAGAAGCGAGGTCGGGGCGTGTTGGAGGTTCCCATGTTTCTGGCACCCGTCACACTTCTGGACGTATGCCCTCGTGTCCTGCCTGAGAGTGGGCCAAAAGTATTCCAAATGGGCGATTTTATGCGACAAGGCGCGCCACCCGGGGTGGCCACCACAAACCCCTTCATGTGCCTCGTACAGGATGTGTTCCGTAGCCTCAGTTGGCACACATAGCAAGTTGGGCTCAGCCAAGTCTCGACGATAGAGCCGGCCGCCAATGACGTAGTAGCGGGACGCTTGCATTTTGAGCTTTCTAGCTTCTGCGGGATCTTCAGAGAGGACGCCGCTTTCCACGTATCGCATGATTGGAACCCTCCAGTCTCCAACTATGACGGAGAGAACCTTGCTTGTTACGCTCCGCGAGAGCTTCTTTTCCACCATTACGCGATTTCCTACTTCCAAGAGAAGGGCCGATCCCAACCTCGCGAGTGCGTCTACTTTTGTGTTTGCCACTCGCGGGATGGACTCAACGACGAAGGTCTCCAGGCAAGATACCAATGCCTTAACTTTTTCTCGATACGCAGGCAGGAACCCCGTTCGGGTGTCGTATTGTCCGTTCAACTGCCTCACCACCAGCTTAGAGTCGGTGTAGACTCTGATCTTGCGGGCTCCACTGAGGAGCGCCATCTCTATCTCGGCAATATGGCCTCATACTCGGCCTCGTTATTGGTGGCATCGAAGACGAAGTTAAGGGCGTACTCCGTTTCGATTGAGGGACGGACGAGGAATACACCAGCCCCGCCCCCGGCGTCACACCACGAGCCATCTACAAAGACCTTCCATTCCTCCGAGCTTGCGTCAGTCTCGGGGAAGGTAACTTCCACGACGAAGTCGGCGAGAGCCTGTCCCTTCATTGTAGTTCTGGTGAGGTAGCTGATGTCGAACTCGGAGAGCTCGACTGCCCAATTCGTCATCCTCCTCGAGAGGGCGGGATGATGGAGGATTTACCGAAGTGGGAGGTCGGAGAGGACCTGAATGGGGTGTGCGTGGAAATAAGGGCGCAGGCGTCTGGCGGCGGTCACGAAAGCCAGGGCCATCTTCTCCGCCGGGGAGTATCGCTGCTCCGCAGTTTGGAGCACGCGGCTTATGAAATAGACAAGGTGCATAGCTTTTTTGGAGAGCACCGCGGTGACTGTCTTTGGGCTCACCGCCACATACAACTACAAGTCCTCGCCCGCCATTGGTGGTGACAATGTGGGGAGTTTCGACAGGAATGCCTTCAATCCGGAGAAAACGAGCTCTAGCTCCTCGTCCCAAACAAACATGTCGTTCTTCTTGAGGGCAGCGAAGAAGGGTAGGGACTTATCCGCCAAACGGGAGCAAAACCTCCCCAGGTAATTTACGGCGCCGTTGAGCCGCTGTACCTCAGTACGAGATCGCAACGACCTCATCGAGAGGATTGATTCAATCTTAGCGGGGTTCACATCGATCCCGCGCTTGCTGATCATGAAGCCTAGAAATTTCCCCGATGACACGCCGAACACACACTTCTCGGGGTTCAGGCTAAGCCGGTTGTTTCTGAGCGTTGCAAAGACCTCTGCGAGGTCGACCAGATGCTCCTCGGGGGTCTTGCTTCGGACCACATTGTCGTCAACGTAGACCGACACGTTCCTCCCCAAATGATCTTTGAAGACCCGGTCAATGAGATGCTGGAAGGTGGCCCCTGCGTTTTTAAGGCCGAAGGGCATGACCTTGTAGCAGTATGTACCTCGCTGCGTGATGAAGGACGTCTGCTCCTCGTCGCGCGGACTCATCAAGACCTGATTGTATCTTGAGTACGCGTCGAGGAAACTCAAGACCCCGTGTCCCGCGGTTGAGTCGCCCAGCTCATTGATCAAGGGCATGGGGTAGCTGTATTTGGGGCAGGCCTTGTTGAGATCCTTGAAGTCCACGCACATTCGCCATTTTCCGCTGGCTTTTTTGACCAACACAACGTTGGACAACCATCTGGGGTACTGGACCTCGGGATAAACTCCGCGGCCAATAGCTTCCCCACCTAGGCGTTTGCGGCGTTAGCCCTCTCCTCATTCATCTTCCTTCGTCTTTGCACCACGAGGCGGGTGGTGATGTGAGCCCCACTATGACGGCGAGCCAAAAGGAGGAAGACATGTCCGTGCGCTCCGACGGACCCATCACTCGAGCCAGGACCCACGCCATAGCCCGAGCCATTGCGTCCATCATCGCGCGCGCTTACACTAGCCACGACGCAGCCACCGGCGCGCCTCACTTTTGGTGCGTCTCCTTCATCGAAGGCGCGCCGCCACCCCAGGCCGACGCTACGCACCGCGGCACCGAGAACCCCAGCCTCGGTGCCGTGCCAGCCACCCAGGCCAAGCACCATGCCACGTTGGGCCACCCCAGCGTGGGAACTTGAGGTTCTGGTGCGCCTCGGCCTCGACACTTGAGGTCCGGGTGTGCACCAGCCCCGTCGACGCCAAAGCCATGTCGCGCCCCTACCGTGTCGCGACATGCCCTTGGCGCGCCGACGCCTTGTCACGACCTTGTCACGACACTCGCGACTAGGCCACCGTGACCACTTATGTTTTCTTACTATTTTTAGTACCTTTTCCATTCCAAGACATTTCTACTTATGTAATTGCTACTTTTATTTAGAATTTTGGGTTTGGGCTTGCATCTTGGGCCGCGTACGTGCATCTCCCTTATGCCGCCCTTGCCACTAGGTTTAGCTAGGGTTGGCGTGCCATCTTCTCTATAAAAGAGGAACGCCCCCTCCATTGTTTGGTACGCTTTGATTATTGATAACGAAACTCTGTCGAGATTGCTCCAGACCTATCTCGTTAAGGCGTCAAAACACAATTCTCTTCTCATCCCGTATTCTTCAGGTTTCCGTCAAAAAAAGCCACCTTCTTAAATCCTTTCACTTCTTCCCTACCTAGTCTAGACGATTTCGTCTCAAACCCTATCCAATTCGACGTGAGAAGACCATTTACGAGTCCAAGTTCAAGATCCTCTCGTGAATCCTTAGCGGGGTTCACATCAACTGGTATCAGAGCCAAGGATTGCGTAAGTCTTTCTCACTCATTTACTCGTTTTTTGCACGAAATTTTTTTCTTTCCCATTCTTGTGTTCATTAGCTTCCGCCATCTCTACCAACATCCACTAGATCCATCGTTTTGTGTCCGAAAAATTCAAAAAAAAAAATATAGCCATAACCCCGCCGACTTGCACTTGTTTTTCGGTTCATCACATTGAGTTTTTGAGCATTGCTTGCATTCATCTTGCCTTGTTTGAATCGATTGATTGTGTGTGTCGTGCATATTGTTGCTTGGTGCGAGATTTGGTCCGATTTGGCCTTATCTTAATCTTTCAATTTTTTAGCAAGAATCTTGGAAAATCATATCTTCTAGATCTCGTTAGTTGCCAAATAAGAATAAAAAAAAAATTTGTGGAAAAGCAAAGCCAAAATAAGGCAATCTTTATCCACTCGTGTCATTTAAAAAAAAAATCTCAAAAGATATTGTGAGATACACAAGCCAAAATAAGGCAAGTATCTCACAAATATTTCGGCACTCTCTCTCTCTCGAATCATATCATATCTTGTCTTGCTTGCATATCTTTGATTCTTTCCATTTCTTCTAACAACTCAATCTCACCTTCCTTCTTAGGCCGAGATCTTCTATTTCTCTCTCCCTCTCTTCGTGCCAAGGCTTCCATCAAGCCGACGCCTCTCTCTCTCTTTTCTTACTTGCTTATGTGTTTGTCTTGCGTGTTCTTGCTTTTGTGTGCGCCATACTTGTGCAACGTCGAGATCCTTAGCCTCCCATTCCTTTCAAGTACTTTTCCTGCAAACTAAGGGTACTTGCGTGGTGAGTCTTACAAAATCTTGACGTTTCTTTTGCTTGCTTGTTTTTGGAACTTTTGACTTGTTCATGTCTATGGTTGAGATAGGAGACGGTAGCATGGAAGGAGACGAGAATTCCAACCAGCAAGGCCACACAAACCAACAACACAACAACCCACCGCATGTGCCGGCGCTTCAACCGAGTCTCCTCGGGACGCCCGACATGATGCAGGCCGGTGCCGTGCCCGCTGCTGGCCTCGCCGCGCTTGAGGCGCGTTTCACCACCTTGGAGAGCATGCTTACGAGGTTCATCGAGCAGCAACAAGCGCCACCCGCCGTGACCATCCACACGCAGCCCGCTAATCCGAGCGTAACGCCACATGGCGTCTCGGTACCGCGGGATACGGCACAAGAGAAAGGCAAGGGCCTCTTGGTTGAAACGTCTAACCCGAATGGAATCCAAAGGTTGGAGTCCATGAAGGAAAGTCATCCGACTAATCAGGCTCAACATTTGGAGGATGTTGTTGACGTTCATTCCGATGAGAAGTATGACTCCGAGGAGTGGCGGCGTCAACAAGCAAAGAAACAGAAAAAGGCGGTCACTCCGACACCTAAGAAAAAGAAAAACAAAGACCGAGATGACTTCGATGTCGATGATTATCGAGGTCATCAAAGTCCAACAACTCCAATTTCGGATTCCGAGAACTCTATGACGGAGTACGAGGAGGATTCCGAGGAGGAATTTGACCACCCTCCGGTCCATGATTCGGAGGAGTGGATAGATCGGGATCGGGATTAGATTCCGAGACCCAAGTTGCCCGAGAACCGCGTGGTGTATGATCGGCTAGAGCGCCGTGACAACCGCGATCGGCCTCGGCGCGAAGGGGATCGACGTAGCAATAACCGAGACCGCGAAGACCAGCGGCGCCCTCGACGCGATGGAGACGACGAGCCAAGCGACGATGGCGACGGGCCACACCGAGGCTATGGCCGAGGCCCCCTGCGCCGACGCACACTGTAACATCCCCGACCAAAATGCATACGTCATTCGGCATTCATATAAGATTTAGAGCATATGCATAGCATATTGGCATGATATATAGTGAGTTTTTAAAAGGAATATTTATTTTCTAATTAAATTTATTACATTTTAAATTTTTTTTAAGAAAAAGTTAATTATTAATTATTTCAGGGTAAAGTTTGTAGTAAAGAAGTTTTGAGGGTGAAAATTGTAATTTTTATATAATTTAGCCGACTTTCCTATTGTCTTTGCCGACTCACTCTCTCTGCAATATATATATAGTTTTGTCTTTCCTCAAATGAAGAAAACTACGTAAGTTTTCAATTAAAAAAGAGAGAGAGAGAAGGGGAAAAGAGAGGAGAGAAGAACACGTTTGATTTTTGTTGTTTTTGTTGGATCTGGTCCAAGATCTCTTCTATCGGGTTTTAATCGTGAAGTACAAGCATGATTTGGTAAGTTTTTAATTAGTTAATGGTTTATCTGAATTTTCCTAATTTTTCCAGATCTAGATCTATAGTTGCTTTTGATTCGAAAATCGGTTGATCTATAGCTCTCAAAGGGTGTTTTCGATATCGGATTTATATTCGGTAAAAGATTTCAGAGTAATTTTAGGGTTTTTCTTGTAATGATATTAGGGAGCCCTTTGATCAAGTTTTTCATAAAGGTTTGAACTAGAAAAATGTTCCTTTATATATATAATTTATTGTTGTCAAGTTTTAAAGGATTTGGAAATATATGCAAGAAGTTATAATGCATTCTGGCATTTCATTGCATTTGGGGTTAGAGTTTATAAGAGTAAATAGCCTAATTTGCATTGGGTTACATATAGGAGCCCAAGTAATAGACCGTGGTCAGAATCAAGGGGGAGAAATATAGTATCTGCTTTAAACAAGTGAGTATAGACCGGAGATTCAACCCTATGTGCTATATGTGAAATATGAATATATGGATAAATGCGCTATATGTGGTATATGAGGTATATGAATATATGTGCTATATGAGATATATGGATATATGTGCTATATGGATTATATGGATAGATGTGATAGCTCGAAAATTTCCAGAGTTTGTTTGCACAAAAGGTATGTTAACAAATGGCATATGATATATGGTTACAGGATGGACTTGATTGCATACCATATTGCATGAGATTAAAAGGATCTGTGACTGTCTTGCCCTGAATTTGTATACAAAAGAGACCTACGGGTCATACATGAGGCCTGAGATGCCTAAGAGATGGTAATTGAGCAAATGAGGCCTAAGATGCCTAAAAGTCGGTAATGGCGGTAATGGAAAAACAAAACGGAAAAAGAAAAGAAAAGTTGGTATATGGAAAAGAATCGATAATGGAAACTCGGGGCAGATTTTGGCTTGAACAGTTCACAGAATAAAGAATCGAAAACATCAGCATTTGCATTCGCATAGAAATTAAATTCAGATATGACATATATATGATATGTATGTATATGTATATGGATTAAATGTTTGACTTTGTGTGAAATAATTGATGATGGTTTATATTCACTGAGTATGCGACTCACGTAAACCGCAAACCAATTTTTTAGGTTCAGCTAGTTCTTTCTGAAGTGTGTCTCTTTTAGAGGTCACATTCATACAGGTTGGCCGGCTGAAGCTCAATGCAACCTTCTCCTCCTCATTTTGCATCTTAGATATGATATATGGGTTGTAAATAGAAGTTAGAGTGACTAATGTTTTAGTAGGACTAGTAACAACATAGAAGTGTGTGGGTGTGCAACCCTTTATGGTTGTTGTTTTCTGCTTTGTGCTTCCATGGATAGTTGCTATATGTGAATTATCTGTTTATATAAGAAATAAGTTATTACTAAGCATACGTCATAGGGTATAAGGGTGTCACAACTAGTTTTTGGTATCAGAGCAGGGATATTATTCTTTAAGGGCATGCATTCATAAGCATATGTAATTGACATTAGAGTTGCATTCATGAGCATGATGCATAAAGGAGAGAAGGTTCAGCCGTGCCATGTCAGTCTATAAGAGTATCTCATACATCACTACATGAACATACATTTCATACACATGAACCATTGGAAGAGGACGTACAGAGGAAATGGTAAAGGTACGTACAGTATATCGGAATTGTATAATACGAGTGGATACAATAGAGTCACCAACTGATCTGATCTTGCTATTCTTGTATGAGTTTGATGTTATTTTGGGCATGGACTAGTTGTTAAGACATCATGCTAAAGTAGATTGTTATACCAAAGAAGTAGTGATAGAATCGCCTGGAAAATCTAGAGTGATTTTCTATGGTGATAGACAAATGGTTCCCACTTGCCTAATATCTGCAACAACTACTTTTCGCATGATTAGAGAGGGATGTGAGGCATATTTGGCCCATGTAATAGACCGTACAGTTGAATGTGATGAGGTTGGAGATATTCCAATTGTTAAAGATTTTTCAGATGTGTTTCCAAAGGATCTCCCAAGATTGCCACTTGATAGGGAGATAGAGTTTACTATGGAGTTAATGCGAGGTACTGCACCGATTTCTATTTATCCGTATCGCATGGCTCCACTAGAGTTACGAGAACTGAAGAAGCAGTTACAAGAGTTGTTAGACAAAGGATTCATTAGAGCTAGTGTATCACCTTGGGGTGCACCAGTTCTATTTGTTAAAAAGAAAGATGGTACCTTACGACTGTGCATAGATTACAGACAGTTGAATTAGGTGACAGTGAAGAACAAGTATCCATTGCCAAGGATAGATGATTTGTTTGATCAACTTCAGGGTGCAAAAGTATTTTCAAAGATAGATCTTTGGTCAGGATATCATCAGCTAAAGATAGCTAAAGATGACATTACCAAGACATTATTCAGGACTCGATACGGGCATTATGAGTTCCTGGTAATGCCATTTGGTTTGACTAATGCACCAGCAACATTCATGGCTTTGATGAATAAGGTATTTTAACCTTTTCTAGACAGATTTGTGATCATCTTTATTGATGATATATTGGTGTATTCACGAAGTACAAAGGAGCATGCTGATCATTTGTGTACCGTGCTACAAGTCTTGAGGGAAAAACAGTTGTATGCTAAATTGAGTAAGTGTGAATTCTGGTTAGATCATGTGATATTTTGAGGACATATAGTATTTGGAAGAGGTATAGAGGTTGATCCTAAGAAGGTTCAAGCAGTGGTAAATTGGAAAGCACCAACAACAGTTACAGAAATTCATAGTTTTCTTGGGATGGTTGGATACTACAGACGATTTGTTGAAGGATTCTCTATTATAGCTGCACCACTCACTAAATTGTTACGGAAGAATGCTCCATTCCATTGTAATGATGTATGCCAATAGAGCTTTGATGAGTTAAAATATCATTTGACTACATCACCAATATTGACAATTCCTACAGGGACAGGAGGATTTGTTGTTTACACTGATGCTTCATATCAGGGTCTTGGTTGTGTTTTGATGATGAATAGAAAAGTGATTGCTTATGCATCAAGACAATTACGACCACATGAAGTTTCTTATCCTGTACATGATTTAGAGCTGGCAGCAGTAGTTTTTGCCCTAAAGATTTGGCGTCATTATCTATATGGAGAAACATTCCAAATCTTCACAGATCATAAGAGTTTGAAGTATTTGATGAGTCAAAAGGAGTTGAACATGCGGCAAAGGCGTTGGTTGGAACTATTGAAAGATTATGATTGTACAATCGAGTATCATCCGGGAAAGGCCAATGTTGTAGCAGATGCTTTAAGTAGAAAGTCCAGTGGTATGATGGCCAACATGCATATGACTTCATTGTCAGATTTGATAGCTTTGCGAGGTCTAAATGCCAAACTACAGTTTAACACAGATGGAGTACTGTTTGCTACTTTGGAAATTCGGCCTGTACTGAGACAGAAAATTAAAGATGCACAAGTAAAAGATGAAAAGTTGGCAGAAATTATTGAACAGGTGCAACAAGGTAAAGATATGCCATTTGTTATTCAGGATGGCACATTGATGTTTGGCACTAGATTATGTGTACCTGATGTTGATGATCTGAGACGGGAAATTTTAGATGAGGCACATAATGCACCATATGCAATGCATCCTGGCACCACAAAGATGTATCATACTCTAAGACAACATTATTGGTGGCCAAGGATGAAGAAGGAGGTTGCTGAATTTGTTTCTAAATGTCTTACTTGTCAACAAGTTAAAGTAGAACACCAAGCACCTACAGGTATGTTGAAACCTTTATCTATTCCGGTCTGGAAATGGGAGCGGATTACGATGGATTTTGTTGTGGGATTACCACGAACACAAAAAGGAAATGATGCTATCTGGGTGATTATTGATAGATTGACTAAGTCAGCACATTTCTTGCCTATACGTTGGGGTTGTTCATTGGCTCAATTGGCAGAGATATACATGAAGGAAATTGTCCGACTTCATGGAATACTAGTATCCATTGTATCAGATAGAGATCCTAGATTTACTTCTCATTTTTGGAAAAGTATTCAAACAGTTATGGGGACCAAATTGCATTTCAGTACAGCTTATCATCCTCAGACAGATGGGTAGTCACTAGTCAGAAAGGACTATACAGACCTTAGAAGAAATGCTCCGTGCTTGTGTTATTGAGTTTTAGGGTTCATGGGATAGGTATATTCCACTGATGAAATTTGCTTACAATAATTAGTTTCACAGTAGCATTGGGATGGCACCATATGAGGCGTTGTATGGAAGGAAATATCGAAGTCCTTTATATTGGGATAAAGAGGGTGCAGAAATTTTAGAAGGGCCGGAGATTATACAAGAAACAGTTGATAAGATTGATATTGTAAAGAACAAAATGAAGGCGGCACAAGACAGACAACAGAGCTATTTTGATCAGCATCGTAAGGAAATGGAATATCAGGTTGGAGATAAAGTATTCTTACGAGTTTCTCCATGGAAAGGTGTCATGAGATTTGGTAATAAAGAAAAACTGAGTCCTTGGTATATTGGGCCATATGACATCATAGAGAAGGTGGGACCATTGGCATACAAATTAGCATTACCTTCAGAATTGGCTCAAATTCATAATGTCTTCCATGTTAGTATGTTACGACGGTATCGATCTGATCCATCACATGTGCTAAAAGATTCAGAAGTACAACTTGCAAAGAATTTGAGCTACATAGAGGAACCAGTCATGATAGTGGACTACAGAATCAAACAGTTACGGAATAGGGAAATTCCGATGGTTAAAGTGATTTGGAAGAATCATGGTTTAGAGGAAACCACTTGGGAAACTGAGGATAAGATGAGAAAGTCATATCCGCATTTGTTTAATGGTAATTGATTCCCTATCATACTGCATCATAAGAAGAGATAGTGAATTTTGAGGACAAAATTCTTATAGAGGGGGAGGATTGTAACATCCCCGACCAAAATGCATACGTCATTCGGCATTCATATAAGATTAAGAGCATATGCATAGCATATTGGCATGATATATAGTGAGTTTTTAAAAGGAATATTTATTTTCTAATTAAATTTATTATATTTTAAAAAGTTTTTAAGAAAAAGTTAATTATTAATTATTTCAGGGTAAAGTTTGTAGTAAAGAAGTTTTGAGGGTGAAAATTGTAATTTTTATATAATTTAGCCGACTTTCCTATTGTCTTTGCCGACTCACTCTCTGCAATATATATATAGTTTTTTCTTTCCTCAAATGAAGAAAGCTACGTAAGTTTTCAATCAAAAAAGAGAGAGAGAGAGAAGGGGAAAAGAGAGGAGAGAAGAACACGTTTGATTTTTGTTGTTTTTGTTGGATCTGGTCCAAGATTTCTTCTATCGGGTTTTAATTGTGAAGTACAAGCGTGATTTGGTAAGTTTTTAATTATTTAATGGTTTATCTGAATTTTCCTAATTTTTCCAGATCTAGATCTATAGTTGCTTTTGATTCGAAAATCGGTTGATCTATAGCTCTCAAAGGGTGTTTTCGATATCGGATTTATATTCGGTAAAAGATTTCAGAGTAATTTTAGGGTTTTCCTTGTAATGATATTAGGGAGCCCTTTGATCAAGTTTTTCATAAAGGTTTGAACTAGAAAAATGTTCCTTTATATATATAATTTATTGTTGTCAAGTTTTAAAGGATTTGGAAATATATGCAAGAAGTTATAATGCATTCTGGCATTTCATTGCATTTGGGGTTAGAGTTTATAAGAGTAAATAGCCTAATTTGCATTGGGTTACATATAGGAGCCCAAGTAATAGACCGTGGTCAGAATCAAGGGGGAGAAATATAGTATCTGCTTTAAACAAGTGAGTATAGACCGGAGATTCAACCCTATGTGCTATATGTGAAATATGAATATATGGATAAATGCGCTATATGTGGTATATGAGGTATATGAATATATGTGCTATATGAGATATATGGATATATGTGCTATATGGATTATATGGATAGATGTGATAGCTCGAAAATTTCCAGAGTTTGTTTGCACAAAAGGTATGTTAACAAATGGCATATGATATATGGTTACAGGATGGACTTGATTGCATACCATATTGCATGAGATTAAAAGGATCTGTGACTGTCTTGCCCTGAATTTGTATACAAAAGAGACCTACGGGTCATACATGAGGCCTGAGATGCCTAAGAGATGGTAATTGAGCAAATGAGGCCTAAGATGCCTAAAAGTCGGTAATGGCGGTAATGGAAAAACAAAACGGAAAAAGAAAAGAAAAGTTGGTATATGGAAAAGAATCGATAATGGAAACTCGGGGCAGATTTTGGCTTGAACAGTTCACAGAATAAAGAATCGAAAACATCAGCATTTGCATTCGCATAGAAATTAAATTCAGATATGACATATATATGATATGTATGTATATGTATATGGATTAAATGTTTGACTCTGTGTGAAATAATTGTGATGGTTTATATTCACTGAGTATGCGACTCACGTAAATCGCAAACCAATTTTTCAGGTTCAGCTAGTTCTTTCTGAAGTGTGTCTCTTTTAGAGGTCACATTCATACAGGTCGGCCGGCTGAAGCTCAATGGGACCTTCTCCTCCTCATTTTGCATCTTAGATATGATATATGGGTTGTAAATAGAAGTTAGAGTGACTAATGTTTTAGTAGGACTAGTAACAGCATAGAAGTGTGTGGGTGTGCAACCCTTTATGGTTGTTGTTTTCTGCTTTGTGCTTCCATGGATAGTTGCTATATGTGAATTATCTGTTTATATAAGAAATAAGTTATTACTAAGCATACGTCATAGGGTATAAGGGTGTCACACACACCGCCTCCGCGTGCCAACCGACGCGCCGATAATGAACGTCCGGCGCATGTATCACGCCGTGACGTTAAGGTAATATTTGAGGATTTTTATGGAAATTATAATCCTGATGAGCTCATTTCTTGGCTGCAGGGAACCGAACACGTGCTCAAGCATTGCCATTACGAAGAGCACGAGAAAGTCGAGGTGGTGACCCTTCATTTCAAGGGTGCCGCTCGTATGTGGTGGAACCGATTCGAAGCCGATCGGGCCCGAAAGGGTAAAGCCCCCATAATCGAGTGACATCAACTTGTATTCATAATGAAGCGGAAGTTTATTCCCCCCGACTACAAGGAGAAGGTTCGGATTATGATCCAAGACGCACGTCAAGGATCCATGAATCCGGAGGAGTTCTTTGCTCACTTAGAAGATTTATTCTTCAAAGCGGGCATAAGCGCTTCACCGGGGGCGTTGCGGTCTCGCTTTGTGGCGGGACTCCACCAATGGATCCGAGATCGCTTGGTTGTCTTGCCGATCAAAGATATGGGACGGTTGATACACACGGCCATGGAGCTTTACACGCAATTCAAGAGGCCGAAATCGTCCGCATATCAAAGGTACAATTCTACCCCTAGTCCTTCCGCTTTAGGTACTAACAAGTTTGTTCCTCCTTCTTTTTCTAAATCTAAGGTAGGTACCCCAGCGGCGGACTCCAAGGGCACTTCGGTTGGCCAAAACCGTGACAAGGCAGCCCCTCCCCCACAAAGAACTCGAGACATCGAGTGCTATCAATGTGGTGGCCGAGGGCACTTGAAACGGGATTGCCCCAACACGAAGCGCGTCTTGTTTTCGGCTCACACCGCAGCGTATGAGAGCGTTGATGAGGATGAGTCGGACGAGGACAACGCGGCGCCAATTGAAGACGGTGCCTATTGCGCACCATCGGACATCTACACTGGCGTTGCCAAGTTGTTGCTAGTGACGCGTCGAGCGCTTAGCATGAGGGAGGCCGTGCCAACCGATCAACGGGAAAACATTTTCCGTACCCGGTGTTTGGTCCAAAACGTCTCCCTAAGTGTGATAATTGATTCGGGAAGCTGCGGAAACTTCTTGTCAAGAAAGGTTGTTGACCACTTCAAGTTGCTCTCAAACGGACCATCCAAAGCCCTACAAACTCGCTTGGATTTCGAATCATGGTGACCATTGGATCACGAAATAGGTTAGCCTTTCTTTTTCCATTGGTGTTTATTCTGATTCGATTTTATTTGATGTCACTGACATGGATGCCACACATCTCCTTCTTGGCCGTCCATGGCAGTTTGACCGTCACGTGATTTACGATGGCCGGTTGAACACTTACATGTTCAATTAACATGGTAAACGCGTGACCATCTTACCCATGTCTCCGAGTGAAGCATTACAGGATGAAGCCGAAAGGCAACAAGCAAACGCTCGGGACAAAGCCAAGGCCGCGGCTACGCCGAATGCAACACCTAACGACGTTTCTGCCCATGGCGACACTTCTGGCGGCGCACTTGGTTCCCACACCCGACATTCTGGATCACATGCAGATCTGAGCCAGAAGTGCCGAGCGAAGTTGAAGGACGAGCCTCGGAGGCCGAGTGCGTCCTCGGCTGCGCGCCACAACGCGCCCGCGGCGTTACCCAGCGGCGCTGGCTCGATCCAGCCACATTCCAGCGGCGCGCCTGGTGCCACTCTTCCTCACTGGCAAGGGCCTGTTGGCCAGCATCATAGCGCCCATGGCGCGCCTCGGTCACGCGAGGACGCCGAGCCTCCCCTTCTCGGCTCGGTGCAAGATCGCTTGTTTCTTTTCCGTCGGCGCGACGTGATCAAGCACATCGAGGGGAGTTTTTCTTGTTTCTTAATGTGTCCTTTACTTAATATTACTATTGATAAGACACATGTATTACCCCCTCTATTTCTGCCTTGCTACAAGAGTTCTCGGATATTATGCCTGCCGAGCTCCCCGACGAGTTACCACCTATTGGGGGGATCGAGCATCGCATAGATCTTATTCCCGGCGCTTCATTGCCAAACTGGCCTGCATATAGGGCATCGCCTAAGGAAACTTAAGAGCTACAACGCCAAGTCCAATCACTTTTGGACAAGGGTTATGTTCGTGAGTCACTTAGCCCGTGTGTGGTCCCGGTTATCTTGGTGCCGAAGAAGGATGGTTCTTGGAGGATGTGCGTGGACTGCCGTGCCATCAACCAAATCACCATCAAATACCGTCATCCGATTCCCCGCTTGGATGACATGCTAGACGAGTTGCATGGTGCCGTGCTGTTTTCGAAGATTGATTTGAGGAGCGGCTACCATCAAATTCGGATGCAAGAAGGGGACGAGTGGAAGACGACTTTTAAGACCAAACACGGTCTTTATGAGTGGTTGGTGATGCCCTTTGGCCTCACTAACACTCCTACTTTTATGAGATTAATGAACTTTGTTTTGCGTAAATTTTTGGGACTTTTCGTCGTCGTGTATTTTGACGACATTTTAGTTTATAGTAAGACTTTGGACTCTCACGCGGGGCACCTTAGGCAGGTGTTAGATTGCCTCCGCGAACATTCTTTGTATGTAAATTTGGACAAGTGTGTGTTTTGCTCGGATACGACGAATTTTCTTGGTTTCGTCGTATCCAAGGATGGCCTACGAGTGGATTCTGACAAAATCCGGGCCATCCGGGAGTGGCCAACCCCAACGACCCCGACAATGGTTCGTTCTTTTTTGGGGTTAGCTGGTTTCTATAGGCGATTTGTCAAGGACTTTAGTTCCATCGTCGGGCCACTCCATTCTTTAACCAAGAAGGCAGCCACAATAAAGTGGATACCGCATCACGAGGCCGCCTTCGAGGCCTTGAAGGATGCTTTGTGCCGCGCCCCGGTCTTGCAATTGCCGAACTCCTCAAAGCGCTTCGAGATCGAGTGCGAAGCTTCCGACTATGGTATTGGTGGCGTACTCCTTCAGGAGCAAAGGCCGATCGCTTACTTTAGCGAGAAGCTAGCAGGGGCTACATTGAATTATCCGACCTATGATAAAGAGCTTTACGCTCTTATTCGGGTCCTTAAGACGTGGCAACACTATCTCTGGCCAAGCGAGTTCGTCATTCATACGGATCACGTGGCCTTGGCTTATCTCAAGAGTCAAACGACTCTGAATAGGCACCACGCACGTTGGGTTGAGTACATGGAGACATTTCCATATGTCATCGCGCACAAAAAAGGTAAAGAGAATGTTGTCGCCGACGCTCTCTCAAGAAGGTACATTCTGCTGACCCAACTCCATTCTAAGTTGCTCGGATTCGCAATGATCAAGGAATTATACGCCTCAGATCCGTATTTTTCCTCAATCATTAAAGATCTCGAGCATTCTCGCATCCATGAGTCCTTCTTCTTGGACAATGGGTATCTTTACCGTGATGGAAAGCTTTGCATTCCGGCCTCATCCGTGAGACACTTGTTGCTCCAAGAGGCTCATGATGGCCGAGGCCACTTTGGCATAGCCAAAACGTTGGCAGCACTTCGTGAACATTTTTTCTGGCCTCACATGGCTCGAGATGTTACCAAGTATTGTCAAAGTTGTGTGCCGTGTCATACTGCCAAGTCTCGGTCAGAACCACATGGCCTTTACACGCCCCTTCCAATTCCCGTCGCCCCGTGGGAAGATCTTTCTATGGATTTTATCACGGGTCTACCAATGTCAAGGCGTGGAAAGGATTCCATTTTTGTAGTTGTGGACCGGTTCTCCAAAATGGCCCACTTCATCGCATGTAAGGGGACTAATAACGCGGTGGAAATCGCTAATTTGTTCTTCGAACATGTGGTGAAATTGCATGGTTTCCCTCGAACTATCGTTAGTGATAGGGATACCAAATTCTGCAGCCACTTTTGGAGGACGCTTTGGGGGAAGTTAGGCACACGACTCCTATTTTCTACTGCTTATCACCCCCAGACCGATGGTCAGACTGAGGTGACCAATCGGACCTTGGGCACTCTTCTTCAAACGATGCTCAAGGCAAACCCACGTCGGTGGGAGGACTTACTTTGCCATGTTGAGTTTGCTTATAACAGGTCCTACCACTCTACGACGAAGCTGACCCCTTTCGAGGTGGTCTACGGGCGTAACCCTTGCACGTCAATGGACTTGGTGCCCTTGCCTTTCAAGCCCGAGGAGCATGTCGATGCGGCCAACCGCGCCGACCATGTCCGACGCCTACATGAGCGCACCAAGGCCCAGCTGCTGAAACGCTCAGATCAATATGCGGCCCAACGCTACAAGGGACGCCGCACATTGATCTTTGATCCCGGAGATTTGGTGTGGGTCCATCTTCGGAAGGAACGTTTTCCCGCTACTCGTAAGACGAAACTACACCCCCGGGGAGACGGCCCTTTCAAGGTCCTCTGGCGCATCAACAACAACTCTTACATACTCGACCTCCCGGGTAAGTACAACGTTTTCGCCTCCTTCAATGTCTCGGATCTCTCTCCTTACATGGATCCCGAGTATCAAGACGAGGAAACGGGGACGTTTCCCACTCAAGGGGGGAGGGTGATGTGAGTCCCACCATGACGGCGAGCCAAGAGGAGGAAAACATGTCCGTGCGCTCCGACGGACCCATCACTCGAGCCAGGACCCGCGCCATATCCCGAGCCATTGCGTCCCTCACCGCGCGCGCTTACGCTAGCCACGGCGCAGCCACCGACGCGCCTCACTTTCGGTGCCTCTCCTTCATCGAAGGCGCGCCGCCACCCCAGGCCGACGCTACGCACCGCGGCACCGAGAACCCCAACCTCGGTGTCGTGCCAGCCACGCAGGCCGAGCACCATGCCACGCCGGGCCACCCCGGCGTGGGAACTTGAGGTTCTGGTGCGCCTCGGCCTCGACAATTGAGGTCCGGGTGCGCACCAGCCCCGTCGACGCCAAAGCCATGCCACGCCCCTACCGTGTCGCGACATGCCCTTGGCGCGCCGACGCCTTATCACGACCTTGTCGCGACACTCGCGACTAGGCCACCGTGACCACTTATGTTTTCTTACTATTTTTAGTACCTTTTCCATTCCAAGACATTTCTACTTATGTAATTGCTACTTTTATTTAGAATTTTGGGCTTGGGCTTGCATCTTGGGCCACGTGCATGCATCTCCCTTATGCCGCCCTTGCCACTAGGTTTAGCTAGGGTTGGCGTGCCATCTTCTCTATAAAAGAGGCACGCCCTCTCCATTGTTTGGTACGCTTTGATTATTGATAACGAAACTCTGTCGAGATTGCTCCAGACCTATATCTTTAAGGCGTCAAACACAATTCTCTTCTCATCCAGTATTCTTCAGGTTTCCGTCAAAAGAAGCCACCTTCTTAAATCCTTTCACTTCTTCCCTCCCTAGTCTAGACGATTTCGTCTCAAACCCTATCCAATTCGACGTGAGAAGACCATTTACGAGTCCAAGTTCAAGATCCTCTCGTGAATCCTTAGCGGGGTTCACATCAGGTGGTAATGTCGACGTTCAGGGAGTGTTGGGCCACGGTTTGTGGCACGCCACGGAGGTCCTTGGCAGTCCAAGCGAACACGTCGCGAGACCTGGAAAGCAAGGACTCCAGCGATGTTGCTGATTTCCCGGAGAGACATTCTCCCAGGTAGATTTTCTCGGCCTCATCCCCGAAGGGGGTAACTACCCTTCTTTCCGCCTCTGGGATGGGAACCGTGAAGTCCCGGACTTTGAGATCAGCTTCGCCGGGGGACTCCACCATGAACACCGGGAATTTCTGCTTTGCAGAGGTCGCGTAGCATATGCGACCCTCCTCTTGGTTGCCGTTCACCTCTCCGACCCCGCCGTCAACGGGGAACTTCATCTTTAGGTGGTAAATAGACACCACTGCTTGGAATTTCATCAGGGATACTCTCCCGATGATTGCGTTTTATACCGAGGGCAGGTGTACCACAATGAACTCCACCATTTCGGTTCGCCTCGTCGAACCGGTTCCCAACGTCATACAAAGATCTATAAGACCCGCGACGTCGACCTCATCCCCGGATAGGGAGGTGAGTTTTCCAGCGTAGGGCTTCAGAGACGTCTCGGAGATGCCCAACTGGTCGAAAGCGCCGTAGTATATGATGTCCAAGGAAGACCCCGTGTCCACCAACACCCGCTTCACCATTTTTGAGCCCATTTGAGCATGCACTACCAAAGGGTCCGAATGCGGCATGTGGAGTCCCTCGGCATCTTCAGAGGTGAAGGCCAGACCTACGTGGGACTGCGAGGTCTAGGCAACGCTAAATACCGAGGGCTCATGATGGATTGCCCTTGCGTACCTCTTTCTTTCTGCCTGGCTTGATCCAGCCAACAAGGGTCCACCCGAGATGGTGTGAATATACCCATCAGGTGTTGTTGTCTGCCCAGACCGTGCCTGCTTCGGGGGAGCCTGCTGTTCGACGTTGTTGGCCCTGGCCTGACCCGGGCCCTGAGGCACGGTGTTTGCTCCCGATGCGGGGTTGGCACGTCCCTTCTCATTTGGGTTGTACAAAGGGCCTCCCTTGCCCCTATATCCCCGCTGCTTTCTGCCGAAGCAGTTCCACCTGCCACCGCCGCCACCGCGGTTATTGTTGCGGTTGTCGTTGTTGTTTCTGTTGTTGTTGTTGTGGTTGTTGTTGTTGTTGTTGACAGGGTTTTGGGCCTGGGTCACATACGCATCCCTCGCGGCTGGCGCCGCCACCTTCGCCTTTCCCTTAGCCTCGGCGACGATTTCCTTGTCGGTCCTCGGCCGAGAGCTTTGGTTGGCGGCGTCCTCGGCATACACCTAGGCCGTGATCCAGGCGCATAGGCTGTCGTACGTCGCTGGGCACTTCAAGAAAATACAATTCTTGAAAGCCCCTTGGCACAGGTTGCCCATGAGGGTGTCGCGCATCGATGACTCGTCGATATGCGCGATTTCCGCCACCGCGGTCGTGAAACTTGTAAAAAAGGTGCTCAGTGACTCGCCTTCTCCCTGCTTGATACCGCGAAGATCCCGCATGTTCTTCTTGCGCTTCCTCGAACCACTGAAGTGTGCGATAAAGGACTCACACAATTGAGCGAACGAGGCCACAGACCCGATCTTGAGACCGATGAACCACGTCATCGCAGCCTTTTCTAGGGTGGTTGGGAAGACGCGGCAGAAAATGGCGTCGTTGTAGGAGTTGACGTTCATCTGGATAGCGAAGTGCTTCACATGCTCCTCCGGATCTGCCGAACCGTCATAAAGCCCCATTTGTGGTCTATGGAAACCCTTGGGCATTGGCGCAGTTTGAATCTCGTCCACGAACGGGGAGAGGCTTCCATCCTCAACGTGATGACGTCACGACCACGACTTTAGGGTGTGCATCGCGCTCCCCGCTGTTTCGGACAATTCCGGATCCTGCATCCTCGAACGACGCGATCGGGACCTCGAGATCTGCATGGGGCCCTGGGGAGGCCTCTCTGTTGACGAGTTGTTGGTAGATATCTTGCGCCCCGACACATGCCCGGGGACGTACGCGGGTACATACTCGGAGTGGGGTTGGCCTGGGGCGGGTACATGGACGTATGAAGGGGCGAAGCCCTGCTAGTATTGCCCATATCCTGGGTAGGGATGTGGGTTTGGGGGAGCGCCGCCCGACTCATACCCCTGGAATGGGTAAGGGTTTTGTGGCGCGTTGTACGCCCACCTCGGAGGGACCACAAACGGACATCCCAGTGGTCCCCTGCTCATTCATCGTGAGGTCTCGGGCATGTTATCGGGGTGTTGGGGGAAGAAATTGTTTGGGCAAGCCATTTTGAGGGGTTCAAAGCAATGGTTTGCACAAATCGGGAAACTGCTTAGGATGAAGAGGTTCCCACAGACGGCGCCAGTGATGAAACCCGAAATAAACCAGCGCTAGAAGACAAGAAATGGGATTACTTTTATTCGATTGTGCAAACACTTGCTCTTTATTTATCATTTTAATGACGAGATCACACGTCACGAGGTTACAAACAAACGAGATTACAAGTTGTGAGGTTACAAACTAACGAGATTACAGGTTACGAGGTTACAAACTAACGAGATTACACTTCAAATCTCCTAAGAGTATTTGAGATCTCGATCTAACAAGGTTCGAGATCTCCTAGTCACTACAGGATTCTATCACCAACAGGCTGCTTAACGAGCTCTAGTAGCGAGGTTGAGGAGTTTGAGTTTGAGTTTGAGCGCGGTGATTGTGGCCTGCGAGATGATGCAGCGAGATCTTTGGTGTGAAGATTCTTTGTGCGACTTGAAGTCTTTTTGTGGACTTCGATTATCTTTAGTGTGGCTTTTGACGATGATTCAACACGTCGATCTTCAACGAGCAAGATAGTTCTTGAGTTCAAGATGTTTTTTGACCCCTTTCCATCTACGAGGTTCTCCTCTATTTATAGTGTTTTGAGAGGATGAGTATTGGTGTTTGTTCGATGTGGGACGCCCGAGATCAAGCCCTTTGATTTAGGGATGCTCACGGGTCGGGTCGGGTCGACCCGCGACCCGCAAAAAATTTTACTTTTGACCCGCGACCCGACCCGCAACCCGCAATTTCGGGTCGGGTCGGGTTGCGGGTCGACCCGGATTTTTTATAAAAAAATAGTTTATATATTAGAAAAATTATAAAAAATATACATATTTTTTAAAATATTGCGGGTCGCGGGTCGACCCGCAACCCGCACGGGTTTAACCCGACCCGACCCGCGACCAACAAAATAAAAAAATTCGACCCGCGACCCGACCCGCACGGGTCGCGGGTCCACCCGCAACCCGCAAATTGCGGGTCGGGTCAGTGCGGGTCGCGGGTGACCCGACCCGGTGAACACCCCTACTTTGATTGGTCGAGTGTGAGGCAGTAGTCTATTGGGTGGAGAAGGGGTGATCGCTGAATGGTCTAGACAGGGCGGGGGTGTTAGCTTTTGAGCAACGAGGTTTAGACCTCGTTGCCGAGGTTTCGGGACCTCGCGGAGGTAGGGGTTTGTTTAATTTAGAGATGGGTACGGTAATGGGTCCCGAAATCAACCTTGGGAGTCCCGCCGGATCCGTTATTCCTTGTACCCTGGACCCACTTCTTATTTTGCCATTTTGAGCACCATCATTATGGTCCAATCATGTCCGGAATTTTACGGTCCTGGACCGGACCGGGACGTAACCCGTATTTTTAAAATATAAGGTCCGATCCAGTCTCCCGGTCCGGTCCATGTTTGCACAACCCTAGATACAAGTACATAAGATAGACAATTAGGGGTTTGACTCTTCTTCTCCACTTTTTTGACTAAACGGCGTGTTTTACTCTTCTTCCGAAAACGTTTTCCGTCCAATTTCAGATTCGCTGACCACCTCCAGATTCTTAATTTCATGTCTTCGACAGTTTGAATTCAAGTTTGTCCGATGTTTCGCCCTTACGCTTACTGCTTCTCCCTTGCCGCATCTATCTCGCCTCGCACAGCCCTCCCCCCAACTGCCCTTCCCCGCCCCACTCCACGATGTCATCACTCTACTACATCTTCCCTATTACTCAGGGAAGATGAGGCGGCTACCCCCTCACGCCCCCTAGATCTGTCACTGAAGAAGAGTCAAATTCCTAATTATGTATCTTTATACTAGTATCATACGGTAAATGTACAAAATTTAAAATTTATTACAAAAAAACAAGAAAGTTTTAAAAAGTAGTACCATTATTTATTTTTGTTTTAGTTATTATCACATTTTTTGGTAGAATTATTTAAAAAGAAAGTTATGAGAGTTTTTATTGATATTGCCCACAATCTTATTTGTTGTTAAAGGTACTTGATATGTTTTTGCAATGATAAATTACTAGTTGTTCAATAAAACAAGCTATGTTTGCCCAAACCTTTGATTTAACATATAAAAAAAAATCAACCATTAAAATTATAAAGTATGAAAGGAAAATGGAAATATAATTTAGGTTATTTTGGATTTCAATATTTTTCTTAAGAAGTTTGTTAAAAAAAATTATAACTCTCGGTTTGGATTACACAATTTAATGTAGGGTAGTTTGGATTCAGTTCTCATTGGGTTCATATAATTATGACATGTATTACTTCATCATCACCCTCTGTTCTAGTTAATAATGAACCCTAAAGAATGGAACTTGTATTCCATTTTTGAGTTTTGCAGATGATACTATTATTTTTGCAAATGCAACTCTTGATAATATAAATCACTTAAAATCCTTCTTACATAAATTTAGTACTATATCTGGATTATCAATTAATTATAATAAAAGTTCTTTCCAAACCTCATCAAATATTTCTCGTCATATAGCATTATCTTTGGCAAGTGTTTTAAATATTCAGATTACTACTACTATGGAAAAATACCTAGGAATACCTATTTTAAAAGGTAGAGTGCAAAATTCAATGTTCTCGGAATTAATAGATAAATTGAAACATCAATTAACTCAATGGAAAGCTAACTCAATTTCTCAGGCAGGTAGGATTGTTTTAATTCAATCAAATCTTTTAGGACAAATAAGTTATTTAATGCAAAGTTTCTTCCTTCCTAAAGGTTTCTGTGAAGATATAGATAAAATTAATAAAATGTTTTTTGGAATAAATGTACTCCTAACCATCATCCTTTAATTAGTTGGGATAAAAATTGCTCTCCTAAAGAATTTAGAGGTGTTGGGTTGAGAACAACCTATAATAATAATGTATCTCTTCAAATGAAACTATTATGGAAAATTCTAAACAATCCAACAAATGTTTGGGTTAAAATTCTAAATGAAAAATATTTGCATAATCAACATATTTTTAATTACAAACAAAGAGCTACTTCTTGGCAGTTTGGAAGATTATTACATATTAGAAATCTTTTTTCAAAGGGTGTGAAGTGGCTTGTTGGAAATGGCGACAAAATATTATTCTGCTCGGATAATTGGACAGGAAACTCGAATTTAATGGAATATTTTGATGACATAGATATAAATTTAAAGGTTGCTTCTTTTATTCTGCCTAATAAAACTTGGAATATCACAGCTTTATCTATACTTTTACCAGACTGGGTAGTAAATAATATCTCTTCTATGTTTATTCCTTTATCTAATTTAGAGGATACCATTATTTGAAGTCCATCTTCGGATGGTTCTTTTACAGTTAAGTCAGCCTCTGAATTAATAACATCTTTACGACATTTGCCGATTTCGGGCCTTTTGTGGATATGGAAATTACCTATACCTAAAATTCAGAATTTTATTTGGAAAGCATGTTCTGATTGTCTACCTACAACGGAGAGAATAAATAAATTTTACAACTCTGTCCCATCAACTTGTTCATTGTGTGATTCGAGTAATGAATCGTTATATCATTTATTTTTTCTTTGTCCTTTTACTACTCGAATGATTGGTAATTTGGAGTCAAAATTAAATATTTCTCTTAACTTTGTGCCATTAACAGATTGCTTTATGTCTGATTTATTTTCTACAATTAAACTAAATACACACTAAGATATTTTGTGTTTTCTTTGGTGGTATATTTGGATTCATAGGAATTCTATTACTTTTAAACACTCAAATACAATTGCTAATTTAAGTCCTTGTGAAATTGCTTGTAGAGAATTTGCCTTATGGAGTGTAGCTAATCATAAAGTTACAAAAAATACGCAACATATTAGGAAAAGGATGCAATATGGAAGAAACCGTCGGAACAATGGCAAAAGTTGAATTTTGATGCTTCGAAAATTAAGAATTCGGATACTTTTATAAGTTTTATTATTCGAAATAATTCTAGTCATGTTACAAGTATTTTTAGAGACAAAATAAATCCTGTATCAATTCTTCAGGCTGAGACGTTGGCTATGATACAAGGTATAAAGGAAGCTCTTGCTTTAAATATTACTCATATTATAATTGAGGGGGATAATTTAATGCTAATAAATTCTTTACGAAATATTTGGAAAGTTCCATGAGAAATAAAATATTTGGTCCAAGAAGTTAATTCTTTGATAGGTGGGTTTCAAGAGGTGGTTTTTTTCCATTGTTTTAGGGAGTGTAATGCTGCTGCTGATTTCTTGGCAAGGAAGCACGTCAATATCAGCCATTGCCATCAAGCGCTGAATGCTTTAAATTTAGTTTCTTTTAATTCTCTTCCTAGTGATAGTCTTTTTAGGTCTTTTAGTTTTTGTTATCTTATGTTGTTGCATTTTTTAATGATCATCCGCAGTGATGATTTAGGCTGGCCTTGTTGTTTTAAGGTAGCCTAATGTTTGCCTTGCAATGAGCTTTTAGCTCATTGTATCAAAAAAAAATTTAATGTAGGGTGAATTTCGGAAAACAACCCGCAAAATAGGTATTTGTGCATAAAACCATCTGTAAAATTAAAAATGATGTTAAACCACCCATAAAATAGATCTGTTAACATATGACCACCTTTTAATCTCAACCCATTAACTTTTGTTAAAGATAGTAAAACTTTATCTCTATATTTCTAATTTAATCTAGAGCTCAAATTAATTTGATCTGGAACCCAGTAAACAAATCCCAACCCCAAATCAACCAAATCTTGCACACAATAAGATGGGCCTTCTTCACAATGACGAGGCTGCGAATCTACCATAGTGGTCGTAGTAATAGGAAGCGGCGGTTGAGCGATCTTCTAAGGTTCTTCAATGGAGGAGTGCAATCTACGATGAGGTCATTGGGAGAGATTAAGGTTCTTCAATAAGATGGGCCTTCTTCACAATGACGAGGCTGCCAATTTTACCTTGTTCATTTCTTATTGAGTTATGGAGATATTAGTTTAGAGTTTTGGATAATTGATATTGTTGGTATCTTTTTTTAGAATAAGATTGACATTGAGAATTTTAAAATTGATAGGTTAATATTTAAAATTTTATTAAAAATTGTTGTTATTTGTTGAGATTGATAGGTTAATTTGTTGAATCATAATATTGGATTATTATTTGATGATAACTTATTATTTTTTTTATATTTGTTTAGAATAAACGTTTTTTTATAACAACACTCCATTCATTAACTAGAAAGCAAATCATTCGGGATTATATCATAAATATCAAGAGGAAGATAGATATTACTGAAAACAAGAAAAGTATCCGATGGTTTCCACCTACAAAGCCAATTAGCCACATTATTAGCATCTTATAACACCCAAATAATTTATAAGGGATTGAGATGTACCCATTTCAACAAGAGCTCTTCATTTTCTATGTTCAAATGAGGACAAAGAACTCAGAAGTTAAACGTGCAAGTGTGAGGGTAGTACCAGGATGGGTGACCTCTTGGGAAGTCCTCGGGTTGGCATGAGATAACACTTCTAAAGTCTCGGGCCTTACAAATGGTATCATAGCTGACTCTAGGTTACGAGTTGACTTGGCTTGAAGGGCGGTCACTCAACCTAGAGGGCAGTCCTTGGGCCTTGTCGAGGACGTCAAGTGCTTATGTGGGGTAGTTGTAACACCCAAATAGTTTATAAGGGGTTGAGGTGCTACCCATGTCAACAAGAGCTCTTCATTTTCTATGTTCAAGTGAGGACAAAGAACTCATAAGTTAAGCGTGCATGGGTGAGAGTAATACCAGAATGGGTGACCTCTTGGGAAGTCTTCGGGTTGGCATGAGATATCGCTTCTAAGGTCTCGGGCCTTACAAACCACTCCTGCGGTGAACCCGTTGACATGAGTGGAAGCGAACGCTCATCTCCAATGCCATTGCAACAACATCCTCGAATGCAGATGTAACACCCCCTTCCTACCCTGGAGGTATTACCGCCAGTAACCCCGATTAAGACTAAACCGAAGCTACCCAAGGCTTTAAACTGACTGAACAAACTAAAACAAGGTAAATGAAACCATTTAAAACCTAACAAAATTAAGTAAAACTTTACAGAGGCAAAAAACAAAACAAATAAAAGGTCTTATACAAACCTTAACATAAAAAGAATTAGTAAATAAATAGAACAACCTTCTATTTAAACAAAATCTTCATCCAGTCTTCCTCAAGATCTTATTTCTGAAACTCAGCTTCGCTTTGAAGTAGTTCAACCATGATCTTCACTCCAGTATAGCCATTAGAAACCTTTCTTCAACTTCTGGAGCTTCAAACCTCTGAATCCACCTCTTGAATCAACTTCCATGAAGAACCTGATGTATCGTATACAACGGTGGACACCAGCCGACCATATAAAAGAAAAGAAGATGGACGGGTTAGTCTAATGAAAGACTAAGCAAGCGGAGAAACTAACTTGGTTCTTATTGTTGTAACTAAACATATTGGCATCCAAATCCGATTAGACTCGGATTATGATCCAACAGTTAGCAGTCTTATAGAGAATAAGAAGGAGACTCGCATAATCAAGAGAGAGAACACCACTGCTTGTGGTTTCCTTTACGAAGCATAAACAATTGTTGGGAACTCATATTAATCACATAACATCTTGGAAAAGTCTCCATCGACTAATCAGATTGACTTAATCAAAGTTTGATTAAGAATCATTCATAACCGGGAGCAAGAATGGATATCGAATAGACTAACCATTCGGGTACATTAATGTGCCTAACGCACTTATCTTGTATTACTTTCAAAACTTTTCACAAACAAGTTGGCAACTTTTAATCGGCTCGAACTACTGCCGGTGGAACACAATACTATCGAGGTCAGATGGCCTGTTTCATCCTTGAACAACGAATAGCACGGGTCCCAATGATGGAGAGATTAGAGGGCCTGTTTCATCCATAATCCACTACCAACACATATTGAATGGAACACAATACTATCGAGGTCAGAGGGCCTGTTTCATCCTTGAACAACGAATAGCACTGGTCCCAATGATGGAGAGATTAGAGGGCCTGTTTCATCCATAATCCACTACCAACACATATTGAATGGAACACAATACTATCGAGGTCAGATGACATGTTTCATCCTTGAACAATGAATAGTACGGGTCCCAATGATGGAGAGATTAGAGGGCCTGTTTCATCCATAATCCACTACCAACATATATTGATAAATGCACTTAGCTAGAGTGCATAGTCACCCCTCAAGCGTAGAGCGGGCCATGGTCATGACCTAAGTATTAGGGGATCAATATTGATACTGCCTAATACGAGTTTTAAAGAGATGCTTCCGAGACTGAGCTCACATCCCTGAACTAATTTAATCCATATCAATGTCTCAACATGAGACAACTAAACATACAAGGTCACATACAACGGACCTAAATCCAGTTCTAGCGTGAAACTGAATGAATAACAATATGGTCATTATTTCTAACAAAACAACAACCTATCATATTTTATTAATCATACAAGTTGTTCCCAATGCAAATATTAAATGGGATTCAATTCCTCATTTAATAACAATAACGCAAGAGAGAATCGTCCACTTGCCTTATAAGGCGTGCTCAACGTCCTTAGCAATTCAACAGTAATCTTTATCATCCTTCTGAAAAATAAAACAAAAGGATTTTTCAGCAACGAGCTCACAGAAACACTTCTTAGTTTTATTCTCAACTCCTACAACTTCGTAATCGATAAACGATTTAATTTCCGAATATCGATATATAATAAATCCTTAGTTATTATGCTTTAAGGAGCCATCTTGGCGGAATTATAACTAATTATCCGCTTCACTTTTGAAACAATTTTCCAAATAAAAATTGTTCATTAGTAATAGTTCTTAAAGGTGACCAAATCTCAGATCAAATGGATTAACAACGAATCCCGAGTAATTATCCGAAGTCCTTTACCTGCCAATGGGTATCCAAAACTTGTATTTGCTATAACTGAAGATCCTGACGTCCGTTTCTCGAGAGGTTTGAACCTGTGGGACCGTATCAACGTCAAGATTATAAAAACCATAAATTTAATTAGCAAAGCTGAACCAAAAGGCCCTTACGATGGCTCCGTAATCAATCCGCTAATTAATTTCGATCGTAAATACCTTCACTCGAGCCCATGGCTCGTTTAGCTCGATAGTGGCCCGATCCCCGATCCCAAGAGTGGTCGAGTATTGCCCGGAGGAAGCTCTTGCTATGGGTGGTGGTCGGAGGAGCTACCGATCGTAGGCGACGTCGGGCGGCGAGGCTGAAAAGATAGCCGGCGGTGATGGAGGTTCACTTCGTCCTCTCGAGACTGTCGCTTCACCTGATTCTCTATGGTTCTGCAGCAGCAACATCACACATGGAAGAAGGGAGGAAGAAGAAGAAGAGGTGGAAGAGGAGGCAAGGAGGTTAGCCGGCGGCGACTCTCGCCCGAGCCCGTCGTTCCGACCAAAACTCTCTCGGTTCCTTCTTTTCTTTGAAGGCCGAATTTGTAGACTTTCACCAAGGCAGAAAGATAAGCCGCCAACCTTATATTCTATCTTGATCTCTCACGGTTCCTTCCTAGTTAAGAGAAAGAGATGTGAGGCGGTTTAAAACAAAAATCCGTCTCGGAACGGGACTCGCATTCAAGCGGTAAAATTATGTACCTCGGATGGAAAAACTTACTAAATACAAAATGTCCCGTAAATTATGTAGACCAATAAAACCAATTTTCCATGATTTATCTTGCTACCTTCAATTTTTAAGGCTTCCGATTCGTATTTTAACTCCTTTACAATACATAATTTCAAAGACGGCTTATCCAATAAATATTCTTTTTCCACTGAAAAATCCTAGAATTCACACCGATCCATAAAATCATTTCTTTGTGATTTTAGGATCTCACCAAGAATTTTCTAGGATTTAAATTTCAACAAAAATATTGGATTAAGCGTTAAAACGAACAAAGAGGTTAAAAGGATATCCGAGAAAAATTCAAAAATATCCTCAAAAACCGCAGTTATTACATTAGTACCCCCTTAAAAATGGTTTCGTCCTCGAAACCAAGGAGAACTCGTATCACAAGGAGAGATAGCACAAGCATACACACACAACCACTACAAACCTATACAGAAGTTTGTAGTACCCCCTTAAAAAACATGTTGTTACTTCTGCACCAGGCACAAACAACCATTCTTTAGTTACCAAACTTCTTCTTTAAAATGTTCATTAACTTTGGAAAATGACTCAACATTTCCTGCCTAGTTTCTCAAGTCTTTCCTTCACCTCCATTTTTAGGCCAAGGTAGCCTAATCAAAGGTATTTTTTTCTTATTCACGATTCAACCTGGCCTTTCTTCACAGGTGTCATTTGGTTGAATATCCATCTCATTATTGTTGAGTACATGAGATATATTGAACGCATACTATCTTAGAAGAATCACAAGGATGACATTATAGATATAATGCACTGAAGGTGGCAATGCCAACCGATAAACAAGCTTACTAGTTCTTTCCAGTATCTTGAAAGATCCAACATAGCAAGCATTTACGTTGTCTCGCTTTCCCCAGCGGAATACGCCTTTCAAGGCGGATACTATAAACAAAACCTTGTTCTTTACAATGAACTTAACATGCTCTCGCTTTAGCACAACACACAATGTTGTCGCTTTTGAGCAGTTAGCACCCTTGAACGTGTTAGTGCGATATCAGTTGTTGTTCTCTTGGCCAAGTCTGGCCCACGAAAAACCTTGTCAGCATTGTCATTCCAACAAGTTGACAACCAACACTTCCAGCCTTACCAAGCCTAAAAAAGAATCATTTTCTTTATCGTGAAATCAAAATTCTTGTATGTGAATTCACTCAAACTCAAACTACCATTCCAACTCGTGTGGAATCCAGAATACATGTCCTCGGGAGTTTGAATTTGTTTCTTTGCATTGTTCATCATTTTGATGAGAAAAGCCAGCACTAAAATTCAATTTACTCCGTAAATCTTGATGTCACTCTTTTCAAAACTTTGACATGAACCACCTATCTCAATCAGAGATAATAGTCTCTGGAGTTTTTATGAAGATAAAAAAAACTTCATGCATGAACACCTCAGCTAACTTCTGTACTCTTTAAGTCATCTTAAATGCATTAAAAAGAACACTCTATGTGAGTTTCTTAACAATCTTCATATGCATCTTTCTTTCATTAAGTCTTGAACGACTAATGACAAGAATCCATTGTAACATCTTCCCACTTCCATTCTGAAACAAGAAGAGACTATAACATTTCATCTGGTCTTTTATACTCAATCAGGACTTCCAGACAAACTAAACATATCAAAACGAACTCAGTGACATTTCGCTTCATGTCAGGCCATCAAGAGTTTTATCTTACATCCTTATACATTTACTTATTCCATGATGAACTAATTAAGCAAACAACTATACATCCTTTGAAATAAGCTTTCAAAGCTCATCAACAACACATATACATGAATAGTTTTGAAACCAAGCAATCATTAAGCTTGAATAACAAATCCCGGTGTCTTACCTTCTTGATCTTCTTTATTGATCTTAAACAATATTACTTTCCCATACTACTTTTCCTTGATCTGGTCAACAAATTCTGAATAAAATCCTAGGGTATTCACACAACCTTGTTGTCATCCAAACTAAACCTTTAGTTCTTCTCAAATTATTTTCTTTACAAGGATTACTTAAAATCCTTACTCAATTTCCTTTTTGAGATAAAATCTCAGTATTACTTTCACCAAGAATATGAGATTTATCCAACACATGACAAGATAATAACCTATCTTGTCAATCCTTTACATCCTTTACTCAACCAAAACTCAGCTTGGGCATACTGACATTCAAAAGTAGTTATCTCTCTCAACTACTTCAAACTACACTCTTACGCATTACTATACCAACATATTGAACAATAATACCTTTAGTCCAATAATTTCCAACAAAATTGTCTCCATTGACAATTTTCAGTCTTTTTCATCAAAGGACTGTTTAGACTTCACTTAACCTTCTGACTTGTTGAGCAACCTAACTCTTAGGATTAAAAACATATCCCCACGTGTCCACTTTCTATATCCAACAACTTATCATGCTGAGATTGAATATCAATACTAATTTACATATCCAAACTCCAGACCCATTGGAGTTCTGCTTAAAGTCCTCACTTGACTATCTTATCTCAAAGAGATTTAAGTTTTCAAGACAGCATGAAAACAAATAACAACTAATGGAGAAATTACTAGTACATCCTTTGTTCCAAAGAAAGGATTACTATAATATCATTCCTTAGAAAGGGTTTCATCCCAGGAGTCCATATCAACTTACTTTCAAGGACAATTCCGCTAAAAAGGCAATGACTTTCTAAGGTCATGACGTCAACCAAGATGAACTACTAGCAAACTGCTTAGAGAATTCCAATAATCGTTGACTAAAAACAATCCCAAACTCTTAGAGAAGTACAGAGTTACTCCATGCTCTTCAGAGACCAACACAGATTTGTAAAGAATCTTACCAAATTTCTTTACTTATAATCGAACTGTTTTGGAAAGTTTGACCATACTCCTTAAATGGCATAGGATACCAAGGATATACTAACTCAAAGGATTTTTACAAAATAGCTGACATAGCAATTGCTATACAAGAAAACTCTCGTCTTTGAATTTCAATAACTTCACTTGAGAGAAACTTATATGATTACCAACTCATACTAGAAACCATTCTTTAAAACTCAAGGAATTATGTGATCTTATTCCACCATGTGATCAAGATGGAGAGATAAAATAAACATAATCCTTTACTGCATTCTCATAGGAATAAGACATGTAATCTTGCCTTACCATGTGATCAAGATGGAAGACAAATCACATTCTTACTCACCACCATGAAAACCGTAGAAAATTTTATTCATGAATTCCGTATATCAAATCAACATTTCTTTAAAAAAATTCCTACCAAAATTCTACAAAGTCATAAGATTTTTCTCAAAAGAGAAAATCACAAAACAATTTCAAATATCCCTTAAATCATAACAGCTTGACAAGAACTCGACATAGGTTACTAACATACCTGCTTTAACTTTGAATACTGTGGAACAAAGATTAGCTACTCTTTTGAAGAATTGGGCGCGTCAATCTAATGCATCAAATAAAATTGCTGACCTTATCTTAATGATGCTGCTAACACTTTGTTCTAATTCCGTGCTGACATTTGCACATTAGCTGGCCTTACCAACTTGACCAAAGTTTCAAATCAAAACTGAGCCTCAAAGGAGCTAATATACTCCAATTCACTTCTGAGCCCCACATTTCTCTTCGAATGTGACACTTCCTTCCCTCTTCAAGGTAGAATCTGATGACATACATTGATCTTTTCTTAAACATAACAGACTACCAGACTTTTCTATAATCCATAGTATTGAGTAATCTCTACCTGATTTAACTCAATCTCAACCCAACTTAATTTCGCAAGTTCAATAAAAGAATTGATCGCTCAAATCCATTTACTTGCAATCCTTAGGGAAAATGTGATTCCGACATCTTCATACTCATAGCAAAGATTCTTCTTCGATCATTCTCAACTTGTATGCCTCCTTGACATACTACTTTAAAGTTATGCAGATATGATCCATTGACAAAAATTTAATACTTCAGTTCATCGATTCACAGGACAACAAACCTTCTGCAAGTTAATAGTCATTTAAATTCCGATATCCAAGAGTGAACTATCAAACTCTTTTGACTATTTTAAGGACTTTCAATCCTCCTATAACTTAATCTCCTCGATATAAAAACGAACTTTCAAACTATGCATCTAGTTCAAAAACATTCAATCCGTATACCTCTCTATATATAATGAAGGACCTTTAATTCCCAATCTCTTTTAGCAGAAGAATGCACATGGCCAAACTAGGTATTCTTAAACCTATCTCAATTCAACATTGGTAAACAAACTAGACTTCTCCATCATTCTTGTCTTCTTACTTAACCATAAGGAGAAGACATATACTTTTTTATTAGCTCAAGTTCAAACCACATTGCAAAGGAAGAACTTGTGGTTAGGAGACTTGCCAACAACTTAATAGTTTCACCAGTACCACCTTAGACATTAGATTTGACAAATATAAAATCTTCAAAATCCTACACAACTGAAAGTATTTTTCAGCGATAAGGGCTAAGCCTTATTAACCACAATATTGAATGATTGATATTTTTCTCCCAACCGTTTAAAATATCAAGGACAAATATGCTAATATCATTCCTTGATTGATCTTCTCAAAACTAAACTTTGTCATTTCCATCCTTGAAGAACATAAGCCAATACCATTGGCAATTTAGAACATCTCAATGCTGATTCTATTACTAGCCCATTATAGACCTCAAGTCTTTTCTCGTTATCCCGAGTTGGGTATCATACAACGAAACTCCAATAACGTTGTCACATAGGTTAGTCATCTGGATATCAACAACTCATGTAATCAATTAACACTTGTGCTAAGTAGTCAATTGAACATAAACACATTACTGATGAACTTTTACCTGTTCAATCCATTTTGACCAATCAACCTTATTCACAACAACCTTGATGATTAACCACTTGTTCACAACTTAAACTGAACCAACATTCTTCCTTTCTTTCTTACTATAATCATAAGAAATTCCCATTCCATTTAGGATTCTCAATCCTCTTAACTCAAAGGATAACAACATAAATGAAAATCCGAGTTTGAACACTATCAGGTTAAAATTGAATTGTATTTTCCAATAGATTAACAATTCAATCGATCCACATTTGAGCACATCAAAGCTCTTTAACTTCCAACTGAGCAAAGAAAAGTATAGAATATCCATGATTCCATACTAAAGAGTCAAAAACACAATTGTTTAAGAAAGTTTCCAAAGGCAATCCTTTTCTTTTCAGGATTATTTTACATCACTTCATGATCCATACTGATCTCTTAGAATCATCCAAGACTTGTAAGATTCTCCAAATCTTAACATTGAGATGTAGAGGTTCCAACTCATTCCTTCTATTGAAAATCAAATTTCAACAAAATTCAGAAATTCCTATAAAAATATTCTCATGAAAAATCTTACTCTTATTACTTCGATGTCAAAGAAACTCACTTTAAAATTTTTTCTTTTTAAAGACAGCATTTGAACTTTCATATTTCAAGAAAAGAATATCTTTCATATATATTGAATCAAGACCTATTTAAACAAAATTCTTAACTTGAAATCTTCCATCATACGAGCTTAAAATAGGAAACCTTCAAACTAGAAAGTCTTTATGCAATACAATACTTACTTTCAAAATCTCACAAGAAGTTTCCTAATATGGAAGAAACGACGAGGGTACACCCAATTCAGACTCTCAAGAGAGAATAGGAATTCATTGAGAACTTGGTTAAGAACCGGTTCAACTTTAGGAATCTTCACCTAATTTTACTCTGAATCCTTCTCGGAATCCATTCCCATCTCCAGGGAATCAAATGTCCACTATAGGACCTTTTTCACATAAACCATTACAAACTTGTTACCTCGTGTTCTCCAATTCCCTTTTCTCCTTCTATCTCTTCGCGAGTCTGACCTCCAATCTTAACCACTTTTCTGTAAAT
Source organism: Fallopia convolvulus (assembly GCA_964016875.1). Classification (NCBI taxonomy): domain Eukaryota; kingdom Viridiplantae; phylum Streptophyta; class Magnoliopsida; order Caryophyllales; family Polygonaceae; genus Fallopia; species Fallopia convolvulus. The sequence continues at coordinate 45,842,322 of OZ024729.1, forward strand.
GGTTCTAAGATAACATCCATATAGAATTCTCCGTAATTCTATATAAAAGATGAAAGTCTTAATCAAGACTTAGGAAATTTTAGCTCTGATACCACTTCTGTAACATCCCCTTCCTACCCTGGACGTATTACCGCCAGTAACCCCGATTAAGACTAAACCGAAGCTACCCAAGGCTTTAAACTGACTGAACAAACTAAAACAAGGTAAATGAAACCATTTAAAACCTAACAAAATTAAGTAAAACTTTACAGCGAAAAACAAAACAAATAAAAGGTCTTATATAAACCTTAACTTAAAAAGAATTAGTAAATAAATAGAACAACTTTCTATTTAAACAAAATCTTCATCCAGTCTTCCTCAAGTTCTTATTTCTGAAACTCAACTTCGCTTTGAAGTAGTTCAACCATGATCTTCACTCCAGTATAGCCATTAGAAACCTTTCTTCAACTTCTGGAGCTTCAAACCTCTGAATCCATCTCTTGAATCAACTTCCAAGAAGAACCTGATGTATCGTATACAACGGTGGACACCAACCGACCATATAAAAGAAAAGAAGATGGACGGGTTAGTCTAATGAAAGACTAAGCAAGCGGAGAAACTAACTTGGTTCTTATTGTTGTAACTAAACATATTGGCATCCAAATCCGATTAGACTCGGATTATGATCCAACAGTTAACAGTCTTATAGAGAATAAGAAGGAGACTCGCATAATCAAGAGAGACAACACCATTTCTTGTGGTTTCCTTTACGAAGCATAAACAATTGTTGGGAACTCATATTAATCACATAACATCTTGAAAAGTCTCCATCGACTAATCAGATTGACTTAATCAAAGTTTGATTAAGAATCATTCATAACCGGGAGCAAGAATGGTTATCGAATAGACTAACCATTCAGGTATATTAATGTGCCTAACGCACTTATCTTGTATTACTTTCAAAACTTTTCACAAACAAGTTGACAACTTTTAATCGGCTCGAACTACTGCCGGTGGAACACAATACTATCGAGGTTAGAGGGCCTGTTTCATCCTTGAACAACGAATAGCACTGGTCCCAATGATGGAGAGATTAGAGGGCCTGTTTCATCCATAATCCACTACCAATACATATTGAATGGAACACAATACTATCGAGGTCAGATGACATGTTTCATCCTTGAACAATGAATATTACGGGTCCCAATGATGGAGAGATTAGAGGGCCTGTTTCATCCATAATCCACTACCAACACATATTGATAAATGCACTTAGCTAGAGTGCATAGTCACCCCTCAAGCGTAGAGCGGGCCATGGTCATGACCTAAGTATTAGGGGATCAATATTGATACTGCCTAATACGAGTTTTAAAGAGATGCTTCCGAGACTAAGCTCACATCCCTGAACTAAGTTAATCCATATCAATGTCTCAGCATGAGACAACTAAACATACAAGGTCACATACAACGGACCTAAATCCAGTTCTAGCGTGAAACTGAATGAATAACAATATGGTCATTATTTCTAACAAAACAACAACATATCATACTTTATTAATCATACAAGTTGCTCCCAACGCAAATATTAAATGGGATTCAATTCCTCATTTAATAACAATAACGCAAGAGAGAATCGTCCACTTGCCTTATAAGGCGTGCTCAACGTCCTTAGCAATTCAACAGTAATCTTTATCATCCTTCTGAAAAATATTACAAAAGGATTTTTCAGCAACGAGCTCACAGAAACACTTCTTAGTTGTATTCTCAACTCCTACAACTTCGTAATCGATAAACGATTTAATTTCCGAATATCGATATATAATAAATCCTTAGTTATTATGCTTTAAGGAGCCATCTTGGCGGAATTATAACTAATTATCCGCTTCACTTATGAAACAATTTTCCAAATAAAAATTGTTCATTAGTAACAGTTCTTAAAGGTGACCAAATCTCGGATCAAATGGATTAACAACGAATCCCGAGTAATTATCCGAAGTCCTTTACCTGCCAATCGGTATCCAAAACTTGTATTTGCTATAACTGAAGATCCTGACGTCCGTTTCTCGAGAGGTTTGAACCTGTGGGACCGTATCAACGTAGAGATTATAAAAACCATAAATTTAATTAGCAAAGCTGAACCAAAAGGCCCTTACGATGGCTCCGTAATCAATCCGCTAATTAATTTCGATCGTAAATACCTTCACTCGAGCCCATGGCTCGTTTGGCTCGATAGTGGCTCGATCCCCGAGCCCAAGGGTGGTCGAGTATTGCCCGGCGGCAGCTCTTGCTATGGGTGGTGGTCGGAGGAGCTACCGATCGCCGGCGATGTCGGGCGGCGAGGCTGAAAAGATAGCCGGCGGTGATGGAGGTTCACTTCGTCCTCTCGAGACTGTCGCTTCACCTGATTCTCTATGGTTCTGCAGCAGCAACATCACACATGGAAGAAGGGAGGAAGAAGAAGAAGAGGTGGAAGAGGAGGCAAGGAGGTTAGCCGGCGGCGACTCTCGCCCGAGCCCGTCGTTCCGACCAAAACTCTCTCGGTTCCTTCTTTTCTTTGAAGGCCGAATTTGTAGACTTTCACCAAGGCAGAAAGATAAGCCGCCAACCTTAAATTCTATCTTGATCTCTCACGGTTCCTTCCTAGTTAAGAGAAAGAGATGTGAGGCGGTTTAAAACAAAAATCCGTCTCGGAACGGGACTCGCGTTCAAGCAGTAAAATTATGTACCTCGGATGGAAAAACTTACTAAATTCAAAACGTCCCGTAAATTATGTAGACCAATAAAACCAATTTTCCATGATTTTATCTTGCTACCTTCAATTTTTATGGCTTCCGATTCGTATTTTAACTCCTTTACAGTACATAATTTGAAAGACGGCTTATCCAATAAATATTCTTTTTCCACTGAAAAATCCTAGAATTCACACCGATCCATAAAATTATTTCTTTGTGATTTTAGGATCTTACCAAGAATTTTCTAGGATTTAAATTCCAACAAAAATATTGGATTAACCGTTAAAACGAACAAAGAGGTTAAAAGGATATCCGAGAAAAATTCAAAAATATCCTCAAAAACCGCAGTTATTACAGCAGAAAAAGAAATGGTATCTTTGTGCACCGCCTACACCAACCTACTAGAATCCGTCTCAAGAATCACCCTTTCAAGACCCAAAGATAAGCCCACCTTTAAACCCTAGAGAGCTACCTTAGATTCCGCCATGTCCACACTTGAGCCAATTTGTATTTTCATCGCACCAACAAAGACCACCTTGCCATCTGAATCTCTTCACACCAACACCTCACTCCTTATCTTTGATGGCGCCTTTAATGTTGATTTTGACCTAGCCCGGACGTTGTCTTTGCCAAGATAGAAGAGCAGCACACTGTACAACAGGAAGTTTTCCCTTCTCCTGTGCTTGAATAGACTCACCATGTCTTTCCAAACATTTAGCAATAATTTCTCTCGCCTCCACAACTTTGTCAGCAAAAAGAGCTTTACTACATGTAAGCCAGATTTCCTAACAAAGAAAAGCCCATAATACACGATCTTCATTAGACATTTGCAAGATTTTCTCAATCCAGCCCAAAAACATTTTCGATGACATACCCAAATGGGAGTTTACAATCCATCAAAGCATGCATGACCACTTCTTCTCTCCCACACAACTTACACTCAGGATTCTCCACAATTTTCCCATGAAAGAGGTTAAGCTTGCATGGTAGAATATCACGTTTAGCTCTCCAAAGAAAAGAATGGATCCTAGGCGGGACTTGGATACTCCACATTTTTCTCCACAACAGCCACACATATGCGCTTTCAGACTGCTCTTCTCTACCAAGATCAGAGGACTTGTTTCTCTCTAGCATTTTGTAGGCAAATCGTACTGTAAAAATGCCATCATTTGTGAAAAACCAAACCAATTGGTCCTGAATCCTAGAGTCAACCAAATGGATGTCCAAAACAATCTTAGCATCACACGGTGCAAAAATGGAACATACCATCTCCTCTTTCCAACATCCATTATCCCAATCCACCAAAACCACAACCCTAAGGTCCTCACTATTGCGATAGAAGTTTCCTAAGGGATTAAAAAGTTTTGGATGATGTAATCACCTATCCTTTAAAACCAACATATTATTTCCATTCCCCACCATCTAGTACATCCCTTCTTCCAAGACTTTCCTTCCCATCAGAATACTTCGCCAACAGTAACTAGGATTAAAACCCATTGTTGCCTCCAAGAAACTTGAACATGGAAAACACCTTACCTTGAAGATTCTCGGTGCAAGCGTGCATGGGTCTTGAAGGATCCTCCACCCTTGTCTCACTAGGAGTGCAAAATTAAAATCCTCCAAATCCCAAAAGCCTAGACCGCCTTTTTCCTTTGGCAAACACATCCTCTTCCAACTCATTCAGTGAAGTTTAGAGGAATTCGTCCCACTCCAAAAGAAATGACACATCAGTTGCTTAATGTTCTTACATATACTCGAAGGCATCATGCAATAGGATATAGTATATGTAGGAATGGCTTGAATGACAGACTTAATCAGAACTTCCTTCACTGCCTTGGATAAAGTATTAGCTTTCCAACCCTTGAACTTCTTCTAGTTTAGAATAAATGTAGTTTGATTTATCCGGCATAAATTTTGTCTATTAGAGTCCGCCCCTCTTCCGGGTAGTTCTTGATCCGCCAATGCTCTTCTTCCCCACTTTTTTTTTTAACTAAACGATGTGTTTTACTCTTCTTTCTAAAATTTTTTCCTTCCAATTTTAGATCCGCCTACCATCTCTAGATTCTCAAATTCAAGTCTTCGACAGTCTGAATCCAAGTTCGTCCGGCATCCCACCCTTACGCTTGCTACTTCTCCCTTGCCGCATATCTCCCTTGCCTCGTGCAACCCCATCCCCAATTGCCCCGTCGCGCCCCACTCCGTGGTGCCGCTTCACTACTTCTTTCCTATTACTCTGGCGAGATGGGGGGCGACCACCCCCTCAGCCCCCCCCCTCCCAAATCCACCATTGGTTACTACTTACTACTCTAGTAGTAATGCTTAACATCAACTCGGCCTAATTGAATACAATTATAACAAGAACTCTACCAGATCCACACACACACACCAATCTTATGATAGACTGTTTGTTTGGATACTGAATTCAATTCCACGAATTAATAGAGAAGTAGGATAAATTTCAATTCTAACTTCGAATTTTTGAGATTTGTTCTACACTACTAGTAGTAACGACATCTTTTATCTTCAAAATTTGGATATTTTTTTTGGTGACGAGGAATCCACGTTTGGTGGCAAACACAGAACATGTTCCCCCTAGTTAGCAAGGACCACGAACCAAGTAAACCGTCTTGTGCCGACCAGTTCGATGCAATAACAAAGGAAAGATTTATGAATGATTGACTTAGTTTTTCACTTAAGTGAGGGGGGAGGTAAAATTGTATAATTTAAAATGATAATAAAAAAATCAAATGAGGTAGTAACAACCTAGTCTAGACAAAAATATACTTTTGTGAATATTTTCAGTCTAAGATACAATTTTAGAAATAAAATTATCTTGTGAATATTTTTATATTTAGTGAAACTCTATTATATTGACCGAAAAATTGGAGTCTATCTATGTCAAATAAATATGTTCAGAACATCCGGAATCCCATACACAAAACAAATCCCTCTCTCTGAGTCTGTGACGCTTGTGATTGCTGGATTTGCTGCTATTCATATGGACAAAGAGGTGAGCGAGGGGCTCTCGCCGGAAAATTCCGCGGGAGGCGGAGTCAAGAAAAGGGCGATTGATCGCAATCCAGTGGTTCCGACGGCCATGGAAGCTCTGCGGAAGTGCTTGGAGCAGAACAATGGAGATCGGAGCAAGTGCAAGCGACAGATACAGGCCTTCAAGTCTCCCGATTCGGATTTGCATCCGAAGCCTCTGTTTCCCTTGCGACTTCGATCTGGTTCCCTCACCGATGTATGAATTTTCATTTTCTTCCTTTGTTTATGAAATCTGTGTCGGTCGATCGAATTATGCCGAAGAAGAAGGTGATTAGGTCAGGATTATCTATGCGATTGGTTTGGATTTGTAAATAATCATGTAGCTCGCATTGAAAGTAAAACTGCTGGTGTTTCCCTAAAATTAATCCCCAATTTTCTTAACCTCTCTCACAATCCCCTTTTCACTTTGCTCAAGTATCAAAAATCTTGGTTTCCACAGAAAAATCTATATGTAAAACATATTTAACTTGTATCAACTTGAATGGTTGAAGAAATCCTGTCGTCTAAAGCTTTGTGCGTACCGACTTCTACTCATCATCTCCGCTTTTCATGGACTTGTCTGCATCGAACACGTCGTCGATCCTCAGCACGAGGTTGAATGCGAGCCCTTCCAACACTCTTGAGTAGCTCTCCAATATCGCCTGCCCTACATCCTATCACATCACAAACCTCACAATTTCAAGACTGAGCTCCCCCATTTAGATCCCAAATAAAACGAATTTAGTCCATTTTTTGGGATTATTAGGGTCCGTTTGGATTACACTTAAGACAATGCAAGTGCAATCCAAACCTGCCCTTAAGATCCGTTGACTTACTCTGTTGTGCAGGATCTTGCAGGTGTCAAGCGTAGTTTGAGAGAGCTCAGGGTAGCGGTGCTTCAGGAAGAAGAGCAGCGTCATCGCCCGATCTGCCAATACATGATTCTTGTCGTTTCGATCCACTTCGGAGACAAGGTCCTTCATCACGTTCCAGGACTTGGAGTGGGTCATGCCTCCGGCCTTCCTCCTCCACGTGTACATGGACGCCTCCACCTTGCCAGCTAGCTCGAGCGCCTCGTGCTCTGACCCTATCTTGATGGTGTCCAGCAGCTGCTCTGGGTAAAACACCTCCGCATTGTACATGTGCTTGTATATTGCATCTCCCAAACATGCTTTCCCACTCTATATTATTAACACACAACATTACACTGAGATTCCCACCAATTTAGACAAATCAGTCTTACTAGTACATGATTAGTATGATGGAGTATTTAATACTTGTCTCTATAGTTAGCTACCCTTGAGAGTTGATATTGAGGATAAGAAAGGTAAAGGGTAATTGATGACCTTGGGAAGATCTGCAATGTATGATTCAGGGACTTCCATCTCATTGAGCACATTGTTATTGATTGCCATTGCAGCTTTGTGGATCTGATTAGCGCAGTCTCGCTGGTGCCTCAGATGCTTCCGAGACCTCTCCGAGAGGCCACCCGAGGGAATCCAAGGAATCGGAAGCCACCATTTGTCGTCTTTCCTAGAAACCACTTTCCTGAATGAAGCTGTGCGCGACGATGATCTTGACATGCTCTTCTGTTCCATGTACGAGAACTCCGTCTCCTGGAAACTGTCCAATATGTCCTGCCAAAACAACAAACACCGCCTTCATCATCTGTAACAACTTCACGCCAAGTGCAAGATACAATAACACCACCAACTAACTCTGCAAGAACTTACTAAGAGCATTCCATCCAGTTTCCTCAATGCAGGAAGATTCATGTGAATGTCTGCTCTTATCCTTGTACATAACACCTGAGAACAACAAACAATGCCCCCCTTTTATTTTTTACACTTGTCAAAAGTAACACCCACTCAACTCAGACACGTGGCATGCTATAATTGGCAGTGTTAAATGAAAAGCCGGTCTTACCCATCAAAAACAACACAGCACACATATTAGGAGTAGGAGAATAAAGGCAGGAGCAAAATTGATCTAAAAACGTTTGAATTGGTGAGACTCACTTCAGGGTTTGCCTCGTCTTGGAGGTCAGGAGCTGGTTCGACAATGTAATCACACAAGGAAAGAAAGCAGTCCATCTCTCTTTTCCACATCAACTTCTTCTCGGGTTTCATCGGTTCTAGCCTCAGATTGTTGCCGAATATGGTGGCTGCAATGGAATAACGTTTGAATTAGAAGTAATTGCGATGATTTTTCTTGGGGATGAAGTTCAAAAGGTAAAGAGGTATTATACCATAGAGATTGGTGATGGCATTCGAGGTAGTGACTGCTGTGCAAACTCCTTTGCCGCTGCCAGACATGTCTTCTCCAAGCAGAAGCTTTGAAAATCTCTCCTTCATTATCTCAAGCTCTGCATATTCAAAGGCATTTCTAAATCTCTTATTATTATTCATCATGATTTTGAATCTTGGGATGTTTGGATTACATATTAGTTGGTAGTTGGTTGGGTTTTGTTCTTCATTCCTACATTCCTTATGACTAATCAACATCTTCATTTAGATACAGAATCCATTCACAAGAAAACCGTCAAAGACAAGATACATACCTATATCAACAGGCTCCAGATCCTCATCCTCGTCATCGTCTTCACACTTGGTGTATTTCTTCATCCCAAGCCTTGAAGGGGAAGCCAACGGAGGCGTCACTGACCGAGGGGGCCTCGCCGGAGACGACCCATCGGAGCAACTATCCGTTAAGACATCCGACAACATCAACTTCTCAGAATTCGTCCGGCGATACCCACCACCTCCGTAGGATTCAGCAGGACTCAATGGAGAAAATAGTGAATTTGACTGATCATTTAGACGACAGCTCTCTCCCATTTAATGTGAATCTCAATACGAATCTTGAAAAGGTTGAGTCTTTTCAGCATAATATTATACAACAGTATGTATGATTATCGTTACCGATCGTTGGAAAAAGAAAACAGAAAAAAGAAGAAGGAATGTGTGCAGGATCAAGCTAAAGATTATGCAGCATTTAACTTAATACCTTGATTGAATTATGTTTTTCTTTTCTGAAATTTGAAATGTTTGAATCCTTGAACAAAGAAAGAGGCTTGAAGCAGCTTCTTCCTAAAGGAATCACTTTCTGATTCCTAGGGGACCTCCTCTGCTTAGTGCTTTCCCCAAAAGTAAAATAGAAACTTGCCCTTTTATCTGATCATCATGATTTCGAAAACCCAGAAGGGATTTGAGCCGTTCGATTGTGAGGATTCCGGAGAACAAAGGATCAAATAAACCCAGAAACAGAATAGGCAGAATACTTGGAGATGTTAGTATGTATTGACAATGACAAAACAGGGAAGAAGAGAAGGGCAGAGAAGAATGCTTTGAATTGATTCATCAAGAGATTTATTTTTATTTGATAACTATTCTTTTTTTTTGTGGGAGGATTTGTTGAATGAGTTTGGGAGAACATGCAAGAGTGTTAACAACGTCTTGTCCATATTATATTCGTCCGATAACTGAAAATCATTATACATCCAAAATTAATTATTTGCTTGTATAATTATGGGAAGCAACAATCAATGACACTGGTATTTTTTTTTTATCCGAAAGGCTGGTATTCTTTTCATTTGTATAATCAGCTGATGTATCTTATATAAACTCATAAAATATTATTATTTTAAGGAGTTTAATTTATGCCTTTAGGATATAGATTAAAATAATAAATTATATATATTTATATTCTCCTGTTACTTGAAATGAATTTCCTAAATTTACATAGTATTTTTTAATTAAATTTTTTAAATAATTTTTACACTTCTATATTTATGGACAGGCATCAATGATTTCACACGGGAGATAATTGATAAGGTAGGGGAGATATTCTGTTTCCATTTTCTCAAAGCGTTGAAGCTATAAATATACAACTATCCAACAAAATTAAAATCTTAAGATTTATCAGATCCCTTATTAACATTTACTTGGGGGGGGGGAGTGAGATAGTATACTAGTATGTATGCCCGCAACTTGTACGGGTTTTTCTTAAATTAAATATTAATAATAAAATATTTTCAAATATATTTATTATCCGAGAAAAATAATCATGTGAATGTTATAAATGTTTGTTATGATCTACATAAAAAGATAAGACAATTATCATATAAATCTTTTCATATAAGGTAACAAATGATTGAATTATAATAATGATCTTCCTATCTATCATATCCAAAAATAAAAGATTTTTTAATAAAGAGATTTTCTATCCTATATTCTAAAAACATGGATGAGAATTTATCATATCTAAAAATAAAAGATTATTTTAATAAAAAAGATGGTGCGGTCCAATCTAAAAGTGATATGTGTCGTTTAATAATTTTTTTAACCTCCGCTTTAGGTTATAGTTATGATTTCTCATCTATTTCCCAAAAAAATATATAATATCTCATCATGTCAATTCATTCTTATAAAATGAAATTTTATAAAATTCATATTTATAGTCAATACAAATAATTTATTCAATATTTTGTGTTTGTTCATATATGAACTAGTATAGAAATAATTTATGCCATGCAATGTTATTTTTATTAAATAATATTATATTTCGACCAAAAAAATAAATAAATAATATTATATTAATATTGAAAAATGTCCTAAAAATACAACAATAAACAACTCAGGGTGGAACTCTAAGTAGGGTCTGAGAGGCCAAGATATACCCACCCTTACCTTGATCATAAAAATCAAGAGGGTGTGTAAAAAGACCCAAAACAACGAAAAGACAATAAGGCTATTAAGGGGGAGTGTTATGAAGTCAAAATTTTCCTCCTACAAATTATCTATCTACACACACATGTATCACACATATCATGTATGAACAATTGTATAATGTATGATTGGAGGTAAATTGTACAAGGTGAATTATTCACCTTCTTCACCTCCTTATTTCCATGCATAAATCATAGAGATTTACCAAAGTTTTACTCCACTTTTGGCCTATAAATATGGCCATCATCCATTGTAAAACTTGCACCTAAGTAGAGTAAGAAATACAATCTCTAAAGTTCTTACTCTCTCTCCCTCTCTTCTAATGATCTAAAAGCTCTTCTAAAGTTGTTCAAGTGTTCTTTCCAAAAGATTAAGTGGTCTTGCTTTTATAATCTTTTCATAACACGTTATCAGCACGAGTCTCTAATTACTAATTGAGCTTCTCTAATCACCAAGGTACAAACTCTATCTCTTCTTAATCTTAATCATGCAAGAAATTTATTTCCTAAAACTGTTTTGAGGAGTATGCTCTGTAGTTGCCCGATTTGGGATCTTCTACATCAAAAACTCATTTTCTTCCTAGATTTGAAACAATTTCTTACCAAAAATAAATCATGCTTTTGGATATGTACAAGATACAAACAAAATTTTAGATTTGCTTACCTCCTTTGTAGTTTAAACCGATTTCTCCTTCGAAAATCTTCAACTTCACCACTTGGATTGGAAGTAAGTTTTAACCAAAATGATTATGAGCATGATGTTGGTAATCACAATAAGAACAAGGCATATGAAAAGCTCAATAATAAATCTCCTATTACCGGCCTTAAGACGACGCATAATCTCGTCGTCGACCATGGAGAATGTGGAAAGAAAAATTTGGTAATGGCAATCGAATATGGAAGTGGAGGAAGGAGATAAGGTCGGAAGTGAAAAGATGAAAAAAGGGGGATGAAGAGAACCCGACTTTGAAAGGACTTTAAGGACTTCAGACTACAAACTTTTAAGGACAATGGACTCTAATGACTTTAAGGACCTCGGACTTTAAGGACTTTAAAGATTTAAAAATTCCCGCTAAATACTTTTCTTTCATTTCGTATGATACTTTTACTTTTGTCTTACGATATCGTCTATGCCTATATCTATATTGATTACTTCTCTGACTCACGCAATCTTTCTGTACGCATTTTGAATATATCGTCTACATGCATATATTTATTGTTTGATATGACATGTCCTTCAATCGTCCTATACACGACTCATGCATTATATTATTGATTATGTTAACCTTTGTTTTGCATATCTTTATATGTAGCAACTAATGGCAAACATCGTTAAAAGGGAGTTTGACATCCTTGATTTGTCGGGCCAAAAATACCTCGAATGGAGGGTTGATGCCATGGCTCACCTCAAGGCAAATGGCCTTGAGGAAACAATTGTGGCAAAAAATAGTGCCACCCCACAAGAAAAGGCAAAATCCATTGTGTTCCTCCGCCACCACATTCATGAGAGTCTCAAAACTGAGTACTTATTTGTGGAGGATCCTAGAGAATTGTGGGAGAGCCTAAATGAGCGCTATGCTCATCAACATGAAGTTTTGCTCCCACAAGCAACACATGAATGGAATTGTTAGAAGTTAGAGTTTTGATGGTTCTAGAGTCAGTGACTCCGAGTTGGCAAGTCGAGTCGGCGACTTGGCAAAGTCACTGACATGACCAGCTGGCAAAGTAATCTATTTAAGGAAGGAACGCACAACGTATGTGCATGTATTTGGAGACAGTTGCATCGTTCTATTTTAGGAGAAGATCATCATAAAAGAGTGCTAAAATCAAGATAAAAACGATTTGATTCTCCTAGAATATTTTATTGTATGCGTTATTGTATATTTGGAAAGATATGTAAAAGATTGAGTGTGTATCATTTCCCTAATCGAATGGGAGTTGATATACACGAGATCTCTCTTACCTTAGCTTAAATACCCTAGTGTTTTAGGTTAGTGGTGTGACTATTGAGCTCATTTCTATATATTGTGTGTAAGAAAGAAAGAGCGAACTTGTGCGTGAGAGTCGTACAAGTGGTGTGTCGAGAGATCTTAGGCATAGCGTGAGATTGAGAGTGTGAGTGCAAAGGTAAAGCATGGTTCAAGGGTGCGGGTTTCATTCTTGTACACGAGAGAGCTTTGTAAACAATCAAGAAATTAATAGAGCGAGTCTAAGGATTCTTGAAATCCGACCAAGTGAGAAACTTGGAAGGGAGTGGTTTTTCTCTAAGTAAACTAGTTGGTTTACGAGGAGTTTCCACTATACATCACTTGTCATTGACTGTTGGTAACGCTTGTCTAATTATTCCGCTGCTTTATTACTCAAAGTCGACGACTTCACATGAGTCGCCGACTCGTTAAGTACTAACGATCCTACAATTGGTATCAGAGCCAAGGCTCTAGATTGTGTTTTAGTACTTTTGTTACAAGAAAATGTCGTCTACCAACACTTCCGTGAATGACTCTTTCTGGAAGCCTCAAATTCTCAAAGTAGGAGAGTACAACTGGTGGGTCGAACAGATGAAGACCCACATTTGCTCTCTTGATGGCCAACTGTGGAAAGTAATAGAGGTCGGTCCAGAAACCTTTGCTCTTGGAAAAGATGGAAAGACTGAAAAAACCACAGCTAAATATGATGATGTTGACTTCAAAAAGCTTGAAAAGAATGCTAGAGCGAAGATAGTCCTACATCATGCTCTCACGGACGGTGACCTCAAAAGGTTATCGGATACACGACTGCCAAGGAAATCTGTGATGCTCTTAAAAGACTTCATCAAGGAAATGATGATGTCAAGAAGGACAAGATAATAAGTATTGAAACGGAGTATGACAACATCTTTTAAAGAAAAGGAGAATCTCTCCATGATTATCACTCCAGGTTTCAGACTGTCGTGAATCAATTGGAGTTTCTGGGTGAAGAGATTCCTCAATGGAAACAGACCAACAAGCTGCTCTCAGGATTAAACAAGTGCTGGGACAACATTGCTTCGTCTCTACTCACTCAAAAAGAAACCAAGTTGCTGATCTTGGAAGATCTTGTTGGACAACTCACCATGTATGGAGGCATTCAGCAAAGAAGAGTAGAAAAACTTGACTCTGAGAAAGTCAAGAACATTTCTCTTAAAGTTGAAAGAGCCTTTGACTTGGCTCAGGGAGACGATGGCACTGAAGGAGTAGATGAGGATGTGGCTCTCATCTCTAAGGCTATGAAGAGACTGTGGAATCGCAACAAAGCTCAGGTCAAAGCTCCTGAATCAAGCAAGGAAGGGAAGGATATGAAGGATGTCATCTGTTATCAATGTCAAGCTAAAGGACACTTTGCCAAGCAATGTCCAAAAATAAAAAAATGAAGAAGCTGGAAAAGGAATGATGGCAACTTGGGACATGTCTAGTGATGAGGATGAAGTAGCGCCAACAAGAGGAAACTGCTGCATGGCCATTGAAGATAAATCATCCCAAGAGATAAATGACTCTGAACTCTCTTCTCTTTTGGCTAGAAAATCTAGAGAACAATTGATTGCTATCATCAAAAAGCTTGGAACTAAGGTCACTGAGTTAAGAGAAAAAGTGGAGGATAATGAAGAAACAATCTCCAATCTCTTCGATGATAACAAACCCTGGTCCTCTAAGGCTATTGAATTAGAAAAGATTTCATCTCCTAAGTCAATGACTTGTGAGTCCTGCTTAAACTCAAATAACCAAGTCACTGACTTGCAAGAACAAGTTAATGACTTGGAAAAACAAGTTACTGACTTAGAAGGTGAAAGCCTTATGCTTAGGCTCGGTCATGCTAAGCTATCTAAAGAACTAAAAGATCAAAAGATTGACGATGAGACTAAAAAGAAAAGGTGGCTAGATGAGTTTGTTGCTGAACAGGCTCAGGAGGTTAGAAATGACTATAAAAGGAAATTTGTGAAGGAGGTTGATAGGTCTGGGATTGGATATGCTCGTGCATCCAACACTCAGGTTACCATGGGTCTAAAGGTAAAGCCCTTATGGGTAGTGACAATGCAAGTTGTTCTACTCATGTGGTGGCCAACCAAGACAAAGGGAAGCAACAGTAGTATCCTGATCAGAAGGTGCACAAAATATGGCAAAAACAAACCCAGAAATCGGCTCCCTCACAAATTGACTTTCAATCTCGCATCAACAACAAACTCATCTATCCGGGTTACAACAAGTATGTTGCCCTAAAGTCTCACAGAACATGTTGGTATTGTGGCAAGCCTGGTCACTACTAGCATGATTGTCACAAAAAGGCAAGAGATGATGAAAATGTAAGGTCACAAACTCTGAATGACAAGTGTTGTCCTAGAGTCTACTATGTTGCCAAACCTAGAGGAGTTAAACAACTCTGGGTTCGTAAGAACTAATTCTTTCAATGCAGCTTGAAGTGGGTGACAAGGAGCCCTGATTCATTGATAGTGCGTGCTCAACTCATATGTCGGGAAACCCCAAGGATTTCGTCTCACTTCAAGAGTACAAGGGTGGTAAGATTACCTTCGACAACAATAGTAAAGGTGGTATTTCTAGTATTGGTGCGGTAAGTTTTTCAGATAAGTTAACAATATATAATGTAAATTTAGTGGACAATCTCAGTTTTAAGCTTCTAAGTGTTTCCCAAATCTGTCCTAATGAAAAATATCAAGTTGTTATTGATAGGAAGGGATATCAGGTACAAGAAATTGACTCAGGGAAGATATTTCTGAAAGGGGTGTGTGAAAAAATCTTTATAAAGTGGACCCCTGTTTCGAATCTAAAGAAAAACTGTGTCTTAGAACAGTTGCCGATGTCACCGACCTCTAGCACAAAAGGTTTGGTCATGCGAGCTTTCAACTCCTTGACAAACTTCATAGGCAAGAGTTGGTTAGAGGACTACCTAAGATAAATCTAAACAAGCATGAAGTTTGTGAAACGTGCGTAAGAGGTAAGCAAGTGAAGTCATCATTTCAATCAAAGAAAGAGGTAAGTACCACTAAAACCTTAGAGCTAAATCATATTGTGTGGTCCCATGAGAATCCAAAGTCGTGGAGGAAATAGCTATATTTTTGTCATTGTTGATGACTTTTCACTGTACTCTTGGACAATTTTTTTTGTCTTCTAAAGATCAAGTCTATGAAGAATTTGAAGCTTGGGTAAAGGCTGTCGAGAAAAAGCTTGGGGTTGGTCTTGTATCTATCAAGTCAGATCACGGAACAAAATTTGACAACTCTGAGTTTCTGATTTTCTGCAAAAAGATTGGCATTAATCACAACTTCTCCGCGCCAAGAACTCCTCAACAAAATGGTGTGGTTGAAATCAAAAATCGTGGCTTGGAGAACATGTCGCGGACCATGCTTATCTCAAGTGGCCTTCCAAGAAATTTCTGGGGTGAAGCTATTAATGCATCTCGCTATGTGATGAATCGAGCTATGCTTCGTCCACTTCTTGGAAAAACTCCTTATGAATTGCTGAGAGGAGTCAAGCCTAGTGTCGCCCACTTACGCACCTTTGGTTGCAAGTGCTACATTCATAACAACGGCAAGAACAACCTGGGGAAATTCGATCCAAGGAGTGATGTTGGCACTTTTGTAGGTTATTCTCCTCACAATAAAGCCTACAAAGTAGGGATGCTCACAGGTCGGGTCGGGTCAACCCGCGACTCGAAATTGCGGGTTGCGGGTCGACCCGCGACCCGCAAAAAATTTACTTTTGACCCGCGACCCGACCCGCAACCCGCAATTTTGGGGCGGGTCATTGCGGGTCGGGTCGGGTTGCGGTCGACCCTATTTTTTTATAAAAAAATAGTTTATATATTAATGAAATTATAAAAATATACATGTTTTTAAAAATATTGCGGGTCGCGGGTCGACCCGCAACCCGCGCGGGTTTAACCCGACCCGACCTGCGACCCGTAAAATAAAAAAATTCGACTCGCGACCCGACCCGCACGGGTCGCGAGTCGACCCATAACCCGTAAATTGCGGGTCGGGTCAGTGCGGGTCGTGGGTGACCTGACCCACTGAACAACCCTACTACAAAGTGTTCAACAAAAGGACGAGGAAGATTGAGGAAAGTGTACATGTTGTGTTTGATAAGAACACGATGGGAGGCTCGATGATTGAGGATCTTGATGATGGTGATCAAGTATACTATCTGATTCAAAAGATATTCTGACTTGTTGAAAGTACTTTTGGTTGCTGAAAAGAATAATGAGCTCCTAATGAAAAACCACAATCTAAGGCCTACTGGCTCAACAGTTGCCCTAGAAGCAAAAGCTATGAACAAAGCGTCTCATGATAGAAATGACAATGAATATGGGCAGCAATCACGCCGTAACAATGGGCGTGGATGTAGTTGTGGTAACTATGGGAGCCATGGTGGTCGTGGTGGTCGTGGTGCCCATGGGCGTGGCCGAGTCTACAGCAAAAGCCACGATAATCACCGTGAGAACCATGACTACAAGGGGAGTGTGAAGCAAAAGGTCTAGACGGGTCCATCAGGATCCTCCCAGAAATCCAAATCAACATGCTACAAATGTGGCATGATTGGTTACTGGTCAAAGGTATGCCACACAGCTCCACACCTAGTGAAGCTATACCAAGCTAAAAAGAATAAAGAAAGGGCTACTTAGACCAACTACATCGATAACAAAGATGTGGATAGGTCACATGTGACTAGTCTGGATGTCAATGACTTTCTCAACCTTGAGAATGCCGATGGCTATGACTTAGGGGTTTAAATGAAAAGCACAAGGCCCTAAATATCTCTATTATCTCTCATGTTATTGTATAATACTTGCAAAGTATTTTTATTTATGATGTTTCAACCTCTATCTTATAGGACTTTGTATAATAAATCTTTGTATAATAGAACTTGTATAATATAACTATCCTTGTATAATATATGAAGCTTTTATTAATGTCTTAATTCTCTCTTTCTTTATATTTATTGAAAAACATGGACTCACCTAAGGTGAAACTCGATAGGAAGGAGCAATGTCTTTTAGACAGTGCAACAATACACACCATCTTGAGGAGTAAAGAATACTTTACCCAATTAAGAGCCTTTGAAGGCAATGTGACTACAATATCCGGTGTGTCAAAACTCATCGAAGGCTCTGGAAGAGCTGTCATTATACTCCCAAAGGGAACAAAACTAGTAATAAATGATGCACTATATTCGAGTAAATCTCGAAGGAATTTACTAAGCTTTAAAGACGTGGGTGAATGAAAATGGGAGAGAATACTTGTGCATCATAAAACATGAATTTGGCCATAAACAGATTCTCGAAAGGATGCCAACGCAAACCTCTGGATTATATCATACATGCATTTATCTGTTTGAGGTCAATGCAGTGTTTAACAAAAGGTCATATGACCAAGCTGCATTCACATTGTGGCATGACCGATTGGGTCATCCAGGAGGAGTATGATGCACAAAATCATAAAGAGCTCACTCAGACATACATTAAAGAACATTAAGGTTCTTTTGTCCAGTGATTTTAATTGCACTGCTTGCTCACTTGGAAAGCTAATTATCAGGCCTTCTAAAAACAAGATTGCAAGTGAGAATCTTGTATTCTTAGAAAGAATCCAAGGAGATATATGTGGGCCAATTACTCCACCATGTGGACCATTCCGATACTTTATGGTGCTAATTGATGCATCTACACGTTGGTCACATGTAAGCCTACTATCAACAAGAAATGTTGCATTTGCTAAACTCCTTGCCCAAATAATCCGATTGAGGGCCCAATTTCTGGATTATACAATAAAGAAAATCCGGCTTGATAATGCAGGAGAATTTACATCTCAAACATTCAATGACTATTGTATGTCAATTGGGCTTGATATAGAGCATCCAGTGACTCATGTTCACACACAAAATGGTCTCGCTGAATCATTGATAAAGCGATTACAATTAATTGCCAGGCCATTATTGATGAAATCAAAATTACCACCATCGGCATGGGGACATGCAATATTAAATGCAACAACCTTAATTCGATTAAGGCAAAGTGCAAACCATGAACATTGCCCTATGCAACTTGTGTCTGGTAAGGAGACAAATATTTCACATCTAAAAATATTTGGATGTGCAATTTATGTTCCTAACGCACAAAGATGGGACCCCAAAGGAGATTTGGAATTTATGATGGTTTTAAGTCTCCCTTGATAATCAAATATCTTGAACCAACAACTGGTGATTTATTTACAGCAAGATTTGCTGATTGCCATTTTGATGAAAATACCTTCCCAGCCTTAGGGAGAAAAGAGAAAAATGGGGACCCACATGTGAAATAAATCACATGGAATGCAACCGCATTATCCCATCTTGATCCAAGAACAAAAATGTGTGAATAAGAAGTATAACAAATCATTCATTTGCAAAATGTTGCAAATCAGTTACCAGATGCATTTACTGATACAAAGATGGTAAATAAATCACATATACTTGCAGAAAATGCTCCAACAAGAATTGAAATACCCAATGGATTGCCAGATGCATCCATCGCAAGCGAGTCTGCAACATGCCGAAAGCGTGGTGGGCCATTAGGTTCAAAAGATTTGAAACCAAGAAAGGCAAGGAGCCCGAAGGGTATAGCAGGAGAAGCCACAATGGATCATGAGAATGATGATAAAGGCAAAGATATTGAAAATGAGAATACCTCAAAAGAGGGTGATATTCTAGGCAAGAATAATGATATCAACAATTTTGAGATTTCCATAAACTATGTGTCCACAGGCACACAATGGAATCAAAAAGATGTAATTGTCGATGACGTATTTGCCTACTCAGTGGCTAGTAATATTGTAATTGAAGATGATGATTTTGAGCCAAAATCAGTCGATGAATGTCGACGAATAAATGATTGGCCAAAATGGAAAGAGGCTATTCTAGCAGAACTAAAATCGCTTGAAAAGTGATAGGTCTTTGGACCAATAATTCGTTACACCAAATGGTGTAAACCAGTCAGCTATAAATGGGTCTTCGTACACAAACGAAATGAGAAAAACAAAATTGTAAGATATAAAGCATGGCTTGTAGCACAAAGTTTTTCTCAGATACATGGAGTTGATTATGAAGAAACATACTCTTCGGTAGTTGCAACTACATTGAGATTCCTAATTGGCCTCACTTTCTTTGAAAGGTTACAAATGCACCTCATGGATGTCGTTACAGCATATTTATATGGATCACTTGATACAGACATCTACATGAGAGTCCCAAAAGGACTTAAGTTACATGAGGCCAATAATTGTGGACCTCGAGAAATATTTTCCATAAAATTGAGGAGGTCATTGTATGGACTAAAACAATATGGGCGAATGTGGTACAACCGCCTCGGTGAATACCTCATGAAAGAGGGATACAAGAACAACACCGTTTGTCCATGTGTTTTCATCAAGAGATCCGAAAAGGGATTTTTTATTATCGTAGTTTATGTTGACGATTTAAAAATCGTCGGAACTGCAAATGAACTTCAAGATACTGCGAAATATTTGATGAAAGAATTCGAGATGAAAGATCTCGGACAAACAAAGCTTTGTCTTGGCTTACAAATTGAGCACTTAAGGGATGAAATCTTTATCCATCAGTCTAATTACACTAAGAAAGTTCTTAAAAGATTTTACATGGACAAAGCACACCCTTTGAGCTCTCCAATGGAAGTTCGATCCCTCAATGTCGAAAAGGATCAATTTCATCCCCGAGAAGAGGACGAAGAGGTTCTTGGTCCTAAGGTACCATTTTTAAGTGCAATTCGTGCTTTAATGTACTTAACTAATGATACAAGGCCAAATATTGCTTTTGCAGTAAATTTGTTGTCCAGGTATATCACTGCACCCACAAGGAGGCATTGGAACGGGATCAAACTTGTATTCCGTTATCTCTGAGGAACACATGATCTGGGTTGTATTATCATAACTAAGGGGATGCGACCTTAATTGGATATGCAGATGCATGGTATTTGTTTGACCCACACAAAGCCAAATCGCAAAATGGTTATGTGTTCACATATGGAGGCACTTCCATCTCTTGGAGATCAACAAAGTAGATTGTGACTGCCACATCATCAAATCAAGCAGAATTGATTGCTTTATATGAGGCAGGAAGAGAATGTGTGTCCCTTCGAGCAATGATTCAATTCATTCAAAAAGAAAGCGAAATGAAGCCCATCACTGATGATCTAACAATCTTATATGAGGATAACTCAGCATGCGTTGATCAAATGAAGAAGGGCTACATCAAAGGTGACCGCACAAAGCACATATCTCCAAAATTCTTCTCCACTTGTGAATTGGAAGAAGCTGGTGAAGTGGACATCCAACAAATTCAATTAAATGACAATTTGGCTGACTTGTTCACAAAGTCTTTAATCCCTAAGAAATTTGGAGAAATAGTATCCAGAATTGGAATGTGCAGACTTCGAGACATATGTTGAAGTCAGGGGGAGTATCATACGCACTGCACTCTTTTTCCCTTTGATCAAGTTTTTATCCCACTGGGTTTTGCTTGACAATGTTTTTAATGAGGCAGCATTAAGGCGTACAATGGGATCAATGGTTGCACTCTTTTTCCCTTCGTTCAGGTTTTTATCCCACTGGGTTTTTCTTGACAAGGTTTTTAATGAGGCAACGTCTACCCATATCTACAACATGAAAAGAAGGTGAATATTCAAGGGGGAGTGTTATGAAGTCAAAATTTTCCTCCTACAAATTATCTATCTACACACACATGTATCACACATATCATGTATGAACAATTGTATAATGTATGATTGGAGGTAAATTGTACAAGGTGAATTATTCATCACCTCCTTATTTCCATACATAAATCATAGAGATTTACCAAAGTTTTACCCCACTTTTGGCCTATAACTATGGCCATCATCCATTGTAAAACTTGCACCAAAGTAGAGTAAGAAATACACTCTCTAAAGTTCTTACTCTCCCTCCCTCTCTTCTCATGATCTAAAAGCTCTTCTAAAGTTGTTTAAGTGTTCTTTCCAAAAGATTAAGTGGTCTTGTTTTTATAAACTTTTCATAACAAAAACTAAAAACAAAGAAGAGGCCAAAAGGAAAAATGAGGGAAAAAGAAGGGACCTCCCTCAATGACTAGCATGCTACAAGTAATCCACTGTAATCCTCTCCTTCCAAAGGTCCCTACAATCTATTGAAATATCTATATATGCGAGATCCTGTTTTATAACTTCCTTCCAACTCTTCTTTGGTCTTACCTCTGCCCTTACGAAAATCATTGAAAACCATGCCCTCATATCTTTGTATTGGGTCCTCTAGTAGCCTCCTCTGTATGTGTCCAAAATAGCACTGTCTCGATTCTCGCAACTTCTCTCCTATACTAGCCACTCCGACCTTGTTTCTAATCACTTTGTTTTTTATCATGTCTACTCTCGTGTATCCGCACATCCATCTCATCATAAAAAATTCAGCTACCAATAACTTCTGCTTCTGCACCTTCTTGGTAGGCCAATATTCCATACCATATGTATTTGTTGAGCTTATGAAGCTTGATTCGGAATTAGGTAGAAAGAAGATGAAACTGTAACACCCCCTTACTTACCCTGAGGTATTACCGCCAATAACCGCGATTAGGACTAAACCAGAGTTACCCAAGGCTTTAACCTGACTGAACATACTAGAGAAACGTAAAAGAAACCATTTAAAACCTAACAAAATTAAGTAAAATATTACATCGGAAAAACAAGTAAAAGTTATTATACAAACCTTAACTTAAAAAAAAATAGAACAACCTTCTATTTGAACAAAGTCTTTAAAAAGTTTTCCGTAGGTTCTTAACTTCTTTCCCACTTCGCTTTGCAGCAACTTAACCAAGAACTTTATTCAAGTATAGCCATTGGAAACCTTTCTTCAACTTCTGGAGCTTCAAACCTCTGGATCCTCCTCTTGAGTCAACTTCCAAGAAGAACCTGATGTGTCGTATACCAACGGTGGACACCAACCGACCATACAAAAGAAAAGAAGATGGACGGGTTAGTCTAATGAAAGACTAAGCAAGCGGAGAAACTAACTTGGTTCTTATGGTTGTGACTAAACATATTGGCATCAAAATCTGATTAGCCTCGGTTTATGATCCAACAGTTGACAGTTTTATAAAGAATAAGACGGAGACTTGCATAAACAAGAGGGAGAACACCACAACGTGTGGTTCCTTTAAGAAGCATAAACGATTACTGGAAACTTATACTAACCACACAACATTCACAAACGTCTTCAACGACTAATCAGCTTAACTTCAACAAAGTTTGATTAAGAATCAATCCTAATCAGGAGCAAGAATGGTTATCAAAAGAACTAACCATTCAGATACATTATCGTGCCTAACGCACTCTCTTCACTTCATGATTATTAACATTTCATATTCACTTTAATAGCTTTAAATCGACCCTAACTACTGTCGATTAATTTCTTGTAACTGATGTCGTCAGGGTGAGAGGGCCTATTTCATCCGTGACCACTTGACCCACATCAGTTCCTTTTGCACTTAGCTAGAGTGCACCATTGTCCTCCTTCAATGTGAAGCGAGACATGAGTCATGACTCCAATATTGGGATACGCTAGCAAGCTACGCCCCCCAATACACACTTTGTTATAAAGAGGTCATTGGAGACTCGGCTCCTACCCCTGGACTATCTATTTTGCAACAGTGTTTCAGCACAGGACCACTAAAGAGATGTTTTGGAGTCTAAACTCCCATCTCTACCATCTTACTTCACAACAATGTCTCAGCATGAGACAACTAATCATACAACGGTCCTAAGTTCAGTTCTAGCGTAAAAACTGAAATAACGACATGGTCGTTATTTCTAACAAAATAACCACCTATCAAACTTTATTCAACATACAAGTTATTCCCAATATGAGGATCAAATGGAATTCAATTCCTCATTAATAACCATAACGCAAGAGAGAATCGTCCACTTGCCTTAGAAGGCGTGCTCAAGGTCCTTAGCAATTCAACAGTAATCTTTATCACCCCTCTGTCAAATATAACAAAAGATTTCTCAACAACGAGCTCATGGATGCACTTCTTAGTTGTATTCTCAACTCCTACAACTTCCTAATCGATAAACGATTTGATTCCCGAATATCGATTCATAAATAATCCTTAGTTATCATACTTTAAGGAGCCATCTTGGCGAAATTATAACTAATTATCCGCTTCACTTTTGAAACAACTTTCTAAACAAAAAGTGTTCATCAGTAACAGTTCTTAAAGGTGACCAAATCTTAGGTCAAACTGATTAACAACGAATCCTGAAGATCCGGACCTGCCAATCGGTGTCAAAACTTGTATTCGCTATAACTGAAGATCCGGACGTCCGTTTCTCGAGCGGTTTGAACCTGTGAGACCGTATCAACATCAAGATTATAAAAACCATAAATTTAATTAGCAAAGCGGAACCGAAAGGTCCTTATAATGGCTCCGCAACCAACCCGCTAATTAATTTCGATCGTAATTGCCTTCACTTGAGCCCATGGCTCGTTTGGCTCGATAGTGGCTCGATCTCGAGCCCAAGGGTGGATGGGTGTTGACCGGGGGTGGCCCTCGCGGTGGGTGGTGGTTGGAGCAGTGGGTGATCACCGGCGACGACGTACGATGAGGTAAATGTACGTCGACGGTAACGAATTCTTCTCCCGCGTCCACGTTCCGTCCTGATCTTCTCTCGCTGGTTTGGTTTGCAGCAACACAACCCACAGAAAGATGAAGAAGAAGACGAGGTGAAGAAGATGAGGTGAAGGAGGAGGTAAGCTGGCTGGAGAAGAAGAAGATAGCTGGCGGTGAAGGTTCGAATTCCTCCTTCCTGAGTTCGTCGTTCCGTCCAAAACTCTCTGGTTCCTTCCTTTTTTTCTTTTTGAGACAATTTGAAAACTTTGCTAAAGCAGAAAAGATAAGCCGGTGGAGAAGAGTTCTTTATCTCTGGTTCCTTCCTTATTAAGACAAGGAAGTGATGGGTTTTAAAGCAAAACCCGTCTCGGAATGGAATTCGCATTAAAGCGGTAAAATTATATACCTCGGGTGGAAAAACTTACTAAATACAAAACGTCTCGTAAATTATGTAGACCAATAAAACCAATTTTCCATGATTTTATCACGCTATCTTCAATTTTTAAGGCTTCCGTTTCGTATTTTAAATCCTTTACAATACATAATTAAAAAGTCGGCTTATCCAATAAATATTCTTTTTCCACTGAAAAATTCTAGAATTCACATTGATCCATAAAATCATTTCTTTATGATTTTAGGATATCTCCAACAATTTTCTAGGATTTAAATTCCAACAAAAATATTGGATTAAGTGTTAAAACGGACAAAGAGGTTAAAAGGATATCCTAGAAAAATTCAAAAATATCCTTAAAAACCACAGTTATTACATTATTACCCCCTTAAAAATGGTTTTGTCCTCGAAACCAAGGAGTACTCGGATCACAAGGAAGGATAGCACATGCACACACACACACACAACCACTACAAACCTATACAGAAGTTTGTAGTACCCCCTTAAAAAAACATGCAGTCACTTCTGCACAAAGCACAAAACAACCATTGTTTAGTTACCAAACTTCTTCTTTACAACATTCATTAACTTTGGAAATTGGCTCAGCATTTCTGTCTAGTTTCTGAAGTCTTTTCCTTACCTCTATTTTTAAGCCAAGGTAACCTAATCAAAGATATTTTTCTTATTCACGATTCAACCTGGCCCTTCTTCATAGGGGTCATTTGGTTGAATATCCATCTTATTATTGTTGAGTACATGAGATATATTGAACGCATACTATCAAGGAAGAAATTACGGATAGAATGCACTGAAGGTGGCAATGCCAACCGATAAACAAGCTTACCAGTTCTTTCCAGTATCTCAAAAGATCCAACATAGCGAGCATTTACGTTGTCTCGCTTTCCCCAACGGAATATGCCTTTCAAGGCGGATACCAGAACAAAAACATTGTTCTTTACAATAAACTTAACATGCTCTCGCTTTAGCACAACGCACAACTGTTGTCGCTTTTAAGCAGTTAGCACCCTTGAACGTGTTAGTGCGATTATCAGTTGTTGTTCTCTTGTCCAAGTCTGGCCCATGAAGAACCTTGTCAGCATTGTCATTCCAACAAATTGATAACCAACACTTCCAGCCTTACCAAGCCTCAAAAAGAGTCATTTTCTTTATCGTGAAATCAAAATTCTTGTATGTGAATTCACTCAAACTCAAACTACCATTTCAACTCGTGTGGAATCCAGAATACATGTCCTCGGGAGTTTGAATTTGCTTCTTTGCATTGTTCATCAGTTTGATGAGGGAGGCCAACGCTAAAATTTAATTCACTCCATAAAGATTGATGTCACTCCTTTCAAAACTTTGGCATGAACCATCCATCTCAATCAGAGATAATAGTCTTTGGAGTTTTATAAAGATGATAAACTTCATGCATGAACACCTCAACTAACTTTTGTACTCTTTAAGTCATCTTAATTGCATTAAAATGAACACTCTAGGTGAGTTTATTAACAGCCTCCATATTACATTCTTCTTACATCCTTGTTTCATTAAGTCTTGAACAACTAATGACAAGAATTCATTGTAACATCTTTCTACTACCATTCTGAAACAGGAAGAGACTATAACATTTCATCTGGTCTTCTATGCTCAATCAGGACTCCTAGACAAACTAAACATATCAAAACGAACTCGGTGATATTCCGCTTCATGTCGGTCCATCCAAAGTTTTATCTTAAATCCGTATACATTTACTTGTTCCAGGATGAACTAATTAAGCAAATAAATATGATTCCTTTGAATTAAGCTTTCAAAGCTCATCAACAACAAATACACATGAACAGTTTCAAAACCAAGCAATCCATAATCTTGAATAACAAATCCTGGTGTCTTACCTTTTTTATCTTCCCCAATGATCTTAAACAATATTACTTTCCCATATTACTTTTCCTTGATCTGGTCAACAAATTTTGAATAAAATCTTAGGGTATTTACACAACCTTGTTGTCATCCAAACTAACTCTTTAGTCCTTCTCAAATTATTTTCTTTACAAGGATTACTTAAAATCCCTACTCAATTTCCTTTCTTGGGATAAAATCTCAGTATTACTTTAACCAAGAATATGAGATTTATCCAACACATGACAAGATACTAACCTATCTTGTCCATCCTTTACATCCTTTTCTCAACAAAACACAGCTTAGGCATACTGACATTCAAAAGTAGTTATCTCTCTCAACTACTTCAAACTACACTCTTACGCTTTATTATACCAACATATTGAACAATAATACCTTTAGTCCAATAATTTCCAACAAAATTGTCTCCATTGACAATTTTCAGTCTTTTTTTATTAAAGAATTGTTTAGACTTCACTTAACACTCTGACTTGTTGAGCAACAAAATTCTCAAGATTAGATATAGTAATTGGCAATACTACTAAAATAGTATACAATGCCAATACTAAGTTAACTCAAATGATTTTTTTCTTACAAAGTATCTGATATAGCAATTAGTATACAAGAAAACTCTCGTCTTTGAATCTCAATAACTTTACTTGAGAAAACTTATATGATTACCAACTCATATGAGAAACCATTCTTTAAAACCCAAGAAAATCACGTATCCCTTAGATGACCAACACACCATATAGAAATAGTCTTAAAGTTTGGCTCAAACACTTTACATGCAAGGAAATGCTTACTTTCAAAAATCTTATCCAGACAGTACTGCACATTACTCAAATTATGACAAATATTTGCAATTCTTACAAATTATTTATTTCATTTAAAACCCAAGGAATTATGTGATCTTATTCCACCATGTGATCAGGATGGGAAATAAAATTAAACATAATCCTTTACTGCATTCTCATAGGAATAAGACATGTAATCTTGCCTTACCATGTGATAAAGATGGAAGACAAATTACATTCTTACTCACCACTATGAAAACCGTAAAAACACTTATTCTCAAAGCATTTTAACAACTAACATTGCCTTAAAAATTCATATCTGAAATTTTCTCAAAATCAAAGATGAGTCTCAAAGGAGCAAAGACAAACTAATTCGTTTCTAGACATATCACTTTCCTTTTGAAGTATAACACTTCTTTTCTTCTTCAAGGTAGTTTCTGGTGACATACCTTGACCTTTTCTCACTTCCAACACACTATCGTACTTTTCCGTACTCCATAGTATGAAGTAATCCTCATTTGATACAACTTGGCCAGAACTCATCTTAACTTTACAAGTTCCAATAAAAAGGTTGATTACTTGAATTCATTTACTTGCAGTCCTTACTAAAGAAAAGATTTCAACATCTTTATACTTATAACATAGATCCTCCTGAGATCATTCTCAACTTGTATATCATATTGACATACTGCTCTAAGATAATGCATTACTGATTCCTCACTAGAATTCAAAGCTTGAGTTCATCTATTCTCCAAAACCATAGATCTTCTGGAGTTTGCTTGTCATCTCAACTCCTATATTCAAAGGTAAACAAACTTACCCTGTAACAAGTCCCAAGGTATTTACTACCCTTTTATCCTTACATAAGGAAATTCTTTCAATTTCCAATTCCTTATCACTTATGAAAGCACATGGCTCCACATAACCTTTTGAGATCCTTCCAAATTCTACCTTGGTTAAACAAATCAAAAACTTCCATTATTGTCTTCTCTTCTCACATAGCTGTGCAGAGATGAAATATTCCTTTTTATTATCTTACTTCCAACTCACTTTGCAAGGGAAGAACTTATTGTTAGGAGATCGTCTAACACTTAACAATTTCAACTGTACCACCATAGGCAATGGATTTGACTAATATACAATCTTCAGAACCCAACCATAGCTAAAATTACTTCCCAGGGTTATGGTCTAAACCTTATTGATCATAACATTGTATGATTGAGATTTTCCTCCCAAATGTTTACAGAACACAGATAGTTATACCAAAATCATTCTATGAGTAATTCTTTAAATCCTGAACCATATTGTTTCTATCCTTGAAGAAATATAAGTCCATACCACTGACAACTTAGAAATGTCTTTAGCATTGATTCCCTTACTGCTTGACTAACCATCTCAAGCCTCATATCCTTACCCCGAACTGGCATAAGGTTACAAAATTCCAACAGAATAGCCTTCTGGGTTAAACGCTTGAGTACCAATAATTCATCTCAATCAATCAACACTTGCATTAAGTGGTTAATTGAATATAAACACATTACTAATGAACTTCTACTTGTTTAATCCATTTTACCCAATCCACCTTATCCATCACAACCTTGATGATTAACCACTTATACACAGCTTTTACTATACCAACATCCCTCCTTTCTTCCTTACCATGGTCACAAAAGATTCTCATGTCATTTCGGATTCTCAATCTCTTTCAACTTAAGGGATACAACACATATAGGAATCCGAGTTTGTATTGGATTAGAATTGAGTTGCATTTCCATTAGATTATCAAGTTAATTGATCCAACACTGGAGCACTTCAAAGCTCGTACTCTCACTTCCAAACAATAGGAAATATAGAATATCCAAGATTCTATACTATAGACTTACCATCACAATTGTTGAAGAAAGTTTCCAAAGATAATCCTTTTCTTTTCAGTATTCTTATATCACCTCACCATCCACATTGAACTTTCATAAACACTCCAACCTTGTCAAGACTTTCCAATCTTAAGGCCAAAAGTAGAGGTTCCAACTTCTACTTTCCTTGAAACTCAACTCCAAAAGTTAGAGTTTTTAAGAAAGTATTTTTGTAGAAATTCATAATCATATAACTTCAGTCTCAAAGAAACTTGACTTTAAAATTTCCTTTTTACAAACAATGCATTAACATACACATTTCAAACAAGGAAACTACCAATTCCTTTCACATAGCTTTAAATCATGATTTTTTTCAAGACAAATAATTTCTTAGAACCTTCAAAATAGAAAGTCTTTATGAAGTACAATACTTAACTTCAAAATCTCACAAGAAGTTTCCAAATAACATGAACGAAACGATGAAGGTACACTCAGTTCAGACTCTCAAGAGAGAATATGAATTCATTGAGAACTTGGTCTAGAACCGGGTCAACTTTAGGAATCTTCACCTAATCTTACCTTGGATCCTTCTCGAAATCCATTCCCATCTCTAGGGAATCAAATGTCCACTATAGGACCTTTTTCACATAAACCATTACAAACTTGTTACCTCATGTTCTCCAATTCCCTTTTCTCCTTCTATCTCTTCACGAGTCTAACTTCCAATCTTAACCACTTTCCATAAATGGTTCTAAGATAACACCCATATAGAATTCTCCATAATTCTATATAGAAGATGAAAGTCTTAAGCAAGACTTAGGAACTTTTAGCTCTGATACCACTTCTGTAACACCCCCTTACTTACCCTGGAGGTATTACCGCCAGTAACCCCGATTAGGACTAAACTAGAGTTACATAAGGCTTTAACCTGACAGAACATACTAGAACAAGGTAGAAGAAACCATTTAAAACCTAACAAAATTAAGTAAAATATTACATCGGAAAAACAAGTAAAAGGTCTTATACAAACCTTAACTTAAAAAATAAATAAATAGAACAACCTTCTATTTGAACAAAGTCTTTAAAAAGTTTTCCATAGGTTCTTAACTTCTTTCCCACTTCGCTTTGCAGCAAGTTAACCAAGAACTTCATTCAAGTATAGCCATTGGAAACCTTTCTTCAACTTCTGGAGCTTCAAACCTCTGGATCCGCCTCTTGAATCAACTTCCAAGAAGAACCTGATGTGTCGTATACCAACGGTGGACACCAGCCGACCATACAAAAGAAAAGAAGATGGACGGGTTAGTCTAATGAAAGACTAAGCAAGCGGAGAAACTAACTTGGTTCTTATGGTTGTGACTAAACATATTAGCATCAAAATCTGATAGGCTCAGATTATGATCCAACAGTTGATAGTCTTATAAAGAATAAGACGGAGACTTGCATAAACATGAGAGAGAACACCACAACGTGTGGTTCCTCTAAGAAGCATAAACGATTACTGGAAACTTATACTAACCACACAACATTCACAAACGTCTTCAACGACTAATCAACTTAACTTCAACAAAGTTTGATTAAGAATCAATCTTAATCAGGAGCAAGAATGGTTATCAAAAGAACTAACCATTCAGATACATTATCGTGCCTAACGCACTCTCTTCACTTCATGACTTTAAAATTTCATATTCACTTTAATAGCTTTAAATCGACCCTAACTATTGTCGATTAATTTCTTGTAACTGATGTCGTCAGGGTGAGAGGGCCTATTTCATCCGTGACCACTTGACCCACATCAGTTCCTTTTGCACTTAGCTAGAGTGCACCATTCTCCTCCTTCAACGTGAGGCGAGACATGAGTCATGACTCCAATATTGGGATATGCTAGCAAGCTACGCCCCCCAATACACACTTTGTTATAAAGAGGTCATTGGAGACTCGGCTCCTACCCCTGGACTATCTATTTTGCAACAGTGTTTCAGCACAGGACCACTAAAGAGATGTTTTGGAGTCTAAACTCCCATCTCTACCATCTTACTTCACAACAATGTCTCAGCATGAGACAACTAATCATACAGCGGTCCTAAGTTCAATTCTAGCGTAAAAACTGAAATAACGACATGGTCGTTATTTCTAACAAAATAACCACCTATCAAACTTTATTCAACATACAAATTATTCCCAATATGAGGATCAAATGGAATTCAATTCCTCATTAATAACCATAACGCAAGAGAGAATCGTCCACTTGCCTTAGAAGGCGTGCTCAAGGTCCTTAGCAATTCAACAGTAATCTTTGTCACCCCTCTGTCAAATATAACAAAAGATTTCTCAACAACGAGCTCATGGATACACTTCTTAGTTGTATTCTCAACTCCTAAAACTTCCTAATCGATAAACGATTTGATTCCCGAATATCGATTCATAAATAATCCTTAGTTATCATACTTTAAGGAGCCATCTTGGTGAAATTATAACTAATTATCCGCTTCACTTTTGAAACAACTTTCTAAACAAAAAGTGTTCATTAGTAACAGTTCTTAAAGGTGACCAAATCTCGAGTCAAACTGATTAACAACGAATCCTGAGTAATCCGAAATCCTTTACCTGCCAATCGGTGTCAAAACTTGTATTCGCTATAACTGAAGATCCGGACGTCCGTTTCTCGAGCGGTTTGAACCTGTGAGACCGTATCAACATCAAGATTATTAAAACCATAAGTTTAATTAACAAAGCGGAACCAAAAGGTCCTTACAATGGCTCCGCAACTAACCCGCTAATTAATTTCGATCGTAATTACCTTCACTTGAGCCCATGGCTCGTTTGGCTCGATAGTGGCTCGATCTCCGAGCCCAAGGGTGGCTGGGTGTTGCCCGGGGGTGGCCCTCGCGGTGGGTGGTGGTCGGAGCAGTGGGTGATCGTCGGCGACGACGTACGACGAGGCAAAGGTACGCCGGCGGTAACGAATTCTTCTCCCGCGTCCACGTTCCGTCCTGCTCTTCTCTCGCTGGTTTGGTTTGCAGCAACACAACCCACATAAAGATGAATAAGAAGACGAGGTGAAGAAGATGAGGTGAAGGAGGAGGTAAGCTGGCTGGAGAAGAAGAAGATAGCCGGCAGTGAAGGTTCGAATTCCTCCTTCCCGAGTTCGTCGTTCTGTCCAAAACTCTCTGGTTCCTTCCTTTTTTTTCTTTTTGAGACAATTTGAAAACTTTGCTAAAGCAGACAACATAAGCCGGTGGAGAAGAGTTCTTTATCTCTGGTTCCTTCCTTATTAAGACAAGGAAGTGATGGGTTTTAAAACAAAACCCGTCTCGGAACGAAATTCGCGTTAAATCGGTAAAATTATATACCTCTGGTGGAAAAACTTACTAAATACAAAACGTCCCGTAAATTATGTAGACCAATAAAACCAATTTTCCATGATTTTATCACGCTACCTTCAATTTTTAAGGCTTCCGTTTCATATTTTAAATCCTTTACAGTACATAATTAAAAAGTCGGCTTTTCCAATAAATATTCTTTTTTCACTGAAAAATCCTAGAATTCACACCGATCCATAAAATCATTTCTTTATGATTTGAGGATATCACCAAAAATTTTCCAGGATTTAAATTCCAACAAAAATATTGGATTAAGCGTTAAAACGGACAAAGAGGTTAAAAGGATATCCGAGAAAAATTCAAAAATATCCTTAAAAACTACAGTTATTACAGAAACTGGGTTGAAGACGAAAAACTTTGATGGCGTTTTGAATGCCTTGCCAAAATCTTGGCCCGTGTTCGCAAAACGAGATTTCTTGCATGGTAAGAAGGACGCGATATTAAGAGATTTATTGTTTCTATCTTTAAGTCCCTTAGAAGATTGCGTTTTTATCTTAGGTCTTCTTCTCTATTTAAGCCCATTGATTATTGTAATTGTGTGTGTGTGTCTTGAAAAAGCCCGTGGAAAAAATCAAAGAGAGTTGAGAGATTATGTTAGATTGATTAGATTAGTTTAGATCAGGAAAATCATGTCCTTATAAACCTTGAGTCTTCAAACCTAGTGAAGAAAGTCCCTGACTTGGTAGTGCCCCTAGACGTAGTCAGTTTGACGAACTGGATCAACAAATTATCTTGTGTTCTATGTCTTGTTTGTTTTTTTCTCTCTTCTCTTGTGAGTTTATGTGTTCTCCCTTACTATAATGGCTAATTTCCTAACAGTATTATAGGTCTAATAACCGACTTGTAGAATTTGCCTTTTAGCTTCACTGGGACCTTTTTGTCTCATAAAACCCTTGATGCGACCCTCCATTTTTTCCAACCCTTTTGAATCTGGTGTATGATGTCCTCGCCAATTCCCACATCACTTTGCAGAATCAACTCTAAGTATTTGAAACTCTCCTTGAATATGAGATCTCCTCCCAAGCGTACCTCCTCGGTGCACTCATCTTCCTATCCAAATAAAAACTCCACATATATATGTTTTGGTGCTACTCAATCTAAAAGCTTCTACTTTGAGCTTCTCTCTCATCAGACTTTGAGCTTTCTAGAACCTCCATCCCTCGACTCATCTACCAACACAATGTCATCAGTGAATAGGTACCTCCCCTTTGATCTCTTACGTCAACATATCCATAATAACAAGTGCAAAGACAAATGGGCTTATGGCCGATCTTCGTGCAACTCCACCCTTACTTGAAAGCATTTTGTATCCCCCTAGGATATATAAACTAATTAAAGACTCCTCGTACATGTCTTTAAGAATTTTAATAAACGTTTCCGAAATTCCTTTTGACATTAAAAAATTGTCCTAAAAATGTAGAAAAAAATATACGAATTTATGAATTTTTGTAATGCATAACATGTACAATAAAAATAAGATAATAAAAGTATATTATAAGATACGTTTAGTTATAAAGTTATTAAAGATAAATTTTCGTAAAAAAAGTTATTAAAGATAAATAATTATCTTTTGAGAATTTTTTTGAACAAAGGGCTAGCAATATAATAATGAAAACCAAGTTTCTTAAGGCTGAATATGTCAAATAAAAAAACCTCAAAAAATTGATCTAGTGGAGCATAACAAAGGTATCGATTTAATATGAACAGATGCAAGAAACCATAATCCATCATAATATTTTGGGATGGGGACAATTGATTAATCGGAATTATAGTTAATTGAAATTCGGTTAGGCAAGGCTTCAGTTAGTAAATTTGGGAAACCATAATCAAACTGGTTATATCGGTTAATCGTATATCAGTTAACCAAGATTTTTGATATGAATAATCGGTTAAACAAGAGGCGTAAGATTAATCAAACCTCAACAAAATACTACACCGAAGTTGAAAAAAAATATTATTCTACAAAATATTGGGAAAAAGAGTAGATAATATAGAATTAAAACACAATAACTAAGAAATCTACTATATATATAAGCAATAAGGTTTGTAGCCACCACGTTGCGCCACATCATCTTTTGTCACATGTCATTCCTAAAATGCGCCACATCAGATTTTGACACATGTCATCTCCTCATTAATTCATATAAATTATACAAATAAATTGGTAGTTTTGGAAACAAATCTTATAATATCCTCCAATATTTTAGAAAGAATCCAAATTATAATTTTGGAAGTTTCTAGCATATCTAATATATATATTAATTATTCTTTCCACTTCATATTCCATATTATATATTAATTATTCTTTCCACTTCATATTCCACATGACAAATTTTTTCCACTTAATTAAAGTTTATTTTTATTTCTTAAATTTAGATAATATCTTAATTTTTGTTAGGAGATAATATCTTAACTAAAAAAATTTAACTAATGGTTGGATTTTTTCCTTTATAAGCCAATTAAATATATATGATCAATCTCATCTCTTCCAAATTTTCAAAATATATATCTTTTTTGCTTTATTTTCTTCATATTTTATCTCCTTCTTTTAAATTAAGTCTATTTATCAAATATTGTCAAGGAAAATGAGTAATGTAGATTATTGTATCTTAATAATCTATGTTTATTCTCAATTTTAAACTTAATAATCTAGATTTAATTTATTTATTTGATTTAAAAAAATTATACATATTATGGACAATAAATTACTTACATTAAATTTTATATTATATTTTTATTTATTAATTATTTTTTTAGTATATC
Source organism: Fallopia convolvulus (assembly GCA_964016875.1). NCBI lineage: Eukaryota > Viridiplantae > Streptophyta > Magnoliopsida > Caryophyllales > Polygonaceae > Fallopia > Fallopia convolvulus. The sequence goes on from OZ024729.1 coordinate 45,877,539, forward strand.
TAAAAAATATCGAGTTATAGTCGTGTAGGACACGACGGGAACAACTAGTATGTACTAAATAGACGAAGAAGAGGGAAAAAGGGCTACTCGGATAAAATGTGTATGTACCTGCACTCTCAACCATCACACCAATAGAGCTTTTAGGTAATAAATATAAATTTGATTTAAGATTGGTTTTTCAATCGCTCAAAAAAAAATGATAAACCTAATCGAAGTGAAAGATGGTCGGTTTTTTTTTTGGTTTGGTTAACCATTCAATTTTTTTATTTAAATTAGTAGTACAGTTAACCAAAAAAATGACTAGTTTTTCATTTTCGATTTTAATATCCTCACCTTAAGGACATAGCATAGATTTTTTTACGTATGAAATTTGAAAACAATCTTTCTAATATGTACCCATATAAGTTAATTAAGTTTGAAAAGATTATTCAAACGATTACCTTAGGCCTTGTTTGCCAAGCCCAAAACGCTAGCTTTTGAAATTCAATTTTAACTGTGACTACTATGTTTGGTATACTCAGTGTAGACGTATTTCTAGCGTCAAAAGCTTGAGTTTTGGCGGCTATTCTAGAGTACTTTTTGGGATTGAACTAGCATTTGAGATTTTCTTTCCCTCGTATCTCCCCTCAACCAAAAGAAAAATCATAGCTTCTTTAATAAATCATTGTTTTGGGCAGGGAAATCGCACTAACGCGTTACCTGCTAAGATGCGGGAATCCTAACCAAACAGAATTTGCAACACGTTATAAGCTACAAGCAGGTGGTAAAGCAAAATAAAAGACAAGAAAATAATAACTGAACAATGGTGGGATTTGTATTGTGATTCAGATCGTAAATGAAAATTTAGCGAACAAAAGAATGTTTGAAATAGAATGACTAGACATAATGGATTTGAGCTCTTGCAAGTGATTTCGAGTATGAGTGTTCATCTGTCCCTGTCATCCTTATTTATAACTTCCTTCTCCACTCCGACTGTTGGTTGAAACGTCTGGCAAATCCCGAAGATCTCGCCCCCATCGTTAATGAGGTAGCCGTTGAATGGTGATCATGGGATCGAGATTTTAGCCTCGCTTTGACTGCTTCGTCGACCTCCCCTTCTATATTAACCTACTCGGGCCAATTGTTTTGGGCTTGCAATGCTTCTTTTGGGCTGGATTTCGGAGAGGCGCAACAATCATGTCCTATTGTGTCGTTGTATAAGAATAAGCTAAGCCCAAAACTACTTAATTAAATAAACATGAGTGTTTTATTTTCATTGAACCGTTACTTTGAATAGATACATCTACTACTACAGGTAAAGTTATCCGCTACGTACCACTAGTTTTGACAAACATGACCTTAATAAACAATTTTTCATACTTCCCGAACTTGGTAGTGTTAATGTGTAACAAACATTATAAGAAATCCTTTTTGGAATTATGTAGATCGTGTTAGGTTATGGAACACATGAAAACAACTGATCTTATCATGAAATTTGCAATTGGATGTTGGTTGGCCGACCCGATTGTAATTTTTTAAATGTTTTTTTAACTTTCTTTCTTTAAGCGTTTTAAGGCCCTCATAATAATCTAATTGAGTATGAATATGAGACTATTACTTTTATATGAACATAGGCAACTTATACATGATCTCAAAACCTAGAACATGAACATGAGATATTAGTTACTAGAGCAGAAATGATCAGTGTGTGTGTGTGAATGGTTACATCGATTTAAATCTTGCAACTTGTGTTTTCATTGTTCTATCAATATAATTCTTATTGCAACAGTTTGATGATTCTCTGGATTTCGATTTTCAAATTTAACTTGAAATGATTGCATCTTGAAGAAGTAGTTGTTCTGCTAAACCAATTTAGTTTCTGCCGGAAAGAAGATTGAACCTCCAGTTCCACCATGATGAGGGGACATTGAGAAATCGGAGCCAATTCATGTAAATCGAATGGTTTGAGGCATCTTCCACCACCTCCCCTGCGTTTGCATGGCCGATGATGGTCGTTGAGATGCAGCAGGGGTTGAGACTGAATTTGAAGGCCACCTTGATTTGACCTTTGTAGGAATGGTCCTTGAGAATCACGTTGTACCAAGATGGTAGCACTTGTATACTGCGCCCCTTCACTTGCGCTTCTGAAATGATGCCACCCACTTCTATCCTGCATACATACACATACACTTGAAAGTTCAAACGTACGTGACAGTGACAGTGACAGTAATAGAGACTTTCGATCATTAGTCATTACATGGAATGGCCAACGAAGCCTTGGTGTTTGAAGTACTCCTCATCCATTATACTCATCTTTAGGTCTCCCAATTCCTTCCACTTTGAAAGCGGCAGATCGAACTCAAACTTCTCATTCCAAAACGCCTCATGTCGATGACCTCTGCTCGTCTTGCTCCGACGAATTTCATCACCACATTCTATAACCACATAGTAACCCGGTTTACCTACGTACACCAATTTAATTACATTCCAAACAATATTACAATATGAGTTTGCAACTACGTACGTACATACAACAAAACTTGTAATCAACATATATAAATTTAAGTCAAGTGTACGTTGACCGACATTACCCATCAAGAATCTACGTTTTATCCCTTGAGCATTCACAAGAAGCACTTCCAGCCTGCCTTCTTCCTCCATTCTCATCAATACAAAATGGAATTACAAACTTGTTACCACAACAACGCAAATGAGACTCGTTCATAGGTATCCAATATATTTAATGGTATTTTTTAGCAATAAAGGTGGTGAAACTATTAGTAAACCGCTAGATAATTAATGTCAAAAACCGGTAACATGTTCCATATTAATTAACACATATAATTATATTTTGTAACTCATGGTAACTCAAATTTTAGACAAATCAGAAATCTCAAATAAAAAGAAAAAATTTAATTAATTGGTGTCATTGAATTTAAAGGTATTTTGGTTGATGTCTTAAGATTAACTTCTTTTTTTCCGTATGGTTGGTGTCCTTGAGATTTTGGATTTGTCTTCTCAAGATAATTTTTTCCCCAGATTTATACCATTTCGGTTCGAATTGATTAAATCTAATCCTACCACAATGTTTTCCACCATCAAATTTATAGGATTCGGCTCCTCCAATGCCAAAAACCCGTACTCTTACTATCCTCAAAACCCAGATTCATACCCTTTTGGTTAACTCGGGATCATTTTAATTCTCGTCTTTTGCTACCTTCCCGCCGCCTCCTTCTATCGAACAATTGTCCGATGCTAACCTGACATTAATTTCATGAAAAGTGTGCTTGCTAATTTTAAATTAACTCTTTATTAGGGGAATATAAATCTATATCTATATATACTATAAAATAGAAAAATCTTGACCAATTAATGCTCAATTTTTTTGGTTGAAAGCAATTAATGCTCATTTAAATGGCCTAAATAATCTAATCCATTTATATATCTTATAACATAGAGAAAATTATTTAGTCATCAATGCTCATAGAATTAATAAAAAATTATAATTATAAACTTATAAATTAAGAATTTTTAACTTTATAATAGATTAAGAAAACTTTACAATAAATTTAGAATCAAAATTGATAAATTAACCTATGTTCTTCATTAAAAAACAATGCAAAGACATATATAATAAAAATAATTTATAATATTCTATCTATATATATATTATTATAAAATAGATAAATTAAAAGAAATCTAAATATCAAATTAAAATAATGGTATTATTAGTCATTCAATCCAGAAAATAATCCTCTTCTCTTGCAATGATAATGAGGACATCAATTTTCACCTTAAATAGGTTTTTGGCATTACATATTGCATATCAATAAATATCAAAAGATAAGGAGAAAATAAATATGGTCCAAATATAACTTCACCAACCGTATGATATTATGTATCCCGCATCAATAAGACATTTTAACAAACAATATCATATATCAACGATCCATATATTTAACTCTTAAAATCATAGAATAGGAATATACCTGTGAATTATTCAAAGTAAATTTGTATTATAATATGTATTCTACATTCATACGATGAATTATATTAAAAAAAATTATTAGATGTCCTATATATTTTAATTGCTAAAAAATTTCACTATTAAATTCATTGATCTTGATGACAAAAATCTTTGAAAAAATTGTCAAACTATTTCGTATTTTTGGGTCTAAAATTATATTTTATTTTTATAAATATATATGAAGTTTCATCACTATTATTATATTAAAATTTCAAAATGGGAATTTTTATAAAACAATAAATAAATAAAGAGGTGTTGATGTTGCCATTTATCACCTTTCTAACTCTCTAATTTTGTAACCTATTTAACCCCTCACATTCATTTTGTCTATCTCATCACATTCCATAACCCCTATAAAACTAGATAATATCAAATTTATTATATTAATTTTTGTAATAAAAAGAGAATTTATTTATCCAATAATAAAGTATCATGTATTGTGCCATCCTTATTTATGTGTTGGAGAATAAAGTTTAACTAATTTGGATGATTTCTATGACATGCAAAAAGAGGGAGTAAACTACTAGATGAGATACTTTTGTTTTTTCATAATGAAAGAAATTATGGAATACGAACAAAGAGCAACAAGGTAATTGGTTCATCATTTTAAAGCTTCCATTCCATTTTGTATGTTTTTTAATTCAATGAAAAATAGAATTTTATTTATATTTTTTTCCTACTATATTCATAATTATTATATTTCTTGCTCTAAATCACTTTCATGGGAAATTATAGTTAATTTTAAGTTTTCATATTTTTTTGGTGTATTTGTCTTCTTTTTATGTGGATTATAAGATAATGCGAATATGTTCATGAGAAAGAAAGATGGAAGGATCATCAACCTAAATTATGAAGGTAAAGCATAATCGTTTTTTATTTAAATTATGAAAGCTATTTATTCATATGATGTATTATTTGTTATAGTAAGATTATTATATTTTTGGTATATTGCTTATCTAATCAAAGGTGAAATCAAATCTATATTTTTAGGATGATGAGAGAAGACAAATTGAATTGCAAGATTCTCTAAAATACAAATGGCTAAAAATTAAACGTAAAAATATGTCTTTTGAAATTCTATAAAGCATTTGACTATTTATGACAAAGGGAATAAGTAGAAATTGATTATTTTTTTTTAAATATGCCCTTTCAAATTCGGTAAAGTAATTGACAATTTATGATATGGAATTAAAAACCAGAAAATTATGTCTTTTGAAATTCTATATTCAATTTATCCTATTAAATTTTATGTATTTTCAAATTCTATAAAGCAATTGAATATTTATGACAAAGGGATTAAGTAGAAACAACAAGTGAAAAAAAATGGTAGATTAGAGAAAAGTTTAAAAAGAGTAAGAAGCCAAGTTGATAGTGGAGAAGATGCGAATATACTAACATAAACACAAAAATTCATGTATGCAAAGTGTATGTTACCTCCATATGAAGGTATGGATATAGATTAGGACAACTCTAATGTTTAAGAGTATGTCCAAAAAAATTAGAAAAAAGTTACAAATTCTTGAGCAATATATATTTTTTCTTCTTTGTTTGTTGTGATATATTTATTTATATATATATATTCAATTTTCTTTCATAATTGGTCATAAAATTTTATTTCTAAATAAAAGAAAAATACAAAATCATTATCAATTTTTATAAATTGTTTCTTTAATTGCTAATGACAATAAAGAGGCAATTAATCTCGAATATTCAATTTATAAGTTTTTTTAATAAATTCATTACAAGTATATAATATACAAAAGGCTACCTATATCAATTAGTTTCAAACCAAACATATAAATAATATAAATATTTTATAATATAACTAATATCATTTTATAAGAAAATTATTCAAAACCAACCTATATAAAAAACAAATAAATTATTTTTAAATTCAAGCATGCTTTATCAAATTATTTTTGATTAAATTCACATTGAAAAAGCTTATGAAATCAAATTAATATTAATAGAAAAGTGGTAGTGCATAGGAAAAAAATAAAAATAAAAATAAAAATTTAATTTAATGTGTAAAATTTCTAACGTTGACCTAACTCCACAAATTTCAAAACTCTCCATTACACTTAGTTATGACCATTAATTTAGTGGTTTTTAGCCCACATTTGTCTTTCTAAATTGAAGGCTAAGTTAAATGGTTTTAAAAATGAAATCAATTGGGTTGACCTTCTAAAATTTAATCATTACCTTCTTTAATTGATTGATGTTTTAAGACCTCTTTTAAATATCAATATGAGGTTCACTTGCTCAAAAAAAATATGAGGTTCATTGGGAGGTTCTTTGGGTTTAAAGATGATTGGGTTATGATTAGAAATGAAGGGTGTTGAACAAGGAGAGATGAGAAAAAATAGAAATGATAAATTATTTGCATCATTTTTGTTGTGTTTGGAAAAAGGATCGATCATGTTCACAATATAATCCAACGAAAATATTGATGTAATTTGTTTTTGGATTTTCAATACTTTTTTATTCATGTTTAATTATATGATGGCTACATATTATGATATTGTTGTTTTATGAAAGCAAATGTGAAATAAATATTAAAAAGCAACTCCCAAAATGCCTTTCTTTTATGCAAATTGCAACTTTTAATAATTTCGTTTCTATGTTTATGTTTCTATTGTGGTTATATTTTCTCCAATAGAATAGTAGAAGATTGCAAAAAGAGTGATGGGAGTTATTTAAAACAAGGTACAATATCAATGTATTGCATAATCGTATGTATGAGAATTTACAATTTTATTTTTAACATAAACTAATTTTTACATTCAAAATTTTATTCCTTCTAACTTTACTATAGTTAACATTATATTATCGTTGTACTCAATTAATCACCCACACTTCAACGGTCTATTTAATTAAATTAAATATTTTTTAATATTTGCATCATATTAGGAATGATGACCCGTGCGCTTATATTTTCATACATCACACTAAAGCTAAAAACATATACGAATAATATATGAAAAATATAACTTCACCTAGATAATATAAAACATAATTAATGAGAACCCGTGCGATAGCACGGGCCATCCACCTAGTTTTATTATAAATCGTAACAAAGAGAATGTATATAAGTTTTGGTTCAGGTGAGGATCACTCTTATGGTAAGAACTTTTGCTTAGAATGAGAACTAATTTTAATAATTAGATTTGCCTCATTACTATATATTGGATGGTAAAGATTTTACTTTTTTTTTATATTTTTATATTTTTTTTCGAGATTTTTTTTTACGTTTTTATATTTATTTTCTTTTTAAAAAAGCATTATAAATTTTAAATATGACAGTTTAATTTTTATATCCAATTTTTTTTGAAAAAGGTAAGAATTAGGGGTTCCTCCTTACGGAGGGCGCCCTACAGCATCCTTGCGGATGAGAACTAAAAGTTCTTGGTGATTCACAATAGTGTCCAAAGAGTGATTGTGGCCCAACTAAGCAATTTTATCGGCCACATCATTACAATTCCTGTTAACATGGTTGATTCGCACTAAATCAAACCAAGCAAGTGAAAGCGAAATATCAGAGACTACCATGTCTGAATCCCAAGGGCATTGTCCCTGTTTAGATATAACATTTATAATTGTGAGGTTATCCCCTTCAATTTCAAGATTCTTGATTCCCTTATTAATGGCATATTGTATCCCTTCTCTAAGTGCAAGAGCTTCTATTTTATTCACTGACATCCCGACATATTTTGATGTCGTAATGCCAACAACTTCGGCATTGGGTCCTCGAATTATAATGCCAGACGAAGCATCTCCATTTTGTAGTTTAGATCCATCGAAGTTAAGTTTATAGAAACCATTAGGTGGTTTTTTCCAGCTTTTTTGTGTTTGTTTACATCTTCTATTACATAGGTTCTTTGGTTTTGGCTCATTTTCACTCCATTGTTTTGTTGTTTCCCATATATGTAATTGCATTTTTATATATTGCGCTAGATCTAAAATAAAATCATTTGGTACTTGTTGGAAGACTAGTTTGTTGCGCTGGTGCCAGATGCCCCACCAACATACAGCTAATTCAATGAATTCTTTAGTATTAACTTTTTCTCTTATTTCACTAAGTATTTGACGAGGTAGTTTATTCCTTATATCAATTTGTTGTAAAATTTGAGTAAATTTAGGATTTATTTTTTGACAAATCTCATGTGTGTGAGGGCATTTGTTAGTAAGTGACCGATATCTTCAAATGAGCAATGACACATAAGGCACCCTCCCGGGACCGGACGTGATTCGCTTGAAGTCGAGATTTAGTTGGTAGTCCATTGTTGTCAATTTTCCATAGGAAATTTTTAACTTTTGGAAATGTATCTAGTTTCCAAATCCAATTGTTTATGTTTGGGTTGTAACCACCTATGTTTGTAATATGGTCTATAGCAGAAGCCGTAGAAAACCGTCCATTTTTGCTAGGTGCCCAGTATAACCGGTCTTTGATGTCGTTAGTTGGGATGATGGTACTAGTAATTTTATTTACTATATCATTTGGTAGTTGTTGTTGAAGTGCAATTGTTTTCCATCGTTTTCCATCTTCTAAGAAGTCAGCAACATATGCTTCCTTGTTATCTATTTGGGTTTCATCAACAAAGTTTGTTAATGGTTCATGCATGACTTAGCGGTCAGACCAAAATTTTATTGTTTTTCCATCTCCTACCTGCCAAATGATTCCTTTTTCAAAGGATGATTTTAGTTTGATTAGGTTTCTCCATTGCCATGAGGTGTTGTTTTTTATTTGGTAAGAGAAGATGTCTTTGTTCTTGAGATATTTTTCTTTAATGATGCGCACCCAAATATTGTGGGGTTCTGCTATAATTTTCCATAATAGTTTCATTTGTAGTGCTTTGTTCAGGTGTTCTGATTTTCTTATTCCTAGACCCCCATGAGTCTTAGGTTTACAAATTCTATCCCAACCGATTAGGGGTTTGTAGTTTTGGCTCTTATTCCAAAAGAATCCTCTATTTGTTTTATCAAGTTCATTGTGCACGCTAGCGGGTAGCATGAAACTTTGCATCAAGTACACTGGTTTAGCTGCTAGATTGGATCGTATTAGAATTGTTTTTCCTTCTTGAGACAAAGAGTTTGCTTTCCATTTGCTTAGTTGGTCTTTTGTTTTTCCAACCGTGTCCTTAAACGTTTCCTTATTTACTATTCCACTAACAATTGGGCATCCCAAATAATTGTCTAAATCTGTCATTGTTGTGATATTTAGGGCCTGTTGGATTCGTTGTTTTTGTTGGTTTGGAACAGTTTTAGATGTTTGAAAGGCAGATTTGTGGTAATTAACCTTTTGTCCTGAAATGGTGCAGTACTCATCAATTATTTTCTTCACCTGGAGACAAGCTGAATGGGTTGCTTTCGAGAAGATGATGATGTCGTCTGCAAAGGATAGAAATGGTATTTTAGTTCCTGCTCGAGCTAGAGCAAAGCCTACAGATTTATTTGTTTCATTGCTTATCTGTTGGAGTTTCCTTGCCAAGACTTCTGTGCCAAGTATGAATAGGTAAGGAGAGAGCGGGTCTCCTTGTCGTAATCCTCTCTCAGGGAGGAAAGGGTCCGTCGGTCCATTGATAACCAACACCGAGAACGATACCGTTTTAACACATTCTTTTATCCATCCTATAAATTTGTCGTTAAACCCAAACTTTTCTAAGACTCGGAAAAGAAATTCCCAGTCTACCCGATCATACGCTTTTTCCATGTCTAATTTAATGGCAGCCCAACCATCCTTATTTTTTCTACTTTTAAAGGAGTGGAATATTTCATGTGCAATTAATATGTTGTCTTGTATGGCTCTATTAGCAACAAAGGCACCTTGTAAAGGGTGGATAAGATTTCCCATAACCTTCTTTAGTCGTTCTGTAATGATTTTTGCTATGATCTTATAAATCGTGGAACATATGCTAATAGGTCTGTATGGTTTGTTGAGTTTGGGTTATCCATTTTGGGGATCAAAGTAATAAAGGTGTGGTTTATCTGTTTTAGCATTTTACCGGAATGGAAAAAGCTTTTCTCTGCTTTTATGACAGATGGTCCAACAACATCCCAATATGATTTGTAGAACTCCGCAGTCATTCCATCAGGTCCCGGTGATTTATCGGAACCTATGTTCATAAGTGCATTTTAATTTCTGCATTCGTGACTGCTTTGATTAATTCATTATTCGCGTTATTCGTTACCTCATTTGATATTAAATTCAAATAGTCCTCTCTTAGAGCCCCGTTTGTTGGTTCTTTTGTGTATCTTTTCTTAAAATCACTCCGAATCTCATTTCGTATATTTGTTTCCCCATAGATATGTGTTCCATCATTAGTCCTAATTTCTCGAATTATTTTCCTATTCCGTCGTCCGTTTGCTACCTTATGAAAGTATCCAGAATTAGTGTCTGTAAGTTTAATATGTTTTGTTTTTGCTCTCTGCTTCCAATAGGTTTTGTGAAAGTTTAAAATTTTCTCTTTTTCCCAATCAAGCGTAATTGTTTTTGAATTTTCTCTAGAGAGGGTGTTGTGTGGATTTGTTCCTGAAGTTCTAAAAGATCTTCTTCAATCACTCGTAGTTGTTCGAAAGTATTTCCAAAAGTCCGTTTGTTCTATTGTTTTGCGTGATTTTTGAACAATTGCGTCTTTTTGGCTAGTTGGAACATTAGGGATCCGTTATAATTTACTCTCCATGCTTGTTTAACTATGTTCTTGAAATCTTTTCTCTGGATCCACATTTTTTCAAATTTGAATGGTTGTGCTTTGAAAGTTTGTCCATTAGATAGCTCAATTACAGTTTTACAATGGTCAGAGGAAGAGAAAGCAGAATGTTTTGTTATTAACTCGGGGAACCATTGGAGAATTTGGTCATTTACAAGTGTTCGATCTAGTTTTTCATAAACATTGTCTTCTTCAGTCTTATTTTTTCTCCATGTGTACTTATTTCCCGTGGTTAGTACGTCCAGAAGCTCGCACTCATTTTTGAATTTTATTAGGCGCTCAAATCTTTTACGATCAGGAGGAGGCCCGCCTTTCTTTTCACTAGGGTCTTGAATCTCACTAAGATCACCCATAACTATGATTGGGAGATGAGTATTTTGTAAGCTATGTGTGAGTTTTTCCCAAAAGGAAATCTTTTGGCTCTCTTGTGGTGGAGTGTATACTAAACAGATGGCAATCACATAATTTGTTGCTAGGTTAGTATATTTTATGATAATGAATCTCACATCTTGAACTAGTACTTCAATAGTTTCATTGTGTAATTGATGGTCTTTCCACATAACAAAGATGCCCCCTGATCGCCCAACAGCAGGGGACCATACCATATTATCAAAACCAGATCTTCTCCAGGCTTGATCCGCAGGGGGGGTTTCAGTTTTCGTTTCTACTACGGCCATGATTTGTATTCTTTCTATCTTACAAAATGAGTCAATTTCCGGCCAAAAAGATTTTCGATCAATACCTCTACTATTCCATAGACATATCTTCATGAGTAACTTTTATAAAATTTAGTAACCTTGGTCGCCTATTCCACCTTAATGGAACAAAAAGATGAATAGAATTCCACACGCAAATTATACTAGTTCTTAAGTTTGAAACCTGATCATAATAAGACAATCCTTTTACATATTTATAGTTCAAAGTTATCTGCTTAGTATTTTTTGACTTTTTCAGCCAGCATTTCCCAGTTTCCATTACATTTGGTGCCTTGAAAGCCATCAAACCACACCAAAATTTACAATCCTGGTCATTACCATTAATTAATAGTGCGTGCCAAACAATAAATTGGTACTCACCAATTGCAAATTGTGAAGAGCATTGTCGAACAATAGCAGAAATCCACAAATTTCCTCTATTTGATATCCAACCATGTTCCTTTCCTTGTTCACACTGCGTGTAAGAATGATTTGAGGCAAACAAAAAGTCATTCACAAGTAAATGCAGAATTAATTTACCTCTATTATATCTAAGCTCATAAATTAGATAGTAGTTGCAATTTTGTTCTGGGAGTAACTTAGTAAGCCATATAGAATTTTGAATGTATAGCCTAGTGATCCAGCTTAGGGCATGCTTTTCAATTTCCTTTATCTTAAGTTCCTTACAAGCAATATTAGTTCTACTTATACAAAGTAGGCACTGATGGTCATAACTCAATATCCAGTCCATAATTTGACAGCTTTCAGTTTCTTCACAATTATAGTGACGATCCCAGCACAAAATATTCATTCTGTTTTCACATTTACAGGACAACAAGTAGGCCTGTTGTTGGAGAAATTTACAGTCATTCCTCCAACACCAGGAGAGGTTGTCACATACAGTTATATCTCTAAGGTATTTCATATTTCTCCACCAATAGTCATGGATAGAGTAATAAGCAGTGTCATATATTTTATAGAACCATAACTTCCCTTTGTCAGTTGAATCACAAATAATACACCTAAAGTCTAGCCAGACAAGTTTTCATGGCAGGCTTAAATTTCCCTTTCTTTTTTTCTTTTTCATGCCAGACACACTGGATTTGCATTGGCTTGTAACAGCACCACTATTATCAGTTTCCTCAACCATAATGTGCATTGGGTCAGTTTGTTCAAGGGGTATTGTTCTAAATGATTGTTCAGAAAGAGGTTTTTCAAGAGAAGATTTTTTTGCCTAAACAGCCAACATACAATTGATGAGTGTAAATAAAGGTTCTATTCAATAGATAGGAGGGAAGACACCTTGTTTGCTGAATTGCACGTTCCTTGAGCGGTATTCCATCGATGGGGAGCCCATTATCGCCGCTCCCAACTTCCTCTTGACCAGAAGAGCGAGAAGACCTCTCTCCAGAACTTCCCTTCGTAACCTTCACCATTCCACCTCGCCCATTCCTTTGTTTCCCCTGGTGTAAAAGAGTCGATTTGCGATCCCACTTAGCCCTTTGATTCGCCGTTGCTTGATTCGCTTGATTTCGCCATCTAGGGTTTCCCTTCTGGCAATCGCTTTTCGAAAAGGGGATAGGGGTGAGCCAAATTAGCTTCCCAGTTGTTCGGTACAACCTTCCATGAAGGATTTGAGGTGCGATTATGCTGATTATTGCAAAGATGAGGGGGGAATTGATCGATTTTGGGTTTTTGAGTTTTAGGGGTTTAGGGGTTTATATCCAATGAGTTCATATTTTATATACTAGAAGTTCATTTTTTTATATTAGGTGTTCATTTTTTTTTTATTGTACGAGTTCATTTATTATTTGCGATAATTTCATTTTTATGTGCTTTGAGTTCATTTTTCATATAATTTGATTTTCACAAAACTAAAAAAAAAAAATTTACGAATTTCAAATTATGTTTTTTTTTACAAAATATGCATTATAAATCTTAAATACTGTAGTTCATTTTTTACAAACTAAGAGTTCATTTTTAATATATTAAGATTTCATTTTGTATACGATATGAGTTCAATTTTGTATATTGTATGAGTTCACTTTTCATATTGTATGAGTTCATTTTTATCTATTATGAGTTCGTTTTTTATTCTTTGTGTTCATTTTTCATATAATTTAATTTTCACAAAAATTGAAAAAATAAAATTAAAATATTCTTAAAAAAATAATTTTTATTTTTATAAAAGAAACATTATATATAACACATAAATATGATTTTTTTTCCATTTTATAAAACAATAGTTCGTTTTAATATGATGTGAGCTTCTTTTATAAAGGCTATGAGTTTATTTTTATTTATCGTTTGAGTTCATTTTTAATAGACTCTTGCTATGCGGCCCGACTTTGCTTTCCATGCGGCTAGGATTTTAAACCAGCTTCTTTATCTTACTTTAGTTTTTATACTCAATTTAAGTTAAATTATCAGATCTGTCCAAAAGTTTTTGAACTTGCATAAAATATCCAAACTAAAAGGGTTTATTAAGTCTAATGACTTTAAATGGTACTAACTACCATAATACTTACTATATTATGAATAAACTATTTTCTATGAACACAAGCCCACCATGCTCCATAATTAAAGAAAATTTTAAATTAAAGAGGTTTGATCGTTACCTGAGCGTAGTATCGATCGTTTGACCTCCGGTGTTCTTGTAGCTTCCAGATTTCTAGGGGTTGCTAATCCTCAACCAAGACTCCCTTAGCTCGATCAGATTGTAATCTCTAACTTAAAATATCTAAAGTTTAGTGGATGGTGGATTTGTAATCAAGAAAAAGGTTTATTCAAAATATAATTTTTGATTAAGTAGCTTTCCATTACTTAAAAACAGACTTTTATTGAATTTGAAAGGATTACAAGCACACAAACACACTGAAAATAAACAATCTAAAAATAAACACTTAAACTAGAAAGATCCATACAAGGATTTGAACTCTTAGAGTGAGGGAACACCACTTCACTTTCAAGTTAAAAGCTTTCTCTTTCTCTAGATTTAGACTTTGTTTTTCTGATTTTCCATTGCCCTTACTTCTGCTTACAAGGGTCCTATTTATAGATCCTAAGAGAGCATTAGATGCTCTATCAATACCTTTTACAATTTACTAAGGACAAAGTCTTAGAGAATCCACTTACATGGTAAACAGTGTCATCACTCTGAAAAGAAAAAGCACTCTAAACAATAATAAAAAGAGAACACACTAAAGAGATTCCTTTTGGTGGTCCACGTTTCATGGCATCATGATATGGTTTCTAATAGTTAATCCATGCAATAATTGATGTTGTACATGCCTTCTTCTCCAACATTATCCTCCCAATTTTCAACACCATTTTCTTCGAAATCGAGTTCTATTTGTTTCATCAAGTTTTCTGAATATTCTGGTGGTCCACGTTTCATGGCATCATGATGTGGTTTCTAATAGTTAATCCATGCAATAATTGATGTTGTACATGCCTTCTTCTCCAACATTATCCTCCCAATTTTCAACACCAACTTCTTCGAAATCGAGTTCTATTTGTTTCATCAAGTTTTCTGAATATTCTGGATCCCAATCCATCAGCTTATCCCAAATAAATTCCCGACCTTTGGATGACAAATAGCTCTCATATTCTATTTGTGATAAGTAATACTAGATTGAATCAGATGACTCTATTGATTCTAAAAATATGGTTTTAATTCTTTTGGAACTATAATAGTGGTGAATCCTACTTTGAATATCAACATGTCAATTTTTTATATTGCTTGATGTATTCATAAATGTAGAAAAGTCCCATAGCTCTAGATTCAGTAGGATTTTTAGGATTGGTTGTCTTATTGTTATTGGATCCACATCAAACTAGTCTAAAAGAAACCTAATCAAGTAGTGAGGTGTTCTTGTTTTTCCTCCTTTTGTTTCAATGTTTTCTCTATGCACAAGCAAATTATCTTATCTTCTTTTCTGATGTGATGGTTTTCCACAACACTCGCAAGAATACGAGATCTATTGTAGTAGTAGATCAGGATCGAATAACGGGGATTATGTCTGTTATAGTCAATTCTATGAACCAATTCCTAAGCAAAAATATATTTGAATTGTAGTGTAATTCTAACTAATAAAAGCATGTAAAACAAGTAAATAATGATGTAAAAGTATATGAGAATGCAAAGTTCCAAGGCTAGGAATCCCCACAACTTTGACCCACATAATTTGAATCTCACTTCTACTTAAACTGAGTTGGGTATTTAGTTATGAAGATTATTGTTTAATGTCAAAAATGATCTTCTCTCAAATTTTAACTTAATGTACCTCTACTAGCGGTGAGCAAAATTTTCCGATCCGAAATATCCGCCGATCCGATCCGTATTTATCTGTAACCAAAATTACTTGTTTAAAATTTTTCCGTATCCGATCCGATCCGCCTCATTTTTCCGGATACTCGGACCGGATACGGATCGAGGTTTAAGGTAAACGGATATATCTGAAATATCCGGTATTATATATATATATTTGATATCCGTCTTTTTAGTTGTGTTTTTAGGGTGTGTTTTTGTGTGTTTGAGTCTTTTCCTTTAGTTTTGTGTTTTGTTTTGATTCGTTTGTGTAGTTTTTCGTATTTCTTTAAGATATAGAGTCTACATAAGCTTTGGTGGTGTTTTTATAGGTTTTGGAGCTGTTGGGAGCATATTTTAGGAGAAGATGAAAAACCGAAGGAGAGCACTTATGGAATGATGTGAAGATCAAGTTAAAGCCATGACATAAGTCTATAGACCCGTTACCGAGCCTAAGGAAGAAGAATCAAGGCAAAAGGAAGGTTAACGACCCCTCTACCGAAGCAATAACGAGCCAGTTTTTACACTGCAAGGGGTCGCTACTGAGGTGGCCAGGGTCGGTACCGAGGTGTTCAACAAAGAAGGAAAAGTTCAGCAAATCAGAGTTCTACCGACCCTGATGGGGTCGTAACCGAGGCACTAGAGGTCGTTAGCGAACATCAGAGTCGGCACATTTAATGATCTTGTTATCCCATATCTTATTATTATTAGATAGTTTTAAGGGATATATATCTTTTAGAAGATTTATTTCCTTATAGATAATCTTTAAGTTTCTCTATAAATATTTTTGTTTAGCTCTAGTTTTTCTATCATCTTTTGGAGGGAAATTTGGAGGAAGAGAGAGAGGAGAGGGGCGTGAGATAGAGATAGAGGGACGAGAGTGGAGTTTCTTGGAGGACAAGTTTTGTTTGGATTCGGTTGTAAGCTTTTATTCAATTAATTTAATTTGGTTTTTAATTATGATTTGTGAGTAGTCTCTCTCTCTCTCTAAGGTTGGGGTTAAACCCAACAATGGTTATGTATGCTTGCTCTTGATCATGTTTTGATTGTTTTTATTGCATGAATCTATTCTCTTGTTCTTAAATCCTTGAAACGAAAGTTGATAAGGAATTTCTCGTTTATAGTTGAAGCGAAAGCAGAAACTTTGGATCAAAAGAGTCAATTAGGGTTTTGAAGCGAAAGTTGATTAATCCAAGTTGAAGTAGAAGAGATAGATAGTAAGTTTATTGGTTGGACGAATGTTAGTTCATTTACTTGCTTAAGTTGACGAAAGTTGACGCCTCTATGTGATAAAAGCATGATCTTTATGTTTCATTAGCGTTTGCATGCATAATTATTGTTGTGGGGATACCAAAACCTTGGAATTTTCTCTCTTACTTGATAAAAACCCAATCTTTGTTGATTACTTGCGCTGTAAGTAAGAACAAAACTTGATACTGACCTTCTCCCGTGGACGAACCTCATCCCCCTGTACTCAGCGGGGTCTTGATTATAAATTTATTTGTTGTCAAGAAACCTTGTCAACAATATTTTGCATTTGGATAGGGAATATAATATTTATATAGCCTAGTAATAATATTTGGTACTATTTAGCTATTTATACTCAGTCCAGCCCATTCATTTTGGAACTAGACCCTATATTCCAGCCCATTAACTTTGTTTTAGCATGTTTTTGGATTACATTAGAGGATATCCGAATCGGATATCCATAATCCGCCTTATTCTTTAAATCAAAATAACAATAAGTTACAAAATGGATATATCGGATATCCGAGGGCGGATATCCGAGAGAGATCCCTCTAGAACTTGTCCAAACAAGGGTATTTATACTAAAACATCCATCTAAAATGTTTCCATAAAGATAAAACCTACTAAAGATAAAAGATATCGGAATAAAAACATTAAATGCACGAAGTCGGTCACGTCCTACCGACATGGGGACCTCGGTATCGATCCCATCAGGGTCGGTAGGACACTGGAATTTGCACTTGGGAGCCTCGGTATCGACCCCTAGAGGGTCGATATTGAGCCTAGTTTTGACATTGTTCTTGTTTATTCTTCACTTTTCACTTGGACTTTGTTGGAGTTTCTTCCATAGCCTTCTTCTCTTCTTCCTTTTAGCTTGATCCTCTCTTTTAATGTCCTTGAATGCATCCAAACCCGCTTCGAAACCTACACAAAAACACACAAATAGAGTAGTTTCTATACTTTTTACAAAATATGCAAACTAAGCAAAAAGACACAAAACACTCACAAAAACACAACTAAACAAGACTAAACACCCTAGAAAAACATACTAAAAGAAAGCTAAAAACACGGACATCATTCTTCCTTTTTTCGTTCTTTCGACGTGGGTGTGTTGTTCGTGTTGATCGTGTTGGGAGTGGGTGTGCTGTCGGCGTGGGCGTTCTTCCGTTCTGGTGATTTGTTGTTTGTGTTCTGGTGTTCCTGCGCCGGAGGTGGGTTATTTGTTTGGTCTGCTGGCATGTGGAGTTCTGGTGATTTGCTGTTGATCGTTTGTTGGTTCTTTTGTTTGCTGTTGGTTGTTGTTGTTTATTTGTTCGTGGGTTCCTTGTTTTTGCTTTTTGCTGGTTCCTTGTTCGTGGTTTCCTTGTTCGTCGGAGGTGATGGACATGGCTTGTGTGGGTTTTTTCAGTGTCCCTTTCGAGGTCTTGATAAATGTAGGAATGAGGGAGGTCGTGGGCTGAAAGCTAGTTCCCTTGTCCAACATTTCAAGCTTGTGCATTTGGTCGATGTTTCTGCTATTAATAGGTACAAGTTGCTTATATGCAGTGACTCTAGTATTTTTTCTGCCTTGGAACATACTTTGCAAGGGCTTAATATGTGGATGTGTGGAACTTGTCTTTGCACTCATGCTTTATTTAAGAGCTGCAAACATGTTGACGATTTTGATGTTTCTGGGCCTCAGTGTAAAGGGGTTGTCAGTGATCCCTTTCTTTATATCCAAGCTATCTCAAGACCATCTCTCGATAGGGATCTTGGGTTCGAAAGTGGTGATTTGGTGGTGTCTAGTGGTGCCTCCTCTTCTTTTTCGGTCAACCTAGAGTTATTGCATAAAGTTTTGGCAGATAAATATCGTACCGTTAAGAGTATCCCCAAAGTCAATCGGCTTGACTTTTCTTAGTGCCTCAAAGCTGCTCTTGAGAAAGTCGTTGCTTCCCCTCAGGACCTTGCCTCTTGGATCCTTTTGCTCCTTCTCCCTTTGTGCACTCTTAGAGTTAAACGGTCTCGCCCCGATAGCAAATCAAGGAGGAAAGGTTGTTGCCAGGTTGAAGGTATTGCACGGGCTCTTCGTGTTTGGAGAGAGCCCGGTGGACCAGAAGTCTTGGTCAAGGAGGTTCTCAAAGAGGATGTTGGGTTCTCAAAGAGCCTGGTGAAGGAGAAGGTTAGTTTGGAAGAGCGGAACTGAAGACAATGTATGAGGAAGGTTAGTGATGGGCACTTCTCTGCTGCTATTAGGGTCTTGACATCGGCCGGGATTGCGCCCAAGGATGCGGAGACTTTGAAGGAGTTGGAGAAGAAGCACCCTCGTGCTCCGTGTCCTAACATGCCTCCCTTTTGTGCTGATGTAGTGGCGATTTCTGCTACTAAGGAAGTTGTTTTAAGCATGATTAGAAGTTTTCCTAAAGGAACGTCTTGTGGACGTGATGGTTTTCGGGCTCATCATTTTGTTGACGCGCTTGGGAAGGATGCCATTGCGGTTGCTTATGATTTAGCCACCTCTATTACTATTGTGGTTAATCTTTTAGTTGATGTTAAATGCCTTGCTGCTTTGGGTGAGTTGATTGCTAGTGCCCCGCTTACGCCTTTACGCAAGCCTGGGGGTGGGGTTCAGTCCATTGTTGTTGGTACGGTATGGAGGAGACTTGTGTTGAATTTTAGGGTATAAACGGAATAGCATTTTGCAAAGTCAAGTTGAAGTAAAAGTCGGCCCTTGTAGATCCATAAGGATAATCAAGGCGGTTTGAGTAGACCCCGAAGGATAATCTTATGAGTAGACCCCGAAGGGTAGTCTCGTTTGGGTGTAGACCGTAAACGTAATCACAACGGACCCATTTAAAACATTTTATAAAGTTGTCTTGGATAAAGGCTACGAGTCACTCAAATAAACGAGTTTTCCTTCAACGAATATTCCCCCTATTCCATGCTAAGGGATTCCGCAATATTGTTGCGAGATAAAACGTACCAAAATGACAATAGAGATGTTGGCAAGACAACTCTATCAAGAACAAACGTACCTTGTTCGAGTCCCATGATTCTTCTTGCTCCTTTACTTGGACGAAGTCGTTTTACCATGATCCTTGTGGTTCTTCCTTCGCTTGGACGAGACCATCACGCCATGGAACTTGAGGTTCCTCCTTCACATGCACTCGTGAAAGACCTTCCATGATATCACACAAAATGTGTTTGATTTTCTAGTGAAAATGTTCACTCACACACACCCTAGTCTACTCCGACTACTTGTGTATGTTGAGACCAATTTTGTGTCTTCTTGTATCTTCTTGTGTGTCAACAAAATGGACGACCAACACCCTTATATATAGGCGTCCATGTCTGTCCAAAACCGCCAAATAGAAGTTACAAATTCGGTTGAGAAGTTGAGAGGTTGAGAGTGAAGTTAGGAGAGAATATAGGAACTTAGTTGGAATATTCCTCCCAATAACTACCTTTTGATCTTATCCAAAACTCTCACTCCTAGTCATCATTGTGGGCGTCTAAAACCAGCCCAAAAAGGCCCAAAGAATCGGCCCAAACTCTTTTAGAAAATCCAATCCAAAAGCCCACAAACAAAGCCCAAAATGGCAAAGCATGTGGCCCATTCTCTAGTCCATGCATGCGGCCCATCAAGCCCAATGGCACGCCCCATGGGCTGGCCCACCATGGTCCATAGCAAGCTAGCATACCTAGGTACCTAGCTAGGTCACTTACCTAGTGTAGTTGGCCCTCGGCTAGTTGAGTTAGTATCTAGCTAGTTGAGCTGGCTTGAGCTGCGTCTTAGCTCGTTGAGCTAACTTACAAGCTATTTGAGCTAACCTTAGCTAGTTTGAGCTACCTTGAGCTACAACCTAGTTACATGAGCTTCTTACAATGTTTGTTCCTTGAGTTAAGAGCTTAGTTAAGCTTCTAGAGCTAACTCTAAACTAGTTTGAAGCTTCAATACTCCTTTCTAGTAACCATAACTATGTGCCAAGCTATTCTCATGCTTTGGTCCTTGCATAAAGCATTCACCAAGCTTTAAAGAAGCTTCCAAACATTTATTTAACCTTGCACAAAGCTATAAGACTCTTATTCCTTACTCAAAATCAAACCTTAGCTCAAATGCACGTACTCGGCGCCTTGTACCCAAACGCTAGGTGCGCCGCAATCACCGCACACTCGATCATACTATCTCTAAGGCATAGGCGTGCCCCGGCTGCCCACTTACTCGTGTCTCCACCATTCCATTGTGCAAGCGCACACTCCACGCACCTGCTCGCCTTACCGTGCGCCGTTGCTTGTGTCGCTAGCCTTGCGTCGGTGTGCCTAGTCCGAGCGTTGCATAAGTCGTGTCCTTGCCAACAAGACGCGCCTTAGACCATACACCGTTGCATACGAGGTTCATGCCTCAGTATCGATGTGTATCTCTTGGATCCTTTTTTTTCTGATGACCACTCTTACTTCTCTTTATCACATCATGGCAAGTCACATAGTCAATCTTCTCAATCGACATTTCTTTGTGACTTAATTTCCTCAACATGCTTACAATGGGATTGATGACTTTTCACAAATCACCAACATTCCTCCCCCATTTGAGCAATGTCATCAAAACTCGAAATTTTCCAAACTCTATATCATAGAAGTAAATATCCCATGGATTTGAATTTACAACTTGTAGCTATCACATTGTGTACTAAAGAATCGTGGTGTTCTAAGAATTGAACCACATCATCTTGTCTAAGTACATCAAGTAATAGTACGACATGAGTTAACCTTAGCATTTATTCTTTAAACTTGACGCTTTTTAAAGGCTTTTACGTCCCATATCCATTTCACATATGCTTTTAGGCGAGTAGTCCTAGAACTCCCTTGGAAGAAGCCTTATACTTCCACATATGCTTAGTTGAAACTTCTAACATGCTCCTACC
Organism: Fallopia convolvulus; assembly: GCA_964016875.1. Taxonomy (NCBI): domain Eukaryota; kingdom Viridiplantae; phylum Streptophyta; class Magnoliopsida; order Caryophyllales; family Polygonaceae; genus Fallopia; species Fallopia convolvulus. The sequence goes on from OZ024729.1 coordinate 45,899,402, forward strand.
AAGGCACTTTGCAAAGTCTCATTAATGAAAATAAGTTTCAAAACTTCCCTTTTTATGTAGGCTAGAGCATCTCCTTTGATGGGTATTTTTATGCTCTCCAATCATATGTCCTTGGCCTACCACATTGAATTTAGCCCTACACCTTTCGATAAGGGGGAATTGGGCGTCCAAGTCATAGATTGGTTACTAGGATTTTCACCCATCCCTCGAGTTGGTTTTAACACCAAAACTTATGCTAAACCTCTCGGTAAAGAGTTCAACAACTTTATTGTGTTTTCCAAAACTCAACCGAGTTGACTCTAAGTACGAATTATTTCTTAAGATAATATTCACTCTTACTTAAATGTCAAATTCCAACCCAAAGTCAAATTTCAGCAAGATTGCCTCTTGAGATTTCTCAAGAATGTGCACCCATCACCCAAATAGGAATTCATGACCAATCGTCGACCAAAGGTGTTCCATAATTGGGTGATCCATCTTATCCAAAACTCTCACTCCTAGTCATCATTGTGGGCGTCCAAAACCAGCCCAAACTCTTTTAGAAAATCCAATCCAAAAGCCCACAAACAAAGCCCAAAATGGCAAAGCATGTGGACCATTCTCTAGTCCATGCATGCGGCCCATCAAGCCCAATGACACGTCCCATGGGATGGCCCGCCATGGCCCATAGCAAGCTAGCATAGCTAGGTACCTAGCTAGGTCACTTACATAGTGTAGCTGACCCTCAGCTAGTTGAGCTACCATCCATCTAGTTGATCTGCGTCTTAGCTCGTTGAGCTAACTTACAAGCTATTTGAGCTAACCTTAGCTAGTTTGAGCTACCTTGAGCTACACCCTAGCTACTTGGGCTTATTACAAAGCTTGTTCCTTGAGTTAAGAGCTTAGTTAAGCTTCTATAGCTAACTCTAAACTAGTTTGAAGCTTCAATACTCCTTTCTAGTAACCATAACTATGTGCCAAGCTATTCTCATGCTTTGGTCCTTGCATAAAGCATTCGCCAATCTTTAGAGAAGCTTCCAAACATTTATTTAACCTTGCACAAAGCTATAATACTCTTATTCCTTACACAAATTCAAACCTTAGCTCAAATGCACGTACTCGGCGCCTTGTACCCAAACCCTAGGCGCGCCGCAAGCACCATGCCTTTGCTCCAACAGCCACACACACTCGATCAGACTATCGCTAAGGCATAGGCGCGCCCCGGTTGCCCACTTACTCGTGTTGCCACCCTTGCATCGTGCAAGGGCACACTCCACGCATCGACGCACCTTACCGTGTGTCGTTGCTTGTGTCGCTAGCCTTACGTCAGTGTGCCTAGTCCGAGCGTAGCATAAGCCGTGTCCTTGCCAACAAGACGCGCCTTAAAGCATACACCGTTGCATACGAGGTTCATGCCTCGGTATCGATGTGTATCTCTTGGATCCTTTCTTTTCTTATGACCACTCTTACTTCTCTTTATCATATCATGGCAAGTCACATAGTCAATCTTCTCAATTGACATTTCTTTGTGACTTAATTTCCTCAACATGCTTACAATGGGATTGATGACTTTTCACAAATCACCAACAACTTTTCTCTAAGGTTACGACTGTCATGGCTGGTAAGGAGGTTTGTAAGCATTTGGAGGATTTTTAGCTCGGGGTAGGTGTGCCTAATGGTAGTGAGACTATCCTTCATGCTGTCAACAGGTTGATTGAGGCCAAGGGAGATGCAAACAACATGTCTATTGATGAAGGATCTTGATGTTGTAAGCGGTTCAAGGCAATCCGAGGAACATCCGAGCAATCTTGATGGAGGAACTTCTATTCTGGCTACATGAGGGCAGATCTCCCTCGTACGAACTCGGAATTGGGTGATTCTAAATCCCAGAGTTAGATCTACGAGTCTTCTTTAATGTCTCAAAATTTGAGATCCAGATAATGCATGGTTTGAAATTTATGGCTCTTGCACTGAGAGGCTGCAGGAACCACCGGGATAAAAGTTCTCAAAGAAAAAGGGTGGTGGCAAGGGATCTTCTTGATGGCGTCTTTGGATGATGATGAGTGGTGATGAAGGATGAGTTTGTATGGTGAAATGAAGGATGGAATTGTGGTGGTTAGGTTGGATATGGATGAGCCTTCAAAAGGATGTGACTCACCTCTCGAAAACATGAACTAGAAGGAATCAACCTAAGATATGACTCACCTAGATCAAACCTTCGGTCTTGGATTGATGTGACTCACAATCCAAAGGATCTAAAACTGAAATTTTATTGAAAAGAACAAGGTAAAAACGTTCCTAAAGCAAGGAGACAAGGGTTGGCATGGTTTGACATCAATCTTGTCTAACTAGGAAACTAGAGCCCAAGTGGCTTATAAAGAAAGACTTAAGGGCAAAACTGACATTTGCCTTAAGAAAAGTTTAACAAATAACAAAATAGACCCAAAATTTCCTAATGTCATAAAACACTCTCACAATCCAAGCAATGAACAACAAAAGTCGTGGCCTTCTAACAAGACACGTAAGCTTCACTATTTCACGATGTGATGGCCTTAGCATAGTCACATCATCCTCCCTCCCTTCAAAAAGGATTTGTCCTCGAATCCGAGTGCACTTTCAAGTGAAAATATCATGAACACCATAGCTTATTGGCAACTCTATCACGAAAGCGTAAAAGCAGACACGTCTCATCAAGGCGATCTCCGCGGTGATGCTGGGGACAATTTTTAGCTCGCACTTGTTCAAGGTTGTTTTGTGAGCCCTGAACTCCAAATTGAGTGATTCTAAGTCCCATTTTGAGCTCAAGAAGTCTACTTTATGTCCTCCAAATTTGAGCAGCATTAGACCATTGAGTTGAAAGTTACACCATTTTTTCCAAGGTGGCGTAGATTGATCCGAGAAGAAGGTTTCACATTGCTGAAAAAGATGAGAGATGTGTGAGGGAAGATCACCTAATTCTTTAATAGACAACAAAGATTCATGAAGGAGAATTAGAAAGAAAATTTTACTTCCCTTGATGGTGTGAACAATTTCCTTTTGTTTGGCTAGTCGAATAGTCTTCCCTTTCTCTTCTTTCTTGGTGGGATTCTCCTCATGATACAGGAAGGGCAAACTGGAGGGAACCATAGGGAAAGCATCAATCCATGGGGTAGCCAAATAATGTATGGAGCTAGGAGTGATGGTAAGACAAAGCTTGATTTTAGGAGATAATTCCACAACTTCCTCCACTTTTTCCTTGGAATCAACCTTCTCTTCAGTTTGTGTTGGAGGCTCCTGAAGTGGCTCTTTTGAAGTAGCTTTGTCCATGAATTTGGAGGTAAGGTTAACCACAAATTCTTGGATGAGAGGCTCCTCGATTGGCTTTGAAACATCCAAGTTAGGTGAAGGTTAAAATACTTGATGTGGTGGAACCAAGCAAGATGAATGCTCTTTACCTCTCTCTGGGACTCTTTTTAGCTCCACACTTGTTGAAGGACAATAAGGTGGTTCTTCTAATGTGGCTTGTCCTCTAGGTGATGGATACCAAGGCATGACATTGGCGCCCCTCGTGGAAGCTTGGTCTTGATGATGAAAATCCCAAGCTTGATGATGAAAATCCCATGCTCCATGTCCTACAATGTTAGTGTCGCAAGTAGAATATGAATGGTAAAAAGGATAAGCCTCAACATACACTTGTGGTACATACCTCTCCATGAGAGCTTGTTTGAGCTCTTGCCACGTACTAATGGGATAGTATCATTTATGCCTCCTTCTCTACTTGTGATCATACCACCAATTACGAGCCCCATGGAGAAAGCGTTTAGTGGCATAAGTAACTTTCATATCTTCAAGTTAGCCGCCATAATAGTCAAAAAATGATCAAGCTTGGAGATCTAAGCTAAGAAAGCATTGACATCGGATCAGCCGTCAAAATATGGATATAAGACCTTTTAAATAAGAACTCCTCATAATATGTACTTGTTCTTGACATCTTGCACACACTCAACAAACAAGATTATCCCACAAATCACAAGTAATGCCAAAACACAAGTGCCTCCTAAATCAACCAAGAAAGAGCATAGGAATGCAAGTGCAAGGTGTGGCAAGGAGTTAGGTATGGCTAGGCAAAGAACAAATAATCCAATGCACACACAAGCACCCGAACTCAACAAGGACTTATAGGAAAAGAAGCTACTAGGCACCACACAACAACAATTTATGCAAATTTTGGCCTTGCTCGGATTCTCTTTCTCACGGGGTCCGACTTCTTCTATGCCAGGCCCCTTATTAGCTTTTCACCGTCGGCATGGTTTTTTCTAGCCCCGCTTCTTTTTCTCTCCGAGTCCGACCTTTTCTTTTAAGGCACAATTCTGATTTTTTAAAGAAAGTGGGAAACAACCACAATTCACACAACAAGCAACAAACAATTTCTTTTCGAAGTTTAACAACTCGATGTCGTTCCCGTATCTTAAACCAAGCCTATACAAGTCCAAATGCAAGACATGTTCATGGAAATGGGAAGGGACGTGGCTATTTTGAGGCTGGTTCGGATTCGGACACAATCCACACAAGACACCCTTAAATGCACCAAAAATGAAAGGTTGTTTCAAAGGGGTTTTGAGGCTTTTCGGTTTGAGAATTGAATTGGACAACCCTTGGGCTATCTTCTTCAACCTTTAGACAAAAACCACAATTCTAGGGCAATTCGCAAGCAATTTCGAAAATGGTAACAAGGGTGGCTCCTATGAGCACTTGCAACCCTAGATTGCTCAATCAAAGGTCAAAAGAAGGAGTACCTTGCATGACTCTGATACCACGTGATGAAGGATCTTGATGTTGTAAGCGGTGCAAGGCAATCCGAGGAAGACCCGAGCAATCTTGATGGAGGAACTTCTATTCTGGCTTCACGAGGGTAGATCTCCCTCGACTGGACTCGGAATTGGGTGATTCTAAATCCCAGAGTTATATCTACAAGTCATATTTAATGACTCAAAATTTGAGAGCCAGATAATGTGTGCTTCGAAAGTTATTGCTCTTGCACTGAGAGGTTGCAGGAACCACCAGGATAAAAGTTCTCAAAGAAAAAGGGTGGCGGCAAGGGATCTTCTTGATGGCGTCTTTGGATGATGATGGGTGGTGATGATGGATGAGTTTGTATGGTGAAATGGAGGATGGAATTGTGGTGGTTAGGTTGGATATGGACGAGCCTTCGAAAGGATGTGACTCACCTCTCGAAAACATGAACTACAAGGAATCAACCTAAGATATGACCCACCTAGATCAAACCTTCGGTATTGGATTGATGTGACTCACAATCCAAAGGATATAAAACTGAAATTTTATTGAAAAGAATAAGGTAAAAACGTTCCTAAAGCAAGGAGACAAGGGTTGGCATGGTTTGGCATCAATCTTGTCTAACTAGGAAACTAGAGCCCTAGTGGCTTATAAAGAAAGACCTAAGGGAAAAACTGAAATTTGCCTTAGGAAAAGTTTAACAAATAACAAAATAGACCCAAAATTTCCAAATGTCATAAAACACTCTCACAATGATGTGAAGGCCTTAGCATAGTCACATCATCTATGATTTTGGTTGATTTTAGTAATGCCTTTAACCTTTTGGACCGAAGTACGATGCTGAGAGAGGATCCACGTCATTGTCCTTTACTTTTTCCTTGGGTTGAATTCTGTTATGCGCGTCCGGCGAGGCTGTACTATGATGACTCTATTTTGCTATCTTCCCAAGGGGTTCAACAAGGTGACCCTCTAGGGTCTTTGCTTTTTACACTTACCTTACATCCTCTTGTCCATCTGATCAACGATAAGTGCAACTTGGATTTTATGGCTTGGTACCTAGATGACGGCACCATTATTGGAGACATTGCTTTGGTGTCGGACGCCTTGCATTTGATCATTGCTGAAGGACTGACATTGGGGTTGCATCTGAATGTTGAGAAATCTGAAATCTTTTGGCCGAACCCAGATCCGAGGAGCTACGATCATGTGCTTTTCCCTCCTAGTATATCTCACCTGTTGGATGGAGTCAAGCTTCTTGGTGGACCTGTCAGCTTAGACACTGATTTTTGCAATCGCTTGATTGGAGACAGGGTTTCCAAAACTATTAGTTTGATGGAGGCTGTTGTTGGACTTAATGACCCCCATTCGGGGCTTCTTCTTCTCCGTAATTGTGTGGGTGTAGGCCAATTGTACTTTTCGATCTCTTCGGACTTGTCCCCCACAGATGTTCGGGTCTTCTCCTCTCACCTTCTACAATGCCTTAAGGAAGGTTCTTGAGGAGATCATTGTGGTTGGGGTGCTGGTTTTGGTGAGTGGCAATGGCGTTGTGCCACCCTACCCTTTCGGTTTGGTGGTTTTGGGGTGTATACCGCTCATGATGCTTCCATCTATGTTTTTGTTGCTTCGCGGCTGCTGTCTCTTGAGCTCCAAAACTGATTGCTTCGTCATTGTAATCCCTTGGATATAGGGCTTGCCTATGATTTATCCTTGAACAGCTTTCGGGATTTGTGCAACTTCGATCCTCTTGTTCTCTGCCGTGAATCCGTGATGTACCAGCCCCCTCCCCCTTTATCAAAAAATTGGCGACAGTGTACTTTGATACAATAGAGAAGAATTTGGTGAGTTTGTACAACCCGAGTGATAGGGAAAAAGCTATCCTTATTAGCAACAACCAACAGGTCAGCACACTCTTTTTGGACTTCTTGAGAGCCTTCCCAATTGAAGGGTTAGGACAAACGATGCACCCTAAACAATTCAAATGTGTTTTGTGCTATCACCTTGCTATACTTATGTATCCTGCTAATTTTACTTGCCCTTGTTGCTCTTCTAAAATCATAGATTGTTTTGGTGATCATGTTGTCCACTGTGGGAATGACATTGGTCTTAAGTTTCGCCATAATCTAGTCTGGGACGTGCTGGGTGATATCTGTACTCAGGCTGGTGTGGTTGTGCAAAAGGAGGTACCTCTTAGATTTTTGTCCGATGAAGGTAGAGATTTTCGACCTGCAGATCTTCTGGTTTACTCTTGGGACAGAGGGAGAAACGTCTGCTTAGATGTCACATGTGTCTCTCCTTTCGCGGGGGCTGGTGTTGATGCTTTTGTTCATGGAGCTGTTGTTTCTAATGTTGTTGTTCGGAAGAAGAGGAAGTATGAATTGAAATGCACAGACAATGGATATGGTTTTATTCTTTTGCCTTCTCTACTTTTGGAGAGCTAGGGAGCGATGCCCTTGAGTTGTTGTCTCGGGTCACACGAGTTGCTCATAGTAACACGACTAACGCTAATATTCGTTCATTTATTTTTCAGCGCTTCTGTTTTACCTTCAATAAGGGTGTCGGAGCTTTGTTAGTTGGTAGTATTCCATCCAACTTTGTGTAATTTTTTATTACAATGCAATAATGTACAAATTTATTAGTGGCTCACGAATCACGAGCTATTTGCCCATCCCTCCAATTAAAAGGCCAAAAGCAAGTAAAAAGCATGGGCTGGGCACGTGAGACGCGTGCCACAACGCCCACGCTGTCCGATCCGTGCCACCTGCCAACCCATATACCCCCCTCGCACGCTTCTCGTCGCCCTCACACGCGCGAAACCCTAGCTCCCTTCGTATGCTCGCACGCTTCTCTCCTCGCCGGAAACTCCGCCCTCTTCGCCGGAACCGCTTCAATCCAGAATTTCGTGAGCCGTTTCGAAGTGGCGTTTCTCAGTCGCCCCGGCGGCTCCTCGCCGGAAATTACGCGTCTGAGTGTGGAATGGAGCCGTTTCATCCGATGTGTCGAGATCGCTTGAGATGATGATAAATGGAGCCCTTCGCCGAAGTCTTAAGCTGATTTATGAGGTGAATTTTGCATCTTCCTATTTTCCTTTTCTTTGTTTTCAATGTTTCTGTGGAAGTTCCGTGCACGTGTTAGGCTAGGCTGATCTTTCTCTTTGGAGCTCAGAAATTTGAGCTCATTGTTACTCTGAAAATTGAGCTCAGCGTATTTGCATTATAAGTTGAAGTTTCAGGTTGTAGTGGTTTGTGGTCGGATATGTCTATTGTCTAATATAATGTTAATTATTATTATTTTTTGTACGTCCGTTTGGATGTTTGCTGCTCAGTTCTTGGATTATGTGGAATGCTAGTTAGTAATTTCTTGCTTTACTGTTTCGTTTTGCTAGTTTGAGCCAAATGCTCATTGGGCATGCGAAAGCACTTCTATCAGAGCTTCTTAATATGCATAATTTTATAACCATTAAGAATAGTAGTTTTTGTTTCATTTTGTCAACATGGATACGTCAGTCCTTTTCCAGTCTTTGATTGAACAAGAAGTGCTGTAGAAATTTTTATAATAGTAGTTGTTATGTTATGCTGGAGGCTTTATGGGCTGGAAATTTTATTGCTTTGTTTATTTTCAACATTCTCCTGTAGTTGTTAAATTAATGGCCCTTAAATCCAACTTACATTTCTGATGCCAATAAGTGAGCTCTTATTTTTTTTAGTTTCAAACTGTGTATGCCAGTATAAATAAAATGTCATTCGTACTTAAGGTGCAAGTAGTATTTTCAAGGGGAATATGGCAACAAACATGCAAAGATTGATTGGAACAAGCGAAGAAGAAGATGATGAGGAAGATATGGGGATGGATATAAAAGAAGAAGATGATGATGAAGAAGATAAAAACAATGCCTCTTCTATGATGATTAATACAGATAGAGATATTGCAGCAAATGACGGTAATCACTTCCAACAACACCCTCAAAGTCAAGAACAGTCAAGCTCTCATGGAGGGGGTGCACGTAGGCCTAGACCAGTGGAGGAGAAAGAAAGAACAAAATTGAGAGAGCGGCATCGAAGGGCTATTACTGCTAGGATATTAACAGGCCTTCGAAAACATGGGAACTATAATCTCCGGGTGAGAGCGGATATCAATGATGTAATTGCAGCCTTGGCACGGGAGGCAGGTTGGGTTGTGCTTCCAGATGGCACAACTTTCCCTTCAAGAACTCAGGTATGTAGATGTCTGATTGGAGATGGAAAGAGATTTGTATGCATGATTTGCTTACTGCAAAGTTAATCTTCTAAAGGTGTTACTGTTTAAGCCTAGAGTTAATTACAGTTGTTTGAAGTTTGAAGCTCTTTGTAGAGTTGAGATAATAAGCTTGTGTTTGTGCTTAGTTTTATGTAAATTAACAATACACTTGATAGAGCCTGCAAATAAGCGCAGTAAATTCAGTTTTTCTTTGGCACCTTTTTAGTTTTTTTTTTTTTTTTTTTTTGATTTGGTAAGATTTAGGGTAGCCCAAGTACTACTTGGACTAGCCTAGAGCACCCATAAACGGGTGAGAACTGGTTTACTAACCAATTCTAAGAAAGAAGGGGAAACCGCCGCCCTGGATGCTCGAACCCGAGACCTCTTGCACATTGGCAAGAGGCTCAACCGTTGAGCTATGTGCACATGCACACCTTTTTAGTTGTCATACTCTTACAGTGTGGTCTTTTTGGCACCTTTAATTGTGGGATATTAGCCCTTGGTTCTTTCTTATGTGTGTCTCTATGGCCTGTAATCCTTGTCTTCACTTCTGACCATGTATGGGGATCTGTTGTTTTGGTGCTTTCCTGTATTCTGATCAGAGTAACAGGCCTTCTGGCAGTGCCTCAGTTCAAGCAGCCACATCAACTTCTAATATGGTGCCTCAACAACAAAATCCACCTGCTTCTTTAACAGGATTTTCTTCTGGCTATCAAACCACAGAGGAGTACAATGCATGCCAAATGGACCAAATGAAGGGAGTTTTTGCTTCCTCTTCACCAGTGTTTGATGTATCTGCTGGATCACATCATCAGGTGCCCTCCAAAGTTGGTGATAGAGGAGAAAGGATGGAAAGCCACCCATTTATTGGCAGCCCCATGGATAATGTTCATAACAAACAGGTGATCAATCATGTTCGTTTCACTTTTCACACTTTTTTCTTTCCAATTTTCAACTATTCCTTCTATCAGAGATATTGTAAGAAATTTGATTGTTGTGGATAACAAACCAGAGCCTCCTTTGGGGCATTATTTTCTACAATCTTTTCCCTTCCAAGATATCTAATCTACAATTGTTGTGGATAACAAACTTAGGCAGGATACTTCTGAGGTTTCTGTTTTGTCATTGAAAACTAGAATACATTTTTTTTCTGGATATCCAATCTAATTAACATTTTTGGCTTTTGACAGGTATCTAATTAAGCATACATATTTCTGAAATTGCTTTTTCATGATGCCACCTTCTTCATCATTGTGGATGTAAAAGAATTTTGTCAATTTGTTTTTGTGGAACTAATTTTGGATTCAAAATTCTTCAAGTATAGGCATAGAGCATACCTGAAAGCACCTCACCGAATCACAATTTTGCTGCCAAGCTGTTTTAGGTTCTGATTGGCTTTACCTATATGTGTGAATTTTACTTATTACAATTGTATTAATGTCAATATGACAGGTTATTGGCATACCGGTGAAGCTGCAACAGCGTGATTTTGCTGGCACTGCTTATGTACCAGTATATGTGGTGCTTCCTGTAAGATTTTTATCCTGTGTTGTTTAGTTTGGTTTTACTTTACTGTATCTTTCCATCAAAAAATAGACTTCTGTTGTATATTTCCAATAAAGACCTTGACTTAATAATTACTTATTCTTTTGGGGAAAGTGGTTCTAACTTGTAAATAAATGTGATGTGGAAAACTAACAATTTCTTTTTATATTTTTTCTCTTACTTTGCAATGCAATTATAAAATGTAGAATTCTTGAAAGATTTTTATTTACTGGGATGCAGTTGGGAGTTATTAATATGAAGTCTGAGCTGGTTGATCCAGATGGGCTGTTTAAGCAGCTACGGATTCTAAAATCAGTCAATGTTGATGGTGTCATAGTTGATTGTTGGTGGGGGATTGTCGAAGCACACGCCCCGCAGGATTATAACTGGAATGGTTACAAGAGGCTCTTTCAGATAATCCGTGAGCTAAAATTGAACCTACAGGTATGCTTCCAGAAGGTCAATTCTTCCTTCATCTTTTTCCTTATGGCTAGCAAGCAATCTATTTTAATGACATAGAGGTATTCTAGTTTCATCTCCTTTCTAATTTATCAAGTTGTGTGACAAAGATTTGTATGCTTGTCCTTTACCAATTTTCCCAAGGGGTTTGGAGGGAAACTAATCTTAACACATTCTTTTGAACCAACTGTCATTATGTGTGGTCTAGATATTAGGACAGGAGAAAATATTGCATGTTATTCATTTGCAACAATTTTTTGGGGTATGTTGTTACTTGGTAATACTCAAGGAGCGGAGTCTTATATTTGTCCAAGAAGCACAATCCACCTTTTTGGATTTTTTCCTAATCCTTTTTGCCCTGGTACAGTAATTCCTTATTGGTCCTCAAAGAAGTAATGTAATATTATAAGTCCACTGTTCTGTATTAAAATTATACACTCACGCATCCACTATCTTATTCATATTATTCTTCTTGTAATGATGTTTTCTTTACGCTCTATAGGTGTACTACTACTCTTAAAGATAAAGAGAGAACTAATTTTATATTGATTATTTTGTCCTTTTTATCAAATCTGATTGGTCTAGTATGTGATTCAATTGATGCAGGTGGTGATGTCTTTTCATGAGTGTGGAGGCAACTTTGGTGATGATGTTTGTATTCCCTTGCCCCATTGGGTTGCAGAAATTGGCCGCAGCAATCCTAACATATATTTCACTGATAAAGAGGGCAGGCATAATCCTGAATGTCTCTCTTGGGGTATTGACAAGGAAAGAGTGTTACAAGGTCGAACAGCTGTGGAGGTGCAACATCTAGTGCAACCCTATACACACACACACACACATATTTTGATAAACCTTGTAGCTCAATCTTGGTTACTTAAACATACCACCTTGCATACTGTGCAAATAATTTATATCCTATATGACACATTCTTTTTCAGTATTGCGCTGCACCACCTTCTCTTTACTCTTTCTAAGAAATTCAGAATGACAAGTGTTATCAGTGGTCTAATATAAATTTGTATTGTGGTACTTATGGTTAGGTATACTTTGACTACATGAGAAGCTTCCGAGCAGAATTTGATGAGTTCTTTGAAGATGGTATTATTTCCATGATCCAAATTGGACTTGGACCTTGTGGAGAGCTCAGATACCCTTCCTTTCCAGTGAAACATGGCTGGAGATATCCTGGCATTGGAGAGTTTCAGGTTAGTTTTTTGAGGAATTCTCAATATCTGCGATGCCAGTTCATTCTCCTCAAAATGGTAATTTGTTTGACAAGCAATTATGAAAATTTGCACTCTCCTGATCCCCCACCTTTTTGAAATAGTTTTTTTTTTTTTTGGCATTGATTTTAAATGATAGCTTTGGAAATATAGCATTGCTCTTGCAAATTGTTTTTTCCTTATGAGAACAAATTCATCTGGTCCACAATATAGATTTCTCAGAAACCTCAGTTACTATCTCTCCTTGTCAAACTGTATTTCGCAGTTGCTCGACCTTTCCATACTGCAGAAGCAATTAATTGTGCAGCATCCTGCTTAGCTTTGATGCAGTTATGCTGGGACGTTGAATTAGTAGAGCCCCCTGTACTCATCCTGTTTTCTTCCCTTTTTATGGCAGTGTTATGACCAGTATTTATTGAAAAGCCTACAGAAAGCAGCACAAGCTAGGGGACATTCATTTTGGGCTAGGGCTCCTGATAATGCTGGTTCCTATAGTTCTCAGCCACATGAAACTGGATTTTTCTGCAATGGAGGTGATTATGATGGATACTATGGTAGATTCTTTCTTAATTGGTATTCTCAGGTTCTGATTGAACATGGTGATAGAGTACTCTCTCTGGCCAAGTTGGCTTTTGAAGAAACAAACATTGCAGCAAAGGTTAGTGGGTCCCTATTGAGGCATTTTTTTGTACTAGGCTACTAATGTGAACCAGGATTTATAGAATTAGTATTGCACAACTAAAAATCTCTGCAATTGGGTTTGATTAAATTTTTCTAAGAAACAGTATATTGGTGTCATTAGAATAATTAATTCCTTATTCATAGAGCCATTATGACATACATATTTCAAGTGTGAGCATGAGGTATCTTTGGGCATTAACTCACTTGGCAGAGATGGATGAAAAAAATTGGTTGCTCTTCTCTTCTGTCTTACCATTTCTATGTTATAGAACTGAAGTCTGAAATCTGAATCTTGAGTTCTCCATGAGACCTAAAGAATTTGAGATCGTTTGAGTAAAAGAGAATGGGTGTTTGTGAGCAAATGAGCAGTCAGATTTAGTTTCAGAGAATGGACTTTTGTGAGCAGATGAACAATGAATACAATCTGCATCTTCATTTATCCATTAGGCATCAAAAATTCTGAAATCTGAATCTCCGATCTTGTTTGAACTGATTGCTATTGCTGCTAGATGTTAGGTGGTTGCGTTATGGTTTCACTTTTTTTATATTAAATATATGAAATATCAATCTCTAGAATTTGGATACATAGAGTTTCCTAATACTTGTTGATCAATCTTCTTGTTGCATTTCAATTTGAGCAGCTATCAGGTGTACATTGGTGGTACAAGACAGCCAGTCACGCCGCGGAGTTAACGTGTGGATTTTACAACCCTTGCAATCGGGATGGTTATGCCGCAGTGATGTCAATGCTAAGTAAGCATGGGGTCACCCTTAACTTCGCATCTGCTGAAGTTGGCATGTTTCATCAGCAAGATGATTACTTGGATGCACTGGTTGATCAGGATGGATTGTCATGGCAAGTAAGTTCACTAAGCTGTCAGCAACTGCGAAAGTTTATACTCGAAATTTTCTAATTCCTCTTATTTCCAGCCATTTCCCTTGTTATTTTATCCGGGGAAGGTGTTGCAAACTCAGTGATTCTTCAATACCTTGTGCATTATGTTTTTTTTCCAGGTTTTAAATGCTGCATGGGATTCTTCCATTCTAATTGCTGGTGAAAATCCTCTTCCTTGCCTTGATAGAGAAGGCTATAACAAGATCCTAGAGGATGCAAAACCCTTGAATCATCCAGATGGGAGGCATCTGACATCATTCGCCTACCATAGACTCAGTCCAGTTCTCATGGACAGACAGAACTTCATGGAGTTCGAAAGATTTGTCAAAAGAATGCATGGTAAGTATCGCTGTACGTAATATTCAGCCATTTATTTGTTTTACCTGCTAGCTGTAAATTTATTCCGGTGCCAATCATTTGTGATGCTTCGTAAGCTCAGTTTTGAATGTGGTTTATAAGCTCAGCTCAGTTGCCTATGATCCTGGACATTTCAGCGCTAAAAATGTAGCAAAATCTGCAAAGTTGCCATCCACTTAGATAACTGAGGTTGCATCATATTTGCCCCAAGCCCTAACACTGCATATTTTCTACATGAAACTTCAATATCTCAACGCTTTCTGATTAACCATCCGTCAAATTGTTACTTTTGATAATCATTTTCCTGTTTCAGCACATTCCAGAAGTTGACATTGCTCTCGTTTCAGGGGAAGCCGTTCTCGATCTCTAGGTATTAGGAGGCAAGGGAGAAGCAGTACATTATGACGCATCCAGTTGCTGGTTATTTAATTCGTTGGAGTATATCATTCTCTTTTTTTTTTCTTATAATTTATTATCATCTCCTATTATTGTTTTTGTTTATTTCCAAGTTAGGGCATGGATTTGACTCATTGAAGCCAGTAGAGTAGGTTTGAACCCAGTTGGCATATGTATTATTCTTGTATTCTAAATGTGTAGAAGAGCTTGTGTACATGAATTATCTACTGGTTTAAATTAAGAGAGTTTCACAACTCAAATGAATGATGGTCAAAGACTATGTTACAGTGATTTTAGGCTGTAGGAATGAATTCACAAGCACTAAATAATATGCACAAGCTGACGGACTTGAATCTCTACTCAATCCCGCATGGCATTAGATTTCTTGAGCGCCATATTCCCAGACTCATCTGTGTCAAAGATTCGCCCAATGAGCTCACCCCAACTTTCCTTCCTCCTCTTGGAAGAAGAAAACGAGGATTCGCCATGTGATTCCCTGCTTATTACAGATGGAGGTTCATTGAAGGTTCCATATTGAGAAGGCGGGGGAGAGCTGTAAGGAATGTCAAGAGCGAAAGCCCTTTGAAGGGCCGCCTTGTGCTCCTGGCTATGCTCTCTTGCAACGACCTCCTGCCGTTCCATCCGTTGCTTCAAAGGTATTTCCATGATATGGTCTTTCTCTACCATTAACTGAAAGCCACAGAAAGGCGGGAAATTTCAGAGACAAATTGAATAAAATGGTACAAGTACATGTCTTCAAGACCCAAATAGAAAATCTCTTGATCAGGTTTACAAGGAAGGTTAATCTACAAAAATGTTATAAAAGAAGCATAAATGAACTAAACTCCCTAAACGTCACTAGTTAGTTCTTTGTTCTCTTAGCAAGCATGTTTGGCATGCCAAAAATTCTCTCCTTATCAGGCATCATCAGTCACCTTCCTAACACCAACTCATATTTTAAGGAGCAAGGAATAATGGTAAGTTTAGGAAGAAGAAATGAAGTAGATAAGGTTCAAACTTACATCAAAAGCCTTTTGTGATTCTCTCTCGATCCAAATGATGGCATGGTCAGCAGTGGTGTTACATGAAAGCACAATGTGCTCAAATCTTCCATCCACAGGGACTGCTGTTCTCACAACCGGTGGAAATCGTCCTATTCTGAAATCAACCAAAACCAAAACAACAAAACACAAATCACCAACAAGAATATCACAACCTATGTCTGCACGGCCAATAACGAGCCCATCATTCTCTAGAAAGTTTCAGCAGAGACTGATTTCCACAAGATCAAAATGACAGGTTTTTATGATTCATCCAACCACAGTAAAAATTGTCAAAGTCAAGCTTAATTACCTACAGGGTTTTCTCTCAACAATGTGATAGATGCGGCCTGGTGCATAAAGTCTTCTTGGATCTGTAATCATCTTCTCCTCCAACTGGCATGTATCTTTCAAGCATATTATGCATAGTAAGCATGGCAAACTGTCAATTGTAACAAAGCAACTATGGTCACTACTAAACACCATTAATCAAGCTACAGCCTCAGTTGATCATGTGCCATCATTCTAAGAAGATTTTTGCCACAAAAAAGTAGAAAAGATATCAGCAGGAATGCAGGATAACCCATGGTAGACAGGTATCCTACCCATTGCGGCTTTCAGTAACTGTACCATTATTCATAAAAAAAATCAGAAGATTTACAACTCTATGCGATTCTTTTTAAACACATTCTCATATCCGAAAACATCCAGAAACACAAAGGCTAATCCAGCAAATGGTGGTAAGACATACTATATTACCAGAGAAGTGACTTGAATACATCTTCCAATGCAGCAGTTGTCCGGGGTAGAAAATCATCCTGTTCATTCAAGAAAGCCAAGTTAGTGAAAGTAAACTTGGATGATATATTTCATACAGCATATCATAATATTCACATACAGGGAGTAAAATCATCAAAGTATTTATTCTTTACCACGTGACATGTTGGAGATTAAAATTTGCTATTTCCATGCAATCAAATAGAGAAACAGCAAAACCACAGAATAATTCTACTCATTGCAACAAAATCTCTGCTAAGACTTATCCCAAAATTTCTTGTCAAGACACTTGTGATGGCAAACGTAAGATTGTCCCTGTTTTTTATTTAATGACGAGGAACCTACCTTCGGTAGCCAACTCCAGGCTCGTGACCCAGCCAACAAGGACGACGAACCAGGAAGATTTTCCTTGCTAATATAAACAGGAGCACTAGTGCATTATGCTAAAAAATATAGATTATGTTTATGAAAGAGTTACTATCACTTTCTGTGTTTGATCTTGATTTATAACAGTCCGAAAACAATAGTTAAAATTAGTGAAAATTTAGCTTCAAATGACTTGGGTTAAGAATTTTGAGTCACATCCTTTTCATTTATGGTTCAAACATAGTTTACTACCGAATTAAAAACAGCTCTCTGAAATTAATAAACTCACACCAATAAAGCGATGAGCGCTAGATGAAGATCATTGACCACAATCACAATCTTCCACAAAGTTAAAACCTTCTAGTCACATAAAACTCTTTTTCAATTATACAAGCATGGGGTAACACTTGGAGACATACTCAAGTAATCAAATCAATATTACTTCACAGAGCCAGTATCCATAAAATAACAACTCACCCTACTTTTATAACCAATTAGCCCTTCTGATTTTAATCATCATTGTGTAAACTACTAAACTCTAAAGGATAGCAATCCAGTAAACCACTCAAACAAAACCAACATTAACAGGCAAAAAAAAGAAAAATTCCCGTACCTGAAGAACAACAGAGTTTATAACATCAGCATATCTGACTGCCAAATTGAGTGACATACACCTAGTAGGAGCCATTGCATAGCATCTGATCCTTTTCCTCTCAGGATTTCCCAACATCTCCAAATTCTGTACTGCCACTATTGCCAACAACGCAACCACACCCGCCCCAAGAGAATGACCCGCAAACGTCAATGTATATCCCGGGTTTTTCTCAAGCAATCCCTTCAACACCTCACACTCCGAGTCAAAAACCCACCTTGCAGCTTTCAAAAGCCCATTATGAACATACCCACCATAAAACTTTGCCTGCCCAAGCTTGTTATCAAATAACACAGCATAATCACTCTCAATCCCCAAATTCAATCCCCTAATTGCTAACACTATATCAGCATTGTCATGATCAAGGTAGATCAAATAAGGAGTGCATCTCCCTTGGGTATTAGTATGGTCTTTTTTTAATATTATCCAATCAGGGTTGATTCCATATCCACCTGGGGGAGCCCAAATTGGGTTTCTAAGATCATCCTCATAGAAAGCTAAGATATACCTGCAAAGACGAGGCACCGGCTCAAATTCTTCAGCAGAGGCAAGGCCCCAATTCTCACTTTCACTGCCAGCAGTGTAAAGGCACCTTTGCCATGCCCACCGAGCACAAGCTAGACAGTACACACATTCAAGTATGGGCATCCCACAGATGAG
The DNA here is from genome assembly GCA_964016875.1 of Fallopia convolvulus. Taxonomy (NCBI): domain Eukaryota; kingdom Viridiplantae; phylum Streptophyta; class Magnoliopsida; order Caryophyllales; family Polygonaceae; genus Fallopia; species Fallopia convolvulus. The sequence continues at coordinate 45,917,441 of OZ024729.1, forward strand.
TGACATTGGGTTTGCCGCCTACAAAAGACGCATGCTACAAAGACTTCAAATCTAAAAGATCATATAAGGTTCAGGTCAACTATGATGACCAATGAGTTAAATAAAGGCCGGAATTTTCAGTGCCCAGGAGGAAAGAATTCTGAACCTGGTCACCAGGGAGACAAAGAAAGGGTAAACAAGGTGGGTTTTCAGTGTCTCAATCTGGGCATCTATGAATTGAAAGAGAGGGAAACGAGAATGAAACTGGTATCCACGATTTGGTCAATTCAGGGTTAAAAAGAGAGTATTGATGAACATGGGAAGGCTTATTAACAAGTCTCAGAAGCTCGTAGAGAACGAATTCAACATTCTGGGGTTTTCGATTATACGCTTACGCACATAAACGATTTCTCTCCAAATCGCCACCTTCGATTATCCAACCTCCGTCTTTAAATAAGGATTTTATTCACTTTTTATGATTTTTAAAAAATACGGAGTATATATTTTGCTAAACACTTTATCTTTAAAGTTTTGGATATAATGATATCTTATTTTCATCGGTTTTTCGCATAGGTTGAGTACTAGTTATAGAAACTAAAACCCTACATGAAAATTAATAAACCCTAAGAAAATAACTAAAATAATTCCAAATAATAAAATTCAACAAATCATTTCCATTTTAAGGTTCTTAACGTATGCCCCAAGGGCATAGGTTAGAAAAATCGTATTTTCATTAAACAAATTCTTTGGTTTCAAATTTTCAATATTTATTCCGTAAGTACCCCATGGAAATTTAGGAGCGGTTGATTTTTCATAGGAACAAAGAAGTTTCATTAAACCTATCATTTTGTAGATTTTAGATAGAAATTTCAAGAGAGAGAGAGAGAAGAGAATAAGCAACTACTCAAGTTAAAGAGAATGATTCTTAAGCAAGACCGAAAAAAAATAAAAGAGAATGATTCTTAAGAATAAATACTTATGGCATTATTACTAAAAAAACGTATGACATTAATGTTATAACAAAATTTAAGAATCCAAAAAAAAAAGTGAAAATGATGAAAATCTTTTACATACTACTTGTCATCATTGAATAGGTAGTTGGATTAGAATAGGAGACTAGTAGGTGGCCTGCTTTGTCACACAACTTCTATTTCAATGTTTTCAAAAGAATCTTCTTTATTCTCATTCATAGATTCTCCTTCGATCTATTTACTCGATAATTTTGGTCATTATGAGACAAACAGCAGTCTGCACTTGTCTGTTTTCCTTTCAAGTCAATGGATTGTGGGCCTGCCTAAAACTGTCGTATAAGCCCGTAATTAGTCCATTGGGCTCTAAATGGGCTTTAAATTTTTATTTATGGGTGTCATTGGTATTGATATCTAAGATATGACATATCAGATATTTGTATCGTTATTGATATCAATGTATAAGTATGAAATAAGTCGTACGTGTGGTATTCTTAATATGAATCACGATCAGATGCATATTCCCATTACAATGTAATGTGCGAGCCATTTTAAGCCGTTCGATCGAGTGTTTTTAATAGCTAAGATGAAGACGCGTCCTTTTAATGACTTTATAAACGAATTGGTATTTTTGTCTCTCATCCATCAGGTTAGAACACAAGGTATAGGAGAGCCTTCTTCAAACTCTTGACCATTTATTTTTTTTCCTATTTCGATTGAATCTTCTCCATTCTTATTGCCTCTTGCTTCTTCTAATTTGATTCACTTTTTTTTGGTTGATTTTGGCCCAAATTTATGTTCTCTCTTCCTAGATTTTGCTTTTTCACTAAATAAAAAAAAAGACAATTCCAATACCCTTTTATCCAAACTAGATCGCGGATCCAGCCATACACGTATTTGGTTAGCCAACCATAAGGCATATTGTTTATCACTTGAGGAGGCTTGTTGGAATATTACTTCTCATGTCTAAAGTTGTGACATAAACTTACATAATATATAATCTATTGAATTTTCTTATTGCCAATTAGTTTTATGATAGAACCCTATGGACTTATGTGCTAGGCTCATACGTGCGTATACGCATGACTATGAACTTATGTGCTAGACTCATACGCACGTATGCGCATGACGGACACCCCTTCGTTAGTATATGTCCGCAGACTTTAACACAATATAGATCGCTACATAGGTGAAAATAATGAAAGAACCGTTTTTTTGTAAGCTGCACAATAAAGTTTCCAAACTTTGAATAGAGAAGTTGATTGATCATGTTAAGTTTATAAATGAACCGAATAAGGATTATCGTTTTATGGAGTGGTATAATGCTCGATGGACAACCTATGGAGCCAATGGAGGACTTCCATTTCCTCACCAGGTTGCAAGACCGCAAAATCAATGAAGTTATCATAAAACAAATGGTACAGGAAGGTTCTACGGAAATGGGTTTTATTATAAAACAAAAGGTAAAGTCATTTCTTTATTTGAAAATAAAATAGGAGTAAGTTATTTATTTGTGTTGAATGTGACGGGCTTGTTACTATGTATGGAAATGAGTTTTACTATTTATGGAAATGAGTGTTGAATGAACAACAAAATTTTAAGGTTGTGGGCTTTAATTGCATAGATAGAATATTTTGGGGGTTAAAAGTTGAAATTCTCATGGAACACTACACATCTTATTACATAAGTCCATGTGGGTTCCATGTTAAAATCGATTGACAAATATGAGGAATAATTCAAGAGTATATATTCTAGGTTGGATCTCTGTTGATTTAAGATGAGGAGGATAGGTTATTATTCTCAACACGCCCTTCAAGTGCAACTAGGCTGACCAATTGACACTTGGACATCGGTAAGGTATGTAAGGTAGATAATGAGCGGGTAGCAGTAACTCGATAGCCCAACCCAAGGGTAGATATACTAGGCTAGATCTATGTGGATTTAAGATGTGTGATATGTTATTATTCTCAACAAAAGTATTTAGGGTTGTGTGTTTGAATTGACACAATATTTATTAATATTTTTATTTTTTTGATACCTTCATCGAATTCTAGTACCCTAAAAATTCTCTTTTTTTGGATCAATAAAATATTATGAGTAATCACGAAAAGGATTAGCCTATAACATTCTTCCGGGTGAGAATATGCAATTCTGGATGAATCACGGGTTGATTTGTAGAAAGAGTAAGTCTTAAATAAACAATCAAATCAGTTATAGCGTTACAACAACGAGACACATATATAATTCAATTTGACAACCTCAAAGGATTAAAGACGAGCAATCAACATTTCGATTTGTCAAGGGCAACTTCAACTTTCTTATACGACATTGATCACTTGCATATTGTCCCCTTCAATTATAATTTTAGTTAGGTTCATGTGAATGGCCTGTCTAACTGCCATATTATATTCATGCCTCGGGCCTCAACTTGCACAATACTCAAACATCTTCCTTGTGCTGCATCAATTGAGTACCTCCCGATAAATGGTTTTGAATAATATACCCCGCAATTGCCATAACATTTGCAAGTTTAGATCATCGAAATTAATTTTCAACTACCAAAAAAAAATCGAAATTAATTTTCAAATGTTTCATGTCAAAGAAATTGGCTAGATCAATGAAGTCTGTTCAGTGTCTTAAGGACAAGTCTCTCAAGAAAATCGTTAATCTAATCTGCAATCCAAATTTTTTAATCCTTTAAAAAATTGTAACCATGTTATACTTTTACTTGGGTACAAACTGTTGGGGGAGAAAGAGATAATCAATCATTCACAATGAACTAACTGTTCTTGAATACAATTAATTCCCTAATTGATGGCACACATCAGATGTTGGGGGATACATCTCCTGCTCACAAAATCCCTACAGCTACAATCAATGAAGTCATTGTACAGATGAGAGTTGTTAATCACATGACGACCTACAAAAGATTACTAGCAGAAAATCAAGCACACAACTGAGGCAAACAAAGCTAGCTTTTTTTCCTTTTAAATGCAGGATGTATAATTTCACTGCGAGAGTTGAGTTTGTCAATCCTAGAAATACACTCATTCATCCTCTTTAAAACAAGGGGCATGGCAGACATGTTACTCGAGATCTTCTCTTTCAGCAGCTTTATTCTTTTGGCGGTTTCTTGATCCTCTGCAGCAGAAATGGCGCCTTCACTGGTTTCGCCATGAGAATCTGCATTTGCTCGGCATAAAACCACTTTATAAGAACTTAACAATAAGAACATTCACAAATGGCAACACACGATTGAAGTACTCCTTATAAACAAAGAAAAAAGCGAGAAAGAAAATATTGCTCTCGCATAGATGCATATGAGAGAAAATATTGCTCTTGCATACCTTTTTCAAGCAAGAATAACTGAAGCTAAATATCATCCTCATAAAACACATATACCTTAATCAGACAGACAAGAATCAAGATTTTGCAAAGTAACACTAGATTCCTTCCTGTAGTTAGCACTTAGCAGGTATGAATATGCAACAATCATCAATATCAGTCTTCTAATTGGTATAGCAAGTGTTATGGGAAACGATAGATCCCAATTAGGAACATGGAATTGAGTTTGAAAGAGGGAAATCCAATTCTAGAAATCAATCACTGAGAAAGATTGATTCGAAGAGGTTTGGAAACATGGTGAATTGAGAGAGAGAGTTTGAGAGGTTTGGAAAATGTTTCTGAATTTGATTAAAGTGGTTCCAAAGGCCTCAGCTGACTACATATGGGAAATAAGGGAAGGGTTCAACAGATCTTAAAACAAGAATTATTTGCAAATGGTTTGTTAATAACGGAACTGGAACAAAGACTAGATTTAGCTAAACTGGACACACAGAATTCCTATAATATTACTCCCTCGTTAAAATGATCCTTGCTTTCATAGCAGAGCATAAGTGGAAAGCAGTCAATTTTGGTAGCCAAGCAACCGTAGACCATGAGAAGCACTTGACACTTTGCACGCTTGGCTTCAGTAGTTAGTCTTGAGAAATCGCCACCGGGATTGAAAATGAGTATCACATTGCTTGCCTTCAAAAATCAAAGACTATGCACTGAGCAGCTTTTAAACTGGTAGCAAATATGCTGAAGTGCTCTCCCCCACTTGAGAATAGAAAGCAGCCTACATGATCTTCAGTTCGCACAAACCAGCACCTCTAGGATCAAAGATCAAAATTCCAACACACAGATACATAGAATTCCATGTGAATTTCAATTTCCTGGAGTCAAGGAACCAACCTGAAGAATTGAAATATGGAAGCAGTTTATCTATGACCAAATATTCCACCAAACAAGGAGCAAAACTAGCACGCTGCAATCCTCAGTGAGCTCCATGAAATTAGGTAGTTTATCTTCCTGCAACATTTCTCAAGTGTTCCCAACTCCAAATCTTTAGTGACCAATCCAAATATTGGATTAACAAGGAGAGTATAGCAGATACTTGCATTTGCATTCATGCAATTAGAAGCATCAATACACTGTTTTTCAGTCATCAAACTGCATAGGCAAATGCTGAGAAAAAAAATCATTGGATGAAAAACTGCATTCTTCAAATAGCCATTCACCTAGTACTTCTTTACCCAACAGCATAGCAGCCCAACTAATTTCAACAAAAGACACAAGCTCCACAGCATACCTTGATGAACAATCCAAAAGTATAAAATTCAGCTCCTTTCCTAAGTCCTTAATACTCTTTAGTTTCTGCGGCAATCTCCTCATACCAAACCCGAGAATCAACAACACCAATCAAAGAAGTCAACTGGGAAGCATCAATTACCTCATCTATATGAATGAAAACCCACTATTGTAAAGAGAATACGTGGATTGTTGCTGCTCCCCAAGCCTTTTAATAATAAGGCACCAATGATGATGCTAAGAAACCAATTCTTCTTTGCTTCATCAAATACTAAGGCTTCCTCAAATACACCAAATCCTATTAAATGCAAAAGTTGGGCAGCATGCATCAAGTTTTAATCCAAAAAGCAATTATCAACAAACTTGTAATTGTAGTTCAAACACCAACTCAAATTCTGTTTTCCTGTGATATAGCAAACCGACACCAGGTAGTTAGCAACATATTTCTTGTCTTGGAAGAACCGCATGGTAGCTATAAGTCTAAACTGATGCAATGCTCCATCAGTTGCAGCTTGATCATGAGGATTAAATTTGCCTTCCATTTTAGATAACTCACAACATTCAGCAGGCAGTAACCTCGAGGGAGCGATTGCAGTACTTGGCTCATCGGTCCACACCTCGCCATTGTGAGTCGGGATCGGGTGACTGTAGATCTGAATTGAGGGCTCCAACACTGCGGTTGGTTCATCGACCATCACCTCACGAGTCGGGTGCGGAATGTTGAAGTACTGACAAATCATGCTCTTCAACTCATGGATATCCTTACTCAGATTCATTAGGGATTCTAAGCAAGCTTTAAATGATTCTTCAAGCTGGCGATCCAAGTCATGTAGTGGTTGATTCCTCGTGTCGCCCACCACTGAATCAGGTCGGAGGAGCATCTGCTCTGATACCATTGTTACGGAAAACAATAGATCCTAATTAGGAACTCGGATTTGAGTTCGGAAGAGGGGAATCCAAACTAGAAATCAATCACTGAGACAGAAAGATTGATTCGAAGAGGTTTGGAAACATAGTGAACGGAGAGATAGAGCTTGAAAGGTTTGGAAAATGTTTCTGAATTTGATTAAAGTGGCTCCAAAGGCCTCAGCAGAATACATATGGGAAATCTGGGAAGGGTTCAACTGATCTTAAAACAAGAATTATTTGCAAACTGTTTGCTAATAACCGAACGGGAGAAAAGCCTAGATTCAGCTAAACCGGACACACGGAATTCCTGTAACAGCAAGCAATTTGAAAACTTTGACATCTAACATTTTGTGAATAAGAACTCCTAAAGGCTAAATCTATATATGTCAGCACCAATACCAGAATCTAGCTTGACAACTGAACAAAGGAAACATTCAAAGGACTTTGGCAATCACTTGCAGTAATTTCCAAGGATCAAGCAACGATATTTGGGTATTTCTTAGTGTAACATATTATACAACAAACCACATAAGACCAATCAAATTTCTATCTACACCTAAGCTCCAATCTTTCTCCAGGATTCCCAGTATTCTTCGTTGTTCTCTCCAAATTCGTTCAGCATTACATTCTACGAGCACCATGGGAGAACAAAACAAGAAAATCTGGCAGACGCATCTAAAATTTCCAAAAATATCAGGCAAAATCTAATCGCACAAACTAAAAAAACCTGTAATTTGTACAGAACCAGTATAACACAAGCAAAGTTCAAACAAAAAAAAAAACTTAATTTTTCTCACCCGCATCGTGGTCGATCCCACTGGCAGATCCGGGCTCAGAATCCCTATCCAAATCCGGAAATTGGGGCCGTTGAGCGGCAAGAACAGCAGCGAAACCGGAGCGGAGCTGATCTGGAAAAGTGGACCTGTAACTAGAAAGCTTCTGAGCCATGTCCATCACCTCCTCCTCAAGCTTCTCCACCTCCGCCTCCTCTTCTTCGTCGGCGTTCGATTCGCCGTCGCCGTGACTAGTTCCGGCCCGCTGGTCGCCAAAGGCCAAGCGAGTTGACTCAGCAGTTGCTGGCGGCCGATACTCCATCGCCGCACTCAGTGAGTCAGAACTCGGAGTCCTCGGGGAGAGAGAGCAGAGAGCAGCAGTCGGAATCGTCAGTGAGGACGTTAGGGTTTTCAAAATTTTGAACTTTGTTTTCGGATTTGGGATTTTTTTTAAGGAATGAGCGGTCCGTTGAGGGAAGTGGACCCATCTAGTCTTCTTGCCCCCACGTATCCAACGCAAGACACTTCTTCAGTACGTTTTTTTTTTTTTGGTGCCGACTTCTTCAGTACGTTTGAACGCCCATTAACGCTCCGGAATTAAAAATTCCAGCCTTTTCACTAGGAGGACGTAACATTTTCAGGCCATATAATAGCATAATATTAAAAACTAATAAAATAATTATTCAGGTTGTCGAAGCGCCCAACGTCAAAGTTCGAGCGACGAGCGCCCTCGTCGGTCGTACGAGCCTGGGGCTGGAAAAGATGAAATCGTGAGTGTTTCGTCAGTTGGGTGACCGACACACATGTCAGTCGTATAGACCGACGAGCCACTCGTTGGAATTATTTTTCAACGGGTGAATTCTTCATCTATATAAACCGGGCTAATTTGACCCATTTGGATCACACTTTTTTCTACAAAAATCCGATCTTAATATCCTCTCAAAAAAATTCCCTCTCAAATAAATCCCAAAATGATTCTCAAATAAATCCGATCTTAATATCAATTTTGGTGCATAGTTGAATTGACAAAAACTCATGGGCGACAAAGATCCTTTTGGGATGCGTCTTAGGCGATGAGTACAAACCGGGAAAGAAGGGCAAATTGCGTAAAATGGTGAAGAATCTAGAGGTTGGCGATGAACTTAGTTTTGGTCCTCGTACTAGAAAGATTGGGTGCCCTTTCGAGTTGGTTGGTTAGAGGGACAAAAAGACCAAGAAGTGGCACTTAAGGGTAGAATGTGGTCACCACAATCATGAACTTTCCACCAGTCTGGAGGGTTAACCATTTGTGGGCCGAATGACTGAGGAGCAAAGGATTGACGCAAGACAACTAGCTTTGGCGGATATAGATCCTAGGGAATCCATGACATTCCTAAGGGAAAAGTATCCGGAAATGACCACATCAATGAAGCAATTGTATGATTTTCGGTATGAAGTGTTTAAAAATGAGATGAACGGGATGGGGGTAAGCCAATTTGCACTTCATTTCCTAGAGTCTAATCAATACCATGTTGACTATCGAACTGAGAAGGGTAGCAACAAGATACTAGACCTCTTCTTTTACCATCCCAAGTCGATGCAGTTGCTGAAGTTATTCCCTTATGTTGTTGTGATGGACTCGACATACAAAACAAACATGTAAGTCTTTATTAACTATGATGTAGTAAGTATACGTATTAAATCTCATTGAATTGACGTTGTAGGTACAACATGCCTTTGTGCGAAATTGTTGGATTTACCTGCATCGAGAAGGATCGTACCACTATATTGAGGAAGATACATAACGCCATCAGAATCCAGATTATCAACATACACAGGCAGATGGAGAGGGATCGTACCACTATTCCGCTGGACATCCAACATATGGCCGAACCGCTTCGAACGGTATTCTCTCTCCTCCCAACGAAGGTATCCAACAGTTGTATTCGGCATTTGTTCGAGCATGTCATGGCCCCTATATATAGAGATAGTGGATATTGTCCGATATGCGACAATAAGTGGTGGACAACCGTTTGTAGGCTCCCGTGCCCTCATGAAGTCCAGCAATGCATCAACCAATGTAAGCCTATTGAACTTTTAATGATCCATCCTTTTTGGAAGTAATTGGTATGGGAAGGCCTTCCGACCACCGAGCCTAAGGATGATTGCATAGAAGATGACGACGTTGAATGGGCAAAGATGATAACAGACTACCATGAAGGCAAGATGGCCAAACACGTGCAACGTCAGGTGATCCGTAAGTATGTTAAGGTCAATGATACCAACAGATTAGAGGAACCAGATTGCATGAAAAAGAGGAGGAGACCTAGGAAGAAATCGAAGGTCCATCCAAGAGGGTTGACTAGGTTGGAGCATCTACAACAACCTCCCCAACGCAAAATGTCTGGGAAAGGTGCTCGTTCCATGCCAAGACAAGCATTTACCTCAATACTAGAAGATGACGAGACAAAGAAAGATGACGATCTGGTTGTGCCTCCCATGTCGGGAACAGGGTTTATTCCACCCACGGCCCCTCCTGTCATTAGCCACTTTGGAGGATTAGATCTCATATCTCTTATACCCCCTTCATGTTGGCATTCATCGCCGATGCGCATGATATTCCAAGAGACGGTTATTATGGGTATAGGGCGCTCGCTTCTTAGATGGGGTGGAATATGATAGATGGATGGGTGTGAATGCGATAGGAGCTTGTCCAGGAGCTGAGGACCCATCGCGAGATATATTCGGCGATGGAGGCCAAGGGCGTTACTTAGATTGATCAGTTGATTTGTAACGTCAATTGGTTGTACCCGCAATGTCCACCGGAACACTAGATGGAGACACTTGCGATGGGCATTGCATTTGCTACTAGATTCCAGTGTGAACTGATCATATTGTCCGATCGTAGTTTGCACACATGTTTCCCAATCTTAGGAGACGGGGTTGTTCAAAGCCGTCTTTGGGACAAAGTTGCATGTATTGCTTTCCACTACGCCCTGGTAAGCCATATTGTCATCATTTTTTATTATTGTAGGTTATTTATTACACTTATGATTTCATGTTTGGTTTAATATTATAGGTTATATTGCACGATGATTGCCCAATGTCCCTCCCTCCGAAGATGTGGAGAAAGTGTCATCATCTATCAATGAAAGGATATGTAGACCGATATCGGGAGCATATAGGTATGTTCGAACAGTATCAAATGAATGTGGGTTGCCTCGTTGCCTTGCCAAGGGACACCAAATGGTCGAACCATTCTTCTCAGTGGTCATCAACATCCGAGAAGCACACTGCCCACACACCCCATTTCAAGGTCGAGCCTCGAAAAGAAGTGGTGGGCCTGATGACATCAAGCATAGGTATACATTGTAGCCATCCAAATTTTCGGGCATACCTCTCGGGATGCTACGCCACCTTGACATCGATAAACGTCAACACGCCCATATACCTCGACAAACTGAGAGGTCTGGCGGAAAAGTTGATGACATCCCGCCACTGCATAAAGTTGACCTATAAATGTATGGATTAATTGATATATTATGATTTATTAAATAATAACTATTATTTTATTTAGTAGAGCGGATATTTACTTCGTCGATTCTTATCATGTCCAAAATCCACCGATATTGTTGCAATGAAATCTCCCTGTTTCAGCCACGATCTCTCTAGAAGGTCTCCCCAAGCAGGCGTGCAATATCACGGTTAATGTGACCTCGTAAACCAAGAAAGTACCTCCAAATAAAATTCTACAAAATAGGTAAAATAAGTGACATAAATAAATTTGGGTTAAAAAATAATACTAGATAGCATTACTCACATGTAGGACATATAAGCAACCGCCTATTTGTTTTGCATCAGCATGGGATCCCATTCCAAGGTTGTGGTACAAGTATGAGAGTGTAGCACAACACCACGAATACTCGTGTATCAAATTATAGTTCATCACTAGTTGTAGCACTTTGAGCAACACCCCATCGCTTATCTTAATTATCAATGAATAGAGTACTGCTCAACAACTTGAATAGATACCCTGTCGCCAACAAAGTCGGGTCTCCTCCATTAATCAGCATGTTATCCATAACAGCACGCCAATGCGCGATGGAAACACGTTTCGGTCGAAACAACACTTCAGTCTGCTCCATAGTCAAGTTGTAGGAGTTCACTATCCAAGTCTTCATATCATCAATATGCGTCTTTGTAGCCTTTATCCCGTTCAGTGGCAATCCCAAAATGAAATGTATATCATGGAGGGTGATCTTTATCTTGCCCTAAGGAAACTGAAAACTATTCGTTTCCGGATGCCACCTCTTGCCAAACGCCTTAACCAATGCTTCATCTGTTTCGTGAGTTTTCCAGTTCTGTAAGCGCATTAATCCGCTACGGTTCACAAGGCCGACCCACTCTACCATAGGGTCCAACTTACCACTCCACCAATCAATCTTTCCACGCTTGTGCAATCTTCACGGTCATTAATTCCCCTAAAACCATTACAAATAAAAAATCATTGTAAAATCAAGTTAAAAAAGGCTAATTAATTAATGACTAAACATCATTCTTATCTTGATTGAGTCTTCTCATATAGCATTCCCAATATGATTATTGAAGTCGGTCAATAGATCCACCCTTCGTTAGGTGCTATCATCTCCACGACCGCAACTAGCCAACTATAAAAAGATAACTAATTTATGCAACTACAGTATACTTAAAGGGCGAAATTATTTAAGCGACAAAGTGAATAAATGATCTTATAATTTTGTGAAGTTTAGCGATATCATCCGGTTAGATGCATGCCGGTTAGATACATGCGTATATCCAAGCATATATACTGTATTAAACAAAAAAAATCTCACTTTTTTAACAGTAGGCAATTTCAATGCTTGTCGAAGTCTAGCAGCTCCTAATCTTCTCTCTCTTTGTTAGGAAAAGCGTATGAAGAAGGAACTCCTAATCTTCTGCTTCTCTGCTGTGTCCAAAATTAATAAAATGAAATTTTAGGGGTTGAATTTTAACAAGTTTCTGCTTGATTAAGTTTTCACATCAGCATTTGCAATTAACTTCAAAATGCTAGCGCTGCCTACCAAACAACTACTCCCACCTTCTTCCTTTCCCTCTCGAAATTTCCCAAACCCCATAACCCGCCGTGCATTGAATTCTAAATCTGTGTTCTGCGGAACAACACTCAAATGGGCGTCTAGTTGGCACCCAAATTTGCTGAGAAATTGCAATTCATCCTACTCCAATGATAATAGCAAGACTCATTTGCAATTTGCCCCTCGGAGGTGCGTTGATTTCAGGAATTGCGGGGGATCGGTTAGGGTTAGGTGTGGGAGCTCAGGCGGAGAAGATGATGCGTATTACATGAGAAGAGCTGTGGAGCGTGCAAAAGAGGCCATTGGATGTACAAGCCCCAATCCCATGGTTGGTTGTGTGATTGTCAAAGACGGCGAGATCGTCGGTCAAGGATTTCATCCCAAAGCCGGCCAACCCCACGCAGAGGTCATCTCTCTATCTACTCTAAAACTGTATGAATCTGAATTAGGGCTCGTTTGGCTGACGGGTTTTGGAAGCGAGGAATTGAGTTGAAATCTAATGTCTGCTTGCATATCAGATCATACTTATGAACTAAACTTATTAACTTTTCACGGATTCCTATTTTCTTATACCCAAATCCAAGTGGAATCAAACGCAACCTTGATGTTTTATTGCAGGGAAGTAGGTAAATTTTGAAATTCTAGAGCAATTTGGCCTGATTCTGGATGATAGCTGAATGATTTTGCAGGTATTTGCCCTCCGGGATGCTGGGGAGTTGGCTGAGGGTGCTACTGCATATGTGAGCTTAGAACCCTGCAATCATTATGGCAGAACTCCACCTTGCACTGAGGGATTGATCAAAGCAAATGTGAGCAAGGTGGTGGTTGGAATGGTGGATCCCAACCCGATTGTTGCTTCAAAGGGGGTCGAGCGATTGAGAGCTGCAGGCATTGAAGTAATTGTAGGAGTAGAAGAAGATCTGTGCAAACGACTCATTGAAGGCTACGTTCATAAAATGCTGACAGGAAAGCCCTTTGTTACACTACGGTATAATTATTTCCTTTATTAAACCTAAAACTAACCAGTTATTTAACCTGCTACAGCAAACTAGTTGGTTATGAAGATAACTCTATCCTAAACAACAAATTCATGGACTATGGTCTTGCTTGCAGATACTCGATCTCTGCCAATGGCTTATTTTTGAACCGGCTAGGTGAAGGAGCCTCAGATTCTGGAGGCTATTACTCCAAGCTGCTACAAGAATATGATGCGGTCATACAATCTTCTGCAGCACTAACAAAATTCGGGTTTCCAAAATCAATGGAGCCCAAATCAACCCAACCTCGTCACATTATTATAGGAAAGAGTAATGATTCTCCCATCTCAATGACCACTCTACCTATTACAGAATCAGTTCAAAATGCTATCATATTCACAGAAGAGGAGGTAGCTGTAAAGCCAGATGCAACTGAGACGGGCATTGAAAAAGTAACTCTAGATAAGATGAGCTTGGAGGCAGTTCTTGATTACTGTGGTAAACAAGGGTCATGCAGTGTTTTGCTGGATTTTAGAGGGAATGTTAATGGCTTGGAAGAGCTTGTGAAAGAGGGTCTTCAGACGAATTTGTTACAAAAGATTGTGGTGGAAGTGTTGCCAGTTTGGGCCGGAGGTGATGAATGTGTTGCCTATCCCTTGACGAGTATTAATCAAGGGCTAATGGGATTGAAGAATATGACGACGACTGTATCAGGAGGAAGTGTTTTGCTGGAAGGGTATTTCTGAAAAATTGTGGGTTTTGGTGGGTTTATGCGTTGAAATAATATAAAGGTATGAAACTTTCGTGTTGTCATACTGAACTTGTAATTTTGAAAATTTTGTAAATTCACTTCTCACTTCATAAATCATAAGCAATACCCTGTTTTGGTCTCTTGGAAAGCTTAAATACATGAATATTGGTTATCTTTCAGCTTGTAAATCAAAAGCTTACCATCATCCTCTGACATTATATAGGAGTGTTAAACACTTGCAATTCTTTGAAGCTGATAGTGCTCTGGAATGTAGTCTAGTAAACCATATATGATCAGATGTTTTATTCAAAGCACAACCTCTCTAGATATGTACATCTACCAGTCATCCATAGGGGACACTACATCATTACAAATAATATGTATTTAACTGACAATTTGCAGTATTCACTATTGCCAAAAGCTTATACAAGATCATAAGCACAAGTAAGCTACGTAAGTGACCTGGATATCCATATTCTCTTAAGTCGTCTTTGAATGCCAACCGGTTGAAATCCATCATGTATGATGCAATGGGACATAATCAAGACGCTTTCTGGCTTCTGCTCCCACTGTCAAGGTTAAGGTACAGGATTTAACATCATGTCTTACGAGCATGGCCAGCCATTGTGGGAGTGTTTGATGTACTGGCTCTTTCTTTTGGATTCCACCTGTTCTCTCACGGTCTTCTCGGTAGCCATTGATTCTTTAATGATGGAGCTAAGTGCCCTGCATAGTGCATCCAGAGGGAGCATGGGGAATGGTTCTTCAATAAGGACACCAACCTGCAAAATGGTAACCTTTAGTAATATAGGCTTTGTTTGGGGATCCAATTTTTAATGACAATTCTAGTTATAATTTGGTTTTATGATGGAAAATAGTTTACCACTTTGAATTTGTATGGTGTACTGAATTTTGAATGTTTGGTGTTTCTTTTGGTTAAGGACAATATTTGTAAGAAATTATTGTCATACCAGATATAGTTTTTGAAAATACATATATTTATAACTAATAATGTAATCGTATAGTGTCAAACAAGCCCCTGACCCTTTCTGTTAACATTCAGTGATGCAAATGCAACAAAACTAATACTGAGAAGGAACGTCTAAAAGGGCAAGGTGGTGGGTGTAAACCTCTTCAATGCAGAACAAGGAAGCCGCACTAATGAAGGTGGCAGGGACGACAATCCAATGGCAATCATCCCACAGTATGATAGGGAGAGTGAGATGCCAGAGGACTAAAAATCTTGAAGTCAGCCGGGTGTATGAGAGCGGAATCGGTATGCCCTCTAACTGCTCACATATTCCTATCCCATCATGGAAACAAGAGATCTTGGATTCCTGGTTTTTCATGACCAGAGTTTAGTGGGATACATTTTCACAAATAACTTAAAACAAGTCTAGCTCATCATATAAAAAGAGGTAATACATTACCAAGGCTGTTCTCTTTGCCTCATTTAAGTTCAAGAGTTGGATGCTCTGAGAAATGAACTCGATGATGCAACGAGGTCTATGTTTGGAAGTGAGAACCACTTCTAAATCATCTTCTTCAAGAATGTTTTGAAGATCCTGTCTCATATCTGACCCATAAACTAAATGGCACTGCATAAAAGAAGTTCATATAAGCCATTAAGCCTTAAAATAGCATTCAAAGAATGCACAGTGTAAAATCATCATCATCATCATCGATACACAAAATTTGAAATATTCTACATTAATTTAATTTCCCACCAAAATAAAAGCATGGGAAAATCAAACAAACCTAACCTTGAGAGCAAAAGGGAAGGCAATGATATACTGCAAAATGGCCTTCTTGATTTCCAAATCAGGCAGCCCATCGACAGAAGAGATCACCTGCCTTGCAAAATCATCAGTCCCAACAATGACCTTATTCCACGCTTTCCTGGCCTCCTCAAACCTCGAATAAGACTCCTCCGTTCTGAAGACCAACAGCAGAGCGAGCGCCGGCGCCGTCAGCTGATAAGGCAGAGAAGAAGACCTAAGAATAGGGAAATTCGGGGGCAACCAATCCAAGGCCACGGCCGTATTGTATCCGGCGACTAAGACGGCGACGGAAGTGAAGAAGGCGACGGGAGGAATGAGGGAGACGATAACCCTAGAAGAGAGCGCCGAAGCGAGGTGTTTGACGTGCCTGAGAGAGCTTCGATGCACGAGCCAATCCTCGTGCGTGTAGAGCTCCCTTTTCTTCTGCATACCCTTCTCCTTGATACTGTCCGCCCAATCGGGGACGGTGCGGAGAATTGAGGTCAGATCTAGGGTTTTTTTGGGGTTCGGAGGAGGCTGGTGGGAGGATTGGACGAGGAAAGTGCATCTTCTGGTGTGGGGTTTGGGGGGGAAATTGGGGATGAAGGGGGATTTTAATGACGGGTCGATGGATTTTGGAAGGGTTGACATGGACACTTTGGGAGGAGATGAGAATGAGGAGGGATTTTTAGGGTTTATGGCGAAAATGGGAAGGGGAATATGGCGAATGCTGATACAACATACAAGTGTGATTTTTTGAGTGATTGGTTTGAGGGTTGAGGCCTGGAGGGAAAAGTTGGTGGGTAACGGTTGGTTGATTTTTGTGAATTAGGTGCATACACGTGCTCATTCTCTATCAGTCGATTGATTTTGTCATTTTGAGAGCACACCCATCCTCTCCTCCATGTATACTATTAGGCGGATTTGCAAGGGTACCTCATGTAAAAAAAATATAGAAAATTGCAAATCAGGTATTTTTGGTATTTATGCAATTTTATTTTTTTATTATTTTATTGTTTAATTATTTGAATTTAAATTTGTAATATTTTTTAGAAATGAATTATTAAATTGAAAGACTTAAAATCAGAAAACGAAAATTGAAAAAATAAGTAAATAAAAGTCATGTGAAAAGACATTTTAAAATGATCTTAAAGTGTTTACGGAAAATAAGGAGTAAAAAAGGGAAAAAAGAAAAGTCAAAGATATGGCAAAGATACTAATTGGTTGAGATTTCCGTAAAAGTATACTTGGGCTAGATTTTATACTGTCATGCTTGCCTATTCTACTGTCATACCTCTATATGATCATGTCACGTACTTGAAAAGGAAAAGGAAATTACAAACGAATTAGATTTGTTACGAAATATTTTATTTCATTTAAATGAAAAATATAACGGATATTATAAAGATAGCAATCTTAAAAGGAAAAAGAGTCACGTGCGAATGGCCGCCTGTGTGAGAAATAAGAATAAATCTCGATCGTTCATTCCAAAAAATCAACGTCCCTGATTAAACATTCATTAAAAAAAATAAAATACGGCACGGGCGAATTTTTCCCGTATTTTTCAATAAAATACGACACGGACGAATTTTTCCCGAATTATTCACGAATTTTTCGAAAAATACGTTTTTATGAGACGTGCCCAGTTTGTTCATCAGAAATAGCGATTTGTTCATCAATATTCACCAATTGTTCATCAATACTAACTAATTGTGCATTGAGTTTTTGATAACATTGTTCATTGATTTCGAACTTTTTTAATTTTTAATTTTATTTTTTAACCTTATTTATGTGTAGGAATACAATATTATGTAGTTTTTTATGCACATATAATTAGTTTTGATATACCCATATTTGTTCATTGATATAGTCGTATTTGTTCATTGATATACCCCTATTTGTTCATTGATATACCATTATTTGTTCATTAGTATACTATTATTTGTTCATTAGTATACTTCTTTTTTTGTTCATTGATATACCATTATTTGTTCATTGATATACCCTATTTGTTCATGGATATACACTTATTTGTTCATTGATATAACCTTATTTGTTCATTATTATACCCTTATTTGTGAATTGAAATAAACTTATGTTTTATGTGTCAATGCTATCAACTTGTACATTTAGGACTATTAATACCATCAACTTGTACATTTAGGACTATCTATTTGTGCATTTTTTGCATTTATTTTGTGCTTTAAGGTTATCTTGAATTCAAAGTATAATACGAATGAAGTGCTTTAAGGCTAACTTGTCAATACGAATGAAGTGTTCAATATAGTACCAAAGTAAGATAAGTTTGATGTAGAAACTTGAATGCAAAAGATAATAGAGATAAAGAATTTGACTTTGCAATAATATGGTGTATGCTAAGAGAACGAGATAGCAACAAATCGAAGAGGTGTGCTTGTGCCTTATTTAGCTATGAACAAATAAATGTTATTAATGAACAAATATGCATATAGTAATGAACAAATTGAGGTTACTAGTGAACAAATATGCATCTAGTAATGAACAATTATATGAAAAAGGCAATGAACAAATATGCATAAACCAGTGAACAAATTGATATTACTAATGAACAAATATGCACAAACCGATGAACAAATATGCACAAACCGATGAACAAATATTTTCGTATTTTTTATGAACAAAATCACAATGTTGATGAACATATTGCATGTAATTTTGATACACATTTGTTCATTTTTTATGTACAAACAATAGATTTTTGATGCACAAACAATAGTTTATTTATGTACAAAATCACAGTTTTGATGAACAAAATCACCGTTTTGATGAACAAATCCACATTATTGATGAACAAATCCACAATACTGATGAACAATCTGGGCGCGTGTCCTATTTCCGTTTTTTTCAAAAATACGCGAATAATTCGCCAATAATTCGCCCGTGCCGTTTTTTCCCCTTTTTAAGTGAAATGATCAGCGCCTTTGATTTTTCTTGATCCAACGGCTCCTGTTCTTTCTTATTTCGCACCTGGGCGCCCATTCGCACGTGAACCGGACTCATCTTAAAAGATATCAATATTAATGGAAACAATAATAACCAATTATTAGAGGATAAAAGAAAAGTCAAAGATATGACAAAGATACTAGTTGGTTGAGATTTCCGTCAAAGTCTACTTGGGCTAGATTTTATACTGTCATGCCTGTCTATTCTACTGTCATACATCTATATGATCATGTCACGTACTTAAAAAGGAAAAGGAAATTGTAAACGAATTAGATTTGGTACGAAAGAAGAAGATGACGTGTTTTTGTTTTCGATTTGCTTTTAATTCATTCCTCTTAATTTACTTTAAAAATTTTAAATCTTGTTTTTTAATTAGTAGAAATCATTTTAAGTTTTAAATTGAAAATAAATTTTGTAATTTAAATTTTCAAAAAAAAATAAATTATTTTAATATTTTTCTAAAAAAAGAAAGGGCGTGATTTTGGGCATTTTT
Source organism: Fallopia convolvulus (assembly GCA_964016875.1). NCBI lineage: Eukaryota > Viridiplantae > Streptophyta > Magnoliopsida > Caryophyllales > Polygonaceae > Fallopia > Fallopia convolvulus. Next base: position 45,936,737 of record OZ024729.1, read on the forward strand.
GGGCATTTATGCTATTTCTTTGGGCATTGATGTAACATTAGAAATAAGAAGGTATTTTTGCAAATAAATTTTCAAAGTGGGGCATGGGGTACTAATTTCTCTATTATATTTTTTGGGAAAATTCAGGTTAATATTTCGAGTTTTTGACTTTTTTAAATATTGGAGTATCTTGAAAAAAATCTTGTTATGGATGGCATTTTGGACATTTGTAAAAGTTTGGTTCGTATTTTATTTATGAATTTTCGTTATTTTATAACTAAATTAGTTTATTTTATGATAAAACATATTTTTATATTTTATTAAGTTAGCATACAATTCTAATTTAGAAAAAAAATTAAGATAAATCTAAAACATATGTCTCATAAAAATATTAGTATAAATATATTATATAATTAAAACTTATCTAGTAGATTTTATGTTATATTATTTTTATTAATCCCACTAAAACCTAATAGATTTCTTTATCATATTAAAATAAATATAATAAATAATTTAATTTTTTAAGTAAATTTGTACTAATTTGTGATAATTATAGCATATCAATTCAAACTTTTCATAAATATATTCACATAATATATGAATTTTTATTGCTTGAATAATAGTAAAATAATATATGTAATTATTATTCTAACAATAGTAAATAAAAGCCCAATTCCTCGTGAACGAGGATTGATTGTAAGTGTATTGCTCGTGAAGGTGGATTGATTGATGTTGTGACTTAATAGAACTAGGAAGATATGGGTCAAATAAAGCCCAATTCCATCCATTAATGGTCCAAAGCTCTGCCACAATTGACATGAGAAGATCCTCTGAATCGATTGGATAACAAAGTTGAGAAGAGGCTTGTCACAGACCCAAGGGTGGAGGCAACAGAAAGTAGAGGTTCCATTCTCCATTGACATACATAACCCTTTTGAAAGAGTTTGAGCTCCATGAACTGTGCCCTTCCAAGTTGAGGATAACAAAGTAGAGGTGGCCATGCTTGAAACATATCAATGTCCAATCGTCCTTCACAATAGTTTGCTCTAATAATTCTACTCCACAACGATTGAGGCTCTTGAATCATGCGCCATCCTAACTTTGCCAAAATGGCCTTGTTGCATACTATGAACGCCCAAGCCCCCGTCGTTTTTGGGTCTAGATATCTTTTCACCCGAGATCAAATACAATGTCATTTTTCAAACATTGACCCCTAAATGAAATTTTGAATTTGAGCACTAAAGGAGTCATAGATAAAATGAGGCAATAGCATTGATTACATGACATAGATAGGCAGACTTGACAAAACCATAGTTGCAAGAGTGGTTTGACCAACCATAGAAAGGGACTTTGCTTTCCATCCACCCAACTAAGACAACTCACGATCCAACATAAAATTGTGTTAGTCATTAGGAAGTCACTTGCATGATGTAGGCACCCCCAAATAGGTTCCAAGATCCTCCGATACTAGAATGTTAAGATGGGCACCAATTTCGGTCCTAATAGTCGACCACACTTTCCGAGAGAAAACCATCGAGCTCTTGTTGAAATTTAATTTCTCCTCGAATATGTCACAAAACTAACTCAAGCAATTTTCTTATGATTCTTTCTTGCTTAATAGAAGCTTCTACAAAAAGAATTAAGTCATCGGCAAAAAAATAAATGCGAGAGCCTAACTCCTCCCAATTCATTCGGAATCCAAGCACCATCATCAACAACATCTTGAATAATATGAGATAACCTTTCCATGCAAAGAACAAGAAGATATAGGAAGAGGATCTCCCTATCGAACTCCAAGGGTAGGCTTGAAGCTTCTCGCTTTGGCTCCATTCCATAAAAGCTCCGTGGAACCACTTGTTTGATATTGCATTACATCATCAATTAGATGCTCAAGGAATTGCGCTAAAGCAAGCACCGCTTTCATAAAAGTCCATCGGACCCAATCAAAAACATTGGCAAGATCGATCTTTAGCAGCATCCACTCCATGTATATAAATTATTTGTTCCCCTTGTACAACTTTAGCGAAAAATGATGAAAAATATTTCGACCATATCTCCTAGCAAGGGAGTACTGTAGAATTCAACAAAACACGAATAACATTGATATATAGTTGTATATTAACTAAAACAATTATATGTCGAGCCATAGTTCAAATCTCCCCATTGTAATTACCTAAGTATTTTCTATTAGACAAAAAATAGTTGCATTTACTGGTCATAATTATATGTCAAGCCAGAGTTCAAACCCCCTCTTGTAATCGTCTAAGTATTTTCTATTAGATCAAAGAAAAAAAATGTATAACTAATTTGTTTATTAATGAAATCCGAATTAAACCGATGCAAAGACAAGAAACGAGATTATATATATTCGACGAGACAAACTCTTGCTTTTATTAATGGTTTCTGAACGAGGTTACAACAACGAGATTATGCCCTAGATCTCCTTTTACAAGATTCGAGGTCTCTGCCTAACGAGGTTCAAGACCTCTTTGTTACAACGAGATTACCACTTACAAACTACTAGCGAGTTCTTTTTCTATTACAAGTCGGGAGTTGCTATCTATTCAACGAGATTAGAAACTTAAGCGATTACACCGAGATTGTAGTTTGCGAAGTAGTTAGCGAGATCTTATTGAGACGAGGTCTCTTTGGGCGACTTGAAGTTTTTTTGTGGACCTTCTCTTGGTTGTAGCGTGGTCTTTGCAAACGTTTCAGCACATCGATCTTCAACAAGCAAGATAGTTCTTGAGTTAGAGATGTTTTTCGACCCCTACAACCTTCGAGACTCTCTTTTATTTATAGATGTTTGTGGAGCTTGGCTCTTGCTAACTTCCGATGTGGGACGCCCGGGTTTCGACCATTTGATTGGTTGAGAAGAAGGCGATTGACAATTGGTCGAGAGTTAGGTGGCCTTTGACTGGTTGAGCGGGTCGGGGGTGGCAGCTTTTGAGCATGCGATGCTCGCCCTCGTTATTTCTTGAGGTGAGTTGCCTAACTATCTCAATCAGAGAGACTTGCGATGTCGGATCTCGTTCCCGTGGGCTTTGCGGGAATAGGGACTTCATTTTTTTGGATGGGTATGGAAAAGATCTAGGGGAGAACACTTCGAGGGCCTCGCCTACTTCTTTTACCTCGCGTTTCGTGCCCACTATTCACACATCGTTATTTTGCGCACCATCATATATATGAGCAACTTGCATACAATAATATCAAAAGAAAAGAAAGAGCAAACAACACATCCCACATAAATAAAGAATTCTAAATACCACATAAATAAAGAATTCTAAATACATTAATAAAATCTGTGATAAAAAAATCATAAAATAATATTAAACAATTTGTTTTTCTTTTGTAAAAATTAATGAAATTGAGAAGAAATACAGGTATATTTACCAAGTGAATGTCCTATCATAGGCTATGACCCTTCTGAGTTTCCTATATACATTTAGTGAAATAGGTGCAACTGCAACATACACTTTGACACTTTCATTTAAGAAAAATACAACTCAAAACACCATAGCTCTTGCATTAAGCGACATTTTTTTTCTACCTACATTGAACAATTTTTTTTTCTACTTGCATTGAATAATGATTTTTTTCCCTATCTGCATTGAATTGTAAATGACGTTAGTTCTTTACCTTGGAAAAAGTCAGTTTTTTTTAAAATACATAATACCCTAATCAAGAATATGATCTTATGATTCCCCAATTTCTTGAACACAACAATGAAAAATCAGATTCATAAGTTAATCTCCTCTAACAGTCGGTTTTAAGGAGTTTCATATTACATATCATACATGTCTATGAAAGAATATAATATCAAAAAAATTATTAAATTTCTCATGCAATATTCAAGTTCTGTTCAAGAAAACACCACCTTGGAATATCGTGCAACCATGTTAAATCTCCTGAAATCAGAAAATAGCACAATCGCATGCTTCAAAGATGGTACGACCTCTGATACATAAAAGAAGAGATAGCCAATTAACAAAGTAGTTCAGATCAAACTCAAAGTATTATATCAAAGAGAGTTTCATATATGATAAGACATATTGCAAAAAAAAAAAAAAACAAAGGAAACAAACGAATTACACAACATACTTTCACCGATATCTTAAGGAAAGACATAGGAAATAAAGAATAATACAAAGACCAACCATCATAGAAACACATTGCATACCAAATGTAAAGAGAGGAATTTCAAAATTAAACATTGACCACATGAAAAACTTCAATACTAGTAGTGAGAAGGAGACCATTTTCATACACTCCTCGATCCATATGATGAATTTATCCATAACTGTTTAAAATTTCAAGCATGAATTGCCATTTGATTGTGGCATATGCTTCTTCCATGCCCAATTTGATAGCAATAAAGCCTTCTTGCCTTTTTTGTTTCGAAAGGAATGAAAGATTTCGTTGTCAATGAGGATGTTATCATGAATGTTGTGGTTCATAACAAAGGTTAATATGCATGTAATTGTTTGTTGTTGTTGAATTGTCATTATTTGGGATTAAAGTAATAAAAGTATAGTTAAGTTGTTTAAGTAGTCTACCGAAGTGGAAAAAGCTCTTTGTAGCTTTAATGACATCCAAGCCTACAATGTTCCATTATTTTTGTAGAAACCAACAACATCCCAATATGGCCCTAAGGATTTATCATCATCTATGTTGAACATTGCATTTTTTATTTCTTCAGTTGTAACTCCTCTGGAAAGTAGGACATTATCCTCTAGTTATAGTTCTCTTGATAATTTTGGTGACTTTTATTTTTATCATGCCTTCATTGGTATCTTGTTTTTTGAATTTTTTCGAAGTCTTTTTGGATTTCGCTATTGATTTTCTCATGACCCATGATTTGTGTTCCTTCTATTGTGTTGATTGTTTTGATTATTTACCTATTCCTTCGTCTTGTTTCAATTTTATGAAAATATTTCTAGTCGGTGTCCATATTTTTAACATGTTTATTCCTAGCTCTTTGAGCCCAATATTTGTGGTGGAATTCAAGTAGTTTTTCCTTTTTTGATGAGATTTATTTGTTTCATATTTTTGGTGATGATGTTTTCAAGAGGTGACGATGTTTTCACTCAACATGACCATTTTGTTGCGGTGTGGCTACACAAGAAGTTTGAAAGACCACACCATTAGCCAAAACATATGATTTTAGCAGATGAAACTCGGTTGCATTATCTGCTTGGAATCATTTGATCTGCTTTTCAAATTGTGCCTTAGCAAAAGCATAAAAATTCATCACCAAATTGACAACTTTAGTTTTGGATGTCATTAAGAAAACCCATACACAACGGGAATAATCATCAACAAGCGTCAAAAAATAGGAGGCACCACAAGTAGATGTAGTGCTATATGGACCCCCAAACATTAGCATGAACAATCTCAAATAAATCAACAGCTTTATTATTGCTTAAATGAAAAGTTTCACGAGTTTGCTTGGATTGACAACAAATAGAAAACGGTTCAACAAAACTTTTATCAAAACTAGGTCTACACCAGGTAAACCTAAACGAGATTGATAAGCACGATGACCCATACGTTTGTGCTAGATTCTTGAGATAGTAGAAGAAGTAGCCACAAGATGTTCTGCCTCACCCACGCCTGAAGCTGAGAAAAGCCAGAAGAACCCGTCCCTTGCTTCATTGCTCTAATCACCATCGTTGAAGTGCTTATACGTTAATTAGTATATTTTTATTAATGTATTTTTATAAATTAGAGTTTATCTCTCTTCTCTGGTTTTATTTACGGTTCTTTCCCGGAACGCGTTTGTTGAACCGTTAGGATTAGGATTTAGTGGTAGGGCTTATTGTTATATATACTCCTTTTGTATTCTAGAAAGTTTAATCAATCAGAAAGTTATTTTTTCATAAATCCTAATTCTCTATCTAATATCTCTCTAAACTTATCTCTAGTTCTCCCTTCGCGACTGATGGTGCTCAAAATGGTGAGATAGGAGGTGGGACCGGGGTATGAGGGTTAGCAGGCCCAACGGTGTTCCCAAAGTCGAACCCGGGGCCCATTGCCGTACCCCTCTCAAAAAACAAGCAAAACACGACCTTTGCGAGGCCTCGAAACCTCAACAACGAGGTCTAAACCTCGTCACTCAAAAGCTGACACCCCCGCCCGTCTGAACCACTCAGCTATTGCCGCTCCCCCAACCAATAATCAGCTGCCTCACAACCGGACCAATCAGAAGCCCTGATCTTGGGCGTCCCACATCGAGCAAACGCCGAAACTCAACTCTCTATAAATAGAGGAGAACCTCGTAGGTAGCAAGGGGTCGAAAACATCTTGAACTCAAGAACTATCTTGCTCGTTGAAGATCGACATGTTGAAACATCGTCAAGGACCTCGCTACGTACAAGTGAAGTTCACAAAAATACTTCAAGTCGCACAAAGAGTCCTCGTCCACATTAGAGACCTCGCATCATCATCTCGCAGGCCACAATCACCCCGCTCTAACTCCAAATCCTCGGCCTCACCATCAGAGGTCGTCAAACAGTCTGTGGGTGATAAGAATCTCGTAGCAATTAGGAGATCTCGAACCTTGTTAGATCGAGATCTCGGATACTCTTAGAAGGTCTGAAGTGTAATCTCGTTTGCTTGTAAGCTCGTAACCTATAACCTCATCATAAAAAAGCAATAAATAAAGAGCAAGTGTTTGCACAATCGAATAAAAGTAATCTCCTTTCTTGTCTTCTAGCGTTGGTTCATTTCGGGTTTCATCACTGGCGCCGTCTGTGGGAACCTCTTCATCCTAAGCAGTTTCCCGATTTGTGCAAACCTTGGCTTTGAACCTCTCAAAATGGCCTGTCCAAACAATTTCTTTCCCCAACACCCCGATAACATGCCCGAGACCTCACAATGGATGAGCACAGGACCACCAGGATGTCCGTTCGTGGTCCCTCCAGGATGGGCGTACAACGCGCCACAAAACCCTTACCCCCTCCAGGGGTATGAGCCGGGAGGTGCTCCCCCAAAACCATATCCCTACCCCGGATATGGGCAGTACCAGCAGGGATTCGCCCCTTCGTACGCCCCTATGCCCGCCCCGGGCCATCCCCACTCCGAGTACGTACCCGCGTAAGTCCCCGGGCATGCGCCGGGGCGCGAGACATCTACCAACCACTCGTCAACAGAAAGGCCTCCCCGGGACCCCATTCAGATCTCGAGGTCCCGCTCGCATCGTTCGAGGATGCAGGATCCGGAATTGTCCGAAACGGCGGGGAGCACGATGCACACCCTAAAGTCGCGATCGCGACGTCATCACGTTGAGGCCGGAAGCCTCTCCCCGTTCATGGACGAGATTTAAAGCGCGCCAATGCCCAAGGGTTTCCATAGGCCGCAAATGGGGCTTTACGATGGTTCGGCCGACCCGGAGGAGCATGTGAAACACTTCGCTGTCCAGATGAACGTCAACTCCTACAACGACGCCATTTTCTTCCGCGTCTTCCCTACCACCCTAGAAAAGGCTGCGATGACATGGTTCATCAGTCTCAAGATCGGGTCTATGGCCTCGTTCGCTCAGTTGTGCGAGTCCTTTATCGCACACTTCAGCGGATCGAGGAAGCGTAAGAAGAACATGCGGGATCTCCGCGGTATTGAGCAGGGAGAATGTGAGTCGTTGGGCACCTTCTTCACGAGGTTCACAACCGCGGTGGCGGATATCGCGCATATCGATGAATCGTCGGTGCGAGATACCCTCATGGGCAATCTGTGCCAAGGGGCCTTCAAGAATTACATTTTCCTGAAGTGCCCGACAACATACGACAACATGTGCGCTCGGATCACGACCCATGTGTACGCTGAGGACGCCGCCAACCAAAGTTCGCAACCGAGGACCGACAAGGAAATCGTTGCCGAGGCTAAGGGAAAGGCGAAGGTGGCCGCGCCAGTCGCGAGGGATGCGTATGTGACGCAGGCTCAAATCCCTGTCAACATCAACAACAACAACAACAACATGAACAACGGGAACAACACCAACCGCAACGATAACCGCGGGGGTGGCGGAGGCAATTGGAACTGCTTCGGCGGAAAGCAGCGAGGCTATAGGGGGAAGGGTGGCCCTTTGTACAACCCAAACGAGAAGGGACGCGCCAACCCCACATCAGGAGCAAACACCGTGCCGCAAGGCCCGACTCAGGCCAGGGCCAACAACGTTGAACAGTAGGCTCCCGCGAAACAGGCACGGTCTAGGAAGACAACACCCGATGGGTACATTCACACCATCTCGGGTGGACCCTCGCTGGCCGGATCAAGCCAGATGGAGAGAAAGAGGTACGCGAGGGCAAGCCATCATGAGCCCAAGGTGTTCAGCGTCGCTCAGACCTCGCAGACCCATGTAGGCCTGGCCTTCACCTCCGAAGATGCCGAAGGACTCCACATGTCGCACTCGGACCCTTTGGTGGTGCATGCTCAAATGGGCTCAAAAATGGTGAAGCGGGTGCTGGTGGACACGGGGTCTTCCGTGGACATCATGTACTATGGCGCTTTCGAGCAGTTGGGCATCTCTGAGACGTCCCTGAAGCCCAACGCTGGGAAACTCAGCTCCTTCTCCGGGGACGAGGTTGACGTCGCAGGTCTTATAGATCTCTGGATGACGTTGGTCACCGGTTCGACGAGGCGAACCGAAATGCTGGAGTTCACCGTGGTACACCTGCCCTCGGTATACAACGCAATCATCGGGAGAGTATCCCTGATGAAGTTCCAAGCGGTGGTGTCTATTTACCACCTAAAGATGAAGTTCCCCGTCGACGACGGGATCGGAGAGGTTAAGGGCAACCAAGAGGAGGGTCACGTATGCTACGCGACCTCTGCAAAGCAGAAATGCCCGGTGTTCATGGTGGAGGCCCTCGGTGAGGCTGACCTCGAAGTCCGGGACTTCACGGTTCCCATCCAAGAGGCGGAAAGAAGGGTGGTCACCCCCTTCGGGGATGACGCCGAGAAAATCTACCTGGGAGAATGTCTCTCTGGGAAATCAGCCACGTCGCTCGAGTCCTTGCTTTCCAGATCCCACGACGTGTTCGCCTGGACTGCCAAGGACCTCCGCGGCGTACCACGAACCGTGGCCCAACACTCCCTGAACGTCGACATTACCACCCGCCCCGTGGTGCAAAGACGAAGGGAGATGAATGAGGAGAGGGCTAACGCCGCAAACGCCGAAGTAGGGAAGCTATTGGCCGCTGGGTTTATCCGCAAGGTCCAGTACCCTAGATGGCTGTCCAACGTCGTGCTGGTCAAAAAAGCCAGCGACAAGTGGCAGATGTGCGTGGACTTCAAGGATCTCAACAAGGCTTGCCTCAAAGACAACTACCCCCTGCCCTCGATCGATGAGCTGGTTGACTTAACCGCGGGACACGGGGTCTTGAGTTTCCTTGACGCGTACTCAGGATACAATCAGGTCTTGATGAGTCCCCTCGACGAGGAGGAGACGTCCTTCATCACACAGCGAGGTACATACTGCTACAAGGTCATGCCCTTCTACCTTAAAAACGCAGGAGCAACCTTCCAACGTCTCATAGACCGGGTCTTCAAGGATCATTTGGGGAGGAACGTGTCATCCTACGTCGACGACATCGTGGTCCGAAGCAAAACCCCCGAGGAGCACCTGGTCGACCTCGTAGAAGTCTTTGCAACGCTCAAACGCAACCGGCTCTACCTGAACCCCGAGAAGTGCGTATTCGACGTGTCATCGGGGAAATTCCTAGGCTTCATGATCAGCGAGTGCGGGATCGATGTGAACCCCGCTAAGATTGAGTCAATCCTCTCAATGAGGTTGCCACGATCTCGCACTGAGGTGCAGCGTCTCAACGACGCCGTAAATTACCTGGGGAGGTTCTGCTCCCGATTGGCGGATAAGTCCCTGCCTTTCTTCGCTGGCCTGAAGAAGAACGACAAGTTTGTTTGGGACGAGGAGCTTGAGCTCGCCTTCTTCGGGTTGAAGGCATTCCTGTCAAAACTCCCCACATTGTCACCACCAATGGCGGGCGAGGACCTGCAGCTGTACGTGGCGGTGAGCCCGGAGACAGTCAGCGCGGTGCTCACCAGAAAAGCTATGCACCCAATCTACTTCATAAGCCGTGTGCTCCAACCTGTGGAGCAGCGATACTCCCTGGAGGAGAAGATGGCCCTGGCTGTCGTAACCGCCGCCAGGCGCCTGCGCCGCTATTTCCACGCACGCCTCATCCAGGTCCTCTCCGACCTCCCACTTCGGCAGATCCTCCATCAACCCGCCCTCTCGGGGAGGATGACGAAGTGGGCCATCGAGCTCTCCGAGTTCGACATCAGCTACCTCCCCAGAACTGCCATGAAGGGGCAGACCCTCGCCGACTTCATGGTGGAAGTCACCTTCCCCGAAACTGATGCAAGCTCGGAGGAATGGAAGGTATTCGTTGACGGCTCACGATGTGACGCCGGGGGCGGGGCTGGCGTATTCCTCGCCGGTCCCTCAATCAAAGCGGAGTACGCCCTTAACTTCACCTTCGATGCCACCAATAACGAGGCCGAGTATGAGGCCATGATTGCCGAGATAGAGATGGCGCTCCTCAGTGGGGCTCGCAAGATTAGAGTCTACACCGACTCTGAACTGGTGGCGAGGCAGTTGAACGAGCAATACGACACCCGAACGGGGTTCCTACCTGCATACCGAGAAAAAGTTAAGGCATTGGTGTCTTGCCTAGAGACCTTCGTTGTAGAGTCCATCCCGTGAGCGGCAAACACGAAAGCAGACGCGCTCGCGTGGTTGGGATCAGCCTCCCCTTGGAGGTAGGAAACCGCATAATGGTGGAAAGGAAGCTCTCACGGAGTGTAACTAGCGAGGTTCTCTTCGTCACGGTCGGGGACTGGAGGGTTCCAATCGCGAGGTATGTGGAAAGCAGCGTCCTCCTGGAAGATCCCGCAGAGGCCAGGAAACTCAAAATGCAGGCGGCCCGCTATTACGTCGTCGGGGGACATCTCTATCGCCGGGGTTACGCGGAACCCAACTTGCTATGTGTGTCGCCCGAGGCCACAAAACACATCCTGTTTGAGACACATGAGGGGGTCTGCAGTGGCCACCCCGGATGGCGCGCCCTGTCACATAAGATCGCCCATCTAGGGTATTTTTGGCCTACCCTCCGACAAGACGCAAGGGCCTACGTCCAAAAGTGTGACGGTTGCCAAAAGCACGGTAACGTCTAACACGCCCCGACGTCACGACTACGTTCGATTCACGCACCCTGCCCATTCGTGATGTGGGTTATGGACATCTTGGGGCCATTCCCCAAGGTTGTGGGCCAGGTACAGTACATACTGGTCATCGTCGACTACTTCACGAAGTGGGTCGAGGTCGAGGCAATGGCGAAGATCACGGGGACAAAGGTTTGCAACTTCCTATGGAAGAACCTCAAGTGTCGCTTTGGGGTCCCCATGACCATCATGACCGACCATGGCCCACAATTCGACTACGAGGAAAGTCGCACCTTTTGCTCCGAGCTCGGCATAACCCTCAAATTCTCCTCCGTGGCCCACCCCCAGTCCAACGGCCAGGTGGAAAATGTCAATGCCTGTATCCTGACCGATCACAAGAAAAGCCTGGGCCTGGCACAGGGTCGCTGGGCGGAACTCCTCCCGCTCGTCCTATGGACATACTGGACCACAACACGTCACGCCACGGGAGAAACACCCTTCGCCTTGACCTATGGGGCGGAAGCCCTGGTTCCCGTGGAAACTCTGATTCCTTCGGCGAGGGTCTTTGACTTCAACGAAAAAGAGAACGAGGCCAACCTCAAGATTGAGTTGCTATTCAGGGACGAACTTTGCAAGATCGCCGCCCTACGCTCAAACGAATACAAACGACGTGTGCTGGTGTACCACGACAAGAAGGTTAGGCCCCGAGTTTTAGTCACAGGTTGCCTCGTTTTGAGGCGAACCGAAGGTGGCAAACTGGATCCAAATTGGGAGGGACCATACCTCCCCGGAGAAGAAGTCGCGCCCGGGGCTTTCAAGCTCAAGGATAGCGAGGGGCGCACTCTAAGCAAAACATGGAATATCGCTCGGCTCAAAAGATATTACATGTAAACTCTCTGAATTCTCAACGTTTCCAAAAATCTTGAATAAAATCTATCGCGCAACATTTTCCAAAATGCCATCTCAAATGTGAAAAACCTCGTTGCGCGGCCTGTTCAAAGTCCACCCCTCGCTTCCCGCTTGGGGATGGAGAATCTCGGGTTTAAGTTTAAATCCACCCCTCGCTCCCCGCTTGGGGTTGGAGAACCTCGGTTAAAGTAATTCAAGTCCACCCCTCGCTTCCCGCTTGGGGTTGGAGAATCTCGGTCTTAAGTTCAATTCCACCTCTTGCTTCCCGCTTGGGGTTGGAGAATCTCGGTCTTAAGTTCAATTCCACCCCTCGCTTCCCGCTTGGGGTTGGAGATTCTCGGTTTTACAAAGTTCAAATTCCACCCCTCCCTTCGAGCTTGGGGATGGAGAATCTCGGGTTTAAGTTCAAGTCCACCCCTCGCTTCCCGCTTGGGGTTGGAGAACCTCGGTTAAAGTAATTCAAGTCCACCCCTCGCTTCCCGCTTGGGGTTGGAGAATCTCGGTCTTAAGTTCAATTCCGCCCCTCGCTTCCCACTTGGGGTTAGAGATTCTCGGTTTTACAAAGTTCAAATTCGACCCCTCGCTTCTCGCTTGGGGTTAGAGATTCTCGGTTTTGCGAAGCTCAACTCCACCCCTCGCTTCCCGCTTGGGGTTGGAGATTCTCGGTTTTACAAAGTTCAAATTCCACCCCTCGCTTCCCGCTTGGGGTTTAAGATTCTCGGTTTTAAGAGTTCAATTCCGCCCCTCGCTTCCTGCTTGGGGTTGGAAACAATAGAAAACACACATGCGTGATCCGAGCGAGGCTCGTGATCGTGGCATAAAATCTATCATGCGCAATCTGAGAAAGGCTCGTGATCGTGGCATAAAATCTATCATGCGCGAACCGAGCGAGGCTCGGGATCGTGGCCTAAAATCTATCATGCGCGATCCGAGCGAGGCTCGGGATCGTGGCATAAAATCTATCATGCGCTATCCGAGCGAGGCTCGAAATCGTGGCATAAAATCTATCATGCGCGATCCGAGCGAGGCTCGTGATCGTGGCATAAAATCTATCATGCGCGATCCGAGCGAGGCTCGTGATCGTGGCATAAAATCTATCATGCACGATCCGAGTGAGGCTCGAGATCGTGGCATAAAATCTATCATGCACGATCCGAGCGAGGCTCGGGATCGTGGCATAAAATCTATCATGTGTTATCCGAGCGAGGCTCGTCATCGTGGCATCAAATCTATCGTGCGCGATCCGAGCGAGGCGCGTGATTGTGTCATAAAATCTATCATGCGCGATCCGAGGGAGGCTCGTGATCGTGGCATAAAATTTATCATGCGCGATCCGAGCGAGGCTCGGGATCGTGGCATAAAATCTATCATGCGCAAACCGAGCGAGGCTCGGGATCGTATCATAAAATCTATCAGGCGCGATCCGAGCGAGGCTCGTGATCGTGGAATAAAATCTATCATGCGCGATCCGAGCGAGGCTCGTGATCGTGGCATAAAATCTATCACGCGCGATCCGAGCGAGGCTCGTGATCATGACATAAAATCTATCACGCGCGATCCGAGCGAGGCTCGTGATCGCGGCATAAAATCTATCATGCGCGATCCGAGCGAGGCTCGTGATCGCAGCATAAAATCTATCATGCACGACCTGAGCAAGGCTCGGGGTCAGAGCATACAACGAGCGCCCGATGTGGCCCGAGCGGACCACAAATGTTGTGGCACTCGAGCTATGGGGTTGGATCGGGATATATATATGTAGTAAACTAAAATGAGAAACACGGAACACAACCATAAACAAAGAAAATTATATAAAATAAGGCCACGAGGGCCGAAGTGTCATAATTACAGACCCCGAAGGGGCCACTAAAATAGCAAATATATAAAAAAAACACAAACTACACAAACAGGCATCCCTCACTCCTTCAGGGTCTCGGCGGCAAGTTCCATGGGGACTTGGCGGACAGGTGAGGCGATGATCACATCAAGATTGGAAGTTTGCACGTCCGTCACGAGATGGGGATCTGCGACGGCAAGGTCCGAGCCTCCCTGGACGAGGTCCTCTGCGGTGGGCGCCTCGGTACCCTCGTTGGCCACGGTCCCATCCTCTTTAAGGAAGAACTCGCATTCTCCCTCGGGCTCTTCCCTAGTTTTTTCCCCCATGGTCAGCCCGTAGTTGGGGTTAAAAAAGACGATGCGAGGATCGACGTGTCCATACTTCGCAACCGCCTGCCTCAACCCCATGCGAACGGCCTGCCGAAACATTTTGTTGACGCTGCTTAGCAGCTCTTCCTTGTACTCGGCAGATGCCACATACTTGGGGCCCGAAAAGCCTCCACCTCCTCGTTTAGCTCTTTGATGCGCTCGTGGAGGCTGCCATTCTCCTCTTCAACCTTCCGAAGCTCCGACTCCTTCCCCCTGAAGAAGTCATGCTCCGCAGACAGTTTGTTCCGAAGCTCCTCGATCTCGGCCTTGAGATCCCCAACCTCCCCCTTTGCCTTCTCTGTCTCCTCCTTGGCCATCTCCGCCTCCCCCTTGGCCTTCTTCACCTCCCCGTTGGCCCTGGCGGCGGCTTTGGCCTCGTCCGCTGCCGCAATCTCCGCGACCCGAGTCCTCCTCTCGGCCTCCACGAGCTCCTTCTCCCTCTTCGCGCACTCCTCTGAGCGAGCTTTGAGCTTCGCCTCCAACTTGTCCATACCCTTGTGGAGGAGGGCGATGCGATTGCAGTTGTAGTTGTCGAATAAGTGATGCTGGAAAAACCAGAAAGATACGCGTTAAGAAAAGGAATAAGCGTGAAACCTGAAAAAAGAACAACCACGAAGAAGTAAGGCATACCATCGCCGAGTAACGGAGGGCCTTGTCGTTAAGGGCGGCCTTCGAAAGGTTGTTTGCCCAGGCAACCTCCTCCTTCCAGTCTGCCCGGTCCCAGTCCTTGGGCACACCCCGGGCGGGTCCGGGACAGTGGAACTTTTCAACAGGAGGGCCGTCAACAGAGATCACCCAGCTCACGGGGCCTAGACGATTGGCCATCCTCCCCTGAGGTGCCCTTTTGGCCGTCCCCCTTATGTTTCTTTTTCTTATCCTGGCGGGCGGGCACCTCGACTTCTTTCCTTTTGGATCCGGCTACATTGCCGGATCCTCGGGGGACTTGGGAGGACTTCCTAGCGACGTTCCCCCTGGACGGAGCCCCCTCAGTAATTTTCACCCCTGGCGCCTTCGGCGGCGGGGGTGTCACCTTTGTCGGCGGTGCTGGCGGCCTCGCCGAGGAAGTCGACTCCTTTACCACAGGGCCCTTCGGGGCCCGAGAGCTTTGCGAGGTCGATGTCGCAGGTTTCTTTCCCTGCGCCCTTGAGATAAGAGCGTTGAAAAGATCCACTGTCAAGAATATAAGAAAAAACAAGTTAGATAAAAAGCAAAAAACGGAATATCACAAACTATCATAGTATGACCCGAGCGAGACTGGAACGGCTCCTGATGCACCGGAGCATATCGGGCCTTGAGTTCGGCGGCTTTCTGTGTGTCCTTGGGCCGAACGAAGTTGTCCGGGGCCGTGGAGAAGTTGAGATACCTCCCAATAGGGTCCCGGACCAAGAACTATTTATTCTTCCACGTCCCGACGTTCGATGGGGCCGTGGTAATCTTAAGACCAGGCAAGCTGAGGTTGACGAGACAAGACTCGTATTCCCTCCTCGCCAAAAATAAGCTCGACATGGTGTCCAGATCAAGTCCATCCCCGAGCTCGTAACTTCGAAGGGTGTAGGCACAGAGGAGCCGCCACGCGTTGGGGAACAGTTGCGTTGGGCAAACGTGCGTGGCCCATAAAAAGTTGACCAGGTGTTGGGCTAGCGGCAACCGGAAGCCGGCCTGGAGGCTGTGCAGGTGCACGACGACGCACCTCTCATAATGGGCCAAGGAGTAGCCTCCCCTTCGAGGAGCGCTAGATCAACCCCTTCCGGCCAGGGGAAGTCCTTGGCGATCTTTGCGAGGTCCTCCCGCTTCAGAACCGTAGGCACCCCCTCGGGTAGAAAAATCCATTTCGAGGGGTTCGGATACATGGGTATCCTCTCCTCGAGGACTGGAGGGATGCTCGACACGTAGTCGGTGATGTACTCAGCAAAAAAGCTCGCTTGGTCGTTGGAATCAGACGACCTCGCAAAGGAACCAGCCACCTCCTCATCAGAAATTAAGGACGAGGCCATCTCAACTCCGGAAGATGTGCGCAATTGAGGAAAGAGCGAGGTGACCGAGACAACAGAGTCGCTAGAAGAGGGGGTCGCTGAAGACGAGTGAGGTAGACCTCGGGTTCTGAGAATCACTGGTCTCGACACTTTCTTCTGCCTCAGAAAGCTCCTCGTAAAACCGCTCTTGAACCTTGAACGCGAAGCCGGGTGGGGGGGCCTAAGGATGTGCCTCTAGGCATGAAAGAGTGACGTCCAGGCCAAGAAAGGCGAACACTTGGAAAAGAAGAAGTTTTGAGACATCGAAAAAGGTCACCAAAAAGGAAAACTCGAGGTAACAACGGGAGGAAAGCACGTGGCACCCTAAGGCGACCTTGACAAATGGGACGGCTTAGGAAGATTGTGAAGCGCCGAAAAAAGGAGAAGACGGAATGGGAGCTAGCGGTGGAAACGTCCCGTCAGTCAGACATCATGACGTTTGGCCTTCCGAGGAACTCAACCGTCAGCTAGAGCACGAAGGGTTCGAAAGCATTGCCAACACCACCCTCGCCCCCACCGCATCGCCACCGCGACGCCGACGCGAAACGCCGAAAAGCAATCGTCGCCCACTAGGGCACAAAACGAGAGAAAAGGGGAGAATGTAGAAAACACGAAAAGGGGGAGTCAAACACTTACTTGCTTGAAGGTTGACACGGATGAGGCGGTGGTGTTCCTAGAAACTGTCGTGAAGTCGCCGGAAAACCGTCTGGGAACCGCTTGTTGAAAAACCGAAAGAGCGAGAGCGAGAGAGAGAGAAAGCGCTGAAGGAAGAAGATGAAAATGAAGCGTGGGGAAGACGCCTTTATAAAGGGCGAACTTGGGCCTCTCCCCGCTACCAGAGAAGAAAAGGCTTAATGGGCCTAATCCACCCTGAAGGCGCATAAAGCGAAATGTGGGAGAACAGGCCCAATATGCGTCACACGCTTAACAAAAGAAAAGCCTAAGTGTCAGGCCTCGCAAAAGAGTCCCTCGCAAAAGAGTCCCTCGCAAAATGTCCACCCAACCTCTGGACCTCGTTCCTACAAACTGCAAACCTCGCACCCCGGGTTCGGCGAACCTAGTACCACTCGTATGTATGACCTGCGGTCTTCGGGACGAGCTCCCAAGGCCATGGGGTTGTGATGGTGCTCAAAATGGCGAGATAGGAGGTGGGACTGGGGTACGAGGGTTAGCGGGCCCAACGGGGTTCCCAAAGTCGAACCCGTGGCCATTGTCGTACCCCTCTCAAAAAACAAGCAAAACACGACCTTTGCAAGGCCTCGAAACCTCGGCAACGAGGTCTAAACCTCGTTGCCGAGGTTTCGCTCCCCCAACCAATAATCAACTGCCTCACAACCGGACCAATCAGAAGCCCTGACCTCGGGCGTCCCACATCGAGCAAACGCCAAAACTCAACTCTTCAACTCTCTATAAATAGAGGAGAACATCGTAGGTAGCAAGGGGTTGAAAACATCTTGAACTCAAGAACTATCTTGCTCGTTGAAGATCGACGTGTTGAAACATTGTCAAGGGAATCTCGCTACGGACAAGTGAAGTTCACAAAAAGACTTCAAGTCGCACAAAGAGTCCTCGTCCACATCAGAGACCTCGCATCATCATCTCGCAGGCCACAATCACCCCGCTCTAACTCCAAATCCTCGGCCTCGCCATCAGAGGTCGTCAAACAGTCTGTGGGTGATAAGAATCTCGTAGCAATTAGGAGATCTCGAACCTTGTTAGATCGAGATCTCGGATACTCTTAGAAGGTCTGAAGTGTAATCTCGTTTGCCTGTAACCTCGTAACCTGTAACCTCGTCATAAAAAAGCAATAAATAAAGAGCAAGTGTTTGCACAATCGAATAAAAGTAATCTCGTTTCTTGTCTTCTAGCGCTAGTTCATTTCGGGTTTCATCAGCGACTACCAATCACGTTTTTCGAGTCAATCCCACCTCGGGTGCGTCTCAACCCCTTGACCAATAAAGGTCCAATACGAATCCACACCGGGCTCATACTAATTGGTGCTTTCATCGATGGACTCATCGTTTCCATGGCCAACAACAAGGATGGTCAAACGCTGTTAGTCATAATTCATCACATCACTAGCCCCTTTTCGTCCCCGACACTTCTAGTTAAAAAGAAAGACAGCAGGGGATTATTCAGCACAACACCGACCCCTTTTCATCCCCGGCACTTCTAGTTAAAAAGAAAGACAATAGTTTTCGCTTCTGCATTGATTACAGAGCGCTAAATTACATCACGGTTGCAGATAAGTTTCCTATTCCTACAACTGATGAACTATTTGATGAGCTGGGACATGTTGTTATTTTTACCAAACTTGACCTACGTTCCGGGTACCATCATATTAGAATGCATTCTTCGGATATTTATAAGACTGTATTTCGTACCCATGACGGTCATTTTGAATTCTTAGTCATGCCTTTCGGATTAACTAATGCGCCATCTACGTTTCAGGCAGCAATGAATCACTTATTTGCTTAGTATCTGCGTGATTTTGTGATTGTCTTCTTTGACGACATTTTAATCTACAGTCCGTCAGTTGCTGCTCATGCTTCTCATCTGGATATCGTTTTGCAGATTCTTCAGGATAATCACTTCTTTGTCAAAGGATCGAATGTTCTTTTGGTACAACTAAGGTCGAGTATTTGGGGCATATTGTTACAGCAAGCCAGTTATTAGCGGATCCGACTAAATTATCAGCCATGGCAGATTGGCCGACACCTAAATCCGTTAAGCAATTGCGTGGCTTCCTGGGTCTGACCGGTTATTGCAGGAAGTTCATTCGCCACTATGCTCTGCTTGCGACGCCATTGACGGATCTTCTCTTGCAGAAAGATAAGTTTGTTTGGTCTGACGCCGCCGACGTGGCATTTAAACGTCTAAAAAGGCAATGATGCAACCGCCTATTCTCCAACTTCCATATTTTTGCAAGCCATTTGTAGTTGAGACTGATGCCTCAAATGAAGGCGTCGGAGTTGTGTTATTACAGGACGATCAACCTCTATCTTTTTTCAGTAAAAAATTGGGCATTCGTCGCCGTGGGTCTTCCGCATATCATAGAGAGCTTTTTACAATCGTCTCTGCCGTTCAGAAATGGCGCCAATATTTTCTAGGCCGTGATTTCTTTATTCGTAGTGATCAAGATAGCCTTCAAGAGCTCCTTACTCAGGTAATTCAGACGCCTGATCAACAGTTCTTTATTCGGAGGCTTATGGGCTATAAATTCCATATTGAGTATAAGTCCGGCGCTAGCAACCGCGTGGCCGACGCCCTATCTAGATGCATGATCGATGATGACGCTGTTCTGCACCAAATGCTCTCGTTTTTGGCACCACTTCCGGAATTGCTTCAGCGGCTCCGCCACGAGAATTCCGCCTTGGATGAATTGAAGGCTTGGCATGCCGCTGCGGCCGCCGGCACATTGGCCGCCCCGTTCAAGGTACACGACGATATTCTTTACATTGGGCATTGTTTGGTTGTGGGAGATGTTTCTCCTATTAAGGCTGAAATTTTGGTCGAATTTCACGCCACGCCTAGCGCTAGCCACCCCGGTGTAGATCGCACATTCCGTCGTGTTGCTGATGTCTTCTTTTGGAAGGGCATGCGAGCTGATGTAAAACATTTTTTTGATTCTTGCCTTATATGTCAATCCACTAAGTACAACACAAGCAAGCCTGCCGGGTTAATTCAGCCCTTACCCGTGCCGCAACAAGTCTGGGATGACATGTCCATGGATTTTATTACAGGATTACCCCCATCTCGTGGCTACACAACTATTTTAGTGGTCGTTGACAAACTCTCTAAATATGCCCATTTCGGTGCCCTCGACCCTTCATTCGACGCTCCTCGGGTTGCCACTTTGTTTGTCGATTTAGTAGTGAAACTACACGGCATTCCAGCGTCTATTGTGTCCGACAGGGACCCTATTTTTCGCAGTACATTTTGGTCTGAATTACACCACATGAGCGATACTAAGCTTCGTCATAGTACGGCCTATCATCCGCAGATGGACGGTCAAACTGAGGTCAAAAACCGCAGTTTCGAGCAATATCTGTGTGCCTTTACTTAGAGTCGGCCCCGACGTTGGTTCGACTTCTTACCATGGGCCGAACTGGTGTTGAATTCAATGTTCCATGAGGGATTGGGGATGTCACCATTTAAATCTTTGTACGGTCGTGACTCACCCCCCATTGCCCGCGCTACTCAACTTGTCGGGCCGCCTTCGCCGGCAGCGGAAGCAATTCGTGATCGCGAGCAAGTCCTCGACCTGATTCGGACAAATCTTAAAAAAATGCAGCAGCGAATGTGTTCTCAGGCTAATAAACATAGAAAAGACGTTTAATTTCAGGTTGGTGATCAAGTTTTATTAAAACTTCAGCCTTATCGGCAGCATTCGGTGAGCCGACCTCTTTCCGCCAAGCTCGCTCGTCGTTTTTATGGACCTTTAGCGATAACCGAGCGTATTGGCCCCGTTGCATATCGCTTGGAGCTCCCAGCCACAACTCGCATTCACAACGTCTTTCATTTCTCTTTGCTTCATCCATTTATCTCTAACGGTTCCCCGGTTATTCCGGCATCACTACCGGCCGAGTTTTTATATGATCGACCAATTTCTCGACCACTACGGGCCACCGCTGTCCGCGAAGTAATGGTGGATGGACAACCTCGCGTTGAGTGGTTAGTTGATTGGGATGACAGCGCTCCTGATTCATCAACTTGGGAGCCTGCGGACGTGCTACAACGCGTCTTTCTGGATTTACGGCTTGAGGACAAGCCGAATCTCATCGGGGGAGAGAATGATACGGCCCAAAATAGCAATACGAGGTCGTCACAAGTTCATTGTCGTCCGAGATGATATGAAGATTAATATTTGTTTATTTTGATATTTTATTTAAAAGTGTAATTTTTATAAACTAGAGTTTTACTCTCTTCTCGGGTTTTCTTTACAGTTCTTTCCCGGAACACGTTTGTTGAACCGTTAGAATTAGGGTTTAGTGGTAGGGCTTATTATTATATATACTCCTTTTGTATTCTAGAAAGTTTAATCAATCAGAAAGTTATTTTTCATAAACCCTAATTCTCTATCTAATATCTCTCTAAACTTATCTCTAGTTCTCCCTTCGCGACTACCAATCGCGTTTATCGAGTCAATCCCACCTCGGGTGCGTCTCAACCCCTTGACCAACAAGGGTCCGATACGAATCCACACCGGGCTCGTACCAAGTGCAGTCTTGTATGATGTAAATTTATGAGTTAGGGTAACAAGCAATTTCAATTCCGAAATCTAAATAATAAGAGAAATCAAATAGCAAGTAAAATTTGCACACAAAGAACATTATCAATAGTCAAATATTGGCCCAAAGAGACATTGCCAACTTGCGTAGCACTAGAAGGAGACCCATTAGGAATAATAGTCAAAGAAGGAGAAATCTTATATAAATTTTGAAGTAATTCTTTTCTCCCTGTAATATGATAGCATGCGATGTTGAGAATCCATTGTTTTAACAAACGAAAATGAAAGAATACAGAGATTGAATCAAGCATTCAAGGATAATACTCTCAATCCAGTAAGGAACCTCAAGAACTCCAGAAGTTAGAAGCTTCAGGAAGAAGCATTCTAACAGAATTACAAGAGTTAGTTTGCTCGTAAGAGCTTACACACTATTTATAACCGATTGACTTGTTGGACCTGTTTTCACTTAACTACTGGTTACAAGACTAAGCTTTATTAGCTCTATTACATCATATATCTCTATATCCTAGAGGCTTACACACTATTTATATCCTAGAGGCTTTGTAAGTATACCAGCAATTTGCAAGTGCGAGGGAACATAGACTGTATGAATGAATCCTGACTGCACCATCTCTCGAATAAAATGCCAATCAAAACGAAAATGCTTGGTCTTCTCATGAAAAACAGGATTATCAGCAAGTTGTTGTGCAGCTTTGTTATCACAAAAGAGGGGAAAAGAGAGAGGTACTTTGATGCTAAAGTCTGCAAGCAACCCTTCCAACCAAACCAACTCACTAGCTGTCTTAGACATACTACGATACTCACTCTCGGTTGAAGACTTAGAAACTGTGTTTTGTTTCTTAGTTTTCCAAGAAACCAGTGAGCTTCCTAGGAAAACACAGTATCCAGATAAAGATCGAGCTGAATATGCACAACTGCCCCAATCAGCATCATTGTATGCCTTCAAAACGAGATCAGACTTGCTTGAATAAAAAAGTGAAGCATTAATTGTACCTTTCAAATACCGTAGAAGATACAAAGCTGCATCCATCTGAAGTGATCTTGGAGTGACCATGAATTGACTTAATTGTTGAACTGTAAAAGAAATATTAGGTCTGGATAAAGTCAGATACAATAGTCGACCAACTAATCTCCTTTATGACTCTGGATCATGTAATGGATCACCAATATTAGGATGCAAATGCAAATTCTTCTGCATTGGAAAAGTTGTAGCTTTGCAATCCAACAAACCAGCATCTGTGAGCAGATTAAGGATTATGGTCAAAGATAACTACTTGAGTATCCTCGAAAATTTGCCAAAGATACCACATGAAAAGCTTGAGAGAAAGAATCCACTCCAGCTGGATTATGGTCAAAATCAACATTGTGCACTAGCAAGTGCTTGCAAACATAATCATTAAATCTGGATGGCGCTTTAATTTCTCTTGTAGATCTCCTAACAACTGGAACATCAACATGCACACTGTCATAAGCTACTGTATCACCACCATGAATCACATTAGTAACATGAGTCTGACTTTCAACAAAATCTGGAACAACTTCTTCCTGATTAGCTCTGTGTGACATCAGTCTGCTATTTGAATAACTCTATTCTATTCTAACAGGCATATTGTACACAATATCCGTATCATCAATAACAGGAGAAACCAAAGGCAAATGGACAACCTGCTTGGTCCTAATATCTGCACTTTGCTCATGAAAAGGAAATTTATCTTCTCTAAAAACAACATGTCTGCTAATCATGATTTTTCTTAGTTTCAAGATCATAAAGCTTATATGCCTTTTGACCTTGTGGATAACCAAGAAAAACACACTTATTTGCTGTGGCCTCAAATTTACCTCTATGCCCTTTAGGAATGAGAGAAAAACATAAGCAACCAATAACCCTCAGTCTATCATATTCTGGATGTTTACCAAACAAAACTTCATACGGAGTTTTCCAGTTTAAAACTGAAGAAGGCATCAAGTTGATCAGATGAGTAGCCCCTAGAATACAATCCCCTCAGAATCTCATTGGCAAATTAGCATGTAATTTGATTGCTCGAGCTGTCTCAACCAAATGCCTGTGTTTGCGTTCAACTCTACTATTCTGTTCAGGAACCCCAGGTGCAAACCTTTGATGCAAAATTCCTTTGCTAGCAAACAAATTGTTAACAAATTTCCGCACAAACTCCGTCCCATTATCAGACCTTACTATCTTGATCTGTGCACCAAACTGCCTTTCCACCATCCTTATAAAATGATCAATCAACCTGTATACTTGCTCTTTGCAACTCAACAAATATACCCAAGTACTCCTTGAATGATCATCAACTATAGTCAAGAAATATTTAGCTCCACAATACGTGGGAGTCCTATAAGGGCCCATAAATCCATATGTAGCAACTCAAAATTATGAGATGCCATAGAAGTACTTCTAGGAAAAGGCAATTTATGGCCCTTAGCTAAAACACATATATCACATTGAAAATCAGATGAATCATCCACATTACAATTCTGCAAATGTCTCAATTTTGAAACTGAAACATGTCTCATTCTAGCATGAACAAGATCAACTTCACTTTTATTACAAACTTTTTTTTATTAAACTGGATGACAACATGTCTCCATTTGCTATATTGACACTAAAATTCGTCCTTGTTCCATGATCAACAAAGACTCCACTCCTGAACTTGTAGAGACCTCCTTCTCTCTTTCCATAAGCCAAGATCCTTTTACTCGAAAGGTCTTGTAGTTCACATCCAGAATTTCCAAACACAAACAGGCAAGCTTCATTTATCAACAAACTAGACACTGACATCATATTGTGCTTGAAAGAAGGCATATACAGAACATTTTTCAGCACCAGATCAGGATATAACTTTACTGAACCATGCAACTCAACTGTCTGCAAAGAACCATCTGGCAAGCCTATCTTGATAGCCTTTTCTAACCTTTCTAGTTGAACAAATTGACTCTTATCATAACAAACATGATCTGTGGCCCCCGAATCAATTATCCAGATATTTTGACCAGAAATAGCATTATGAAGAACAGGAAAAACATTAAGATTACCTGCAAAGTTCACAAAATTGCTTGCATTGTTGGATCCTTCAGTAGCTACTCCTTTACCTTTCATCATTTTCATGACTTCTTGTACTACTGCATTGACAAGAGTAGTATTTGCCGTTAATCCTCCCTGTTCAGTTGCTTCTAGAGGATTATCAAAACTTCCTTTCATATCTTCCACATTTGCCATTAAATTTCCCTGACTTTGAATATTTGGCCCTTTCCACCAATCTGGATAACCTACCAGCTTAAAGCATGTTTCCTTGACATGACCTAATTCTTTGCAAAAATCACATTTTCTATCATACTTAGCCTTCTTGAAATCTTTGCTAAAATTAGTCACACCAGTAGAACCTGCCCCTGAATTGCTTCCTTTTCCATAGCCATTGCTAGAACCAGATCTCTGATATCCCTGAAAGCCATTTTTGTTAACTGCTAGAACATCATGAGATTGAGTTCCTCCACTAGTTATCTCCTTCTGCCTTTTGATCTGCATCACCATGTGAAAAGCTCTGTTCACTGTTGCCAAAGGTTCTTGGGACAAGATTGTGTTGCGTACTCCATCATAAGCTTCATTCAACCCCAAAAGAAACTGCATAAGCTTCATGGTTGAATCCTTATCAACAATCCGCTTGTGTAAAGCACATCCACAACTCACAAAAACACCACATGTACAAACTGGTACTCCATCTATAGCCTGTAACTCGTCCCACACCTTCTTGAGTTTGCTATAGTACATTGCAACCGACAAATTGTCTTGCTTAATGTTGCTAAGCTCTCGATGAAGTTGAAAAATGAGAGGTGCACTTGACTTCGCAAACCTCTCAACCAGATCAGACCATAATTCCTTCGTTGATTGAACATATATGAAATGCTGTGAGATATCACTCGTCATTGAGTTCAAGATCCAACTCATGACCATGAAATCACATCTCTCCCATAGCTCATACTCGTCAGAGGTAATATCAGGTTTCATGCAAGCTCCATTAATGAAACCTAGTTTCATCTTTGCACCTAGAGCAAACTTGATCTGTCTACTCCAACTATTGAAATTCGTTCCATCAAAATGTGTAGAGAAAAGTTGCATACCAGGATTATCGGAATTCGAGAGGAAAAGAGGATTAAAATGCACACTTTGAACATTTTGCCCAATTCAATGATTCACAGGCCTCCATCTTCGTGGTTCCTCACCACCTGTCACATATTCGTTATCATCAGCCATCTTCGCTTTTAGTATACCGCCAAAGCAGTCACTGATCTTCGATTTGAAAGAATAAAAACTCCTTAACAACACTTGCTAACAGAATCACCGATCTTAAACACCGATCGTCAACAATTACGCCTTGAATTCAGAGTATCTCTGCCTCAGAATCAAACACCGTAAGCTCTGATACCATTTTAACAAACGAAAATGAAAGAAAACAGAGATTGAATCAAGCATTCAAGGACAACACTCTCAATCCAGTAAGGAACCTCAAGAACTCTAGAAATTAGAAGCTTTAGGAAGAAGCATTCTAACAGAATTACAAGAGTTAGTTTGCTCGTAAGAGCTTACACATTATTTATAACCGATTGACTTGTTGGACCTATTTTCACTTAACTACTATCCGGTATCCGGTTACAAGACTAAGCTTTATTAGCTCTATCACATCATATATCTCTATACATTGGTCAAATAACTAACCCATCAACTTGTTTTCATTAACACCTATAAATTTCTGCATAATCTAGGAGAGAGTTTTCCATTTATCAACTGTTAAAGTAGAAAGTAGGATCTAAATCGACTCGATCCTGAGCGGTGAGCGATGTTGAAGAAAGGGGGAGCTAATATGAGCGGCATTGGCAACGCCGATCCCAAAGCAACTGGATGTTGTTGCATACGAGGAACCTGGAGGGGCAGATGACTCATGATTGCGGCCAACAACAAGAGTCGAGGAAGTAAATTCAGCCGCTTGTTTTTTCCAGAGTTCCAGCAACCATTCCAAATAACTATGTATCTTTAAACAAGTAGATAGTTAGTGGCCATCACATTTGCGGTGAGTGCAGTATAAGAGAGACTTATCAACTCGATCGTTATTCAGGAATAGAGCGAGTCGATAGCGGTTTAGACGCTGGTTTGGATGGTAGATGATATGATGCAACAAAAGTGAGGGCATCACTTTTGGTGGAGCACTTAAAATATATGGTTTCGTTCCATTCTTCTTAAACAAATAGGGTATAAATGCGATTGAGACTAGGCAAGGAGTCTTGTGCCAAGATATTGGAACACAGGGAACCAAATAAATCATCATCCAAACCCATCAAAAATTGATGAATTTCAGCTTCTACCCTTTCATCTTTCAGAACAACATCTTAAGCACAAGTGCAATTGTCCTTTTTAGCGTAATTTTGCAACTCTTCTTGTAAAGTCTTCAAGCGCCAAAAATAAGTGGCGACAAATTGGCCATTTTGTTGGAAACGAGATTCTCGGTGCGTAGTTTATGGACTCATTGAGCATTGCTAATGGAAAATCGTTGCTTGAGGTCATCCTAAATAACCTTTACGGAGTCTGAATAGGGAATAGATGTTCGTAGAGAGGGATCAATGGGTTGAAGGATCCAGCCTACCAACATTGAATTGACACTGCACCAAGCTTCATAATCATCATCGGGTTATGTAATTTTGCCATCAATGAAAAAAAGCTTGTGTCTTGCACGAAAGGCGTTTCACAATGATTTCTCTCTTTCTTCATAATTTATTTTATTTTAAAACCCTTTTTTGTAATTGCTACCCGTATTATTTAGAAAATAAACTTCAAACAATTTTGTGTACCGAACATCTAAAAAAAATTATTTACCAAAATAAGTTTTGAATTCTAGCTATAAAATTCAGCTACTAAATAAGTTTCAGCTTCAACTTCAACTCATATCAACTTAAATAAGTCCTGATGGGTTCCCGGTTGACTTTTTCCAACACTATTGGCATATTGTTGGTAACTCTATTATCCTAACAGTTCATGCTTTTTTCCACTCAAGACATATGCTTCGTTCAATTAATAAATCTTTTATTGTTCTTATTCCGAAAGTTGAATCCCCTCTAACAATTAATCATTTCTGTCCGATTAGTATTTGTACTACTATTTATTACCAAAATTTTAGCAAATAGAGTTTCTTCTATTCTTGCTGCCCTAATCCACCCTCTCCAAGGTGCTTTTCTTAAAGCTAGACTAATTCAGGATAATATTCTTATTGCACATTAAAATTTCCATTCTTTCCATAAAAAAAAAGTAAGGGTTGGATGATTTTGAAACTAGAAATGGAAAAAGCATATGATAAGCTAGACTGGAATTTTATTAAATTAATTCTCCTAAAATTTGGATTTGATGAAAAATGGGTTTGTCTAGTTATGTCATGTATAACAACTTCCTCTTCTTTAGTGCTTTTTAATAATGAGCTCGGGGACGAATTCTCCCCTAAATGTGGTATTAGACAGGGAGATTTGATTGAATTGCTCCTTTTATTTTCATCATTGCTATGAAATATCTTGCTCAAACCCTTCAACTTCAATATACTTTGGATTCGAAATTTGTTGGTATTCAATTAGTTAAAATGGTATTTGCTTGCCATTTCTCAGTTTTGCTAATGACACAATTATTTTTGCAAATGCTTCACATGATAATATGAACTATATCAAAAATTTCTTAGACAATTTTACAAGGATTTTGGGTTTTTCAATTAATTATCATAAGAGTAGCTTCCAGGTTTCGGAAAATATTTCTCGAGTTTCAATCGTCTCTGTTGCTAGTGTTTTAAATATTCAAATCACTACGTCAATGGAAAAATATTTGGGCATCCCTATTCTGAAAGGTAGGGTTCAAAATTCAGTTTTTTTAGATTCGATCTCTAAACTTAAGAAACAGTTATCTCAATGGAAAGCAAATTCTATTTCTCATGCAGGTAGAGCGGTTTTAATCCAATCTAATCTCTTAGGAGAAGTGAACTACCTAATGGAAAGTTTCCTTCTTCCAAAAGGAATTCTTAGTGAAATAGATAAGATTAATAATTTTTTTTGGAACAAATTCACTCCTAATCATCATCCTCTTATTAGTTGGGATAAGGTTTGTTCCCTTAAGGATTTTGGGGGAATGGGCCTCCGAACTACGGAGATTACTAATATTTTCCTTCAAATGAAGCTCCTTTGGAAAATTTTGACTAGCCCAAATAATTATTGGGTTCATATTATTTCAGAAAAATACTTAGGATCGCTTTCGATATTGCAAATTCAAAAAAAAATTGCTCTTGGCAGTTTGGTAGATTACTAAATCTTAGAGATAAGTTTTCCAAAGGAATTTTCTGGTCTATTGGAAATTGCAATTCAATCAATTTTTGTAGAGACCCGTGGGTTAAAAATATAGATTTACTATCTTTCTTTGACAATGGTAAAATAATTTGTAAGTCTCTGCTTTTATAATTCTTGATCTTTCTTGAGATTTGATCAGTTTAAGTGCGATCCTTCCTAGTTTTATAGTAGATTTAATTTGTTCAATTCGAATCCCTTTTTCTTGAGGATCGTTTGGTTTGGATTCCTTCGACTAATGGAGATTTCTCCGTTTCTTCATCTTCTTCAATAATTAACTCATCGTCTATTGACCGTTCTTATGAATTCTCATGGATTTGGAAGTCCTCCCTTCCACTTAAAATTACAAATTTTATTTGGAAATCTTGTGTAGATTGTCTTCCCACTACTGACTGGCTAAATCGCTACTTCAATTGTGTTTTAAGCACTTGCTCTTTATGTGATTTTCATGATGAAAATTTGAATCATTTATTTTTTAATTTTCCTTTCAGTCAAAAAATGATCTCCTAATTAGAAGAAAAATTAAACATATCTTTTCAAATTTGTTCGACAGGTGCCTTTACTGATAATTTGACTTCAACTATAAACTGAAATAAAAATAGTAATGTTTTGTGTTTTCTTTGGTGGTATATTTGGGGACATAGAAATGTAAATTTTTTAATCCCTCTAGACTTTTATCTTCATTGCTTCCTAGTGATTTGGCTTTTTCTCAGGATCTGCAATGGATGTCGGCTCAACCTCCAATTCCTTTTAAACAATTATCCCATCCTAAAAGAAAAAACAATCCTGTTTGGAAAAAGCCTCCTGTACATTGGGTAAAATTGAACTTTGATGCATCTAAGCGTATTAACTCTACATCTTTCACAAGTTTCTTAATTCGGGACCATAATAGTAAAATTCTTGATTTTGGTCAAAATAAAAATCACTCTATTTCTATCCTCCAAGTTGAAGCTCTTGCTTTGCTAGAAGGAGTGCGACGTGCGGTTAACTTAAATTTTACTCATCTTGTTATAGAGGGTGACAATTTAACGCTTATTAATTCTTTAAAAAGAACTTGGAAAGTTCCTTGGGAAATTCAAGCTATTGTAAATAATATCCATCATTTTGCTGCCTTTATTCCTTGTGTGGTGTTTTTTCATTGTTTCAGGGAATATAATTCAGCGGCGGATTTCCTCACTAGAAGGCATTTTAGTTTTAATCATCTTAGTTATGCTATCTCTCATTTTTTTCCAGGATCATTGTTAGATCCTTCGGAAGTCTCCCAGTATAATTCTTGGGTGTGTAATCATCCTTTGTTATTTGATTTTCTAAAGATCATCCGTTGTGATGATTTAGGTTGACCTTGTAATATTTAGGTAACCTAGTATTTGCCTTGTAATGAGCTAGTACCTCATTTCTTCAAAAATAAAACAAAGCAGTTATTTTAACTTAAATAAATTCCACAAATATATTTTTAATAACATTTATTCAAGAAAATAATACTATACACTATATTTATACTACAAGTGATATTAATACCTTAAAACCAAAATTAACTAACCCAATAATTAAAAATGAATTTTACGTAATTACTTTAACTTAAATAAATTTCATAATTTTTTCAATGGACATATATACAAATGGGTCAAAATATATTTTACAAAAATTAATTAACCCATGGTTAAAATTGGATTTTGTTTACAAAGTAAACAAAGCAATGGCTCAACAGATGACTCCTGAAGAGATGGCTCGGCAGATGGATGCGCTTCAGAGGCAGCTCGAAGCCACATAGATTGAGAAGACCGCTTTACAGGAGCAACTCAATGCCTATCCGAGGAATGCTAAACAGTATATGCATCCAGAAATGAGGGTGCCAGAGTCTGCAATCGTGCTTCCAGAGATAGAGAAGACTTTTGATATTAAATCTCAATTCATATCCTTAATCAAACAGACTCAGTTTGAAGGGAAACCTACTGAGTGCCCTATGGAACATATTAAAAAATTTCTTGATTTATGTGACACTATTGCTGCTGAAAGTGTTTCATTAGAATATGTTCTGTTAAAAGCTTTCAGGTGGATAAACTGACCAATTATGTTCTTGATTTATGGATCCCACCGCTGCATGGGAGTTGCTGGATAAACTGACCAATTACAATGCTATGTATGGAGCCCAGCAGCCACCACAGCCACAAAAACTTCTCTACATCCCTAATAAAGACGAAGTTGATCCTGAAGGCAAAAATCAATTTCTACAGGATGAGATCAATCGTTTGAAGAAACAGGTAAGTTTTCTGAAAACCTCTCAACATTGTCAAGAGTTTGGCTCTTCTGCCCATAGTACTTCTGTTTGCACTAACATCGAACAGGTTAGAGCCGCTGAGACATATGCTGAGATGAATTATATGAGAGGGCAGTACAGAAATCCTCCTAATTATGACAGGCCAAACAACTACCCGACTTGGGGAAATCAAAATCAAAATCAAAACTATGCAGCCCCTCCTCCGGATAGAAGGCCCACGCCATCGTGGGTGAATGGACTCCATGAAGGGATCAATGGAGTGAAAAATGAAATCAATGGAGTCCGTTCTGACCTAAAAGGTGTACAAGCACAGTTGGGGGAGATTGAGACGTGGAGAAAGAATGTAAACTCCCAATTAGGCCACCTAGTTGCACAGATTGCGAGGCAACAAGGGCAACTCCCGGGCCGCCCCGAAGAAAACCCGAGAGGACTAATTGCAGTTGTACACCTCATGAGCGGAAAGACGCTACCAGATCGTGCCGAAGCCAAAGAAAAGGACCCCGGTATTGAAGATGATGCCTCGACCCAGATCGATAACGTGCCGAAGAGGGTCATTACCGAGCCTAACCCACTCGGTACCGATGCTCGGTACTGATGCTCCCAAGCTCGTTAACGACCCCAACCCAGGTAAGTTCTCTACATCGAACCACTCTCTTAGTCCCAAGCATAATACTGACCCACCCAGGTTCGGTACCGACCCTTCTGCGACACCGATCGACCCGATTGTCGACCAGGTAGCGCCACCTCTCGAACCCGCTTTGGTTTCGAGATTGGTGAAGTCTCTCCCCTTCCATACTAAGAATTCTAAGGACTCAACAGAAGGCAAGTTTAAGCGTTTCGTTAAAATTTTCCAAGGCTTAAATATTTCTATACCATTCGCTGAGGCCCTAAGCGAAATGCCGGCTTACACAAAATTCTTGAAAGACATTCTTAGCAGGAAAAGGTCAATAACAGAGCTGACAGATGAGGTCCGATCCATAAACTTTCCAGAAAAGCTAGGTGACCCAGGGAGATTTTTTATTACTATAGGGATTGGTGACCATCAATTCAAAGCGCTATGCGATTTGGGAGCCAGTGCCAGTTTACTTCCCTTATCAATCTGGTCAAAGGCTAACATGGGACCTCTGGAACCCGTGGATATGAGGCTATACATGGTAGATGGATCTAGTGTAAAGGCTACTGGAGTCGTTGATGATTTTCCTATTCAAGTGGGCAAATTCTTCATACCAAACGACTTTATTGTACTCGATATGCCTGAAGACCCACTAGTGCCCATCATTCTAGGCAGGCCATTCCTTGCTACAGTAGGTGCTTGAGTCGATGTTCGGAAAGGACTCCTCACCTTTGACATAGGATAGGAGTGGGTAGAGTTTAGCCTTAATCAAGATGCCAACGACACGGCCGCGACCGCACAGATCGAGACATCTCAGCCAGAGCTCAATATTGCTAAGCCAGTAGTTTCCATTCCTATCAACGAGGATTATGAGAACGCTACAAAGGGAGCTACCGATCCCCCTTGGGTCGGTACCGAGCCCTTTGTACAGCAATATGACGGATGCGGCACATTTTGGCACAATATCGAGGGATGCTATGCTCCAGACTGGTCGATAATGACCTCAGCTGCCTTGGTGTCGACGCCCTCACTGACAAATCAAGGTGAGTATTCTAACTCTAGATTCACTATCACTGGTGATGATCCTTCCTTATATCATATTCCTACACCATACCCCGCTATTTATGCTTTAGAGGAATCGAAACCCCCTTTGTTCTCGGACTTCACTAACCCTTGTGTAGGAATACCGAGCATACTATTAGAAGATGAGGGACCGAATTTATTAAGAAGAAATAACAATGGCTTTAACGCTAAGTATGGGGTTTCCCACGACCCCGACAAAACTGAAAAGGAACCACCTTGATTAGCCAGGTAAGCACGTCGGGCTAACGACGTTAAAAATAGCGCTTATGGGAGGCAACCCGGTTTTAGTTTTAGTTTTAGTTTAAGTTTTTCCTTTCTTTTTATAGTTCTTTTGAGTTTTTAGTAGTGTAGAAGTTTACGGGATAGGATATTTTTGAGCTAACATGTCACAGAAGTCGGTCTTGAAAAGGCACTAGAAAACGAGTCGCCCAGGCTCGGTTCCGAGCTGAGAGGGTCGGTACAGACCTGAGACAAAACCCGAAACGAGATGCGTAGGCAGGTAAGTTTTTCTAAACCTAAATCTATCTTCTTCCTTGCCTCACCCCTCACACCGCCTCTTGCCCACTTCTTTTAAAACACTCTCAAGCCTCAAAAACCCACCCCAGTCTCACCAAACTCTCAAAATCCCACCGATCTCCACCCGGATTTCCATCACTGCTATCAACCCGCTCTCACGCCTTCAATCTCGCATCCTCTCGATAACGAACACACCTCTTGTGATTCGTTACCGGAGCTTCAAGCCCTCGTTACCTTGCAATTTGAATTTTCGTTCTTCCATTCTACAAAGCTACGATATGATTTCTAAACCCTAACTCTTTTCTTGAAAATTCATGGTAAATTGGGGTAGTTTTCATATCTAGATCTTGTGTGAATTCGGATTGCATGTCTCCATTGCCATTATTCTTTCATGTTTCTATGATTGGTGAATAAATCTTGATTGATTATTGGTTCTTCTTGCTTGATTTACATTGAATTTTGATGATAGAAAAGCATGAAGTAACTTGTTCTTGATTTGCATGATCTTCACCATGAGTTTTTGGCAATTCTTGGCATGATTAGATAGGGCTTTGAGTAAGTATGGGGTTGCATGTACTTGATGGTGTGTTTTTGTATGGAATCTTGCTTGAAATTGTGCTAAATTATCGAATGTTTGGGGTTTGGGATTCGAAATTGCTCGCGTAAAGTTCTCGTCCAGGCTCGTTACCGACCTGTGAGGGTCAGTAACGACCTGTGATTGCCCAGAACCTGAGCCAAACCCAGGGACCTTGATACCTACCCTCTCATGTCGGTACCGAGGCAAGTCGAGACCAATTCCGAATGCAAGTATGGGGTTTTTCTTATTGGTTTGAGTGGATCTTACCATTTTTGTGGTGTTTTCAGGTATCAAATGGCAAGCACAAGCTGAGCAAACTCTAGGGCAGGAAAGAAGAGGAGGATTCAAAGATCTCCATCTCCTCCGAGGATGGATGAAGTTATTTTGGCAACTAGGGAGCAACTGGCGGTTTTTGAATTCGTCCTCCAAGAAGACCACTTCACTAGATGGTTCTCAAGGTCAAGTGCCAAGGCTAATGGCATTTATGACGACGTCAAGCACGCCTTCTCTATTCTTGGGGTGCCACATCTCCTCAAAAATGAGGACGTCCCGCACTATCCGGTGCTCACCGCCGAGTTCATTGCCACGCTCTAAGTCAGTTTCAAGAGCATCAGTCGGAAAGATTAGATTCCGATTGGGCAATTCCAACCACTTGTACAACATGGCCCAGTTCAACCAACTCCTCGGCTTCCCCAACCATTATCGGAATTACACGGCTCCCGATGATTTCAAGGTCACCGAAACATGGAGCTACATTTTCGGGGAGGTCAATCCTTCCGCACCGGCACTCCCAGGGGCGAGCATCATCAACCCCATCTTCTGGATTATTCTCCGAGTTTTGGGCACCACCATTTGGCCCAAGAGAGAGTTTTCAAGGCCAACAAGAACGGAGGTAGGATGCCTCCGCACTATTCTCTTTGAGGACCCCGACCCCATGAATTTGGGGTACGAATGGCTGAAATATGTGGAGCGGCACGGGGCCAAATCAAAGGAAGTTTGGTGTGCTAATATGGTGAGCCTTTTTGCGACGGAGCTTAAAGTCGACCTCTCGCGCTACACCCCTCATAGTCCCCAGAAGCTGGATACAAAGTATTGGTGCTCTTCTGGTATTTTTCAGAGGATTCACGGTGGTGTCGCCACCAAGGTGCTTGGACAGGATGTGGAGATTACTCGGGCTAAGCTGGAGCTGTTATGTGCCGAATTGGTACGAGGCTTGGACCTCTCATCCGTTCCCATTGGACAAGAAGCCTCAAGATGAGCCGACATTGAGGGAATGTGAGACAAGATATGACTGAGATGGAGCTGCCATAGAAGAAGACGAGGCAACCACTACGGAGGAGCTCGATATCGAGCAAGATGAGGTTGGTACCGAGGTACTTGACGAGCACACCCAGCTCGGTACCGAGCAACCTGGGCTCGATACTGAGTATTTCGAGGTTAATACCGAGGCATTCAACTTCGGTAACGAGCCTGCTCCTCCGTCTACCGAGACACATTCGTATGGTATAGTGCCTTATGCCCCCGGTCATCTATCCGGACCAATTCCAGCCACATGATCATTACCAGCCTCCGCTCTAACCTAGCTACACTGGTTCAAGCACGCCTCCTCCTTGGGCTGAAGATTTGTCCTTTCAGATGCAACAGATGAGCTTGCAACAGACACAACTCGCTCAATGGATGGATAGTTGGGAGGGTGTGTACTCCGCTCGCATGGCTCTTAAGGATGCATGGCAGCAACAAGCTGACGCTCGTTGGATGATGATGGAGAAACGTGTGACGGTTGATGAGGAGCGCTAGAGGATGATGTACCAGTTCATGGGCAACTTTGAGTGTCAGTTCCCACCACAGTGATGATACCAGCTTTCAAGGATGTTTCTTCTGCTTCGTTTGTTATCTTGTGAGTTTCTTTCTTTTCCCTATCTTTTATTTTGTTTTATTACAGTAGGGACACTGTAATTTTAAGTATGGGGTAGGGAGGGAAAAGAAAACTTGCTTGTTGTTTGTTTTTGTTAGTTTGTTCTGTTCTTTGTTTTATTAAAAATCACAAAAAAATTGAAAATTTTTGAAAAAAAAAAGATTTTTAGAATGGATAAGTACCCTTGTCTTTTGGTTCTATGATAGTTAATTTCTTGCATGATCATGTAATTTCCTTTCAGCATGTTTTTGATAGTATATAGCCTGACTCTTATGATGAAATTGTTTTTATAGAGGAATAACATATGATGAAACTGAGCATGTGTAACTTTTAGCATAAGTAGTTGCAATCCAACAAAATTTAACCTTGTGAGTTCTTATTCTTAGCCTTGATTTTTCATGTGTGATTTGTTCTCTTTATGTATAATATCTCTTGGAATTTTGATGGTTGTCTATTTCTCAAGACCTGTATAAGATTTTTTTAGTTCATTACTTGTGGAAGTCATATGATCGAGAACTTATTTTTCATGAGCCCTGTTAATCCCTATCCACCCTTACATTATCCTCTTTTTGAAGACAATCTGAGCTTTAGCGTTTTATTTGTAGCTCCACAAAATTATCCCTAGCTGTGATAAGCTTGACCCAATCCGGGGATTAGGACTTAGTTGGAGAGGTGTTGTTTTGTAGAGTGCAAAGTTATGTATTGGTTCAAAATAAAGGTTTTGGTGGGGTAGATTGGAAGTCTCTTGTTTTAATTGTAAAAAGGTCTCTTGGTTAAGAAAGAATGCACAGAGAAAGGAAAGATATTGGTTCAATACCAACCTATGTGGGCTCGGTACCGGAGGAAGAAGAAGCAAAATTTCAGCTCGGTACCGAGGCAAGACGAGAGGAAAAAATGAATGAAATGAAAAATGCAGAAGAAGATAGAAAAAAATAAGAGAGATGTGCAATGTTTAAAGTTTAGACCAGAGATTCTTTAAGTTTTATGAGACTTTCTAGGTTTTATGGGTGTGTGAAAAAAAGGTTTATATGTTTGAGTGAGTTTGGTATGTTTTTATGAGAGTTTTGGTATTATGTGTGAGTTTTTAGGAGTCTTTTGATTCCCGGATATTATTAGCACCACATGGCCAAAAGTTTTCCATGCCTGATTGTCTTTACCAAGCCCTATTACAAACCGACCGAATGGAAGCTTCTATGAAGTTTTTCATTGAGCTAAGTTCTCTTGATGATTTTGCTTGTTTTGACAAATCTTTGGTGGAGAGTTTGGTGATATAAGTTCCAATTTCTATGAGTTTTCTCATATTAGATTTAGTTTAGAGATTGAATTTATAGCCCAAACACATGAGAGTTGAGTGAAACACTTTATCCTTGGTGAGGTTGGATTGTAGTTGCTTATGTCTATTGGTGCTTATATATGTGTGATGACGTTAATAGTCGTTTGTTATTTTTCCTATGGTTTTGAAATTGCTTTTTAGATGATGGCTATTACTTGATGAGCATGATGTTTGGTTTTGGTTATTGTCTAGTGATTGTTTGAGGACAAGCAAGTCTAAGTATGGGGTATTTTGATGTTCGTGTTTTTAGTATAGTTTTAGGTGTTTTTCTTAGGTTGTTTAGTTTAATTTTATTGAGTTTTAGTGTTAGTTTTGTGTGTTTTTGGATAAGTTTGCATATTTTGTGAAAAGTATGGAAGCTACTCCGTTTTTGTGTTTTTCTTAGGTTTTTGAAGAGGAAAAGAGCATTTTTGAGCAAGCTAAAGTCAAGTGGTGAATGGTGGAATGCATGGAGGGAAGAGAAGAAAAGATATGTCTTAAAAATCCCGTTGAATCCAAAGAGAAGCTGTGTAAAGTGTACAAAAACCCAAAACAAAGGGCTCGTTACCGAGCTGTGCAACACAAATTTGTTTGGGGAATTCAGCAAGAGTCTACCGACCCTGTGAAGGTCGTTATCGAGGTGGCCTGTGTCGGCAAGCGGCGCCGACTTTCGAAAATTTTATCTTTTATCTTAGGAAAGTTTTTATCTTTTAGGATCCTTGTTAGATAGTTTCTCTTAGTATAAATACCCTGTTTTAGTTCAAGTTTAGGGGAGTTAGTTCGTTTAAAGGAGAAGACGTTAGTTTGGGATTCCGGTTCTATCGAGAGAGAGAGAGAGAGAGAGTTGGGGTTCGTTGTTCTTCTAAGTTCGAACGTGGTTGTGATTGTAAGACAAGATCTTTATAATTTCAAGTAAGTTTTATTTCAATGTTTTCTTTTAATCTAGTTGTTTGTTTCGTTTCAATTATGAGTGAGTAGTTTACTTTTCTAGGATCGGGGTTGAAACCCGACATAGTTATGCATGATTGAATGTGTGTGTTGAAGATTTGATTGCCTTTTACCCTTTTACTACTAGTTTGTGCTTATACTTAGACGAACGTCGAAGTAATTTGAGTTTATCGCTTGATCGAAAGAGAAAGTTGTGAACTTGAATATTGATATTGTTCGATAACAAAAGTTTCGAGCTTTGGATTCAAAATAAGTAGAAAGAGAATTGATTTATGAAAATTGATTGATTTACTCGTTTAGGTCAACGAAAGTTGATAGATTTATCTTAAAGGCATGATAATTATCCTTCACACTAGTTCGTTTGCATGATTATGTCGTGGTAACCCTTGTCCTAGTTGTTTTTATCATTTGAATTACCTTAGTTTTCACTCACGAACAAACTCGTTACCGAGGCACACAGTTCGGTACCGAGCCTGCAGTTGATTCGTCTTGTTTGTCTAGTTTTAGTTGAAACCTAGCGTCATTACCGACCCTGACAAGGTCAGTACCGAGGGCTGTCGTAGCCTAGTTTATTCTTGTTTTGCTTTATTTTCTTGCTTTTGTACTTCGGTAATCAAACAACCTTGCTTCCTGTGGACAATCCTGACTTCGCTATACTCAGCGGGGTCTTGACTACAAATTTATTTATTGTCGAGTTAAATTAGCCCTTCCAACATTGCCCAATATGCTTTGTGTTCTAACTCCACAGGTAAATGACAAGACTTTCCATAGACCAATCTGAAAGGGGTAGTATCGATGGGAGTTTTGAAAGCAGTTTTGTAAGCCCAAAGAGCATCATCTAGCTTCATTGACCAATCCTTGCGGGACCGAGACACAGTTTTCTCCAATATGCTTTTGATTTTCCTATTAGAGACTTCCACCTGGCCACTAGTTTAAGGATGATACGGGGTTGCAATCTTATGAGTCACCCCGTATTTCTTCAATAAAGCTTCAAACTTCTTCTCAATAAAATGGGATCCACCATTACTTATAACAACTCTAGGAGTGCCAAACCTTGGAAAAGTCACTTTGTTGAAGAAGTTTGGTGATGCAACTACTTCTACCCACTTGGACACATAATCCACCGCTACAAGAATTTACTTGTTGTTGCAAGAAGATGGAAAAGGGCCCATGAATTCTATCCCCCAAACATCAAAGATCTCCACCTCTTGGATGTTGTTGAGAGCCATTTCATTCCTCCTTGAGATATTTCCAGTCTGTTGGCAAGAATCACACTAGGAGATGAATTGATGGACATCTTTGAACATTGATGACAAATATAATGTTGAATTGAGAATCTTGTTGGTTGTCTTAGAAGAGCTAGCATGGCCTCCACATGGTAGATAATGACAATGTCGAATGACACTCTCCACCTCTTCTTCAAGAATGCACCCCTTATCACACCATCAGTATACCTCTTAAAGAGAAAAGACTCACTTCAATAATAATCTCGTACATCAGCCATGAACTTATTCTTCTGTTGCCAAGATAGCCCAGGAGGTAACTCATTGCAAACTAAGTAATTGCCAAAATCAGCATACCAGGGCATCTTTGAAGTTGCAAGTTGTAGGAGCTCTTCTGTTATCCCAAAGAGATTATCATCGGGAAAGGAATCATCTATAGGGACTGCATCAAGTGGCTTCTCTTCTTGGGGCACCAATCTATAAAGGTGATCAGCAACTAAGTTTTCTACCCCCTTCTCATCCTTGATCTCTAAATCAAACTCTTGAAGAAGAAGGATCCAACGAATCAATTTAGGCTTAACATCCTCCTTACTCAAGAGATATTGAATAGCAGCATGATCAATGTAGACAATTACTTTGGCTCCCACCAAATAGGACATGAACTTCTCAAAGGCAAACACTATAGCAAGCAACTCTTTTTCTATAGTAGCATAATTCACCTGGGCTTCATCGAGAGTCTTGTTGGCATAGTAGATGGCATGAAGCTTCTTGTCCTTCCTCTATCCCAACACATCCCCTACTGCAAAATCACTTGCATCACACATAACCTCAAAGGGAAGATTCCAATCAAGAGGTTGCATGATTGGAGCTGAATCAAAGCCTACTTTAACCTATTGAAGCTCTCAAGACACTAATGGGAAAAGTTAAATTCCACATCCTTCAGCAATAAATTGGTAAGAGGCTTAGCAATTTTAGAAAAATCTTGAATAAACCTCCTATAAAATTATGCATGACCTAAGAAACTTCTTACCCCCTTGATTGACATGGGAGGTGGCAACCTCTCAATGGCTTCAATCTTTGCCCTGTCAACTTCAATACCTCAGTTAGAAACAAGATGACCAAGAACTATCCCCTCACTTACCATGAAATGACATTTTTCCCAATTCAACACAAGGTTAATTTCTTCACATCTCTGTAGCACTCTTGACAAGTTAGTCAAACAAGAATCTAAAGAAAAACCATAAAAAGAAAAGTCATCCATGAAAACTTCCATGATATCCTCAATCAAGTTAGAAAAGATATCCAACGTGCATCTTTGAAAAGTAGCAGAGGCATTACACAATCCAAATGGCATTCTTCTATATGCAAAAGTGCCATAAGGGCATGCAAAAGCGGTTTTCTATTGATCATTAGGATGAATAGGAATTTGAAAGAAACCACTATACCCATCTAAATAGCAAATATGTGAATGTTAGGCTAATCTTTCTAACATTTGATCAATGAAAGGAAGAGGGAAGTGATCCTTACGGGTTGCTTTGTTCAACTTCCTATAATCTATGCACATTCTCCAACCCATAACAATCATAGTGGGAATTAATTCATTTTTCTCATTCTTTTCAACAGTCATCCCACCTTTTTTAGGAACTACATGAATAGGACTAACCCAATTACTATCAAAAATAGGATAAATAATGCCAACATCCAACAATTTAAGCATTTCTTTTTTCACTACGTCTTTCATATTTGGGTTAAGTCTTCTTTGATGTTCAATTAAGATTCTATGCATGCACAATGAGGGACTAATTCCTTTTAGATCATTAGTAATGTATCATATAGCTTTTCTATGCAGTCTAAGCTCATGCAACAATTTTTCAATCTCATCATTACTTAGACTAGCATTGACAATAACAGAATATGTAGAATTAGGTCCTAGAAACTCGTACCTCAAAGTGGATGGAAGTGGCTTCAATTCCACTTTTGGTGCATCTTTTGGATCTCCATTGGGATTTGGGTCATCTCTCTTCAAAAGCTCAACAACTTCTCTAGTGTAATCCTCTTTTGTTGCCATCAAGTCTTGAACTACACCAACAAGTAGTTCTTCTTTCTCCACTTGGTCTACACTTGTGGTCAAACAAAGCTCTAATGGGTCCTTAGAGACCACAGACATCAAAGATCCATGAACTTCCCTGTCTATGACATCTATCCTGCCATCATCATCCTCACAAGAAGATTGTTTAACATCTTTAGAAAAACTAAACTCAATTTTCTCATCACCTATTGTGAAAGAGAGGACCCCTTGCTTAACAACAATCATGGTACCTACAATAGCTAGAAAGGGTCTTCCCAAGATGATTGGGACAAGCATATCAACATCAATATGAAGCACAATAAAATCCATAAGAATAAAGAACTTGCCTATATGAATAGGTAAATCCTCAAAGATTCCTATGGGGCAAACCGATTATCTATCCGCCATATAAAGTGTCATCCCAATAAGTCTCAGTTCTCCCAAATCGAACTCTTTGCAGATAGATAAGGGAATAATACTAACACTAGATCCTAAGTCACATAATTATAAGTAGTATTACCAAAGACAATAGGACAGAAAAGTTACATGGATCTTCAAGTTTGGGAAGGAGCTTGTTTTAGATAAGGGTATTGCATTCCTTGCTTAGAGAGACGGATTGGCATTCATCAAGCTTTCTCTTGTTGGATAGGATCTCTTTCAAGAACTTCACATAAGAGGGCATTTGTTTCAAGGCATTTGTGAAAGGAATGTTGATGTAGAGCTTCTTCAGCACATCCACAAATTTTCTATATTGTTGATCCAATTCAGCTTGAGCTCTTCTTTGAGGAAATGGTAGAGGTGGCTTGTATCGTGGTGGAGGAACATATGGAGGCTCCTTCTCATCTTCTTTTGACTCATCAGGGACCTCTTTTTCTTGTGGATCATTTTCCTTCACCTTTTGAGTCTTGGGTGGAGGAGTTTCAAGTTCTCGTCCACTTCTTAGAGATACAACATTCACATGGCCTCTTGGAGCACTCAGGCTTGTTGAGCTAATTGTTGCTCAAACATCTTCTACTTCTTTTTCAACTCTTGTAACTCTGAGATCACATCTTGTTGAAAGGATTGGCTTGCATTTTGATCCGCCATGAGTTTCTCAAGTAGAAGCTCCATTGTTGATTTTTGAGGCTGTGGAACATGAGGAGTAGTTTGTGGTTGAGGAGCTTTTGGTTGAAATCTAGGCGGCGGTCTTTGTTGTGCTTGACTATTTCCATAGGAGAAGTTGGGGTGATTCCTCCAACCGGG
The DNA here is from genome assembly GCA_964016875.1 of Fallopia convolvulus. Lineage (NCBI taxonomy): Eukaryota > Viridiplantae > Streptophyta > Magnoliopsida > Caryophyllales > Polygonaceae > Fallopia > Fallopia convolvulus. Next base: position 45,979,426 of record OZ024729.1, read on the forward strand.
GTTGTAAGTATGCGAGTGTGGGTCATTCCTTGCACCCCGATTGTAGTCATTCATGTAGCTAATTTCTCCTTCTTGTGGCTCACGTTGAGAAGCATACAAATGGTAGGATGATATTATGTGATCACGTTCTCCACAAAATTGACAATTAACCCCAAAACTTGATGGTTTAGGAGTACTTGTCTTTTCAGCTTTGGCCAAGACATCCTCCATTTGCTTCATCTTTTGAGTGAGAGAATCAACCTGAGCTCTCAAGTGACTATTGTCATCTAACTCATACTTTCAGCAGCTACTTTGACATTAGGAGTGGAGTGGGTGTAGGAATAGTTGTGAGAATGGAATGTAGTTCTTTCAATCAAATCTCATGCCTCGTCTGTTTGTAGATTAGACAAGCCACCTCCAAATAAGATGTCAATTAGAAAACGAGTTGAAATGTCTATTGCCTTATAGAAGAAAACAATAAGTGCCACCTTAGATTGTCCGTGATAAGGGCACTACACAAGAAGCTCCTTGAATCTCTCCCAGGCTTCAAAGTAAGACTCTCCATCTTTCATCTTGAAAGTACTGATTTTTTGCCTCATCTCAGTAGTCTTCTTAGGTTGGAAGTACTTGTATGTTCTGATGGAGTTTTGAGAAAGAATCTTGAACCATGTCTGGCCTTGTCCCTTAAAGAGAATGACAAGGCTCTCATCATGAGTGTGTCATCTGGGACATCATGGATTTTGACAGTCTCCATGAGCTCAATAAAAGTAGTGAGGTGCTAATGAGGATTTTTAGATGGAAGACCTCCAAATTGATTTCGTTGAACCATGTTGATTAAGGAGGGCTTCAATTCAATGTAACAAGCATGCACCTCAGGATAAACAACTCCAAAAATAGGCCCATGCTGTGCAGGCCTCATGTATTCAGCTAGAGTCTGTGGGTGTTGTCCTTGCTCTTGGAGCACTTGGTTTTTGGCCACCGCGGCCAATTGAATTATAGTTGCCGCCAGTTGGGCTTCTAGATTGGCGACATAGGCATTATGCAAGGCCTGAGCATCTTGGTCTTGGTCGCCCATAGCTTGGATTGCACGTTGCTCTCTTAGTCTTCGACAAAAAATCTGCTCAATTTCAGGATCAAAATCGTTGGGTCGTTGAGCGTTCAAGGCTCTTCGCATGAACTAGAGAACAATCTGAAATCACAAACAAAAGAAATAAAATTAAAAAGAAAAACAGACCTAGTCTACCGGTTGTGAAGAACAACCAATACTAACTATAGTTGTAAGGCCCGAGGCCCTAGAAGCGCTATCCCATGCCAACCCGTGAACTTCCCAAGAGGTCACCCATCATGGTACTACTCTCTCCCTTGCACGCTTAACTTCTAAGTTCTTTGTCCTCACTTGAAACCAGAAAAGGAAGAGCTCTTGATGACATGGGTAGCATTTTAATATATTATAAAGGATCTCAAATCCGGGGTGTTACAATAGTCCACGACAACGGCACCAAAAATTTGATAGGCCAAATCCTACCCCGCAAGTGTATGTGATCGATTGTAATTCCAAGGTGTCGAAATCTAGGACTAAGTAGTACCAATTGCAATCAAATCAGTAGACTAAGTCGTAAAAATTAAGAAAAGATTGAGGTGTAATTTTAGCTATGAACTAATTGTGATAAGAAAATATATAGTATAAGAGAATATCAATGAGAGAAGAGCTTCTAAGATCAAGGATTCACACAACAATGCTTTGGTAGGCTTTAAAAGATGATTGCACAATCTTAATTTTGACTTTGTTTGAAGGCAATTGTCTAATGTATCCAATAAATTCTTTAGAATGTTAGCAAGTATATCTAGACTCAATTAAACATCCACTTTCATGACATGTAAATTAAAATCTAGAGACCTTTAAGCACTTAGAATTTAAGATCAAACTGATTCAACATCCGCTTTCGCGACTTGCAAAACCAACCTAATATCAAGATTTATATGACAATTGTTATTCCACAAGAGAATTCAAAACACTTTCGTAAAAAAGAAAAATCAGGTTCAAATCCTAAGGTTCCAATAGCAAAAAGTACCTTTCAGTCTCAATTCCCTATCTGACTAATTATCAAAGTTATTACCTTTCAGTTCCAAACCTTAACAAGTTCCCATTCACAAAAATTACTAATGCTATAAGCATCTAGGATTGAATCAAACAAAGCTTCAAACAATATATCGTGTAATTTAATAGATTTGTCTACCTACACATCATTAGGTTCACCAGAATTTAGGGTTTAACTAGACATGGAGAAGGAAGAAATAAAATCAATGATGAGAATAAACATGTTGGATTGAAGAAACAAGCAAACTTGATTAAAATCCAGCAAATCCAAACTCTCCAAGTATTAGGTAATTGGTCAAAAACTAGAACTCTCATCTAGAAAACAAAGGAAAGCATTTATACAAGGGACAAGATTGAAAGAGGCGGCTAAAAAACCGACATAAAGGGGCACACGACCACCAACGCGTGTCGTGCATCTTAAGCGCACGACCCTAGACTGTATGATGCATGATCATGCGCTTATAGACGCACGACCTTCAACGTTCTCTAAGGCCAAACGCACGATCATGCGCCTAGGGCGCACAACCTTAGTTCAGCTTGGGCTTTGCCGCACGACCTTGGTCGGGCTTGGGCTTTGTCGCACGATCCGAAGTTTATCAACACCGCACACACGACTGTGCACCTTGGTGCACGACCCTAGCCTGGATCGTGTGGTTTCTTCTTTTTGGCTCTTAGATTGTTCTTTTCCGATCCCGTCGCTTTCTAGACTGAAAGCCTTGATTCCGCCATGTCTCCAAAGGCGTCCAAATGAAGCTTGAACTTCTCCAAAGTACCTGAAAAACATAAAAATGTGTGTGTAGACATCTAAAATGAAAACTAGATGAAAAGTACTAGAAAACACAATAGAAATGCATGAAAACATACTAAACTAAAGTGCTGAGTGTAGGTCCTAAGAGGTATAAAATACATGCTATTAGAATTTCATCGAATTGAGTATGAATGTATATGTGATAGCATTTACTATATTAGGAATATCAATGAACTCTATTATTACAATTGCACAGTATACGTACCCTTTTTTAGCTTCTAGAGTCTATTTGGCCCCTCTTAGTAACTGGAATCACAGAATTAGTAGATCTATTCAGCCCAAAATGGGAATGGGCAAGGTTTATGAAATTATAATATATAATATGATGATCAAGTCGATTCTATGATTATAACTTCATTCCATGTCAGACCAGGCTGAAAGTGGGTTATATAAATTCGCATTATGAGAATTGGTCATTCGAGCCTATATATAGGACTATATATGCCCCCACATGGGGGTGGCCTATTGGTTGGAGACACGGGAATATGTTGGGAGGTCCCAACACCCAAGTTCGATCCTTGCATCCGCATCTTATTTTCATAGGTGAAAAACCAAGTCCCACCATTCTTTCTTCCATTGGGTCGAGTTCGTCGACACAAGCCGATTTACTTAATTCGTGCTCTTTATCGGCTAGTTCATGAACCGAGAATTTACCATAAAGGTGCATAAAAAATATAGGATTGTATATGGTCATACCAATGAATTACTAAGAATATCTTACTCTCCTTGTTCGAAAATTCTTGCCGTTTAGACTGATTTTTTTGTTTATTAATACTTATCAATTGACATATTTTACTATACTTTTTCGATATTATCTTCATTGATTAAAATTGCATAAATTTATGGTAGAAGAGGAAAGCTATTATTGGTATTTAAGTTAAATCATATAGTTTATGAAATTTAGAAACAAATCCTACAACGACATGTATTTTTGAACAAATGGAGTATATTTTGGGTCCATCTTTTAGCGTTGTAGTTCATGGTGCTGATGGTGTTGTAGTGTTGATGCTAATGGTGTTGATGTTGATAGTGTTGATGCTGAAATTAGTAGCTTGATGTGATCCTACATAGGCTGACTAGTCCAAGGTGCCTATGACCTTGGCATCCTCCTTGTCTAGGACTTAGTTAATTTATTATATAATTTTTTTAATATTTGAGTTATTTTCCATTTTAGCATTTTCCTTTTAAGTTATTTCTATTTATGAGTTTGTGCTTCTCTTATGCTTAAGATGGTCGATCTAGAATAAAGTCCATTAGGTTTAGCTTTGCATCCTTGTTTTCCTATTTAAAATCAACTCTTAACTTTATTATTCAAGTCCAGTTTAATGAAAAGCCAAAGCTTGAGTCAAGTCTCTCCACCCATTTTGGCTCGAGTGTCACCCCTTTCTAATTAAACCCTTTTCCAACTCTCTTGATTCTAGTCTTTGTCCGCCCCACCCTCATCCAAAGCGAGCATTAGAGACTCGCGAGCCATCTTTAGGTGGTTTGTACATATCTCGGTTACCCTACGAAGAAGATCTAGGCCGCTCGAGCCTAGATCAGACACCTTTGCGGACCGACCCTAGTCGAAACGCATCATAGCTAAAATTAAATACTTATTTTTTCAGATAAACTAGTATGTGTTCGGTAAAGGTAGTTGATAGAAGTTATTTTTAAAAAAAAAATGACCATTAAGAATATAATTATTTTATTGTGAAATTTTTTCGGAAAAAAGAGGGGAAAAAAGAATTAATGATACCAGGTGCCAATTACTTCCAAATCAACATGCACCATTATGTGCGCTCCCACATTGTTTTTTTTTGGCCAAATTTCAACACCATCACCAACTTTCAACTAGTTTTAATAAACATTGCGTAGTTGAAAAAGGATTTTGGTTCAAATGAAACAATCCTGAAACGTGAAACGAATACACTTTTCGTAGTTCGTAATGCAATTTTTATACGAAAGTGCATTGCAAAGTACAAAAAGTGCAACTTCGAAAAAGTGCACAACAAAAAGTACGAAAAGTGCACTGCAAAGTACGCAAAAAGCAAATTCGAAAAAGTGTATTCCGAAATAGGAAAAGTGCAATACGAACTAGGAAAAGTGCATTCGTTTCAAGATATGAGTTTGTTTCGGGATAAGTTTGTTTCATTGAAATCAAACTCGTTGACAAAGTTGATATTTTATAAGGATTCTAACATCAATACAAATCAACTTACATCAACTAGCTTGCCGAACGGTCTTATGGGTATCACAAAATGAGAACCCTTATAACTTGTGGTGACTTGAATATCAATTGTGCTGATCACACATCGCATATACTATTGAGTGGATTTATTTAGTCATCATATTAATTTAACGTTTTTTCTAGCTTATACTCTAAGGACATATGATAAGAATACTAATTATGGGAACTAAAATCCTAATAGAAAATTAATAAATCATATTAAAAAAATTAAACTTAAATAAATACAATTTCAAAATATATTACTATTTTTATACTTTTAACTTATACCCTTAGGACATAGATTAAAAAATCGTTAATTTAATTCACTCATCAATTATGGACGAAACAATATATGAGACATAAGGAGATTGTATGGGTTTAGTTAGACTTGCTACTCAGCTAGTCAATTGTCGACGTAATTTTTTTTCTACCAAAAAAATAACCTAATTAATAAGCTAATTAAGAGTCGCGTGAGAACGGTCGCCCATGTGAGATTAAGAATAAATATCACTTGTCCATTCCAAAAAATCAACGCCCCTGATTAAACATTCATTAAAAAGGATAAAATATAGCACGGGCGAATTTTTCCCATATTATTCGCGTATTTTTCAATTAAATACAACACGGACGAATTTTTTCCGTATTATTCACGTATTTTTCGAAAAATACGTTTTTATGAGATGCGCCCAGTTTTTTCATCAGAAATAGCGATTTGTTCATCAATATTCACCATTTGTTCATCAATACTAACTCATTGTGAATCAAATTTTTGATAACATTGTTCATCAGTTTCGAACTTTTTTAATTTTTAGTTTTATTTTTTAACCTTATTTATGTGTATGAATGCAATATTATATAGTTTTTGATGCACATATAATTAGTTTCGATATACCCATATTTGTTCATTGATTTACCCATATTTTTTCATTAATATACCCATATTTGTTCATTGATATAATCTTGTTTTTTCATTGATATACCATTATTTGTTCATTGATATTCTCCTTTTTGTTCATTAGTGTACCATTGTTTGTTCATTGATATACCCCTATTTGTTCATGGATATACCCCAATTTGTTCATTGATATAACCTTGTTTGTTCATTGATATAAATTTGTTTGTATATTGTTTGTTAATTGATATACCCAATTTGTTAATGGATATACCCCAATTTGTTTATTGATATAACCTTGTTTGATCATTATTATACCATCATTTGTGAATTGAAATAAACTTATGTTTATGTGTTAATACCATCAATTTGTACATTTAGGACTATCTATTTGTGCATTTTTTGCATTTATTTTTTGCTTTAAGACTATTTTTTCCTTAATCATATAATGAAGTGCTCAATATAGTATCTAAATAAGATAAGTTTGATGTAGAAGCTTTGAATGCAAGGATAATAGATAAAGAATCCGACTTTGCAATAATATGATGTATGATAAGAGAACAAGCCAGCTACAAACCGAAGAGAAGTGCTTGTGTCTTTGCTATGTTTAGAGCCCAAGAAGTAGCCACATGTTTCACAATAGCAACACAGACGAATCAAAACGAGTCAAACAAGACAATAACGAGACTAAGATCAAAACAATTAGTTTTGTTTCACATACGACTAATTATGATGCACACACATATATTAATGCATACAATTTCGATACACATTCGTCCATTTTTATGTACAAACAATAGATTTTTGATGCACAAACAAGAGTTTATTTATGCACAAAATCATAGTTTTGATGAACAAAGACACGATATTGATGAACAGATCAACAGTGTTGATGAACAATATGGGTGTGTGTCCTATTTCCGTTTTTTATGAACAAAATCGCGGTGTTGATGAACATATTGCATACAATTTCGATACACATTTGTCCATTTTTTTATGTACAAACAATAGATTTTTGATGCACAAACAATAGGTTATTTATGCACAAAATCACAGTGTTGATGAACAAAAATCACAGTATTCATGAACAAATCCACAATATTGATGAACAATCTGGACACGTGTCCTATTTCCATTTTTTTCAAAAATATGCGAATAATTCGTCAAAAATTCGCTCGTTCCGTTTTTACCCTCTTTTAAGTGAAATGATCAGCGTCTTTGATTTTTCTCCATCCAACTGCTCTTGTTATTTCTTATTTCGCACATGAGCATTCATTCGCACCTGTACTGGACACATTAAATTTAGATAGATTAGTGTTTTATGTGTATAATTTAAGATATGATATATATTTTTTATCTTATGTATATCTTCCTCTCCGAGATAGCTTGTGTAGTTGTATTTATTCGGCCCTAGAGAGAGTAGAGGAGACACATACGAAGTAATACAGATCACGTCTTGAATCAAAATAATTCTTTTCACATATCCCCTTAATTTGTAGAGGAGCCGCCATGAAATTGAGATTGAGGTCTCTGGGCGTTACTTGAGGTGATTGTGCAGGTGACAATCAGGTTGATCGAAAGGAAACCCTAGAATTGGGTGATCGTTCCCGAAAGCCGCCGATTGAACCTGAAGGGCGTGAAATTTGTTATTTGCGGTCTTTACCGGTTCCTCTTCTTCTGAAGAAGGTGTTTGAGAATGAAATAGGCAGCAGCCCTAGTACTAGTAGTAACAACCAGCTTTTGAAAGCCTCCTCATCCTCTCGGAGTGCTGCTCAAACTGTTGCTGCTGCTATAATAATAAAGTTTCAAAACTTGGGGAAATTTGTCAGTGTTTACGGTTCCTCCTCTCTGACAAACAACAAGTCTATCTACCGCGTGCGCCTGGACGTATTGCGTTTTGCCCCCGCCTTCAATCGCGTATGGAGGTTTTTGAGTTCTGGAAGCATGTCAAGGATGGACTTGCTCTGCCTTTGTTAACTGAGCTTTGCCAGAGTGTCGGAATAGCTCCTCCAGCTTCCCTCATTCTACTACCCACTGATCTCAAGCTCAGGATCTCGGAGTTGCTTCCCGGAACCGACATTGCCAAAGTCGCCTGCTCTTGTTCTGAAATGCGGCTTGTTTCTTCTAATAACCATTTGTGGAGGCACAAGTACATACAAGTGTTTGGAAATATTGAAGCTCAAAACATGGACACTGATCAGTGTTCATGGAAGCTCAAGTTTTCGTCGGCTTTGAAGACTAAGGAGAAGAAGAGGAAGATGGAGTGGGAATCTTTTCACAGGACAAGATTCTATGGTTCTAGGATTCCTCCTTATCCATCCTTTAGGGTGGATCCAGCTCCCTTTTGGGTTCCTAGAATCTTTGGAGGAATGCTCCCAAATTTGTATCCCAACTTCAATCTTAGAGGGTTCGATATTTAGAAGCTTAAAATCAAAATTAATTGTTCGATTAATATCATAACTAAATAACGAGAAATTTATGATGGTGTACAATTATGCAACTACAAGCCTCATTCAACCACAGCAATATTACGCCTCCCCCGCCTCTAAGTTTTGGTTTGCAGCCCTGAATGACTCCTTTCTTCTGCCATAATACTCAGGTTTGTTGCTAATGAACGTAACAAAGTTCCAACCAAACGCAGACCCTCCAACAACACAAGTTCCAAGGGCAGGACCCCCCTCTCCGTCTAGTTTGACAAATTCTTCACTCTTATGTTACTGATCCACTATACTAGGTTCAGACCCGTTATTGCATTTCACTATTGATGGTGCCTCCATAGCCATTTGCTTGCATAAGTCAACCATTAACTTCATCTCTGGTATAACAAAGTTCCAGAAAACAATGAGTACAATTTTTTCAACATGTTCGATTGTCAGGATGACAGTAAGTATTTTAGATTTGTGATATCTCATTTTGAATCAGTTCAAAAGCCTTATTAAGAATGTAGGTGACATCCATGAATAATAGGACAAATGCTCACACATTATACAAAGACCGGAGTGAAATAAAAAGTAAACCAGCAAGGATCAGTGTTGTATTGGTACTTTTAATATCACTATCAGAACATATCAAAAATTGATGTTTACTTTGCTGAATCTCATGGGCAGCTTCAGTATGTTGAAACTCTGGGGCACGGATGACCTTAAAGAGAAAGGGACATGTTTCAAGTTAGTTTTAAAGGGTTTGATAATTCAAACATAAGATAAATTCTTCAAGTATAAGGGTGAGTTGTAGCTAATATCAAAGTAGCGGGTAAAATGAAATTAAAAATGACCACTCCTCCCAAAACTTGATTTAGATCATATGATTCCCGGGAAAAAAAGGTTGAAATGTATGCATTCTTAAGCAATTAGAGTCAATAGGTTGAAAATATAATCTATTTTGACATTGCTTCCAAAACCAACAGGGAACACAAACTCTAGGGATTTCAATCAATTAGGTTGGAAACCCTATGTTAGTGGTTTAAGGGCTTCAACAAAGAAAAGGCCAAAGAATGATTGACTTAATGTTTCAAAATCCATCAACAAGTTTTTGAAGTACCTATTCCACACCATTTTTGGCACAAGTTTCAGACTATAAACCAATGCTGAATAGATCTCATCAGCCTCAACGACAAAGCATCATTTCTGATGGAGATTAGTGATAGCATTTCCATGTGATCCTAACAAAAAAACCTTATGGAAAAGTGAGGGAAATCAGGAAACATTCACTATAGCTTTGTGAAGTGTTGGGTTCCATTGGTTTCAGAGAACAATTGATATAAATCACAGATCACCAATAATCACTAAAAGCAGGAAAAGAAATGATAGTCCCCAATCCTCATGTAAACTTATTCAGTAGCACCATATAAGCAAATCTACAGAACCATATAAGCAGGCTCATGATATCATGATCTCAACCTTCACAGTGTTCAATTTTAAGAGAACTTGAGATCACATGAATTTTCCATGTTGTGAGAATCAATTGTGATCAAGACCCGCCTCTAAAACACCATTACTTTCAGTTCACTAGCAACCTCAACACCCTAAGTAAAATTCAATTGATCCCAAAACCCTAGCAAAGCCCATTACTTTCAGTTCACTAGCAACCTCAACACCCCAAGTTCATTCAACCAAAAGCCTTTTAAACAAGAAATTTCCACCACAAACAAAATCATAAGACAACAATCAACTTTAGAAGCAGAAAGTCGACACAAAATGGGATGATATCAAGAATTAGCTTGGGGGGAGAAATCGGATGCACAGAGAAATGGAAAGGAAACTATTCGTACAAACGGCGCCATATCATCAATGCAGGAACAGAATAAATTGGGGACAGAAAGAAAAAAAGAAAAGAAAAAGAGTAGACCTCGAGGAAAAGGGGGCGGAGATCTTTGAGAACACCTCGCATCTTCCAGTAAGGAGAGGATTGAGCATCATCCAGAGCTCTCTTCCTGCTACTCGGATTTGGATGTGAATTGGGGATTGGATTCGAATTGGGTTTTTGGGATGGTACGCCTTGAACTGCCGAAGACGCCATTTCTCTTTCGCTCCAACAGTCACCTCTGAAGACTCTCGATGATGTTTCCGCTTCTGAGAAGACTCGGCGGGGAAGCAATACATGAAATAAAAGAAAAAACATAAAAACCTAAGAAATTAGTGACTTCATTAGCTTCCCTAAAAATATGTCTGGGCTAGCCAATTCCTTCTTATGTAGTTTTGGCATTGGGAAACCAGGCTGAATAGGGGGTGATAACTATCCATAGACCGACCTAAAAGCAACACCATTAATTGTGAGTCAACTTCTAGGACGACCCTCTTGTATCCCTAATTCCAAGCGACCTACAAACCTTTGAGAACGCCCCAAAGCTCCGCCATAGGGACAGTGCACAAACCAAGGACAAAACCTACATGCCAACGGCCATCAGAATCTCGGATCACACCACCCGCAGCTGCCAATCCATTCCTGACCGATCCATCTGTGTTGATCTTCATCCAGTCTTCCGGGGGTCTCTCCCAAGCAATGTATCTCTCAATCCGAGCATTTCTCTCAATTAACGGGAGGTTGGCGGTCTTATACTCTATTACTTTTCTATTGATAAACTCAATCCGATTTCCTACAAAAACACCATTCCCAAAAACAACATTATTACGCCATTTCCAAATCCACCAAAGGGAGGTAGAAAAAACACTAGCCCAAGGTAAATAATCTAAGTACGACACAACACAAGTCAAATTAAGACATAACCAAGAAGCAAAACTAGAATTAAAGAAAACATCCTTGTTCAATGGAAGATTCATAGCGTGCCAAAAGTCCTTCGTAATCGAGCAGTCCCGCAGTAGGTGAAGAAGGGTCTCGTCCTCCGCACCGCACATAGTACATCTTGGCGTAAAGGCCAAATGCCTCTGAAACCTCTCACTGTTAGTCAAAATCACCCCTTTGATAACTTGCCAAACAAACAACTTAACTCTCTCCGTGGCTTTGAGCGCCCATATTGCTTTATAAATGGGCTGATCCAACTCACAATTAGTAGCCCCATTATATAGCATATTATAAGCCGATCCAATAGTATAAACTCCACTCTTAGAATGGCTCCAGTAAAGCACATCAACATCATTCTCTTCAAATGAGAGGCCCACAACAACAATCTTTAAAAGAGTGGAAGCTATTAACTTGTTAGCAAGAAGAGTCCAATTCCAATTTCCATTCTCACACTAATACTCACGAACAGTAATGGTCCGTTCTTCCTCAGATAAAGGAAACAATGCCTCCTTCTCTAGAGCACCCGCAGACAGCCAGGGATCCGCCAAAACCTGACCATACTACCCGAGTTGACAATCCAGCGACATCCCGTAATGAAGCTAGCAACTTGTTAGCAAGAAGAGTCCAATTCCAATTTCCATTCTCACACCAATACTCACGAACAGTAATGGTCCGTTCTTCCTCAAATAAAAGAAACAACGCCTCCTTCTCTAGAGCACCCGCAGACAGCCAGGGATCCGCCAAAACCTGACCATACTACCCGAGTTGACAATCCAGTGACATCGCGTAATGAAGCTAGCAACTTGTTAGCAAGAAGAGTCCAATTCCAATTTCCATTCTCACACCAATACTCACGAACAGTAATGGTCCGTTCTTCCTCAGATAAAAGAAACAACGCCTCCTTCTCTAGAGCACCCGCAGACAGCCAGGGATCCGCCAAAACCTGACCATACTACCCGAGTTGACAATCCAGCGACATCCCGTAATGATGACATCAGTAACACCCTTCTTCAAGCTTCTCCACACATAGGACGGATTAGCACGATCACAGAGAGACGAACGCACATACTTAGCACGGACAACATCTATCCAAAGGCTATTATGACTCGTAATAAAACGCCATCCAAGCTTTCCAACTATCGCTAAGTTGAGACTACTCATGGGTCGAAGACCAAGACCCCCTTGTTATTTAAGTTTACAAATCCCTTCCCAACTAACGAGATGCATGCTTCGGCCATTCTCGGGGCCGCCCCAAATAAAATTTCGGGTAATCTTATCAATCTTATTACACACTTCCTTGGGAAGAGTAACTGTAGCCATGGAATAGACGGGGATAGAGGAGAGAACCATCTTGGCTAAAGTGACTCGACCCGCAAGACTAAGAAACTTCCCTTTCCAACCATTAAGCTTAGCTGAAATCTTCTCCAAGAGCGGGTCAAAAGTCTCGGACTTCACTTGATCATGAAAGAGATGAACCCCAAGGTAAGAGCCCAAATTAGAAGTGACTTGAAAGCCACTCATCTGCTAAAGATCTATCGCCAAACTTGACGGAACATTACTAGATAAGAAAATTTTGGACGTACTCTGATTTATCCTTTGCTCCGAAACCTCACAGAAAGCATTAAAGCAGTCCAAGACAACCTCCATTTGATCCCGAGAAGCCTCCGCAAAGATCATAATATCATCTGCAAAAAGAATGTGAGAGATGTTCGACCCATTTCTAGGAATACGGATCAGCTTCCACTTCTTCATGAGAACCAAGTGATAAATCAGGTGGCTTAACCTTTCAATGCAAAGCACAAACAAGTAGGGTGAGATCGGGTCGCCTTGCCTAATACCCCGAGACAGCATGAAGCGTTTCGTAGCCTCTCCATTCCAAAGGAGACGAAAGGAGGTAGTCGAGATACATTCCCGAATCCACCTAATCCACAAATCCGGGAACCCCGCATCATCAAGCGTATCCGTGATAAAATCCCATCGGAGGCGGTCGTAAGCTTTCTCCAAGTCCAACTGAAGGAGCATCCAACTAATCCGACCCTTCTTCCGCTTCATCAAATGCACCACCTCTTGTGCTAAGATGATATTATTAGTGATGAATGATGTTCGTGTTTTTAGTATAGTTTTAATGTGTTTTCTTAGTTTGATAGATTTAGTTTTAGTAGTTTTGGGGTTACTTTGGTGTGTTTTTGGATGGTTTTGCATATTTTGTGGAAAGTATGGAAGCTACTCCGTTTTGTGTCTTTTGTAGGTTTTAGCAAGGAAACGGTGCTTTTTGGAAGCTGAATAGAGTGCTATGGTGAAGGACGGAAGAATACGAGATGAAAGAGAGTTGAAGTCATGATTTTTAGAGAAGAAGTGTTGAAGAAGCCAATGTCAGGCTCGTTAACGAGGCTGTAAAGGGTCGTTTACGAGGCTTAAAAGATAGAGTTTTTCGAGAGTTTCGATCTTATGATTACCGACCCTGTGTGGAAGTTTGTTCCGTGTCGGTAGGGTTTTTAATGAGTTTTTAGGGTTCTTATATTTTGTATTTTAGGTTTTGTTATCTTTTAGGTTTTATTTCTATGTTTGTAGAGTTAGTTTCTATCTTTTAGGAAAGTTTTTATCTTATAATTCTTTTATTAGATAAGCTTTATTAGTATAAATACCCTTCTTTTCTAGCTAGAGGGGGGGGGGGGGGGGGGGGGGGTTGAGATGTGTTCGAGAGGAGAGAAGCCGAGAGAGAGAGACGAGCCTAACGAGGGTGAAAGCTTAAGTCGTTAGGTGTGTTTTTGATTCGGTGTTCTTGTCGTTTTCGGGTTTCTTCTGAATTCTGTAAGACGATTATTTTTCTTATTAATTTGAAGTAGTTGTTTTGTTTTCAATGTTTTCTCTTATAGAAGTTGTTTGCTTTATAATTATGAGAAGTGAGTGGTTTTCTTATCTAGGGTCGGGGTTTAAACCCGACATATTTATGCATGGTTTGATGAGTAAGTTGATGTGTTGAATACATTTTATCTATCTTTAGATTGCTTGTTGTGTTTATACCTAGATGAGAATCGAGGTAATTCGAGTTTTTAACTTGATTGAAAGAGAAAGTTATAGACTTGAAGGTTGATATTGTTCGGCAACAAAAGTTTCGAGCTTTGGATCCAAAACAAATGTTTAGGTGAATTAGTTTATGAGAATAAATTGATTTGCTTGCTAATCAACGAAAGTTGATGAATTTATCTATTTAAAGGCATGATCTTTATCTTCTTACGAGTTTGTATGCATGGCTATGTTGTGGTGACCCTAGTCCTAGATACTTGTTTTTATTTGAATTTCTTCAACCATATTCGTTATTGAGTTCGTGGCCTCGGTACCTAACCTGTTTTTAGGTCGTTAGTGTGTGTTAGTAGTTAATCCAGGTTCGTTAACGACCTTGCCAAAGTCGTTAACGAGGTTTGTCGTGTGTGATTGTGTTGCTTTATTTGTTTTATTTTTGTTTAGTACTTCGATAAACAAACAGCCGTGCTTCCCGTGGAACGATCCTGACTCCCCTATACTCAGCGGGGTCTTGACTACAAATTTATTTGTTGTTGAGTAAATCCCTATCAACAAATTGGCACTGTTGTCGGGGAAGCAACAGTGTTTGTTTGTTTATCTGTGGGTCTGGGAATAGCCCGACCCCGTTTTTGTTTTTAATTTTTGTTTTCTTTGTCTGTTTTCTCAGTGTACGCCAGTTGGAGGTCGAAGGCTCGAATTTGACAACGCCGGTTATTATTCAGAACCTAAACGTTCTCTGCACCGTAGACGCCGAGAGAACCAAACTATGGCTACGCCCGAGGAGATGACTCGTCAGATGGCTGAACTACAGAGGCAGATGGAGGCGTTAAAGACCGAGAAAGAAGCCGATGTTGCCGAGGCTGAGCGTCAACGAGTCAACAGTGCTCGTCTACAGGAAGAGCTGAATGCCTATCCGTGGAATGCCAAAGAATATATGCATCCGAAACTAAGGGTGCCAGAGTCTCCATTTGTGCTTCCGGAGATAGAGAAACCTTTTGAGATTAAATATCAATTTATATACTTGATCAAACGGGCTTAGTTTGAAGGGAAACCTTCTGAGTGCCCTATGGAGGATATTAGGAATTTTCTTGATTTATGTCACACCATAGCTGCTGAAGGTGTCTCACTTGAATATGTTCTGTTAAAAGCTTTCAGGTGGTCTCTTACTGGAAAGGCCCTGAGCTGGTTGGAGAGCTTACCTTCTAAGTCTATCAGGACTTGGAAAGCTTTGTATGATCAATTTCTTACAAAGTTTTTCCCTCCTGCTAAGACAACGGAGTTGAGAAAACACATCACCTCCTATCACCAGCTGCCTAATGAGACTTTCGTTGAAACATGGGAAAGATTCAAAGAGATGCTTAGACAATACCCCACTCATGGGCAACCTTTATATGTGCTCCAATAAATCTTTTTCCAGGGTATCAATGCAGAGACGAAGAACCGCCTCAACATGCATACAACGTGCGGTTTTATAGAGATGGAGCCCACGGCTGCGTGGGAATTGTTGGACAAGCTGTCTAACTATGATGCCATGTATGGTACCCAACAATCTCCCCAGCCCCAAAGGCGTCTCTACATGCCCAACAAGGAAGATGTTGACCCCGATGTCAAAAATCAGTTTCTGCAAGACGAGGTCAACCGCCTGAAGAAGCAAGTAAGTTTTTTTAAATCCTCTCAATCTTGTCAAGAGTGTGGTTCTTCTGCCCATAGTACTTCTGCTTGCACTAACATAGAGCAGGTAAGAGCCGCCGAGACATATGATGAAGTGAACTATATG
The DNA here is from genome assembly GCA_964016875.1 of Fallopia convolvulus. NCBI lineage: Eukaryota > Viridiplantae > Streptophyta > Magnoliopsida > Caryophyllales > Polygonaceae > Fallopia > Fallopia convolvulus. The sequence continues at coordinate 45,995,454 of OZ024729.1, forward strand.
AGAGGCCCATACAGAAACCAGCCTAGTAATTTTGACAGGTCAAACAACTATCCAGCATGGGGAAGCCAAAATGCCACCTATGCAGTACCCCCACTGGATAGAAGACCTGCACCGTATCGACCTCCAGGCTATCTAGAGCCACCATCATGGGTACAAGGGTTACATGAAGGCATTAGCGGAATCCAAGCCAACCTTAACAATCAAAACAAAAGATGGGGAGAGTTTGATATATGGAAGAAGAATGTCGATTCCCAACTAGGGAACCTTGCTGCACAGATTCAAAGACCACAAGGGCAACTCCCGGGCCGTCCCGAGGAGAACCCTAGAGGACAAATAGCAACAGTACACCTTAGGAGTGGAAAGACACTACCGGAGCGTGTCCAAGCTAAAGAAAAGACTAAAGAGGATGCCACGGTGCAGCTCGGTAACGACCCAGCGAGAGCGAGTACCGAACCAGCACACCATGGTGACGAGGCTCCGAGGGCACCTAATGACCCTAGTCCAGGTAAGTTTTCTGATCCTAGCCCTCCTCTCAATCCCAGGATCGTTAACGACCCCATCAGGGTCGATAACGACCCGCCGAGAGTACCTAACGATCTTAGTGTCGACCCGGTAGCATCGCCTCTCGAACCTGACTTTGTTCCGAGAATGGTGAAATCTCTTCCTTTTCCTATTAAGAAATCAAAGGACTCTACTGAAAGTAAGTTCAAGCGTTTCGTAAAGATTCTTCAAGGTATTAATATTTCCATTCCATTCGCTGAGGCCCTAAGCGAAATGCCGGCTTACATGAAATTTTTGAAGGATATTCTTAGCAGGAAAAGATCCATCACAAAGCTACAAGATGAAGTCCGATCTATCGCTCTACCAGAAAAGCTAGGAGACCCAGGGAGGTTTGCCATAACAATTGGCATAGGCGACCACAAATTCAAAGCCTTATGTAATCTGGGAGTCAGTGCTAGTTTACTGCCTCTCTCAATCTGGTCTAAAGCCAACATGGGACCACTGGAGCCTGTAGATATGAACCTCTACATGGCAGACGGATCATGCGTAAAAGCCACAGGAGTCGTGGACGACTATCCCATTCAAGTTGGAAAATTCTTTATACCATATGATTTCATCGTCCTAGATATGCCTGAAGATCCTCACGTCCCCATTATCCTAGGCAGGCCATTCCTAGCTACAGCAGGTGCTAGAGTCGATGTGCGGAAAGGACTTCTTACTTTTGATATTGGCGAGGAACGCGTGGAATTCAGCCTGGACCAAAACGCCAATGACCCAACTGCGGCTTTACAAATCGAGTTGACCCAACCGGAACTCGACATATCTGATCCCACCGAGCCTCCACCAACTACCAAAATGGACGAGAATTTCACACAAGTCCCTACCAAACCTCATTGGCCCATCATCGAGTCCCACATGCAAGGATATAATCAAGGTGAGTACTCTAACCATGAATTCGCTAAAGCTGGTTGTGATTATTCTTCATACTTTGTTCCTACACCATGTCCCACTGTATATGCTACAGAGGAGCCCAGACCACCTTGGTTTTCGGATTTCACTAACCCGTATGTAGGAATCCCTTGCATACTAATAGAAGATAAAGGACCAAATTTAGTGACTCAAGCTAATAATGCCTTCAAAGCTAAGTATAGGGTACCTCAAGACCCCCACATAGCTGCAAAAGAGCCACCTTGAGCCAAGGTAAGTTCATCGGGCTGACGACATTAAAAATAGCGCTTACGGGAGGCAACCCGCTTTTAGTATAGACTAGATTTTCCTTTCTTTTTGAATCTTTTTCCTAGTTTTCTTTTGAGTTTTTAGTAGTTTTTAGGTTAGAAAGATAGGATAGTTTCTTTTTAGCTAACAAGATGCAGGAGATGGGCTCGTAAATCGTTCAAAGAGGCTCGGCAGCTCGTTAACGACCCGGTTTGGCGACCCGACTCGGCAAACGGGCAAGGTAAGTTTTTTTAACCCTAATCTATCTTCTATCTTACCCATTGCCGCCTCTTACCTACCCCTTCTCCTACCTCTAGCCCTCTCCTATATAACCCTTCTAAACCTCCTAAAATTCTACTCTCAAATCCTCAATCCCAACCTCAAACTTCCAAAAATCCCTACCGAAATCCTTCACCACCGATCAGAATTTTCACCTCCACCAAACTTCGGAGCCCCCCTAGTAACGAAGTCCGCAACCCTTGCATTCGTTACTGGTGAGATCCAAGCTCGTTAATCACCCAATTTTCGATCTTTTGTTCTTCAAATTTCTCAATCTACCGGTATGATTTCTAAACCATAACTCTTTATTGCATGATTCATGGTTTTTAGGGTAGAAATTTCGTATCTAGATTGCGTTTATAGAGAGGTGGTCGAATTGCATGTTTTGCTCTTGCTCATGAATTTTGTTTCATACATCGGTAGTTGTTCTCAATCTAGGAAGGGTTGTTCATGCCTAGTTCTTCATTGCAATTTGATTGAGAAAAGTATGAATTTTCTTGTTCTAGAAATCGAGTTTGATCTTCACCATGTTAATTTTGCACAATTCTAGCATGTTCGGGATGGGTAATTGAGTAAGTATGGGGTGCATATATCCGATTGTGTGTCTAAGTGTAGGATTAGGAATTATGCATGCTTGATTCATGGCTAAATTTTAGAGTCTTTTACACTCGGAGATTTTCGACTGGTTCATGTACATGCTCGTTAACGACCCACCCAGGATCGTTAACGATCCTGCATATCATCAAAGTTGAAAAACCAGTCCAAATCCGTTAACGACCCAATTAGGTAGTTAACGACGAATTCCGAGGGCTATTCCGAGACCAAGTATGGGGTCCCGTGTCTATCTACTTGAAGTGGATCTTATCTTGGAAAAATCATATTTATTTGTAGGTCCACATGGCAAGTTCAAGCCGAGCCGCTACCCGAACCCAAAAGAAGAAGAGGAATCAGAGGTCCCCATCTCCACCTCGAATGGATAACGTGATCTTGTGCACTCAAGGGCAAGCGGACCGATACAACGCCATCCTAGACAAGGACCACAACACTCGGTGGTTCTCGAGATCAAGTGCCAAATCAATGAAGATCTACGATGATGTCAAAGAGGCCTTTGTTATTCTAGGTGTGCCTCACTTGCTGAAGAAGGAGAATGTACCACACTTTCCGGCTCTCACATCCGAGTTTCTAGCCACTCTTGAGACAAGTTTCCCGACGAAGACTTCAGCGGGACGCATTCGATTTAGGCTCGGTAATGTGAACCAAGAGTATACTTTGGTGGAATTCAATGCTATTTTGGAGCTCCCAAATCCTTCTCGAGATTACAGTCTTAAAGATTACAAGGTGACGAGGACTTGGAGCTACATCACCAGGGAGGTAGAACCCTCCACTGCGGCATTATCCGGGGCAAGAATCATCAACCCCATATTCAGGATTATTCTTCGAGTCTTAGCCGCCTACATTCTGGCTAAAGAGAGAGTTGAACAGGCCGACAAGGATAGAAGTTGCATGCCTCCGCACTATTCTTTTTTAGGAGCCCGCCCCATTGAACTTGGGGTACAAATGGCTATATTATGTGGAGAAGTCAACCAAGTCAAAGGAAGTATGGTGCGGGAATCTGGTTAATCTCCTGGCGACCAATCTTGGAGTCGATCTCACTCGCTACACACCGGCCCACGCTCAGTTGCTTAACAGGAACTACTGGTTTAGTTCTAGTATCTTTACTCAGGTCCGAGATGGGTTCGTTACAAAAGTTCAAGGCCGAGATGTTGTACCCACACTGGATAAGCTAGAGATTCTTTACGTACCGAATTGGTACGAAGCGTGGACGGGGCACGCATTCCCGTTAGAGCCCAAACCGCAGGATGAGCTTACGCTTAGGCTGTGTGAGATGAGGTTTCTAAGAGAGGGAGAAGAGATGGACGAAGATGATGAAGATGAGACTGAAGAGGCAGCTACAGAGGGAGGTACAGAGGAGCTCAACATCGAGGAGGATGACCTCGATACAGAAATTTTGGGCACCAATATCTTCGTTAACGAGCCCACCAGGGTCGTTAACGACCACTTCGAGGCCTCTACCGACGCTCCTACCGAGGCACACAGTTTCAGTAACGACCCGTCGAGAGCTTCTACCGACCCCCCGCAGCCACCTATCGACCCTCATTCTTATGGTATCATGCCATATAACCCAGTGCTTTATCAAGACTATTTCCAGCCTCACTATCAACCACCTCCTCAGCCCGAGTACACTAGATCAAGTATCCGGACACCATGGGCCGAAGATCTTTCAGCTTAGATGCAACAGCTTAACCTTCAGCAGACAAATGTTCATCGGAGGATGGATAGATGGGAGAGTGTCTATTCTGCTCGCATGGCAATGGAAGACGAGAGGCATCGTCAGAGAGAGGCGGATGATGCAGAGCACTGGAGGACGATGTATGACTTCATGGGGAACTTCGAGCATTATTTTGCACAACCTAACCGCTGATTCAGTTGGAAGGCTTTTCTTGTTTTCTGCTTCATGACTTTGTAAGTTTTTGTGTTTTTTTTCCTTTTCTTTTCTTGTTTTCTATTGTTCTCTTTTTCTTTTCTATTTCTTTTCTTCTTCTTATTTTTCTTATAGTGGGGACACTGTAAATTTAAGTATGGGGTGGGAGAGGGTAGAAAATTTGTTGTCTTGTGGTTGTTTGTTCTATGTGTTTTATTTATCTTAAGTAGCTTTTTAATCGAGAAAAAAAGAAAAAAATCAGAAAATTTGAAAATTCCAAAAAAAGAAAGAGTTTTAGAACTGATAGATATCCTTTTCTTATGGTTCTATGATAGTAGTTGCTAGCATGATCATATAATTCCTTACAAGCATGTCTTTGATAGTTTAGCCGGATTCTTGTTATGAAGTTGTTTTTTTAGGAAGGAATAGCATTTGATGAAATTGAGCATGTATACTTTTTAGCATAAGTGATGCAATCCAACAAAAATTACCTTGTGAGTTATTTTTGGCCTTATAGGGAGAATATTAAAAATCCCTCTTCTTTTCTTGTGTGATTTACTCTCTATATGCATATTATCTCTTGGAATTGTGATGATTATCTATTTCTTGAGACCTATTTCTCGAAGATCAACCAACAGATCCCCCTGAAGAGCCAGTTCCATCCTTTCCAGAGGCACCCATAGACCCTTCATGGGATGAAGAGGTGAATGATCATAGTCATGTGATGACGAAGGAGGAATATTTCCTTAAGTTTGACAGCTCCTGGAGTGATGACGATGAGCCTAATGACTCGAAAAAGAGCTAGATGATGATATGGAGATTGCCTTTCCACCCGAGGAGATGTCTATGTCTCCTGCCGTGGAGTCCTTTGTTGTGATAGATCATGATCCATGTATCCTTTCCTCTTCTCCCTTACTTTCTGTTGATATTTGTTTGCATGTTATGTCTGCAAAAGGTCCTGAGCATGATAGTTTACCTAGTGATTTCTCAAATTTTAAGGGTGGTAGTGCTAACATGAAAATCATTACTCTTGATTTATATTTTGAAAAATTACCTCATTCTTTCAACTGGTTCTATCCTAAACCATTTAACAATGATTTTTCTAGTGGGTTTGATAAACTGAAACGGTGTCTGAATGCTATATTATTTAGTTTCAAGTTATCACTGTGTTATATTTGCCTGCATGACAGTTGCTCGCAGGATTTTGATAGACTTCTCAGGGCTTTGACAATGTTTGAGTCTTGAGATAATCGGTTGACGTCGGGCCAAACGACGTTAAACAAAGGCGTTGCTCGGAAGGCAACCCGAGGTAAGTTTTTCTTTTCTTTTATTTTTGTCTTTTTAGTTTAGTTTTAGTTTAATTTTTCGTTTTGGTTTTGTCGGGCTAACTTGCAAGTACAATTTTTTCCATCAAAATGAAGCAGTCCCGAGGCGAGGACGAGCCCGCGGCTCGAACCGCGCCCGCGGCCCGAATCCGCGCCCGCGGTTCGGCCTGGCGGAATTAAAACTTTGTTTTTTTCGGAAAAATTAAAAAAATAAAAAAATTATAAAAGGTTTTCGGGTGAAACCCCCGAAATAAAAGGCTTTCAGGTGAAACCCCTGAAATAAAAGGTTTTCGAGTGAAACCCCTGAGATAAATCAGGAAAAAAGAAGAGAGAAAAAAAGGAGTGTTCTTCCATATTCTACCATCACCCATCACTCCACTTTTCTATATCTTTCCATGTCTAGTTCCTTGGAATTGTTTGGTACTATTATCAGGTTTCATCCCATTGTGGTTTAGTACGCGTCTACACTATCTTTGCGGTATAGTTCAAGTATGGGGGTGTTGCCGTCGTTAGAGTTTTTATTATTTTGAAAAGTCCAGTCCATTCTCATTGGAGACGTCCTATGGTGTGGATCTGGTTGCTGAGTTTTGAAGATGATGCTCGTGGTTTGTTCCCAGAAAGATCAGTTTGTTCTTGAGTTTGGTGCTTATAATTCCGGGAGTTCATTCCTCTCTTCTTTCGTATGTGAGTCTTCTGATTTTCCTCTTCTATGCTTAATTCCTTTTTCTTTACTTCATTGAGGACAATGAATGATTTAAGTATGGGGGAGGAAGTACTCGCTGCGCTTATCATAGATAATTGCATTTCAGTTTATTTTTATGGGATCTTTGTTCAATGTTTTGTATAGAGATAACTTTTTAAAAAAATTAAAAACAAAATAAAAAAGCCATAAAAATAGAAAAAAGGCATATAAAAATCCTGGGATGAGCTGAAAACCCGAAAGGGCGGCTCAGGTAATAAGCAGGTAACCCGGACCAGCATTACGTTGGGGTAATATGTGGTTAATGAGAGATGTGAGTATATGTGAGCACACCTAAGAAAAATGAAAAGAGTGATTAGGTGAAAACCCGAAAGGGCGCCTAAGTAGAATGAGTGGAAAAATCAGAGTGTTTAGGATTCATATTCTACTTTGGGGTCTGGGGATTGCATTTTAGATGTCGGGTAGATCCTAGGTTGCTCTTCACTTTTTAGAGCTTGAGTGTTATATTTTGTATATGTGAGGTGTGTGCTTGACCTATCATGTTTTTGCTCATTATTTCTCTATTTTGGGTTTGGGTTGGTGAGGTGAGTGATTTTTTTCTTCCTTTGTACTACGCTGTAAACCTTGATAGGATTGATTGTTAGATTTATTTTGAGCTTACTCGAGGACGAGCAAGGTTTAAGTATGTGGGAATTTGATATGCTCTCTTTAGTATAGGTTAACTGTTGTATTTTAGGTATGATTTGAGTGTCTTTAGGTTAGTTTTGAGCATAATTGTAATATGAAGACGGAAGACACGATTTGAAGAATTGCAAGAGTTTTGAAGACAAGTGTTGATTAGGAGTTATTTTGACACCATTTTCTTCTGACGCATCGTTCGGGAGCTGCGGTGATCGGATGAAGCTGAATTTGGTATCATTGGAAAGCTAACTCAAATAGCTACAATTCATGTTTTTACGGCGAGTTAAAATTCCAACTCTAAAAGGGTAAAAACCACTTCCGAAGTTGACACCAGAATGCTGTAGAAAGATCCATGCTCGCGAATCTAAACCGCTCTCGCGGTTCGACGAGGATCTGCGACCGAGGAGATCTACTAGATCTGCGCCCGCGGTTTGCATCCGCGCTCGCGGATCGTGGTTTTGCAGCGCCAACTTCGTCTCGACTATTCTATCTTTTTATATTATTTATATCTTTTAGATTTCGGTTATTATTTCTACTATTTAAGCTTAGTTTCGTGGCAGACTTTAGAGGAACACATTCTAGCATACTTTCAGAGATTATTCCAGTTTTTAGTTTTATTATGGAGAACTAATTTCCTTTAGAGTTTGTTTGATCAAGGAAGCCTTTTTTTATGTAATTCGTGAGATTCTTGTAACTTTTCTATCCCTTGGTTAATATCAAAACTCTTGTTTTTATTTATAAGATTATCAATTGATTTCTCTTGGCGCGCGACTTGTTGAATTTGATTGATATTCTACTGTTTGGATTAGTTTGATTGTTGTCTGTGCAATCTTATTTATCCTTGAAACAACTCTTATCTAGGACCGTGGACTAGAATTGAGAAAGAGTGTTTGATTGTTATTTTATGCATGAGACTCGTAGCTTGATTGCATGATTTAATATCCTTCTATCCTTAATACTTTGCATGATTTGAATTAAGTGTTCTTGTTCATATCATAATTCCGCTTGGAACATGGACAAGTGGGAATCTTTTATAAGGATTGGATCTAACCTGGGAATTAATAGAAAAGTGGATGAATCAATGATCGAATGATTAAAAAGGTGGAATTGGTTGAATGAACTCTGCTTTTCCTTGCTTGATTTAATACCCGATATTATTTGTTTGCCTAAATTCTCTCAAACCCTTGTCTTGTTAATTGCTGATTGTTCAAAATCCCGATTCTCTTGGGTTCGACCCCTTGCTTGCTTACTATACTAGTTAGTAGTTTAGGGTTATTTATTTTTGATCTTGGCAACAACGATTTTAGCCGAGTCAAATTTTGGCGCCGCTGCCGGGGGCTCGATTTTACTTTTCTGAATAATCGGCGTTTCTGACGACCCGCGCCCTCGGTTTGAAACCGCTCCCGCGGCTGATCCGCACCCTCGGTTTAATTCCGCACCCGCGGCTGATCCGCGCCCTCGGTTTATTCTGTGCCTGCCTTTTCTGTTCGTCCAGAAATCTCGAATCTCGTTGTGTAGACCTATCTTACGGTCTACACTTGTATATACTAATGTCTGCGTTTAGGTTTCTTCAGTTACAGGATGATCCCTTTCATGAGTACTTCACTAGGTGCCAGAAACTATTGCTTGATCTCTCTGTTTGGGGGTTACACTTAGGGCTTGATGATGCTTGCAATCACATCTTTAGTGGAATGACTCTTGAGTCCCAACTAAGGATGTACCGCGAGAGCGATGCAAAATATGTTGTTTGGAAACCCATCGACCAATGGGATTTCTTTTGTTATATCCGAGCCAAAGAAATCGAGATGCAGAAATTGGAGAACCAAATTGCTGAACAAAGACAACTAGAGGAGGTGTTGGCCATAAAGACGGAAATTCTTGAAGATCAACCAACAGATCCCCCTGAAGAGCCAGTTCCATCCTTTCCAGAGGCACCCATAGACCCTTCATGGGATGAGGAGGTGAATAATCATAGTCATATGATGACGGAGGAGGAATATTTCCTTAAGTTTGACAGCTCCTAGAGTGATGACCATGAGCCTAATGACTCGAAAAAAGAGCTAGATGATGATATGAAGATTGCCTTTCCACCTGAGGAGATGTCTATGTCTCCTGCCGTGGAGTCCTTTGTTGTGATAGATCATGATCCCTGTATCCTTTCCTCTTCTCCCTTACTTTCTGTTGATATTTGTTTGCCTGTTATGTCTGCAAAAGGTCCTAAGCATGATAGTTTACCTAGTGATTTCTCAAATTTTAAGGGTGGTAGTGCTAACATGAAAATCATTACTCTTGACTTATATTTTGAAAAACTAACTCATTCTTTCAACTGGTTCTATCCTAAACCATCTAACAATGATTTTTCTAGTGGGTTTGATAAACTGAAACGGTGTCTGAATGCTATATTATTTAGTTTCAAGTTATCATTGTGTTATATTTGCCTGCATGACAGTTGCTCGCAGGATTTTGATAGACTTCTCAGGGCTTTGACAATGTCTGAGTCTTGAGATAATCGGATGACGTCGGGTCAAACGACGTTAAACAAAGGCGTTGCTCGGGAGGCAACCCAAGGTAAGTTTTTCTTTTCTTTTATTTTTGTCTTTTTAATTTAGTTTTAGTTTAGTTTTTCGTTTTGGTTTTGTCGGGCTAACTTGCAAGTACAATTTTTTCCATAAAAAAGAAGCACACCCGAGGCGAGGACGAGCCCGCGGCTCGAACCGCGCCCGCGGCCTGAATCCGCGCCCGCGGTTCGGCCTGGCGGAATTAAAACTTTTTTTTTCGGAAAAATTAAAAAAAACATAAAAAAATAACAAAAGGTTTTCGGGTGAAACCCCCGAAATAAAAGGCTTTCAGGTGAAACCCCTAAAATAAAAGGTTTTCGGGTGAAACCCCCGAGATAAATCAGGAAAAAAGAAGAGAGAAAAAAAAGGTGTGTTCTTCCATATTCTACCATCACTCATCACTCCACTTTTCTATATCTTTCCATGTCTAGTTCCTTGGAATTGTTTGGTACTATTATCATGTTTCATCCCATTGTGGTTTAGTACGCGTCTACACCATCTTTGCGGTATAGTTCAAGTATGGGGGTGTTGCCGTCGTCAGAGTTTTTATTATTTTGAAAAGTCCAGTCCATTCTCATTGGAGACGTCCTATGGTGTGGATCTGGTTGCTTAGTTGTGAAGATGATGCTCGTGGTTTGTTCCCAGAAAGATCAGTTTGTTCTTGAGTTTGGTGCTTATAATTCCGGGAGTTCATTCCTCTCCTGTTTCGTATGTGAGTCTTCTGATTTTCCTCTTCTATGCTTAATTCCTTTTTCTTTACTTCATTGAGGACAATGAAGGATTTAAGTATGGGGGAGGAAGTACTCGTTGCGCTTATCATAGATAGTTGCATTTCAGTTTATTTTTCGTTATTTTTATAGGATCTTTGTTCCATGTTTTGTATAGAGAAAACTTTTTAAAAAAATTAAAAAAAAATAAAAATGCCATAAAAAATAGAAAAAAGGCATATAAAAATCCTGGGATGAGCTGAAAACCAGAATGGGCGGCTCAGGTAATAAGCAGGTAACCCGGATCAGCATTAGGTTGGGGTAATATGAGGTTAATGAGAGATGTGAGTATATGTGAGCACACCTAAGAAAAATGAAAAGAGTGATTAGGTGAAAACTCGAAAGGGCGCCTAAGTAGAATGAGTGGAAAAATCAGTGTGTTTAGGATTCATATTCTACTTTGGGGTCTGGGGATTACATTTTAGATGTCGGGTAGATCCTAGGTTGCTCTACACTTTTTAGAGCTTGAGTGTTATATTTTGTATATGTGAGGTGTGTGCTTGAGCTATCATGTTTTTGCTCATTATTTCTCTATTTTGGGTTCGGGTTGGTGAGGTGAGTGATTTTTATCTTCCTTTGTACTACATTGTAAACCTTGATAGGATTGATTGTTAGATTTATTTTGAGCTTACTCGAGGACGAGCAAGGTTTAAGTATGGGGGAATTTGATATGCTCTCTTTAGTATAGGTTAACTCTTGTATTTTAAGTATGATTTGAGTGTGTTTAAGTTAGTTTTGAGTATAATTGTAATATGAAGAATGAAGACACGATTTGAAGAATTGCAAGAGTTTTGAAGACAAGTGTTGATTTGGAGTTGTTTTGACGCCATTTTCTTGTGACGCATTGTTCGGGAGCTACAATGATCGGATGAAGCTGAATTTGGTATCATTGGAAAGCTAACTCGAAGAGCTACAATTCATGTTTTTACGGTGAGTTAAAATTCCAACTCTAAGTGGCTCAAAACCAGCTCCGAAGTTGACATCAGAATGTTGTCAGAAGATCCGCGCCCGCGGATCTAAACCACGCTCGTGATTCGATGAGGATCTGCAGCCGAGGAGATCTACTAGATCCGATCCCGCGGTTTGCATACGCGCTCGCGGATTGTGGTTTTGCAGCGCCGACTTCGTCTCGGCTATTCTATCTTTTTGTATTATTTATATCTTTTAGATTTCGGTTATTATTTCTACTATTTAAGCTTAGTTTCGTGACAGACTTTAGAGGAACACATTCTAGCATACTTTCAGAGATTATTCCTGTTTTTAGTTTTATTATGGAGAACTAATTTCCTTTGGAGTTTGTTTGATCAAGGAAGCCTTTTTTATGTAATTCGTGAGATTCTGGTAACTTTTCTATCCCTTGGTTAATATCAAAACTCTTGTTTTTATTTATATGATTATCAATTGATTTCTCTTGCCGCGCGACTTGTTGAATTTGATTGATATTCTACTGTTTGGATTAGTTTGATTGTTGTCTGTGCAATCTTATTTATCCTTGAAACAACTCTTTTCTAGGACCGTGGACTAGAATTGAGAAAGAGTGTTTGATTGTTATTTTATGCATGAGACTCGTAGTTTGATTGCATGATTTAATATCCTTCTATCCTTAATACTTTGCATGATTTGAATTAAGCGTTCTTGTTCATATCATAATTCCGCTTGGAACGTGGACAAGCGGGAATCTTTTATAAGGATTGGAATTAACCTGGGAATTAATAGAAAAATGGATGAATCAATGATCGAATGATTAAAAAGGTGGAATTGGTTGAATGAACTCTGCTTTTCCTTGCTTGATTTAATACCCGATATTTTTTGTTTGCCTAAATTCTCTCAAACCCCTGTCTTGTTAATTGCTGATTGTTCAGAATCCCGATTCTCTTGGGTTCGACCCCTTGCTTGCTTACTATACTAGTTAGTAGTTTAGGGTTATTTATTTTTGATCTTGGCAAGAACGATTTTAGCCGAGTCACCTATATAAGATTTATAGTTCATTACTTGTGGAAATTATATGATAGAGAATTTATTTTTCATAAGCCCTATTAATCCATATCCACCCTTACATTATCTTCTTTTTGACAGCCAATTTGAGCCTGAAGCCTTTATTTTTAGCTCCACAAAAATTGTTCCCTAGCCGAGATAAGGTTGACCCTATCCGGGGATTAGACTTAGATTGGAGAGGTATGTTTTGTTGAGTGAAATATTATGATTGGTTTTGAAATTGAAATTGTTGGGAAGGGTAGATTGGAAGTCTCTTGTTTTTAAGTTGTAAAAAGAACGATCTCTTGATAATAAAGGGTGCACAAGAAAATTTGTTGAGAAAAGTGAAGGAAGTATACACGATGAAGTTCGTTAACGACCCATGTTGGTTCGTTATCAAGGTTGAAGAAGAAAGAAAGAGAGAACTTAAGAAGAAAGAAAAGAAGATGTGCATTTGAGTTTGAAGATAAATCAGAGATTCTTTTTGAGTTATGTTATGAGACTTTCTAGGATATATTGGGTGAGTGAAGGAGTGTGCATAATGAGAGTAAGTTTGGTATATGTTGTTATGAGAGTTTTTGTGTATGTGTGAGTTTTTAGGAGTCTTTGATTCCCGGATGTTATTAGCACCACATAGCCAAAATATTTCCACGCCTATTTGTTTTTATCAAGCCCCATTACAACCCGGCCGAATGAAAACTTCTATGAAGTTTTTCATTGAGCCTAAGTTCTCTTGATGATTTTTTCTTGTTTTGACAAATCTTGGGTGGAGAGTTTGGTGATATAAGTTCCAATTTCTATGAGTTTTTTTGTATATAAGATGAGTTGAGAGATTAAATTTATAAGCCTAAATACATTGAGAGTTGAGTGAAACACATTATCCCTTGTGAGGTTGGATTGTATTTTCTTATGTCTATTTGGTGCATATATGTGTGATGACATTAATAGTCATTTGCTATTTTTCTTCTATGGGTTGAAGTTGTTTTTGGATGATGGCTATGGCTTGATAAGTATGATTGTTTGGTTTCGATTAATGTTTAGTGATTGCTTGAGGACAAGCAAGTCTAAGTATGGGGTATTTTGATGTTCGTGTTTTTAGTATAGTTTTTAATGTGTTTTCTTAGTTTGATAGGTTTAGTTTTAGTAGTTTTAGGGTTAGTTTGGTGTGTTTTTGGATGGTTTTGCATATTTTGTGGAAAGTATGGAAGCTACTCCGTTTTGTGTCTTTTTGTAGATTTTAGCAAGGAAACGGTGCTTTTTGGAAGCTGAATAGAGTGCTATGGTGAAGGACGGAAGAATACGAGATGAAAGAGAGTTGAAGTCAAGATTTTTAGAGAAGAAGTGTTGAAGAAGCCAACGCCAGGCTCGTTAACGAGGCTGTAAAGGGTCGTTAACGAGGCTTAAAAGATAGAGTTTTTCGAGAGTTTCGATCTTATGATTACCGACCCTGTGCGGAAGTTTTTTCCGTGTCGGTAGGGTTTTTAATGAGTTTTTAGGGACCTTATATTTTGTATTTTAGGTTTTGTTATCTTTTAGGTTTTATTTCTATCTTTTTAGAGTTAGTTTCTATCTTTTAGGAAAGTTTTTATCTTATAGTTCTTTTATTAGATAAGCTTTATTAGTATAAATACCCTTCTTTTCTAGTTAGAGGGGGGGTTGAGATGTGTTCGAGAGGAGAGAATCCGAGAGAGAGAGACGAGCCTAACGAGGGTGAAAGCTTAAGTCGTTAGGTGTGTTTTTGATTCGGTGTTCTTGTCGTTTTCGGGTTTCTTCTGAATTATGTAAGACGATTATTTTTCTTATTAATTTGAAGTAGTTGTTTTGTTTTCAATGTTTTCTCTTATAGAAGTTGTTTGCTTTATAATTATGAGTAGTGAGTAGTTTTCTTATCTAGGGTCGGGGTTTAAACCCGGCATAGTTATGCATGGTTTGATGAGTAAGTTGATGTGTTGAATGTCTTTTATCTATCTTTAGATTGCTTGTTGTGTTTATACCTAGATGAGAATCGAGGTAATTCGAGTTTTTAACTTGATTGAAAGAGAAATTTATAGACTTGAAGGTTGGTATTGTTCGGCAACGAAAGTTTCGAGCTTTGGATCCAAAACAAGTGATTAGGTGAATTAGTTTATGAGAATAAATTGATTTGCTTGCTAATCAGCGAAAGTTGATGAATTTATTTATTTAAAGGCATGATCTTTATCTTCTTACGAGTTTGTATGCATGGCTATGTTGTGGTGACCTTAGTCCTAGATACTTGTTTTTATTTGAATTTCTTCAACCATATTCGTTACTGAGTTCGTGGCCTCGGTACCGAACCTGTTTTTAAGTCGTTAGTGTGTGTTAGTAGTTAACCCAGGTTCGTTAACGACCTTGACAAAGTCGTTAACGAGGTTGGTCGTGTGTGATTGTGTTGCTTTATTTGTTTTATTTTTGTTTAGTAGTTCGATAAACAAATAGTCGTGCTTCCTGTGGAACGATCCTGACTCCCCTATACTCAGCGGGGTCTTGACTACAAATTTATTTATTGTTGAGTAAATCCCTATCAACAATGAGACGCCCCGGTAAGAAACTACCTTGGGTAGGACGGATTAACTGAGTTTGAACTCCTTGCATCCGGTTGACCAAAATCTTGGATATAACTTTGTAATAAACATTACACAGACTGATGGGACGGAAATGATTGATTTTAGACGGATCATCCACCTTGGCAATGAGGGCGATGAGCATCTCGTTTATGCCTTCCGGCAGAGACGCACAACTGAAGAAACCCTTAGTCAACTTAATAACCAAATTACCAGCGACATCCCAACACTTGTAAAAGATGGGCTGGAAACCATCGATGTCTGGAGATTTCAAAGCACCCTTCTGCTTAATAGCACCCTTAATCTCCACTTCATTGACCGGTCTCACAATTCTATCCCATTGATCAACCATAATCCTTGGAAAACCACCCCTCAAATAGTCTTGTGGGGGTCGCATATTGGGTTGAATAGCATAGAGACTTTTGAAAAATCCATAGCATGCATTTCAAGATCCAGTTTAGACGTGATCCACTCACCATCCTCCATTTGAAGAATCTCCACACGATTACGCTTCCGACGAACGACGATAGTAGCATGGAAGAAGTCGGGAGATCCGCAAACATCATCTGTCCCCCCGGTTGCCAGAGTTCCTTAAGCTTTTTCTCCATGATGGCGTGAGGAATCATGGTACCAAGCGATTTGACGATCAAAGAGGATTGCCACACCGAAGCAAGGGCTTGTAGGACTTCCGAATCAAAGTTAAACACGGGATCACCCTCTTCACCATCTGGATAAGTCAAGGCCATTTTACCTTCCAAGAACTCATCCTCCAATATCATTCTTCTATCCCCATTCGATCCAACGACCATTTCTTTCCACGTTTTCTTGGGTGCAACAACAGCCACAGTCGTCGATCTTGTCGAAGCATTATCCAAAGCCGTCCCTTCAGTAGGGGGATGATCAGTTTGCATCACCGGATTCACCACTGGGGCATCCCCCATGGTGCTGCCGTGAAAATTTTGGGCCACTAAGGCAAGAGAAAATACTTTCCTTAAATAAGATACATAAAAAACAGAGCGTTTTCTGACATATTCAGTTGACTATATATATATATATATACTATAAAATAGAAAAATTTGGGCAATTAATACCTCCTACAAATGGCCTAATTTTTTATATTCTATATCTCTTTTTATAAACCTATAAGAAAAGTTTTGACATTTATACTCATACAATTAATTTTGTCAAATAATACATATTATTATGAAAAAATAGCCTACACATTAATATTTATCTATTTTTTCTAAAACATTAAAGCACACAATACACTAAAATATGTTAGCCAAATGAATTAATTAAAAGCTGACCCGACCCAAAAAACTGACCCGAACCGCCCGAAAAATTTAGGGTCAAGACCCAAAAATTTGAACCCGAAATCCAAAATAAACCGAACCCGGTAGACCCGAAACCCGTTGGGTTCAAACCCGAAAAAACCGTTGGGTTGACCCAATTTGTTATATTTTAAGAATATATAATATATTTTGAAAATTATAATATATTTTATTATTAAAATATATAAAAATAATAGATTTATTATAAAATATATTTTTTAAATAAAAAATATTTTAATAATTGTAAAAAAATCAATTTTCTTGACCTGTTAGGTCGACCCGACCCGCCCGACAACTCGCAATGACCCGACCCGATTTGACCGATGACCCTTTACGACCCAAACTCGACTCAACCCGAACCCGAAATAACCGAACCCGAACCCGACCCAACCGACCCGTTTGACACCTCTACTAGAGATACTTAAAAAATAATTTTCTATCATTATATGCCTTCAAAAATAGTTTTTCGGTTCACTTTGGAAAATCTTAACACCAATACTAAAGTATGTATACTTAACAAATAATATCTCTTATATTGCTCTTCTCCTTTTCTCAAACCCCTTTATAGTAAAATATTTATATTAAAGCTCATAGAATATACAAATTCAACATGTTTATAAAAGTATGCTTTTTCATAGTTTTATTATTTTATTGATTTTCTAAAAAAAATATCTATTTGGACTAGGTGATATCTAAACAGATGAATATGCATCATTTTGGCATTAATTACAATGTTTTAATTGCTCAATTTAAGGGAAAAAAAAGATAATCTAGATGAGAATTTTGATCATCTAAATGACTACATTCATATTGCCACATTAAAATTACATTTACTAGCATGGGTATGTTTAGAAACCGATCACCTCTTAAGAATTTAAAGTGATTCATTAATAAATAAAAATATGTAACCCCTAAACCTAACCATTGAATGGTCTACTCATCTCTCTATGTAAAGAGGAAGATACAAACCTAAATTCTCTCTTTGTTTTCCTCTATTATATTACTTTATTAATTTGCTATATTTAGTTGCTTTTGCTCCAAATTGTGATTTTCTCTTTAGAATATATTATTGTGTATAGTAATTATTGATTTATATTTTTTAAAATAAGAGATTTAATACTAATTATTTGATTTTTTTGTTGTTGGTGAACAGGAGGATGTTGTGCTTTGAGTATTCTCATTGGATGTTGATTGGTTTGATTTTGGCTATATTAGAAGTGAAAAATACATTGGCTATGGCTATGCAGTTGTTTTTCATGATAAAAAAGTATGTATATGATATTTAGGCCCTGTTTGCTTGCAATTCATGGAAACGTAAACAGAATGGAAATGAATATAGTCCATTTTAGTGTCATGATACATTGACAAAAAAATCAACTTGTTTTGCACAACCTCTTATCCACTGTAAAAATGTGCTTGCTCCACCTCAATCATTCTTCCATCAAGGGGGGTGGGTAACAAAATGGTGGAATCACTCCCTTCCATCTCACTTTTACAATAGACAAGTTGTTGGATGGTTTTTTTATATTAATGTATTATGACACTAAAAATGGTCTAGATTCATTTCGTTTCCGTTTATGTTTCCATATGTCATGACAAACCAAACGGGGCCTTAGTGGTTTCTCCATAATACATTGTTTTTTAAGATAACATCATTTGCAAGATTAAGTGAAAGAATTCATTAAAAAATTTTACGCTAATATCTAAACTTTTCATATTTTGGATATAAATTTTGGTCATGTATTAATCGGATTGGTTTTTCTTTGAAACTTTGGATATTAGAATCGCAAGACCCCGTAAAATAAACCATTAATCTCAATAACATAGTGTTTATATCATTTTAGTTTTATATTTTTCAATATTTTTTGTCATATTTTTGTGTAGGATGATGAAAGGATGAAACAATATGCTTCAAAAAGGAATGAATTATTAGAAATTAAATTAAATTATAAATGTTAATTCTATATTATTTTATATTTATTTTAATTTAACAAAATTACTTACATTGATGTAAGAGTTTAAAACTTATATATTAAAAATATTTGAGAGAAATATTCAAGAATAACTTCATTTTTTGGTTGTGGTTGTTACAAATGCTATTATTTTTCTCCTATACTTAAAATCATTTTTATTATAAATTTATTCATTATTGAAATTGTAAAAGCAAGAATGAAAAATTGTGAGCATATTTTACCTTTTATTTTGAGAATGTGTTGTATTTTCTCTCGATATACATGAAAGATTGCTAAAAAAAATACATATAATTTGAGAATGCCTTAAATAGTTTAATCTATAATATACGTATATAATTTTATGTACATGCATGAGCACACTTAATGCACTTGATGGTGATTCATTATCTATTTAATAAAAAAATCCCTCTATATATTTATCATTACAAAATAATTATGATCACATTTAATACACTTATTCACACACAAATTCTTATTTTAAAATATTAAAATAATAAATGAATTTGACTCTTATTTAAACTAATTACCATATTGAGTTCTTAAATAACATTTTAGTTAAAATCTATAATATATACATATATAACATTTAAAATTTATGTAAAAGGCTCTACGTACCTACCTACTGCAGTGGAGCTCCTCCATGCAGAGTGTGTCACTTTGTTGGTGTGTATGGCTATTTCGTTGTAAGAGCTAAAGGAGTCGAAGCAGCCATCTCAATGGTGATTCAGCTTATATCAAGCGGTGTTTGTTATTGAAAAAATATGTATAGCAAATGGACTAGGATAGCGCCAACGGGTGAGCGGGTCGGGTCGGTTATAGGGTTCACCCGAACCCGACACCAAACCCGATCGCCCAAAAACCGTTTCAACCCGCATATTATCGGTTTTTCACCCGTTTTTCGGGTCGATTATGTCTGTTACCCATCGGGTGCGGGTGAAATTGCCACCCTTAATCCTAGGATTGCAATTATATCCAGAAGGAGATAACCATTCTTCTGCAATTTGATAATGTGAGATAAGAAAACGATGGATAGAAATGAGAAAGAAATTTAACATTGAAAATTACAAATTTAGAAATAATAATGATTAAATCTTTCATTTCAATATGAAGCTCAAAAAAATCTCAAACATTGATGTAAAAACCTATCTCCTTTACCCTTTCTTTCTCCAGTAATCTCTGGTACTAAAATTAGCCATGCTCTACTCACACCAAACATGAAAGAAAGAACTCGATTGAAAAAAATGAACTAGACCAAGAAGTAAATATGTAGACAGATAACACCAACAGAAAATTACCAATGCACGGTCGCTGATTTGTTGCCCCTTATTTTCAACCTGGAATCGTATATAATCACTCGACCAGAAACACTCAAAAGAGAAAGTGAATAAGCTAACAAAAGGGCATAGGTTACAAAATTGAAACTGTAGCTAGAAAGTAAAGAAAATTTGACCATCACTCCATCAATAGTACTAAAAACACTCAGAAAAATGAGACAACCATATTTGAACTCACAAGTAAGGAAACCAAAAGAACTCATTTTGACAAAAATCTAATAAAGCACATAGTAGCTAACCAAGGTCTTGTTTAGCTGGCAAAAAATCCTTGAAATACAAGAGAAATAATACCTGTCTTGGCCCATATACAGCTGCTATAACTTTAGCAATAGCTATCTTAAAAACAATTGATATACATAGCATGACACCTCCAATTCACAATGTGGGAAACCCGTCAAAAGATTAAAACCCAATTGCAAAAACCTTCCAAAAGCATGGGTATTTTATTGCAAAATTCTAAGAAGAGAAGAGAGGGTAAAATTTAAGTTACCCATCAGCATTGTATACAATACCAATCTAGGCCCTTAGTTGCCTCATTTGTTCAAAAAGTGAGAAAAATTGAAAGAAAAAGATGCTACGGTAGAGTAAGAATGCGGGAAAAAAATATCCAAAAGTATAAACCCAACAAAAAATGGACTTTGGATTAAAAGGATTTGATCTTTCAGCTGATGAATTTTCCACTTGGGGTTTGCGTTAGTACATGAGCTAAATGTTCCCTTTGGAAGAAAGAAGAATCATGCAAATCAAGTTGATCCATAGGCAAAAAGGAATAGCAAGTGAAGGGTTATAGAGGATGCAAGAATTTAGCAGAGTCGTTATTTAGAAACAAAATGACAAGGTCCAAAAAAGTGAAAAAAAACTCCCAAACAAACAGTAAAACTAAAAAACTCTTAAATAAACTAAATAGCAAATCATATTCCATTTAACTATGATAGTATCATCTAGGATCCATGAAACTTAAACTGAACCCGCAAATGACTATCAACATCAAGAAAAAGGGCAAGACAATACTACCAATATACCATGAAAACTCTACTAACTTTGAAAAAAGAGAGAATAAATTATGGAAGGGGTCAAAGAAACGGCATTAACAAAGAGGGTCCTAGAGATCTCACCTAATATAATCCCCATCGGTATGAAAGGCATCAAGCTTGGATCCAAGTTTCATAAACTTCATCTTGGCCACACAAATATACGATAACAAAGGGCTTATGAAGGACTTGCAATCCTCCAAACTGAATAGAATCCTCCAAACTCTTAGCACATGATTAAAGAGAGCTTAGAAGACCGCAAATCTGCAATCAACTTAGGTACCCTGTAATGAAACAATGAAGAAAATGAGAAAGAAATATCAAGAGTTGTTTTATTAGCTTTGTGAAGAAACTGACTTTCTTTAGTTTTGTTAATGGGAAGCTTGATAAAATCTGTCAAGTTCAGGGAAAATTGTTCAACAACCTCTCTTTGTCAAAACTCTCAAATTACAAACAAAAAAAATTGTACAAAACTCATTTGAACTCAATATGACACCATTGCCCCTTTGTTTCCAAACCCCTTTTTTAAATACTTAATTTTAGCCTCTCACATGCTCAAACGAAAAATTGAATCATAAGAGATTTTTTTAGAAGACAAAAGACAAATATAGAGAAAATATTTAGAAACCGCCAACAATGCCTATCCCTGGCCACCACCAACCACGCCTCTCGTCGGCCACCATTAACCTCTCCTTCCACCACACTCCAATCATCATGCCATTGTTTATACTTAAGGGTAAGAGCACATATCACTGTAAGCTGACACAAAATTAGGTCAAATTAGAAGGATAGACACCGTGAATTTCATTGAAATAACTTAATTTCATACAAAAACCCCTAAGCTTTGAGTGAAACAAATTGAATCAGAATAATAGACATGGTTCGAATGACATAAATTTCATAAAGTTACCTTTCGATGGAGAAGATGTGTTGGCCTCGATATATACAAGAGAGAGTAGGAGTGTTATCCAATGTTGATGCATTCCAGTTTTTTCCTCACTGCTTTCCTCTTTGACTTGCAATTTTACCAAATGGTTTAGTAGCTTTAGCCGCATCTGGATTTTCCTCTTGCTTCTTTTGAGGTTCAGCCACCTCTTCGAACATTTCCATGAAAGATTTGCATTCTTCGAAGACAGTGTTGTTTGGGTTCCATCTTCGGATGACAATTTGTTTGTCCAATTCGCTTCGACTCTTTTAAATGAATCGAGAAATATTACCTCTGTTGGTCATTCTTGGATTGGAAAATGAAATTACCCCCTAAAATTCAAAATTTTATTTGGAAAGCTTGTAGTGATTATCTTCCTACAACGGATAGATTAAATCGATTTTATAACTGTGTACCTAATTGTTGTTCTCTGTGTGATATGGAAAATGAGAATTTAAACTATCTATTCTTCCACTGTTCATTTACAAGGAAAATGATTGAAAAATTGGAAGCTAATCTTCATTGCTTGTTTGACTTCGATACCTCAGGCTGCTTTATTGATAATCTCATTTCAACTCTTAATTTAAAATAAAAATAAAAAAATCTTTGTTTTCTATGGTGGCTCATTTGGAATCATAGAAATTCTTTAATCTTTAACCCATCTAGGATAATTCCACATCTTTTACCATGTGATTTGGCGCTATCCTAGTTGTTACAATGGGAATATGCGAACTCTAAAGTGGAAAAAAGGTCTTCAAATAAACCTAAAAGGAAGAATGGAAGCTTGTGGATTAAACCTCCACCTTCTTGGATTAAACTTAATTTTGATGCATCTAAACAGAAGAACGTGACTACTTATGCGAGTTTTATTTTTAGGGATCATAATAGTTCAATTATAGGTTGTGGTAGAATGGCTCTTCAACCAATGTCAATGTTAAAAGCAAAGGCGTCAGCTCTCCTGGAGGGTTTGGAAGTGGGACGGGGTTTACATATTCAAAAACTAATTATAGAAGGGAACAATTTTTTTTTTTTTGATAACAAACCACACACTTTCATTAAACATCAGCAGAAAGCATATCCAGTTCTAGCACATTACACAACTCAAAAGGAATGGAAACACACTAAAAAGAAAAGAAAGGGTTCGCCGGTTTCCACTCCCAGCCAATAGGCAACACGGTTAGCATCCCTCTTCACAAAAACAAACTTGCAGCACACAAAAACAGTAGATAACTCTAAAATCATGGCAATCAAAGCTCCCAGCGCAACTCTTGGAATATCCCCTTTCTGGAGCTTCGTTATCAAAGGCAGACAATCAGACTCAACCACCAGATGAGTTAAATTTGCGTCCTTTGCTGCCTCCAAACCCCGAAGAATTGCCTCAGCCTCAGCCATGTCCACCACCGTACCCTATTGAATTTTGCGTGAACCCACAAAGTACACTTCCCCCGTTGAAAGTCTACACACATAACCAATCCCACATTCTGATTCATTCACCGCAGCGTCACAATTTAGCTTTGCCCATCCTTGCTCTGGCCTGCGCCAAACAGCTCTCTCCTGATGCACAACTCTTGGTTTGTTCTCCATGCCCTTTTGCATCTTGACAAATTCCATATGGGCGGCCAGACTTGATTCAATAACCCAAGGTTGGTCCTCATGGATGCCTTCAAAGATTGCTCTATTTTGAGCTTTCCAAATGCCGAGCAACAAACAAGCCCAATGAGCCGCCTTTTCAGAGTCGCAACACTTGAAAACTCTCTCTGCCCAGACCATCACAAAATCTGAGTTCGTCCCTAATGCATCGAATTCAAGAAAAAGTTCCCAAATAAAACAAGGTCTCATACATCCATACAAGGCATGCATTGTTGTTTCAAGCAAACCACAGATAGCACACACGGAATCAGATGTAATTTTCCTCTGAAACAGATTAAATTTACAAGGAAGAATCTGTTGGCAAGCCCGCCATAAGAAGTTTTTTGTCCTTGGAACAGTTTTTAGTTTCCACAGCTTCTGCCAAATAAAATCCTCCTTGTTATCCACTGATTGAGATCCAACAGAAACCTGCGAAATTTTTTGATGAAACAAATGATGATATGCTGAATGGACAGTGTACTCTCCAGAGTTGGAGTAGTACCAGACTAGTTGATCATCAATTTGGGTATCGATTAAGTGTTGAGACAGAATCAGGTCAATGTCATAAGGAGCACAATAGTTTCTTACCAAATCAGCATCCCATTCTCCTCTGCTCCAATCGATCAAGTCTATCACTTTTAGATTTTCATCTGCTCCATAGAAATTGCCCACTGGTTTAAAAGAGCCAGGACGAGGGAGCCACCTATCTCTCCATACATTTAAGGAGTTCCCATTGCCTACCTGCCAAAAAGTTCCTTCTTCCAGGACCCAACGAGAACCATGAATACTACGCCATGTATAACTCGGATTATAACCCAAAGCAGCATCCAAGAAAGTTGAATTTGGGTAATATTTAGCTTTAAGAAGCTTACCAATGAGAGAGTCCGGGGATTGAATCAGTCTCCATCCTTGTTTGGCTAGGAGAACTTGATTGAAAGTTTCCAAGTCCCTGAAACCCAGCCCTCCTTTGCCCTTCGATTTGCACATTTTCATCCAACTCATCCAGTGCACCCTCTTCCTCAGATCCGAATCTCCCCACATGAATTTCTCATTAACTGCTCCATACTATGGCACGTTTCAAAATGTATCTTAAAACATGACATGGCATAGAGAGGAATCGCTTGAATAACCGATTTAACCAACACCTCTTTCCCTGCTCTCGATAAAGTAATTGCCTTCCAACTCTTTTTTTTCCGCATCTTCTCATGAATTTGACCGAAGATTATCTTTTTTGACCTGCCAATCATAGTAGGCAAACCCAGGTTTCGCTCGTGTTTGTCAACTTCCCGCACATCCAAAAGTTCTTGAATTTCCCCACGTCTCTAACGCTTGTTGACAAGTTGCTTCCGCAAAAAACCATGTTATCATCTGCAAAAAATAAATGGGAGACGATCGGAGCGGTTCGGGCGATCCTAATTCCTTTGAGCCGTCCCACTCTCTCACTATTTTGGATCAACGCTGAAAGGCCTTCAGCACATAGGAGAAAGAGATACGGCGACAAAGGATCTCCTTGGCGCAAGCCTCGTGAAGGCAGGAAAGTTTGGGAAGGGCGTCCATCAAACAGAACAGCAAAGGAGACCGTTGAGACACACTTCATAATCAGCCGAACCCATTGCTCACTGAACCCTAATTGAAGCATAACTCGTTCCAGAAAGCACCATTCAACTCGAAAATTAGGCCTTCGCCATATCCAACTTGAGTGCCATGTACCCAGTTTTCCCTGACCTCCGATTCTTCATATAATGAAAAATCTCGAAGGCTGAAAGGACATTATCAGTTATGAGACGCCTTGGCATGAAAGCACTTTGTGTCGGAGAGATCACTCGTTCAAGTACTCCTTTTAACCTGTTGGCGATCACCTTGGAAATAACCTTATACAAAACATTACATAAACTGATCGGACGGAGATCCTTCATTCTGTAAGGGTTAGTCACCTTTGGGATTAGAGAAATAAAATTATGATTAAGATTATCCGGGAAAGGAGCTCCATGAAGAATATTTTGACAAAAGGAAATGATTTCAGGACCGACAATATGCCAGTGCTTCTGATAGAAGAGCGCTGACATACCGTCGGGCCCCAGAGACTTTGTAGGATGCATTGAAAGCAGAGCTTTAGTTACCTCTTCACCGGAGAACAGACGCAAGAGCTCGGTATTATCCATTTCCGCCAAAATAGGCAAAATCCCTTGAGGAGCCATAGAAGAGTGTATGCTTAGATCGGTTTTGAAAAGATCAACAAAAAACTCAACCGCCACTCTCATTTTATTAACAGAGCTTCTCCATTCCATTCCTTCTCCATCAACAAGCCGAGAAATTTTATTCCGTCGCTTACGCCCGTTAGCCTTTTGATGGAAATATGCTGAATTCCTGTCCATTGGCTTTAGCTCTTTGCAGCCATAGTAACTCTTCCTTGACCATCAATTCACGTTCATCTTCTTCTAGTGCTCTCCTCCTGCACACCCATTCTCCTCTCATTCCTCTCTTTTGCAAGTCACGAAGAGCTTGTCGAACTTCTCTGAGATTCAGCAGAATGTTACCAAAAGCCAGCTTATTCCATTCTTTCAATTCATCTGCACACTTGGATAGTTTGCCCAACACTCCACCTTCATTATTAAGAGCACTCGAGTTCTTCCAGACATTCTCAATTACAGCTTGGCATCCTTCGTGTTGCAACCACATCGCCTCGAATCGAAAAAGCCTACTACCCTTCCAGACCTCTTCCTCCCCTTCTTCACTTCTATACAATTCCAGCGTGATTGGAAGATGATCAGATCCCTCGCGATCAAGATGTCGGATACATCCACCCGGGAATAACTCATGCCACTAATCATTTGCAATGCCCAAGTCCAATCTCGCTTGAATGAAATCGTCCCCACTACGCCCGTTATCCCAGGTGAATTTTGCGCCTGAAAATGGAAGTTCATGCATACCACACACGTCCATGGCATTCTTAAAGTCCTGCATTTGGATCAAATCCAATTGAGAGCCACCCTCTTTGTCTTCAATATTTAAGACTTGGTTAAAGTCTCCAATGCACATCCATGCTTCGTGTTCATCCTCCGCTAACTTCTTAAGGAGAGCCCAAGATGATGCTTGTCATCTTTTCGAGGCCATCCATAAAAACCAGTAAAACGCCAAGTGTCGCCTCCATCATAAAGTTCCACTCTTGAATCTATATGGTGGCTAGTGTAGGATTGAACGTCGACTTTTACCTCTTCTGTCAATAGTAGACATAAACCTCCAGAGCTGTCGACTGAATTAACCGCAAAACACCCATGAAACCCCATCTTAATTCTGATCTCTTCCATCTTAATCCCATCACACTTCGTTTCCATTAAGAAAATCACCTTCGGGGCCTCCCTACTCACCAAGCTAGTGAGTCTAGCAATTGCCCAGGCCTTCCCCAATGCCCGGCAATTGTAACTTAGGGCGATCATTGGTCCCGACAAGGGAGACTCTCCGTCTGCCCCGCCGATATCAGAATTTTTGATCGTTTACCCTCAACCTCTTCCTCTTCAATCTCCATCAGATCTCTATCATTTGCGATCTTTCTTTTCTCAGTCGTATTTTTTGCTGATTTTTCACTATTTTCTGTCGTCCTAGCTCTTCTCTTCCAAGTGGATTTGGTTATTATCACAGCACCCACATCAGTCTGTTGTTTATCTTTTCCGGATGCCTTGTTCTCCAGGTTTCCTTCAGCCTCAGATTCGCCTTTATGCTCTGATTTTTCTTGCACAGTATCTATCTTGTCTATGTTCTGTTTGCCCGACTCAGCGTTCTCAAGAACTGTGCTATCATTCAAAACTAGCCTTTTTCCAAATTTATTCTGTCCAAAACAGAGCTCCTACTTCCATGATCATTCTGCACATTCTTCTCATTTGCTTCCACTGATTTTTCCTCAATCTCGCCAAGCAATTCCAGCAGTGATAGTCGACCTTTAGATAACATCCCTTTATCAGCTCCAACACCTTCCTTTTGGTCGATGATTTTAGTACCCTTTACAATCATCCTTTCTTGTTCTCTTTCGACCTCAGTTTTCGCTTGATGTAGTTTGAGTGGCGATGCTCGGAGCCAATCACCATACTCTCAATGCATTTCTTTCGCCCCCTCGTCTTCACAATCTAGATCAACATGTCCCAATAAGCCACAGGAGTAGCAGAAATTTGGTAACAGCTCATATTTCAATTCAACCCACATTCTTTTCTCTCCAAAATTTATCATGAGGCCCCTTCGGAGCGATTTTTTGACATCCACAGAGACTTTGATTTTGATGAATTTTGAACATACCAGCATATCCTCATCTGCAATCTCCTCCAAGGCTCCAAAACTTTTTCAAATACTCTCCGTTGTCGCAGTTGTCATTGCTTCAATGGGCAGATCATATACTCTTATCTAGAACGAAGCCCGATCAATCACAATCTTCGATGGTTGTTCATTCCCTGGTTCTTTTAAAGCGAGAAGGGCTCGATCAAAAGACCAAGTTCCTTCTTTAACACCTTTTCTTTGTCGGTTGTAGATGCAAATCTGAACAAGAACAGATTGTTTCTTAATTCCCTGAAGACAAATTCGTTCCTCAACCGCCACGCACCCTTCATTGTTGATTGCAAAGCATAAGCATTAAACAGCCTTCCAGTAAGTAGTGATCCCACCAAAGTTAGTCTGTTGTTCTCTATTCTTTCATTTGTGTCACTTTCCACTTCCACACATTCTTCCTCAGTAAGATTGAAATTCCTTCTCTGAACCCTACCCTCCATCAGCCTCTTTCTCTCCAAAGCCGATCCTTGCACACACACTCTATGGTGAACCACGCACGATGACGACATAAAATACCTAGCTCTCAAGACCGGTGACCGGAGAGAAGCCAGAAGCGACCCAAGAACCGTCAAAGAAGCGGTTATTAGAATCGCCCGATATGCTCTAGAGAGTTTTTGTGGAGTATTTGTTATTGTGAGCGAAGGGAATAATTTGATTCTTATTAATTCGTTAAAAAATACTTGGAAAGCTCCCTGAGAAATTTACTTTATTATTTAGGATATCCAATGTTGGGTTTCGGGTTTTCCAGAGGTGGTTTTTTCCCATTGTTATAGGGAGGCTAATTCGGCCGTTGACTTCTTAGCAAGAAGACATGTCAGGATTCTGCAGACTCATCATGCAATCTCTTCCTCCTGTTTAGATTTGTGCTTTGATGATATCTCGTTAGTAAGGTTAAGACAATTGTTTAGTCTTCAACCTTTAGTTTTTAATTTTTTTAAGATTATCTGCAGTGATGATTTAGGTTGGCCTTGTAATATTGGGCGACCTAATATTTGCTTTGTAATGAGCTAGTAGCTCATTTTTCAAAAAAAAAATATGAATGAATTGTGAAGACAATGCAAATGAAGATTTGACATACCCGCAAGATTTTGTTCGAGCCATTTGGATTGTTTGGTCCTAATGTGGCTTGCCCACTACCAGGAATATGCATTATTTGCTGCTCCATTCAGCATAATTCTTTTCTCTCTCACAAGAAAGAGTTGACAAACAAATCATCAAAAAACTTAGTTGGATTGTGATAGTGGGTTTCCAAAAGAAGATGAGCAAAGTGTATCTTGTTGAATGTTATTGAGTTTTCATTGTTTTTTTTGTCTTGTTTTTTCTAATTCTTGGAAAGTGAATGTGGAAGGGAGGATAGATTGCTTAGAGGGTGTCTTCATGGATTTACGACAGTTGTGTGATCTTCAAATGACATTCTTCCTAGTAATTTGGGAGCTACACTGTTTACTATTTAAGGCAAAAAGCATAGGGTCATGTGTGATTTACAACAGTGTTGCCAATGTCAGACAATAGCTTCCTTTTAGACTTGTTTTCTTCATCTTGTTGCTGAGGTATTTGGATCAGAGCATTTTAAGGCAAAAAGCATAGGGTCATGTGTGATTTACAACAGTGTTGCCAATGTCAAACAATGGCTTCCTTTTAGACTTGTTTTCTTCATCTTGTTGTCGAGGCATTTGGATCAGAGCATTTTGAAGAAGTGTTGCACCAAGAGTAGTAAGTACGTTCTTTTCCTCTGATTGTTGCACATCATCAGAAGTGTCTCCTCTGTTGCTACATTTAGAAGACACACAGCTACAAGATCCCGAGCAGTGCCCACCTAAGGCGAGACACTTACACTTCATTGTCTTACATAAGGAATGCCTAGAACAAGTGCAACAGATTCCTTTGTTGTTGTTGTTGTTGTTGTTTTTCTTTGGAATCCTCTGCACTGATTCCACCCAATCGTCATCAGAGGTGTCATCCTCAAGGGATTCCATATTACTACTTGAGTTGAAGAACCCTGACACTCTTGGCCCCTAATGTTATGAAAAGCACACATTAATTGCACATTAACTACATATAAAATCAGTAAATTTGTATTTTACACTTGATCCTTGTAGTGGTTAGTATTTCTTTTGTAGTAAATTCTATAAATCTCATATACTAATGAAGTTACGAGCTAATATATTATATTTTTTTCTTTATTTTAGATAAAAATGAATTTAAAAATTGATTAAAAATAATTGTAAAAGATATCATCGGGTAAAAAGATGTTAAGTAGTTAACATTTGATCATACATAAGCATAAAAATATTTAATAATAATGGTTTAAAAATGAACACATAAGATTATCATATAAAAGAATTTAATGTTTTTTTTATTTAAAATGCATGGTAATCTTACATCGTCTATTATTAAACATGTATGCGAATTGAATGAGATGTCGACACGTGATCAATTCTTTGGTGTATAAAGTCTTATCTATTCAAAGATTTTTTGGCTTAATTTAATCGCATTTAGTAAATAAGATGAAAATAGTTTATACTTGAACTATTAAAGTGTATAAAAAGATACAAGCATAAAGGTCCTCTTCCATTGAGAAAATACTTTGCTTTACCATACATTGTCTTCTCATTTATTTTTATTATGTGTCAATTTGTAGTGTTTTAAAACCTGTTATTATCAAAATTTAAGGTATCACCTTAGTTTAACTAATTAACGTACACTTGCCTATATCGAGACGATTTTTGAGGAGGTTGAATAAAACTCTAAAAAAATAGCCACTCAATCCGAAGGGAACCTCCGGTTTACATGAGTTTTACATTATCTTTAATTCTTTCTAATATCTATCTTTTGCTAAATATCTTAGAGAATATTTAGGATAAGATTTTTCAACAAAAATTAATTATAGGATCTATAACTATATAATTTAAAAAAAATTATTTTTCCTTTATATTTATATCTTATATAGACAATAACAATATATATCTTTCTTATTTCTTTTTTATTTTATCTCTCTAATTAAAAAAATCTAAAAATAGCTAAATATTTAATAACATGTCTATGTTTAATATTTCAAAAATGAATACATTAGGTTTTTTGAAAGTAATTTTTTTTTTCAATAATCATTATCCCTAGACCCTAATATATGAATTTCATTCTCTAAACAATATTTATAAATAAGTCATGATTGTTTTTGATATTTTATAGCATATGTAATTTTTACGTTTTTTGTTTGATTCAAAAAATAAAATAATTAACATATGTGAGTATAAGGAATGACTGGAAGATCACGAGCAGTGCCCACCTGAGTCGCGACACTTACACTTCATTGTCTTACATAAGGAATGTTTGGAACAAGTGCAGCAGAATACTTTGTTGTTGTTGTTGTTGTTGTTGTTTTTCTTTGGAATCCTCTGCACTGATTCCACCCAATCGTCATCAGATGTGTCATCCTCAAGGGATTCCATATTACTACTTGAGATGAAGAACCATCACACTCTTGGCCCCTAATGTTATGAAAAGCACACATTAATTGCATATTAATTGCATATAAAATCAGTAAATTTGTATTTTACACTTGATCCTTGTAGTGGTTAGTATTTTTTTGTAGTAAATTCTATAAATCTCATATATAATGAAGTTACGAACTAATATATTATATTTTTTCTTTATTTTAGATAAAAATGAATTTAAAAATTGATTAAAAATAATTGTAAAAGATATCATCGGGTAAAAGATGTTAAGTAGTTAAAATTTGATCATAAATAAGCATAAAAATATTTAATAATAATGGTTTAAAAATGAACACATAAGAGTATCATATAAAAGAATTTAATGTTTTTTTTATTTAAAATGCATGTTAATGTTACATCGTATATTATTAAACATGTATGCAAATTGAATGAGATGTCGACACGTGATCAATTCCTTGGTGTATAAAGTCTTATCTATTCAAAGATTTTTAGGCTTAATTTAATCGCATTTAGTAAATAAGATGAAAATAGTTTATACTTGAACTATTAAAGTGTATACAAAGATACTAGCATAAAGGTCTTCTTCCATTGAGAAAATATTTTGCTTTACCATACATTGTCTTCTCATTTATTTTTATTATGTGTCAATTTGTTGTGTTTTAAAACCTATTTTTATGAACATTTTGGATTTCACCTTAGTTTAACTAATTAACGTACACTTGCATATACCCAGAAGAATTTTGAGGAGGTTGAATAAAACTCGCAATAAATGGCCACTCAATCCGGAGGGAACCTCCGGTTTACATGAGTTTTACATTATCTTTAATTTTTTTCTAATATCTATCTTTTGCTAACTATCTTAGAGAATATTTATGATAAGATTTTTCAACTAAAATTAATTGTAGGACCTATAACTATATAATTTTTAAAAAAAATTATTTTTTTCCTTTATATTTATATCTTATATAAACAATAACAATATATATCTTTCTTATTTCCTTTTTATTTTATCTCTCTAATTAAAAAAATCTAAAAATAGGTAAATATTTAATAACATGTCTTTACATGTTTAATATTTCAAAAATGATTACATTACAGTTTTTTGAAAGTAAAAATTTATTTTAATAATCATTATCCCTAGACCCTAATATATGAATTTCATTCTCTAAACAATTTTCATAAATAAGTCATGATTGTTTTTGATATTTTATATCATATGTAATTTTTATGTATTTTGTTTGATTCTAAAAATAAAATAATTAACGTATGTGAGTATAAGGATTGCTTGGAAGATCACGACCAGTGCCCACCTGAGGCGCGACACTTACACTTCATTGTCTTACATAAGGAATGCATGGAACAAGTGCAACAAAGTCCTTTGTTGTTGTTGTTGTTGCTTTCCTTTGGAATCCTCTGCACTGATTCCACCCAATCGTCATCAGAGGTGTCATTCTCAAGGGATTTCATATTACTACTTGAGTTAAAGAACCCTCACACTCTTGGCCCCTAATGTTATGAAAAGCACACATTAATTATACATTAACTACATATAAAATCAGTATATTTGTATTTTACACTTGATCCTTGTAGTGGT
Organism: Fallopia convolvulus; assembly: GCA_964016875.1. NCBI lineage: Eukaryota > Viridiplantae > Streptophyta > Magnoliopsida > Caryophyllales > Polygonaceae > Fallopia > Fallopia convolvulus. The sequence goes on from OZ024729.1 coordinate 46,028,104, forward strand.
TAGTATTTTTTTGTAGTAAATTCTATAAATCTCATATACTAATGAAGTTGCGAACTAATATATTATATTTTTTTCTTTATTTTAGATAAAAATGAATTTAAAAATTGATTAAAAATAATTGTAAAAGATATCATCGGGTAAAAAGATGTTAAGTAGTTAAAATTTGATCATAAATAAGCATAAAAATATTTAATAATAATGTTTTAAAATTGAACACTTAAGATTATCATATAAAAGAATTTAATATTTTTTTATTTAAAATGCATGGTAATGTGACATCATCTATTATTAAACATGTATGCAAATTGAATGAGATGTCGACACGTGATCAATTCCTTGGTGTATAAAGTCTTATCTATTCAAAGATTTTTAGGCTTAATTTAATCGCATTTAGTAAATAAGATGAAAATAGTTTATACTTGAACTATTAAAGTGTATACAAAGATACAAGCATAAAGGTCCTCTTCCATTGAGAAAATATTTTGCTTTACCATACATTGTCTGCTCATTAATTTTTATTATGTGTCAATTTGTAGTGTTTTAAAACCTATTATTATCAAAAATTTGGGTATCACCTTAGTTTAACTAATTAACGTATACTTGCCTATATCGAGAAGAATTTTGAGGAGGTTGAATAAAACTCGCAAAAAAATGGACACTCAATTCGGAGGGAACCTCTGGTTTAAATGAGTTTTACATTATCTTTAATGGATTATCCGACCCCCTTTTAAATAATCCTAGCTCCGCCACTGGCGGCACATGAGGGTCAGAGGGAGAGAGGGGTTGCGAAGGGGCGAGCAATGTAACGGCGAACGAAAACAACGAAAGCGGTGCCGGTGATGAGAAAATATGGGTTTGAATTTTGAAATGAACTAGTGTTCGTGCCCGTGCCGGATCAAACAAAAAAAAATTTAATTTAATTTTACAAGAAAAACTATTAAAATAAGCGAAAAAATATAACAATAATATCATTATTATTAGCACGAGCATAATGTCCCTATGACTAATCTATCTTTTTTTCGGTAGAAGGAGAGACTCTACTCTCCGTCTCCCTCAAGGGGGCATTTTATTACGAATAATAAAAAGGCTAAGTAGTACTCAAGCGGGGATTTACATCGTCAACAAGTAGAAATAAAACACCCTCAGGCGGGCGGCGAACAAGAGCTGCCAGATTCCTTGATACTCGCATCAACTGGTCAAAATAATAAAAATATATAATTTTTTTGAAACTTTGTGACTTTTCGGAGGATAAATCAATCAATCAATCATCAATATATATTATAAAAGCTGACCGTTTTTGAGACATTACGTTGATTTTGGCTCCACCTCATATTTAAATAAATTTGTCATATTATTTCAACTTTTTTATTATTTGTATTTTTAATTTTTTCTAATATCTATCTTTTGCTAACTATCTTAGAGAATATTTATAACAAGATTTTTCAACTAAAATTAATTATAGGACCTATAACTATATAATTTTAAAAAAATTATTTTTCCTTTATATTTATCTCTTATATAGACAATAACAATATATATCTTTCTTATTTCCTTTTTATTTTATCTCTCTAATAAAAAAAATCTAAAAATAGTTAAATATTTAATAACATGTCTATACATGTTTAATATTTCGAAAATGAATATGTTAGGTTTTTTTAAAGTAAAAATTTATTTCAATAATCATTATCCCTAGATCATAATATATGAATTTCATTCTCTAAACAATATTTATAAATAAGTCATAATTGTTTTTGATATTTTATATCATATGTAATTTTTACGTTTTTTGTTTGATTCTTAAAATAAAATAATTAACGTATGCGAGTATAAAATTTATTTCTTCTATGTATCATTATTATATCCTATTAATAATATGTCTAACAATAATTCTAAAATCCAAGTCATGTCTAACAATATATATTAGAATACTATTAATTAAATAATCAAGTATTAAATTCTTATAGTCGTGCCATATATAACTAGTTTTTGTTTATAAAATGACAAGGTTTAGAATTAGAAGGGGAGGAGGGTCGACTAGCGACGGTTCTAAAACATTCGATTCGTAAGAAGAGAGCGAAGATGAACCCTAACACCGATAAGCTCGTGAGAAGGACGACTATGGGGGTTACTTGTGTTGCTGCTTATTTCCTCTTGACTTCTGATTACGGCTCCCCTAATGCTCTCGATCCTGTAATATTCTTCTCTTCTGCTTTTCCAATTTCTCCACTTTGTAATATCCTTCCTTGCTGCTTCTCCTTGATTTTTCAATCTCATACTGGCCGCCAGGAAGTTGCAGGATTTCGAGCTTAAATTAGATCATTTGTGTTGCGAAGAGCTAGTAGTATTAGGTTGAACTGATTCTGATGTTGACCCCTCTAAATTTTAGAACGCTTATGAGTTTGGTGTTCTTTCTTTCGAATGTAGACACTGTTATGTATTCCCCACCCCTCTAAATCTCATACCGTTTTGAGAGGGAGTATCGGGACAAGAGACCCGATGAAGGATACCTTGAGTTTGTAAGAATGTAGACACTGTTATGTATTCCCCACCCCAATCTGTTTGAAGGGCTTTAATGGTGGATTGAAATTGAGTTTTAACCATGGCGTTAAAGAGTTGAAAATAATGAAAGACTTGTGATTTTTGTTGCATAAAATAAATCCAAGTGAAGCGAGTGCAATCATCAACAAATAGGACAAAATAACGACATCCATTAATAGATAACTGGGGGGCTGGACCCCAAACATCAGAATAGACTAATTCAAAAGGAACAGTTTTTGAGACATGAACGAAATTAATAGGTAAACGACTACTTTTCCCTAAAGAACAAGACTGACATAAAAACATAGAATCAAAAGAAGAAACTGGTAATTTGAAATGATTAAAAATAAGATGAAGCATAGGTTGACTCGGACGTCCTAGTCGATGATGCCAATTTGGAGAAGAGGTCCGCTCGCCCACCATTGCCATCCGAAAACGATCCGGCACAGCCGAGGGTAGGCAATATAACTCATTGCTAATGATTCCTTTGAGCAGTACCTGTCCCTGCTTGTCCTTAATCAAAAAAAAAATTGGGTGAAATTCCACAAAGAGATTATTATCTTTGGTAAGCTTAGCAATATTGATCAAATTTTTTGTCATATTAGGGACAAGTAAAACATTGGATAAGTGAATGGATGAATTATGTAATGAAGGAATTGAAGAATGACCAATATGAGTTATGGGTAAAGAGGTACCGTTGCCTAGAGTGAGTTGATCATTGCCAGAATATTCCGAATCAAGCGATACTTTATTGAGATCTTCGGTAATATGGTCAGTAGACGCCGAATCAAAATACCAAGCGGAGTCCGAGTTAGATGCTTGGGTCTGAGAATGATAAGCGGCCGGTGGAACCTGATTCAATTACTCAGGCGGATGGCGGGACGAAAAATATTGCACATTCAGCCTACTGAAGCAGTCCTTTGTCGTGTGATAGGGACGATCACAGATTTGGCAATTCTGGCACTACGACATGGAACGGGATGAGCCAGCCTGGTCAGTGGTGTCACGGCTTTGCTGGCGTGAATTCGAAGAATTAGGCTGATAATTGAACCTGCTAGATTGTAATACCTTGGTATCCGTTTTAGATAGGATTTCGTTACTTGGATAATTTTTATATTTAATCGGTTTCTTTTTTTTTATATAAATAAATATTCTGAAAATTATTATTATTTATTTATAATAATTATTACGCGATAGTGATTATTTGATCGTTAAATGTAGTCTATCTCGTTTCCTAATCAATAAGGCATGTTGACATGCTAATTAATTCTTCTAAATGTTCAATGCACAACCCGAGTATATATGAGTATAATTGGCATTATCTTGGGAATCATTAATTAATGAAAGGATAAAATTGATTGTGCGATCGACGTATTACCTGTATAAATATAAAGGTCGGAATATATAGACGTGTAATTGCAAACGAACAAGTGTGATAAGCCTAAAATCAACACGTTTCTTCCTCTAATATAATACGTGTTCCATCATCCTTGATGCTTATCATTGGGAAAAGTTAAATAACAAAATCATGAAAGAAGCTTATCTAGTTCTTCCTCTCGGTTCCTTTCCAACCTTCATTTTGTCATTTCCGTTGCTCGTCACCTTTCCTATTCCAATCATAGTTCAACCCCTAGCCACCACTTGTCCCTATTGTAAACCTCCAAGAATACCTTCCATGGTGGATTACCGAGACCTTGTTTGAGAAATATCGGTGGTCCGTTCCAACCTCGCTTTCCATGTCTGGTGAGTTGCAAAGCACCCACATATCCTTAGTTACGTAATATTTTTCTTAAGAAATATTATAATATCATGTTTAAGTGGAACCGTTTGAAATATGTGTGGTTAACATGAATATCAACTATATATATAATAATGGATTATGGATTATGGTAGTATATATAATAACGTGAATGTCAACTAGGTTCAAAGTGTTAGCTAATGATTTTTCTTGAATTTTTAAGATTTGGTGGTTGGAATAAGTTAGTATGGTGGAACCAGTTTTATATTTTAAGCGTTCCCGTTTGGTTTAGACATGGTTTGCTAATAGTACTTTGAGGATCTTTAATAATGTAATTATGGTTAAATGTTTAAGAAAGGTCTTGACTTGGACTAATTAATTAGTAGATCCAAGTAGTTATGGAATGGAAATGGATACAATGAAAGGGTGAATATAATTAATCTAATAGGCATATACTTTAATATCGATTCAACTCGCGGGCTACTTAGAGTTGAAACCTTTTCTTATACTTTTACTTGAATCGGCTAAACTGCCATTTCTTATAAAAGTTTTATTTTTATTCTTAGGCATGTAGTTTGATCAAGCCTATTCTTTCATGTGTGGATCTTCGTTTAAGGTAAGTCGTCTAGACTTACTTAGCTTGCGATCATGCTATGTGTTGAACTAGTAAATTGAATGTGTGGAACTCTATTTTGGAATACTATTCCATACTATATTTTCATATTTGAATGCTATTGGAATAGTTTCAATAATTTTTATTGTGTGCAACTTGATCTCTGCGGGTGTGATTATGGACACGGACAAGTCGGTGGAGAAGAGACCCCGGACATAGTCATGCGGCGTGTGGAGATCACCTTCAAAAATTGATTGTTTTGGCAAGTGCTCTAGTAGAGGCTTAGCCGGGGAAAGAAGGGTGATGGGAAAGAAAATGGGCATGATTTTAGCGTGCGCGCTAGCCGTGTACCATGTTTCAAAGGCAGGTTCGGGTTGCCTGAATTGGAGAATGATTATGGCTTAGGTTATGGATGATTTGGGGCTAGTTGTTGTGATATATATATTGCATGATCGATTTATTGATCAATTAATTTTATGCTTATGGATTATGGTGGAATTGAAGGTTGGTTTGGAAATTGATATGCTAATCTATATAATTATATAATGCGTTTTGGATGTACATATTTGTTTGGTATGTATATGAATGATTGATTGTATTATCTTAATAATCTATGTTTTATTCTACATGTTTGATTTGCCCGTTTGGCCCATACCAGGACCTTTAGCTAATGTGTTTATATTCCAATGTTTTTAGGTAAAGATTCTGGTGTGGGAGATGTGCCAGGAGATCAATTTCTGGATGGCGATGCTCGTTCTCGACGTAACGTGTCATAGGGAAAGGATGTTGGTTTAAGTCTTTTTGTTGTCTAAGCCAGTTGGTTTTTGTGGCAAGAAGGTCTAAGGCAATGTTATATAGAAACTCGGTAGTATAGTCAGTTTAGTATGGGGTTTTAATTTTCTTCCTGGTTGCATGCATAATGTTTTGTTAAATCGATTGTAAATATAAGTTGGATGTTTTCTTGGCTTTTCTTACTGTGCCTTTGTTGCAAGGTCCAATATTTGTGAATTTGTTGTCAGGCTTGTTTTGGTGGACCCAAATGTGGCCCACAACCAGGTAACAACCCGGACTATAAGATGGGGTGTTACATAGATGATCGGTTTTGTGACTGAGGTTGAGAGGCGCCACCCCTGCGATCGGAGTTAGGGCGACACTGACCTCTACCGCTGCAGTTTTGGGAGTAATTCGCGGCTGGAGCAGAGGCGGTCATCAGCCAAGTTTCCTCTTGAAGTCGTTCTTCTTCGAGCAATAGGTGACCAAGGAGATCATCGGGCGACAGTGGTTCAAACCGCAAGTTAAAAACAGCTTTGAATGGGCCATATGAAGAATCAAGACCATGAATAATAGCCACAACAAATTCCTGATCCGAGACTGGTTGAAAACAATTAGCCAAGGCATTCGCAAATCCGTGTTTTTTCTCATATTATTCAAGCATAGAAAGATTGCCTTTTGGTAGAGTATTCAATTGATTTTTTAGATGCATAGAGCGAGCCCGAGATTGGACCTGAAACATCTGTTCGAGCATCAACCAAGCATCACGAGTAGAATCGGCTTTGACAATGTAGTTGAGGAGTGGAGCCGAGATGGTGGTACGAACCCAAAGTAGAATAAATTTGTCCCGTTGTTTCCATGTGAGGTAGTCGGGATTGTGCACAAGATGAGCCTTAGTAGTTTCGGTCCCCGAAATACGAATTGATTTCATCGGATGGACGCCGGAAGTCGCATGATCTTTCAACTCATAAGCATCGAGAGCATCAAGAACACTGGACGTCCAAAGAGCATAGTTTGTGCGTTCAAGTTTGAACGAAAAAAACAGGAAATTGGAGCCCTTGTTTGGACCCGAGACTAGCACCAAGAGCGGCTGAGAGAATGGAGGTGCCACTGGTGCGAGAGACATCAGTCGAGGATAAAGAAGCATCGTCAGACATGGTGCCAAAACGAAAGCCGAAGATTGAAGAATCGGCCGAAAAAATCAATTTTTTTTGTGGAAAGAGGATCTTTGTTCTGGATACCATAAAAGATAATTATGGAACCTTGTTGAGATCTTCTCATACAAGGAGATTTATATTTATAAGGAGTGTACAAAATATAACTTGGAGAACAAGTAATACAAGGATAAGAATAAACACAATAAGGAAACTAAATAATATATATAAGATAAGAAGATTTGATTTTATAGTATCTTCTATCTATTATCTTTTGAAGAAGGTGTTTGAGAATGAGATAGGCAGCAGGCCTAGTAGTAACAACCAACTTTTGAAAGTGGTTGTCCATGCTGACTTGTTGGAGTCCGGCTTTGTCTGTTTCGATCCAGTTTATTGCACCAAACTCCCCTCGTCGTCTCCATTGCATTACACGATCCCCCAAGCCTCCTTATCCTCTCGGAGTGCTATAATAAAATTTCAGAACTTGGGGAAATTCGTCAGTGTTTATGGTTCCTCTTTGAGAAACAACAAGTCTATCTACCGTGTACGCCTGGTTGTATTGCGTTTTGCCCCCACCTTCAATCGCGTATCGAACTGGAAGAAGAACGGTGATGATTCGATGAATCCCGAGGTTTTTGAGTTCTGGAAGCACGTCAAGGATGGACTTGCTCTGCCTTTGTTAACTGAGCTTTGTCAAAGTGTCGGAATAGCTCCTCCAACATCCCTCATTCTACTTCCCACTGATCTCAAGCTCAGGATCTTAATTGGAGTTGCTTCCTGGAACCGACATTGCCAAGGTCGCCTGCTCTTGTTCTGAAATGCGGCTTGTTTTTTCAAATGACCATTTGTGGAGGCACAAGTACATACGAGTGTTTGGAAATATTGATGCTCAAAACATGGACATTAATCAGTGTTCATGGAAGCTCATGTTTTTGAGGGTTAGGTCGGCTTTGAAGAAGAAGGAGAAGAAGAGGAAGATGGAGAGGGAATCTTTTCACATGAGAAGATTCTATGGTTCTAGGATTCCTCCTTATCCATCCTTTAGAGTGGATCCAGCTCCATTTTGGGTTCCTAGAATCTTTGGAGGAGATCATCGTCTTCATCCTGGTGGAATGCTCCCAAATCCTTTCGGATCGAGCCCTTTGTATCCCAACTTCAATCTTAGAGGGTTCCATATTTAGGAGCTTAAACTCAAAATTAATTGTTGAATTATAATGTTTACAATTATTATTTGTATTTAGTTCAGAGGTTGCAACCTCAATATAAATATGGAGCATGTATAAACCCTTACTATTGTTGTTGCTTTTAATTTTCAATAGTAATATTATATATGTTGTGTGAATAACTAACTGGGAACAAATTTCTTCCACTTCTGTCCATGATGTTATGCAAACAATGAAGCAAATTACATTCACAAACAATGTCTTATATATTCAAGATGAATAAGGAAACATTATTCTAGTTCGTTAAATGTTCTATGATTTAATTACCACAAGTTTGAAGTTTCGGTATAAAAGCATTATTTTCATTTTGGTTCTTACACAAACAATCAAAGTAAAATTCTTCTATCACTAATCAAGCATGACCATTCATTCGATAGTAACAGAATGAAATAATCAAATAATAAAATCAACATCAATAAATACTCACCTCTAATCCTAGTGAGTCATTAATTTGATGAGGCACTTGCCTAGAATATTTTGTCTAGGTTTCTAAATTTCTAAATAGCTAGTATTAAAGTGATCGAGGATACAATACAAAGCCAACTACAAAACTGAAAAACCAGAAGTGCTGAGCAACTTTTGGTGGCACACATCTCAGAATTTTTAAATCAACCTTAAAATAGAACCAAGTAGAGAGATTAAAGAGAATGAGCAACATATACAATCTTAGGATATTGCAGTTAATTTGACTGACATAAACTTCCCACATACCATAACTAAATAACGAGAAATTTATGATGGTGTACAATTAGGCAACTACAAGCCTCAATCAACCACATCAATATTACGCCTCTCCCGCCTCTAATTTTTGGTTTGCAGCCCTGAATGACTCCTTGCTTCTGCCATAATACTCGGGTTTGTTGCTAATGAACGTAGTAAAGTTCCAACCAAACGCAGACCCTCCAACAACACAAGTTCCAAGGGCAGGACCGCCCTCTCCGTCTAGTTTGACAAATTCTTCACTCTTATGTGGCTGATCCACTATACTAGGTTCAGACCCGTTATTGCATTTCACTATAGATGGTGCCTCCATAGCCATTTGCTTGCATAAGTCCACCATTAACTTTATCTCTGGTATAACAAAGTTCCAGAAAACAATGAGTACAATTTTTTCAACATGTTCGCTTGTCAGGAAGACAGTAAGTATTTTAGATTCGCGATATCCCAAACTGGTTGCCAAAATGCAAAGTTTTTAAAGGGATTATTGAGAATGTAGGTGACATCCATGAATAAAAGGACAGATGCTCACACATTATACATAGACCAGGATGAAATAAAAGCAAACCAGCAAGGATCAGTGTTGTATTGGTACTTTTAATATCACTAGGAGAACAAAATCTAAAATCAAAGCTTACTTTGCTGAATCCCGCGGGCAGCTTCAGTATGTTGAAACTCTGGGGCACGGATGACCTTAAAGAGAAAGGGACATGTTTGAAGTTAGTTTTAAAGTGTTTGATAATCCAAACATAAGATAAATTCTTCAAGTATAAGGGTGAGTTGTAGCTAATGTTTATCAAAGTAGCGGCTAAAATGAAATTAAAAATGACCACTCCTCCCAAAACTTGATTTAGATCATATGATTCCCGGAAAAAAAAAGATTGAAATGTATGCATTCTTAAGCAATTAGAGTTAATAGGATGAAAATATAATCTATTTTGACCGTGCTTCCAAAACCAACAGGGAACACAGACTCTAGGGATTTCAATCAATTAGGTTGGAAACCCTATGTTAGTGGTTTAAGGGCTTCAGCCAAGAAAAGGCCAAAGAATGATTGACTTAATGTTTCAAAATCCATCAACAAATTTTAGAAGTACCTATTCCACACCATTTTTCGGCACAAGTTTCAGGCTTAATGACAAAGAATGATATAAATCACAGATCAGCAATAATCATTAAAAGAATGATTGACTTAAACCAATGCTGAATAGATCTCATCAGCCTCAATGACAAAGCATAATTTCTCATGGAGATTAGTGATAGCATTTCCATGTGATCCTAACAAAAATCCTTATGGCAAAGTGTGGGAAATCAGGCAACATTAACTATAGCTTTGTGAAGTTTGGGTTCCATTGGTTTCAGAGAACAATTGATATAAATCACAGATCACCAATAATCACTAAAAGCAGGAAAAGAAATGATAGTCCTCAATACACATGTAAACTTATTCAGCAGCACCATATAAGCAGATCTAGAGAACCATATAAGCAGGCTCATGATATCATGATCTCAACCTCCATAGTGTTCAGTTTTAAGAGAACTTGAGACCACATGAATTTTCCATGCTGTGAGAATCAATCGTGATCAAGACCCGCCTCTAAAAACTAGAGTATAAACAATTGATCCCAAAACCCTAGCAAAATCAAGAAAGCCCCATTACTTTCAGTTCACTAGCAACCTCAAGACCCCAAGTTCATTCAACCAAAAGCCTTTTGAACAAGAAATTTCCATCACAAACAGAATCATAAAACAACAATCAACTTTGGAAGCAGAAATTCAAAACAAAATGGGCTGATACCAAGAATTAGCTTGGTGGGGGAGAAATCGGATGCACAGAGAAATGGAAAGGAAACTATTCGTACAAACTGCGCCATATCATCAACGCAGGAACAGAATAAATTGGGGAAAGAAAGAAAAAAAGGAAAAAGAGTAGACCTCGAGGAAAAGGGGGCGGAGATCTTTGAGAACAACTCGCATCTTCCAGTAAGGAGAGGATTGAGCATCATCCAGAGCTCTCTTCCTGCTACTGCTACTCGGATTTGGACGTGAATTGGGGATTGGATTCGAATTGGGTTGTTGGGATGGTACGCCTTGAACTGTCGAAGACGCCATTTCTCTTTCGCTCGAACAGTCGCTCTGAAGACTCTCGATGATGTTTCGGTGTTTCCGTTTCTGAGAAGAATAGGCGGGTCAAGAATACATGAAAATATACTCTCTATATATAAAAGCAATAAGGTTGGGAGCCTTGTCATTACTTCACATATAATTTCGTCATATGTCGATTCTATATTAAGTCACCTCAAATTTTTACACGTGTCATTTTCTTATAATTTAGACGTCTTTATAATATTCCATGTCATAGTCCACATGTCAAATTTTTTCCATTTTACACATCATATTGCCACATAATCTACAAATCTCAATCAATTTTTTAATTTTTTTAATATTGGATTACAATAATGCTTTCTTGGAAATTTAGTTACATATTTCGAGAAATTTACATGTAAAAATATTTTTTACCATATCTTTATGATCCTAATAACTCTCCAATATAATCTAGCAAAAAAACTCCTATAAATACATACCGAAATCTTATCCTATAACATTTTTAAACTACAAAATTAATAATAGATTGTTAATGATCCATATATATGATATGATCATATATGTAAGTACATAACAAATATATTGAACAATAAAATTAAAAGTTAACCTATTTTCTAGAAAAAATAAAATCTGGTTCGTAAAAATTACATTGCATGAAATTGACATAAAAATATTTTTTTTATATATTTTATAGGATAAGATTTTAACATATCTTCATGATCCTAACAACTCTCCAATATAATCTAAAAAAATCACATAAATATAGACCGAGATCTTATCCTATAATATTTTTAAATTAAAAAATTAATAATAAATTGTTATTGATCCATATGACCATATGTACATAACACATAAATATCAAGTATGATGTATCTTTGAATTTTCAATTTTGATTCTTTGATAATTTACATACAAATCTAACCAATTACAATTGTAATTAATTTTCAATTATAATTTCCCGATAATGTTTTTTTGATAATATATGTACATGTCAACTCAATTTTATTTGCTAATCCATATTAAATGTCCCATTATTTTCATTTTTGCTATCAAAATCTTTAATATAGAATGATGCTTTTTTTACAATTTATATAAATCACCAATTCACAATTATTATTTATATTATATTTTTAGAGTCCGGTTCAAGTGCGAATGGGCGCCCAGGTGCGAAATAAGAAAGAATAGAAGTTGTTGGATCAAGAAAAATTAAAGGCGCTGATCATTTCACTTAAAAAGGGGGAAAAACGGCACGGACGAATTTTTGGCGAATTATTCGCGTATTTTTGAAAAAAACGGAAATAGGACACGTGCCCAGATTGTTCACCAGTATTGTGGATTTGTTCATCAATAATGTGGATTTGTTCATCAAAACTGTGATTTTGTTCATCAAAACTGTGATTTTGTGCATAAATAAACTATTGCTTGTGCATCAAAAATCTATTGTTTGTACATAAAAAATGAACAAATGTGTATCAAAATTACATGCAATATGTTCATCAACATTGTGATTTTGTTCATAAAAAAAACGAAAATATTTGTTCATTGGTTTGTGCATATTTGTTCATCGGTTTGTGCATATTTGTTCATTAGTAATATCAATTTGTTCACTGGTTTATGCATATTTGTTCATTGCCTTTTTCACATAATTGTTCATTACTAGATGCATATTTGTTCACTAGTAACCTCAATTTGTTCATTACTATATGCATATTTGTTCATTAATAACATCCATGAACAAATAAGGGTATATCCATGAACAAATAAGGGTATATCCATGAACAAATAGGGTATATCAATGAACAAATAATGGTATACCAATTTGTTCATAGCTAAATAAGGCACAAGCACACCTAAAACATAAGGGTATAATAATGAACAAATAAGGTTATATCCATGAACAAATAAGGGTATATCCATGAACAAATAGGGTATATCAATGAACAAATAATGGTATACCAATGAACAAAAAAGAAGTATACTAATGAACAAATAATGGTATACTATGGGTATATCAATGAACAAATAGGGGTATATCAATGAACAAATACGAGTATACCAATGAACGAATACGAGTATATCAAAACTAATTATATGCGCATAAAAAAACCACATAATATTGTATTCCTACACATAAATAAGGTTAAAAAATAAAAATAAAAATTAAAAAAGTTCGAAATCAATGAACAATGTTATCAAAAACTCAATGCACAATTAGTTAGTATTGATGAACAATTGGTGAATATTGATGAACAAATCGCTATTTCTGATGAACAAACTGGGGGCGTCTCATAAAAACGTATTTTTCGAAAAATTCGTGAATAATTCGGGAAAAATTCGTCCGTGTCGTATTTTATTGAAAAATACGCGAATAATATGGGAAAAATTCGCCCGTGCCGTATTTTTTTTTAATGAATGTTTAATCAGGGGCGTTGATTTTTTGGAATGAACGATCAAGATTTATTCTTATTTCTCACACAAGCGCCCATTTGCACGTGACTCTTTTTCATATCTTTATTTATTAATATATTTTTTATAGTATATCTACAAAAATAACGTGTCATAGTCGTGCAGGGCACGACAGGGACAACTAGTCTAAGCTAAAAGAAAAAGCATAAGAAGTTAAGAAATCAACATAGCTTCCCTAAAAATATGACAGATTTGGACTAGTCAATTCCTTCTTATGTAGCCTTGGCATTGGAAAACTAGGCTGAATAGGGTTGATAACTATCCATAGACCGACCTAAAAGCAACACCACTAATTGTGAGCCAACTTCTAGGACGATCCTCTGATATTCATGTTTTTAGTCTAGTTTTTAGTATGTTTCTTAGTTTGTTTAGTTTAGTTTTAGTAGTTTTTAGAGTTAGTTTTCTGTGTTTTTGGATGAGTTTGCATATTTTGTGAAAAGTATGGAAGCTACTCCGTTTTGTGTCTTTTTGCAGGTTTTTGAGCAGGAAGAAGCGCTTTTTGAGCTCAGCTGAAGTGTTGTGGTGGAGGTCGGAAGAACATAAAGATAAGGAAGAAATTTCATGAGAAGATCAAGTGGAAGTTCAAGTTTTAAGTAAAGAGTAAAGGCGAAGAAAAGCTAAATTTCAGGCTCGTTAACGATCCTGTGAAGGTCGTTAACGAGGCTTAAAGATAGAATTTTTCGAGTGGATTTTGTGATTTCTACCGATCCTGTGCGAGGTCGTTAACATTGCCTCCATGTCGGTAGGGTTTTAACTGATTTTAGGGTTGTTATAGCTTATATCTTTTATCTTGTTATCTTTAGTAGAGTAATTTTTTATCTTTTAGGCTTTTTAATAGATAGTTTCTTAGTATAAATACCCTTATTCTAAACCTAGAAAGGGGGTGGACGATATTATTGGAGATCAGATTTTTAGAGGAACGAGAAGACGAGGAGAAGATAATGAGGAGGTTCGAGCGAGAGAGAGAATTAGGATTGTTGGATCGTAAGGGGTTGCGAGAGCTTGAGAACTAGCGGTTAGGTTGTTTCCAAGGCAGCGGAAGTAAATAAAAGCAGGTAAACAAACAGTAATGAACACAGTTCCCTTATAGAGGAACCCCACGACAACCAACCAGTTGTGTGGGTAAACCTCTACCTCCGCTTGGAGGATTTTGAATGACTTACTTGTATTATTGATTGTTCCTTAGTTACAAACAGCGAGATTCAAAATTCTCTGTTCCTACGAGTTCTACCTAACTCTAACAACACTAATGAATCTTCTCAACTGAGTTCCTAAGTGAACAACTCAACTAAAACAAGTGAATCAAACCTTACACCTTGACTTTCTCAGTTTCCTTGCTCCTGGGAACTTAGCTTCGCCGTCGTCGAGATCAGACACTCGCCGCCGGGGAGTTCTCTTCTTCTTTCTTTCTTTCTTTCTCTGGGAGTATATGTGAGTTCTGGGAGAAGTGCTCAAACCTAGCACTATTCATTTGACTTTATACTCGGTTGTACTTGGGCTGCAATCGCATCTTTCATTTGGTCCGAAATGCCCTTTGCTTGCGCCCCAAGTGTACAATCTTCACATGTGACTTTGATTTGAATTTGGTCAACTTTTAGAATCAATCGAACCGTTGATCACTCTTGTCAGTCTGTTCCTCAGACTGAGCCTTTGTTCTGTCCGAGACAGGATCCCGCGATTTGCGCTGAATGGTTTTGTTTGCACATGTGAGTTCCTAGGTAATGGGAACTGTCTTCTTCAGAGTTCCTTTGAGAGAAACTCTTCATCGTGTATGCCTGTGTTCTTTGGACGTTCATGGGAGTTCTTTACTAGACCTGTGTTCCTTAGAAATACTTGGATAAAACACGTTAGTTCCCATGTGGTGTTTGTCATTATCAAAACTGGAGAATGGTATCGTTGTTCCGATGTTTAGAACCAGAGGTCCCAACACCGTCCCAACAAGGATCGTTAGTCGGAATTTCTCGTCGGTGTTGTTATGTGTTTTCGGTTTCTACAAGATATTGTAAGACAATATTTCTCTTATTAATTTCAAGTAAGTTTTAGTTTGATTTCAATGTTTTCTTTTATTGAAGTTGTTTGCTTTGTTACCATGAGTAGTGAGTAGTTCTCCTATCTAGGGTCGGGGTTGAAACCCGGCATAGTTATGCATATTTGATGAGTGAGTGGATGTTTTGAATGCCTTGTATCTATTTTTATTGCTTGTTGTGTTTATGCTTAGACGATAGTCGAAGTAATCTGAGTTTTCAACTTGATCGAAAGAGAAAGTTGTTGACTTGAAGGTTGACATTGTTTGATTACGAAAGTTTTGAGGTTTGGATCCAAAACAAGTGATTGAGTGAATTGATTTATGAGAATTGATTGATTTGCTTGCTAATCAGCGAAAGTTGATGAATTTATCTTTTTAAAGGCATGATCTTTATCTTCTTATGAGTTTATATGCAAAGCTGTGTTGTGGTAACCCTTGTCCTAGGTCTTTTATTTTATAAGGTGTATCATTCGTAATATTCGTTATCGAGTATACTTGCCTCGGTACCGAACCTGCGTTTTAGATTGTTCGTTATTTTGTGTTCGTATTTTTCCCTGGTTCGTTAATGACCCTGACAAGGTTTTTAACAAGGTTGGTCGTGTGTGGTTCTGCCTGTTTTGCTTGTTTTTTCTTGTTTTTAGTAGTTGATAGACAAATAAACGTGCTTCCCGTGGAACGATCCAGACTTCGCTATAATCAGCGGGGTCTTGACTATAAATTTCTTTGTTGTTAAGAATATACCCTCTCAACATCCTCTTGTATCCCCGATTCCAAGCGACTTGCAAACCTTAAGAACAACCCAAAGCTCCGCCATAGGGACAGTGCACAAACCAATATTATGGACAAAATCTACCTGCCAACGGCCATCAGAATCTCATATCACACCACCCGTAGCTGCTAATCCATTTCTGACGGATCCATCTGTGTTGATCTTCATCCAGTCTTCCGGGGGTCTCTCCCAAGCAATGTATCTCTCAATCCGAGCATTTCTCTCAATTAACGGGAGGTTGGCGGTCTTATACTCTATTACTTGTCTATTGATAAACTCAATATGATTTCTTGAAAAAACACCATTCCTAAAAACAACATTATTACGCCATTTCCAAATCCACCAAAGGAAGGTAGCAAAAATACTAGCCCAGGGTAAATAATCTAAATAGGACTCATCACAAGTCAAATTAAGACGTAACCAAGAAGCGAAACTTGAATTATAGAAAACATCCCTGTTCAACGGAAGATTCATAGCGTGCCAAAAGTCTTTCGTAATCGAGTAGTCCCGCAGCAGGTGAAGAAGGGTCTCGTCCTCCGCACCGCACACAGTACATCTTGGCGTAAAGGCTAAATGCCTCCGGAACCTCTCACTTTTTGTAATACCCCCTTACTTACCCTGGAGGAATTACCGCCAGTAACTCCGATTAGGACTAAACCAGAGTTACCCAAGGCTTTAACCTGATAGAACTTACTAGAACAAGGTAAATGAAACCATTTAAAACCTAGCAAAATTAAGTAAAACTTTACAACGGAAAAGAGAATAAAAGGTCTTATATAAGCCTTAACTTAAACAGAATTAGTAAATAAATAGAACAACCTTCTATTTAAACAAAATCTTTATCAAGTCTTTCTTAAGTTCTTATTTCTAAAACTCAACTTCGCTTTGAAGTAGTTCAACCATGATCTTCACTCAAGTATAGCCATTGGAAACCTTTCTTCAACTTTTGGAGCTTCAAACTTCTGAATCCGCCTCTTGAATCAACTTCCAAGAAGAACCTGATGTGTCGTAAACCAACGGTGGACACCAGCCGAACATATAAAAGAAAAGAAGATGGACGGGTTAGTCTAATGAAAGACTAAGCAAGTGGAGAAACTAACTTGGTTCTTATTATTGTAACTAAACATATTGGCATCAAAATCCGAATATACTCAAATTATGATCCAACAGTTAGCAGTCTTATAGAGAATAAGAAGGAGACTTGCATAATCAAGAGAGAGAACACCACCGCTTGTGGTTTTCTTTACGAAACATGAACAATTGTTGGGAACTCATATTAATCACATAACATTTTGAAAAGCCTCCATCGACTAATTAGATTGACTTAATTAATGTTTAATGAAGAATCATTCATAACCGGAAGTAAGAATGGTTATCAAATAGCCCAACCATTCGGGTATATTAATGTGCCTAACACACTTATCTTATATTACTTTCAAACTTTTCAAAAACAAGTTGACATCTTTTAATCGGCTCGAACTACTGCCGATGGAACACAATACTATCGAGGTTAGAGGGCATGTTTCATCCTTGAACAACGAATAGTACGGGTCCCAATGATGGAGAGATTAGAGGGTCTGTTTCATCCATAATCTTCTACCAACACATATTAATTCGAACTACTGTCGATGGAACACAATACTATCGAGGTCAGAGAGCATGTTTCATCCTTGAACAATGAATAGTACGGATCCCAATGATGGAGAGCTTAGAGGGCCTGTTTCATCCATAATCTTCTACCAACACATATTAATAAATGCACTTAGCTAGAGTGCATAGTCGCCCCTCAAGCGTAGAGCGGGCCAATGGTCATGACCTTAGTGTTAGGGGATCAATATTGATACTGCCTAACATGAGTTTTAAAGAGATGCTTCCGAAACTAAGCTCACATCCCTGGACTAGATTAATCTATATCAATGTCTCAGCATGAGACAACTAAACAAACAAGGTCACACACAATAGACCTAAGTCCAGTTCTAGCGCGAAACTGAATGAATAACATGGTCATTATATCTAATCGATACAACAACATATCATATTTTATTAAGCACACAAGTTGTTCCCAACAGAAATATTAAATGGGATTTAACTCCTCATTTAATAACAATAATGCAAGAACGAACCGTCCACTTGCCTTAGAAGGCATGCTCAACGTTCGTAGCAATTCAACAATAATCTTTATCTCCCTTCTGTCAAAGGATTTCTCAACAAAGGATTTCTCAACAAAGAGCTCACAAAAACACTTCTTAGTTGTATTCTCAACTCCTACAACTTTCTAATCTATAAACGACTTGATTTCCGAATATCGATTTATAATAAATCCTTAGTTATCATGCTTTAAAAAGTCATCTTGGCGAATTTATAACTAATTATCCGCTTCACTTTTGGAACAATTTTCTAAATAAAAATTGTTCATTAGCAACAGTTCTTAAAGGTGACCAAACCTCGGATCAAACGGATTAACAACGAATCACGAGTAATTATCCGAAGTCCTTTACCTGTCAATCGGTGTCAAAACTTGTATTCGCTATAATTAGCAAAGCGGAACCGAAAGGCCCTTACGGTGGCTCTGCAACCAACCCGCTAATTAATTTCAATCGTAATTACCTTCACTTGAGCCCATGGCTCGTTTGGCTCGACAGTGGCTCGATCCTCGAGCCCAAGGGTGGCTGGGCGTTGCCCGGTGGCGGCCCTTGCGGTGGGTGGTGGTCGGAGGAGCTAGCGATCACCGACGACGTCGCGCGGCGAGGCTAGACGGTGACCGGCGGTGTTGAATTCATTTCTCCCGAGCCAGTCGCTCCGCCTGATTTCTCCACTGGTTCTGGCTCCTTTATGCAGCAGCACGAGCCCACAAATCAGAGAGAAAGAAGATGATGAGGAGGTGGACGTGTTGAGGAGATTGCCGACGGTGAGAATTCTTTCTTCTCGGACTGTCGTTCCGTCCTAATTAGCTCTCTGGTTCTTATTTTGTTTTGCTCAAATTGAAAGAGATCAACATGGAAAAGTCCATCCTAATCCTCTACCTCTCTGAAATTTCGTTACTTAACAAGGTAGAGAAAGCATCGGTTTTGTAGCCAAAATCCGTCTCGGAACGGGATTCGCGTTAAAGCGGTAAAATTATGTACCTCGGATGGAAAAACTTACTAAATACAAAACCTCCCATAAATTATGTAGACCAATAAAACCAATTTTCCATGATTTTATCACGCTACCTTTAATTTTTAAGGCTTCCGTTTCGTATTTTAAATTCTTTACCGTACATAATTAAAAAGACGGCTTATCCAATAAATATTCTTTTTCCACTGAAAAATCCTAGAATTCACACCGATCCATAAAATCATTTCTTTGTGATTTTAGGATATTACCAAGAATTTTCTAGGATTTAAATTCGAACAAAAACATTGAATTAAGTGTTAAGACGGACAAAGAGGTTAAAAGGATATCCGAGAAAAATTCAAAAATATCCTGAAAAAACCACAGTTATTACATTAGTACCCCCTTAAAAATGGTTTCGTCCTCGAAACCAAGGAGAACTCGGATCACAAGGAAGGTTAGCGTAATCACACATATACACAACCACTACAAACCTATACTGATCAGTAAGGTGGGAGACATCCCTGGCTTAGTTGTATGAAAAGGAGAGCCCCTTCAAAATTATAATAAATGTTTTGGCAAGTGCTCTAGTAGAGGCTTGACCAAGAGTAAGAAGGTGAATTGTTCTAGTGTTGGGTGGTTCGGAGTAACGGTGGAGGCCGCCGACCACTACACCGCGTTCTGGCTGGAGAATGCCTCGATTGCTATGTAAATTGATATGGTAGATAAGAATTTTCGGCTGAAAGAATGCCCCGATTGCTATTTAAATTGATATCGGTAGATAAGAATTATTGTGAATTGTGATTGATTTGATATTGAAGTGAAAAGTGAATGAGGTGATAGTAAAGTGAAATTATGTGCTATTATTAGTATTCATTACATGACTTTAAGTATAATTATATGCGTTTTATGATTATAAGTATTGTTGTGTGCTTGTCAGTTGTTGTGAATATACTATATGTGAACTATTCTAATACTATTCTTATTATGTAATTTGATAAATTGATTTTGCTAATGCATATTGTGTTTTCTATTTAGTGCATATTAGAATTGTTAGCTAACCCTTCGGGGCGTTGATATTTAGGATTCAACACAGATGCGAACTATGCTTCAAGGAAACTCTTCCAAAATAATGGTGCGTAAGCTCGATGTAGTGTGTCATAGGATGTGTCAGGCTATTGTGTAACGCAGTTGTCTTTGAGAAATTGTTAAGTTAAGAGCTTGTGAGTACAAAGGAATGGTTAGAAGTTTTTGTTTGAGTTGTTTATGTTGGAAAGTTGGTGCATACATGGTTGTAAATTTCAACTTTAATAAAATATGAGTTGGATGTTATTTTTTCTCGTCGTGCCTTTGTTGCAAGATCCATATTGTGAATTTGTTGTCAGACTAGCTTAAGTGGACCCATGTGAGGTCCACTATCGAGTATCATTCCGGTATGAAAAACCGGGGTGTTACAGTTTTATCCAATGTTGATGCATTCCAGTTTTTGCCTCATTGCTTTCCTCTTTGACTTGCAATTTTATCAAATGGTTCAGTAGCTTCAGCCACATCTGGGTTTTCCTCTTGCTTCTTTTGCGGTTCAGCCACCTCTTCAAACATTTCCATGAATGATTTGCATTCTTCGAAGACCGTGTTGTTTAGGTTCCATCTTCGGATGGCAATTTCTATATCCAATTTGCTTCGACTCTTTTAAATGAATCAAGAAATTTTACCTCTGTTGGTCATTCTTGGATTTGGAAAATGAAATTACCCCCTAAAATGCAAATTTTTATTTGGAAAGTTTGTAGTGATTGTCTTCCTACAACGGATGAATTAAATCGATTTTATAATTGTGTACCTAATTTTT
Source organism: Fallopia convolvulus (assembly GCA_964016875.1). Taxonomy (NCBI): domain Eukaryota; kingdom Viridiplantae; phylum Streptophyta; class Magnoliopsida; order Caryophyllales; family Polygonaceae; genus Fallopia; species Fallopia convolvulus. The sequence goes on from OZ024729.1 coordinate 46,049,164, forward strand.
GTTCTCTGTGTGATATGGAAAATGAGAATTTAAACCATCTATTCTTCCACTGTTCATTTACAAGGAAAATGATTGCAAAATTGGAAGCTAATCTTCATTGCTTGTTTGACTTCGATACCTCAGGCTGCTTTATTGATAATCTCATTTCAACTCTTAATTTAAATAAAAAAAAATTATTTGTTTTTTTTATGGTGGCTCATTTGGAATCATAGAAATTCTTTAATCTTTAACCCATCTAAGATAATTCCATATCTTTTACCATGTGATTTGGCGCTATCCTAGTTGTTACAATGGGAATCTGCGAACTCTAAAGTGGAAAAAAAGGTCTTCAAATAAACCTAAAAGGAAGAATGGGAGCTTGTGGATTAAACCTCCACCTTCTTGGATTAAACTTAATTTTGATGCATCTAAACAGAAGAACCCGACTACTTATGCGAGTTTTATTTTTAGGGATCATAATAGTTCAATTATAGGTTGTGATAGAATGACTCTTCAACCAATGTCAGTGTTAAAAGCAAAGGTGTCAGCTCTTCTGGAGGGTTTGAAAGTGGGACGGGGTTTACATATTCAAAAACTAATTATAGAAGGGAACAATTTGATTCTTATTGATTCTTTAAAAAATACTTGGAAAGTTCCCTGGAAAATTTACTGTATTATTTAGGATATCCAATGTTTGGTTTCGAGTTTTCCAGAGGTGGTTTTTTTTCATTGTTATAGGGAGGCTAATTCAGTCGCTGACTTCTTAGCAAGAAGACATGTCAGCATTCCGCAGCTTCGTCATGCAATCTCTTCCTCCTGTTTAGATTTGTCCTTTGATGATATCTCGTTAGTAAGGTTAAGACAATTGTTTAGTGTTCAACCTTTAGTTTTTAATTTTTTTAAGATTATCCGCAATTATGATTTAGGTTGGCCTTGTAATATTGGGGCGACCTAATGTTTTCTTTGTAATGAGCTAGTAGCTCATTTTTCAAAAAAAAAAATGAATGAATTGTGAAGACAATGCAAATGAAGATTTGACATACCCACAAGATTTTGTTTGAGCCATTTCGATTAGGGTTTTTCAAAATGCCCATTGACCCGTAACCCGGCCCGATCCATCCGTAAATTTACGGGTCGGGCACCCAACCCATAATTTACGGGCCGGATAATAGGTTGCATTTTTTTAATTTACTGGTTATGGGTTAATCCAGCAGGTTAAGGGTCGTATAACCCGTATAAATAAGTTGATTTAATTATTATTTTGTTAATTATATATTTTAAAACTTAAAAACTGTAGAATTTTATAAACATTAGGCCCACTTCAAGTAAAAAAGCCCAATGTTATTACAAAAAGTAAGTCCATAAGCATTTGCACCATAGCTATTTTATAGTGTCAAAATCCTCCTTCCCTCTTCCATTTTATCGATGTGGGAAGAGCTTCCCCTTCATATTATGCAAAGCCACAAACTTCCTATCCTACATCGAAATTTTGGCTTCCTACTGGCAGATCAAATGGCTATAAAACCCACACACTTACATAGCTTTTTTATTCCTCATAATGGGCCAATTCTTTCATTGGGTATGTTTATTAAAGCCCGATTTGGTTCATTATTATAGGATTAAGTTTTTTCGGTTAAACGGGTTAACCCGTAAACGGGTTAGCCCGATTTGGTCCTTTTAGAGTTGTTTTCTTCATCTTGTTGCTGCATGAGGCATTTGGATCAGAGCATTTTGAAGAAGTGTTGCACCAAGAGTGGCAAGTACGTTCTTTTCCTCTAATAGTTGCACATCACCATAAGCGTCTCCTCTGTTGCTACATTTAGAAGACGCATAACCACAAGATCCCAAGCAGTGCCCACCTGAGGCGTGACACTTACACTTGATCGTCTTACATAAGGAATGCCTGGAACAAGTGTAGCAGAGATTGGACCCAGATCGTTGTCCTTTGTTTTTACTAGTCTTTTTCTTTGGAAGCCTCTGCATTGATTCCACCCAATCGTCATCAGAGGTGTCCATGTCCTCAAGGGATTCCATATTACTATTTGAGTTGAAGAACCCTCACACTCTTGGCCCCTAATGTTATGAAAAGCACACATTAATTGCACATTAACTGCATATAAAATTAGTAAATTTGTATTTTGCACTTTATCCTTTTAGTGGTTAGTATTTTTTTTGTAAATTCTATCAATCCCTTGATTCCCTTTTCTGGGTTGATGATGATTATGATGATATCAACCCATTTTCTAGTATATAAACCAATTGCAATTTGAAAAAAAAACATCATGTCATAAGTTATATATTGATGGTCTTTAGAAGACTTGGTTACATTTGAAATATACATCATGAAAGGGGCCAGTAAGTGAAGACAATAAGTACCTCACGTAAATAATATGGCCTTTGACTGCTAACCATATTTGCATTTTCCAGAGATTTCTGTCACAGCCACTAGATAGGAAGCATAGTTAAGTACTCGAAGGGTGATGATAAAGATGAGCAGAAGAACATGAAGAGATCAACAAAAATTATAGAACTAACTTCGGACGAGTTTTCAGCTTCTTTTTTACCATCCCTTAGAAGTATCTCTGGAGTCAAGTTATTGGACTTATCTGAATCAAGTGAATTGGACCCAGATCGTTGTCCTTTGTTTTTACTAGTCTTTTTATTTGGAAGCCTTTGTACCGATTCCTCCCAATCGTCATCAGAGGTGTCCATGTCCTCAACGGGTTCCATATCACTACTTGAGTTGAAGAATCCTGACACTCTTGGCCCCTAATGTTATGAAAAGCACACATTAATTGCACATTAATTGCATATAATAAAATCAGTAAATTTGTATTTTGCACTTGATCCTTGTAGTGGTTAGTATTTTTTTGTTGTAAATTCTATCAATCCCTTAATTCCCTTTTCTGGGGTGATGATGATTATGATGATATCAACCCGTTTTCTAGTATATAAACCAATTACAATTTCAAAAAAAAAAAATTCTTGTCATAAGTTATATATTGATGGTCTTTGGAAGACCTGGTTACATTTGAAATATACATCATGAAAGGGGTCAGTAAGTGAAGACAGTAAGTACCTCGCGTAAATATTATGGCCTTTGACTCCTAATCATATTTGCATTTTCCAAAGATTTCTGTAACAACCACGAGATAGGAAGCATAATTAAGTACTTGAAGGGTGATGATAAAGATAAGCAGAAGAAAATGAAGAGATCAATAGAAATTATAGAACTAACTTGTTGCAATTGGTGAACAAGGTCAGCCTTTTGCATATCTAGTTGTCTAGCTAAAATGTTTAGCTTGACTACTTTTTCCTTCAGCTCCTTCAATTTCTGAAGATATTCTTCCTTTAGCTTCTGAGCACTAGTCCAGGAATTAGATGAAATGTTAGAAAGCTTATTACTCAATAGCTCAATTTCATCTTGGGAAATACATAGAAAACCCGTTCTTAGTATAAAGAGAATCTTGAATACAGTCACAGGAAAAACTAAGTTCAATTTATGATACAATCATACTCACCAACAATGTTTTCTTTTCATGTTCCAACTCTAAAAGCTTCTTGATGCATTTCGCCTCGCTACAAGGACTGACGTCTTGTGTTATGAATCCCGTCTCGATCTTTAATGAACAATGAAGAGGAAGCAAACAAGATAGGAGTACGCAGGGGCGCGCGGTTCGAGGTTGGTAGTACGCCACTATGGTTCTAGCGGCGTCTCGATATGGAATTGATCCCGACAAGCGAAATCTCAGAAGGATTGTAGGGTGATTGGGAAGAAGGATTCAGAAAGGTTGACGCTTGAAGGATTGAGGAAGAGAACCTCGATTCACTGAGGCAAATTCTATTTCATTCAAGCGTAAATTGAAATTAAGAAAGTCTGACATATTAATAGAAAACTAGATCTAACCCTAGAAACCCTAGCGAGAATGGGTTCAAGCATGCAAGCCCAACCCATCTCGTTAATTAAATAAATAACGGAAATAAAATTAATATCAAACATAGTAAATGTCTCACTTAAAATTCCGATATGAATTAAAGATAGAAACCCGAAGACACAAGCCCTCGGAAGGATTCGCAAATACTCGGACGACGCCTTGCGAAGCGCGGCATGACACGGGAGGAGCGTGGGCACGCTCCGAGGTGTCCAGCCGTGCCCGCTGGTACCGAGTCGCTAAGGATGCAGCGCAACCTAGGGGGCTGGGAGCGCGGGTGCGCTCCGGGGTGTCCAACCCACGCCCGTGGGGTCTTCCTTTCTGATGGTGCGGCATGGGAACAAGGACGGGAGCGCGGTCGCGCTCGACGTGGCTTCGGCTGCGTTGACGGTGAATCCTTCGGGAATGCTCGGCTCGACCCCCGACTCCTCCAATTGGTCCGAAAGTGTGTCTTGGACCAAAGATGTCATCAATATAGTTGAAGGCGGGTGTTAAACCGAATTCATGGATTGATTAGCTCGTATTAAGATGGAAATCGTAGCCCGTCTGATGGCCTTGGCACGGGCACGCGTCAAGGGTCCGTTGGATCGAACCGAAATAGCTTCCTCCTCCTCAACGGCGGTCATAGTAGCAAACGCATCACTTATTTTCATAATGTTGCAAACGCTTCATCTCAGCTTATATGATAATCATGGAACAAAGAAGTGAGTAACAAATCACAACAGAATAGACTGAGGTGTGATAAACAGAAACAATTTGATATGTGTATCCACAAGGACTCTAGAGGTCCTTGAATAACTTACCTCTTTTTGTTCAAGCCTTTTATCAAGCTCCTTTAGCTCCATATCCAACTTCTCTTGCATAGCAGAATGCTCAAGATCTTTCTCGCCATCCTCTTCACCTAAATGATAGTAATAAAATCTAGATTTGTCAGAAAATAACTAAAAGCACCAGACAATATATAATATAGCAGGAAAGTACCAACTATTCTTTTTTAAATTTAATATAAGCCAACTAGTGTTGTTGAACACATAACAACTAACCTGACATCTCAACACCTCCTACATTTGAAATCTCATTCAAACCATACAAACTTGTGCCTCTAGAGATGACTCCATCATCATCTGAGTCTATACAGTTGGAAAGGCCTTGGTGATTTACATGCAAATTTTGGTTCCGCATTAAATCTTCCTCAAGCTCTTGAATCCAAGACAAGTATCCTTTAAGCAACCCAACATCCTACAAAAAGCACTCCATCCATAGGTTAGAAAACATAAACCAGATAACATCAGAAAAAGAAAACAGAAAATGCTACATGTATGATAGAAGCACAGACTTGGTCTCAAGTAGCCTCTATCTCGTCCCAAGATTTTCCATTTCGAGCAGCTTCAATTTTCATATCTAATTTGTCCTTCTCAATCTAAAACATTCAGAGAGTTGAAAAATCAATTACTGCATCAGAAGGTAATTGATGAAAACTCGGATTGTAAGCAATAATTAAAAGAACCTGAGCTTCCATAGCACATTGTGAGAAATGGTCACCTGTGACCTGACATTCCTGGAGTTCTTTTCGAAGCTTAACATTGCTTGACTCCAACAAATTTATCTTTTGCTTCAATATCTATATGAGGAAGGAAAATATTATTTCTAGCCATGACCAATTAAAAAACTTTCAAAATATTAACTACACCTCTTGAATGCTACCTGATTTTCTTCAAAAGGAACACTTGAGTCACCACGATAAAACAATAACTCAAATTGTAGTTGCTCGATTTGACTTCGCATTCCTTGCATTTGAGCAGTCACTGGATCACGATTGATCTATAAATACACAAATCGAACAAGTAAAACAAAATTATAGAGTGCAATAAGGATAGCCAACCAAAAGAAATATTTTCTACGAAACTTACAACTGATTTATTTTGAATGTTACGAGCACGATTTGCATACTTGATAGCGATGATTTCGTCGTGCAAATCACGACTATGCAAAAGAATCCAAACTAACTAAGAACCTTAGTCTTTAGGAAGTCCAGGTCGAATCCATAGGGAGACAGATTTTATCCTTTGTAATGAATTTTGTGTCAAACAAGTAACACGGGGGTTTTTGTAATTGTAACTAAATCTAAGAATGCAAAACTAACAAATCAATAAAAGATTATGAATAACAATAATTAGGAAGATAGCTTAGGCAAACAAATATCCACAATCGTATGACAAGTTGATCATTGATCTCACCTCAATATCTCATGCAATGGATTTTCCAATTCCTTTTTTATTGTAACTAACAGCACAACAAGATACTATTAGATCTAACTAATTAAACAACCATGAAACCATCAATGATTCAGTTTAATAGCAGCAGTAAGGATAGGAATATAATAGGATACAATTCTAGCATAAAACAACCAGTTTTTACCCTAGAATATAAATCAAATGTCTTCTGCATAAGACTAGCACAACCAGATACTAGTACGATGCAATTGCTACTTCAATCTAGAGATGCTCAACCAGTAACACTCTAGATCTAGAAATAGATTCAATAACAACAAACCCTAGTTGATTAGGCTAGAAACTGTTGAAATAAATCATAAACATTCAAGCGAGAGATAAGATTAAACCCAAGCAATAGATAAGGAATTAGAAATCTCACAACTCTAATCAAAACGATGCTTCAATTGTTTGACTAAGCAAAGGGGCTTAGTTCTCCATAGAAAATATGAAAACTTGAATGAAAAGTATGAGAAAATAGAATTAGATAGATAGATAGATGTGAGGTGCAACTCTCTAAAATCCTAATATAACCAACTAGGTCTCCAAAAGTCTATCAAAAAATACACAAAAGTCGGACTAAAGCTGATAGAAAAGGAGCTAATCAGAATAGAACATGTGGAAATAAAAGGATCTCGCGACTGTCTAAGGCGGCGGGAGCCGCTGGGTTGGCGGCAATCGCCGCCGGCACCTTGGTTCTTAATTCAGCTGACACTTCAGGGGCTGTTTTGACCTCCTTCGAGTTGGAATTTGGAGTCAGAGTACAAACATGAATTGTAGCTCGTTGAATTTGCTTTCCAATGATGCCAAACTCAACTTTATCAGATCACTATAGGTCCCGAATGAGCCCTCACAAGACAAAGGTGTCGAACCAACAACTCCAATGGATGGCCCGAATTCTAGCGTTCTTCCCCCGGTTTCCATTCCTTTTACACTTGTTCACTTTAAGACATGTAAAACAACGTAGAACAAGTGCAAAAACCCAGAACTCCTAGAAACTCTAAGACACTAAAGAAACTAACTAAAAATACCTAAAAACAAAAGCAAACGAAACGTAAACATGCATCCTAAACACTACATATATGCAAGCTATCAAATTCCCCCATGCTTAAACCTTGCTTGTCCTCAAGTAAGAAGTAGATCTAAGTCACACCACAACATAGAAATCCATGCATTCATCTCATAATCCACAAAGCAAGTCAACATATAACTATAACTTGATCAAGACATCCTAGCATGCAATTGACTAAAGCAAAGAGCATAAACAATTCATCCATTCTAGACCTCATCAAGGTAATGTGTTTGCACTCTCACTCAAGTGTTTAAAGGTATGTGTTTCACTCAAATCAACAATGAAAAACTAGACTACCATAGGCTTGCATCAGCGTCCTAATTCTCCACCACCGTGTGGACCAAACACACAACAAAAATCATGAGGTCTTTTCAAGGGTTGTAATGGGGACAAGGTAAAGACAAATTGGAAGGGATCATATTTGGTCATGTGGTGTTAAATCCGGGATAAAGAACTAACTAAACCCAAATTTCACACTTTTTCTTCTTCTTACTTCAACTTTACTTCACCAACTCCATACATTCATTTAAGCTCTTTTTGCTTCTTTTGTAACACTTTTGCCTCTTTTTTTTTCAACTCATCACAATATTCATGAAGACTTATTTTTTTTAAAGCATACTTTTCACAACACACTTTCATCTTCACTTTTTTTCAACTTTCACACTAGAGTTGTCTTTCCTTCTACCTTTCAATCACACTTCCCCCATACTTATTCACAAACACACAAACAAATCCACCTAAAATCCTCAATCCCGGATGGGTCAAGCTTATATAGGCTAGGCATTATATTGTAGAGCTAACAAAAATAGGCTTTCAGGCTCAAAAGAAATGGGGAGTCAAAACATGGATCTTGTCAAGGAGGGAAGGGAAATAATAGGCTAATAAAGAAACATGTCTCAATCATTTTAATGTCATGTATCTAGTCATGAAAAGTAGTCTTAAAAAAGAGTGATAACGCAAGTTCTAGAGCTAGCAATTCAAGGTGATACACTCAAGAAATAGAGAACAATTAAACAATAAAAGGCCAAAAACAACCTCACAAGGTTAATTGTCTAGAACTTCAAAATATATCTAAAACTCAAGGTTGTCTACATGCTCAATCCTATAATCAAAGTAAAATAGCCAAAGATCATGCTCATATCATAGAAACTTCAACACATCATGCATGTCATGGGTTAGAATCCATACTTAACTTAGAAGCAGAAGAGGTCTTACACAATTGGGGAATAAGAACCTAAAATGCAATTTTTTTTTAATTTTTTCTAAATTTTCTCAATGCAAAACATGAAGTAAACATGCCTAATCTAATGCATCTACATGAATGCAAAGCACGTCATCCCCTTCCCCCATGCTTAAATCTTACATTGTCCCCAATGTAAAGTAAAAGTAAAGAGAATGGTGCTGAGCAACATTCAAGCAAGAGATAAGATTACATCTTACAAACCCTAGTTGATTAGGCTAGAAACTGTTGAAATAAATCATAAACATTCAAGCAAGAGATAAGATTAAACGCAAGCAATAGATAAGGAATTAGAAATCTCACAACTCTAATCAAAACGATGCTTCAATTGTCTGACTAAGGAAAGGGGCTTAGTTCTCCATAGAAAATATGAAAACTAGAATGAAAAGTAAAAATAGAATTAGATAGATAGATAGACGAGAGGTGCAACTCTCTAAAACCCTAATATAACCAACTAGGTCTCCAAAAGTCTATCCAAAAATACACAAAAGTCGTACTAAAGCTGATAGAAAAGGAGCTAATCAGAATTGAACACGTGGAAAATAAAGGATCTCGCGACTGTCTGAGGCGGTAGGAGCCGCTGGGTTGGTGGCGGTCGCCGCCAGCACCTTGGTTCAGAATTCAGCTGACACTTTGGGGGCTGTTTTGACCTCCTTCGAGTTGGAATTTGGACTCGGAGTACAAACATGAATTGTAGCTCTTTGAATTAGCTTTCAAATGATGCCAAACTCAACTTTATCAGATCACTTCAGCTCCTGAACGAGCCCTCACAAGAAAGAGGTGTTGAACCAACAACTCCAATGGATGGCCCGAATTCAAGCGTTCTTCCCCCGATTTCCATTCCTTTCACACTTGTTCACTTCAAGACCTGTTAAACAACGTAGAACAAGTGCAAAAACCCAAAAATCCTAGTCACTCTAAGACACTAAAGAAACTAACTAAAACTACCTAAAAACAAAAACGAAACGTAAACATGCATCCTAAACACTACCTATATGCAAGCTATCAATACTTCAATGTGTTATGAGTTTAATCTGCATTTGTTTCTGCTGGACGTACACATGTTGCATTTATAAACAAAGGGTTACAAGCTAATACTTCATACAACTTCATTAAACTAGGAATAAATGTTATAAATATAAATTGTTGAACTAGATGAAATTTTATACCAATCATGACCGTTTTACTGTTCCCGCCCAAAGAATCCTGAAATACAAAGTACAAATATTATTATAACAAAAGTGAATAACATGCAAGACTGGAAAGAAACTTACAATAAGAAAAATATAGGTCATATATAAAGACATACCTGCAATAAACACGTCAACTTGCTATCTCTATAGGGAACATGTCCTCCTTCGTTCCTCTTCTTTTCATCTCCTAATGCACTTAATACATTACCTAGATCCAACAATCCCTTGTTGATATGAATACCTGGTTCAAAAAGAGAGAGCACAAATGAATCCTGATTAAGTTCTCTTGCATAAAGCTAAACTAGTGCTGAACCTGTACCATGTACGGAAAATAATATAGATTAATAGCATATAAAATGAGAAGGAATTGTCGCCACAACCCCTACTCCGGAAATTTATGGATGCTAATGTATGGTCAAACTTTATTTGATATATTAAGGCTACTATTTTGGTATTATGAGTGTCAATTTCTAATTTTTAGTTGTGTACATTTACCAAACTGTTATGTTACGCTTTATAACAGCTTATATAAATATTGGTTATGGTATGTAATTGTTATTAGATTAAATGATTGGTCTTCTAATATTCAATGTTTAATTGGTATTTCAAGCTATAGATTATCAACTCATAATAAACAATCTTCTTTGATAATGGTTTTATATACTTCTTGGAAGTTATATTTCAATCATAAGTTCATGTTAATTACCTTGTTTTTTATGTACTTAAGCTTTAATATTATTCTACTTCATAATAATTTCTCTTCTACATTATCGTATTATAAATATGAGGCTTGTATAATTTACTATGTACCCTTATTTTATAATTTTTTGTACTTATTCCATTATAATTTTTCTTATTTAACTTATCTATTCAAATTAAATGTTCTTATTTTACAAGGTTTTTTATGAGTATCGCTTATTGGAATGTTAGGGGTGTTCGTAGACCAAATTTCTGGGAAGAAAATTGGATTTATTAGAAAATCAAATAAGTTAAATATCCTGTGTTTAGCGGAAACTAAGACAGACCAATTACCTTATATTAATTCTTGGACAAAATACGGTTTTCACAAGATTATTTTTAGTCCTAGTAGAGGATCTCGAGGTGGTATGTGGATTTTAATGACAAATGATTCGTTTTCACAGCATTGTACGGAGTTCTATAACTCTACAAACCTTATAATTTTATATTACTAATATAGATCAATTAAATTTTTGATTGTTTTTGTATATGCACCTTCTCGGGATGAAGAAAAACAAGAATATTGGGATTTTTAGAAACTTTTTTTATTACATTCTGGTTTTCCTTTTTTTTATCATTGTAGATTTAAATGAAATTAATTTTGATCATGACAAATTAGGGGGTCTTCTTCCATCCCAATCAAGATTTATGCGTTTAATAAATATGAAGTTAAGGTTAGGACTTATTGATACTCCTACTTCGGGTTTTCCGTTTACTTGGAGAAAGAGTTCTAATTCTTTGGATAATACTTTTAAAAACTTAGATAGATTTTTAATTCATCATTCTTTAATTGAACATTATCCTTCTATTAAAACTTTGCACCATCCTTTTACAACTTTGGACCATTGCTTAATTTCGATAAACTTAAATAACTATCATTCATTTAAAAAATTTCCGTTTAGATTTGAGAATGCTTGGATATCTAAACCAGCTTTTGAGGGTCTTGTTTCTAAGGTATGGAAATATAATTTACTGGTTCATATATGTTTAAAGTTTCAGCGAAAATGCGCTTACTTAAAATATATGCTAAAGTCTGGGCTAAGAATCATGTTAATAATAATTATGAACAATTGAAAATTTCATTAGAATCCAAATTCTATCTCTATACTTAATAAACTCCAATTACATTTGAATAAATACAATGCTCTTCTTCAATTTCAAAATATGTATTGGAAGCAACGCGCGAAAATTAAACATCTTCAAAATCTAGATAAAAATACTAAATATTTTCATTCTATTTCGAAAGTAAGATCTTTTAAACAAAAAATTGTTAATTTTACTACTCCTCAAGGTCTAATTGTTTATGATCAAGAGGCTATTACCCAGTCAATTTTCTCGAAAATTAAGGATAGATTTTTGGCGAATCCATTGTGTTCTATTCAAACAAATGATTTAGACATTATACCTTGTCTAGTTACACAGAAAGATAATTTCATACTTAGTAAAGTTCCAACTCAAACTCAAACTGAAATTACAAAGATTGAAGGTGATTTGGCACCGGATAAAACCCCAGGACCTGATGGTTTCACAACTGAATTTTTTCAACACTATTGGCATATTGTTGGGAATTCTGTTTGTTTAGTTGTTAGCTCTTTTTTCCATTCGGGTTATATGCTTCAGGCTTTTAATAAATCCTTATTACATTAATACCGAAAAATGATTCTCCATTAACTATTAATCATTTTAGGCCCATTAGTTTGTGTAATACTATCTATAAAATTATTACAAAAATAATTGTAGCAAGAATATCTTATATTCTTCCATCCTTAGTTCATCCCTTACAAGAAGCTTTTGTACAAGGAAGACTTATTCAAGATAATATTTTAATAGCCCATGAAATTTTCCATTTTTTTCATAAAAAGAAAAAGGGTAGGCAAGGTTGGATGGCAATTAAAATTGACATGGAAAAAGCATATGATAAGATAGATTGGAATTTTATCAGACAAATATTGTTAAAGTTTGGGTTTAGTTCTCACTGGGTTCATATAATTATGACATGTATTACCACTTCTTCATCCTCTGTTTTTGTTAATAATAAACCTAGTCCTGAGTTTACTCCTCATTGTGGAATTAGGCAAGGTGATTCAATGTCTCCTTTCAATTTTGTTTTAGCAATGGAATATTTAGCCCATACTTTGCAATATGAGTCATCGATGAACTCTCCTAAAATTGGGATTCAATTAGTTAGAAATGGAACTTGTATCCCATTTTTAAGTTTTGCAGATGATACCATTATTTTTGCAAATGCAACTTTGTATAATATTCAGTATATAAAATCTTTTTTACATAAATTTTGTACTCTTTCTGGGCTATCAATAAATTATAATAAAAGTTCGTTTAACTTCGAAAAATGTTTCACGCCCCATAGCTGTTTCGTTAGCTGCTACTTTAAATATACAAATTACTACTTCAATGGAAAAATATTTAGGAATTCCCATTTTAAAAGGCCGTGTTCAGAATTCTTTGTTTAATGATATTACAGATAAAATAAAACATCAATGAACTTAGTGGAAAGCTAAACTCTATCTCTCAAGCAGGAAGGACTGTCTTAATTCAATCAAACCTCTTAGGCAAGATCAGTTATTTAATGCAAAGTTTCTTTCTCCCGAAAGGTATATGTGATGAAATTGACAATTAATAGAACGTTTTTTGGAATAAATCTACTATATATATAAAAGCAATAAGGTTTGGAGCCACCACATTGCGCCACATCATCTTTTGCCACATGTCATTCCTAAAATGCGCCACATCAGATTTTGACACGTGTCATCTCCTCATTAATTCATATAAATTATACAAATAAATTGGTAGTTTTGGAAACAAATCTTATAATATCATCCAATATTTTAGAAAGAATCCAAATTGTAAATTTGGAAGTTTCTAGCATATCTACTATATATATTAATTATTCTTTCCACTTCATATTCCATATTATATATTAATTATTCTTTCCACTTCTAACTCCACATGGAAAAAATTTTCCACTTAATTAAAATTTATTTTTATTTTTTCAAATTTAGATAATATCTTAATTTTTTTTACAAGATAATATTTTAACTAAAAAAATTTAACTAATGGTTGAATTTTTTCCTTATAAGCCAATTAAATATATATGCTCAATCTCATCTCTTCCATATTTTTTCAAAATATATCTTTTTTGCTTTATTTTCTTCATATTTTATCTCATTCTTTTAAATTAAGCCTATTTATCAAATATTGTCAAGGAAAATGAGTAATGTAGATTATTTTATCTTAATAATCTATGTTTATTCTCAATTTTAAACTTAATAATCTTGATTTATTTTATTTGATTTGATTTTAAAAAATAATTTTTATTTTATTATCAATTTTTATACTTAATAAATTACTTACATTATATTTTTATTTATTAATATCTTTTTTATAGTATATCTAAAAAATATCGAGTCATAGTCGTGCAGGGCACGACGGGAACAACTAGTATATACCTAATCATCATCCTTTAATTAGTTGGGAAAAGATTTGCTCCCCAAAGGAAAATGGAGGAGTGGGTTTAAGAACTGCCTATAACAATAATATTGCTCTTCAAATGAAATTGTTATGGAAAATTTTAAATGATCCTCATAATATATGGGTTCAAATAATTAATGAAAAGTATTTACGAACTCAGCATATTCTTAATTATAAACCAAAAGCTACTTCATGGCAATTTGGAAGATTGTTACATATTAGGGAAATCTTTTCTAAAGGTATTAAATGGTTAGTTGGAAATGGACAAAATATTCTATTTTGGTCAGACATTTGGGTAGGAAATTCTAATTTAATGGAATATTATGACAATGGTAATATTCATTTAAAGGTTTGCTCCTTCATTTTACCTAATAAAACATGGAATATAGTGGCACTATCTAGTATGTTGCCTCCTTGGGTAATTACAAATATTTCTTCTATTTTTTTGCCTCTTATTAATTTGCAGGATTCTATAATTTGGAGCCTGTTTTCGGATGGCTCTCTTACTGTTAAATCAGCTTCTGAATTAATTACATCTTTAAGAAGTTTGCCTAGGACGAGCTTTTGTTGGATTTGGAGGCTGCGAATTCCTCCTAAAATTCAAAATTTCATATGGAAAGCGTGTTCTGATTGGTTACCTACAACTGAAATAATTAATAAATATTATAATTCGGTTTATGCGACTTGTTCTTTGTGTGAGTCTACACCTGGATCTCTTCATCATTTATTTTTCTTATGTCCCTTTACGGAGAAAATGATGACCAGTTTAGGACCAAATTAACCTGCAATTTTAGAGTGGCTAATACAACAAGTTATTTTATGTCTGATTTATCAGAAACGTTAAAACTAAATATAAATTATGAGATTTTATGTTTTCTTTGGTGGTATATTTGGAATCATAGAAATGCAATTATTTTCAACAAAAAATTTAAATTCCAATTTAAGTCCCTCTGAGATAGCTTTCAGAGAATTCTCCTTATGGGATCTAACCAATCATAAGACTCCTGTTATAAAAAATAAAAATCTTCGAAAACGAAAAAAAAATACGGTTTGAAAAAAAACCTCCTCCTCAATAGTCAAAATTAAATTGTGATGCTTCTAAAAAGTCTAATTCTGACACTTATATAAGCCTTATTATTAGAGATAGTAATAGTAATGTTCAAAGAATTGATCACGAGAAAATTTTGCCTGTTTCAGTTATTCAAACAAAAGCAATTGCTATGATTGAAGGAATTAAAATTGCTATATTACTAAGTATTTCACATTTGATAATAGAAGGGGATAATTTAACGTTTATTAATTATTTACGAAATACTTGGAAGATCCCTTGGGAAATAAAACTCTTAATCAAAGAGATCAGAGCTTTGGTTGGTGGGTTTCAAGAGGTGGTTTTTTTTCATTGTTTTAGGGAATGTAATATTGCGGTAGACTTTCTGGCAAGAAGACATGTCAATATTGGACATTGTCGACAAGTCCTTGAAGATTCAAGTTCAAGTTCAAATCTTAGTAATAGTAGTTCTTGGACTTTTGTTTTTTGTTATCCTTTATTGTTGCATTTTTTAAAGATCATCTATTGTGATGATTTAGGTTGGCCTTGTTCTTTTAAGACAACCTAATGTTCGCCTTGTAATGAGCTGGTTGCTCATTGTATAAAAAACTCCTACTCCGGAAACTCATCGACTCCCCTGCTTCACGAGCGCCATTTGCCATGATCCGCTTACACGTCTGTCGACCATGTTACCACCGTCGGAGAAGTGGACTGCTAAGTCGCCCTTCGATAATCGTCGCTCGTGTGTCGGCAATATGTTGCAGAGGCGTGATGAAAACGAGGTTGGGTTTGAGAGTGATCCCAAGTGAAATTTTGCATTTTATTATTAAATGGATTTAATTAGAAGATATTACGTTTGTTAAGAAGATATTATTAAATGGACTTAATGGGAGGATCTTGTTCCGTATGAATTGGATCTCGCTAAATTAGTAAATTTAAGATTTTTTAAAGTCAATTTTCTTTTCAGAATATGGGCATGAGTGCAATTAAATTGGGCATTTGATTATTTTTGGGTATTCATGCAAATTTAAAAAAATGAAGACATTTTTGTTATTAGAAACTTTGTTTGGGTATATATCACAATAAACACTTCTTTTTGGTAGAAGGAGAGATAGTACTCTCCGTCCCCACAATGAGACATTTTATTAAAAATAATAAAAGGGCTAAGTAGTACTCAAGTGGGGATAGCCCGACCCCTTACATCGTCAACAAGCAGAAATAAAACACCCTCAGGCGGGCGGCAAACAAGAGCTGCCAGATTCCTTGATACTCGCGTCAACCGGTCAAAATATTAAAAATATATAATTTTTTGAAAATTTGTCTCGGTGTCCTTAAGTTTAAGGATATTTTAAGACTTTTGGGAGGATAAATCAATATCTTAACAACTCTAAAATTTGTCCCTCAAGAACTAAATAAATGCACTCCAATCTTTATTGAATCAGTGCACTATATTAGGGTGACTCTAATAATCCATATTAGTATATAGTGCACTATATATTAGGGTGACTCATGATAATTCATATTAGTATTAGATCAAAGGTAATAATCCATATTAGTATATAGTGCACTATATATTGGGGTGAATCATGATAATTCATATTAGTATTAGATCAAATTTAATAATCCATATTAGTATATGGGAAAGAGTTACGTGCGAATGGGCGCCCAGGTGAGAATTGAGAATAAATCTCGCTCGTTCCTTCCAAAAAATCAACGTCCCTGATTAAACATTCATAAAAAAAATATGGTACGGGCGAATTTTTCCCGTATTATTCGCGTATTTTTCAATAAAATACGACACGGACGAATTTTTCCCGTATCATTCACGGATTTTTCGAAAAATACATTTTTATGAGACGCGCCCAATTTGTTCATCAAAACTAGCGATTTGTTCATCAATATTGACCAATTGTTCATTGACCCGACTAAAGTCGTTATGCCGAGATCAAAAGTAATTTAACCCTATTTTACTAACCGGTATAGTAAGCAAGTAAGGGGTCGAACCCAAGAGAACTGAGGCTTCTAGTTTCAATATTTTTATCAACTTAAGGAAAAAGGGGTTTTGGAAATAGTTTGATCTATCTAAACTATCTAACAAACTAATAAACAAAATAAGTATTCAAATTAAGAGAAGCAAACAAGTTTATCCAGCATATTCACATTGATAAAGTCATTCGATCATTGGTTTTTTCCTTTGATTTCATTCACACCCAAGATTAATTCCTATCATGATCATTAACAATCGCAAGTCCATGGTCCAAGCAATTCTTTAATCCTAGGCAAGGACGCTTAATATAACTTTGTTTGTCCATTCTTTGTTCATTGATATACCATATTTGTTCATGAATATACCGCAATTTGTTCATTGATATAACCTTGTTTGTTCATTATTATACCCTTATTTGTGAATTGAAATGAACTTATGTTTATGTGTCAATACCATAAATTTGTACATTTAGGACTATTAATACCATCAATTTGTATATTTAGGACTATCTATTTGTGCATGTTTGCATTTATTTTGTGCTTTAAGGGTATCTTGAATGCAAAGGATAATATGAATGAAGTACTTTAAGGCTAACTTGTCAATACGTATGAAGTGATCAATATAGTACCTAAATATGATAAGTTTGATTTAGAAACTTGAATACAAAGGATAATAGATGAAGAATCTAACTTCTGCAACAATATGGTGTATGCTAATAGGTTACGAATGAACAAATTAATATGCATCTAGCAATGAACAATTATATGAAAAAGCAATAAACAAATATGCGTAAACAAATTAACAAATTGATGTTACTAATGAACAAATATGCATAAGCCGATGAACAAATATGCCAAAACTAATGAACAAATATGAATATGACAATGAACAAATATGCCAAAACCAATGAACAAATATGCCACAATGTTGATGAACAAATCCACATTGTTGATGAACAAATCCATAGTATTGATGAACAAATCCACAGTATTGATGAACAAATTCACATTTTTGATGAACAATCTGGGCGCGTGTCCTATTTCCGTTTTTTCAAAAATACACGAATAATTCGCCAAAAATTTCGCTCGTGCCGTTTTCCCCCTTTTTAAGTGAAATGATCAGCGCCTTTGATTTTTATTGATCCAACGACTCTTGTTCTTTCTTATTTCACACCTGGGCGCCCATTCGCACCTGAACCGGACTCTTAGTATATAGTGCACTATATATTAGTTTGACTCATGATAATCCATATTAGTATTAGATCAAAGCTTACAATAATTCCCTCCAAACCCTATTGGTACGCCAAACTATTACAATATACTACAATACAATGACTCATGATAAACAGCTTACGATGACTCTTGAATTCTTAGATTCAATGTACACACCAAACTATTGGAACACCAGCCTTTTGAATCCTTCCATCATCCATCTGCTAATAACAACATGCAACGAAGTAAGTTAAGATAAGCTTACATTAATTTCCACTATCCTACTATTACAACTCAACAGTTATCTACATTTCAATATCAAACCAATTAATTACGGTGACTCATGAATTCCCTAATTCACTCTACACAAAACGTTATAATAACCTTTCAGCTACAAACAATTAAGTTTAAGATAAGCTTACAATAATTCACTCTAATCCCTATTGGTATGCCAAACTATTACAAAATACTACAATACATACAATGACTCATGATAAACAGCTTATGGTGACTCTTGAATTCTTAGATTCAATGTACACACCAAACTATTGGAACGCCAACCTTTAGAATTCTTCCATCATCCATCTATTGTATAAATAGTCAGCTTCAAGCCCTATACCTTTCATCTTGGAGACCCATTTCAATTTGAAGAGAGAAAAAGGGTTGCCTTTTCTTCCCCTTATAGTCCCAAATTACAATCCTGTAATGATTAGTAACCAACCTTTTTAGCCTTTTGTTTTATGTTGTGCAGGAAGTATATGGAGAGCCAACAACTTTCACCTTTAGCCAACAATGCGAAAGAACAACCTCGAATTTGCACAATTGATGAACTGGGCGATGACTTTCATCATTTGCTTCAAGTTATGATATGTAGAAAATGGGATGCGATTAATGCATGGAAAATATCAAAGTACGGAGTTCCTTGTTTCCGACAATAAGGTAAAGCATGACATATTTGGAGGATCAATTTGTTTAAAACTTTGCTCTTAGCATACTTTTAATCATATTTTTATTATAGGGGAATGTTATGCAATGCACTGCGTGGAGCAATGTCGCTCATTGTTTTGTGTCAATTCTAGAGGAGGGAAACATATGTACTCTAAAGAACTTTACCCTTGTTCCCAACAAAGAAAGCTATAGAATTTGCAAGGACAATGCTTATATTATTCAGCTTGAGGGGAATACTGTTGTGAAGCATTGTGCAGCCACAATTGAGGGATTTAAGAGATACCCGTTTGAATTCTCTCCTTTTGAAGGAATCACCTTTGTGGAGAACCAATACCTTATTGGTAAGCCATTACTATGTTCACGTCTTAAAAGATTTTGCAAGTTTTCCCCTCCTGTACTAACCTTTATTTTCCTCCCTTATAGATGTCATTGGTTGTGTTTCTAGTATTGGATACACAAAAACCACAAGATCAGGCTCCCCCTATATCGATTGCTATCTTATCAATGAGCAATACAGTTTTTAGATTACTAGATTGTAACTTAAGAAGAAATACAGAATCATTCAATTCATAATTTTCCTCTGTTGCTGGGGAGCAAGTATGAGAGTCACCCTGTGGGACACCTATTGTCAGGAATTTATAAGGAAAAAGGATGAAGCTCAACCTATGTTCATTGTCATATTCACCGGCATGAATATCAAAGATTACAAACGTATGCTATGTTCACTTTTGCTATTCCATGCCTATGTGACCTCTATCTTGCTAATCTCATACTTTGCATTAATTTAATGTGTAGGTGAGGTCTACTTATCTACCACTTCAACTACAGTCATTTATACTGCTCATCACATTCCATAGATGGCACAATTCAGAAATAGCATGCAGTATGTGACCCACAATAGTATTCAAAATCCATTGAACAATAATTAAAATTATACCTGCTGCATATTCCATGGAATTTTAATATACTATGCATGAATTGCCTTTTCAATTTCCCAGGAATGTCCCTATGTCAACACAGCCTGTGCAAAAGGAAGGAACAATATTAGAATTGCTAGCAAGGGGTCGCGAGGAAAAGGCTGCAAAAGCAAAAGGAAAAAAGGTGTAAGCAATATTTTTGAATACAAGATCATTAATCACTTATATGCACACTAGACTTACACAAATGTTAAATCATCATAGATGCCCCCAATCACCTTCAACTGTAAGGTCAAGATAACCACTATTAGAACAAAAAATAGGTGGTACTATTACTCATGCAATATTGCAAAATGCCGAAAAGGCATTACCCGTAATGGAGGGAATTTCTTTTGTGAGTTATGCGACCAAATGATTGAATTTCCCCAAGCGAGGTATTACATGTACTCCAATTGAACTCCTAATTCTAAACAGTTTAAACAACAACCAACTATTGTTTTGTGACATGCATAAATAGGTTTAAGCTGCAAATGGATGTGACAGACGAAAGTGGCTCACTCATCGTCACAATGTTTGATGAGATAGCAGAAAAACTCGTGAAGAAAGATGCTGAGATTTTGCTACAGGAAACAAGAGTAAGTTGTTCAGACTATTTTCTTCATTCAGGGGAAAATTATTCATTACTATTTGTAACACCTCTATTTTGCAACATTGGGTATTACCGCCGGTGACCTCGGATTTTACCGTCCAAAGTCACCCTAGGCTTTATAATGATATTAAAACGTATAGAAATGCGGAAATTTTACATAAACGTTACATAAATAAACGGATGCTCACGAATGAGACTTGGTTCTTTAATTGAAGATGAAATTGACTAAAAGCGGAATTTTATTTATCGATAAGAATTTTCGTTCATTACATTGAGAGTCGTTTTACAAATGTAGCAGCGAAAAGTGATGTTTTCCCAAGACAACTCATGTGATGGTGATTTGCTTGGTTTTAAAAAGGGAAGAGCTGGTGCACTGTCTTCGGAATGCGTTAATTTGCTCTTATGAAAATTCCTTCCTTCCTTCAACGTCGTCTTGCCTTGACCTTCTAGCCTTGCATAACGCTTCTCGAACCTTCTAGATTCTGTCTTCAATACTTCGGTGTACATTCCTACAGTCTGGCATTTGTCGCAAAGGGCGAGAAATACCGGGCAAAAATGCGAAAGTAGGGGAATTAGTCTAAGGAGACTAAGCAAGTGAGAACGGAACTTCTCATGGGTATTTTTTGTAATTTATAATATTCGAGATATATTATCGGGATATGTTTTAAGGTATAGGTCTTTATGTGGGGCTTATCAGGACGGAGAAGAGTGTATCTCGAGAGAAGATAACTCGTTAATCGAGAGAAGAACTACGAGATTGTAGACTTCTTAGAGTAGAAAGTATGTTGGGAACACTATTAATTCATACAAGTTTTTGAAAATCTCTCGCGCCCTTGCGGACCGAGAGCCGGATCGATCATTTGAGACCGGTCCGGTTTTGATGTCTTTTAATTGTGCATTGAAACTTATCTTATATTGTGACGAAAAATGTCGATTACGTTAATGATTTTTTAGAGAGTGTAGGGGGGGGGGCTTGCATGGCCCGGACCACTTAAGGGAACCTAGTTCCGACACTTAGCTACGGTGCCACTCATCCCTCCGTTGCACTCGGAGCGGACATGGATCATGATACTGAAAGTCGTACTTTAAGCGCAGAGGCATGTGACTTAGTAAATTATATAGAGGCGTCAGGTTAGTCCCACGCCCCTTACTAATTCGTTCGAACAGATCTCTTCACGATATCGTAAACAATCAAGGTCACAAACAAGACTAGCATAATAGTCCTATCAAATATTAAATAGCGGAAATAACAATAACAGAGGGGTCATTATTTCTAACAATCGATATTCCTAAGTTCGTTTATTATTAACAAACAAGTTGTTCCTAACATCGAGAAATTTCACGGAATGAATTATCAAGGCTACAAGGAGAAATTCCACTTGCCTTAACTTTTACGATTGTGTACGAACGAACGAACGGAAATCGTTGACTTTAATCGGAATGGAGACTCGACCTATCGACACGAGAGGTATGAACAAACTTTAATAAGAATTTCTTTAATTCTTCTAAAGTTTCAGATATCTCTTATATTCTTATTATAAGAGAATTAATTGCTAAATTATTATAATAATAATTTAGGTGGAGGTGAATAAAATAATAATATTCCTTATTATTATTATTTCTTATTTGTAATATCCAAGTATTCTTTATTATATTAAATTTTATAGGATTTCGAAAATCAAGACATACTATTATATAAATTATTAAATATTTACTTAACTTAAGGTTAATAATTCATTAAAGTAATTATAACCTTTTTATTCACTTATGATCACAAAAATATATTTTCTTATTATTATTCAAGGCATGCAATTTGATTAAAGTTCATTTAATATATATTTTCTATATATATATATAACATAATGATTATAAAACTATTCTTATGATGTGAAAAGTCCAAAATGCCCTTTTTATATTATATAATTATCCATCTCCTCTTATATTCTTTATTTTCCCTTATGATTATCTTTTATCCAACTTAATCATAGAATATCTTTCTAAAACTAGAATATATTATTATTATATTTTCCTCTTATCATATTCCTTATAATAAGATATGCAATCCTTTTCATGTTATAAAATGCATTAAGATAATATATTAGTATATTTATTCTAGCCCTTTACTTACATAGTAAGTTTCCAATTTTATGTTAAAGGTAATTATATCATATTTGTAACACCCCGATTTTAAATACCAGAATGTCACTTGGTTGTGGACCTCACCTGGGTCCACTTAGGCTAACCTGACAACAATCTCACATGTAGGACCTTCCAACAAAGGTACGACGAGAAATATAAGAAAAACATCCAACTTATTTAGTATTTAAAACAACAGAAAAATCATGTATGCACCAGAAAGTCACAAAACAAACCCAAACTTTACCTACTAAACAGCAACCTGTATTTCACACACCTCTCTTAACAAAATTACGACATCCCCAATACCTAACAACCTTTCACAACAAACCCACTTAAGCCTAAGACATGCCACGTCGATTTGGCTCACCATCATCCTAGAAAAGATTCCTTGGAGTATTAATCTATCCAGAGGGATTACCTAAAAGAACAACAACACCCTGAAGGGTTAGCTAACAATCCCAATATGCATTGAATAGTAAATGCAACATGCAGAAGCAAACTCAATTTATTCAATTACATGATAAGAATAGTAATATAATAGTTCACATATAGTACATTCACAATAATAGACAAGTACACCACAATATTTAAAATCATACAATTAATAATAATAGCATATCGTCTCACTTTAGTATCTCCTCAATCATCACCCGCCTCAATAATAATGAAATCATAACTCATTCATTCATATCCATTAACTTCATTTATCTAACAAGCATGCCCTCCTCCAGCCTTACACAGTGTAGTGGACGACGGCCTCCACCGTTTTTCCGAACCACTCACACCCGCATCATTCAACTTCTTACCCCTAGTCAAGCCTCCACTGGAGCACTCACCAAAACATTTTATTATTATTTTGAAGGGGCCCTCCTTGACATACAACTAAGTTAGGGATGTCTCCGACTTCCCGACTACCCCAGATCATAGCCGTATCGGTTGGGTGCCATTATTTAGAAATCCGAGTAAGATACACAATAATATTCATCTACTAGTATACTTTTCAAAATAATGAATTATGTTCAAATAGACATATAATATTATATAGGGATGGAATTCCAAAATACAACTCTACACATCATATCTACACATCCAACACACATCAAAACTGATAACTAAGTAAGTCTAAGCGACTTACCTTGAACGTCGAATTCCCAACAATAGCAGAGCAAAGGTCCACCCGAATGAGACTATTTCCTAAATAATATTAACGAATACCATTCAATACTACAAAATCTTATAAGTACATATTAATAAAATTCCCTAAAACTGAAATCAAAAGTAACTAGAATTCTCCTAATTAATACAAAAGAAATATTATAGAATTCTTTAATTAACTAATCTAACCCATTAAACCTTAAAGTTAACAAATCTATAAATTTTAGGCCATGAGAAGTTAAATGGAATGATGTTATATTTATACTAGTTATCAAGCTAGCTAGTATTATCAAAACAACTATACAAGTAAAACGTTAACTAGACCATATCACCTGCCATACATGCATAAATTAACTTAATATAATTTTGCGATTAGCTAATTAACTAATTAGTCTAACCCATTTGAATTCATATAAACCCCCAACTTCATTGTTTAACTACGCAAGTCCCAATTTAAATACTTGCCCTCTTGTAACTTACCCAACACAAACGAATGATCCCGACGGTGACCGATGGTGAGCTAAATAGTTAAAAGGCTAGAGTTGTATGGCGATTTCGCGACTGAACTAAGCGACAGTCTAAGGCGATGCCTGGTTGATGATGGTCTCGATGACTGTTGGAGGAGAGCGGTGATAAAAGTAGTGTAAAGATGGTGGCGGTGCTATATGCAGAGGTGGTGATGAGTTGCATACAGAGAGAGGAAAGTGAAGTTGAACTTATCTAATTTATTTAGTGATAAGCTTAAAGAAAGCTAATGATTTTTTTTGTTTACAACGTACGCACCTACAAAATATATATAGTTTATGTAAACCGGAAAAATGCAACATTATTTGCCAAAGTCGGCAACTCTATTAAATATGTATAACAACATATACGTGTATATATATGTATATCACACGGCTAAACTAGTGATCACATAATTATTTTTCCAAAATAGTTTACTAAAAGTCTAGGGTCAAACCCTAGCAATTTTTTTTAAAATACTATTTAATTGATATAAACATTTATTAGATAACGAAATCGTAACCGAAAGAATACCCGAGTATTACATATACCCCTCCTTAAAATAAAGTTTCGTCCTCGAAACTTATATGAGTGTGAACATGACCTAGACATCATCATACCGACTTATAAGTACTAAAAGCACATCAACGCAAATAATCACCACAAAAATTTCATCAAGTTCACATAATTCATAACTAGAAGGGAATACTCTAAGGTGATCTACCAAAAGACTAACCTATTGGTCTGATCCTCAGTATATCCTCCAAAGTCTGTATCGTACGTACTCTCAAACTGGCCATCTGACTGCGGTTGGTAAGCAGTTGTGAAATGTAGCTCTGTGCCTAAGGCTTTATGTACTTGCTTCCAGAAATTAGAGGTAAATCGCCCATCAAAATCAGACACAATTGTCTTGGGCACTCCATGCAATCTCACTATTTGTTTTGACAACACCTCTACTAGTTTACTCACTATCCAAGTCTCTCTTATGGGCAGAAAACGAGCAGTCATCGTCAGTCTGTCTACAACAACCCATAATGTATCATGTCCTCTACTAATCTACAGTCCGGTAACAAAATCCATGGAAATGTCCTCCTTCCATTTTGGAATGGGAAGTGGTTGGAGCATTCCCCCTGGTCTTTGGTGCTCTATCTTCACCTGTTGATATACTTGACACTTTGCGACAAATCTCGCAACATCAGGCTTCATCCCATCCCACTAGTAATATTGTCTCAGATCCATGTACATCTTACTAGCTCTTGGGTGGATTGAATAGAGCGTAAAGTGAGCCTCTTCACGTATTTTTTGCCGTAAGTCTTGATCTCGGGCACACATACTCTTCCATGAATTCTTAAAAATTGCATCTTCTTGAATTTCAAATTCATGTGTTTTTCCTTGGTGTACGTTCTCGCAAATATCTTGAACCCTTGAGCAATTCTCTTGCTTTTTGCGGATCTCCTCCATTAGACTAGACTAAGATTCCAAGGCATGTAGCTGACCTTGATATCTTTGAATCCATACCTCAATTCCATTCCTTATCAAATCCATTTGTAGAGACAACTGATAAGTTAAGTGTGATAACATTTGTTCCTAAGATGATTTTCGACTAAGTGCATCAGCAACAACATTTGCCTTGCTTGGGTGATAAATGATCTCTAGATCATAATCCTTAATTAGTTCGAGCCACATGCGTTGTCTCATATTGATCTCTCACTGAGTAAAAATGTATTTGAGACTCTTATGATTTGTCAAAATTTGGCCGGTTGCTCCATACAGATAGTGACGCCAAATTTTCAATGCATGAACAACAACTGCTAACTCCAGATCATGTGTTGGATAATTCTGTTCATTCGGCTTTAACTGCCTTGAAGAATAAGCTATTACTCTATCGTTCTACATTAGGACACATCCTAGTCCCAGTTTTGAAGCATCACTATATATAACATATCCTTCATTCCCTTGAGGAAGAGCTATGATCGGAGCCGAAGTCAGTCTATTCTTCAATTCATAAAAACTTTTCTGGCAGGCATTTGACCACTCAAATTTTGATGTTTTACATAACGGATTGGTTAATGGTTGGGCTAGACGGGAAAATCCTGCTGCAAACCGTCTAGATTACCAAGCCAAACCCAAGAAGCTACGTAACTCCTTTACATTTCTTGGAGGTTCCCAAGCTGCCACAACCTCGATCTACCATTACTCCTTTAGCAGACACCATGTGTCCTAAAAATGTTACCTCTGACATCAAAAATTCACACTTTGATAATTTTGTGAACTACTGTTGTTGTCTCAAAACACCCAAGACTATTCTCAGATGATTAGCATGCTCCTCATGACTTCATGAATATACCAAGATACCATCTATGAAAACTACGACAAACCGATCTAAATAATCAATAAAGATTCAGTTCATCAATTCCATGAATACAACTACGACAATTGTCAATCCGGAGAGCATCTCCACAAACTCATAATGTCCATATCTTATACAAAATGTTGTCTTTGGAATGTCTTCCTTTCGGATTCTCAACTAATGATGCCCATATCGCAAATCCATCTTAAAGAATACCATGACTCCTTGCAGTTGATCGAGTAAATAATCAATTCGTGGTAATGGGTACTTATTCTTGATGGTGACCCGATTCAACTCTTGATAGTCAATGCACAGTCTCAAAGACTCGTCTTTCTTCTTTACAAACAGAACTGGAGCTCCCCAAGGTGATGCACTGGGGCACACATATCCTTTTCTAACAACTCCTCCAATTGAGTCTTCAACTCTTATATTTCCATTGGAGCCAGGCGATAAGGAGCTCAAGATATCGGTGTTGTACCTGGTTCTAGATCAATACTAAAGTCTACCTCTCGTTGAGGTGGTACCCTTGGCAATTCCTCAGGGAAGACATCTTCAAATTCTCGTACTATTGGAATATCTTTAACTCTTGGAATTTCTCTATCCTCCTGTAAGACATAGCACCAATAGCCTACACATCCATTATTTATCAACTTGGCCACCTTCATTGCGCTAATTATTACTCCGTCCTTCCCCTTCCTTGATTCTTGCCATACATGTTTAGAACCGTCGTCTGTAGTTACTATTACGTTTCCATTATGGATATCCAACACTGCTCGATATCACCTAAATTAATTCATTCCCAAAATTTACATCATCATCAAGTACTAACTATACTAATATGAAATCCACTAACCAGTCCCTCATGGTGCTCTTTAGGATGAAACTATTCCCTTATTAAAGCATAATTTTGAATGAGGTCCCTCTTTTCCACAAGAGAAACAAGTAACCAAGGGTTTTAGGCATCTACTATTAACATATTCAATTCTTGTTGTAGCACTTCCTTTGGTTCCTAAAAAGACATCCATATTGTGATTGACCAGGACGACCTTAGGATTGACTAATTGGTTCCCTTTGTTGAAACTTGACTGGGTCGTCCATCTTTCTTAAAGCCCGATGACACCATCTTATGTCTCTTACTTTCTCCTAGATTAGCGTCAAACTGCCCTGTTCTCGAACTGGCCAGAACATATGCCATTGTCAAGTTTTGAACATCAACTAAGGTATTAAGCCATAGTTCAGACACATAGGCATGTAACTACAACTGTAAAAGCTTTAGAAAAGCATAGATTCGAAGTTTTTCAGTAGATGCAGCGTTAGGTACATCTAAGAAGTGTCTTCCAAATTTTAAAATCGTTTTAGTCATCGAAATGTTCTCCAGTCTGACATTTGAGAAGGCTACTTCTCTTGCACTCCTCACAGGCTCGGGATAGCAGTATTCCCGAATCTTCTCTCTAAATTCTCCAAATGTCATGACCTTTTGATGATCATCATTTGGATCCTACTAGTCAAATGTGCCTTCTTGTAATAAACTTTGCACTAAGGACATCCTCCTCTCTTTTAGTGCTTGGATTGAATCTAATGCAGACACGACCTTTCTTAACCATTGTTACACATAAGGTGTTGAAACTTTAGCGAAGTTTAGTACTCATGTCTTTTTAAACTCTCCAAGGCACTTATCTGGCTTGGACTCCTATAGAAATCCTCCTAACTCCACAATCATTCTAGACAATTCAAGTTTCGGGATGTCTAGTGGTATTACCACCTTTCTTATTTGGCAAAGCATCCTCATTTTGGAGTCTACATCTCAGGTTTGAGAGGCATGTTAGCAACAACATCAATAGGTGGTATATCAGCTGAACTATGTACTTATGAGTTAACCTTGGCTCTAAACCTTGGCTCTAATTCCAACAATAAAGTCAACATCTTCTCCTATAATTGGTGATTCATGTCTCATAGGGTTATTATCAACAAAAGCTTTAAACTCTTTTTGACGAACACCAATTGTTGGTCCTTCCCTTTCCGCAACTTCTTTGGTATAAGGGTTAACTAGAGTTGTATTCATTCCTTCCCTACCCTTTCCACAGCCACATCCTTGGCCTCGGATTCTACCTCTTCCTCTAATAGTATTAGTAGTCTTCTTTGGTGGTGCAATAACTAATCTACGAATAATATTATTATTAAGCCTATATCACTAAACCAAAAAACATAAGAAAATGCTTACAAGATTTCTTCCCATTCGATGGTGGCTTCTCGACGTGTCTTTCTACTCGACTATGCAATATGCCTAAATTTTATTAAAAAAGCGTTTAAAAAGGAAAACTCGATCTGAGTTTTCATTTAAGTTGGACCTCTAATACTTTTATTGTTAGGTTCCTTGTTCCCTTGTTGTCAACCTAGGCTCTGATACCAATTTGTAACACCCCGGTTTTAAATACCAGAATGTCACTTGGTTGTGGACCTCACCTGGGTCCACTCAGGCTAACCTGACAACAATCTCACATGTAGGACCTTCCAACAAAGACACGACGAGAAATACAAGAAAAATATCCAACTTATTTATAATTTAAAACAACAGAAAAATCAAGTATGCACCAGAAAGTCACAAAACAAACCCAAACTTTACCTACTAAACAACAACCTGTATTTCACACACCTCTCTTAATAAAATTACGACATCCCCAATACCTAACAACCTTTCACAACAAACCCACTTAAGCCTAAGACATGCCACATCGATTTGGCTCACCATCATCCTAGAGAAGTTTCCTTGGAGCATTAATCAATCCAAAGGGATTACCTAAAAGAAAAACAACACCCCGAAGGGTTAGCTAACAATTCCAATATGCATTGAATAGTAAATGCAACATGCAGAAGCAAACTCAATTTATTCAATTACATGATAAGAATAGTAATATAATAGTTCACGTATAGTACATTCACAATAACAGACAAGTACACCACAATATTTAATATCATACACTTAATAATAATAGAATATCGTCTCACTTTAGTATCTCCTCAATCATCACCCTCCTCAATAATAATACAATCATAACTCATTCATTCATATCCATTAACTTCATTTATCTAACAATCATGGCATCCTCAAGCCTTACACAGTGTAGTGGACGGCGGCCTCCACCGTTTTTCCGAACCACTCGCACCCGCATCATTCAACTTCTTACCCCTGGTCAAGCCTCCACTAGAGCACTCGCCAAAATATTTTATTATTATTTTGAAGGGGCCCTCCTTGACATACAACTAAGTTAGGGATGTCTCCGCCTTCCCTGATACCCTAGATCATAGCCGTATCGGTTAGGTGCCATTATTTAGAAATTCGAGTAAGATACACAATAATATTCATCTACTAGTATACTTTTCAAAATAATGAATTATGTTCAAATAGACATATAATATTATATAGGGATAGAATTCCAAAATACAACTCTACACATCATATCTACACATCCAACACACATCAAAATTGATAACTAAGTAAGTCTAAGCGACTTACCTTGAACGTCGAATTCCCAACAATAGCAGAACAAAGGTCCACCCGAACAAGACTATTTCCGAAATAATATTAACGAATACCATTCAATACTACAAAATCCTATATGTACATATTAATAAAACTCCCTAAAACTGAAATCAAAAGTAACTAGAATTCTCCTAATTAATACAAAAGAAATATTATAGAATTCTTTAATTAACTAATCTAACCCATTAAACCTTAAAGTTAACAAATCTATAAATTTTAGGCCATGAGAAGTTAAATGGAATGATGTTATATTTATACTAGTTATCAAGCTAGCTAGTATTATCAAAACAACTATACAAGTAAAACGTTAACTAGACCATATCACCTGCCATACATGCATAAATTAACTTAATATAATTTTGCGATTAGCTAATTAACTAATTAGTCTAACCCATTTGAATTCATATAAACCCCCAACTCCATTGTTTAACTACGCAAGTCCCAATTTAAATACTTGCCC